>JAVMKO010000004.1:80244625-81494625 GCA_032164245.1 Sternotherus odoratus
GGATAGGAGCAGAGTGCTGAGCTGGGAGGAGTTGCTGGTGAGGAGCCAGGAAGGTCCTGGGGGTGATGAGTGGGGCTATGGGCCAAGTTGCTGGTGAGTTATGGGGCAAGTGGAAAGTGTTGGGGGGATTTGGAGAGGACTGGAGGATGTTGGGGAGGCTTTTGGAGAGGTTGGTGGGGTAAGTTGGGGGGAATGGGGAATTCTGGTGACTGTGAGGATGGGCGTAAGCAAATGTTTAGTTTTCCATATCAGGAAGAGGGCCCCTAACCTATTCTTGCACCAGGGCCCTCTAGGGCTTTGTTATACCACTGTATGACAGAGAAGAAAATGGACTTCTTAGTCTCTGTGGTAGTTGCCAAACAGGCTTGCACAATCTCCTTAGTATAGACCACTGGAGTCTGAGCAAGACTTGTGGTACCTCTGCTCTAATGATTAGAGTCTAATCACTTGCCTTCATTTGGCATAGGTCGCTGATGAAGCAGGGCACTCTGGGGATGATGTGAAGGAAGGAGATGTGTTGTGTTCAGGGCTTTGGAAAGAGGGAACTGCAGAGGATTGTAATGTTAGCCCTGGTGGCATTTTTTTTGGCTCTTACTTTTTGGGTTGGGGGTGGTAGACATTTAGTTTGAGCCTCTCTTATTGTGCTTTTAAATAGTTTCCAGGCAGCTTACAGGCATTTTGCTCTTGTGACTGTTCCTTTTAGTTTCCTCATTTTTGTATAGTCTCCTTTTTGACGTTAAATGCTATTGTGGTGAGTTTCTTTGATATTTTCCCCCTTACAATGACATTCAATTTAATTACATTACGGTTGATTTATTACTGAGCAGTTCAGCTATATTCACTTCTTGGACCAGATTCTGTGCACCACTTAGGACTAAATACAAAATTGCCTTTGCCTTTGTGGGTTCCAGGACTAGCCGCTCCAAGAAGCAGTCATTAATAGTATCTAGAAATTTTATCTCTGCATCCTGTCCCGAGATGACATTTACCAAGTCAATATGGGGATAGTTGAAATTCCCCATTATTATTGGGTTTTCTGTTTTTCTAGACTCTCTAGTTTTCCTGAGAATTTCACAATCACTGTCACTGTCCCAGTCAGGGAGTCGGTAGTGTATTTCATGCTTGAATAATAAGAGCATAGCAGCAGGAATTTCTGTCCAGAGAGAGGTGGTCGCTCAATGCCATTTATCATTACATTATGCTAAAAGATGAGTTACACCAAAATTTTGCATTGCCCTAAAATGTATTTTTATAAATTATACATCCGTAATAGAAACATTACTATAAATCTCTATTCTTTGTACAACATTTTTCTAGCTTCTCTAAAATTGAAAAAACACTTCATTTTGAAAAAAAAACCCACTTGTGTTCATAGTACTTAAGGACTTTTAAAATAATATTGCAATAGAAATAAATAGTGCAAATGCCATTTCTGCAATAAGAGATGAACAAATTTGGTGCTCTAGAAATCCGTGAATGTGATGTGTTAATTGACAAGCTAGCCAGCCATGTGATATTTATTCTATTCAGACTGTTTTAATTCATAATACTGTAATTCAGACTAGATCATAGGCTTTCTGATCACCATGTGAGTCCATATTGGTACTAAAAAGTTATACAAGATTCTCTTCCTAGGTTTCTTTTGTAGTTGATATGTTTCCAGGGAAACACTTTTGCTAAAAAAGGGGGGGGGAGGGAAAGCTTCCATCGTGACATGGGAAATCTGGGGAAGTCAGGAAAACTTCCACTGCACAGTTGTGAACACAATACACAGCAGCCAGTAAGGACACATTAGGCATTAGAAAGTTGTTTTCCCTCTTTCCTTTCAGGTTGCTTAAGACTGAAAACTTGGACAACTGCATGTAGCTTAATCTTATTTACAGTTAAGAAACTGCAGAGGGGAAATGTGGTGATTCCTAAAGGCAATCTTGTATTTTGACTTAGCCAGCTTGCACAAGCTCTCATCCCATCCAGTTATCAATAATGTCAACTCCATGGACCAGATTCTGACTTTCATTTAGGGAATAGGAAACTGGAGTTGGAGTTTTCTTCAACTCATTCCTTTGGGGGAATGAGTTATTGTCTGCAGAATGTGCAAGGAATTCAGCATTCTTATGCACACAATATTTCAGAACACCCCCATAGCATCATAGCTCCAGGATACCGTCACCCTCATACAACTTTCAGCTCAGCCAAGGAGTCCAGTAGATGAAGTGCATATTTGGAGTAGGAGCAGGAATGGGGAGTATGCTGGGGATTTACTGACTTTCTATCCTGTGTCCTGTGACAGATTTGGAGCTGCTCTGTGATAATGTATGAATATTGTATGTTGGCTGGGGTACTGGGATATTGTCTGTATGATTAAATTAGTTTAACTCAACTGGAACCTGCCTGGAAAAACCGGTAGGAAGGGAAAGAATGGCTGAAGATAGCCACTACAGCCAGCTGGAACATTTTTTGACTAAATGTGTTGTCATCAAAATATGTTGTTTCATCAAAGCCAAAATGTTTTGTGATGACATTTTGATTTTGAACTATTTTAGGGGAAGGTTCCTGAGGCGCAGGTGGACTCTCCAGTCACTTCCAGAGATACCCTGAAACAGACATTTGACTTTTTTAATCCAAAAATGATGATGTGACACAACTGTTTCATGAAAATGTTGGAAAGGTTTTCATTTCATTCCGATGCAGAATAAAAACAAATTTCAAAACCTTGCAGGTTATCACAAAACAGAATGGTCATTCTTAGCCAGTTCTAATAGCTATCTCTGAGAAAATACTTAAGATTTAGGGACAATGCCAGAACTATTAGCTTTTATGTCTTTGCTCTGTCTCTGGTCAACCTACAAAATCAGTTTGGATCAGGGCAGGAAAAGGCTCATGAACAAGGAGGAATAAACAAGACTCTGGTAGGATTAAAAAGGACCCTTTGTCAAGAGCAGAGAAGGAGTTCAGTACTGCTCTACTTGTGCTGGTTAGGCCTCAGCTGGAGTACTGTGTCCAGTTTTGGTCACCAATGTATAAAAAGATTTAGAGAAACTAGAAAGGATCCAGAGGCAAGCAACAAAGATGATCAAAGGGATGGAATGCAAGCCACATGAGCAAATGCTGAAGGAACTGGGTATATTTAGTGTGGAAAAGAGGAGATTAAGGGGGATATGATAGTGGTCTTCAAATACTTGAAAAGCTGCAATAACAAAGATGGAGGAAAATTGTTCTCTTGCCACAAAAGGCAGGACAAGAGGCAATGGGTTCAAAATACAGCATAGCAGTTTTAGGAGGTTTTTCCTGAGATTTAATCTAACTGTAAGAACAGTAGAACAATGGAATAAACTGCCTAGGAAAGCCATTGAATCTCCTTCACAGGAGGCTCTCAAAAAGAGGCTGGACAGTCATCTGTCTTGGAAGGTTTAGACACATCAAATCCTACATGCATAGGGGGAATGCAAGACCATTGTTGTTTCCATTTTATGCAAACTCTTACTTACTCTATGCCTCCTAGTGTCTGTTCTAAACATTCACCACTAACACCACAAGTCTCACTGACTTTCAACAGACAATTAGCAAGCACAGCTCAGTTAATTTGGACCTCAGTGGCTCCATCTGTTACAGGACAATAATAATCATATAAGGGAGATGATAAATTAATAATCACATCTGCACACTTAGGATATGTTTTCACCGCCCATTTAACCGAGGTGATTGGCACCTGGGTTAGCTTAACCCAGGTGCGAGTGCGCTCACCAGTCCTATCAATGTTACTGCAGCCTCATTCCTTCCACAATTGCTCTTGTGTGTCCGGGCGCATATCCCATGGTCATTTGAGCTGAGATGCATTCTTTCCCTGTCAATTGTGGGAGAACTGGTTTGCTCTTCAGGGGGAAGGGCATTGGAAGGACTATGGGACTGTGAGACTATTGGATGGGCATTGGAGAACTACCAGCATTGAAATGATTTTGCCTGCAATCTTACTGTAAAGTGTGTGTGTGTGGGGCGGAGGGGGGGGGGAGTTCCTGCCTGAGTGAAAGCAGAGCCTAGGTTCTAGCTTACACTCCCAGCTGGGTAAGCTAGCATGGGCTCCAGGCAGCTGCAAACTGGGGTCAGATTTTTCTGTGTGGATGGTAGGGAGGCTTGGGATAAAACCTGGATAAAAACCCAGGTCCACCATTCGGTGAAGACATCATCTTTAGCCTTGGTCTTCTGGAAGTTATTTTCTTTGCAGAGATGGAGAAGGATTTTTCTTTGTACATGTCCCCTCCTAGAGGAATAAATAGGAAACAACACTTTGTGAGTGTTATGGAGGGCGTAGAATTCCAGTGAAATTGCCTTTAACTCTTTCTAAGGACCTCAGCATGCCGTGAGCATCCCATGTAAGGGACACTTTAATATGAAAAATTCAGTGTAATTTAGTGTGGAGTTTTCAATATGTCATTCTGTCCCAGGAAGAGGGATTTACAGCCACGTGAAAGGGGCAGGTGATGTCACTTCTATTAGCACAGACATGCTAATGTATGCAGGGACTTCTATGGATTCTATGACAACAGTCACTGGAGCCAATCCCCCCTGACTTACTCAGGAGTGTTTCAGCCATTGGCTACAGCTGGTTGGAAAACACTTTTGGGAAATATTATTAATTTACAACGGAAAAAAGGATCTGTAATTTGCTGTGCAAAGATGCTCAATACATTCTAGAAAAAACAATAATTCATGACAGTGCTGCTAAGATAATATGCTATAAGATGTATTTATGACTTTTAGTTGTACCAGGCTGGAGACACAATGGCAAATTTGTACCAATCTTAAGAGTTCCCCACAATGCCTAGAGCAGTGATATTTCAAAGAAGCTTGAGGCCTATTAGAAAGAAAACTGAAATAGGTCATGATGACCTTAACCTTTGAAGAAAACTCAAACTCATTCTGAGACGCTGCAAGGCATATTTTCCAGCACATGAAATTTGACCTTTTATCATTGTAGTCCGCTTAGCTTTACACAAATGCACATCCATGGATATACATACTCACGCCAAACAAATGCTTCCGGTGTTACGAGCAATATTCAGTTACTTACAAATCACAAACATATTTTTGTTGGCTGGAGTGCATTTCACACATGACACAATCACGTATACAGAACAAAATCTCATTTTTAGCATAACTCCTTGTGGGGATCCTATAAACTGAGTAATGTTCACGTTTGGGTAAGTGGATTTAAAAATAGCTTCAAGAGAAGAATAGGCAGCCTTAACTATAGCTTTCGCTACTGGCAAAAGCTATAATAGAGCAATTTATTACTCCATAAGGCTTTTCTTGGAACTCAAGGTGTAGCAAAAGAAATGGGGAGCAGCCGGGGGGAAAGTGGCTGCTTGTGGAGAATATGCAGTCATAAAAGGCCAAGCGCCAGACTTTTAAATGGTGTAAAATTGCAGCAACTCTGATTTAAACTAGTTTAATGATGTCAGAATTTGGCCCAACAGATCTTTAGGGGAAAGATTTTTACTCCTTACGTTAAATAAAATGTTCAAAAACACAAAGCATGTAAGGTTGGTGAAAAGTAAATAAACAAATATCATAATGTCCCATACAATGGGTTAAACCACCTTATATTTTTCTCCTTGGGACTCTTCTTTACATGGTCTTTTAAAGAAAATGGTCTTAAAGAGGCTTGTAAGAAAAGCAGGGTGTTGATTTAGATGACCTACCAGCATATACTCTAGGTCCTTTCTAACCCTAGGCTTCTGGCTTTGCTTCCATGGAAGTCCCATGGTTTAACTTTGAGTTTTCCAAATATGTTTAAATTTTAAATATATTTCTCTTTTCCATGCGTAACTGCAGGGCTTCCCATTGCTGGCCAGCCCTTGTAATACAAGGGACATCATATCTGTCACTGACAGAACAAAGAGAATATGCTTAAATAGATTCACTGTAAAGCAGCATCTCCATGCATCATGATAAAATTGCTTCAGTTACCACTCCATTTCCTTTTTACAAAGAGGTGGGGGGAATTTTTTCTACCAAATGACTATTTATTACATTTGAATTTGTGATTAATAAAAAATCTGCTCACCATTAAACACCTAGTACCACGTACAAGAAGAAAATGTTAAAAATATCAACTTCCCTGCAAAATACCTTAATTCATCCCACCACCATCCTACTGAAGTAAAACAGCTAACCTCAGACCATGCCTGAAGCTCCAGGCATGAAGTAAGGGGAGAAAATTCCAGCTGTAAGAGCCCTTCACCAAGCATTTCCTGTGCCTAGGTCTCCAGAGCTCAAGATCTGGAGAATTTTAGCACAAGTATACTAGCTGCTATCAACTTCCTGACAGGTGCATAAGAAGGAAAATAGTATTTAAGACACTGATCTCGCAAAAGCATCAATGTGGATGGGTGAGTCTTGTTGGCTTCAGTGGTCAGGGAGCATAAGGATTGCCACATTTGGATACTTTTGCAGGATGGGGATATGAAATAGGTAGGAATCAAACATGTAAGGCTCTATAGACACAAACTGATACCTTTGATTGCATGAGAAATGAACTGGAAGCTGATTCAGGGTTGAGAGAACAGGTGCAATACATACTATGTTGCCATGATTGGCTCCAGTGACTGTTGTCATAGAATCCATAGAAGTCCCTGCATACATTAGCATGTCTTACTTCTAAGTAAGTGAGCAGTCACATGCTGTACTAGCGGAAGCTTCCAAGAGGTTTTCAGAGGTAGTTCCATGTAAAGTTCATTGCACTAATCCCACCTAGAGGTCAGAGAGCTCTTAACAGCCTGATGAAATGGAGCACGGAAAGGCGTTTTTGGAATTCTCTATTTGAGAAATTGGGGTTGAAGATCTCTTCAGATTACAAATTCACAGCCAAATAGTGAGCACACACTCTCAGGCAGAGAAATAGAAAACAGTCCCATGTCTTTCCAGAGGCTTCTAGCTACCTCCTAATATCACCTCCATCTTGCCTGAGCTTCAGTAAATTTTCTCATTCAGGACCCTCTTGGCGCACCAGGGAAACACCTTTCAGGTCTGATGAAAAGAGACATGAGACATTACTATGCAGGCTTTCCTTAGTCCAAATCATGTCATTATCAGTCTTAGGGGCCTTCCACATTAGCAGTGAACTTTTGATGAACACAACAATACATTCACTTTCTGAGAACAAAAAGAAGCAAATAGTGACACAGACAACACTGTATTTCATGTATGCATATAGCTGCACACATGAACAGAGACATGTTAACCCCTTGTTAAAGATTTTCTCCTTAAACATTTTGGTTCGCATCATTGCCAAAGAGCCAGTTACAAAACAGTTTCAATGTCTCTTAATGTAAATCAGTAACATTTCTCTATGTATTTTTGGTAATTAAGATGGCATTTGCAGCAGATAGAAATTTAAGTTTAAATATAAATTGAAATTATTTGTTTGAGTGAGTGTAAAAGAAGGTCAAAATAGCATTGGTGATTTTTGCCTAGTGATAGAATTCCCTTGGAGACTTCTTTCCACTCAGCTTCCCAAGAACTCAGTTAGACTCCAGACTTTGTCACTCAGGTATGCTTATTTGGCATACACCAATCCTACGCTGCATTGGTCAGACTCAAATGCAGTGAGAATGGATGCAGGGTACCTAGGGTGACCATATATCCCAAAGGGTTAGGGTTAGAGTTGCTGTGTCCATGAGCCGTACCACTTTCTCACCCTCTCTTTAGTGGTTATTTGGGCCTAACCTCCCTCACTGTGGTCAGATTCGTTCATGATGACTGTTCACAGAATCAGCTGTGCTTGATTTATTTACTGCAGGCTGTGTTTATTTCCTCTTTTCCTTGTGTTGCTGTCTTCATGCTTGGACCTCTACTATTAAAATATACCCATTCTTTAGGATTCCTTGTTCATCTAGGAATAGCAATCATAATTAGCATAGTCAAATTATTAATTTTGTGTGGTGCCCAAGGTCCAAGACCTTCTAGCTTTGCAAATTGCAAATTCCCCCATATCTCCCCCACATTCTTAATTCCCCTTTCCACTAGTGTGGGTCACAAAGTGTGCTGTTTAATGATGATGGTCTTCCTACACCTGGTCCATCATATAGAGCCGTAACAATGTGAAATGTTATCTTTTAAAATGAACAGCTAGTCCCAGTGGACTCAATGAAAAGAGAAGATATAGTTCTGGTCCCAACCATAAAATCTTTCGGAAGCCAATTAACAGCAGTGGTGATTAAATTTTCAGTGCTGTGCTTGGGATCAGAGGAAGAATTAGCTGGCAGTCTATTCCCTTGCCACTGCCAGCCTATACCCAAAACCACAGTAAAACTTCCACATGACTTTTTTTGTCTCACCATAAAAATAAGTTCTGCATATTTACATTATGAAAAAATACTGAAGTGCTGGTCCATCAAAGATTTAAGTGTTTTACTATGGAAGTTTATTATGCAAGTTTAATTTTCAACTAGAACCATGCAGGTTTTAAATTGCTGTATTTGAAACATCTTCCAGTTAACTTAATCTTTTCTTCAAGCTTTCTTCATTTGCTGCAGTTATGGGGAATAGCATAGAAAATGTAACATGATGCTTCTGGGGAAACAAAGGTCTGATCCAAAGCCCAGTGAAATCCAGGGGAGGTCTTTTCACTCCATTTCAATGGGCATTGGATCAGGCCCTAAGAAAATGTATGTGCCAATTTCTGTAGTAATACTTAGTGAGACGTAAACTTTCCTTTATATATTTATAATTCCAGCTCTTATATAGAACCTTTCATCAGTAGATCTCAAATCACTTCACAATCTTTAATGTAGTTATCCTTATGACAGCCCTATTTCTCCCCATTTTGCAAATTTTACATTACATTTTATAATACACTCCCCACCCCCCCAGCTGACTTGCCCAAGGTCACTAGGAAATCTACGGGAAAACAGGGATTTGACCCCCAGTTTCCTAGGGTTTTAAATCTGGACCATTTAAACACTACTGGACAGTGTGGAAGAAATATCAATTTGATCCATAAAATGTGTCTGTAAACAGAACTCGTTAGAATTAAGTGAATTGTGTTAAAAATATATATATAGGCCAGGGAAAGTCATCTTCATGTAGCAGGAATTCCCTTCAGTGACAGGAGCTAGCCAACTTAGTCAGCTTAGCCTGATCATGACAACGATCATGCTTAAGTCTCATTTAAATTATTGGAGGACATCCAACCCATTTATCTCTGGCCACAGGGAGTAGCAGGTTGCATTGCTGTCGGTGTCTCACTACACCAGAGTATACCCAATCCACTCATTCCTAGCTCCTTTATAGTACATGGAATCTTAATGAGTCCATAGCTTTGCATTTTTCTTTGAACAAGGTATTTAAAGCTATTTCTAAACTGCACAGACATCCCATACACTATTGAAACTGTGACAGCCTAGCCTCTTTTGAAGCATTTTGTTTAAAACCAGACAGAACTTATCAGGCTGGGAAGCACAATGGTGGGCAATATTTATACACAGTGCATGCCACTGGGACCCATCTAAGAAACTGGAGCAGAGGATCAAGAATAGCAGCCGTGTTAGTCTGTATCCGCAAAGAAAGCGAGCAATACTTGTAGCACCTTAGAGACCAGCTAGTTTATTTCAGCATAAGCTTTCGTGGGCTATAGGTCACTTCATCGGATGCATAGAATGGAACAGAAGAAAGATGCATTTATACACACAGAAAGAAAGAAAAATAATAATAAAAAAAACTGTACATTAGCATACCAATTCTAAGAGGGCTGTTAAATGTAGATGGTCCATTATCACTAGGAGAAAAAAAACACCTTTTGAAATGGATTTCTGTTGTCAGTGAAATTAACTCAGGAAATGCAATCAATTACTGTAATGAGAACCATTCTGAAGTTCTATTTAGCCCCTGGTTAATTGTGTCCAATTTGAAAATTAATTCCAGTTCCTCAGTTTCTCGTCGGAGTCTGTTTTGGAAGTTTTTCTGTTTCAAAACTGAAACCATCAAATCTTTAATGGAATGGCCAGGAAGATTGAAGTGTTCTCCTACTGGTTTTTGAATGTTATCATTCCTGATGTCAGATTTGTGTCCATTTATTCTTTTGTGTAGAGACTGGCCGGTTTGGCCAATGTACATAGCAGAGGGGCATTGCTGGCACATGATGGCATATATCACATTCGTCAATGTGCAGGTGAATGAGCCTCTGATGGTGTGGCTGATGTGATTAGGTCCTATGATGGCGTCAGTTGAATGGATATGAGGACAGAGTTGGCATCGGGCTTTGTTACAAGGATAGGTACCTGGGTTAGTGTGTTTGTTGTGTGGTGTGCGGTTGCTGGTGAGTATTTGTTTCAGGTTGGGGGACTGTCTGTAAGCGAGGACTGGTCTGTCTCCCAAGATCTGTGAGAGTGTGGGATCATCTTTCAGGATAGGTTGTAGGTCTCTGATGATGCATTGGAGAGGCTTAAGTTGGGGGCTGAAGGTGACGGCTAATGGTGTTCTGTTTTTCTTTGTTGGGTCTGTCCTGTAGTAGGTGGCTTCTGGGTACTCTTCTTGCTCTGTCAATCTGTTTTTTCACTTCCCCAGGTGGGTATTGTAGTTTTTTAAATTCTTGGTAGAAATCTTGAAGGTGTTTGTCTGAGGGACTGGAGCAAATGTGGTTGCATCTTAGAGCTTGGCTGTAGACAATGGATCGAGTGGTGTGTTCTGGATGGAAGCTGGAGGCATGTAGGTAAGTGTAGCGGTCAGTAGGTTTTCGGTATAGGGTGGTGTGTATGTGCCCATCATTTATTAGCACAGTTGTGTCTAGGAAATGGACCGCTTGTGTGGATTGGTCCAGGCTGAGGGTGATGGTGGGATGGAAATTGTTAAAATCATGGTGGAACTCCTCAAGGGCTTCTTTTCCATGGGTCATTGGCAGTTTATAATGTAAGAAGATATTTTTCACCGATCAGATTTTCTGATGTGATGATCCTGAAAGGTAACAGACAAATGAAGGAGGGTTAGGGTGAAATCTGAGTCCTGTTCAGCTTTTATGAACATGCTGTTAATACACAAGGAAGGAAATTCAGCAATATTACAGCACACCCAAAGGTAGGCACAGCTATAGAACATGGGGCTGATTCTCCATTGCTCTGTACCTCGTGTAGTCATTTACACAAGTGCAGATGAGATGTAAACCACAGCCACTTTGATAGGGTGACACTTCACACCCTCTTTACACTCAATTTTCACAAGTGTCAGTGAGCACATGAGGCACAAAGAAGTGACGGCTCAGACTCAGTGTATTGCATTTTGAGTTAAAGACTGTAACTGTTGTGTGCCCTTGAGAGCAGAACTACTGCACTGCTAAGTGTGATGCTTTTACTGGTCTCTCCGGCACATTGCCATGATTTACAAGGCAAAAAAACCTTGAGAGATCCCTTTTAAGTGTCCGTTGGAGTGAGTGGCAAAATGGTTAGTCACCAACATCTTCAGTATCACAAAATCCCTTTATTGTACTGCAGTGCACACCGTATAACAATGCCAAGAATATCATGCTTTGGAAGAAAATCCTTCACCTCCACAGACTTGAAGATATCCTTTGAAAGAGTAAGTATTTATAGCACTGGTATAAATAGTACAAGGCACTGTTAGCTTCAGGGGGAATTAAAACTTAGGTTGAAATCCATTAGAATTCCACATTTAGACAAATTTGGTAAGCAGAAAATCAGTTTTAACTTGTGTGCTTCTTAAATGTCCTTTTGTCATTACATGCTACAGGAAAGTATTTTTGCCTCAATAAGTTTGATCCTATTATAAATAGCCTTCGATATCCACACTGAACCTTTATGGCTTGTCTTTAGTTTAGTAAGGGCTGGATCTAGAAAGTGATTTAGGTGCCTGACTGCCACTTCAGGTGCCTAAAATCCAAAATGTAGATGCTCACAACCGCCGTTCAGCTGCTGCTTAATCCTGTGGGCATCAGACTTTCCACTGGTAAAGTTCTTGAAGCCTCACATTTCTGCTGGTGGACATCAGGGCCAGCGTCAGCTTTCTTGCCACCATAGGTGGCAAAGAAAAAAAAAGGTGGAGAATTTCCGCCGGCAGCTTCAGTGGCGTTAAGCTGCCAAATCAGCGGGCAGCCCCTGCTGGCGAGTCACTGCCGACAGCCTCGGTGGTGTTGAGCTCCCGCCAAATTGACACTGAGGCCAGTAATTCACACACCCCCCAACGGCTGCCGCCCTAGGTGGACATGCACACAGCTGCTGAAGTCCTGATGCCACTGAGTTGCTTAGGCTTGGTCTACACTACGGGGAGGGGTTGACCCTTATTTCTATCACAATGTTGAACGTTTCTTCTGTGTATTGCAATGTGATATAAGAAAATTGATCATACTCATTTTGAACATCAGAGTATCAGTTATGCATCAGAAAAAAGACTTCTGCATGTCCAGGTTTTCTAAATAGACCTTATTGTTCTTTCACCCCTGAGGGCTGCTCACCAAGCGGAGTGCCCCAGGGCTCAGTCCTGGGGCCAGTTTTCTTCATTAATGATCTGGATGATCGGATGAATTACACCCTCAGAAAGTTCACGGGTGATATTAAGATGGGGAGAGAGGTAGGTATGCTTGAGGGTAGAGATAGGGTCTAGGGTGACATAAAGAAATTGGAAGACTGGGCCAAAAGAAATCTGATGAGGTTCGACAATGACAGGTGCGGAGTCCTGCTCTTAGGATGGAAGAATCCCATGCACCGCTACAGGTTGAAGACCAGCAGACTAAGTAGCAGTTCTGCAGAAAAAGACCTAGGGCGTACACCAGATGAGAAGCTGGATATGAGTCAACAGTGTGCCCTTGTTGACAAGAAGGCTAATGTCCTATTGGATTGCACTAGTAGGAGTGTTGTGAGAAGATCGAGGGAAGGGATTTTTCCCCTCTATTCAGCACCAGGGAAGCCACATCTGGAGTAATGTGTCCAGTTTTGAGTCACCCACTACAGAAAAGATGTGGATAAATTGGAGAGAGTCCAGTGGAGGGCAATGAAAATGATTAAGGGGCTGAGGCATATGACTTATGAGGACAGGCTGAGGGAACTGGACTTGTTTAGTCTGCAGAAAAGAAGAGTGAGGGGATCTGATAGCAGTTTTCAACTATTTGAAGGGGGTTCCAGTGAGAATTGAGCTAGGCTGTTCTCAGTGGTAGCAGAGAACAGGGCAATGGTCTCAAGTTGCAGTAGGGGAGGTCTAGGTTGGATATTAGGAAAAACTATTACACTAGGAGGGTCGTGAAGTGCTGGAATGGGTTACTTAGGGAGGTGGTGGAATCTCAACCCTTAGAGGTTTTAAGGCCAAGCTTGACAAAGTCCTGGCTGGAATGATTTAGTTGGGGTTGGTTTTGCTTTGAGCAGGAGGTTGGACTAGATGACCTCCTGAGGTCTCTTCCAACCCTCAACTTCTATGATTCTTTTGATACTGGCTTGGTGAATCTAATTTTAGAGTAAACCACCAGTTTTTGGAAATTATCTTCCCTGATTCATGCAGCCTGCTGTCAGTGTGTCATTCTCAGTGTGGCCTATTCACAGGGAATTTTCAGTGAAAAATAGAAAATTTCCACAGAAGGCAGCAACTTTCTGTAAAAGAAACAAAGAAAAATAAAAAACAAACAAACAAAAACAAACAAAAAATCCCAGACAACCCCTTCTCCCCAAATAGCTGAAAACCCAACATTAAGTCTAATAGTTTTTGATGGAAGTGCATTGGACAGGCCTGCTACCAAGTAATAGTGAGCATCTACCTCATTTGAAGGGAGACCTCAGGTGGAGATTTTCAAAGGAGCTTAAGTAATTACGTGCCTAAATCTCACTGAATTTCAAGGGGATTTGGGCATTTAGCTCCATTAGACTTTTCTGAAAATCTTAGTCTTAGTGTTTCAGGATTTCTGTACAATAATTTGTATAATACACTTCATCCCTTGTTTTAAATGTATTGCTACACCTTTCTATTTAGAAGATTATTTTTCCTTGTTCTGTGTGTGAAGACATGCTGTTTTACATTTACCTCTGGAGTGTAATAGCTCTTGTATTACAATTAAGAAGATTAAAATAAGCACTTTAAACCTGTTGAAAAACGTTGGTATAAATAATTTCTTTGCTTCTTTTTTTTTAAAAATAAACCAAAAGGTACCAGAGGCTCTAAAAAGTGAACTGAGTATTGGCTTTTTAAATTTTTGAGTAAGTGAAGATGAGACGAGAAACAAATTCATGACTGGGCCTGACCTGGGTTTTTTAGGCTTTCCCACTTGCAGGGTTGCAACAGTGCTCACACAAATTTGGCCCTGCGGCCTCTCCATCATTGTGCCTGACCTGCCATTGTAACCTGGTGTGTAGGGGTACTAGTACTCTTTGATGCTGAAATTGAGAAATACTGCCCTGAAAATAGAGATATTAAAATATATGCTTTAAAAAGTTTCCTATCTGATGCACACTTAGACAGCAGGATCAAAGGGCTGATTTATTTAAAATAACATCCCTTTTATTGGAATCAATGTATTAATAGCCCCGGTTCCATCGAAATTACATAGGAAATTCCCATTTTGTAAGGGGAGGGCTCCAAGTTAAATAAAATTTGACGGGCATGATTCAAAAAAGTTGAGAACTCCTGGAGTAAGGCACTAACTCTTCCTGCTTATAATGTACCAGTAGTATTGTACCATGAGGAAAATTTCTTCCTGACGTTATCTGTGATGAACTTATGCTCTGAAGTATGAGGATAGTTAGTCCTTGTAATTTAATCTTAACTTGTGGAACTGCAGATGCAATTCTCCTTTATAGATATGATCGTTTATCTAAAACGCTCTCTCATCAATGGATAAAATCCATTCCTACTAGATTCCCAGTGCTTCCTGCTCTCATGAATACATTTAAGGTATGACTACACTGCACATCCCTTTTGGTGGTATGTAAAATACATACACACTACAGGCTCTTCTAGCACAAGTATAAATAGCAGTGTAAACAGTGAGGCACTAGTTAAGCAAGTGGATTAAAGACATGAATCGTGGTTAGGTACCTGGCTATTTGCCCTGTGTGGCTCATTACCCACCCAACAATGCCTCCCCGTCTGCTACTTTTATCAATGTATTGTCCCACAGTTGCCTCCCTGCTGCGGGAGTCTTTCCTCACATCAGGGAAAGACTCTGGCAACAGAGAGAGGCTCTGGCAACAGAGACAGTGGGGAAAATCTCCAGCAGCTCCTTTCTGCTCAAACCTTTCCCCGCTGCAGGGACCTGCCAGAATATTTTCCTGCCACAAAGAAAGATCCCGGCAGCTGGGAATGACTGTGGCAGTGAGGAGGCAGCAGGGAAAGGCTCTGGGAGTTCCTCTTTTCCTCGCCTTGCCAGAGCCTTTCACTGACACGTGTAGCTACACACAGCACTGTGGGTACAGCCTGCTTTTCACATATACCCTACATGTTTCCACAAGAGCTGTGCAGTGCAGACATAGCCTCAGACACTGAATAATGTACTGCCTCCAACTACAGTTCCAATACAAAATATGGGTGAGATTTTCAAAGGTTCTTTGCTTAACTTTGCTCACATTGAAGTTAGTTTGATCAATGCTAAAATACCCATTGACTTCAGAGGGAATAGACTAAGGCCAATGATGACTGCTTGCAGAAATACTGCCCTTTGGCTTAAAAAGTGGGTTGAACATTCAGTGGATCAGCTGACGTGTGTATGGGTGGAATTCTTAGAACAAGGGACAAGGGTGATACAGTTACTGGGCAAAAGGAACAACGGGAGTGAGAAGGGAATGAGCAATAGTGCAAAAATAAATAAATTAAAACAAGTGAAAGATCGAGCAAACATTAGGACAGTTTTCCTATTCCCAATATTTTGGAGGCTTTGGAAGGTGACCCCAGTTTAGAGAGTGCATGCATTAGTATAAGTTCTGGAAGTTCTTCAGAGCCAGTGCTGCAAACAGGCATAGGAAGAGTCATGTGGTGGGGAAGGTCATGCACAGGAAAAAAAAGTCAATATAAAAGTGTGATGCCATGAGGAGAATTTCTCATAGGTACAAAGTTAATACTAACAGGATTTCACTCCTTCAGAATTTAGCTATTTGTCTGGGACTTTAAAGGCAATGTCCCAGCCTCAGGGGCTTTTTCTTAACTATCTGCATATAAACATCATGGCAAGATCACCCCACAGCATTCAGCGCAGAGGGAAACTAAGAGTATGTCTACACTGCAGTAAAATACCCGCAACTGGCCTGTGTCAGCTGACTTGGCCTTGCAGGGGTCGGGCTGCTGGCCTGTAAAGCTGCAATGTAGATGTTTGGGCTCCAGCCTGAGCCCAAATGTCTACCTTGCAGTTTTATAGCCCCATAGCCTGAGCCCCGTAGCTGGAGTCAGATGACACTGTCCAGCTGTGGGTATTTTACTGCAGTGTAGACATCCCCTAAGGGACAAACCTGAGCAGTGTGACCATCAAGTCATAGGCAAATGGATTAGCAGATTCTTAGAGGGAGTAAAAATTGAATTACCAGAAGGAGGAAGGATGCCGCATCCCATTAGCCATTTTTTCTGTAAGAAACATGTCGCTGTCTTGCCTGAGTCAGGAATGTGAATTGCTGATATGATTCAACCCGTAGTCAAGGGAAGGGGCATTATTGTAAAGGTGAGACTCAAGTAAGAGAAAAATTTATATTTCCTGTCTTCATTTTGGGGTCCGTTGATCAATTGTGGAAATGAGTTCCAGAGATGAAGACTCTTAATGAAAAATGTGCCCTCACTTTTAAAGAACCATGATTAATTCCTCTACTGATTAAAGCTGATGTGGTATCACACGAGGGGAAAGGTCTTTCTGGAAGGTAGGAGCCAATTGTTTAGGGCTTTATGAATAAATTCCAATATCCTGAATGCCACCCAGAAACTTACTGGAAACCAAACAGACTATGGCGCCCCAAGGTCAGGTCCTCTGCAACTACTTTCTGTACTAAAGGTGAAATGTGGCCTCCTACTCAATGGGAGTTTTGCCATTAATTTCAATGAGGCCAGGATTTTATCCAATGAATTATTCTGAAGCATCTTGAAGTGCGACCCCCTATTGAGTGTATAGTATTAGACCAAATGAGGTGACAAAAACAGGAATAACTATAATAAGGCCAATATTAAAAACAGACATTGTAGCCTCACTAAGCACAGCTGGGAAAAAAAGCATTGGAAGGGTCTGCAAATTAAACTAGGTTACAAGGGTTTATTTGAAAGGCTACCTAGTGCTGTGGGAAGAGTTTTAATGATCTTGCATAAAAGAGATGCTCAAATACTGTGGAGTAACTTTTGTGGATGATGTGAGTCAATTTTACACTAAGACACTGATATTTGCCTTTGTGGAAAAGTCAGCCTCTCACTGTACTGTCTGAATGAACTGAGATTTAAACCCAAGAAATCAGCTAACCCACTGCTTCCGCTTCTTCGTTTAAACCAACTGCCTTTTTTGGGTTCATTTATTCTCTTACATCCGAGTATTAACCACTCAGTGTGTTCCAAAAGAAAACCAAATGTACGTAGGTTTCGAGAGCAGCCTTTCACAGCACATCTCCGTTGTTAGCTGCCATTCATGAAATCTGCCTCCGCTGCCATCTGCTAGGCTCTCGCGACAAAAGCAAATAAATAAAGAATGAAAATTGACAGTTTCTTCACAGCAGTCCACAGGCACATTTATCATCCGCAGAATTGATGATGCTGTATTAACATAGTGTGGAGAGTCAACACAGTGATTACTGCAAGAAAAAAAGTCTTGCAGGCTTACTCCAGGCTTACTGATGACATTTGCTGCTTTCTTGCCATCTCAGTAATTTTAAAACAGTGAGCAAGTGTCCTGTACTCATTATCATCACTAGTCAGACTGCTAAAGAATAAGTTACCAGTGGCTAGAACAGGGGTGGGCAAACTTTTTGGCCCGAGAGCCACATCAGGGATCAAAATTGTGCAGAGGGCTGGGTAGGGAAGGCGGTGCCTCCCCAAACAGCCTGGCCCCGCCCCCTATCCAACCCCCACCCCCTTCCCACCCCAACTTCCCCCCTCAGAACTCCCAACCCATCTAACCCCCCACCCCGCTCATTGTCCCCTGATTGCCCCCTCCATAGACACTCCCCACTCTAACTGTCCCCCAGAACCTAATCCCCTAAGCCTCCCCGCTCTTTGTTCCCTGACTGCCCCCTCCCAAGACCCCCCCAACTCCCCACCCCACCCCACTATCTAAGCCCCCTGCTCTTTGTGCCCTGAGTGACCCTCCAGAGACATCTCCCCCCACTAAACAACAACACCATTCCAGACCCCCCCTCCAAATCCCCTTTGCTTACCTTCCGGCGCTGTCCTCTGCAGCTGGGCTGGGGCTGCATCCAGTCCAGGAGTGCTAGGGCCCCGCGGCTGCATTGCCGTGCCCAGCCCGGCCCCTGACCGGGAGCGCTGGGGTCCCGTGGTTGGCTCCTTGCGCCTGACCCGGTTTGGAGCGGTGGGGCCCTGTGGCTGCCTTGCCGTGCCTGGCCCGGCCCCTGGCCGGGAATGATGGGGCCCTGCGGCTGCCTCGCTGTGCCCGGCCCGACCCCCGGCTGGGAGCGCTGGGGCCCAGTGGCACCCCACAGCCTGGGAGCGTGGAGCCCTGCGTGTCCCCCGGCCCTTGAGAGCTTGGGCCCCACAGCTCCTTGTGCTGGACCAGGCAAGCAGGGCCCTGGGCCATGCTTCACTCAGCCCCGCCCCCATCCCAGGACCAAGCTCCCGGGCCAGATAAAAATGGGCGGCGGGCTGTATATGGCCCGTGGGCCGTAGTTTGCCCACCTCTGGGCTAGAAGAATTTCTGAGTATTTGGATACAATAACAACAAAATAAGGATTATTATTCAAATATATCACACATCCTAATTCAAGGCAAGTGCTCACCATCCATTACATGAGTTCAGAGTTTGGAATACTGTTGGATTCCCAGTTAGTTGTTTGATAATCAGTTAGCAGCAATAACTGGGAGAGCCCTCCTTCCTCTACATTTGGGCAGAAAGAAGCTACCATTTCTGTTGTATGCAAGCTGTTACTATGAGGTTATATTGCTGCCATGTGATCTTCAGACCACACCTTACACCACATTTGGAGGCAGCAGCATGAATCCAGCACATGTGCAAGCAGGATGGCAAGGCTCGTACCCTCATAAAATTTGCAGATGACACTAAATGGGAGTGGTAGATCTGGGCAGGATACAGAGGGACCTAGACAAATTAGAGGATTGGGCCAAAATAAATCTGATGAGGTTCAACAAGGACAAGTCCACGTAGGACGGAAGAATCCCATGCACTGCTACAGACTAGGGACTGAGTGGCTAGGCAGCAGTTCTGCAGAAAAGGATCTAGGGGTTACAGTGAGCGAGAAGCTGCATGTGACTCAAGAGTGTGCCCTTGTTGCCAAGAAGGCTAACAGAATGTTGGGCTGTATAAGTAGGAACATTGCCAGCAGATTGAAGGATGTGATCATTCCTCTTTATTCGGCATTGGTGAGGCCTCATCTGGAGTACTGTCCAGTTTTGGGCCCCACACTACAAGAAGGATGTGGAAAAATTGGAAGGAGTCCAGGAAAGGGCAACAAAAATGATTAGGGGGCTGGAGCACATGACTTATGAGGAGAGGCAGAGGGAACTGGGATTGTTTAGTTTTCAGAAGAGAAGAATGGAGGGGGATTTGATAGCTGCTTTCAAGTACCTAAAAGGGGATTTCAAAGAGGATGGATAAAGTCTGTTCTCAGTGGTACCAGATGACAGAACAAGAAGTAATGGTCTCAAGTTACAGTGTGGGAGGTTTAGGTTGGATATTAGGAAAACCTTTTTCACTAGGAGGGTGGTGAAGCACTGGAATGGGTTACCTAGGGAGATGGTGGAATCTCCTGCCTTAGAGGTTTTTAAGGATTGACAAAGCCCTGGCTGGGATGATTTTGTTGGGGATTGGTCCTGCTTTGAGCAGCAGGCTGGACTAGATGACCTCCAGAGGTCCCTTTCAATCTGATAATCTATGATTCTGTGATCAGGTTGCAATAAATTTGGGGTGAGTAGATGTGCACCTGTGTGGGAAGCCAAGGTTGTGGCATTGATTTTACTGTGCCCACATGTCAGTGATAAGTTGAGAGTTGACAAGTGATATGTGGGAGCTGTGTGTCCAGACAGAGGAGTAGTATGCTGCAGTAGAGTAGACAAGAACCAATGAAGATGTCCAGAGTTTTTGCATTAGCTCCCCAGGTCACCTTCTGAATGAGATTTACATATTTCTTATAATAATGGTTGATGTAGCTGTGGACTGGTTGGAACTCCACTTATTCATTTGGTAACATTGTGTGAGGTTCTGCATGGATTAGACCCCAGATCTGTGAGATGGCTGATGGCTCCACCCTGCTATTCAGCAGCCCTGATAGGGTCATGTGTGCTATCATATAAACCTGTGCTCTTGTCAAAGGATCTCTGGAAAGAATAATTATTCTTGCAAGGCAACTCTTCCTATTCAATTCCTATTCAATCCAGGGTTTCACTCAGTGATGTCGGGATGCCAATTTGATGACATTTGTTGTGCCTTAGCACATGACAAGGCAGCCCACAAGAAGATTGTCATCACCTGCATTTAAATGAAAATGTACAAAATGTGAACTCTCCTCCTACCCCAAGATGCTCAGTACTGTCAGCTTTGTTAAAATGCTGGATTTTTTTGGATGGTTGGCTATCACTCACAGCTGAATGTGTTATATCTAACTTATAAAGAGCAACAGAATTACTAGATAAGCTGTCATATATGCCTGACCAAAGGAGGTTATAAGAATATGCATTGTAACATAGCTGTCAGTCTCAGTGACATCTTAAATGCACCCTTGGTTGACAGTATCATAAACAGGCCAGATCTGAATCTACTTTTAGAATACTAAAATTTATTTTAACATACTCACAACTCTTTTCATTTGAAGGATACAACATAGTGTACCTTGGGGGAAAGGGTATTCAGCCACTATTCTAGTAATTGGGAATTCATCTATCAACCAACAGACTTTAAGATCTTCCAATTACCCTCCCCCACACCTAATTGTGTAATAGTTAATAATGTTAGTTAATACATTTTTTATTGTTAGTTAATACAATATTTATTATTGTTAATTTATCATCCAAAAGTGCACAGCACTTTACCAACATATAAAAAGCAAAGGAGAAGGTCCCAGCCTTAGGTCCGGTCTACAAAAGAAAGCTGTACTGGTTTAACTAACAGTTTAGTAGGAACATGCATCCTTACATAAAAGGCTGCAACCTGGGTGTTATCTTTGACTTGACCCACACTCCAGAGCCTCACATTCAGGCTATGTCTAAATCTTGCCAGTGCTTCCTGAATAACATCTCTGAGTTCTGTCCGTTCTGCATATTCTATGCAGCTAAGTTTCTTGTCCAGTCCCTCATCATCTTGTCTACTGCAACATCCTCCCCTCTGCCCTTGACAAATGCAATCTTACCTCACTTGGGTCCATTTGCTATAAAGGTCATTTTCCAGGCTCCTTGCTTTGACCATCTCACACCTTGTTTTTGTATCCCGCCACTTCTTCATCACCTGAAACACAAATGACTATTTTCGAGATCCTTCAAGGCCTGTCTCCATTCTGTCATCTCTTGTATGCTGTTAAGATGTTGGTGTCTGCCTCTTCTCTGATGGGGATGTCAACCTTTGTTGCCCACTTGTCAACATTTTCAAACAAGCATCTTCATGCTTTCTCCCTTGCGGACCTTCATGCATGGGAGGAGTTCTCAGTAAACATCCTGGAAATAACCTCATTGTCTTCCTTCAAAGCCCTCTTTTCTATGACACCTAAAACTCAACACTGTCCAGCAGCTCACGTGCTGTGACCCATGGCTTTCATGCTGACATATTATTTCATTGTATCCTGATGCTTTCCCCTGTATGTTGTCTCTTGTCTTCTACTTAGAGTCCCTGCCCAGAGATGCGTATAATCTGTTTGTACAATATCTGACATAATGGGGTCCAGAGTTATGATTGGGTCCCTTGGTCTCCTGCAACACAAACTTATACTACCACTGCCAATATTAAATAATAAATAAGGTGTGGTTTTAAACTGATTTTGTTAAACCCATGCTTAAGTTTATTAGGAACAGGTTTAAGCTAAAGCAAAATAATCCACTTTTAAAGTTAAATCAGAATATCCATGCAGGGATTTGCACCAATTTAACAAAAAATGTTTTTAAATCTGTGCAGCTTTCTCATGTAGGCAATGCTTAAGAAGACCGCGAACACAGACAAAGCAACATCTCCTGTTATAGCTTTGCAACCAGTTCCGGTGAAGAATTAGATAGAGGTATTCATTGCCATGGGAAGTCAAGGGCAAAAATCAAAAACATACAACACTTATATGGATAACAACAATATCTAGAGTGATAAATAGTTGATGCTGACAAAAAATTTGGAAAGGATGTTAAACTTCATGCTTCAGGGTTTAAGATGACCTCTAACTATTAGAGATCAGGATGGAACCTAAGGTGAGTGTGAGTATAACCCACATCTGCCTTTTGTAGGGTTTCTTGAACTTTCTTCTGGTGCTGGACCCTTTCAGAGACAGAATACCCGACTAGATGGACTTTGGGTGTGATCCAATATGACGATTCCTATACCCAGCCACAATCTAGCCCTCTGAAGAAAACCTCCCATTCATAAGTGTTATTTTGCAAATATAAAATCTGCAAAAATCTTTTGTACTTTCTCCAAGCTTGGTCCTACAAGAACATAAAAGGCTGGATCCTAGCTAGTTTCACTGGTCTGTAACCAAGGGGGTGTTCTGTGTGCCAAAAAAATCTTCCTACTTTCACTGTTGGCAAATATTCACTTAGACTTGTTGTCTTCCATAGGCAAAAGAGTCTGAAAAGGCCAGATTTTCACTTTACGCTAATCTGGTCAAACCATTAATCTCAACCAAATGTGTTAGAGGTGAAACATTTTTCATACAGTTCAATCTTTAAGCATAGCAAGACTGACTTTTTCTATATAACTGTAGTATATGTGTAAAAATATTTTGCTGCTAACTGAAAATTATTTGACAAGGTTTTCTGCACCATGTAAATTTAGCCCACATGTTATATGACAGCTATCTGTAATTATTTTCATTAAGCATGATCTAGAAATAGTGTCTACAACAATGTGAGAATTAAAATTCAAACATGGAAGCTCTGAGATCATTACAAACTCTTTCCTTTTAGAGGGCTTTCTTCTTGATTAAGTTTTATTAATTTTTTGATACATTTATAGCTATAAATAGAACACTGCTCATTTGACTTTATCAATGTATCAGACCAGCATGCATTAATAGAAATGTTCTGTTATTCCATGCAAAACTCCCTAAAATCAACATTCAAAATTCAGAAAATCTAGAATTAAGGTTGGAAGTTAAACCTGCATTCTGCCCCTCATAGTTAAGGTCTGGCATAAATATAGGCTTTGTAAATCAACTATAAAATGCAGTGTTACAGATATTAAATTACAATAAATACATGCCTTCTTCAAATTTAACTTGATTTCCAAATCTCAATCAGACCAACAAAATAAGTCAAATCTGGAGAAATTTGGTTCAATGTGGTTTCAGTTACTTAAAGCTGAAGTGATTTTTTTCATATAAAATCAAACTCAACCACTGGGTGACATAAATGAGGTAGAGCAGAGACACTTTGATGAGATTGTATTTAAATCCGTTCCCTCACCAGAGTGTAGTAGATATGTTTAGGATACTTTTGGTTGAATCAGACTTAGAATTAGGCAGAGAGCAAAGACAGTAGGAGGGTTGTCTCTCCAAGGGCTGTTTTGTTAATATTTTTGGGAGTGTTTGTGGCTTATCTTTTCTCTTAAACCTTTTGGATCATTTGACTACTTAGGGAAATACATTTAGGGCAGCTCTGCACTTAGAACACTGCAGCTGGTGTAGCTGAGCTGCTGTAGCATTTCAGTGAAGAAGCTCCTTACACTGACAGGAGAGATTCTCCCATCAGCATGGGCACTCCAGCGCTCCAAAAGGCAGTAGCTATGTTGAGGGGAGAAGCCCTCTCATTGACGGCATTGTCTATAGTGGGGGTTAGGTCGGTATAATGACATTGTTCAGGGGTGTCGATTTTGAACAGCCCCTGAGCAACACAGTTATACTGACATAAGTTCCTAGTGTAGACAAAGCCTTAGTAAGGTAGCCTGTTTGCCTGTCACACCCTGATGCAGCCCAGAAGAGCAGTCCAAAACACACAAAAAAGTGAAACAAGACATGCAGGTAGGTTCTCAATCAAAACATGTAATAACCATGAACCAGATAGGTCAGCAACAGCTTGAACAAAATGTAACAGTTTGAACAGTACATGTGTATCAGGGGACACTGAGTAGCTGCATACAGTCAACGCGATGAACACACATTGTCTAGAACATGAACACTGAGTTCAGGAAGCATAAACAAAAAATGGGAACAGGAAGGAGGCAGGCAACACACCCACCCACCAGTCATCACAATTTCCTTCCCTTCTCCCCCCCAAGAGTTCAGCGGTGCCTGGCTGGAGGTACCAGGTGATCCACAGGCCATAGATTCTGATTCAGCTCGAGACGTGGATGTGGTTGCTGTGACTCAACTGCCCCATCATATTCAGAACGAGCGTCCTCTTCCCTGCTTGTTTCCCTTCCTGTAGGCAGTATATCTCCCTGGTTAAGAACGCATTCTCCCTGTGGTAAACACACTTGTCACACTCCATACCCTGCGGCCTGTGAGGTCATGCCATGACTCTCAAAAACTACTTGTCCAGGATAGAACACCTGGAGTGTTGCATGGATATCCTTGTTGAAATTTAATATTCCATAGTCACATCAGTCAGCTTGGAGGACAGCAAAGGGATGGGCTGAACCTTTTCCATCAACATATGTAACTTGTGCATAGGTCAGCTGAAGAACTGAAAGAATGGGTTATTTTCCAATACTTTCATGAAGCGTACTTTGAACAGACTATAAAGCAAGACTTAAAGTAATAGGGAAGGGTGTATCTCAAAGTTTATCCAGTTTGCAAACAATATCTTTCTTCATATTCTGATGCAGTGACTCCATTATCCCATTTCCTTGGGGATTGTATAGATCAGATTTATAATGTACTGTACCAATACTTGTCAGAAAGCATTCAAACTCTCTTGATGCAAAAGGTGCCCCATTGTCCGAAACAAGGCTATCTGATACGCCAAGCAGCAAATAAAGTGGTTAGACAAGAAATGAGCTCCTTTGAGGTGCCTTGTGAAATTATTAATGTAAAGGGGAAAAATGAATAGTAGTTGGTAACAGACATCAGTGTGTAACCATGCACTGTAATCAAGGAGCCAGTAACATCCACTGCAATTTCTCTGCCATGGTCTGTCTATGACTACCAGTTACAAAGGGGCTGGAGGAACAGTGGTTGTATTCAGTGTGCGGACTGAACATACCTTTACATGATGATCAATGTCTGAGTGCAGCCCTGGTCACCAAACATAACTGTGCAGATGTTTCTTCATCTTATAACTTCCAATTGTCCTTCATGAGAAAACATCCAGGACTGCTTATCACAGCACTGCTAGGATTATCATCTGGGCAGGCTCATCTGCATGTAAGCAGTGTTAGGATGAGCTTTACCCTGACATCTGGTGGGGAATTGCAAAAATTGCGGTGAACTGTGGAAAATAACTTCAGCTGGTGTTATTTGCATAGACACCCCCCCCACCCCCTCCGCGCCTAGTCTGAGCTCACAGCAGCCCAAATGGTTACTTCGGCTGCTGTGGAATCCCCAGGTTCTCTGTTATTAGAGTAAAAATGATAAAATGTTGCTAACCTAATTATGTAAATGAGGAACTGGGACATATACTTGGCCTTTGTCATGATGGAGGGACTTACCATCATCTAGGTAGCACTCACTGGCCAAGGGGTAGGGGTTCCAAACCCCACTAAATTAAGAGAGGCAATAGACAGGCTTTTATACCTTTTGGTGAGGGCCTTGTTTAAGGGCCCTACAAAAGCCTATTGCATTCTGTCTTTTTTAACTGTGAAATGTTAGAGCTAATGTTTAATTTCATTAGGACTTTAGGTGCGGTTTGCTAAGCTGAACTCACTTTGGGCCATGTAGGATATCTGCACTATGAACCCCCTACTATAAGCTAAAATTACTTAAGAGCTAAGATCACTTAAAAGCCTGTAGGGGGCCCTGAAATTGTATTGCTGAGCAGTGGATGGAGTGGAGCCATTTGGGTCACCACTAGCGGAGTAGCTGGTGATGAGAAGCAGCAGTAGCCGCGGATGGAGCGGAGCCATCCGGGTCACAACTAGCAGAGTAGCTGGTAATGAGCAGCAGCAGCAGCAGCAGACAGAGCGGAGCAGTTCAGGTGACTGCTAGCGGAGTGGCGGGCGGCGTGCAGCGGCTGACAGAGCAGAGCGGCTGGTGAAGCAGAGCAGTTCCTGGGCACCTAATGAAATGGCTCATGGTGAGGACTGCAGCACAACCCCATGGAGAGGTGGGGCAGTCGGCCTCTGACCACGTAAGGTAACCCTTAACCTGCCCCCCACATTTCCACCCAGGTGGGGAGGTAAAACTCTGCTAATGAATTCTGCCGGGGCTGTTGGACTTTTGGGACCTTGGGTGACTTTGGGGCTTGTGAAACTCAAGAACCCAAGGGAAAGGACACAGCCCATTTGCTTGTGTGTGTGTGTGTATGTGTGGGGAGATTCTGGTTCATGGTTTGGTTTGTAAATCCTGTTTACCCAATAATATGCCACAGTGTTTCTCTCTGTTATTAAAAGGGTTTTGGTACACTCAAACTCTGTGCTTGAAAGAGGGAAAGTATTGCCTCTTAGAGGTGCCCAAAAGGGTGGTATATGGTTGTCCCAGCTCACTGGGTGGGGGCTCGAGCCGGTTTTGTATTGTGTCATTAAAATGAAACCCCTGGATACTCAACCCGGCCCTTGTTGCTGCCAACTCTGATGGGCAGAAGGGTTACATGCATAAGAGATGTCGAGTAGCACATGTCTTCACTGTGAGCGCAGAACAAATTTAGTAGAATGTAGACACAGTTTTCTTAAGGATGGAGTCTCTCCAACCTGCTTATAGAGTACACGTCACCTTTCACAGTTCAGCATCTTGAAGATTAATTTTTGATTAATGGCTATTTCTTGGAGCCGCCAGTTCTGGAACTCACAAGGGGAGAAGCAATGTTTGATTTAGTCCTAAGTGGCACACAGGATCTGGTCCAAGAGGTGCTTATAGCTGAACCATTTGGTAATAGTGACCCTAATGTAATTAAATTTAATATCCTTATAGGGGAAAAATACCAAATAAAGCCACTACATTTAACTTCAAAAAGGGGAATGACACAGAAATGAGGAAGCTAGTTAAACAGAAATTAAAGGGAACAGGGAAAGCTGAATTGAATCTTTTAAAGAACACCATAATAGAGGCCATGGGGGGAAGGGGTATATTAGCCCACGGAAGGAGAAGTCTTCCCTGGCACAGCTGCAGCTGACTTGCCACCGGACACCTGGAGGGCCGTAGTGGCCCTGCCCCTTCCCCTACTCTGAAGCCCCCACTGCTGCTGCCTGCCTTCCACTCTACCACCCGCCCCGGAAGTCCCCGCTGCTAGCTCGCGGTGTCCCTTCTCCTCTTCTTGGGAAGGGGAGTGAGGAGGGACATGGCAAGCAAGTGGCCAATGGGCAGGCAGGGGCTTCTGGTGGGGGAGTGAGGCAGCTCAGCCAGCCACTGGAGCTGTTCCAGTGCAGGTGGTTTGGTAGGGGCCGGTGGGAGGAGCTGGTGGCCGGGGGGCAGGGGCATCTCAGTTGCAGGGGCCTTCAGGGCAGAGATGGGGGGGAGGCGATGGCTCGGCCTGCGCTCATGGAGGAGGGTCTTGGCCCAGTGCTGGGGCCGTCCTGGTGTTGGCGGGGCTGGTGGCCCAGTTCTGGAGCTGGCCTGGCTTGGCTGGGGAGGGCCTTCGGGGGGGAGGGGGGGGCTGGTGGCGCTTGGGGGAAGGAGAGGGCTTGGCTCAGTGCTTGGGCTGGGCTGGGATCCCTGTGTGGCTGGGGCAGGTGGTCCAGGGCTCCGTTGTTGTGTGAGGGTCCCTTAGTGCTCCTCCTGTTAACTGATGGTGGTTTTGGGTCTCACGCATGCAGGGCCAGATTAAGACCTTTAGAGGCCCTAAGCACTGAAAAGATTATGGTACCCCCATATACCATATATGTAATTCAAAATAAAAACAATAGTAAACCATAAGATATATATATATTCTAATGAATAAATATCATTATTTGTATGAAACAAAACACCTATTATTCCATTGCTTTCTTGCCTTGAAGATACATAGCATTTTAACTTACATGAATCAAAGATGCAAAATAATGTTTACTGTTGCTTACTTATAACTTTATTTATATTACAAAAAGTTTTCTCCTGCATTTTTTAATTGCAAAGTCTTTGATCATATCCTCAAAATTAATCTGACATAACAAATCTGTTTCAATACTTAGCAGTGATAAGGCATCCAGCCTGTTTTGTCGCATAGTTGTTCTGTTGGGATTTTTAATATACTTCAACCGAGAAAATGAACGCTCAGGTGTGCAATTTGTGACCATTAATGTTAACAATATACGGAAGCAAATGTCTTCATTTGGAAAGGCACACTCAATATTGTCTTCTACAATTATTTTATAAAGTTCAGCATGACTGAATTTTGTTTTTTCATTGTAAATCCGGCACTGGAAAAAAACTCTATGGGGCCCCTCTTTACTTGAGGCCCTAAGCATGTGCTTATTTTGCTTAATGGTTAATCCAGGGCTGCATGCATGTGTGGCATGGAACCTCTGGAGGAAGGGGCAGGGCCAGCAGGTTAGTGTCCCCAGAGTGGGGGTTCACCTGCCACCCCGGATAGAGGCTCAAAATATATGCATACACCTAATTGAAAAAAACAACAGCAGCAAGAGAATCAACCAAAAAAAAAAAAAAAAAAAAAGCCAGGATGGCTAAACAGCAGAGTAAATGAGGTGGTTAGAAATCAGCCTTTTTTAAAGCCCATCACAAGCAAGAACTCTGCCAAACAATGTGTGTGGCTACTAGAAGATCAAGGTGCTAAAGGAGTGCTCAGTGAAGACAAGGTTGTTGAGAAGAAGTTAAATGAATTCTTTGCATCACTCTTCACTGCAGAGGATGTGAGAGAGATTCCCTTACCTGAGATGTTCTTTTTAAGTGACAGATCTAAGGAACTGACTCATACTGAGATGTGAATAGAAGAGGTTTAGAAACAAATGGATAAATTAAACAGCAATAACTCACCCCGATCAGATGGTGTTCACCCAAAAGCTCTGAAGGAACTTAGATGAAATTGCTGAACTAGTAATTTTGATAAGTAACCAGTTGCTTAAATCAGCCTTTGTACCAGATGACTGACAGATAACTAATGTGACACTGATTTTTAAAAAAAGGTTCCAGAGGCGATCCTGACAATTAGTCTGGTAGCCTACTTTTCGTACCTGGCAAACTGTTGAAACATTATTAAAGAACACAATTATCAGACACACAGATGAACAGGATATGTTGAAGAAGTGTCAGCATGGTTTTTGTGAAGGGAAATTTTACCTCACCGATAAGAAGAAGAAGAAGATCTACTAGTATTCTTTGAGGGATCAACAAAATGTGGACTATATCCAGTTGATATAGTATACGTGGACTTTCAGAAAGCCTGTGACAGGGTCCTTCACCAAAGACTCTTAAGTAAAGTAAGGAGTCATGGAATAAGAGGGAAAGTCCTCTCATGATTGAGTAATTGGCTAAAAGAAAGGAAACCATAGGTAGGAATAAATTATCAGTTTTCACAGTGAAGAAAGGTAAATAACTGGGTCCCAGAAGAATCAGTATGGGGAACAGTGTTGTTCAACATATTAATAAATTACCTGAAAAAATCGGTTAACAATGAGGTGGCAAAGTTTGCACACACTACAAAATTACCAAAGATTCTTCATCCAAAGCAGACTGTGAAGAGTTACAGAGGGATCTCACAAAACTGGGGAACAAAATGGCAGGTGAAATTCAATGCTGATAAATGCAAAATAATACTAATTGGAAAACATAATCCCAACTATACATACAAAATGATGGGGTCTAAATTAGCTGTTCACACTCAGGAAAGATCTTGGAGTCACAGTGAATAGTTCTCTGAAAACATCTGCTCAATGTACAGCTGCCGTCAAGAAAAGTAACATAATAGGAACCATTGAGAAAAGGATAGATAGGAAGAATGAAAATGTCATAAAGTCACTATACAAATCCAGGGTGCCTTGAATACTGTGTGCAGTTCTGGTCACTCCAGCTCAAAAAAGTATATTAGAATTGGAAAAAGTATAGAGAAGGGCAACAAAAATGGATAGGGGGCAAGGGGTGGAACAGTTTCTACTGTATCTGAGGGAGATTAAAAAGTCTTGGACTGGTCAGTTTAGAAAATAGACAACTAAGGGGGTATATGACGCAGGTCTATAAATCAAGAATTCTGTAGAGAAAGCGAATAAGGAAGTGTTATTTTCCCCTTCACACTACCTCAGTGAAATTAATAGGCAGGCGGTTTAAAACAAACATAAGGAAATACCTCTTCACATAATGCACTAACAATCTGTTGAACTCATTGCCAGGGATTTCTATGAAGCCCAAAAGTATAACTGAGTTAAAAAAAGAATAATCTATGTTCATCTAGGATAAATCCATCAATAGCTATTATCCAAGATGGTCAGGGATGCTCCCCCATGCTCTTGGTGTCCCTAAACCTCCGATTGTCAGCATTATCACTTGATTTTTCTGTGAAATTATTTGCCCGTTATGGTTTTTTTCTCTTCAGCTTTTATAACTGGATTGTGTTCAGTACTCTCACAAATATTTAACACTCAGAAATCCACTCTTGGCATCAGACTGTGTAGAACACTCATTTTCCATATCCTAAATGGGCTAACTATAGGTTCAAGCAGTACAATGAATTTTGAGTTTCTTGATCACAATGACTTTTGGATGAGAATGTCAGTGAGGAACATGCATGGGCAACACCTGGCCACCACCATTTCAACAGCAGCTGATTGATGAGCTTTCTTGCATATTTGAAGATATTTGAGATATGACAAGGCTTACTCAGTGTGAATGAAGCTGACTGTTGCACTAAATGACTGTTGGTATTTGGTTGTTTTTGAAAAACATGACAATGCTCTTCACTTTTGATGAGATACTCTTTACATGTGATGAGAAAGTTGTCAGATTTTCAGCATCACCTGTGAAAAACTACATCATACTGGCATCCATGACACAGACGGTTGGATACTCATTTATCAAGTAAGCTAGTGGTTCTCAAACTATTGTACTGGTGACCCCTTTCACACAGCAAGTCTCTGAGTGCAACCCCCTGTATAAATTAAAAACACTTTTTAAATATATTTAACACCATTATAAATGCTGGATGCAAAGCAAGGTTTGGGCTTGTGACCCCCTGAGGGGTCTTGACCCCCAGTTTGAGAACCCCTGAACTAAACTTTCCTATTAGACATGTTGTTGATCACAACTGAAATAACTTACTGTGGACCCAATTCAATGATTTATATTTTTAAAATGATCAGCAATATATTGGGCTGTGTGGTGCCCTCAGAATCATTAGTATCACCTTCTTCCTCTCCAGCTGATGAATACTATATCATCTCCTCATCAGTAATTTTTCTGGTCATGGAACACCTTACCCAAAAACATCTTCATACCAATTTGATGAGCATCTGAAGATTTTCCAAGAGTAGGAGTTTTCACTGCTGAAGCAAATGAAGTAGCAAAATTTTTATTAGAAGACGAAGAAATAAAATTAGCTTCCCTTTCATTGTCACTCATGTCACTATGAGGTAACAAAGTCCTGTGGCACCTTAAAGACTAACTATAAAGTTTTGAAGCATAATTCAAAACTTTATAGTTAGTCTTTAAGGTGCCACAGGACTTTGTTACCTCTGCTATTCCAGACTAACACGGCTACCTCTCTGATTCTTGACATCATGTCATTATGTTCATCAAAAGGCTACAGGCTTCATGATGCTGTTGCCAAAGACTAAGTAGAAGAGAATGAACAGAAGAAAACAAATTTTGATGCAGAGCAGTTTTTCCTTTCTTGCTGTTTGACGGCAATAATCTATCTTTAACAGTAGCTGGACAAATCACAGGAATTCAACAAGTGTTTCTCCATTCTGTGTACATGTCATATATTCAGGTGAACAGAACTTGCACCTAGCTGTCATGAAAAAGGACATTATTTGACGGGTCAATAGACCAGTTTGCCAAACCTAAGCAAAATATACTATAACAATATTTTATACTTGTCACCTGAAGCACTTTCAACTTAGATTCATACAGCAACAGCACCACTGAATTGCAGTACCCTCTGGTGTGCATCAGTGATAGTGATTCTTCAGGTTCATGCAGGTGGAAGAAATGAAAAATTCACAAAAGGTGGGGGAAGAGAGAGGAGAGGAGGATTTCAGAGCCAGATACATAATAAAAAGGGGGTGGGAGGAGAGAATCAAAGGTCAGACAACCTTCATCCACACCACTAGCTGGTTTCTTCTCTTTTGGTATTAAATACTCATTGGATGGCACTAAAACATTATTGGAAATGGAAAGAAAAAGGCACTCCCTCATCATCCCAGTTCCAGGGACTTCCATTGCTAGAGACAGAGTTGTATTCTGGTGTTCCAAGGAGCACTAAAGAAGACAGGTAAAATAGAAACCCTTTTCTATATTCTCCAAGATCCTAAGGTTTCTAGAGAAACCTTTATGTAAACTTTTTTTCATAATTTGTCTTTATTTTTAATTAGATCAATTAATTGCTTTTGGTTCTCACAGCCCAGGTGTAAATGATTTCTCCTTCCAGAAAAGTTAATGGCTGAACACCATCACATTATTGATTCTCAAAATTCCATAGAGGGTTTGTGTGTTATAGCAAAGTATGCAGCATGGATAGGGTATTTTTAATGGTAGTTCTAATATTAGACCACTGTGCTCAAGCTTCCAACTTCTCTGAAGATCTATATATACAGGCATATATGGGTGTGCTTACACACACAGACACAAAGAAAAACATATATGAGAGAGAGTTATGTGTTTTGTTTATATTAAAGGCTCAACTCTGAAGTCTACTTCCATATACATGGTATAATTTATACTGGACTCATCACTGGAAGTTGCATCAGACAGGACTGGATTCATTGTGCCAGATCCTCAGCTTTTATATTTACTTCAGTGGAGCTGCTACACTAATTTAGACCCACTTTGGATGTGGTCTATTATGTTAATAGTACATAGCATGAACCCTTGGTGCTTGTCAATAGTATTTGCTGTTGTGAAATAAAGCACTTAAAATACGTTGTCTGTATTGCTGGCTAAAATGCGTAGCCAGAAAAGCTCATCACAATTAGAGACAAGCCCCCATCAGATGCAAGCAGCCTTGAAAGTGTTTTTGGTGTGGAAAAAGAGCACAATGTTTCAAAATCTAAACCCAGATCCACAACTGAATTTAGTTGGTAGCCTCCAATTGAATAATTAACTAAACAAAAGCTCTTCATCTGAGCATCCCCAAACTCTGTGATATTCCAAATACAAATCCAATCAGTTTTGCAGTTTGAGACTATATTTCTTCTTACAGAGTGATTACTTCATAAGCAAACATTTTCACTTCAAAATGAGAAATGAATTAGTGCTTTACCTAAGTCTTCTGAAGTGGATGAGTCAGCTACAGTAAAGTCATTAAATATTTGAACACTTAATCCATGTAATCTCTTTGCTAATGTGTCAAATTACAAGATTGATGCTCCCATGTCTGAGGAATGCAGTTTTCTGTTCATCCTAACAATAAAGGGAAATGCAGGGAAAATATGCATCCAGTTATTACTCTGATTAACTATCAGAGTCAAAAATGTGTTAATGAATAACAAGAAGTGTCCGTTTCTCTGTAGTGTCCGATTAATATTGCCATTGCTGTAACCATTTTTGTGACTAATAAAAACTATATCTATTTCTGAATGTTGGATCCAGATCTTAATTTCCAACAGCCTAATTCTAAAAATATAATATACTAGGTAGGTATAATATACTAGGTAAGACCAATGGTCCGTATAGCCCAGTATTCTCTCTTCTGACAGTGACCAGTGCCAGATGCTTCAGTGGGAATGAACAAGACAGGGAAATGTTATCAAATGATCCATCCCTTATAATCCAGTCCCAGCTTCCGGCAGTCAGAGGTTTAGGGACACGCAGAGCAAGGGTTGTTTCCCTGACTATCTTGATGGACCACCTATCCTCCATGAACTTATCTAATTCTTTTTTTTTAAAACCAGTAATACTTTTGGCATTCACAACAGCCCTGGTAACAAATTCCAGAGTGGCTGTGTATTATGGGAAGAAGTATTTCCTTATGTTTGTTTTCAAACCTGTTGCTTATTAATTTCATTGGGTAACTTCTGCTTCTTATGTTACATGAAGAAGTAAATAACACTTTCTTAAACACTTTCTCCACACCATTCATGATTTCACCCCATATCTTTTTTTAACTCAACAGAGGTTGTCTTTTTACTCTCTTCAGGTGGAAGCTGTTCTGTGTCTTTAATAATTTTTGTTGCCTTTCTCTGTGCCTTCTAATATATTTTTTTGAACTTGGGCAACCAGGACAGCATTCATGGTGTGAGCGGTGGGAGTTGAAGCTGGGGCTGTGCGCCTCTGCTGCGGCTTGCAAGGTTATTTTTAGTAAAAGTCACGGGCCGGTGAATTTTTGTTCGTTGCCCGTGTCCTGTCCGTGACTTTTACTAAAAATTATTGTGACAAAATCTTAGCCTTAGTAATGGTTCCTAGCGTGCTGTTAGCTATTTTTGACTGCAGCTGCACATTCAGCGGCTCTTTTCAAAGAACTAACCACAATGACTCCAAGCTCTTTCTAGAGTGGTTACAGCCAATTTAGACTCCATCATTTTGTATGTATAGGTGGGATTATGTTTTCCAGTGTGCATTACTTGGTATTATCAACATTCAATTTCATATGCCATTTTGTTCCTTAGTCACCCAGTTTAGTGAGATCTGTTTGTAACACTTCATAGTCAGCTTTGGACTTAACCGTCTTGAATAATTTTTTATTGTCTGAAAACTTTGCCATCTCACCGTGTACTCCTTTTTCCAGATCATTTATGAATATGTTGAAGAGCACTGGTACAAGTGCAGCTCCCTTACCTCTCTTCACAGTGAAAATGATTCCTACCTTTTGTTTCCTATCTTTTAGCCAGTTACTGATCCAGGAGTGGACCTTTCCTCTTATCCCATGACTGCTTACATTGCTTATGAGCCTTTGTTAATGGAACTTGTCAAAGGTTTTCTAAAAGTTCAAGTAGGCTATATCAACTGGATTACCTTGTCCACATGCTTATTTGACCCCCCCTCAAAGAATTCTAATAGATTGGTGAGGCATGATTTCCTTTTTACAAAAGCTGTGTTCACACTTCCTGAACATATCTTGTTCATCTGTGTGTCTGAAATTGTGTTCTTTAGCTGATGTTTCAACCACTTTGTCTAGTGCTTAAGTTAGGCTTACTGGCCTGTAATTGCCAGGATTGCCTCTTTGCAAGGACAACTTGAGACATCTAAACAGACTTATCTGCAGTGCAGGGGAGGAGCCAGTGGTCATGGTACATGTAGGTAGCAAGTGGCCTAGGGAAAAGTTGGAGAGAAGTCCATTTAAGTTTGGAGGCAACATTTAAGTTGCCTAGGTAAGAGATTAAAGCCGACAACTTCCATGGTACCTTTCTCTGAAATGCTTCCATTTCCACATCCAGTTAGATGGGCAGAACTTCAGAGTCTCAGTGCATGGATGAGATGATGGTGTTCAGAGGAGGATTTAGGTTTATTAGGAACTAAGGAACCTTTTGGCAAAGGAAAACCTATGAAGGATGAGCTCCATCTAAACCAAAAACAGAATCAGATTGCTGGTGTGTAAAGTTAGAAAGGTCACAGTGGAATTTTTAAACTAAGGGGAGCAGAGAAGCACATGGTTTTCATAGAGACATATTTTTTCCCTTTAATGAATCCTCCCCTACAACCTAGTAAAGAGGAGAGGATAGATGCTGGTAAAGTACAGGTTGGAACTAAAGAAAAACAGTCAAATGGAAAAAAAGTCCAATTCAATTACATCACAATAAGGCAGACAACTAAATACTGTCAAATTTTACAAGTACTTGTATACAAACACAAGAAGTCTAAATACTAAGATGGGTGAACTTCAGTGCCTGGGATTAAGTGAGGATATTGATATAATAGTCATCACAGAAACTTGGTAGAACTATGATAATCAATGTAATACCTATACAAAATATATAGGAAGACAGAGATTGCACTGGGTGTTGGGATGGCACTATGTGTGAAATAAAGCATAGAGTAAAAAATAGTAAAAATCTGAAATGAATCAAACAGTACCATAGAATCGCTATGAACAGAAATTCCATGCTTGAACAATAGGAGTATAGCAGTAGGAATATGCTACCAATCACTTGACCAGTATAGTGACTGGGTTGCCATTTTTGGTGGACATATTCCTGGAGATTTCATCACATGGCATTCTAACTAAAAATTAATCTTTAATTCCTGGAGACTCCCAGACAATCCTGGAGGGTTGGCAACCTTAAGTGATCATAAAATGCTCAGGGAGGCTTCTGTGACTTGTGTCCCAGTGTCGGCCAGCTATGGTCACTCAATTAGGGTGAGCTTCAAAGACTGGGGCAGACAATTCCCATAAAGCTGGTGGATATTCCAATACTTAGATTTACCAAGACAGCATAAAACAGTTTCTTTATTACTTACAACAAGTCCAAACAACACAGTTCCCTTAAAGTGATCCAGCCTCAGGCCTCCATCCTGGTACCCCCATCAAATATGATGAAAAATTCTGTAAATCTTATTTCATCACACAAAAGAAAAGGTTCTACCAATCCCAAAAGATCAGACACATTACCTCTTAGGTTATTGAATATTCCAAATCTTTTGCATGCTTCAGCCGATTCTTAACTAAACTAAACTTTATTAAAAAACAAAACGATCAATATACATACAGACATGAGTTCATTTGGGTTCAGATTCATAGCATTGTAGTTGCAAAGAGTTCCATTAGAAATAGTTCATAGGTTACTATCCAATGTCCAAATCTCATATTCAGGGCATAGTAGCATAACTGGGACCTCAGTCTTGTGACTCAAACTTCCTCAGTTGAAACCTAAACAGATCTGAGATGAACAGGATCAGGACCCAAGGGTCTTTTTATACAGTGGTCTAGCATCCACTTGACCATACAGTCCTGGTAAATAATAGACTTTTGATGTAACTTTTTGCTTTATAAACACCACCAGTAATTAGTTACACAAATTAAGATAGGGCAATTTATCCATTAGTCTATTACAAACTTCAAAGAAACATATAGACAATGATATTATTTTACCCAAGATTCATCTAAATGTTATTATTCCATTTTGATCTCTGAATCAATAGTTATAGTGACAGACACTAATTGTCTCTTTATGGGTAGCATCTAAGATACACACAATTAGTATTACTTCTAACAATATAGGTTTGCATTTCAAAGTTCTAGCCTGTTTAGCATGAACTGGCCTAATTATCATTTGCATACCTTTCTAACATGACTTTCAGTGGGATTTGGGTCATTCAGCCTGCAAGCTGTTTAACCCTTTCTAGCCATGCCTCACAGCTTCCAAAACAGAAAACCCCGTAACAGTGGAGAATTTCATCTATTCCCATAATGAGTGGAAACATTTGCCCTCCAGATGGAATGCAGAGATAACACTTCTAGACATCATAAATGAGTGCTTCTTGGAGCCGCTAGTCCTGCAACCCACAAAGGGGAAGGGAATTTTTGCTTTAGTTCTAAGTGGAGTGCAGAATCAGGTCCAAGAGGTGAATATAGCTGAACCACTCAATAATAGCAACCATAATATAATTAAATTTGACATCCTTGCAGGGAGGAAAATACCAAAGAAACTCATCACAATAGAATTAAACTTCAAAAAGGGGAACTACACAAAAATGAGGAAGCTAGTTAAACAGAAATGAAAAGGAGCAGTCACAAGAGTGAAATGTCTGCAGGCAGCAGGAAAACTTTTTAAAAACACCAAAATAGAGACGCAAATGATACATATAGCCCAAATTTTTAAAAATGGTAAGAAGAACAAATGTATGCCACTGTAGCCAAACAAAGTAAAACAGATGGTTAGAGGCAAAAAGAAATCCTTTAACAATTGGAATCAGATCTTCCTGAGGAACAGAGAAAGGAGCATAAACCATGGCAAGTCAAGTGTAAAAGTATATTTAGGCTGTCCAAAAATTAAAAAATTGAAATGCATCTAGCAAAAAACAAACACTAATAGTGTTAATTTTTTATAGTACAACAGAAGCAGGAAGCCTGCCTAAGAGTCATCGGGGCCACTAGATGATCCAAGTGTTAAGGGAATACTCAAGGAAGACAGGGCTGTTGTGGAGAAGCTAATGGTATTCTTTGCATCAGTTTTCAGAGAAGGGCACTAAAATTATTAAAGATATGGAACAACTTGCACCTGAGGGGAAATTAAAAAAAACTTGGGTCTGTTTATCTGAAGATGTGAGGGAGATTCACACATCTGAGTCATTCTTTTTCAGTGACAAAACTGAGGAACTATCCCAGATTGAAGTGGGAAGTCAATAGAGGAGGTTTTGGAACTAACTGATAAATTAAACAGTAATAAGGCACCAGGACCAGATGGTGTTCAACCAAGAGCTCTGAAGGAACTCAGATGAAATTGCAGAACTACTATTGGTGGTATGCAACCTATCACTTAAATCAGTCTCTGTATCAGATAAATGGAGGATAGCTAACCTAATGCTCAGTTAAAAAATCCTTTTTTGAAGTAGAACATAGCTAGGAGAAAAAGATTCCAGTTTTGCTTTAAAGATCTGCAGTGATAGAGAATCCATGACAACGCTTTGGTAAATTGTTCATGTGGTTAATTACCGTCACTGTTAAAAACTTCTGCCTTATTTCCACTCTCAAGTTTTCTAGCTTCAACTTCCAGCCATTGGATCCTGGTAGCTATTTGTGTGCTAGATTAAAGAGCCCTCTGTTATCAAATGTATGTTCACCATATAGGTACGTTACAGACTGTGATCTTGTCACTCCTTCACCTTCTCTTTGTTAAGATAAACAGATCAAGCTCCTTCAACCTATCTAGAAGGCAGATTTTCCAATCCTTTAATCACTCTTGTGGCTGTTCTCTGAACTGTTTCTACTTCATCAACATTCTTCTTGAAGTGTGAGTACCAAAACTGGATACAGTATTTCAGTAGTAGTCACTCTTGTCATCCATCTATCCCATTTCATTCATCCTTCAAGTCCTGTGGCGATGGGCAAGCGACATAGTGGCAGGTGAGGATACACTGGCAGCTGTAGCCGTGAACCTGCACACAGGTGGCTCAGGCCAAAGGGTTGCTCTTCGCTGACACGGAGCAGCCGTGGAGTTCGGCAGCCCCCTGAGCGACTGAGCAGTCCTCTTCAGGAATGCACTGCTCACCTCCATTGCATGAGGAAGGGGCTAGAAAAGGTGCCCTAAACATTGCCTGCTCTATCTCTCCCTAGCCAGCTTACCATGGCTGGAGGGGACCCCACATTAGCGGTCAAAAATCATGTCAAGATCACTTCCCACACACTCACTTCATACTAGGAAGTTTAAAATAATCAGATTCAGTGTTCTAACATGCAGTAGGCTCCTATTATAAACTTTGAATAATTTTGCTGTTGCTTTCTCTCAAACTAAATTCTTCTTTGTGTGTATGTGTGTGTGTCTGCTTATTCCTTTCACTTAGTCTTTCTCTCCACCCCTTGGTCTGATTTTATATAAATCAGTGTGAATACATTCTTAACACTTTATACAGTACAACACAACACTTTCTTTATAATACAAAACATTTTACAGTTGAGCTGATTTTTTGATGACTGTCTTATGAAGTGGTGCCTTAATGAAAATTGTTCTGCCTGATGCAATACACACCTCAATGAAATTGGAGACTTTAAGAGATGACTTAACTTAACAAGAGTAAATTTTGCTTTGTGTAGACTTTTAAATGTGGGTTTAGGCAATGAGATGATAGCTTGAGTTGCTGTTTAGGCTGCAAGGCCATTGACTGGTATTTGGTCACCACATTGATAGCACTGGTTGTGCTGAAGTACTTAACAGGGAAGAGTGCATGAAGGTTGGCCCGTCTTCTCAGCAGCTGAGTATCGTATGCCAGTATGGGCAGATAGCGTACATACAAAACTCATCAATTTGCAACTGAACACTGCTACAAGAATTGTCACAGGAGTGCTGACATCAACACCAACAATCTGGCTCCCTATCCTCATGCATCTCTTCTGAGTGTTCCGCCAAAAAGAATCAGCGATAATAGAAAAATACGACTGTGTGATAATCAACCCAGACTTGCCTATCTATGAAGATCTTTCTCCTCACTCCCACTGAGTTGCTGACTTAAGTCCAAGAACCTCTCCATAGTTCTCAAAACCTCAGGAGTGTCATCAAAAGACAAGTGACAGAGGCTGTGGGAAAACGGTGGGGATAAGAATCAGTACCTGATCATGGCTCCTACAGCCCACCCACCCCTGGGCCAGAGCAAGTGTGTGTGTGTGTGCGTGCATGCAGGGGGGTGAGGAAGAAGGTAGCAAGGAGATATTTGGCTGCCCCTTACCTTTTGCCTGCAGTCCCACTCCTGTTCCACCCCTTCTGCCTGCGGCCCTGCCCAGGGTCCAACCCCATTCTGCCCCTTCTGCCCATTTCCTTTGCAGCCCAGCCCTGTTTTGCCCATGGTCCTGCCCCATTCTTTCCCCCAACTGCGGCCCCACTCCCCGTTCACTCCTCACTGCTCCCTCACTGTAGCCACAAGACTGGAGAACCTCTGTCCCTCTGACACAGCCCCAGGGCCATAGTGGGGAGTGAGAGAGCCTCAGGTTCTGAGGTTGCAGCAGGGAACAAGAGCTCCTTTAGTCCTGGGGTCGCAGTGAGCATCTGGGTGCTGGGGTTTCTCTTTGTCCGCCCAGTGCTTCTGCCAGGGACTGGGGTGGAGTGCTGGGGATTCCCCTGCTCCATCCTACCCATCTGGTGTTTTTGCTGGGAACCGGGGGTCAGGGACTCCCCATACCCCCCGCCCCCGGGGTGCTTCTGTCGGGGACTCGGCTTCGGGCACAGGGGCTTCTCCTGCCTGCCCTGTAGCTTCTGCTGGGGACTGGGATCTGGGCACTGGGACTTCTCCTGCCTGCTCTGTGACTTCTGCCAGGGCTCTTGGCTTCTGCCGCCCTGTGGTGAATTTCTGCTGGAGTGCCCATTTTTCTGGGGCCTGCCAATTAGGTGGGGGCCCCTGGACATGGGCCCAATGGGCCCATTGGATAATTTGCCATGTATGGGTCACAGAAAACTGCATCAGAAGCTCATGTGGATGTTGCAATTACCTGTTACATAAATGGAAAATGAAGGACACTCTGACATGCAAATATGGAGAAGACATTGAAACCATAGCACGTTTAGTGAAATGCTGCCCTCTAAGTACCTTCTATGGAGGGACAGCCTTGATTAGGTCCACATCACTGGAAGCCACAGAATTCATAGCAAATTTGGACATCCACCTTTAATGTGGCTTTTCAAGTTGCCCTACGAAAGAAGGTGGCAAGGAGATTTTTTTTATGTGGTTTTAGGCAAGGAGATATCTGTTGTTGTTTGTTGCTACCTCACTGTCTAGAGTGGCTGATGAACATGAGTGCCAACTTCAGTTCAGACACCTCAACTTCGTGGTACGTTCTATAATAAGATTTTCCCCAGCCAATAACAAATATGAATGCCTGACTCACTGTAAGAATCTTACTGTTCACAGTGGTCCAGTTCCCTCTTTCCTCTCAGTTCCCAGACACACAGTTCACTGGAAAATAAGGATTTATTAACTAGGAAAAAGAAATGAAAGAGTTATTTACATGTTAAAGCAGGCAACGTACAAATGAGTTAGTGTATGGTTCCAAAAGGTGTCAGATGTAATAATCTGTCAGCACTGAATGTCTTTTAGGGCTAATGCAAATTGACTCTGGAAATCTCTGCTTTTGTTTCCTAGCTCCTGCCCTATGAGAATCCAAACAGCCAAAAGATTAACAACTTTCATTTCAGCTATCTTTAGTTCCTTTTTCCAGAATTCAAGCTGAGGGGACAAGCTTTCTTGCATGTAGCACTTTCAGGGGCATGAGAAGGCCATTAACCCAATCTTTGTATCATGATGTTTCAAAATGGTTCATTTGGTCTTCATAGTTCTTCTTGATGGGTGAGAGAACCACTCCTCCTGCTTGGGTTCACAAGTTCAGAGCAGAGATTTTTACACTTACAAAGCACAACTTTCCTTGTAGCATGAGATACAGACATTACAAGTGAGATTAATGCATGCAGCAATTTACAAGCATTCTATAGTCTAAGTACTAAACACATCAGTACAAGTCTAACACCCATCTTGAACAATACAAACATAGAAGTGAGCTGATCTACTTTCTAGCTATGAATTTGTCAGTACTCAGCTGACACTTACAGCTTTGGCAAGAGCTGGCACTTGGTCTACCAGCATAACAGATGCTACAATGTTATAATGATTTTTTGATAACAGGAGGTGCCCTTGGATAGCGTGCTGAATCTGTCATTGCTTTCCTTTATAAAATATAAAACAATGAGTAAATACCTTTCTGCTAGACATGAGCTCATTTTAGTTAACTTTTCTAAGCAAAGTTATTTCAGTCTAGCTTGCTATTGTCATTAGTGATGTTAAAATTAGAACACACATTGCTGTTAGCTTACTGCACGTATGTGGAACAATATTATGTAGTATTAAAAGTCCATGCTCTTCTTCCTACATATGTGCAACTTCACACTGACAATGAATACTATGGGAGTGGCGTGGCGTAGGAAAGGTTCCTAGGAATGTAGAGATATTGATATTTTCAAAAGGGTATAGTTTCCAAACGCAAACCAGAATCTTTCTATTTTTGACGAGAAAACATGAATGAGAACCAAGACTTGTAGGCCTCATAGGCTAGGCTATTGGGGGGGGGGGGGAGGAGAGGGAGGGAAAGAGGGGAGGAGGACAGGGAGGGGAGAAAAAAAACCCTGAGAGGAAAACAAACTTTTGAGGTGTTTTGAATTACCATGAGGTGAGGGAGAAGTTGAGAGGCAACAGGAGTGGGGCAATGAGAAATAAAATTCATTGCCATAGTCTAATTATCATGCCTATGAACAAATAATTGGAGGGGATAGGATGGCAGATTCTGTAGATAGATGTGAGAATGCTGGATCTGAAAATAAACAGATGAGAAAAAGCCGTAGGAATGTGATGTTATTACTGAACTGGGAAACGTCATGGAAAGAAAGACAGACCAAGCAGTGAATACAAGTGATGAGAACAAATATTCACTGATGATGGTTTTATATGAGAGAATATTTGTGAGGGACTTGTTGTTTCAGAAGATGTTACAGTCACTAATACATAATAACAGACAAAGGGCCTCCTTCTGTTCCCAGTAAAGTCAATCAAAGTTCAACTTTTGTAGATTTTGTTTTTCTAATTTCTTTCACACTGAAGACGATAGGACTTACTCTAGCCGGGGATCTGGCCCTACACGTTCCCATTTAACTAACATGTGCTTGATGTAGTTGAAACATTATCCTTAATGCTTTGCAGGAAATCTTTTTCAAGCAAAAAACATGGAAATTCTTGTGTCAGTTTCCAATGTCTAGTGGCCATAAGCCATATTTAAACATTATGGACCTGATCCAAAGCCACTGAAGTCAAAGGAAAGACTGTTACAGGCTTCAGTGAGCTTTGGATCAATCCTGATAAGAGTAACATATTGATCAAAGCGGTTTCATCTTACACTGTAGTACTAATTCTCCACCTTCTTACACAAGTGATTCAGCATGACATCAAGCAACGTTTGTTTGTGTGATGTGAACTGTTACAGGAGTTGTCTGACAATTTTTTATTTTCTGCTGATTTTTCTCTCATACTGGCAGTAGACTGGGGTTGTGATATAGATTTCACTGCCTCTGTTGCCAGGACCACTGTTACACAATGTCTGTCTTTGTACTAACTGTGCAATCTGCAACATCAACAATGTTACCATGGCACTTCTCTTAGGTTTAAACTGTTACTGAGTGCTACCATGCAATATGTCTGCAATTAACCTCTACTGCATCTCTTCTTTCTGTGCAATTGTATGCTAGACCATGACAAAACAGTTATTAAATTTAATACATGTGATTTATTTTATGTAGTGCACCTGTCACTGCAGCAGCTAGGTACATAGTTACTAAGTTACAAAGGGCAATATGACAACCATTGTTCTTTTTAACTGAGATTATTTCCCCTGTTGTTTCTGTTTATATTTATTTGTATTATGGCAACATTTAGAAGCCCCCTTATGAGGGATTGAGGCAAAAATGCACTCGGAACAAAAAGATCTACATCTTCATCTGCTTATCAAATCCATGAACATAAGAGTAAAGGATCATGTCAGTTGAGCTCTGCTACCTACTTTTAAAGTACAAGGATGGGGTTTATGCTACATTATTCTCCTGCACACCCATATCTGGGGAGAAGGAGATGACCTGGGCCATAATTACTATGCATAAGTAATGGTGGATACTGAAGGGTAAAGAAAACTGATTCATAATAATATGTTGCTGCAATTAATTTTATAAGTTGAGTGACTATGATTCCTTATTTGGGAGGAGTCCTTGTAAGAGACGAAATCCCAATAGGATGCAAAAGATAAAAAGGACATTCTTGATTAAAATTGGGTGAATAAATTTATTTGAGCTTTGATATCTGTGGGACTAATTATACACTTAAAGATACTCACGTGCTTAACTACCTTGCTGAATCATAACCTTCAGTTTCAACTTCTTGTGACTTGTCCATGAGCAGATCATGATTTTGTTGAATGTACTCATTTTACTTTATTAGTCAAATAATTTTGGAATAATTTTTAATCTGTAGGTCTCTTACAACCGCATCCTGGTAAATATTTGATGTTAGAGGCTTGAAATACTTGCTGTTTTGACTGGATACATGCTGTGGTATATACATGGGTATGTTTTTCCCCTCACATGGATGGTTGTAACTCTTAGAATTAGGGTTGTGTGTATGTGTGTGTATAAACATTTGTGATTTTAGATGCACAAACATTTTATTATTCTTTAATTTTATAGCACCAACACATGGTCTCACAGCAAATAGAAAATACTACAAATTTCTACTCTGAGAAGCTTACTCATTTTAGACATACTTAATCCTTGTTAGAATAAATGTGTATGTCTTTGTATGAGCCACACCGTTTTTTGAAGGCAGTGCTGGAAAAATGGGTCTATAGGACTGGTATGAAAGAGGGTTGTGGTTTGGAGGCTAGATTTTGGACAAGGTCTTGGAAAGGTTTCCAAGAATCAGGTGAAGCATGGAAGAAGGTGCTGAGATATTTGTTCGTTAGCTCTTTAATACACACTTTAAATTCACTGGTTCTGTGAACAGTGTTGTTAGTAAACATGTGCTAGAATAGCTATGGAGAAGGAACACTAAATGGGTGCAGTAATCAGGGGACCTTCCTATCTTATTGCGATTAGATTACAAACCTACCTGTAGTGGGGCAGCTGCCCCACTCCCACAGAAAAGGGGTTAAAATCAGCCCTGGGAGAAGGCTGGAGCCGACAGCTGAAGCTGAGCTGATTGGGAAGCAGCCTCAGCCCCAAATAGACCCAGCTGGCCCTATAAAGGCCAGGGAAGCCAGGAGCTCAGAGGAAGAATCTCCTCTGGCTGTAGAGGCAGACAGGCCTGACTGCTGGGGGGACTAAGCAGGGTACCTGGAGTTGAGCAGGGATGAGGGAAAGCTAGAGGATCTGGAGGAGCTCCGATCTGGAAACCCCCCAGGCTGCAGGGCATAGGAGATGGCCAAAAAGGGGTACTGTGGTTGCAGGGGGCAGCCCACGGGTAGGCAGAGGCATCAGGACTATAACAGGGTTTAAAAGAGAACTGGATACATTCGTGGAGGTTAAGTCCATTAATGGCTATTAGTCATGATGGGTAAGGGATGGTATCCCTCGCCTGTTTGTCAGAGGAGGGTGATGGATGGCAGGAGAGAGATCACTTGATCATTACCTGTTAGGTTCACAGACTCTGGGGCACCTGGCATTGGCCACTGTCAGCAGACAGGACACTGGGCTGGATGGACCTTTGGTCTGACCCAGTACGGCCTTTCTTATGTTCTTAAACACAGTCTACATTTAAAAAAACAACCTGATAACTACAGAAAATATTTTTGCAATAATCACCTTGGTGCAGTTGTGATAATGCGGATAGGAAAGACCTAACTGTCTTAAAAAGGAATTCATGGAAAATCACAATAATGACTAATGACATGCTAGAAGAAATAATGCTATATTTATTGCATATCCAGGATTTGACAAGTATTGTCGAATATTTCCCTCACAATAACTTGAATGAAAGAAAAAGTTATTTTTGAATAAGTGGCCCTATTTAGGGAAAGACCTATACCTAGGATCATCCATGCCCATCACTTTGTTCTCATTTTGCTGCTTCTATGGAAAAGCAAAATAAATTGTTTTTAATATTCATATTTAATATTTTGAATGGATACCAGTATGAATGCTTTTCCTTTGAAGGTATTGGGTCAATAGTGTTGCTTGTTTGCATCTGAGCACCATTTGTAATGCAGGAATAATACTGTATTGGCAGGGAAATGAATAAGATGATGACCCAGTAGCTTTTTTCTATTTCCAACTTCCAAAGTTCATTTCAATTGCTTAGATAGTCTTACAACATATTCACAAATCTTGTCTCATCAGATCCAATAACAATTACACAGACAGCGAACACAATTTCACAGTTTGAATTGCTGGATTACTAGCCAATTAAAATCCATTAATAATTGACCCTTGCTTTATCAACATAATGATGTGTAATGGTTTCCAGTTGCCTTGTAGCAATATTAAGTATCAAAGCACAGTATGACAGTGTGGAAAAATTGATAACTATAGCCTTCAGTGAATGAAGCAATTCTTTCTCTGATAACTGCATCACACAAACGCACAACGCTGAAAAAGCACATGCTGTAAACTCAAAATGAAAGAATTTGAAACATGCCAGCCACTGAAACATTACAATTTGTAATACAATTTGTAATACAAACCACTGTAACTTTTAAATTACAAATACTGACCAAAACATCTTGGCTATGAAAGTCCCAAGATCTGAAAACCTCAAAATCCAATTCTACCTTGAACAATACTTTTGTCTTAAAACTGGAAAAGTGCAACAAACTGCCTGAATGACAGCTCAGTTTGACAAAAAGGGAAGCCTCACGTTCATGTCACCTGGCTGCCATGCACTTTTGAGACAGCAGAGCAAACCAGTGTGGTGGAATTCCCCGCTGTCACCCTCCCACGTAGAATATTGATGGCGGACCCTGTGTATTTTAGCGGCCTTGAAGGAGAAAGGGTAGATGCACCAATGATTTGTTGTTTGGATGTGAGGATGCTGACCATCTGCAACTTTGGGACAGGTGCTACTTAGCAGAGCCAGAGAGCCCCCAGCCCAAAGATCTTCTAGTAGGATCAAGAAGTCTCCTTCTTAAGGGAATGGGAGGATGAAACCCTTTGTGATGCTTCCTAGTGGTTCCCAGGGTCGTGAGGCACTTTGCTACCACGTGCTTTCAATATGAGGAAGCCTATGTGGATCAGCTTGCCAACTCCACCCACCCACACACACACACACACACACACACACACACACACACACACACACACACACACACACACACACACACACACACACACACACACACACACACAAAATATACCAGGAGACAGATGTCTGTTAGCTCCTGTCTGAAAGGAACATTTCGGAGATATGTCACCTCCAGGTGATCTGCCTTAATTCCAACACCTTGAAAATATAGGTTTTATTTTATTTTATTATAGATATACAACTTCTTAAATATAATCTGTACATACATTGCACAATGATTATGATGATCAAGGGGCTACTGGCTCTTGGTAGAGACCTCACATGACACCTTTATGAACTATTATGCATATATCCGACTTGGGCTCCCTGTAAAAACAGCTCCTTCAGCTGTAGGTTCTGCGCTCGTCCCAGGGACAGACGACACTTCATAAGGCCTAGAGAGGTTACAGCACTCATAACCCCAGGAATAGCGCAATTGGAATCAGAGGCTCCACTGCCTAGTATGCTCATGCATTGCAATCCCATAGGGTTAGGGGGGTGTCACCTATCAGAGGGGTTAGTGCAGAGCTTACTATAGTTGGAGAGAGACAGTTTCCTTCTCCAACTCTACTATCGGAGTGTGAGGACAAGAAGGGACAGGATTCCTGCCTGGTGGCTCAGTCCCTGAAAACATTTGTTGGCAACATTCAGTGACCTGAGAAGGAATCCATCCAGGTGCAGCAGGAATGGTGAAGGAGACCGCAGCCCCCCTCTCCAAAAATGAGAGAAAAAGCTATAGGTCGTGCCAAGGGAGTGCAGGAGAAAGCCAGGTGGTAAGATAGGCCCTTTGTGGGATAGCTTCCCAACTGAGGGAATGATTGATGTGATCAGGGAAGGGTTACATTCCCAGCCATTTCCTGGTAAATGGAAATAAAATGGGGTGGGGGGTGACTTGGTGGAACAAGGTGTCACATAACTAGAGCTGGATCTTGTTAAGGAAAATACTCTTTATTGGAGGTTTTTTTTTTTAAACTAGACTGAGGCAAGGTGGGGCTTAGGGGGTTGGGGGTTCCCCTGGGAGGGGAGACCCAGAGGCAGAGTGTGGGGATATTGCCAAGGGGCAGCACCCCAGGAAAAAGCACTTGGGAGGGACACAGGGACAGCGAGACACTGGCCTGCAGAGGGTGCTCTGGACTGAAAGAGCTAATTCCTGGACGGCCAGCAGGAGGTGTTGCTGGGGTGAGTCATTGCGTTGTTACAGAGCTGTAGCCAAAGTTGGACACAGGAACTACTATAATGTAGTATTATGGTTTTTTTCTGTTTAACCAATAGATTATGCGCAGTGGCCTGAGTCAGACTCTGGCATGGCATCCTGGTGCATAGCCCAGGAGCTTGCAGTGCCCTTTTACCAATCCTAGGAATTGTGAATGTGGAAGCAAACAGGGAGACAGCGCACAGACTGGCATAATTGCTATAGGCCTACAGTGGCTTGTTTGTGCACTATTAGAGGCTCCTTGAAAGGTAGGTCATGGAGAGTATACTTCATTAATCTAAGCAGGGAGTGACAACTGTGAGATTTGTATTCAAGACTGCTTCCAGTTTTCTTCTGTATAATCTCCTTTTCTTTTTCTGCAAGATCTTCTAAAAAATTAGAAATACTTATTTTTTGCCCCTGACATGCAGGGCTGGTGACAAGGGGGTACTACGGGTACAGCTGTACCGGGCCCCAGACTTAAGGGGGGCCCCCTTAAGTCCGGGGGCCGGTACACAGCTGTACCCATAGTCGTCCCCCCTTGTCACCGGGCCTGTCGGAGGAGCGATCGGAGAGCGAGCGCCACTCCGTGGGGGCGGGGGCCAGCGAGCGGGGTTGGGGAGACCCGGGGCCGGGAGCCAATGGCAGCCCAGCGGGGCGGGGCTGGGGAGACCTGGGCCGGGAGCCAATGGCAGCCCAGTGGGGGGAGGCGGGGCAGCCGCAGAGCGCCGAGACCACTGGAGCTGGGAGAGATGCTGCGGCCGCCGCTGGCGCAGGCAAGACACCTGCGGACCAGCCGCTGGCCCCCACCACCATGCTGCCCCTGCCGGCGCACGAGAGTGGCCGGAGCCCGGCAGGCAGCTCCACTCCCGCAAGCGCCGCGCTGGGTCACAGCAGGGGCAGGGGTCCTGCCCCCAACGTGCCGCCCCCATGAGCACGTGCGCGGAGACGAACCCAGGACCCAGGGGTTAAGGGAAACTGCTGCCCTTCGCTCTCGGGCTCCGCTTCCCCCAAGCCCTGCAGGAAAGGGACAGGGAGCGGAGCGGGGGGTGGGGAAGATGTGTGTGGGGGGGAAGGGTGAATGAACAGATCTGGGGGTGGGAGGGCAGAGCAGATTGAGGGGTGCGTAGGGGGAGATGGAGCAGATGAGAGGATCCGAGAGGCGGATGGGGGGACGGGGAAGATGGAGCAGAAGGATGTATTGGGGCACCGGGGAGCGCGGGGGGCGTGGCGGGAGCCGGAGTCAGAGAGACTCGTGAATAGGCAGCTCCGTGCCAGAACCAGTCGCACCCCCACCCCAGGTATGTCTGGTAGCCAGTGGGGAGGCCAGGCTGGGCGGGCGGGGAGGGGGGCAGGAGACTAGGCTGGATGGGGTGGCGTGGGCGAGGCGTGGGTGCAGGAGGGAAGGAGGTTTGGGTGGGGGGAAGGCTAAGCTGGGTGGGTCAGGCATGGGGGCAGGAGGCTGGGTTGGGAGTGGGAAGGGGGAGGAGGTTAGGTTCAGTGGGATGGGCCGGGCCAGGCAGGGGTGGGGGAGGGAAGGCGGTTAGAGATGGAGGGAGGCTGGGCGGGGGTAAAGGAAGATCACCCCCAACAGTGGGGTGGGCCAGGAAGGGATGGGTGGGGAGGGGAGGCGGTTAGGCTGGGGGAGGAGATTAGGTTGGGGTTGGGTGGGCCAGGTCAGGCGTGGGGGCGGGGTGTGGGGGCGGGACGTGGTGTGGGGGGGCGTGGTGTGGGGGCCCACAAACGATCAGAGTAGGGGCCCCCAAAATTTCTGTCGCCGGCCCTGCTGACATGTTTCACTTTTTCCCTTGATTTTTCTGTCACTGGTCACCTATGAATTTTTTTCCCCTCTGTTGTACTGATGCATATTTCATTCTGGTGAGCATTGCTGTCAGCACATAAAGAGGCAATGATTTAGTTGACTTTTATTTCTAGGCTTACGTTTTTTAATCATTAAGTGATGGTAAATGCCAATTTCACTGTACACACAAAAATGATGAAAAATTCCATCTATAATCAAAATTTACAGATAGGCAAAGTAAGAAAAATACTGCTTGAGAACATGTTAGAGTTTGATTTAAGGATATTAATGGTGTCTTTTGATGTGTGACATTGACAATTTTTGTTTTAAGTTATTAAGTTTTAGCTTCTTGAGTCTCAATGTCTAATGTCATTAATTATCTGACCCATCCAATAATTTCCAGCAACTGTGAACATTTAAACATATGAAAATCTTAAAAGTAAACATTGATATTCTGATTAAAATTATATTAAAAAAATAATTCTACTAAGCCTAGTTATTTCATATCCCTGTCAAGCAGTTGAAATTCTCTTGAACTAGAAAACAATAGCATTGTATTTTCAATGGCCATACTTGAACTTTATCTTGTGTCTTTACACTTCATCATATACAAATATCTCAAATACCGATATTCAGTGAATTTTTCTCTTCACATTTCAATAGTCTCTACATTATACCTTCACAAAAATCACCAACCAAGCAGATAGGGTAAAATCTCAAAGTGTTCAAGTCCCATTTCCAAAACTGACTTAGTTTTCTAAGTCTCATTGACTTTCATTTTGAAAATGGGACTTAAGAATCTAAGTCACTTAAGCACTCAGTAATTTTACCGATAATCCTTTAGTGCACTGTCACCCTAAAGAGGTGGACCTTGCTCTCTCTCAAGTGTCTGTGTGTGAAAATATTTAATGGTATGAATGTTGAAGACAATAGAGTTAAATCCAAGAAAGAATTTTCCCACAGATATCAAGTGAAGCAGGATTTGGCCTAAGAGAGAGAGAGTAAAAATAATGGAATATACTTACAGAATTGAATTAAGAACACATGTATGACTATCATGCCTGGAAACTCCCCCGTTTGCCTGGATGAGGCAATTTTTCTGAGAAAAATGGAATAGGATGACCAGATGTCCCGATTTTATAGGAACAGTCCCGATTTTTGAGTCTTTGTCTTAGATAGGCTGCTATTACTGCTCTCCCATCCTGATTTTTCACACTTGCTGTCTGGTCACCCTAAAATGGAAGAACTCGCCTAGGTAAATATCTTACACCTTTCAATGATCACCTACATGATTTCATTATGAACTTGGATCATCTTTCTAGCTTTCCGCCAGTCGTCAGCGTACTCTGTTACATGCTGATTCTCTTATAAAGGGGCTCTAGGTAAAACTAGTGTGTATGATCCAGAGTCTCAATGGGTGTAAATTAATGTAGTTCCATTGATTTAAATGATCTGGCACATTGATTTATACAAGCTGAGATTCTGGCCCTGTAAGTTTAGTTATGGTCAATGGAAATTCCAGAAGAAAAGCCAAAAATCCGGAGGGTTTCTAGCTTTCATGGTCAAAATGATCGAAGGATTAACAGCTTAAATAGAGCCCATTGACACTTCTATTCCTATCATCACAAGGCATATGGAATCCAGATAGATGTACCACTTCATCTGAAATTCTGGTTTAAGCCAAAGTTCAACTAAAAAGAAAGTAAGTTTTCATTTACAAATCAACTTTGCAAAAAGTAGCACAGAGATGAGGTCAGCAGAGCAAGGTGCTGAGCCAGAGAGGATATCAGAAGCAACGATTCACCCGTCTAAATGTATGACTCCTCAAAGTAGTCTTGGTACTAAAGAGATCTCCAGAAAAAAGACTGTTTTAGTGGGATTTCCAGCATGATTCTGACCTCACTAGAAGAAGCAACTAATTGCCATTGAAGACACATTGGTATAATCTCATATAAATAGAGAGGTGGCAATTCAGGTCGATATGAATGTGGGGCTGTGGTACTGCCAGAGGGGAACATATCCAAGTTATTTAAATTTCTGAAACCCACAGAAATAAACTATACACAGATTGACCACGAGATGTTTGAACTAGATTCTCCCATCAACATGTGCACAGGAGGAAAAGTTAAGCTGGTCAATCGCCACAGCTTTTGAAGGCAATGATGGCTTTGCAATTAGTCTTTGTGGCAGGACAGCAGATACAAAGAAGGTTGTGGGCAAGGCAATGAACTAGAATTCAGGAAATCTGCATTCATTTGTGAGTGCTGGCACAGATTGCCTGTATGATTTTGGCTAAGGTCTTTAATGTCTCAGTGCCTCAGTCTATGTTTATACTATGGATCTTAAAGTGGAACACCTCTGCAGTAAGGTCTCCTATGTAGTTGCTCTGTGCTGGTGGCATAATTAAACAACCCCAAATGAGCCGTGGCAGCTATATTGGTGGGAGATACTCTCCCACCGAAAAAATGCTGTACACGTCGGCGCTTTTGTTGGCGAAACTAATGTCAGTCAGAGATGTAGGTTTTTTTTCCACTCCCCTGAGTGACAAAAGTTTTGCTGATCAAAGTGCTAGTGTAGACATAGCCTTGGTTCCCAATCTGTGAAATGGAAATACTACCTCAGTTGTCTATTGTGATTGAAAGACCCTTCCCCCGAAGTTATCTTTATCTCTTAGTAAGTATTTGTACAGCACCTGGCACAATGGGCACCACTCCTGGTTGGTGCCTCTAGGTGCTACTGTAATATAAATAAATGTAAACACATAATATTGTGGCTAAGCACATATTAGAAAAAAATACCGTATGCAGGTCATTTTCAGCAGGGAACAACAACATACAGGTGTCAGTTGAAGAACAAGTTCATTTAGTTATGCCCAATTTACTTTGTTGGTATTTTGTTTGACAGAAATAAGAATAGCAATTTAGTAAGGTCCTCAGTTATCCATATTGCTGGAAACTATCATTGTTGGCAGTATAAAGAAAACAGTATCTACCACAAGTCACAGAGGACTGGCTGTTTAATAAGGAGCTAGTTGTTATAGGTGATCTGACTTATGAAGGTAAAAGAACTGTGATTTCACAATACCCGAGATCAGAAAAGACCATCCATTGGGACACATGCGAGTGCAGGGATAGAGATTTGCTATTCAGGCCTGACAGGCATGCAGAAATTGAAGCACAAGTTTGCTAGTTCAACTATTAAAGCAAGAACACAAAAAACTGACTCTATATGAAGGAAAGAGAGCATGCATGCAAAATCCTGATGGGCAGTGGCTTCTGGGCATTGTCAGAGCCAAATTACTGAGATTCTATCAGACAATGGAGGAATGGAATACGTCAACATAACTATAGACAAATTGCAGAAAATTCATCTAACTGGTTCTGCATGCAACTCGGTTCTTTTTTTTCAGACCACATGGTGGTTTTATTTAATAGGAAGTCTTTTTAGCAACTTTGACCATGCCTTCAATTCTGCTCTAGGTATTCAGAGAGAAACCATAAGACACTGATAATTATGTAGTCCATGTTGCTGTAGGTGTGATGTACTGCAAAACCACATGCAAAATGGAATTGATTAATATTTGTTAATAAGCTAATATTTGAACATTGTTTTAACAGTACAACAGGCTGCTGAAATGTTTAGTTAGTGCAAACTTTCAAGTCTCTGGTAACAGTAGACTTGATAACATTTTTTTCCTCCTGAAAAGTTTGGCAGCAAACTTCATTAGATTTCTTTGAAAATTCTGACTAAAAATGTAAAGTTTTTTAAATCAGTTCTGCTCAAAAATAGCAAAGGTGGACCCCTTGGCCAAAGCTCTTTATAAGCTGAATAAATTCATACTATCTTACAGATCTCGGTAATAAACTGATTCTTTAAATGATGAGAGAGAATGTGGGAAAGGTAATATCTCTTATTGGATCAACTTCTGTTGATGAGCGAGACAAGCTTTTGAGCTACACAGAGCACCTCTGCAGGTCTGGGAAAGGTACTCAGAGTGTCATGGCTAAATACATGTTGGAAAAGATAGTTTAGCATAAGTAGGTAGCACATGTTTTAAGGGACCATGATGAAGAGGCCTGACAACACCTGTCAATACCCATCAACCTTAAATGATGACATATGATCAGTGTTTATCTTTATACCCTAATGAAAGTCATTGGAATTCTTTGAAATTGTTTGTTTGTATTACAGTAGAACCTAGAGGCCCCTGTAAGTTTGAGACCTCATTGTACAATGGGATCTCAACATTTATCTTTCATTGGCTTCTTTGAAAATCCCAGTTTTAACTTTTTTTCCCTTTCTTTCCCTGAAGGGCCCATCAGCTCACCTCCATCCCAAACACTACACTGACAGCAATGGAAAGAGACCAATCAGTATCTGAACAGTAGATGAAAAATAATTAAATATACTGCAGCTGAATATGAATGAAAAACAAAGCCTGATTCTGATCTTGTATCAACTTTACACTGGTGTAACTCAGTTAATTTCAGTAGAGTCATTTCTGAGTTATACCACGGAAAATTAGATCACATTGATCAGATTTAATCCATAATTATCAGCCCCCCAAATAATGGAAAATAATTTAAAATGGCCCAAAAGAAACAGCTTCTCATAAAATCACCTATCTTCTTGCCTTCCATGCATGCAAACAAATAGGCATTTAGAGTGGCATTACTGGCTAAGAAACAGAAGTGCATTTCTTCACATCTAAAATCTACCGTGCATACAGATAATATCAAATTCGTATCTACTACATGATACTGACTACTGAGCATTGAAAACTTGTTTGTATTTATTCTGACTTGCTGTTCAAATGACTGTTTCCCCTGATTTTAAAACACCCAGAAGCTATTGATATGAGGAAAGGTGATGTGTAGCGCTATTGAATTGCAGTCCAGTTTTATTACTCTTTCTTTTAGTCCTAAAGTTTGATGTGATGCATGAGATCATCTCCTGCTGAGATATTAAATGGGTCTCAGCTGCTAGTTTGTACTAAAAGCTACAGGTGCTGAGCTATTAGCATTTACATTCAGTCAGAATTAAACTAAAAATTTAGCCAAAGCAAATCTTCTGAAGTCAGCCTATGATAAAAATTTCATTAAAACCTTTCCTTTGAACCCACTTGCTGGACTAGACTTCATAATGTGCAATCTAGCCAAGGAAAAGTACGAGTGTGCTCATGGGGAAGTCACTTGTATATAGTTCCAGGAAGCCAGTAGGAGGATAGAGTTAATTGACACTGTAATTATTCTGGCTGGGATTAAACAGGATAGAAATGTCTAATTAGTATTAATTATGCAATTCTCAGAGAGCAGACAATTAAGTCTGCTAGGAAAGTCTGTATTGTTGTTAAAATTGAAGTCCAATAGCTATGAAATACAATAGCACTCCCTATTCTAAAAGAGGGGTCAGAAACTATCAGTTCAGTAGCAAATTAGATTTGCTCCTCTTAAATGGTGCAATGCCAGCAAGCTCTCAGTTCACTGCAGCAAAGGAATGTGTTCTGAATTGCAGATACCAGGCTTGCTCCAGTGTTGGCTGTGGAAGTGGGCTGTGCATTTACAAGTCAAACAAGTAGCAAAGATATAGCTTTGTATGTAGTGATATCCACCGATATGTATGGTTCTCACATGGGAAGAATGAAAGACCGCATGTTCTAATAGTAATTCCCTAACTGTTGTGATATAATAGTCTATCTTCTGATAGTCTTGCAGAGCATCCCATCATTTGTTGTAACATTCTACTTGTTGCCCTACTGAAGTTTAACTAGCTAGTCAGTTTCCACGATCATCTCTTTCCACCTGTTTTTGTAGACAAAGTATATTTGCTCTTCTGAATCATTTTGGAGTACTCTTGAGCCAAAGTCAGCAAAACACTTAAATATGTATCTGGGGAGACACAGTTAACTTGAATCAGTATAAGCAGCATGACAGAAGAAGCTCTGTAAGAGGGCCTTACATGTTGACAGGACATTGACTTTTCAGATGGGCTAAGGAAGGTCATACTGTGCATGGAAGGCAAGAAGGTACAGAAGTGATTTGTGAGAAGCTGAAAAATAGTCAGATATGACTAGGAACTTTGGCAGAATGGAGGGGATGGTGGACAATGTGTAGCGGACACAGCAGGATAACTAACAAGGGGCAGAGTTATGTCTCTTTTCCCTTGACCCTCTCATCTTAAATATTGGTGTAGAAAAAGGAGTATATCATATTTGGGACTCACCAAAAAGTAGGTTTCAGGAGGAATTTACATGAGGAGAGAGTGGGGCCTGAAATTAGAAGGTTTTTCCATGCAAATTGGGCAGGATGGAAAAAGGTCTGAAGAAAGTAGTGAGGGAAGCAAACAAATAGGTATTGTGATACAGCATGGCCAGCAGGCAGCAGGAGAGTGTTAGAGGGAAGCAAGTTTGCTAGAAGTTGGTTGGAGCACCTGGAGCCAATTAAGGCACCTGAAGCCAATTAGAGCACCTGAAGCCAGTAACCTGAAGCCAGTAACCCCCCCTGCTTCAGTCACACAGTTGGAAGGAGTTTGGAGGAGTTAGAGCAGAGAGGAGTTTGGAGGAGTTGGAGCAGAGTGGATTAGTGTTGGAATGGAGAGCAGTTTGGAAGAAAGCAGAGGAGAGTTTGGAGAAGTGCTGCGGTGAGCTAAGAAGTCCCAGACAGGACCAGGGCCAGCGACAGGAATTTTGGGGCCCTGTACGCAGATCGTGCGGGGCCCCCCCTGGTCTCCCGCCGCCCGCGGCCCCCCCCACGGCCGGTCTCCCGCTGCCCGCGGGGCCCCCCCGGCAGGTCTCCCCCCCGGCCGGTCTCCACCCCCTCCGGCCGGTCTCCCGCTGCCCGCGGGCCCCCCCCGGCCGCTCTCCCCCCCCGGCCGGTCTCCCGCCGCCTGCGCTCTGGCCGCGTGGCCCCCGCATGCGCTATGGCTGCGTGGCCCGGCCTGGAGAAGCAAAGGGGATCGGGGGGAGGCTGCTGGGTGCCGGGGGAGGGGGCTGATGAGCGCTGCCCGGAGCCGCGCCTTGCTCAAAGGCCCGGCGACAAGGGGGTGCAGCTGCGTATCGGGCCCGCCCCGGATTTAAGGGCCCCCCCTTAAGTCCGGGGCCCAGTACAGCTGTACCCATTGTACCCCCCTGTCGCAGCCCTGGTCCCAGACCCTAGGTAAAGGGACACCTGGCTTGTGCAGAGAGAGGGCAGGAAGCCCCCACAAGCTGAAGGGTAGGAGAGGGAAGTAGCCCAGGGGAAGGAATAGCTAGTTCAAGTGGTTTACCTGGAGTAGAGGGGGGCTCTGGGTCCCTCCTTCTCCACTTCTGCCCCTCTAGGATACCAGTGGGACAGTTAATACCCTGTTCAGGGGCAAGAAATGGCTCCCTGAACCCCCCACAAGAAGAGAAAGTGTGGGACCCATTATAATAGTGCCAGCAATCTGCCACAGTATTTAGAGTGGCATCATTATCTAAGAAGGGCTTGAGGGTAGATATTATAAGAAACAAGGTCAAAGATCTAGTTTGAGGTGGAGAGCCTTTAAGACAAGAAGTTTAAGCCTGACCAATATTTCAGAAGATGACATTGGAGGAATTTGAAGAAGGGATTGATGTAATCTGATCAAAATGGTACCCTTTAACTTTAACACTTACATCTTGAAGAGACTGTAGGGAATCAATGTGGATTTCAGTGATGCCAGAAAGGAGAAAGTTTGGCAAGAGTCGACTATGGTGCTGCTGAGTGTTATGAGTCATTGGACAAAAGTAAAGATCAGATTTTTAATATCTTGTTAACCATTTAGGTGAATGGGGGAGTCTAAGCTGATTCTCAAGCTTCAGGAGTAAGAAACAGTTGTAAGCAACAATGGAGACTGACAGAAGTGGAGAAGATGTAGAAGGGAAAATAAAAAACTTTGTTCTGGTCATGTTGAGTTTGGGCTGGCAGTCATCCATTCAAGACAATATGTTGGAGAGAGCATGACATTCATTAATAATGAACAATACTAATCCAGTATCTGCTGACACGTTCAGTGCTTTGCAAGTCACAAAATGAAGATGGCCCATACCTGGAAAGCTTGCATGTTAAAAGTGCACATAGGACAAGCAGGATGGAAGGGTAGGCGACTAGTTCAACTAGTCTGGAGAGTGCATTTCAAACCTAGGGAGATGTGTGTGAGGAAATATCAAGTAAGGAGGATAAGAGAGGTTGACCTGTGAGTGCTTATCATAGAAGTAATAACTGAAACTGTGTAAGTGGATATTTAAGTACCAACCAGCATTTCTGACCTGCATCACCTCTTTAATAATTCTCTTCGGGTCATCCTGACCTCCAACACTCTCAGTTCTGCTCCTTTTTCTGGTGTCTTTCATTACTATTTTACAAAGACGTCAAAGACGTCATTACTACACTGTTTCATGAGAGTATAAAGCCACCAATTATGCTGGCGTTTTTTCTGTCCTACCGCTCAAGTCTCTCTTTGTATCTAGCATCAATTTTTGGTTTGTTTCACCTCACATTACCTCTTCCCAGAATTTGCCATCCCACTGAATGCACATTGTTTGGATTATGTTCCCCCAGTTACATTATCAGTGGGTGTTGCATTATCAGTGCAGCACCTGCATTCAAGATTGGAGTCAAATGCCAAAAATAATGTGTGAGAAGAATTTTCTATGTTTTACTAGATCTCAAAGACTGAGATTCCTCTCTCTGAGTATAGTTGCTGTACTGAGAATGTGTCTGTTGGAAACATTGCCTGGCTCTTAATCCTTTCGTGTTCTTGTAAAAGGACAGGATCACAAACAAAAACATTTTCCTCTAAAGACACAAAATTCTGGGGTGAGTAAGGTCAAGTTGGTCACTCTAGCCAAGTGATATGAATCGATCTAATCAACAGGCTCTACTCTACAGAATAGTAGCATGCTGCTTGAAAGCACAGAAATGCATTGTGTTTGGGCTCTCGTGCTGGATATGTCATAACATGTAACACTATGTCATAAGAGTTAGTGGCATGTATCACGCTTGGTACACAGTTTAATTTCAGTCATTCCCAACTATGTTCCCATGATAAAGACCCATAAGATGTATACCATGAAACCTGTGGGTACTTCAGACACTCTCAAAGCTGAAAAATTCAGAGTCCAGATCACTGCAGGAGTGAACCTTGGGGCAGAAAACTCTTGGTTTCCCTAAGTGCTCTCTATCAGGAGGGTTTGCCCTCATATGCTCCATACAGAGGCCCTGGCCTCAGCTCTGACACTCTGACAGCACAGCTCCACTGAACTGTGCTATGAGGGTGTGATGCATCCGGGAATACCAGGGGTTGTGAGGCACCTTGCTACCACCTGCCTTAGCTTGAGGAACCCTTGTCTGTGCCTGCCATGGGGCAGCTCCTCAGCTCCTCCGACCATGGGCATCACAAGTCTTCCCCCAGGCCTTGCAGGCCCTGCTGTTACTTTACAGGTTGGCTACTGGCACATTCCAGCCTTTGAGGCCTCTGAACATCTCCCTGCAGTGTCCAGCCCCTAGTCCATTGGACACTCTCAGTCTTTACTGATTTGCTGCATCTGAAGAAACAGTACACACCGGCTCTACCAGTTTCACCTCAGATCACTGTTCCACTTAACACATTGTACAGGGTTATAGTGAAATCAAGTATGAGTTTATGTATCAAAGAACAGAGATTCAAATAGTAGCAAGTGGAAGTATTGGAAACAAATGGTTAAATATAAAATAAAATCATAACACACACTTTAGAGTCAAGAGTGAATTAACAAAATGCTGTCATATCTAACCAAATATTGCTCACCCTGGACACTTCCACTGCTTGCATCCGACGAAGTGGGTATTAGCCCACGAAAGCTTATGCTTCAAAACTTTATAGTTAGTCTTTAAGGTGCCACAGGACTTTGTTACATCTGCTATTCCAGACAAACACGGCTACCTCTCTGATTCCAAAATCCTTGATGCTCTTTCCAGCCAGGTTTGGGTGTGACCCTATTTTCGTGAGACAGCCACACTGTAAGCTCAGTATGTTTCCTTACACTCTAAGATGTACCAGAATGATCCCTTGTCTTTATACAGTGTAGTTGTAGCCGTGTTTGTCCCAGCGTATTAGTGAGACCCGGTGATAAGGTAATATCTTTTATTGGGTCAACTTCTGTTGGTGTGAGAGAAAAGCTTTTGAAGAACTTTGTGTGGCTTGAAAGCTTGTCTCTCTCACCAACAGAAGTTGGTCCAATAAAAGATATTACCTCACTCATCTTGTCTCCGTTGTATTTAGTCATAATCAGGACACGCTCCTCCTCCTCTTTTTTTTTTAATCCTGTAGATTTCATATATTGTAGATGTCTCAATCTCTCCTTTAGCTTCTGGCTATGTTTGCAAATAGGTCTACATTGTGAGGCATACAATGCACAAAATGGCCAGACAGGAAGATAGGTGTGTTACATCCTGCCTGACAAGAACATTCCCGAAGTATGTCACCTCCTGTTGACCTGCCGTAACTCCAAGACCTTAAGAACTTAATTTTCAGTGTAAATTCTGAACTTAACTATTCTCTATATGTACATTTCACAATGGTTATGACAACCAGAGGTCTGCTGGCTCTTGGTAGAAACCTGAGATGCCACTTTGGTGAAGTGTTATGCATATATCTGACATAAGGGCTGTTTGTAAAACCCTATGCAACACCTTGTTTTCTGCCAGTTGTCATGGAGGACTTCTCCTAGTTGCTGCCACCAGGACCTCTGTTGTTCAGGTGGAGCAGAAGGGACCATCAAAGGGTTAAGGCAGCCTTTGTCCTGCCTGCCTTATCCCTCACTGTGGATCCTCCACCCTGTGGAGGATATATGTAAAATTATGTGAGGGTAGGGGGACAAAAACAGAGCCAATGTTGACAGGGACTCACTCATATGAAGGGAGGCAGTCCGTTCAGTGGGTTCCTATTGAATGGGTAGTACTGGCCAGAAGATTTGGCCTCTGGTAGCAAATTTCAACCTGCTCCCAGTACATCTAGAATTCTATGTAGTGCATATGTCAAGAGAGACAGTTAAACACAAAGCCCTTTATGATATGTGGTTGTGTGATAGCTGCCTGAGGCAGCTTTGAATCTGACTTGGACAGATGATCTAGCTGCAGTAATATCACAAGAAAGAATACATGCTGTAACTGTGGGTGGGAGACTCTGAACATACTGTAACTTGTGCAGACACCACGAGTTCTTTGTGATTGTTGCTTTTGTTAGCAATAGGCTAATTAGCCATATTTTACAATTCAGATCTTTTCTTTTCTTTTCTCTACCAAGGAAACAGTTCAAATAGTTGGTTGTTCATAAGGGAAGCATTCACGGGATTTAATTTGAATGTGAACAGCTGTATGTTTATCTGGTCCAATTTCTCAACAAAAATAAACCTCATGCAAATTTAAAGATGGTCTAATTGGAAAGGGAATGGATTCAGTCAAATGAACTTGGAAAGCACATTTATCTTTCTCTTGTGGGACACACAACAATCACATAACCAAAGCTTTTCGTAAGCTTTTAGAGGGCTATGTTACAAGATTATACTCTTTGATATTCTATTAAGGAAACATTTAAAAATAAAGATAATGTTAGGAAGCCATTAACTTTTATTAAGAATATTTCATACATATTTTTTTGGGCTCAGTTTTTAAAAATGTGAATGTAGAGCTTCTGAAAGTGTGACATCCCCAGAAACTGAGTGTGGAGGGAATTAACCACAGCCCAGAATATACCCTTGCCATCTCTTACTGTGCTCTGACATTCCCATAGTCCCATTGCAAAAGACATGGGGACAGAGATATTCTCGGTCCGGCTGTAGGCAGAGAACACTTGTCATGGACAGGAGAAGGAATGGACCTGCACATTGCCAATTGTCTGTTGCTCTAAAGGCCTACAGAGATGCTTTAGGTTAATGTTCCCCAAACTTTTTATGTTGTGGCCCCCTTACCCCATCCATGCAACCCCTCTCCCCTCAAAGCTGGGGGTGGGAGTACGGTCGTGACTCCAGGAGAAGGGACGCAGACAGGGATAAGCGGGGGTGAGGCTGGGGCCACAGTTGGAGCAGGGGCAGGGCCTGGAGTCGTGACCCTCCATGCAGGCCCAGCAGCCGGCACCCTGGGTGTAGGGCCGGGACCCTAGGTGTGGGGTGGGTAGCTGGGGCCCAGGGTGTGTGGGGCCAGTGTAGCACCAAAAGCTGTGTCAGTGGCTGGGGCCAGGAGTGAAGCTGTGTGGCGCTCCCTCCCTTCCTGTGTGCCCCACAGTTTGAGCTCCGTGGCTTTAGCTTGAGCCATGGCCAAACCAGCCCCTGTGGCCCTGACTCCCTCAGTCCCTGCATTGCTGCTACGATGACTCTGGGCCTGAAGTCTTGTATTCTTTTATAAAACAGGGTGTAACATGGGCAGTAGCTGTGGAAACCTCTCCAGTGTAGCCCTCTAATACGCACCCACAACAATCTGACTTCTCTATTGAGACTGTCAACAAGAGGGTCCTACTACTGGCATTTGTGATGGAAGTGCCTGTGATGTGGATCCCTCTCAGCATGGAACTCGAGTGAGATCACTGTCTCAGAAAGGCCACTCCACAGATGGTGAGTAGTAACAGTGGCATTGGAACGTTTTTTATAGTGAGGGTGCTGAAAGCCATTGAACAAAAGTGTAAGCCCTGTATATGATGAAACCCAGTTCAAGGTAGGGGATGCTGCTGCACTCCCAGCACCCTTAGTTTCAGCACCACTGAATAGTAAAAATTGCTGGCCACTAGGAAGCTGCAATGGCTTTAAAATCAGTGACCATTTGTGAATTGAACAGCCAGTATTCATATTTCATAACTGTACAATGTGCATTTCTCTGAAGGCTGAAAATGGGACAAAGCAGAAAGAGGGAGTAGAGCCAGTTTTATTTTCTGAGGTGACCAATATGAAATATATGGAGTTGAGCTCCTGAAGTTTATTATATTGTGATTCATGTTTCTTGGTACTTTTACTTCACACCTGTTTTACACTGGTATCATTTTCTGTACTTAATTTCTGAAGACGGCAACAATCTCCATGTTGGGTTGTGAAATGCAGTAAGATATATTAGAGAGACAAGCTGGGTGAGGTAATTAATATCTGTTATTGGACCAACTTCTGTTGGCAAAAGAGAAAAGCTTTTAAGCTACACAGAGTTCAAAGTATACATGTCCTCAGAGTGTCACCTCTAAATACAAGATCAAACAGATAGTTTATCATACGTAGTTAGCACTGAAGTGGGTTTTAGCCCACGAAAGCTTATGCCCAAATAAATTTGTTAGTCTGTAAGGTGCCACAAGTACTCCTCGTTCTATATTCTAAGGGGCCATTCAAGATGAAGTGGCCTGCTAACACCCCTGTAGTTATAGGACAAAAATGGGGAGTTGGTGGGTTACAGATTGTTGTAATAAACCATAAATCCAGGGTTTTTCTTAAGACCATGATTTTTAGTGTCTAGTAAAGTTAGGAATTTGAGCTCCCAGGCTTGTGTTTTGAAAGTGTTTGTGTCAGGGTGGATTAGGGCTGGAGGCCTCTTGCCCCTGCATCACCTTGCCCCAGAACAGAGCAGTGAGAAGTCCTCCAGGCAGCCTAGAGTGGCTGCAGAGGAGCAGCCAATTAGAGGGATCAGAAGGACTAGATAAAAGGCAAGCAGCAGAGTAGACCCTTCAGTTGCTGTGTGGAGCTTGGCAAGAGAGGACTGGGTGCCTGGCTGGCTAGGTGAGCAGCAGGGCTGTGGACCCCTCATTACAGAGAGCTCACCAAGGAAGGCTGTATAGAATAGCAGCAGGACCATGAAAAGCTGAATGGAGGCAGGCTGCCCGTGGGAGTGAGACCAGAACCTGGCCACACTAGGCAAGGGTACTGATGTGGGCCCTGCTGGTCTGGTTGCAGACTGAGCATGGGGGGAGGGCTGCTTAAAAGGACACTAGCTGAGGGTACTGAGATAGGTCCCAGCTGGGTGACTGAAGAAGGCAGTGCTTCTGGAAAGACACCTAAGAACTACAGCTCCATACCAGGGCTGGGAGAAGAATTTGGGACTGTATACCTTGGAAGGGGAGACAGTATATGTGGCTCGGCTGTAGGGCTGAGTTGCTGAAGACCTGCTGAAAGAATGGTTAACTAGGGGTGTGCTTGCAAGAGGCAGGTGCCACCCTGATTTAAGAACTAAAACCAAAAGTAGGCTCACAACCAACCAACCAAAGGGGGCTGCCCCATCAAAAGACTGTGACTGTAGGCATATTGGTGAGAGAAAGGGGGTGCTCATGAGAGATGGGGTGCTGACCCAATTACAGTGTTCAGGTTTGATTTGAGGATGAGGACTGACTGGGCAAGATGTAGAGTGATTACTTTGTGAAATCTGTTCACCCACAGGTGATATGGTGTGTTTGTCTTTTTCCTGTGTGAGGTCATTTGAGAGTATAGTGATTGCCTGGTTTCACCCATGTTGTTGTTGGGGGATTTAGTGCACTCGATGAAGTACACCACATGTTGTGATAGGCCTCTGTAGGAGCTGTGGATCTTGAAATGTGTGTTGTGGGGGATGCTGATTACTGGAGATATGTCTATGGGTTTTGCATCTGTTCTAGCAGGGTCTAGTGCTGCTTTTGAGTACAATAGTGAGGTACATTATCCTATAGGTAATTAGACTTGTTTGATTTGATTATATATAACTCTCTTCTGCTTTGCAGACTGGAAAAGAGACATATTTGTTGTGATGGTGCTCTCAAAATGGTGGTTGTTTCATGTAGTTATCTATTCTGCTTGCCCATAAAACTTGGCCCATATGGGACTAGATCATAAACCCCTTTATTGCCATAGATACTGCATATTTCATTTTTGTTCTTTATAAGGCACGATCCTGCATAGCTCAGGTGTAGAAAGTTCTGCTTATAAGCAATAGATGTGGCTCAGACATCTGAACTGCAATTAATTACTGCTGCTACATGGCTAGTAGTTTGCTCTGGGTAAATTTTAGACTGAGGCCTAAGTGAAGCAAGTAACGAAACTCCTCATTTGCAGGCCAATGATCATCCTTAATTATGTGTCACCTCTGACACAACTTCTCTCCCCACATCCTTCTCCTTTTTCACTCTGCACTACAGAGCAAAAGATCTTGGTCCTCCATATCAAGCAAAATGTACGTTTATGTGCTATACATAACCTTATTTGTGCATATGGGCTACTTGTATTCATAGCTGTGCTGCAGTGCAGCAGCCTTGCTCTCTCTGCTGTGTGCTGCAAAAGGACTTGCAGGGCCAAAGTGTTTCCCCAATTTAGAGGTTGCTAATATCAGCAGGGGGAAGCCCTCCTTTGCTTTCAAAAGATGAGAAAGCTAATAAATAAGTTGGGTCAGGAGGGCCCTGAATGAAAATCCAAGTGGATAGTTGCATACAAAGAATCCAAATTTGTATTAATGCTTGGAAAGACTGTAATTATGCAATTTATAAAACCGAAGAGCTGATATGTCAGTCACTGGAAATCAGTTAGTATGAGACTCTGCTGGAGACATACGATGGGCACTGATGCTACTGCTACATACTGACCTGCAGGAAGCAAAGACCTTGTGATAATTGTAAACTGAACTGGATGAAAATAAGTGCAAATGTCAATTTAAATGCAATCTATATATATATATAAAAGTCAAATGGTGTATGCGTGCATGCGTGTATGTACGTTTCCTTACTCCTTCCACGCCGTTTGAGCTAGAGACTTGAAATTTGGTACAGTTACAGGCTTTAGGGTCCTAATCAGGGTAAGAATTGAAAATTTTTCAAATCTCACCTCTGATGCCCCCTAGAGGTGAAATTCTTTAAAGCCCATTAACATCAACTGGGCAGCTGCTGTTCTTTGTGACATAGTTATGATGTAATAATATCCCCCTCCAACAGCCCCCGCACTCGCTCAGCTCTCTGTCCCCTCCCCCCTTCCAACACCCTCCCCCCCCACTCACTCAGCTTTCTCCCCCCTCCAACAGACCCGGGTATTTGTGCTAGTTAAATATATAAACAGTGGTAAATATAAATGTTATATGTGGTCTTGATATTTTGCCGACTTTATTAACGGAAGAAGCAAAAGCCTCAAGGCCACATGATCAGCTGGTGTTAATTTATGTCTCCATTGTGGCCTGAGGAACTATGCTGATTTGCATGAGCTGAGAATGTGGCCTATCCATTATTAGGTAGTCTCACAGATGTAAGCCAGTGTGCCAAAAATGTCAGCCTCTGTGATCAAAGTAGCATTTCTGAAGATGAATGCTTCAGCCATATTCTCAACTGCTGAGACCTGGTACAGCTCCATTGACTTCAATGGAATTATGCTAGTTTATACAGTTGAGGCACTAGAGCCCATCAGTCTGAATCACCTCGAGCATTTCTCTGAATTTTTATTGTGTTCTAGGGCAAGGTCCTTATTTACAGTTCCAGGCTGTAATCCAGCAGAGGGAATGGAATCATACAATTGTTTCTTTATACTTCAGTTATTTCTTCTAGTGAGTCATCTCCTGTCAAATATCATATCTATTATGGATGCACATAAAATGTGCAAAATCTTCACCTCTTGCAGGAAATAAGAACCCATAACTCCTTGGTAGTAGATTACATCAGTTTTAAAGGCTAGCAGGAAATTTTGTCGGTATTGCTTTCTCTTCTACAGTTTATTGTTGGATTTAGTCAATTAAAACAAATATAATACACTTAATAGAAAATCTTCAATTCACTAGATATTTTATCAGAGGTGACTCTCTGAAATAGATGGAATACATTGATCTGGATGATGCTTTGAAATGCCATGTGTACCTGCTAAATTGGGTAGCTTTGGTTATCAGACCTTTAAAACTTTATATATATAGCTACCACCATACCATTTCTTTTATTATGAATTTTAGAATACCACATCTCATTTTCTCTCTTTTTTTTTTTTATATGAAAATTTCCCCTGCTATTTCATACTGGAAATCTCTCCTCTCATGTCTATAATTCATTTTTTTCCCATGTGAAGTAATACAGGCACTATTAGAAAATATTCACAACCCCTATTGCAGTATGGTATTTTCCCACAGTATTTCCATTATCTTCTTAGAATAGAAAACAGTGCAACTAAAGCTGTAAATTTAACAATTCCAGGTAATAAAGAACTTACCATTTTTCTACCCAGAATGTTAACAGTTGTGCTAGAATAGTTGGGATGATCCTTCATAAAGGAGACAATTCACAGTGGATCCCACTTCCACTACCTGTGATGCTGCAAGTCTCAGTGTCTTTAAATTGGTGGTATTGACTGCCTACCATTTGGTTTGGTCTCTTCTCTGGACCGAAGCATTCACTGCTCATAATGCTCATTGAGCCAACAGTGAGATGAGCAGTGCTGCTGGGATATGAATTCCCAGCCCCTGGTAGGTACTATTTCCTAATTCTTCTCCTCTGGGCTGCCTACAGTTTCTGGAAGGGGAAATAGGAAAAGTAACACCACTACTCCTCTACCCCTACTTCTTGTGTCTGTTTCAGAGGCACTGTAAATGCAATAACTGTAAGAATGGGTCAGGGCAGGGGATGGGGAGAATCTGTCCTATCAAAGATTCATTTAATAAAAACTTGTTTTCCAATTAAATGTTAAGACATGTGTCCAGAAAGATTAATGTATCCTGGGAAGCAGAGTCATCACAGATAAGTGCCTAGATATTGTAAGCCTAGAGGGGAATCCTCTGTGTTTAATCTCTGTATTACCCTGTCAAATTACCTTCCATCCTGATTTTAAGGAGGTGGTGTTTTTATTTTTTTTCTTTATTAATCAGGTTCTTAAAAGAAGAACTTTATGATTTTAGTGTCCTAAACATAAAGGGTGCTTTATGGAAATTGGTTGGTATATTTCTTAAGCCTTACCAGGAAAGGGGGTGAAGGGGCTTGGTGGGAGATTTTTGGGGAGATAAGGACTCCAAGTGGTCCTTTTCCTGAATCTTTGTCTAAATCACTTGGTAGTGGCAGAAATACCATCCAAGGACAAGGGAAGGAATTCGTGCCTTGGGGAAGTTTTTAACCTAAACTGGTGAATTATAAGATTAGGGGGTCTTTCATGTGGGTCTCCACATCTACCCTATAGTTCAGAGTGGGAAGGGAACCCTGATAGCACATTATTGAATTTAGACATCACATTTGCAGTTCAAATGATAAATGAGCCAAATGATAGATATAGGGCCAGATTCTGATCTCCATTACAACTGTGTAAATCCAGAGTAAATCTGCTGACCATCGTGGTATTACTCTGGCTCTCCATTTGTGTAATTGAGGTCACAATTTGGACTGTAATGTCTACTTTACTCAGCAGTAATAGGTGCCTCTTGACAGTCAGGGGGTACCTTTGTCACATTGGCTTTTTGGGGGTGTAATGCTGTGGTTAACATAGTAGTTCAGCTCTATCAGATTTTCCCTGTCCTGGAGCCATGTGCAGAATTTCACATAAGCAGAACCAGTGAATTTGACTTTTGTGAAAAAGCCAAAGTTGAAGTTTATCAAAAGCACTTTTTGCCATTAAGCACTCTAAACTGATATTCCACAGCTTTGATTTCAGCTTCCAAGCAATTAGCATAACTTTGCCCATGGGAGAACTGTGGTCTGTGATAGAGATGTTGCTATAAATGAAGTTTTGCCTTGCATAACTTCTATGGCAACTTCTGTTGTGTTCTTATTATAAAAGTTCAAGCAGATGAACATTGGACAAATGCTCTTTCCCCAGAAGCTATCCAATGTTGGGCTGTGAGAAACTAGTGATGTTGGCATTCTCTTGCTTATTTAATTTCTTTTCCAGCTATCTTATGCAGAGTTCACAATACTCAGTACATGATTCCCCTCATTTCCACATTGCTAGATAATAAATATGGTTTGCTAAAACTAAGGTGCTTATTGTTTTGTAATTTAAATCTGGCAACACAACTTGTATGAATTCACAACCTGTGTGAATTCAGTGCTCATGACAGATAATAGGCAAATGAATATTTGCTGCCTCTGCAGTAGATTGATGGTATTTGAAGTTTAAACAGCAGTAGACACATGACACTTTCCACTGCTACCTTGTGCTTCTGCAATGACACATACCAGAGTGACAACCTTGGCAAATCACCATTATTTACACATACACAACCAGTACAGCACAGGTGGCAGCACTGAGGAGGCCTGCCAAAGCTGCCCTACCGGTGATTGCCTGGCAAGAGGATGATCAAATCTCCATGGCCCACTAGATCCACGGCTCTCTGCTGATGCAGTCAGTTAGCATAAATTTAGGGTGGTGGTTTCCGTGATACACACACAAACATGGACTCCGACCACCAAACAACCCAAAGATAACTTTTTTCAGTTACTCTTAACTAGTGCTGGATTCAAACCAGTGAACAAATCCGCTGAATATGAAAGGTCCATATCCCATTATCTGAGCTTTCTGGTCCCCTGCCTTCCTGAAATACATTTCAAATTAAAACATAAATGCAACAATCGGTGCAAAAACATCTGGATGAAAATCAGTTGGCTTGAATAAACAGCCAGGATATTTAAGATAAAAGTGAGGTGAACAGAGTACCCAAAGAATATTACACAGTTTCCCTAATGCCAGTGATAGGGTAGTGTTAACATTTCTACTGCAGCAGCACTTAGGAGGCCTAGAGACCTGAGTTAAGTGGGTGCAGACACATAAGATGGGCTAGAATTTTACCCTAATGCCTGGGTGCAGGGCCGGCTCCAGGCACCAGCAAAGAAAGCAGCTGCTTGGGGTGGCATATCTCTAGGGGCGGCATTCCAGCCATGCATGTTTTTTTGTTTTGTTTTTTTAATCTACCAATATACAAAAAAATAAATAAATCTCCAGTTAGAGCTCTCTCCAGAGCAGTCCTGGAGTTGCTGCATGTCAAGCCTTCTCCTGACCCCCAGGGACAGGGCTGTCTTGGGATGTTCAGGGTCTCTATAGGGGTTGCTGCCCATATAGGGCTCTGTCTGGTAGGAGGTGGGGCAGTCCCGGTGGCCAGGCTTGAAGGGATCGCCCCCGGCTCAGCCCCGCCTGCCCAGCCCAGCCTGGGGCACTCAGTGCAGAGTGGAGGCGGTGGGATGAAGCCACATGGCAGCCCTGGAGTGACAGGCCTTCTCTCAACTGGTGAGAGACCCCGGGGTACCCAATTTCTCCCCCCCCCCCCCAGGGCACCCAATCTCCCTGAGCACCCAACCTCCTCTCTGGACACCCAGCACCCACCCAGTGCCCCCTGGGGTACCCAACCTGCCCCACCCTGGAAACCCAGTACCCCCACCTAGCACCCTGCTTCCACCCCAGCCACCCAGTGTCCCCACCCTCCTGGGGCACCCTCCCAGGCACCCAGACACTCTCCTGAGCACCCAGTGCCCCCCAGCACCCATCCTTTCCCCCCAGGTGCTCAGTGCCCCTCCAGCAAGTTCTGTTTTCATTTTTTTAAACTTTAAACAGTCAAAAAGAAAACAAATTTTTTAAAAAGTGCAAAGGTGTAAAGGCCAAAAGAAGGGGGGGGGTATTATTTTTTTTTTGCTTGGGGTGGCAAAAAACCTAGAGTTGGCCCTGCGTGGGTGTTTGGAAAATAACAATTACAAATCCCCCAGGATGAATCAACCTGGAGCAAAAACTCAGTGTTAAAGTGACACAAGCTGACAAGAGCCAAAGTAAATGTATAAAATTAAAATCACCCCTAATTTAAATGGAATTTTCTTTATTTTTGTTACGTTTAAAAATATCCCAAACCTTTGGACAAGGCTATAAAATAGCATTCTGGTCACTTGAGTAATTAGGCAATAGTCAGAAAAGCAAGGCTTTCCAATTTACCCAAGAGATTAGAACTTCTTTAAAATGGTCTCTCTTATTGGATAAATACATAATTAGGGAGGATTTTTTTTGCAAATGCTTAAGAAAAAAGTTATTATTCAGCTTCAAGATTCCAGTTGCCCTATTGGAGCTGTTCCAAACTGTTGTACAATTATCTAATGAAGATTCAAACTATGTACACTAAAGATATTGGAAAATAAAACTTCCAGTGGGTACAGGAAAGATTTATACTGTAGTATCTCAAATTATTTAAAAAAGAAAAACCAATTAAATCTATAGCACTTAAGGGCCAGATTTTCAGAAGTGTTCAGCACCCAATCTCCATCCAAAATTTGGCCACTTAGGTGCTTAAATGGCAACTGTCAGACACTGAGCTCTTTTGAATAATCTGTGTGCATCTTCAAAGTCTTGTACAAACATTAGGTAATTAGTCCCCTGGGTATGCAAAGAGGGTTAAATGGGAATTATACAATTTGGAAACTGACACACCAAGATGAGGCAACTTGCCCAAAGACACCTACTATGGGTTCAATTCTGTAGCTATTTCCACATGACAGCCCTACTATAGATATTTCCTTGGTTGCTTTGACCTTTGCTGGATCCAGTCTGACCCTTAGTCTGAGACTGTCTGAGTTTGATAGCTTTTAAAAGCTAAATCCAACACTTCCCAAAATAGTCTCAGTAAGCTCATGAGGTTTAGCTGGCTCTCAGAATTACTAAAACTCGTATAGGAGGCTGTGATGTTTTGGGGATCACGCAGACCAGTAAGGAATTCTGTCACCACCTATCCTCTTACCTTGAGTGGGTTTATGCTGTGCAGCTTTGGTTCAAAGCTCTGACCACAGGCACCAGCCCATCTGCACAGTTTCACAAAGGCTCCCACCAGCCTATTAATTCCTTGTTGGGTGATGCCAACAGAACAGACCTTCCAGTTCTGAGTCTCTCCATATCCATTCTTCAAGTTCTCTACCAACAGACACTTGGACTTTTCCCCTCTGGTTTTACCCCCAAAGATATGAATCCAACCCCCCAGAGACTAGCTTACTTTGCCACAAACTCTCCACACAGTTTGCACACCAGAGATCTGCTTGGGTAAAAAATAAACCGTTTGTTTAACAGAATTCTGCAAATGCAAAGATGCAATAAGGGAGAGCAAACATATACAAATCACACATACACATAATGATGCAACTTTAGGCTGTACACATCTAGATTTGATAAAATCTCTTTTCTAATACAAGTTACCTATTGCCTTTTTTACATTTTCTAGCATTTCTTCCCCCCCACCTTCCCCCCAGCCACAGGGAATATGGCATTCACAGCCTTCCACCTTCAAGGCTGTCCCTCAAGATCAGGATGAAAGATTCAGTTTCAAACCACCTTTTGAAATGCTTCTTCCCCCACCTTGCCTTTTTTTCTCTCCTGGCATGATGAACCATGATTATTCATGGGGGGTGGGGGAGTGGGAGAGGGAATTCTCAGTTGTCTCAGTCTTTCCATTAAAGTTGGACCACTGGACCTCTAAAATTAATGATTTAATACCCTGAGCCAGATGATGAATGGGTACTTGACTTTGGTTTCCTGTAAACAACTGACTTGGTGCATCTCCTTGCCTGATTGCTCCCTGTCCTGCTGTGAAGTGGAGATGAAGTGTATGAGCACAGTTTTCTATAGACATAAATTCATAACCAGGGTTTGTATGCATATCTCATAATGGTTATCTAATTCAAGACATTACAATCTTTCATAAAAGGCCTTACTTGATATATTTGTATAATACAATGACATAGTATACAGTCAGTTGATTGTTTTTTGGGTTTAAATCTTCTCTTCTCCCCTGGGGGTCTGGACCCTGATCGTCACAGGAGCACACAATAGACCAGCTCACAGCTTTCTCAGAATTCATATATGAACATGCCAGAAATGAGCTCCACACATAGCATGGTGAGAACTTTGGGTGAATCATGCAGTAAAGCAATCTACAGCAATAACAGATATACTCTTATGCTACATTGTGCCAATTCAAAGTATGTCACAACAGGAGATGTGCATATACAAGTATGTAGGAAACTAGCCCCAATATAAGAAAAGTGTTCAGATTCTTGTGGCAGTTAAACCTCAAAAGGTTGTGAGTTAAGATATGACTCTCCAAACTCTGGTGGCCCCTTCATTCCTTTGGCCTTCCGAACCCGTTCAGTTTAATTCTCTTCCACAACATTCCCCACAGGAGACCCTCCTTACTGCTTTCAGTAGCCCCTCTGTTGCTCCTGCTTGGTGTCTTAAGACCAACCTTGTGGCTGCTGAGGGTGGCCCACAGTCCTGGCACTAAAGTCTTCTTTTGGTTCTTTTGGCCAATAGTATTTCTAAGCTTCAGACAGACAATATTTACCAACACAGAGACAGTAAGAGCAGGATCCTTCTGGCATTTTTCTTCAGTTTTTGTATTAATCTACTTTGATCATCCGGATGAAGCCAGTTCAAATCTATATTTGCTCTCTGCAGGATGACAGTCAAAGAATTGTCATTTGGAATAGTCCATTTGTAAACTAGAGATGGGTGAAGCTTGTGAATCCCATCTCACTTTTGGGTGTTTGCAGAAATGTTGAATGACAAGGAAACCCTTTTTCCTGTAACTTAAATGTTTTCCTTCCCTCATCTCAAAGGTGGTTCACTTTTTTTTCAACATACCTGTTTTTCTAGGTAAAGGAAAGCTTGTGCTATTTACTAGAGGTAAAAGCTATTCTAGTCTTGCATATATAATAGAAGATATCAAATGTCTGGTGCACAATAATGAGTTTTCTGCATGCCCGCCGAGGTTAGGAAGGGGCATAATTTCCCTAATATGAGGGAGTATTCAGCTGGTGAAAAGTCAGCTCTGCACCTACTGCTTCCACCACCTTGTCGTAGGTAGTGTGACACTTCCATCTTTCCTTCAGCGATGGGGATGAGTGGAGATTCAATCCTCTACAGATGCTCATCTAAGAGAGAAACTGGAACAGTTTTTTGGCAGCTCTAATTCACACCAGCCAACAGAATCGAAGAGTCACAATCGGCTCCCAAATAGCCCAGCCACCCCTGTCAGGGCCGGCTCCAGGCACCAGCCGACAAAGCACATGCTTGGGGTGGCGCCTTTTAAGGGGCAGTTAATCTTGGAGCAGTGGGGCGGCGTTTGGGGGTTTTTGTTTTAATTCGGCGGGGCAGCGCTCAGGGAGGTGGTGTTTCGGCAGGGTGCTGCTAGGTGTTAGGGCAGCAAAAAAGTTAGAGCCGGCCCTGATCCCTGTACTTCCACTCTGCTGTGCTGAGCAGAGATGCCAGCTTGTGAACAGGAACAGATAATGAGGGAGTTCTCCATGTGAAGGAGGAGCAACTACATGTCCCTTGGGGGTCAACTTGTTGTCAGTTTGTTGTGTGCTTGCTTGCCATATGCCTATCTAACTTAAGTTTATAGAGTGAGCTGTTTCGGGGGCTGTGCACTGAGCATAGTGATCTACTAGGCAAGACTGAGAGCTTCCTAACAAAGCTCTACCCTGCATCCTTTCATCCCTAATGCCTGTAGGATCCCTTGAGAGTGTAGGGCTAATTCAGGGAGAAGAGGAGTACATATAAGTACAAGTGACCCAGGGAAAGGTAGGAGAGAGGTCCCAGAGGCCAAATTTATGCTGCCACGTTAAGAGATTAAAATCCCGGTCCTCCATGGTCACTTTCTCTGAAATGTTTCCAGTTACACAAATGGACAGTTAGGCAGGAAGAACTGAAGGGTCTTAATGCATAGATGAGATGGATGGTGGTCAGCAGCGGGATTTAGGTTTATTAGGTGTTGGGGAACCTTTTGGGAAAGGAGGATGTACAAGAAGGATGGGCTCCACCTAAACCAGAATGGAACCATATTGCTGGCATGAAAAATTAAAAAGGTCAAAGAGGAGTTTTTAAACTAAGGGCTGTGGGAAAGCTGATGAGTATGGAGGAGCACGTGGCTTGGACAGAGACCTCCCTTAGAGGAGAGGATAGAAGTTGATAAAGTCAGGTACATGTGGAAAAGAAACAGTCAAACAAAAATTAGTCCCATTCAATTACATCACAAGAAGGTAGACAATTAAATAAGTGCTTGTACACATTTGCAAGAAGTTTAAGAAGTAAAATGGGTGAACTTTGAGTGCCTGGTATTAAATGAGGATATTGATATAATAGTCAGACTTGGTAGAATGAGGATGATAAATGTAACATGGTAATAGCAGGATATAAACTATATAGGATTGGCAGAGTAGATTGCATGAGGCAGGGGAGGGAAGGAGAATGGCACCATATGTGAAAAAGCTTAGAGTAGAATATCTTAAATGAATCAAACAATACCATAGAATCTCATGCTTGAACAATGAGTATAGAGTAGGAACATGCTACCAACCTCTTGACCAGGATGGTGACAGAAATCATGAAATGCTTAGGGAGGCTTCCAGAAAGAAAACCCAGTAATAGTGGAGAATTTCTATTATCCACATAATGAGTGGAAACATTTAACCTCCAGATGGAATGCAGAGATGAAAATTTTTAGATGACATAGTCTTGGAGCAGCTAGTCCTGCAACCCACAAGGGGAGAGGCAATTTTTGATTTAGTTCTAAGTTGTGAGCAGGATCTCACAAGAGATGATTCCAAAGGATTAATATATCTGAACCACTTGACATGATGCTAGCTGACTAGATCATGCTAGAGTGTATTCAAGATAATTTGCTTATGTAGATCAAAGTAATGGTTAGATATGTGTGTATTCAGAGGTTAAATCTGAATGAAACTAATGGATGTTTCATGCATTGTTTTCACTTACCTACTCCTATCATAATGTAAAAGCAAACATTTACATACCTCTGTAACTAAACTCCTCCAAAGAAGCCTTGGGGAGTACTAAAAACTTTATCAGGAAATTGCTAATTGCAAAATGGCCATTGTGGTGGTGACCTGAGGTCAGACTCAAAGTGCATTCCTCTCCCATCAAAGGAAAAGCCCAAGTGGGTAGATTTCAGAGTAACAGCCCTGTTAGTCTGTAGCCATAAAAAGAACAGGAGTACTTGTGGCACTATAGAGACTAACAAATTTATTTCCGCATAAGCTTTCATAGGCTATAGCCCACTTCATTGGATGTATAGAATGGAACAGACAATAGGCAGGAATATATACACACATGAAAAGGTGGAAGTTACCATATCCATTCTAAGAGGCTATTCAATGTACATGAGCTATTAGCAGCAGGAGAAAAAACGTTTTGTAGTGATAATCAAGATGGCCTATTATCAGACAGTTGACAAGAAGGTGTTAAGATACATAAAATGGGGGAAATGCTTGCTTTCCTTGTGAAGATACTATAAATATGGAGTCAAAGAAAGATACTTTATTGCTGGACTGTTTGGATTCTAACAGGGCAGAACAACTGAACCAGGAGACTCAGATTCCCAGAATTATTCTGGGTAGTTCTTAAGGACTTCTGAGAAATATGGTACTTGATTACATCACTGTTACCATTTGGAATTACAAACTGATGTATCTGTTACATTTTACCTGCTTTAACCTCTTTTTTTTTTGTAACTAAGCCCATAGCTAGCTTGCAATATAATTGGCTGCCAGTGTTGTCTTGGTGTAAGATCTTGAATGCCAATTTATTTGGTGTAAGTGACTGACTGGTCCCTTGGAACTGGAATAAATCTGGTGTGTTTTTTTTTAAGGTTTAATTAATCCTTTTATCATAAAGGTCCATTTGTGGATGACAAGACTGGAGAGTCTAAGGAGACTGTCTGACTCCATGGTAAGACTGGTATAGTGATCCAGGCATTCATATTTGTTACTGGCTTGGTGAAATCTAATAATAGAATATCCCACCAATTTGGGGTTTCTGCCTTTGTGTTCTGACTGTCTGCCCTGAGACAGATTGCGAGCCACTCTATACAGTGTGACACTTGCAAGGGCAGCTCTAAGCACCAGTAAAACAAGCAGGTACTTTGGGCAGCAACATATCAGGGGCAGCATAATGCTGGGGCCACAGCTCAAACCAGAGGCAGCCTCCTGGGCTGGATCCTGACTGCCTGGGGGCGGTAACCAGCCTGTTCTGCCACCAGGGTGCGGCGGGGCATGGGGAGCCGTCTCAGTGGGGAGTGTGTCGCCGCTGCTGTCCAGCAGGCAGCGGCCACCCACTCTCAGGCGGGAGCCGCTACCATGGCTCTGGCCTGGCTGCAGAGCACAGGGGGAGTTGGCTCAGTGGGGAGCATGTCCCCACTGCTGTCCTATGTGCAGCAGCCATCCCCAACTCAGGTGGGAGCCAGTAGTGTGGCCCTGCCCCGGGTGAAGAGTGCAAGGGGTGGCGGTGGACGGGGGGAAACACTGCGGCTGGGCGGGCTCCTCCTCCCATCTGCACTGCCTCCTGCCTGGGGAGGGGAGCGGAGCGGTACAGCAACCTGGGCTGAGCTGGACTTATGCCGGGGCCAAGGTGACGGCGAGGATGAACAGGGCTGGAATCCAGTAGCAGCCCCAACCTCTGGAGGCGGGAGCGGTAGTGACTGGAGACAAGTCCACCTCGAGCAAGATTTGCAGCAAGCTAAGACGGGCCAGGCAGGAGGGTCCCCCGGGACACTTGGGGAGCTTCTGCCTGCTGGAGCCCCAGAGGCTTCTGCGTTCCTCCCCAGCCTTGCACAGCACGCCGGTGCCTGGGGTCTCCTTCTGCCTCCTGCCTTGCAGGGGGTGAGTGGCTGGGCAGAGAGAGGCAGCATCTATCCAGCTAACCCAGCACCTCTTCTTCTTTGGCTCCTCCAGCCCTGGAGCTCTCTCCATTGGATGCCCCTTGGACTCCTAGCTGGGTGGCCTCCATGCTGGGAAAATGCCAGCAGGGCTGTGCCCAGTGTGTGTTCGAGCTTGTGGGGAGCCCTCTCGCCCCCATGAGTAGTGCCTTACCTACGGCAAGTACAGTAGCATGATATCGGGTCCCATCATGACACGGTCACTCAGGAATCACGATTGTGTGTGTGTACTTTGCTGCCCTATTGGCACCATTCGCGCTAATATCTGTTTTGCATTGGTGCCAGTGGTTATAGGGCTAAAATGCCGGGACAAACGAAAATGACTTTCCAGTGCTGCCTACTGGCTACAGAGTGAAACGGCAAAAAGAATTAGAAAAACTATCTCATACTTCGAAAAAGTATTTTTAAAAAGTTGACAATCAAGGAGAAAGTTCTAAGCAATGCACTGAAAGTGATTACTCATCAACTGATGAAGACCAATCAAATCGAAGATTATCTTTATCAACAGATAAAGATGAACAACAATCTGACCAAAGATTATCTTCGCTAACTGATAGATGAACAATCACAATCTATCCAGGCAATCTACAAAAAAGTAATTCTACAAAAAAGAAGTTTTACTATTTCAGCTGAAGAGTCCAGAAAAGAACTGTTATTCAAATCTAAAACTGAAGAACAATTATTGGAAGGTGGAGAGACTGATATAGGATCAGGATCCAAGTACATGGCTGACAATTACTGATGCAATAATTATTGTGAAAAAAGGTCCTTCAAAACTAGATCCTACATTTGAATATCCATTTAATGAGTCGAATAGTCTGTTTATGCCAGGGTGGGCAAACATTTTGGCCCGAGGACCACACTGGTGTTTAAAATTGTGTGGAGGGCCAGGTAGGGAAGGCTGTGCTTCCCCAAATAGCCTGGCCCTGCCCTCTATCCGATCCCCACCCATTTCCTGTCCCCCTCAGAACCCTTGACCTATCCAACCCTCCTCCCCCCCGCTCCTTGTCCTCTGATGACCCTCCCGGGCCCTAACCCCCCTGCTCCGTCCCCTTTCTGCCCCAACCCCTATCCACACTCCCACCCCCTGACAGCCCCCCTGGGACTCCAATGCCCTTGTCCTCTGACTGCCCCCTGAGACCCTCTGCCTCTTATCCAACCGCCCACCCCCTTACTACACTGCCAGACACGCTGCCGCGCTGATCTGTTGGCATGTGCAGCCCTGCCCCTCCTAGAGTGCTGCTCGCACGGGGTGCTGAGGCCACAGGGGAGGCAGAACAGTGGGGGAGGGGCCGGAGCAGCCTCCCTAGCCGGACCTCAGGAGCCAGTTAGGAGGAGCCTGCATGCCAGATCCGGCCCACGGGCTGTAGTTTGCCCACCCCTGTGCTAGGTGGACCATTGGTCTGACCCAGTAAGACTATTATGTTCTGGGATTCACTTACCAATTCTGCATACGCTTGAATTTTCTGGTTCTTAAATCACATTCTATAGCTTAATTTTCACCGAGGTCTTTTCTGGGAAAGATGGTTGTTTTAGACATTGGCCCCAATTTGTTTGTCTAAATTGTATTTTAGTGTCCAGGGCTCTCAATATAAATATTCTCCAATTTAAGTGATCTACAGAAAATGGGAGAATTAAAAATAGTACTTGGAAAAAATTATTTTAAAAGTCATGCTGTAAGCAGCAATTCTAAGCTAAAAATCAGGTGCTTTATACACAAGTCATTGACGGCTAGTTATTTGATATTGCATTCTGACCAGAATGAATGAACTTGTGAGTTTCTCTTAAATGAGGGACCAATTTTGTCCTGCTTAAATTACCGGGAAATAAAACATCCTTAATGAAACATGTATATTATTTCCTTGTACCAACAGTAAAACTAACATTTGCTTTAGTGTTCCCTGTAGGCACAAAAGCTATGACGATGAAGGGAAATATACTGTATTATGCAAAGCTTTTAGCAAAATGAGCCCCTTTGGCAGATATTGATTTAATGAAATGCACTTATGAATTTTGTAGATTCTTTGAAAAGGAGTTGTCTTCAGAACAAGGAAATATAACAAGGCCAGATATGAGGAGGTGTAGAATGAGAGCTTACTGTTTTATTGGTCAATAGAATTAAATAATATAAATCAACAGACTAGGAAGAGCTTAGTGTCAGTGGCTGCTCAGTATAGAGTTAGAGGGTTATTTTTATATTCATGATCAGATTCCTTCATTTGGGAATTGGATGCACTATCCACAATGGGCCATATGCTCTTGTATCTAATGTGCAACTAACTGAAAAAAGTAGCAGGCAATCTACAAAAAAGTAATTCTTTTGTGGCATGTTCCATTAGCATTTGCAATTTGGAACAACAGTAGCTCACAATATCCATCTATTGCCAGAAGTAAAATGAATGAGGGTATGGCCAGGTCTAAGATGAGAGGAGTCGCCCACCAAGACCTGCTCTTCCAAATAGACATAAATCATGTGTCTCCCAACTAGCTGAAAATGAAATGGATAAAACCCTCCAATTGAATGTTATTTCAAGCAGTAATAAGTGGTGCGTGTAGAGGAGTAACTGACAGAACTTACAACATCCTCTTTAAAACACATCCCAACTTGCATGTTGGGTACAAGGTGCATGCACTATTGGTTATATCTGCTGACCATATGTCAAAAATGGTATTGATAATGGAGAAGTGAGGAAAACCATATAATTGCTCTGTATTGCCATGTATTATAATCATAATAGGGCTCTTTTTTAATGTAAATTTTTGGCCTCAACTTCTCTATTGGAGATGATCAGATTTAGAGTACTCCACGATATAATTTAATATAGCATTAGGGTTTGTAATGGATCTTGGATTTCCCACAGAACCCACATAGTGGATTAAGGAAAACTAGAAAAGCTTATGCCATGGTAAATATTTACCAGGCGCTTGCTGGTCCTCACTCAAACTCCTAGAGACCAACCAAAATGCAGCATCCGTGTCCTTTTATTGTTCGTGTCCATCCCCACCACCTACTATTTACATATATTAGAAAGACCAACACTCTCTGGGAGACTGCTAGTTTCTCAGCCAGCAGGGATCTAGAGCCCCACATTCCTCCCTTTCCTGTCTCTTCTTGGCTTCTTTCCAGTTAGCTTTATATATAGCAGGCTGACTGCCCAGGCCTGCAGGTGCTTCCCCGCAGATAATTTGGGTGTGACCTCCCAGCCAGTCCTAACTAATACCCCTTGTAACCAGAGCTGAGCTAACCGAGGCCTGGCTGGGTTCTCCTAGCCAGCACCCTGTTACACATGGCAGCTGAGATTCTTCTGTTAACAAATACATATTTGCAAACTGCCCAGTCTGAAATTTGGACCTTTTCTATTTTTATTGTTTTAATTTTGCTTTACGCAAAAGATGAAAAAATGTACTGGTGTTCTACTGAGTTATAAGTTGAACACAACTTTAATGTTTGGGCAGTTTTTTTAAAAAATGGAGGCTCCCTGAATTAGAAGGCCAGACTCTGAGCAGGTGTAAATTGATTTATACCAACTCAGCTGACCCTGACAATGTGCAAAATTGGATATGTCTTTCTGGAGCATTGATGGAAAACTTAGACAGAAGAGCTATTGTTAGACAATGGTGAAGTCAAAAAGACAAATGTTAGAATAAGGGGAAACCCCCCCCCCAATCATGTGAAATGTCATGTGTAATTTAAATCTACAGCATAGAAGGTTCAGATTGCATCATAAAATTTCCAGTGTGCAGAAGCAGGCTTATGGGTGACTTAGTGCCTTTTGTCAGAGGGACAGGAGGTGGTTTAAAATAAGAAAGGGCCAAAAATATGGAAAATGGAAAAAATGGCATATGCCAAACCACTTTGACAAATTAGAGAATTTGTTTGAAACCAACCTGATGAAATTCAATGAAGACCAGTGCAAAGCACTACATTTAGGAATGAAAAATCATATGCACAACTATAAAATGGGGACTAACTGGCTAAGCTGTAGTACTGCTGAAAAGGATCAGGGGGTTATAGTGGACCACAAACTGAGTAACAATGTGGTGTGGTTGCAAAAAACACTAATCCTGTTCTGAGGTGTATACAACACTCCTGTTTATCTAAGATTGTGATGGGGTATACAAACCCCATACTGGAGAATAAGGAGATGCTCAGGGCTTAGCCAGCCCCACCCCATCTCACCTGCAAGAGATACACAGGCTGGAGGAAGAGTTAAAATGGAGCAGACCATCTGACTTGGAGGCAGGGATGAAAAAGGACCTTTACCTTGCAGCCCTTGAATAAAAGACTTGGGGAAGGCAGGTTCTGTCCCACTCATAGCTGCCTGAATGTTCTCTCCCCTCTCCTCCCCCCTCCCCACCAAGGGAAGGGAGGACTAGCTTCTGGTTGTCTCAGAGGGCAGCATTTTCTCCTCTCACATACTAACCCAGCTTATCTGTGGTAATTCTCTCATTTGTTTATGGACTTCTCCTAAAGGGGAGAGACTTGGAACTAATCTGGCTGGAGGGCCAAGGTACAAGAGGAAGCAGCTGCTGCTTCAAGAGGGAGATACTTACCACCTCTTTCCCAGTCACAGAGGTACCATGAGGTGAGCGGACCACTGTCATGTTACTGAAATTATCTGGAATCATATAGATCATTGGTGCAACCAAGGTCCTGTAGGGGTCATATAAGGTCATATAAGGTGTCTACGACCAGGTTATGGTCTGCTGATTATGATTATGCTATCTGTATGTTTGTGTTTTTTTTGTAGCTAAAGTTATGAATATTGGCTGTATTTCAAACTTACGCTTTGCTTCTGGGTGACATGCTAGACAAGCTGCTGTTAGCTGGGCTGGCCTGGTTGATGGCCCATTAAGGACCATGAGCTACACAATGGATTCATTGAGAGAGGGTAGACACACCCTGTGTCTTAGCTAGGGGGCAGGAATTGCCATGTGACTCAATACTCCATTTTGCTGTAAGTTTCCACAGCAAGGACAAAGAGAATTCCTGCATCTGGGGAAAACTATAAAAACCTGGGAGAGACCCCGCCCCATGTCGTCTTTAGTCTCCAGCTTGGCACCTACCTCTGGATGGGACTTTGCTATACATGGGAGCTCTGAACAAAGGACTGAATGACCCATCCCTTGAGGGGATGCATTCCAGAGACTTTGATTTGAACCTGCAGTTTATTCTACCTCTGCAAGCCGGACCCAAGAGATTTGCCATTACTGCATGTAGTTGATTTCTTTTAACCATAACTTACCCTCACCTATATATTTTTCCTTATAAAATAAACCTTTAGATTTTAGGTTCTAAAGGACTGGCAACAGTGTGATTTGTGGGTAAGATCTTATTTGTATATTGACCTGGGTCTGGGGCCTGATTCTTTGGAATTGGGGAGAACCATTTTCTTTTATTGGGGTATTGGTTTTCATAACCATTGGACCCCAGGACAGGTGGCTGCTGGTGGTGGTGATACTGGGAATCTGGAGTGTCTAAGGGAATTGCTTGTGTGACTTGTGGCTAGCCAGTGGGGCAAAACCAAAGCCTTCTCTGTTTGGCTGGTTTGGTTCACCTTAGAGTGGAAAACCCCAGCTTTGGGCTCTAGTTGCCCTTTTTGGAAGCAATTTGTCCTGATCTGGCACTCTCAGTTGGTCCCACCAGGAACAGCATCGTCACAACCACCTTCCCACTTTCCTGAACAGACTGAACTGCGGACAATAGTAGGGTGGTAGAAAGTGGCCCAGAGGCCCGGCACTTCTGCATGTCAGACCCTTTTGTTGCCCTCAAGGGTCCTAGGCCAGAGGCTGGTGCACTGGGAAGCCCAGGCTCCTCCACTAAAACCTCCTCTGCCTAAGCCATGATGATTAGACAACGATCCCCAAGAGCATCACAAAGACAGAGGAGGTAATTGTCCACTGCACTCAGCACTGGTGAGGTTTCAGCTGAAGTACTTGTTTATATTCACATTAGTGAGGTCTAGAGTGATCAGATGTCCTGATTTTATAGGGGCAGTCCCGATTTTGGGGTGGTGGTCTTGTATGGTCTCCTATTACCCTCCACCCCTGTCATAAGTATGAAGTACCTTAGACTTACTGTTTTACCTTTGAAGAGTTAACCTGAAACAGGAGGGGGAATGACGTATCGGAGCTGCTAATACCTGGCAGACAAAGGTATTAGCAGCTTTTGTTCCCGGGCTTTTTCTTGGTCTCTCTCCGCGGTCTCAGAGTCTGTCTGCATTCCCTGGCTATGGGGAGGAATCACATCAATGTCTCTATTCATCATTTCAATAATCTGCTAAGAAAGACAAAAGCCTAACAGTAAGTGTATTCTTAAATTGTATCACTTGTAATTGATTCATGGTGTCCTTAGACTGTTAAGTTTAGTAGAGAGAGAAATTCCAAGGGAGGGGGCTCCATGAGGGCTGAGTAATGCTAGGAAGTTTAGTGTCTATGGATTTCTGTATAAGTAGTTTATGGTTTTCTCTTTTTCTTTTATTAAAATCTTTCTTGTAAGAACTTTCTGTTTATTTCCATTGGAGTGATCCTAGTTTGGATCAGGCTCGTCTCATAGCTAATGAGGGTTTGTGTTCTCGAATCTCTTCCAGGTAAAAAGGGTGGGGTATTACTATCGGGGTTCCAATTTGCCCTATCCCATGGTTTTGGGGACTCAGATTGGTGGTGGCAGCGATTTCCAAGCACCAACTGGAGAAGTTTGGGTTTTTGGGGAAAAGATTTAACCTAAGCTGGTAAAATAAGCTTGGGGGGTGATTTGTCTTTCATGCGGGTTCCCCACATCTTTACCCTAGAGTTCAGAGTGGGGAAATAGAACCTTGACAACCCCCTGTCCAGATTTTTCACATTTGCTGTCTGGTCAGCCTATGAGGTCATCATTGAGTCCTCAAGAAGAGATAATTCCTGCCCTGAGATACTTACAATCTAAAGAAAGGTATTTGCATTACTGCTATTGTGGCAGATATTCATGGGGTGATCTCCTGGCCCTCCTGAAGTTAGTGGCACAACTCCTATTGTCTTCAATAGGTCCAAGATTTCACTCATGTCTATTAACATATATTGTGTTTAGCATGTAGCACATTAAGCTGATGAAATCCTCAGGGAAAATTCCCTTGAAAGCAATGGCAGTACGAAAAATATTGTGTGCTTTTTGGGGAGTAAGATTGGTTGTCTTGAACTACTACATTTCCAGTGTAGAATCTCTTAGTGCCACACAGATAACTATACCAGGTTACCCAAACATTGGCATGTTTTGCCAGCATGCATTGGAGAAGATCTAGTACCATCAGTCAGAATAAGTTTCTTTCTTCTGATCTTATCACCACTGGCAAGGCTCAGTATTTTTTTAGTCAATGAATATCTGTCTGTCAGGATAAATAAATAAATCAGACATGCATTTACTGGGTATAAAAGTCTTCATCCTGGAGTGCTTTGCAGCTGCAAGGCTCACTCCACAAGCTTGGGCATGTATTTAATTAGAACATCATGTCAACACTGCCTGCCTGGGCTTATTGAAGTTTGGAATCTGCAAGAACTAAAAAGCAAGGGAGAGGCTTGAGGCACATGAGCCATAGTTATGAAAGGCATCTAATCTTAGATCCCCAGTTTTAAAATGAAGCAGCACAAGAAGTGTGTGACTTTAAGAAGCACTTTTAATTTGGAACTCCAAAAAAGAAATATATTGTGCTCCAAACCCACACATTTCCCCCCTTTATCTTGAAAGTATGCTCTGACAGATGACATTTAATTCTTTACCATAGCAGGAAGGGTGAAGGACCACTGAAGGCTTGCTGGAATAAAGCAAATGGAGGAAGGCTAGGTGCTCTTAAACCCTTACAGATGTTAAATAGTTTGTGTCTCTCATAATTATGAAAATGGATCAAAGTAATAGGCTCATGTTTTGTCTATCAATGGGGTAGTTTCAAGATGGTTCAAATGTTTAAGACCAAACATCAAAAATTTCTAACTATACAGACTTTTTGGTTTCTGTCTCTCCACTTCCCGCACACGATAAAAACCATAGAATTTCAGAGCCCGGTTCCACTTTACAGAATTACTTATAGCTTCTGCCACTAAACTGCTTCCTCAGTCCCCCATCAGGAATCCAGCCACAAGTGTCTACTGCTCAGTACAATCTATTTTATTTTACAGAGCCAGGAAGCTGATATTTTTATCTGATAACATGCTTGAGTTTTTCCTCCTTGTCAGAAAGAAGTGTGAGAAAAATCTCCCCCTTTCTTCACATCTTGTTAGCAGATGAAAATTCTTTGCAATGGTAAACTTGAACTTCTTGTACCTTTCAAATAGAAAGGCTGTTCAATGCTATTTGCAGTTTGGTTTAGATTTTTGTATCTTTGCCAACTCCTGAATCTTAAATATATTGAAAATCAAAGGTGACAAAAGATAAGCAATTATTAGGAAATTAATTTTTTTGTAACTTGTATTTTACAGTGGATCACCAAGGATAGGTAAATAATATTTTCCTGTTCACCATGATAAGCAGTTTAATCATTGTCTGTATTGATTTCATAGCACCAAATGAGCCAGACATTGTTTTAACGGACTTTTCATCAAACAAATAAAAGGAAAACCTTTTTCTGTACCAAAATATCCAGTGTTGCTATCACCCCACTATAGTAAGTTTGCAGTGTTTGTTGTAGCCACGTTGGTCACTGGATATTCGAGAGAAAAGGTAGGTGAGGTAATTCCTTTTATTGTATCAACCTCTATTGATGAGACAAATTTACTGTTTAACAGCTGCTCTAAATCCACATGCTCAGTTGGATTGTCTTGAAAGTTGCTGCTTCATGGGGGTCAGTGATGGGGTAAAGCTTCTTAATTTTAAAATTGTACTAAACAAGAGGTTCATTAGATGCAACCCCCCCCCCCAAATCAAATGACATTTGAATTCTATAGTTCTTATGTATGTTATCTCTCTTCTCATCGCTTCCTCCCCCCCCCCCCGCCCCCCGAACTGGCATCACGCAATCAGGATTGAAGTAGGCTATTATTTGGTACCCACTACCATTTTTTGATGAGCAATATTTAAAACTTTTATTCAGGGTAAAAGTTGGGCCTACTGTGTCTCTCAAGCCAAGCTGATGAAACAGTCATATGTATGCCACAGACCAGAAACATCACACTCTTCCCTGTGGGCTTTGAGGTATTGTGGATATCTCTATTAATCATTCACCCTGTCTCTCTCTCGTGTGTGTGTGTGTGTGTGTATATATATACTCTTGTAATTTTATGTATATACACTCTTCAAAAAGGGACACTGGAGGATTGAAAGAACCTGGAATATTACCTGCAAAATGTCCTACACCCAGAATAGGTCTACAATAAAATTATGAAGAATCAAAATCTGCTTTTTCTCATAGTTGAATACTTAATTTTGTGTAGTTCAATATGGACTCCATGTTCAAGGAGTTAACTGTGGCAGGGTGCTGGCCAGGAGTGCCTGAGTCAGCCCTGTGGGCCCTTTAAGAGGGAGCAGAAGCCTGCAAACCTCCCTTGCAGAGAAGGCTAATTAGCCACCGGGACTGCAGGGCAATTAACCTGGAGGGGTTGCACCTGGCGGCAGCCGCAGGGGGATAAAAGGCTGCCAGGAAGGAAGCCCAGTGTGGTGGTGGTGGAATGGTGGTCTGGAGTGAGAGACAGAGCTGTAAGCTGTAGAACTGTAAGATATAGAGCTGAACTATATAGAGTTGTATGCTGTGAGCTGTGTAGAGCTGTAAGCTTTAGAGCTGTGTTAGGGCTGCAAACTGAAGGACTGAACTGTATAAAGCTGTATATATTGGTGGTGGGGCCTGCACTGTGGAATAAAGAGCACTGTTTGGAGCAAAAGAAGGGTTTCCTGCCTGTTCCTGAGGAGGGGTGAGAAGGCGGTCTGTCCCACGTGGTGTCAGAGGTGGAATCGCTACACCAGCAACCCAACTGGTGGCCCTGAGATGGAGGGAATCCTGCAGTGGCTCGTGGAGCAGCAGAAGCAGACCCAGCAGGCCATGCACGCCTTGCAGCAAACCCACCAGGAGATGCAGCAGGCTCAGGCAGAGCAGCAGAAGACGCTGCAAAACTTTATCCAGGAGCAAGCAAAGACCCAGGCAACTCTCCTGCAGCACCTGGTGAGTCGAGGGGCAGGAGAGGGCATGCGGCTGCCAGGCTGGGGACTCTGCAAGATGAGCCCGGCGGATGACCCCGATGCCTTCCTGGGCACTTTTGAGAGGGTGTCCACCACAGCCGGGTGGGAGCGGACCACCTGGGCCCTCAGGCTTGCTCCCTACCTCGTGGGCGAACCCCAGGCAGCCTATATGGCCCTGGGGAATGCAGAGGCCCAGGACTTTGAAATTGTAAGAGCGGCCATTTTGGACCAGGTCGGTTTATCTGCCGAGAGATACCGGCAAAAGTTACGGGCGGCCCGCTGGACGCAGGCGGTGCAGCCCCGGGTGTTTGCCCAGAGGCTGAGAGACTGGGCAACGCGTTGGTTGAGGCCGGAGGCCTGGTCAGGGGAGGAAATCATGGACTCCCTGATACTGGAGCAGTTTTTGCTCAGCCTCCCCGAGACTGTCCGTACCTGGGTCAGGAGGCACCAGCCGGAGACGGTGGAGTCTGCGGTGCACCTGACCGAGGAATACGTGGAGGCAGAGGGACCTCGGGGAGAAGAGCGACCACGACGGGTCTGGGATTTGGGGCGTCGGCCCAAGGATTCCCCCCCCCCCAGCTAAAGGCAAAGGGACGGATGGGGAGCCCAGAGGGGCGCCAGAGAGAACTGCCCGGCTTACCTGCTGGCAGTGTGGGAAGCCAGGGCATGTTAAGCGGGACTGCCCAGCCATGGAGTGTGATTACACTAACTGGTGTGGGTGGACTGAGGTTTGGGGACGGAAACCGTGTAAGGGGATACCCACTCTGCGGGTGCAGGTGGGGAGGAAGTCCCATCAGGGGGTGGTGGATTCAGCCTCCCCCTGTACGCTCGTCCGCAGAGCGTTGATCCTCCCTGAGTGGCTAACTCCAGGGGCCACCATGGACCTGCAATGTGTCCATGGGGACAGGAAGACCTGTAGGGTGGCCCAGGTCCCCCTAGAAATCAGCGGCCGATTCCGCTGGAAGCGGGTCGGGGTGCCAGAGGGGTTACCTTGCCCCGTAATCATTGGGCGGGACTGGGGTCCGGTGGGAAGTACGAGGCCCCGGGCTGCCCCAAGGCCGGGCGTGAGAACCCGTACGGGGGGTTCGGCCAATCGAAGGGGCGGGTCTCAGCCCAATAACCCAGCGAAGGGTCTAGATAGCCCTGAGCGACTGAAGCCAGAAGAGGAAGCCCCAAGCTCCTGTGAGAGCCAGGGGGAATTGAGGCCGGAGAAGTTGCCCTGTGCGGTGAGGCACCATGTGAGTGGTGTGAGCACCGAAGGGCACAGGGACGACCGATACCCTGCCTTTCATGCGCGAGGCTGGAAGTAGGGCTCTCTGCCGTGGCCGCGCTGGAAGCCAAGGCAGAGGAGGCTAGCCCTAGCCCTAAGAAGGCAGGGGGGCTTCCCACCATGGCCGGGCATGACACCCAGAAGCCTAGGGATCATGCTGCCATGGTGAAGGAAATGAGAATTAAAGGTTTGAGGGACCTGTTAAAAATGACTGGGAAATATTGAAGGGTCCGAGCCAGCCCGATGGGGCTAGGCTAAGGGGGGAGGTGTGTGGCAGGGTGCTGGCCAGGAGTGCCTGAGCCAGCCCTGTGGGCCCTTTAAGAGGGAGCAGAAGCCTGCAAACCTCCCTTGCAGAGAAGGCTAATTAGCCACCGGGACTGCAGGGCAATTAACCTGGAGAGGTTGCACCTGGCGGCAGCCGCAGGGGGATAAAAGGCTGCCAGGAAGGAAGCCCAATGTGGTGGTGGTGGAATGGTGGTCTGGAGTGAGAGACAGAGCTGTAAGCTGTAGAACTGTAAGATATAGAGCTGTGTAGAGCTGAACTATATAGAGTTGTATGCTGTGAGCTGTGTAGAGCTGTAAGCTTTAGAGCTGTGTTAGGGCTGCAAGCTGAAGGACTGAACTGTATAAAGCTGTATATATTGGTGGTGGGGCCTGCACTGTGGAATAAAGAGCACTGTTTGGAGCAAAAAAAGGGTTTCCTGCCTGTTCCTGAGAAGGGGTGAGAGAGCGGTCTGTCACATAACCATGACAGTAATGTTTGCTGATCATATCATAATGTGCTGGGAACTATAAAACTCTTGTGTTACATGTTGTATATACTTGTGTTTTGAAAGTGTGAAGGACAAATGCTAATTTTTATAGTGGATTCAGTGGTTCTGGATAGTATATTTAAAATTTGTTCTGTGTAAGCTTTATACACCCAACTTTTCTCCCTCTCATCACCTCTCCAGAAATGGTTCTGATACCGATTTTTTTCAGTGCTTGACATCAATCTTGGGATACTGGAATGACATCGAATTCATAAGCAAATGTTTTGAATAAATTAGAGCTGAAAGAAAAATGATCTAAGATGTCTCTGACCAAATGGTCATATCGCATGCTGAAGAAAGAATATTACAAGGAATTAATGTAGCAAGCAGTACTCCCTCTCTATAGTGTTGTTCTGTATCTAAAACGGAGTCCAAAAGTATCATGTTAATAGATTATGGCATAGGCCATGTGTGCCCAATGAGCCAAAATCATACTGCCAGCATTGTGTGTAATGGTTCCAGCAGTATAAAAAACCCTGTGATTAGAAACATGCAGGTAAACAGATGGCATGAGAGATTTATAATATTGGAGAATGGGAGCTCCGACGGGTAGGACTGTACTTGTAAAGGGCGAACTGTCAACTATTGTGGATCGCATCACATCACCAGTCCAAGTGATCATTTTCAGTCCCCCCCCCCCAGTGTTTTAGTGACTTTATGAAATACAGTGATACAGTGCTTGCTCCTTAGTTAAGATGCAAATGATTCCGAAACACTGTAATCTACTAGCAGAACTCAGTAAATGACCTTATCATTGAAAGGATAATATTTACAATCTTCATAAACAAGACAAACTCCTTCTGTTCTCAAAGACCAGTGTGCACTGTAGGTCTGTTGGCAGCCAGTCTGACAGGCTGTAGGCTGAAGCAGATGCTGGAGCAGTCTGAGTGAATCCTGAGCCTAGGATGATTATACAGGCCATTTTCCCAGTAGATTTGAAGTTCTGTTCATTAGCAGTGCTATGGGTCAATAGGCCCTAGGCATGCTCAGCCTTCCAAATGAGCAAAGTTATCATGACAGCTTTGTAAACAACATTATTCTCATGTCGTGCCTTCCATATGGGTATCTAACAAACACTCTGCAAGCATCAATCAGTGAAATAAAATGGATGAGGCTGTGGCCAGACCTAAGATGGAAGGAGTCATCTACCAAGACCCTGTTCTCTGAAATAGACTTCTACACTATGCCTCCTAACAATTTACATCAATAGTCAATCAGAATTAAGCATCTAAATACCTTAGCACCCTTACAATTAATGTACATAGATATCCCCATTTTACAGATGAGGCATAGATGAGGATACTGTTTAACTTTAAGTCGCTGCAGGGCAGCCATGCAGAAAAGGCACATTTATCACAGATGCACAGGTAGTCCTGGCATTTTCAAATGCAAATATCTGATTTGCATATGCAATCATGTTGGATTGTAAATAACTGCAGTTTTTGAAAATTAGGGATGGTTAGACTTAGTCTTGCCAAATGATCTATAAAGAGCCTAGTTTGTCACAGGTTGGGAATAATACTCCAATATCCTGCCTCCTAATGAGGAGGTTCGCTAAGGCCATGTATTCTACAGCATCTCTTGCACCCATCAGTCAGGGAGAGGATTCCTCATCCTCTTTCCAGTATCCTTCGTACACAGCCCAGATACAGGAGTGGATGTTGGGGCCTAGAGTGGGTTTGGAACATGTTGCTCACATGACTCTTGGTCTAGAATCCAAAGACATTTTGCTTTTGCCACGGTTTTAAATTTTCTTGGAAGTGTATAGAAATAACCAAGTCTGGCTATTTGCCAAATGGTGAATGATGAATACAAATGAGAACTTTGTATATTAGTGTGATAATCCGTTCTATAATAAACCATTATGATGCAAACACCCCTTTGTGGAGCTTCTGAGACTAGAAAATTTTTGACTTGGAAATTTTAACTGACAAACTACAGAGAAAATATGTATCCCTTGAAAGCAATACACATGCAAAGGCCGCAAACCTGTAGTGAGCTCTTAGGTTTTCCTCATTTCGTAACATAAAGCAGAAAGAGGTATACTGAAGTGGTATGTCATATAAAATAAACATCCTACTGAAAACCTGCATCTAGCATTGCAAAAAAAAAGTTCATAGTGGATGCACTTTGAAGTATTCTACTTAAATGTGCCAGTTTATTGATAAACTGCTGTCATGTTCACAATGGAAATTTTTTTAGAAATCCTTATTTTGAAGTTGTTCAGAGGCTGTGTCCCAGGGGACGGAAATGGTACAAGTGCCGTATCTCCAGCATAGGGCAAAAGCTTTAGAATATTAAATGTATATTTTTCTCCAAGGGCGCTCTAAGCTGTGAACAGCTGGGGCCTGTTTTGCAAACATCAGCCCTATGATAAAAGGTCGGCAATCTCACCATTAAAAAATTATAAGCAGTAAGTTATAAATTTTTATTGCTTGCTGTTGTTAATTAACCTTTAAAGGCTGCTCACGTAGGGAAAGCCTAGGGGTTGACTTCTATGGGAGCACTTTTAGGATGTCTAAGTTCTGTAATGAGCACCTGAGGATTCCTTTCTCTCCCAGTGTGAACGTGACATTTGAATTCTCAAAGATGTGCTTGGTGCCAATACTTTAGAGAGCTTTAAGTAGGGTTAGCAGAATCTGGATGCAATAAAAGGCAGTAATTTTGTCTCAGTCCTAACTCATTGCTCTGAGTCATCCTGAAAACCCTTCTTCATATGAGTGCGCCCACTGACTGACTCACTCGAGTAAGATTTACTCACCTGAATAATACCCATTTTTCAAAGGTGTTCTTTTGAGCCCCTTCTTAAAATTTTGCCACCCAGTTGAAGGGAAGACTGCAGTGATTTGTCTGACTTGGGCCCAGATTTTAAATGTTATTTTAAGCATTGCTGCATTGGGTGGAGCCTAAATCTCATTTTCAGTAGGGATTTAGACACTTAGGCTAAATCCCATCACTAAGTGCCTGAATCCCTTTTTAAAATGAAAAATGGACTTCTAAATCAGTTAAGTGTTGCAACTCTGAGCATAGCAATGCCTAAATTGCTTTAAAAAGCTGGTCCCAAGTTAAAACTGCTCTGGACATGACTTCTTGGCCTGATTTATAATACTTTTTATCAACTCCCTCCCCCCCCCCCCAATCAAAATGCACCGAGAGGCATGCATTTAAAACATTAATAGCAATGGATACTCCTTTCCTTCCTTAGAAGGCGTTCATCTCAAGCCCCTTCAGAACACACAGGATGATCATTGGTCTACACTATCAATATATGCAGTGTGGCCCTGTTCTTGCAAATGCTTATGTACATGCTCAACTTTAGTCATGTGACTAGTTCCATTTAAGTCAGTGGACTACAACTGTGCTTAAAGGTTTAGATTTAACAGTGGTTCTCAAACTTGTTTGTTATGCGACCCCTTTTTGCTTTGCTGTGGCCTAGGGGTATGTCTGCCGAAATGCTGCCAAAGTGAACACTTCCGCTTTCGGCGGCATTTCAGCAGACACGCAGCATTCGTCACTGTGTCTGCCCAAAAGACGCCAGCAGTGGAAGCTTTCACTTCAGCGGCTTTTCGGTGGACACACTCCCGTGTTTCGAGCTGCCGCTAAAATGCTGCTGAAGCTCGTGACCCCCTTGGAATTACCCCGTGACTCCCAGGGGAGTCGCGACCGCCTGTTTGAGAACCACTGGTTTAGCAAACCTGACCTATGAGGAAAGGTTAAAATAACTTGGCAAGTTGAGTCTTGAGAAAAGAAGAGTAAAGGGAGGATCTGATAATAGTCTTCAAGTACTTTAAGGGCTATTATAAAAAGGATGGTGATCAATTCTTGTCCATATCTACAGAAGGCAGGACAAGCAGTAATGGGCTCAGTCTTCCGCAAGAGAGATTTAAATAATATGTTTGGAAAAGCGTTACTACTTACTGTAAGGGTAGTAAATTTTTGGAATAAGCTTCCAAGTAAAACTGTCCAACCTTTTTTAAAAAAATCCTCCATTGATGGTGTCACGTTACAGGAATTATTTGGGATGATATAGATCATTGGAGCAACCAAGGTCCTATGGTGACACCAAATCTTATGTGAAGGGGGTCATAACAGGTGTCTATGACCAGGTTATGGAGGGCTGACTATGAATATACCATTGATATGTGTGTATCTTTTTTGGAACTAAAGTTATGAATATTGGATATATGGTGCCTGTACTTCAAACTGATGCTTGGCTGCTGGGTGAAATCTCAGACAAGCTGTTGTTAACTTGGCTGGCCTGGCTGATGGGCCGTTAAGGGACATCAACTACACAATGGACTTTGTAAATGCCTGTCCACACCCGAGCTTCTCTAGGAATGTCAACTTCCTGGTCAGAAACTAAATCCTGGAGAGTCTGGTAATTGGACCATGTGGCTATGGACCTCCATTTTGCAACCGGATTCTGCATAAGAAGGAGGAGGGTCTTGGCCCAGAAGAGAGAGTCTATAAAAGCTGGAAGAAGCGTCCTCCATTTGGTCTTCTACCTCCAGCCTTCAGCCTGCCTTGTTTCCAGCTTTGGATGGAACTTTGCTACACAGGGGAACTCTGGACAAAGGTGCTGACCCATCCCTGGAGGGGATGCTTTCCAAAGACTTTGATTTAAACCTGCAGTTTATTCTACCTTTGCTGCAAGCCTGAACCAAGAGATGTGCCATTACTGCATGTAGTTGATTTCTTTTAACCATTCTTAACCCTCACCTATACCCTTTTCCTTGTATAATAAACCTTTAGATTTTAGATTCTAAAGGATTGGCAACAGCGTGATTTGGGGGAAGATCTGATTTGTATATTGACCTGGGTCTGGGGCCTGATTCTTTGGAATTGGGGAGAACCATTTTCTTTATTTGGGGTATTGGTTTTCATAACCATTGATCCCCAGGACAGGTGGCTGCTGGTGGTGATACCGGAAACCTGGGGTGTCTAAAGGAATTGCTTGTGTGACTTGTGGTTAGCCAGTGGGGCGAAACCAAAGTCTTTTCTGTTTGGCTGGTTTGGTTTACCTTAGTGTGAAAAACCCCAGCTTTGGGCTGTAGTTGCCCCTTTGGAAGCAATCTGTCCTGATCTGACACTCACAGTTGGATCCCACCAGGAACAGCACCATCACAGATGGAAATACCACAAATGTAAACTTTTTCAAACCAGGGCAATATCTGCTGCTTAGATACAATTATTCAAAACTAGGTAGTATAGTTAGCCAATAAATCTTAATCAAGACCATCCCCACTTTCATTAACTAACCATTTTTATCCGTTGGTGCTAACAAAAATCGCTTTCATGTCATTGCTCCTCCTCCCCCCCCCCATGATTAATGGGGGAAGATTGATTGAGTAAGGACAAGATTCTGCCCTATGAAGTTATGGCATTTTCCTCTGTGCCTGGAAATATAAAAGTCCCCCCCTCCCGCCCTGTACTTAATATTTTCTCATTTACTAGAAATTTAGCACAATTTGTTTCCAATACTGGAATAATAATCTTTATACTTTTTAGATAAAAAACCCAAAGATTCAGTTAAAAGTATTTAAATCAATGGCAGAACGTTCTTTGACTTAAGAGGGCCCAGGATTTTATCCTGAATTTACCTGGAGTCTGTAAATCAGGAAACTTTTTTTCTTCAAAATTCCTTTTTCTCTTCACTTTGTTCTAAACCAGCTGTCAGATAAAATGGAGCCCAGTTAGAATTAAAAACAAACAAATACAACCTCTATCAGGATTGTAATATCTGAATAATCGCAAAAATGGTCTTTACGTTCGAAGTAGACTTTTGATGCATCTACCCACTTAACTGAGAACATCTTCTGTGTTTGCCAGCTTACGAGGTGGGGGCAGCAAGTGGTGAATGCACAGAAGGAAGGTTAAGAGAAACGACTCTTCATTTCATCTGCTGCCTTAAGTGTTGAAGCATCCCTAGCTAGAAATTTATCAGCTGCACCACTTTCTTTGCTGCATCACGTTCATTGACATCACTGAACAAAGAGGGAGGTACAAAAGGCTCTCAAAGGACTGTTTACAAATCATCCTAATGGGCATATTCACATGGTGGTCTTTGCAGTGAAATGTGCCCTTTTTTTCCCCTTGGGGAGCCTTTTGCCTTCTGTGTTTACCTTTTTATGAAGGCAGCATGGGCCCTTTAACCCCCCTACTGCTCTGTAAATGTCACCTCCAGCATCACAAGGGCTGGGCTGATGACAGAGCTATCAGTCTTGGCCACAGCCCAGATAATTTAATTCAATAATTATTTAAAGTTCCTCCATTACAAGAATTGCTTCCTGGTGCTATAATGCTGCTATAACAGCAGCCACACTCATTTTAGGCTGTAAAAAAAATTTCATATGATAATCAATCCCCATCAAATTTTACTGAGAGGCTAGAAAGGAACAAAGAAACCACTTCAACATATGTCATTAACTATACTGAGTTTCCACAGAAACTGAGTTCTCCATCTTTCTGCAATTGACTGTATATATCCAGTCAAAGGGACAAGTACATTAAATGCAGCTTTGAATTGCTTAGTCCAAGGACACCTGTGTGTGTCATTCCAACAGCTGTTTTTGTAAAATCTCTGTAGATTGACTCTGTGCTGGGGCTTGTTTGGTACACAGGGCCTTGCACAAGGATCTCTGCATAGAAGTAAGTTTCCTCCTGTGGGGAAATAGCTTTCTCCATTTCACAAAGGCGAGGTGACTTGCCTAATGTCACACAGGAAGTCTGCGGAGGAGCAAGGACCTGAATCCAGGTCTTGGAAGTTCCATGCTTGCACCCTAACCACTAGATAATTCTTCATTCCAATAGGTGTGAGGAGAGCTCATGATTTGAAAGGGGGATATCTTCTCCCCATAGCAGATCCAGCAGAATGTTTATTTGACAAAACTCTTTTGAGCAGTTCTTGAGTGCAAAATGCCAGAAAGTTAATACATCAACTCAGGAGCAAAGATCTGTTTTGTTCTGATTTCTGATTTCTTCTGAAGCAGCTAGAGATGTGTTCAGTACTGAAGCATATCATCAGCTCTAACCTTTCTGATGTTGTTTTTGTCAGTCACCATTCTACAAATGACAAGCGGCCAATAAAACACTCATTAGAGTCTTCCATCTGCCTGTCTGTGCATCCATCCATGACTTGCAGAGTGTGCAATTTCTGTTTTTTATAGAGTTTAAATGTCAGAAGCTATTTTACTCTGAACTGATTTCAGCACTATTCTAGTAGAGTTATGATATTGCTTTGAGTATATTGTTCATTTTTTACTTGAGTGGTTAGGCAAAATTTCATAGAATCAAAAGGGTCTGCAAGGGTCATCTAGTCTAACTCCTCAAATTTAGGATTTAGTGGGTTGTTCCGATTTAGAGAGATTGGTGATAGTCAGGTATTTCTCTGAATTGATCCCGGTAATTTACAAAACATACAGTTATTTTCCCTTGAAGACTGCAGGAATTGGAGAAGGACAGTTTCTTTGTTCACAATTTTAAGTCATTATTTAGCTAGTGCATAGCCCCAAAGCTCTATATCTAGGTTTTTCTCAAAGTTTCGGATAGCAGAAGAAGCCACCTGTCACCTCCTGAAGACAGAAGAGAACAACAAGCAGGCTAGTGAAGTCTCAAAAATAATTTTAAGAGAAGTAGACCGTCTGGAGCCTGTTAGGGCTGTGTCAGGATGGGAACGAATGGTTTTGCCCTCTTCTCCATCCCCCTTTCCCACAGGGACTAAAAAGAAATGGATTCTCCGTAGGCACTTGCTGGATCTTTGTTTCTCCTTCAGTTTAAAGGTACCACTTGTCTCCCTTGCCCTATACAGAATGAAAGGAAACCATTCAGCTCATCCCAAAGTGAGAGGGAGAAGAGTAAGGAGGAAAGATGTCTCATTTCCCTTACGCTCCACAGTGGAAGAGTGTAGATACTCCCCCCCCTTCATCTACAATAGCCCTCCTCCCCCATGTATATGTACTCTTGCTTCATAATATTGTTGCTGACTTTGTGCCTCCGCTACGTAGCATTTTACAATTTGGGTGGTAGTTTGTGTATTTTTATAAACTTATGTCCTTTGTTTGTGTAGCATGGTTCCCATGCAAATTGCTCTGTGAAAAAACTCATGGAATTAAATGACAGGAAAACATTGTTTGCAAAACTTTTTTTGAATCTTTTTAAAGTTGGCACATACTGACAAACATAAAAAGAGGCGCATATCACAACTGGAGAATAAAACCGTATTTAGAAAAATCTTAATTAGCTTTAAGATGCATTTCTGCCATATAAGTGCCTTACAGACCAGTTAAAAGTGGCAGGCCTTCTGCATTCTGGTAGTATGACAAAGGCAAGGCAGACAAAAAATTGCAAGGTTGCATATATACAAGTTCCAAAACAATGGTTCACCCTAGTCCATAAACTGATATGGAAAACCCTGCTGTTGCTTGTGGGCCAGACCCTTACTTACCGTACATAAATTGGCCTACCTCCCTAGAAGTCAGTGGAGCTAAGCTGTTTTACACTAGTTGAAGATCTGATCCATTGGTCTTGATATAGCAAATAACTACTGTGTGAGTAGGTTGCATTTACACTGCATTCAAAAACAGTCAAGACACACTGTAGGCTTTTTTAAAAACAAGCACATAAATTACTTCACCGCCTTCTTAGGAGTTGGCTTTGTTTAATGTGTTTAAACAACCCAAAGTGCATCCCAAACATTTTCCCTTGGGCTTGGCTGTTTCTAGTGTTCTTTTCTTAAGACTGTTCAGACACAAGACATTAGATTCTCTCTCCAGAGGAAGGCTACACCTTCATCTCTTTCATCTAGGTAGACTAAGCTGAAATTGTTCTAGTACTCTATTAGCATCATCTTGTAAGGCTCCAATGCCAGCCAATGGGATCAGGCAACAGGCCAAAGAACAAGAGGCTGGCTTGTTTCTCCTATTATCTTCCAAGCCCAGTTGTAGACTGTAGAATACATTCCATTCTTCACTCACTCTCCCCAGAGCAAATCAGAAATGACTCAGTTGAAGTTGATAGAATTACAGTACAATGGCACAAAGTTTGTGTGAGAGGACAATCAAATCCACAGTCCTCAATACTGACTCTTTGACTCATTTTTTTTGGAATGATGCACCAATTATGCAGGGCTAGTCATCTCTACACTAAACACATTCCACTCAGAGGATGGCACTGATTTGATCAACTTAATAGCAGAAAGGTTCTGATATTAAATCTGAAAGAACTGGAAAATGATCAACCTCTAACTGTCCATGGTTATAAATGGGGTTCAGATGTTGAAGAGCCTTGATTGGCTAACAGTTCCAAGTAATGACATTAATATGACACAATTACCTCCTTTTCATTCTTAAGTTTGTTAATCACATCAGATTAAGTATCCACAAAAAGGTAGAAAGGGAAGCAGAGTGAGAATTATATATTGATGCTATATTTCTATAATATAGAATTGTTAACACTAGTAATGTTTAGGGGCTTGTAGCACCTGAATAGGATGACCAGATAGCAAGTATGAAAAATCGGGAAAAGAGGTGGGGGGCTGTAGGCACTTATATAAGACATAGCCTCAAATATCAGGACTGTCCTACAAAATCAGGACATCTGGTCACTCTATACCTGAACCCAGTAGGAGTCCTTTCTCAGAATGTCTGGTTCCATCCATTGAAAGATTCTGTGGGGTGCAGAAGGAAACTTGAGAGACTTAAATCCCCTTATAATTCGGAATTCTTAAAAATATATTTGGGGTTCTGTTGTACATTTTTGGTAATGGTGGTTCAGTATAACCCCATGCTCCATAGAGCCCAGTTCTTGTACTACCCTTGCACACTTGAAGAATCTGCAGCTGTTATCTGTGCCTGGCCACCTCTGTTGGCCATTGCAGAAGAGGAGAAGGGAGAATTATAGCCTAGCTGGGAGAAGAAGACACCACCAATGACAACACTAGTTTCATGTAATCTTTGTGCTCAGCCCCTGTGTGGAACATAGGGCACAACATTCCCAGCCTCATCTCCCCCAACCTATTCACACAGAACTAGTCCTTTGCCATTTTCTACATTTCAAAGTTTTTTTTTTTTTAAATAATATTCTCACTTTTATGTGAATAGTAGCTCACAGTGCTACTGCTCACGCTGTCCACTCATTCCTGTCTATGCTTCTCCTCCCACAAACAGACAGAAGAGTGGTAAAATGTCCCTAATGGAGGCACAATCTGATTCAAATTTTACTGCGAAATGTCATAATATTAAATGGAAAAGGCTGGATTCTCGGGTATGTCTACACTGCAATTCAACACTTTCAGCTATCCTGTGTCAGCTGGCTCAGGCTGCATGACTAAAAATTGCTGTGCAGTGGTTTGGGCTCAGACTGGAGCCTGACCTCTGGGACACTGAGCCTGAATGTCTACACCACAATTAAACATCCCTGTACTCTGACACGGGCCAGCCAGAGGTGTTTAATTGCAGTGTAGACATCAAGACTGTGGTTGGTGTATAAATTAAGGAATGGTGTTGGTGTATAAATTTAAGGAATGGTATTACACACTGAGGCTCTACCTAAAACCTTTCATGTATCCTTCTGTCCACACTCAGCCTTGTTGGTCTATCAGTTCTGGAATCATCCATTATTCATTACATATACTGGAGCCTGAGCTCCACCACCTTGCACCTTGTGTTGTCATGCAGACCTATGTAAAGCAGGTGTTTTGTGTTTTTACCATTTAGCATTTTAAACCCACTATACACAGTTGTGAATGATTACACAAGGGGGAAGTCCATAGAGCATCAGACTTTCAGCCTCCATAAGCCCACCCTTGAAGTACACCTGATCAAAAAACCTCAACATTGTTTTTATGGAAAGCTTTGTGGAATATTTTTTGTGGGAGTGGAGGGGGGTCAAAGCTTCCAAAAATGTCACCCAGCTTTAGCAGCTATTCTGCTCCCTGGGCATTGGTTCCAGGTGTTGTGCTCTCTTATGCAGGGCACAGCAGTTTTTAGAGCAACCTATTTTTAGGAGTGAGCCTGGAACGTGTTTGGTTAGGTTACTACAAGTTGGATCTGAATTTCACCTATAGTAGGTACAGGGCTAAAGGCAATTCCGCTAAAACTGTTCAGAGCAGAGCTCCGGTAAATATTTTCAACCCCCCTGGAGTTTTCATAGCATTTTGGGGAAGGACTTGAGGGGCTCCAGGAAATACTCTTGAGAATTTAAGCCCTGCTTAGGGACGTCTAGGTTATGGCCACTCTCCTAAATTGTGGTACACAAAGGTTTGCAATACCTGTTATTGTTTACCTGGCTTCTTTGTGTTAATTCATGAAGGTTTACTTTTATTTATAGCCTTACTAGCTTTGTCAATATTTAAAATGAACAGATCTCTATTTGTTGGACTGACACAATAGTTATACATAATTAATGGAAAAGCTGCCCCGAGAAGCATTTTTCATATGCCACATTGCTGATTATAAAAGGTTTCTAAAGTGTTGCTGGCCTTGGCCATTTCTATAGCTATAGTTTAGTAGCTGAACTTGTTGTTCCATAACAAAATATCTAAGACCATTGCTGTAGATAGGTGAGTTAATTATGCAACTTACTTGAGAAATAAGATTGAAACATTATACTAAGAAAAATAAAGGTCTGAAATAGAGAATAAACTAGTATGGGAAAAAGGGAACCTTGTATACCTCACCTATAATACATATGAAACATCTTTTCATTAACTCCATGCTTATTTCTTACCCTCAAACCGTCATTTAGAAGAATGTCCTATTTACTTGTCCAACATTGTACTGCATATCTGCCTGCTTGATGCTCAACTGATTGTTAACAATGCCATTTAATAGCCAATTACCCTTTCTTAAGCAGAAACTAAATCTGTGCCCTGAATAGGGGAATGATAGAAAAGTCTTTATCCTTTTGTTTTTCTCCGTTTCTGCCATCAGACTTTGATTACTTTAATTTTTTTCCTTCCTGACTCAAGAATCTGACTTTAACTAAATAAATCTGCAGGTCATCAGAAGCTTGTATGGATTGATTATTTAAAGCCATAATCTCATGCTTGTATTCTGGAACAAACCTTTGGAAAAATGTTTTAAAGTATTTCAACTATTAGACTTTTGCAGAAGTCTAAACCTAAACTAAACTAAGGTCTGACCTTGATAAGAGATTTTCAGTTCTGCTGTGCTACTTTTCAAGAGTTGAGGGAAATTCAAGGATCCAATTCAAAGAGCAAAATTCTTATGTTCCCCTCCAAAAATCCCTTTGGTTTAGGGGAATGTTCAAAGGTCCTTTATCTAGATGGAAGTAAATGAGGAACAGAGTGTCCTTTATCTGGTATAGATTATAAAGGAAGCTTTTGTCAGACCTACTTACTTGGCACTGGTATGACCGCTGCTGGAATACTGTGTGTAGTTCTGGTATCCACAATTGAAGAAGGTAATTGGAGAGGGTTGAGAAGAGCCATGAGAATGATTAAAGGACTAGAAAACATGCCTTCTAGAGCCAGACATGGGAAGCTCAATGTATTTAGTTTAAGAGAAGCTTAAGGGGTGACTTAATTGTATCTACATATACCTACATGGGTAACAAATATTTGATAACGGGTTTTAGGCTAGCAGAGAAAGGTGTGACATGATCCAGTAGCTGGAAGCTGAAGTTAGACCAGTGTGGAAATAAGGCATGCATTTTTAACAGTGAGAATAACTAGCCATTGGAACAATTTACTAAGGGTCATGGATTCTCCATCACTGGCAATTTTTAAAATCATACTTTGATGTATGTTTTTAAAAGATATGGAATGTATTCAAGGAAGTTCTATGGCTCATACAGAAGGTCCCTTTTGGCTTTGGAATCTGAGTATCTGAGCACCTGACCATCTTTAATGTAATTATCTTCACAACATGCCAGCGAGCTAGGGAAATACTGTCGTCCCCATTTTACAGATGGAGAGCTGAGATAGAAACTAAAGCCCAGATCATCAAAATGATGTAGGCACCTACCTCCCACTGAAATGACCATTAGATGCCTAAATGCCTTTGAGGATCTGGCGTAAGTGATTTGTCTAAGGTCACACAGGAAGTTGGTGGTGGAGCAGGGACCTGGGAATAGCACCATGATTTCACACATGCTATTCATTCATGTCTTATCTTTTAGACTGCAGTGCCTCCCCAACAAATGGCTTCAACCATTGGTATATGGTCTACCTGTGAAATGGGGTTAATAGTGCGTGCCAAGGTTTCTAAAGTGCTTTTTGTAACACACACAAATGCACTCAACTTTAAAGAGTTATTAGACCTTTCCCCCCTCCCCCCCAGATATTGTAGCCAATGCCCAGAAAAATCACTTGGTTTGGAGGCACTGTAGACTAGTGAATTAGGTATTCAAGCTGAAACCCAGAGATAGTCTTGTCTCTGACACTCACAATGAGAGATGGGTAAGGAATTATACTATTAGATCTATTCCAGAAGAAGAGCTTTCCTTAATTTGTACCAGAGTCTGGAATTCAATTTAGTTACTGCTGTGCATGGATGTGTGACTAACCTAGATACACTTTGAATGAGTCAAATCCTCAGATGAGCCAATGTTCGCTTAGCCAGCTCCCCTCTTTTAAGTTAAGGATTGGTGGCCCATCTATCCTATTTATGTCACACTTTAAAAACTGTAACTCAGTTTATTTTCAGAACTCTGCTGGCCATAGATTTCTCCTTGTGTCCCTTTGCTTTCCAATGTTCTACAATTCCTTACCTTCTGATTTATATTCATTAAGATCAGCTTTTCCTTTCTTCCATTTGTTTTACTTAGGCCTTGGTTACACTGGCACTTTATAGCGCTATATAGCCTCCAGGAGCGTATAACTCTGTACCCGAACACACTGGCAAGGCACATATTGCACTATAAGTCCGACTTTATAGCACTACTGGTAAACCATCTCCGCATGGGGAATAAGGGCTGTTGCGCTACTGCTGTAGCACAATGGCGCGAATGTGAACACCCATTGCGCGTTAATGAGCCTCCAGCCTGGCCCATAATTACCGTTCAAGCCACACTGGCCATCAGTTTCAAACTCTTCTGTCGTGTCCTCAGGTGACCACATGTCAGACCCGCCCTTTAAAATCCCAGGGAAATTTGAAAATCCCCTTCCTGTTTGCTCCAGCCAGGCATGGCATGCTCCTCAGGTAACCATTTTGCTTCGCCATGACTCCACGTGCCATGCCTCCTCACAATAAGCGATCTCCACCGTGGTTCGATCATGAGTTGCTGGACCTCATCAGTTGTTGGGGGGGGAAGAGGCTGTCCAGTCTCAGCTGCGGTCTAGCCGCAGGAATTACGATATGTATGGCCTGATATCACGGGCCATGAAGGACAGAGGCCATGACCGGGACACTCTGCAGTACCGGGCAAAAGTTAAGGAGCTTCGGATTGCCTATCGCAAAGCCCGTGACGCAAACAACCACTCTGGGGCAGCCCCTGTGTTTTGCAAGTACTACAAGGAGCTGGACGCGATACTTGGTGGTGATCCAACGTGCACTCCATCGCCCACCCAGGACACATCTTCCCAGCCCACCACTCAAGGGGAGGGGGAAAAGGAGGCCGGAGAGGAGCAGGGCGGAGAGGAGAACAACTGAGAGGACCAGGAGGAGGAGGAGGCAGCCACGACCCAGGGCACGGTTCACAGGACACATGCAGCCAGGAACTTTTCTCAAGCCCAGAGTGCAGCCAGAGCCAGCCACAGCGTCCGGCGGTTGCGGGGGACAGGACAGCAGCAGCGGATTGCGGAGGTACAGATACTTTTCTATTGGGAAGGCAGGCAGCTTTGGCAAGGGTGGAAAGGGATGCTTGCATGCTTGGCTACATGTGGAATAGTGCGTTTATGTACACTATCACCTCGCGGTAATCCTCATCAGTGGTTTCTACAAAGGTCTCAATAAGAGCTTTTGCAATGTGCCTGCGCAGGTTTCTTGGGAGACCCAGAATGTTCGCTGTCCCGGCCACGGTCACCAGTCCATGCCACTGTTCTAAGAGGGGTGGGGGGAGCATGGCTGCACAGATGCAAGCTGCATATGGCCCTGGGCGGAAGTCGCGTCTCGTTAAAATCCCCGCCCTTTCTTGTTCCGTCACCTGCAGCAGCGAGATATCTTCCAGCACGAATACCTACACAGAATGTTGGGGATTGCTCATCAGAGTGCAGTTCCCACAAATGCCCTCTGCTCCCGCAAAACAATAGTACAGAAAGGCAGGGAAACAGTGCTTGTCCCCGCGACTCACCATGCCCAGGTCTCCGTGGGTACCTCTGTGTGTGATACAGCTTTGTCAGACAGGGAATCCCTAATACTGTCTGTTGCAAACAATGGGATCTTGTGTTTTAACTGTGAACTTGTAACTTTCACTAGGTTTGTCCTTGACATCAACGTCACCAGTCTTATCTGTTGCTCAGAAACTAAGGAGGATTCGAAACAGACCAAGGAAGACCAAGGAAGAGCTTTTGAAGCAAGTTATGGAACAGGCATCAACGGACAACCGCGTTGCACAGCAGTGGAGGGAGAATGAGAGCAACCGGAGGGAGGAGGAGAGGAAGCGGAGGGAGGAACAGATGCAGTTGAGGGAGATGGCTCGCGAACAGCGCACTGACAAGCTGTTTAGAATATTAGAGCTGCAAGTAGAGACTCTGCAGTGGATCGCTGCCATTTAGGAGCAGCAGCCCCGTGCTTGCCACCCCCATTGTCACTTGCCCCCTAACCATTTCCCTTCTGGCCCTCTGGCCCCTTCAGGCCACTATCAACAGCTGCCTGGTTATTACCACCCACAGCTGCCTCCAACCCCCCTCTCTGTACCGACCAACCCACAGACGCAGCACCCTTATCCACTGCACTCAACCTCTAACAACAACCATAATCGCCCTACGCAAATGGGGTTGGGGGGAACACAGCAATTCGGAGAGCATTGGAGGTTATAAGTCCAGGACATACGCCAATCTCTGACTGACCCCTTCCCACCCCAATTGCACACCCCCTCTTCCCACCCCAATTGCACACCCCTCCTCCCTCAAACATTTTACTGTTTTTCAACTTTTATTTCAAATTCTGAGAAAGCTGTTTAATAAATGAATTCTTTTTAATAAATGGGTTTCTGTATTTTCGGTGCACATATGTATCTAATAGGTACAGAAAAGCAAATGCCTTATCCTATTAACAGAATGCTCCATCCATCCCTCCCTCCAAACTCTCCCTCCCTCCCTTCCTCTGCAATTCCCATTAGAACTCGCTTTCAGCCTAAAAATGCTCGCTCAAGGCTTCCCTGATCCTTGTACCCTCACGCTGGGCCCCTCTAAGAGCCCTGCTCTCTGGCTGTGCATACGTGGCCTCCAGCTGTTGAACCTCCGAGGTCCATGCCATAGTGAAGCCTTCGCCCTTCTGCTCACAGAGATTATGTAGGGCACAGCACGCGGAAATAACTGCAGGGATACTTCCCTCTGCCAAGTCTAGCTTGCCATAAAGACATCTCCAGCGGGCCTTGAGACGCCCAAAAACACACTCCACAGTCATTCGACAGTGGCTCAGCCTGTAGTTGAACCTTTCCTGGCTGCTGTCCAGGCTCCCCGTGTAGGGTTTCATGAGCCAGGGCATTAGAGGGTAAGTTGGGTCACCAAGAATCACAATGGGCATTTCCACTTCACCCACGGGGATCCTCTGGTCTGGAAAAAAAGTGCCGCCTTGCAGCTTCCTGAATAGGCCGGTGTTGCGGAATATGCGTGCGTCATGCACCTTTCCCGACCAGCCTGCATTAATGTCAGTAAAACGCCCACGGTGATCCACAAGCGCCTGAAGAACCATGGAGAAGTACCCCTTTCGGTTAATGTACTCTTCTGCTAGGTGGTCGGGAGCCAGAATAGGTATATGGGTCCCATCGATTGCCCCTCCACGGTTAGGGAAACCCATCTGCTCAAAACCAGCCACGATGTCACGCACGTCACCAAGAGTCATGATTTTTCGTAGCAGGAGGCGATTAATGGCCTTGCACACTTCCATCAACACGACTCCAACGGTTGACTTCCCCACCCCAAAGTGGTTGGCCACCGATCGGTAGTTGTCTGGGGTGGCCAGCTTCCAGAGTGCTATAGCCACCTGCTTCTCCACCGGGATGGCAGCTCTCAATCTGGTGTCCTAGTGCTGCAGGACAGGGGCGAGTTCAGCACACAGTCCCATGAAAGTGGCTTTTTTCATGCGAAAGTTTTGCAGCCACTGCTCATCGTCCCACACTTGTATGATGATGCGATCCCACCAGTCAGTGCTTGTTTCCTGTGCCCAGAAGCGGCATTCCATGGTTGTGAGCATGTCCATTAAAGCGATGATCAGTTTAGTGTCCAATGCGTTCCTCGGCTCGATCTCGTCTTCTTCAGCAGACCCATGACTACTGTCACCTTCCATGTCAAGAATGAACTCCGCCGCACAGAGTTGTGCTGGTGACACTCGCCAGCATGCTCCTCAGCAGTTCGCGATCCATTACGGCACAGGAGAACGGACGACGGAGCGCGCATGCCTTGCTGAAACCATTGAAAGATGGCGCCCGAGGTGGACGGAAACACAGGGATTGCTGGGATATGACACAAAGCATCACGGGGAGTTGAAACAGGATGCAGAATGGCCGCAAATGAGGCCCCCCTTCCCACAAGGCATTGCACTAGATTGGGAAGAGGTGCTCTGTGGGATACCTTCCCTATTGCGCTCCTCCCAATGCTGCCAGAAGTGGCGCAAATGTGGCCATGCATTAGCGCTGGCGGGTCTGAGTGTGCACACGCTCTAGCGCAATACCTATTGCTGTATATGGGACTCGCTGTAACCAAACGCGCTATAATCCTGTAGTGTAACCAAAGCCTTACACTCTCTCTCTTAGATGCCTTCATTTCCTGTCTAAACTAGGTCACTTTTTTTTTTAAACCAATGCAGCCTTCTTCCTCAGTTGTAAGATTGTGGCTCTTTGACCATCTAGTCAAGTGTTAGTAAATGATTCCCAATTACCATTCACATTTTTTCTGATTAAGACCTTTCTCCCAACTGATTGGGTTAATTATTGTTTTCAGCTTTGTAAATTTGGCCATAGCAAAGCATCACGTGTGTGTATGTGTGTGTGTGTGTGTGTGTGTGTATATATATATATATATATATATATATACTGGGCTACATTTTATTCTGCTTGCACATAATAAATGTGATTGTCACAGTCACCTGCTTGCACATAATAAATGTGATTGTCACAGTCACTTGTATGTAAGCTACCATTAATTCCTAGTTCTGTGACAAGTTCCTCTTTATCTGTTAAGACAATGTCTAACAGAATTTTCCCATATTGGATGCAATACTTTTTGTTATCTATAATGTATAGAAATTCCAATGTTTAGAGGGCTGATACAATTCTTGCTTGTATAAGCAGAGGAATACAAAGTACAAGTAGGGAGATGGTATTAACTGTAGACTGCACTGATGAGACCATTATTGGAATATGGAGTCCAGGTTTGATATCCATATTTCACAAATGGATGGTGGAAAAACTGGAAAAGGGTTCAGAATATTTTGAAGATTGGAAAAACCTGCCTTAAATTGAGATATAGAAAGTCTAATCTGTTTATTTTATCAAGCAGAAAATGTAAAACGTGACTTGATCATTCATGGTCTATACAGCTTTCTATGTGATGAGAAGATTTTTTTTAACACTTTAAGGGCTCTTTAATGTAGCAGGTAAAGGAATAACAAGCCTATGGCTGGAAATTAACACTAGACACATTCAAACTGGGGGTAAGGTGCACATTTTTATCAGCAAGTGAAATCAACAATCGGAATAACATACAAAGGAATGTGGTGGATTCTTTGTCACTGGAAATCTTTAAATCAAAATTGGATGTCTTCCAAAAATATATGATCTAATTCAAGCACAAGTTACTGGCCTTGATGCAAGAATAACTGGGTAAGCATTTATGGCCTGGTATTATGCAGGAGGTAAAACCAGATAATCCTAATGGGCCATTCTGTTAATTAAATCTAGATGTTTATAAAATTGTCCAGAAATATTAAAGCCAACTTAAGAAATATTGGTCTCAAATCCAACTGTGTAATTCTTCATCAACCTAGGAGTATATTTAAGGCTAAAAGACAAAAAAAGCAAAGGGAAGAAAATGGCATAATAATGAACAGGGAATTAGAAACCACATTTTTAAAATGTTAACTGGACTTGGCTAGAGATAAATTAGAATTAGCAAAGCATCCATTACTGTAGTATCCAAGCTTCTTATAAGAGTAGCAAATTAACCTAATACAATAATGCATGGCCTTCATTCCCCATTTCCCTGAAGTGTGGTTAGTAAAAGAGATTGAATCTGTTATAGGAAGAGGCTAAACAGGGTAGGAGAGAGTAAGAAATTCTGTAAAGGCAGACTTAAGGTTGGCTGTGTTCTCTGTGGATGTAAGTAATTCAGGATGGGACAGTACCCCTAGATAGCCAGGCATGCTGAAGACAAAAAATGTTACATGGAGGTTTTGAAGAGAGTTGGATATCACCTGAACAGTGTCAAATGAATCTACCATAAAAAATGTTTTAGACCATTTGATATTTACAGTTCAATATCCAACATATTTTATAATATTTTCTGTTCCATAGTATTCAAAATATTTCTTCACAGTTCAGCTACTAAGTGCAAAATCAATAAGTAGTTTTAATTTACAATAGGGCTGTCAAGCAATAAAAAAAATTGCAATTAATCATGTGATTGTGCTGTTAAACAATAGAATACTATTTCTTTAAATATTTTGGATGTTTTCTACATTGTCAAATTGATTACAACTCAGAATTCAAAATGTAGAGTGTGCTCATTTTATATTTGATTACAAATATTTGCATTGTAAAAAAATACTATTTTTCAGTTCCCCATTACAAGTACTACAGTGCAACCTCTTTATCATGAAAACTAAACTTACAAGTATAGAATTATGTACAAAACCTGCATTCAAAAATAAAACAATGTAAAACTTTAGAGCCTCTCAGTCCTGCTTCTTGTTCAGCCAAATCCACTCAGTCCTGCTTCTTGTTCAGCCAATCACTTAGGCAAACAAGTTTATTTACATTTACAAGAGATAATGCTGCCCACTTCTTGTTTATAATGTCGCCTGAAAGTGAGAACAGGTGTTCACATGGCACTATCGTAGTTGGTGTCACAAGATATTTATATGCCACGTGATTAGGGGGCTGGAACACATGACTCATGAGGAGAGGCTGAGAGAGCTGGAATTATTTCTTCTGCAGAAGAGAATACTAAGGGAGGATTTGATAGCTGCTTTCAACTACCTGAGAGGGTGTTCCAAAGAGGATGGATCTAGGCTGTTCTCCGTGGTACCAGATGAGAGAACAAGGAGTAGTGGTCTCAAGTTGCAGTAGGGGAGGTTTAGGTTGGATATTAGGGGAAAAAAAATTCACTGGGAGGGTGGTGAAGCACTGGAATGGGTTACGTACGGAGGTGGTGGAATCTCCTTCCTTAGAGGTTTTTAAGGTCAGACTTGACAAAGCCCTGGCTGGGCTGATTTAGTTGGTGATTGGTCCTGCTTTAAACAGGAGGTTGGACTAGATGACCTCCTGAGGTCCCTTCTAACTCTGATGTTCTATGATTCTAAAATGTAGAAAAAAATCCAAAATATTAAATTTCAGTTAGGATTCTATTGTTTAACAAAAATAAAGGCTCTTTCACTAGTTGGCTGTGGCCCACAAAAGCTTATGCTTAAATAAATTTGTTAATCTCTGAAGTGCCACAAGTAATCCTGTTCTTTTTGCGGATACAGACTAACATGGCTGTTACTCTGAAACCTACTGTTTAACAGTGTGATTAAAAGCAGTTTTAATTTTTGTTGAGTTAATCACATGAGTTAAATGCAATTAATTACAGCTCTAATTTATACTATTGTACATTTAGTGGTAATACCGAAGAGGTTTTTGGTTTGAGAAGTTTGTAAGGCTTGCAACTTGTAATTTTTTTTGTCCTTCCTGGAAGGCTGAAAATCTGAAATGTTAATATTTGCTAATGATACTGAAGGAGGAACTTCAGAGAACTTTACCCACTTTCACTGGGAGAGCACTGTGTCCTGTGAAATGTATTCAAATCATCCGCCTCAAGACTATAGAATCTCTTAACTGGTGAAGTTCATTAAATCTCCCTTTTCAACAGCAATAAGCAGGTTTTCCAATAAGCCTCTGTAACCTAGTTTACTTCACAGCTCAAAGAATGATGCTGTGCTCTCATGAGGAGAAATGTGCCACTTTCTTGCTATTTTGGGCAGCGCTAACTGGAGCATTTACTAGTTTGTATCACAAACATGCTGACATTTGTACCACTCTGACTTGTCCATTTTAACACTAGGAGTGGCAAATTGAGTGGGCTGTTTCACTCACATCTACACTCTCCCTTTTTTCTCTTAATCTTCCTTTCCCCTTTATGCTTAATTCTTCTATTTTCATCTGTTTCACCCTTTTCCCTTTAGGTTGATTTATATCTAGATTATATTTTTTATTTATGTTCCTGGGTGGTCAGGAAGATGAAGTCAATGGGACTCCATGTGGTTAAAGACAGGTCTGCATTAGCAACTGCCAGTGTATTATTAGGCCTTAAGAGTGTGTCACTTTGCACTAATATAAATAACTACACAAGGCGCAGAGCGATGGCAAATGATGGCCTGAGAGTCAGAACTCTTGGATTGTGTTCCTGACTAGGCAGCTGATCTATTTGACTTTTGGCAAGTTCTTTAGTTTAGTCTCTTTTTTCTAAAGTAAACACATGCATTTCCATTTGCTTGACTTTGCACACAATGCTCAATGCATGTATCAAACCAAGGGTTGGTGTAGGTATATAGCAATAAACACAGGTGCATAGAACATTGAGTATGTGCAGAGGTGTTCATGTATTTTAGTATGTGTCTGAAAATATGGGCCTTCTGGATACCTGAGTTGCCTCCTCAATGTTGATAAATGCAAAGTAATGCACATTGGAAAAAATAAGTATACATACAAAATGGTGGAGTCTAAATTAGCTGTTGCCACTCAAAAATCTTGGAGTCATTTATGGATAGTTCTCTGAAAACATCAACATCAGCAGTCAGTGCTTTCTAACATTGTGAGCTTTTTTAAATCTATCCTTTTCCTAATAAGAGAAAATATCATAATGCCACTATATAAATTCATGGTTTGCCCACACTTTGGATACTGTGTGCAGATCTGGTTGCCCCATCTCAAAAAAAGATATATTAGCCTTTTTTGTACTTTTTCCAATTCTAACAAAAATGTCCAGGGTCAAGTGGAAGCTGTTCCAATCCATGAGATTAAAAAGACTGGGACTACTCAATTTAGAAAAGAGACAGCAAAGAGGGGGGAGGGGGGGTATGCTAGATCTGGAGAAAGTAAATGAGAAAGTGTGATTTACTCTCTCGTAACACAAGATCTAGGGGTCACCGAATGAAATGAGTAGGCAGTAGGTTTAAAACAAACACAGGGAAGTCCTACTTCGCAGAGTGCAGAGTCTACCTGTGGAATTCATTGCCAGGGGATATTGTGAAGGCTACAAGTTCAACTGGGTTAAAAAATAATTAGATATATTCTTGGAAGAAAGGTCCACTGATGGCTATTAGCCAAGATGGCCAGGGACGTGACCCCATGTTCTAGGTCCTTATTTAACCGCTGACTGCTAGAAGCTGGGACTGGATGACAAAGATGGATCATTTGATAAATTGCCCGGTTCTGTTCGTTTGCTCAGAAGCATCTGTCACTAGCCTCTGTCAGACAGGGTACTAGGCTAGATGTCCCATTAATCTGACCCAGTATGGCCATTCTTATGTTCTTCATTCTCAAATACTTTGATTTCATTTAGAACAAGCCGTGTAAGTATTTACTGTTAATACTGTGTATTTAAAATTCCTTTTGTACCCAATCATGTAGTTTTTGGGTCACCACTCTCTGTTATTGGGATAAAATAGGGCAGATCACAGTGACTGAATCACAATACTGAATTCTTGTGTCCTAGAGATGTGTGAATGTGATATACCAGGTAGGGCTGAGTACTGAGACTCAGAATCAAAAAGCAAAGAAACTCAAATAATTTGAATAATAAATTATTTGTCTATCTCTGATCCGGTTTCATCTTCCTTTGTTATCTAAACATTCAACACCACAGCATTTATAAGCAGTAATGTTTTCAGGAGATCCAAAATGGGTTCAGATCTGTTAAAGTACTCAGGGCATCTAAATACTACATTTAGATGCTACTGTTATTGAGAGCATCCTCGCTTGGCTGTCACCTAGCTCTGTAGGTTCCTAATCTCACTTGGTGCAGCTTTAATTTGCTGCCTCTGAGCATGGACACTGCAGTCTTATTCTAGGCATTTGAATGCTTATCTCCTGCCTAAGCCTCAATGCAGTCCAAAAACCAGGGAAAATAAACTTTCCCCTACCTATCTTGCCTGTGAGATTGATTCATTCATTCATCTTGCTCCTTTCCAGTGTCCTTTCACCATTTCGTCTTTCAGTACTGCCAGGATAATCTGGTTCAGTCTAACATCTCTTTCTATCTTGTTCAGACTGTCATTCTTTTCAGCTGCCTCTCTCTCAATTTCTTCTTTCTAAAGTCTTTGTAGTCTTCTTTGATCTTCACACAAATTTATTTGCAGTGTTTTGTATTCTTCACCAATTTTTCCTTCTAATTTTATGCATTCCCTCCTCGCCATCAGATTCAGTTTCCTCACTGATCATCTGCTTGCATCACATTAGTTTCAATGCCTTTGCCTTCTTAGCTGGTGAGAGAAGTTCTTCACAGTCTTCAATGTCCGTGTTGACCTTCTACTGAAGCTCCATTTCACTCATTTCCTGTGCAAATGCCTCTTTGTTGAAGAGCCATTTTTGCTTCAGTTTTTGGCTTCTCTTAACTCGGTCTTCATAGACATTGTCAACGCATAGTTTTGAACACAACATACAATGGTCTGAGCCTGTGAAAATGATTGTCTCATCTTGTTGCTGCATCGTTGAAGATTCTTCTGTTATCCATCATTACATAATCAATCTGATTCAGTGTGACTCCATCCAGGCTTTTCCATGTCCACCGCTGATGATGATCTTTTTTGAAATATCGTGTTCGTTATGTGAAGATGGTTTGCCTCTGAATGCAACCAGATGTGCTCCGTAATCATTTCTTATATTTTTTACCAAATTTTCCCATATACTTTTTTCTCACTCTCCTTTCTACCTGCTATTGCACTGAAGTCCCCTTGGATAGTTGTGTAGGTGGATCTTTTCTGCATTTACCACCTCCAGCTCTTTATAGAAATGTTCCATTTCTTAGTCTTCTGTTTGCTGTGTGAAATAATTTAAAATTATTCAGGTATTCAAATCGTTCTCCTTCTTCATTTTATCTGAAGAGTGAGAACTGCTATCTGGGGTGATATGATGTTGCAGCGGACTGTCCGTGGAACTGTTCTTTCCTGACAATGAATCCAGGTCCTCCAGTCCTTGCTCTATTGTCAAATGATCTTTCTAAGAATACTTGCTCTCTGCTTTTTCCATAGTACAATGGGGTCTTTTGTTTTTGTATATCCCAATTATGTTGGCTTTTATTGATGTGTGTTTTGTGACTTTAATGTAAGTATCAATGTACGGATAAGATGATAGTGTTTTTGTGACTCGCAACAAATATTTGGACTATTCTGTTAGCCATTTTCTGTTTTTGTTGTTGTTGTTCTGTGCTACCCCGGGTTGTGAGAGTTGGTCAGGCTGATGTAAGAGTCTGTGCTCAGTTCCCTAATTTATTCTGCTTTGTGTGGTTTGTTTGGCAGGAGAATTTTGCAGCAGTGCATTTGGGATGCCCGCCTTTATTCCCTGTAGCTGTGGTACCCTCTCCACTTTGATCAGGTTGCCATAGAGTAATAGAGGTATGGTCAGTCTACCTACTTCTCTGAATGCTAACTTGACACCACCTTAGCTTGGAAGACCTGCCAGAGCATAGACTTCGCCATATTTCGTTGTCAAACCCTGTTTACCCCTGCACGAATGCTGAGGAAGGGAGGTAGGATTTTATGGGGGAAATAGATTGGATGCCCTCAATAACTGAAATGAATCTTTAGACGGATTGGTGTCCATTTGAGATGACAAACTCTGCCAAGCTCTATCACTGCAGAGAATTCCTTATGTGAAACTGACCCTCCGCGTGTGTGTAAACCTAGTCATGCTAAGATGAAGACTTCATGATTTTAACACCCTTTCCTCCACTATAGTTACAATTGTGTCCGCATTATGGCTGTGCAAATTAATTGGACGGGGGAAAAAAACCCTGACAAAGCCTAAAGTTTGAAGAATTAATATTTTGCTATGAATTAATTTACAATAGTTCACTTTCAAGAAAAAAGCATAACATATTTTCACTCAAAATAAGGCAATTTCTCTCACTCAAGGTGCTATTATTTGTTTTCTACATGTTGTATTTTTCTTAAAGAAGAGTAAAGTTTTCAGGACAGTAACTGTGTGTTCTTATAAGTTTGTATAGTACCTAGCAAAATCCTCAGCCTTTCTATGCCTCAAAATTGCATGGGGATGAATGTCAATTTTTTTGATCAAATCAAGCAAAATATTAGAATTTCCACATGCAATGTAAAAACCAGATGATTTTATAAAAATGTTCAAAAAAAGGGTCACAAAATGGCCCAAAACAAATTTACAAATTTCTCATAACATTTTTCCTAATTGGCATTTATTATAAATAGGGACTTTGTTTTTTAGGATTCCACCTGTAAATATTTATCCCATGTGTTTCTCATTGTAAATAGGACCAGCTGAGTGACTATAATTTTACCTGGACTGATTGCTGATGATCGTAGTGGCACTGGAAATTGAGAGTTCAAATTTCCAATGTTGCCTGCCAGGCAGCTTGGGAAAAAGTGACCTTGGAATAGTCATTTTACAGCCATCAAACATAATGTAATTGCTGAATTTGTGCAGTCTTATCTCCCTGTAATACATGTAAATAGTTTAAAAATGACTCTATCGTTCTAGAATGTTGCTTCAGAGTCCTAGAACATGCTGTGGCAGGGTGGGCTTGACCCAGCCTGCCGCCCCTTTAAGAGGGAGAAAAGCCCTCTGTAGACCTCCCTTGCAGAAAGCCTAATTAGCCACCTGGGCTACAGAAGGCTCAGGTTTCATGAGCTGCACCTGGCAGCCTCCTCAGGGGGATATAAGCCTGCCAGGCAGGAAGCCCAGGGTGGTGGTGGTAGGTGGTAGTGTGGAGTGAGAGGAAGAGCTGTTTAGAGCTGTGTTTAGAGCTGAACTATATAGAGCCGTGTTAGAGCTGTAAGCTGTAGAGCTGTGTATGAAGCTGTGTATATTGGTGGTGGGGCCTTGCACTGTGAAATAAAGAGCACTGGTTGGAGCCAAAGAAGAGTTTCCTGCCTGTTTCTGAAGAGGGGTGGGAAGGCGATCTGTCACAATGCCTGAAAAGCAAAATTTAGGTTGCTTGTCAAGATTTCCCCATTCCTTCACCTCTCTTGTCTCCAAGAGTACGCATCATTAATATTAGTAAGCTACAGGAGGCAAATTTTGTGGAAGGTCCTTTAAATATTCTGATCCAGCATAGGAATGTACAATTACATATTGGCAATAAATATTTCTGACAGCAAATGTTCAGCTGGTGTAAATCTGCATAGTTCCATTGACTTCATCCTGTACTGATGGGGGGAGCCAGGTCTTGTTTCTAAGGCTTGCCAGAGTTGCTGCTGGAGTGTCTTTGATCCACACGTCAGGATGTTCAAGTAGCAGCAATGACCAAGAATCATTGCACTTGGCTGGCAAATTTTACAATGTATGTATGTGGATCTTGTTATGGTTAAGCCTGCCTTTGGTCACCTCAAGTTTGAATTACTGCAATGCTTTCTCCAGAGAGCTAGCTTCTAATCTTTTGGAACATTCAGATAGCACAGAATCCTGTGGCATTAAGTGTATTTCCAGCCCTAGATCATATTATTCTTGAGCTTATGATCTACTGTCTACACTAGCTACAGACTAAATTCCAGGTGACGATTCAGAGGTGCATTTTTTTTAAACACTTTTAGCACTAATTTGGATCCTGGCTACTCAGGGTACTTCTAGCCATGACAGTTGCAGAGTATATATCCTTGAGAGAGAGAACTAAACCACCCTTCCTCCCCACACCTTTGGAAGGAGCATAGCTATTGGACATTCTTGTAAAGGGTCCATGGCTCAGGAATTCACTTCCCACTCTGGTTTGCCAGTTTGCCATATTTGATGGCTCACAAGACTTGCATACTGTCATAGGTTGTTCTTGAGGGGAGGTTTTGGGGACCGAAGGAGCAGGTGATGCAACTGAGACAATTTCAGCATTAAAGGTTTTTTAAGGAAATCTATTTTTAAAACATACACACATTTTATGTAAAGTTAATTGTTTTGATCTGTAATGTGCCTAAAATTTGTAATAAGGATGAATGGGAAATCTAAATAAGTACACAAGGACTGTACTAATGATATACCCAATGAGGCACAAAAAATTATCTATGGGTAAGTGTCACTTGTCTCCCTGCACTTACAAAACTCTATTCAGCCCAAACAGCTGCAGGATGCTAAACATGCAGAGACATAAAAGAGGTCGTTTTTTTTTTGAGTGAAGTCCTTATTTCAATAATAGAGGAAGGCTGTCTTAAATAAGCTAGATGAATAGTAGAATCAACCAAACCCCTCCAGCATCAATAACACTAGAGTAACAAGAGGCTAATATGGAAAACTGTTGGACCTGATTGCTGTTTCTATTTCAGTAGCAAATATATCAAACCTAAGAAACTTGAAATACTTTCAAATGGCAGCCCATATCCAGCGGAGGTGTGAGCAAGGCGATTCAAGTCACAAAAGAACAGCTTCTGCTTTCACTGGCATTCTGTAATTTTATACCAGTGTAACTTATAGTAGCAAGACCAATTCTCACTAACTTGAGATGCATGTGCCACATCTCAGTGGTTTCACAAAAGCCACAATTACCCCTACTAATTGTTATGTAAATTCAGTGCTCAGGAAAATTAAGGGTCAGTAGTGCTGGCTAGAACCAAACCTAGAGTAGGCAGATGGTGCACCATCTTTGCCATGTAACTTTAGGTTGGACCAGAGTTCAGACCTGTATCTTAACTGCTTTTTCCATTCTGATGCTGAACTTGGTGGTGGATTTGCATGCAGGGCCAGTTAAATTTGGGATCCTAACCAAAGGCCTGATTTTTCAATAGTGCTGAGTACCAGCAACTTCCATTAAAGTTCGAAAATCAGAAGAAATCTTGAACCTTGGAAATCAGGTCCCATAATTTTATCCTGGGTTTCCAGAGGCGAAGGGCCATTGTGCTACTTCTTATTTTATGTTCTAGTACAGCGGGTGGCTCCCAAAAGAGACAAGATTGTTATGTAATATCTGGCAAGCTGATAAAATGTTATGGAATGGACTAATCCACAATCTGGTCAATGATGAAAAACTATTGGTATGATCGATATGGGTTCTTATAGGGCACCACCCAGCACTATCGTCCCTGCAGAATTATTATAAATTACATACTTCAAACAATCCTTTGTTTTAAGGCTGACAAAATGTAGTTTATACCAGTAAAATCAAATAAAATGTGCTTAATGTGCATATCATTGCAATATCTTGGATTCCCTCGCATACACAGAGATGCAAGTACATTTAAGATTTTTGATCCAGAGCAGGCCCTTGCATTTAAATATAATTTCTCAACACCAGATTAGTAAGTCTCACGTGAAATGCACTGGACCTTACAGGAAGTAAATCTGAAGATGACTTAAATAGATGAGACACTGAAAGTGTTTGCTTGACATATACCTGCCTAGCATATGTGCATCTATGAAACTATATGTTTGTTAAATTAAAGTGACGGATCTGGAAAGGTCAAACTTGATGTTCTTGTAGAATGCCTATAGGATCTCTATCAAATGTGTTTTTTTAAATTTTAATCAAGCATTCAAGGTCATTGTTTACTTGTCTTTCTAAATTATCTATGCTTATTGAAAGGATATTTATGGCACGTTTGTCATGATTACTCAGGGGCTTGACCCAATCCATATAGCACAGTTAAGTCATACTGTTCATGTTCATAAATATCAGCGACACAATGCATCATATTTGGTTTAATTTGCATTATCCGAATGTGTTTTCCTTGCTATATTGGATGGTATATTTAGATGTTTAATAAGCTACCAAACCTTTAAACACTGATATAAGGGGTCATACTAGTGGCCTTGTGGTTAGTGTTCTGTACTTCCACACACAGTTCTCACTTACACAAGGTTTATGCTAGTCTAAGTCCATTGACTTCAGTGGAGTGACTTCTAACTGCTCATAGCATGAGTGAATTTATTGTGTGTCAATGACACTGCAGGGGCTGGGAAGCCAGGTTTGGTATGGAGCCTAGGATTGGTATGGAGAAGGCATTCCACCCCAGGATAATGGGATGGGAAAAGAGGGCCTATTACTCACTAGCAACCATTCTGCCTATTCTAGCATAGTGTAGATTGAAAATGAAAGGCAGATGAGAATCCCTTTGAAGCCTGAGTAAGGTTGCCCTGGTATGGTATGGGCAGATCCTTCCCAACCGTGCCCCATGGACAAGGGGATGGGCTATAAAAGCAACTGAAGTGACACTTGGTTTTGGTTTATTAGCAAAAGAAAATGTATATGTAATTTCTTATGCTCTGCAATTGCCAACAGTTCAGTGACCGAGGTCATGAGCAAAATTTATTTTAGATAATTTTTACTTTCCGAACTGGGAGATTTAGGAAAAATACTATTTTTTTTTCTTATGTAAGAGGGGCAAGGGATGGTGTAGAAGTTCAAGTTATCCAGCGCAGGCCACAAGTGCTGCAAAGGCCTCAGTGAGAAAATGCCTGAGATGAAAACAAAAGGGGATGGTATGGGCAGAGTTACAAGGTGTGCTGAGTCAGGAATTCACACGGCACCCTGTCAGTCTTAGTCCCATCAGTTTTTATTAACTGGAACATGACCTAAAGACAGGCAGCTACCAGAAAGTGCCAATTAACTGAGTTTAGATGCTGCTGAGGGACTAATAAGGTGGAAGTAACCCCCAATAGCTGGGACTATATACGCAGATCAGAAGAGCCTGCTGGGAAGGAGAGTAGGGAGCTTGAATGAGGGCAAGTCCGGCTGCTACACGTCCCAAGAAGCAAGTGGGGGAAGCTCACTATTGACTGTAAATAGTATGTAAATAACATTGCAGGGATATAATAAAGCATGGTGGTTAAGGTTAAGCATGGTTTAGGACACTCGAGATGTGGTGGTTAGGAGTGAAAAGTCTCTATGGGGACCACCCCATAATAGCTCTAAAGTAGAGTTGGTGTGCTGGAAGGGTTTCCATTTTAAATTCATTTCAGGCAAGAGAAACACCAAGGAGAGATTAATGTTCTGTTTCTACTGTGGTTTTGAGGTTTATCTGGCTTAGCTAAAGAGTGAACACTTTCTTATCTGTGTGGAGGTTGTCTCAGTCACATGGAAGAAGTCAAATGGCAAGTCATTCTATAATCTTAGCAGTTGTGTTTGTATGTTGAAGTTGTAAGACTGGATAGTCTAGAGGCATAAAAATAGCCATTGGCAAATAGCTTTTGATTTCCCAAAAGCAAAGAGCAGCAGAAGTAGGGAACAGTGCTAACTTTTAAGGAGTTTTGCCTTTTCTTTTTTAAGCCAGGTACCAATTTCAGTGCTGCACCAGTCATCAAAGACCAAATCTACTTTCACTGTTTGCCTAGCCAGTGCTAGGGTGGGACCTCAGACTGACTTGTAGTGGCTGTAAATTTGGGAGGGGTTGAGTTTATATATTGTGTTTTTGTCTTTTATTATCCTAATTCCCTTTTCCACTGTTCTTGAGTTCCCCGTATCTAATAAAGCCCAAGTTACTGTTTTTACTACTCTGGGAACTGTGATTGTTAGAGCACCCACAAATAAAATAGCTGACATTCCTCTGTATGAGAATGTGTGTTAAATATTTTCCCAAGGGACCACCCTCAGTGTTCTCTGCTCTAGGAGCGGTTTCATTGGATGGCAGCACCAGGCACAGTTATAGGTGAACCCAAGACTCATAACCCTGAGGAGAAAAGGGAGAAGGCGGCAGCCATGCCTGGGGTTACACACCAATTAACTTCAGTGGTGCCAGGATTTCACCTCTGATTTCTAATGTGCCTTCAGTATCCCATTCCAGACACTCACTGTACTTAGAAATATATTGATGGATATTTTTGCCCATGCTTTACACAAAGCAGGTGGTTCTGAGACAGATTATAATTAATGGAGAAAGTAAACAACTTATTTTAAATCTAAGAGGGGAAAACAAAGTCCTTATTTAAATGAAGACTCCCACTTTGAAGCTATTTTAAAAGCCTGTTTTTGAGCAGCAATCTTGGAGAAAAGCACATCTTCTCCAAATAATGCATGCTAACTCTACAACACGTCTGTTTATGTCCATTATATTATATGACTGACATAAATGGAGGTGGCACATCAGATCCATGGCATACAGTGTAAATGGTGTTTGTTCTAAACAAGATAGCTGAGGTCCACCCTAATGGCAAAACAGCACATGGTATCTAGATTTCCATTCCGAAGGCAAATGAACATCATGGTTAAATTTTTCAGGCTGCTTAAAACTAGCTACTTAAATCCATATTTAGGCATTTAAAGTGGTCTAATTTTTGCATCTCCCATTGAAATGACTGCTCAACACCTTTGAAAACCAGGCAACTTACTTAGGTACCAAGCTTTAGGCACTCAAGTTTGAAAATGTTGGTCCATATATATTGTGGAAGGTATAGTGCTTGATCTCTAAGGCCAGGCTAATCTTTCTATTGAAGACTTCTTGCTGATGAAATTAGAAAACAGGTATGGGTTGGTTTTTTTTTGCTTTTCAGTTGAATAGTTATATTCCTATCCCAAACTGGCCCATGTAGCTGCTGTTTGCTGTAAAACAGATGATTGCACATCAGTGGAGGATTAGGTGCTTCCTTGTATATCTAATTTGTAACCCTAAATCAATATAAGCTGTTTTTTAAAATTGCTAATTTTTCTGAAAGCCACCTAAACCATCTCCCTCTCAGACTTCAAACAGTATGTACCATGGCTTGGGCTCTCTGTGGATAATTCCTCTAAGTGACTGGTTATACCTGCACTTCTAAGTAGAATTTTGTAATTCACCCCACTTTTAATTGGACCACCAGATTACAGTATCCCTCTTTACAAGCCCTGTTACCTCTAGCAGTGCCCACTGGGGTTTGACTCCTACTTTAGACTCTTCTCTTGGAACTGTAATGTTGAACAGCTTGTTCATAAATCCTATTGTTTTTTGTCCACAGGAACATCACAAGCTGAGAGAAAGGGGTTAAAATAACAAAAGCCTAATACAGTAAACCCTCGATTTAACGGACCTCGATTTAACGGACTTCGGATGCAACGGACAAAATTTCTGAGCAAGTCTGATGCATTCCTGATCCATTTCTGGCGGGCTGGCTGCCAGATCACAGCAGTGGGTGGGCTGGCTGCCGGCTCCCAGCTGCCGCCTGGGTCACGGCAGCGGGCGGGCTGGCTGCCGGCTCCCAGCTGCCGCCTGGGTCACAGCAGCGGGAGGGTTGGCTGCTGGGTACCGCCCGGGTCCCGCCTGTGAGTGGGCTGGCTGACGGTTCCCAGCTGCCGCCCAGGTCCCGGCAGCAGGCGGGCTGCGGAGCTGCCGCCCTGACCCTGTGGCAGGCGGCCTGCTGCTCCGACAGCTCGTTTTTTTTTTTTTATTAAATAACGGACTTTTGGATTTAACGGACACCCCCTCGCCCGAATTAGTCCGTTAAATGGAGGTTTTACTGTATATCTATCGTCTTACCTGAATTTAGCTTGTCATTGTCAGGTTAAGCAAGTTCCACTTATCCCAGGCACTACCCCAAATATTGGGTCTGCGTAACTACTGCCTCTGACAATAGGACATGTCCCCCTTGTCCAGATTCAGTGTATCCATCCACAGCTTATCCATTGCCAAGTTGCTTTGTTTAAAAGTTTCTGCCTGGGCTTTCTCCCTCTCGTATTGATCAGAACATGGTGGGAGTAAACTTACAAAGGAATTGGCACTGATTTTATGTCAAGTATCCCCAGAATGGGGTTAAATTCACCCATTTTCTGCCTTCCTGTAGTCCTAGAGCCTCATGGGACTAATTTACTCCTTTGGCTTCCATATAACTAAAAAAAGACATCAGAATGGGGAAAAGGAAATTCAAAAGAAATAAAGGCATCTCTAAAATGGCAGATGTTTAGGCTAAGCTGTGATGCCTACAATGGACTGAGGGGAGCTATGGTGTACTACAGCAGTGATTCTCAACATGTGGTACACATACCTATGGGGGTTTGAGAGGTTTTCCAAGAGGCACGTCAACTCATCTAGATACAGGAACTCCTCACTTAGCTGTCCCGGGTAACGTTGTTTCATCATTACATTGCTGATCAATTAGGAAAAATACTCGTTTAAAGTTGTGCAATGCTCCCACTTAACATCGTTTGGCAGCCGCCTGCTTTGTCCACTGCTTGCAGGAAGAGCAGCCCGGTGGAGCTAATTGGTGGGGGCTTGGAACCAGGGTGGACCAGCAGCCCCCCCAGCAGCTCTCTACTCTTCTGAGTTCCCTGAGCAGCAGCTGCCCAGTGGGCTATCAATTGCCACTAGTTCAGATGTCCCTCCCCCCACTGCCCTGTGCTGCTCCTGCCCTCTGCCTTGGAGCTGCTCCCGGGAGCCTCATGCTTGCTGTGCAGAGGGTGGGTGGGAAGGGGGGGATTAATGTCAGGGTGTCCCGCTGCTCCTGCACCCCACTTATGCCATCTTCCATAGAGCAGGGAGGACACATGGCAGTCTGTGAAGGAGATTCTGGTAGAAGTTGAGGTGGGTCTCAGCTTGCCGATCAAATCAACAGGACAGTGTACTTAAGACAGGGATCAGCATACTTAAAGGGGAAATGCACATCTCTCTCTCTTCCCCTCCCCCCCACAGGGTATATGTCTGTCTCCCCTCCCTTCATTCCTTCTGCCTTCTAGAGTGTGAGGCTACATTAACAATGTGTTAACCCTTGAAGGCTCAGCCAATTGCTAGTTCATCATTTAGCAGAAAGGCATCCCCTGGGAAATATCCCACCCTCTGACTTCACCTCCTCAACCAAGCTTCACAATCATGATTGCACTGTACCTATATCAAATTGTTTGTTTAAAACAGAGTGTATGTGTGTGTATATGTATAGGTGTGCATATAAATATATATGTCCTTAGTCTGGTGAAAAAAACTTCCCTGGAACCTAACCTACCCCCCATTTACATTAATTCTTATGGGGAAATTGGTTTAGCTTAACATCATTTCGCTTAGTCACATTTTTCAGGAACATAACTACACCATTAAGTGAGGAGTTCCTGTATGTGCATAGTTTTACAATAGGTTACATAAAAAGCACTAGCGAAGTCAGTAAAAAAATAAAGTTTCATACAGACAATGACTTGTTTCTACTGCTTTATGTACAATCCACTGCAGTGTTAATACAATATTTATATTTCAATTTCATTTTTACCATATAATTATAAAATAAAATAAGCAATTTTTCAGTAATAGTGTGCTGGGAAACTTTTGTATTTTTTCTCATTTTGTAAGCAAGTAGTTAAATGAGGTGTAACTTGGGTATACAAGACAAATCAGACTCCTGAAAGGAGTAGAGTAGTCTGGAAAGGTTGAGAACCACTGAGGGGAAACTATTAAAAATGAAGCACAAGACTATGAAAGGTATATTTATTTAAAACTGTTTCCTTCAGACTACTGGTTCCAAAATGTTTATGAATTTGTGCAAGCTCTGATTCAGGAATGATCAGAAGGATGATAGAGAACATCATCCTTTAATTCCTATTGTGTTTATTTTTCTTTTACATTTCTGGTGAGGGGAGACACAAGGGTGGGGGAAGAAGCATTAATTTCTCTTCAGATTCTAAAAATCTAAACTTTTCTTTAAAACTAGATTTGAAGCTGGAAAGTAAAACTCTCACAAAATTTTCTGTAAAAAAGGCAGAAATATATACATACAAAACAACACCACAAACATCTGTGGAATATCGAGAGCAAGAGACTCCTCTCCATGGAATGCCTAATAAAAGTGGAGACAGGATTATTTCCTGTTTATGATAACAGCTAGCTTCTGCAGCTTCTTCATTCAGTAGATCAGGGGAATTTCCATTGGTAGCAGAGAATTACTGCTAGAAATGACCATAGTTTGGAGTGTACAAAAACAGATGTTGGTGATACCCAGCCAAGTCACAATTTGTTATATTGTTTTAAAAACCATGTTGGCAGTTCTTGTGCCTTCCTCACTTCTCATCAAATTGTTTTATTCATTTCTCAGAGAAGAATATTTTCATTTGCTGATGTTTCAGGACAGGGCTAAAATTGGGAAAGATCCCACAGAGGACTGGCAACTTGAATAACTATTTAGCACTTTTGTACTGTAAGGAAAGTCTGTGTAACTTGGAAATAAATCCTTCAGTGCTTTTCAGAATCGTGTTAATGATGGAGCTGAACAAAACAGATCCATTTATTGATACTGATATACGGCAGTAAAATACTACGCCGAAGGCACGGTGGGTGAAATCACAGCTTAACTTAAATCAGTGGGTCAAGATTTCATCTGGAGAACTGAAATTCAATCACATACCATTTAATTCCAGTTCCCTATGTACTGATGTAAGAGGAGAGAGTCAGGTTACTGGGCTCTGTTTGTTTCTGCCTCTGTCTTCCTGTGAGATCTTGAGAAAACTGATTAACCTTTGTGTCCTAGTTTCCCCAAACTGTAAAACAGGTTTAATACATGTCTCACTGGCGTCAGAGAAAGGAAGTATTTTAAAGTTGTTTTTCCAAAATATAACTAAACTTCATTTGCTATTGATACCTCAGATGTTTCCATGCTAGGTTACTTTATTAGTGTCAAATTAACAATCAAGGTTCCAGGCTATTTGTTCTTTTAAAAACCTACCCAAAATCAAAAAGCCTCAACTTCATATCTTCTTCAGTCAACATGATTTAATAGGACGTTTTGCTCAATTTTAGTGAAAATTCTTCTATATCTCAGCTTCTATTATCTGGTCCCATCATACCTCATGAGAAACGCAGTCCAAGATCCCTCTCAGCAGGAGACAGAACATGTGCATTATTAAGAATGAAAAGGATCTGAAAACTAATTAGATAGGAATGTCTTTTCTATGGCAGAACTTACTAGTAATTAAACTTAAAAGCAAAAAGGTAAATTGCACATGGTCAGATATTCTCTACTTCTCACTTTGTAAGATCATTGACCTCTTGGGAACAATAATAGGTTAGCAGGGACGCTTCAGGATGGTAAAATAGCAAAAAAAGATTCATCATATGATGGAAGCTTTTATGGAGAAAAGTAAATTTATATAAAAGGACATGCAGAGTGTGGGAAGCTGGCAAACAGTCTGGGCAATTATCTTTAGAATCACAAGGTTCAAATCCATGAAAAAGGCAGAGAGCTTCTGGGCAACATCCTTTCTGTAAATGACCATGTGTTTTGGTTTTGGCGTGCTGTGTCCCTCCTGGGTTCATTAAGATGACTGCCTTTGAAACAATTGCTAAACTGCATATAGAGACCTGGATACAAAATACATCATGGAACAGGTTTTTACCACCATTTCCCCTCACTCTCATGTGCTATAAACATGGGGGGGGGGGGGAATGTCCTTTGTTCTCTTGTTTGCCTGAGTATGTGAATGAAATCAGATTTGGTTTCATCTATCTAGGTTTCTTGTGATCCACTTAGGAATGTGCACATTTGCAAATAAATCCCATCATTCAAGGAGAAGTGATCAGGCTTTTTAGTCAGCCAGAGGAACAGTTCTTAGCATACCATTTTCTAGCTACTTCCACAAATCCCTGATTTATTCCATGCTGCTGACAGTCTCTTCTTCCTAACTGCCATGACATGGAGCATGATGTCAGCCTGCCAGTTCCCAAAAGCTATTGCTTCTATGGAACAATGGCAACTGAAAATGACAACGTGCATTGGCCTGCAGCAATGCAATTGTGTTATCTTGCAATGAGTCATAAAATACCTTTCTGCCTCCCAGTGACACTTGTTTAATCTCTTAGATCTTAAAATATAAAGGCTGGGATGTATGTAACCAGAGGAGTAAAAACCAAAAATATCTGACACAGATGCTTAATATACATTAACTCAACATACTTTTTAAGTGAGGAGGATTCCTTCTGTTACATCTGTCTCCCTTGGTTTAGCATCCTGGATCAATTTTAATTTTGATAACAGGCATTTTGTCTCCCAGCTGGTAGATCAAAATTGACTTGATTAATTCCCCCCATCCAGTGGTTGTCTTTACTGTGTGTGACCATCCTATTCATGATGATAGCAGAAACTCAGATCAGAGCTTTTGTAGTCCGTGTAGGCTAAAAGTGAGCTTCTCTTGGCTGAGTCAATAAGTGTCCTGCTAAGGTTGCTTTATTGGAAGGACTCTTTTCGTACTTACAATAGCCCATTTATGATACTTTTTTTTCATAGCAATATTTGACCATATGGTTGACGATCCTTGCTACCCTAACAACCCCTGATTCACAATTTTTTTAGGACCCCAAAATTAACTTCTTAGATTGCCCGTACACTTCTTTTAATAGCAGTATGTTTTGGTAACCCCAGAACCATCCTCTTAACTGTTCACAAAATGGGAAAACTGCAGTTAAAGGCTTACCTGTGTGCTTTGAGGTAACAGCCCTACTGAGGGAACAGGAACAAAGAATCCCGATGTGCAGAAAGAATAGCAAATATAGCAGGTGACCAGCTTGGCTTAACAGAGAAATCTTCTTTGAGTTGAAACACAAAAAGGAAGCTTACAAGAAGTGGACACTTGGACAGATACCTAGAGAGGAGTATACACACCCCTCCATGCTCAATTTTTTTAATTAGGAAGGCCAAAGCTCAACTGGAGTTGAAGCTAGCAAGGGATATGAAAGGTAACAAGAAGGGTTTCTTCAGGTATGTTAGCAACAAGAAGAAGGTCAGGGAAAATTTGGGACCCTTACTGAATGAGGGAGGTAACCTAGTGACAGATGTGGAAAAAGCTGAAATACTCAATACTTTGCCTCGGTCTTCACAGACAGTCCGCTTCTGGACTGATGCCCTGAACAACACAGTATGGAGAGGGGGTGAGCAGCCCCCTTAGTGGTGAAAGAACAGGTTAAGGACTACTTAGAAAAGCTGGACATGCACAAGGCCATGGGGCTAGATACAATGTATCCAAGGGTGCTGAGGGAATTGGCTGATATGATTGCAGAGCCATTGGCCATTATCTTTGAAAACTCATTGCAATTGGGCAAGATCTGAGATGACTGGGAAAAGGCATCTTTTAAAAAGGGAAGAAGGAGAATTCAGAGAACTGCAGACCAGTCAGCCTCACCTCTCTCCCTCGGAAAAACCATGGAGCAGGTCCTCAAGGAATCCATTTTGAAGCACTTGGAGGAGAGGAAGGTGATCAGGAACAATCGACATGGATTCATCCAGGTGGGTGGCCAGAGAGGAACAGCAGAGCTGCTGCCAGCAGCAATGCAGCAATAAGGATGGCCTGGTATGGTATTGCCACCCTTATTTCTGTGCTGCTGCCTGCAGATCTGGGCCCTGAGTCAGCAGCCACCACTTTCCGGCTACCCAGCTCTGATTTAATTAAGGTGTAAGAGCTCACTGAACAATGAGGAGAAAACAAAATATTGGCTACTTTCTTAGTAAGTCAGCATTATCTAGCCTGAATGAGGCAGGAGTCATTGTATTTGTGTGTGGCCACCCCAGAGAGCTACTGATTGGTGACCATCCACTTTGGGGTGGGAAAGTCGACCATTGGAGTCATGTTAATGCAAGTGTGCAGGGCCATTAATCGCCTCCTGCTATGAAAAATCGTGACTCTTGGTAATGTTCATGACATCGTGACTGGCTTTGAACAAATGGGTTCCCCTAACTGTGGAGGGGCGATAGATGGGACCCATATACCTATTCTGGTGCCTGACCATATAGCAGATGAATACATTAACTGAAAGGGGTACTTCTCCATGGTTCTTCAGGCGCTTGTGGATAACCGTGGGCGTTTTACTGACATTAACGTAGGCTGGTCGGGAAAGGTGCATGACGCACGCATATTCCGCAACACCGACTTGTTCAAGAAGCTGCAAGAAGGCACTTTTTTTCCAGACCAGAGGATCCCTGTGGGGGAACTCGAAATGCCCATTGTGATTCTTGGCGACCCCACTTACCCTTTAATGCCCTGGCTCATGAAACCCTACATGGGGAGCCTGGACAGCAGCCAGGAAAGGTTCAGCTACAGTCTGAGACGCTGTCGAATGACTGGAGTGTCCTTTTGAGTGCCTCAAAGCTCGCTGGCGCTGTCTTTATGGGAAGCTAGACTTGGCAGAGGGAAGTATCTCCGCGGTTATTTCCACATGCTGTGCCCTACATAATCTTTGAGAGCGGAAGGGCGAAGGCTTCACTCAGACATGGTCCTCAGAGGTTCAACACCTGGAGGTCACGTATGCACAGCCAGAGAGCAGGGCTTTAGAGGGGCCCAGCGCGAGGCTGTAAGGATCAGGGATGCCCTGAGGGAGCATTTTGATGCTGAAAGCCAGTTCTAATGGGAATTGCAGAGGGAGGGAGGTAGGGAGGGTGCATTCTTTTAATAGGATAAGGCATTTGGTTTTCTGTAGCCATTAGTAATATATGTGTACTGAATAAAGAAACCCATTTATTAAAAAGAATTCATTTATTGAACAGCTATTTCAGTTTCTGAAATTAAAGGTTATGAAGAATGTGTGAGGGAGGAGGGTGGTGGTGAAATTGGGGTGGGATGGGCTCAGTCAGATTGACGTATGTCCGGGTCTTATACCCTCCAATGCCCTCAGAGTTGCTGTGTTCTCCGAACCCTATTTGCGGAGGGTGATAATGCATGTTATTGGGGTTGAGTGCAGTGGATAAGGGTCCTGGGTTTGGGGGTTGGTCGGTGAAGATGGGTGTTGGAGGCAGCTGTGGGTGGTAATAACCAGGCAGCTGTTGATAGTGGCCCAGAGGGCCAGAAGGGGAAGGGTTTTGGGGCAACTGAGAATGGGGGCGGCGAGCACGGTGCTGCTCCTCCTGAATGGCGACGATCCGCTGCATAGTCTCTACTTGCAGCTATATTAATGTAAACAGCTTTTCAGAGCTCTGCTGGTGAGCCTTCTCCCTCAACTGGATCTGTTTATCCCTCCGCTTGCTCTCATTCTCCCGCCACTGCTGTGCAATGCGATTCTCCATTACAGCCTGTTGCATTACTTGCTCTACAAGATCCTCTTTGCTCTTTCGTGGCCTTTTCCTCAGTCGCCTCAGCCTCTCAACTGGTGAGAAGACTGATGCCACAGTCAAGGTCGAAGCTAGACAGGGAAAAGTTTAAACAGAGGATTCCCTTGTACACAACAGACAGTGCTATGATTCCCCCGCATTCCCCGTTTCTCTGTCCCATTTGCCTGCCCCACACAGAGCACACAAACAACAGAGCCCCTGCTGTGGTGAGTTGTCTCTGGATGCAGGGGGAATGATTGTTTCCCTGCTGTGCTGTCCTACGGCTTGGGGCGAGCGTAGGTCATTTTTGGGAACCGTACTCGGAGCACTGTCCCAACATTCTCCATAGGTGTTCATGCTGGAAGATCTCTCGCTGCTGCAGGTGACGGAGCAAGAAAGGGAGGCATTCTAATGAGATGCGGCTTCTGCCCAGGGCCATATGCAGCTTGCCTCTGTGCACCAATGCTCCCTCCACCCCTCGTAGAACAGTGGCGGGGACTAGTGACCGTGGCCGGGACAGGGGCCATACTAGCTCTCCCAAGAAACCTGCGCAGGCACATTACAAGACCTCTTATTGAGACCTTTGAAGAAATCACTGATGACGATTACCACGACGTGATAAACTACATCAATCTGCTATTCCACATGGAGGCAAGCATCAATGGTGGATTAAACTATAAGCAATAAAAGCACGTGCTTAGGGCCCCAAGAGAAAAGGAGCCCCAAGCAACAACAAAAAATGGTTACAAAATTACAAGTTTGCATGGCCTTAAATTAAAAAAAGTCTTAATTAACATCTTGGGCCCCCCAAAATCCCCCAATGTTGCATCGATTACACTTGCAAATAAAATCTGGGTTGTGAATGGGCATGAGAGTTGAAAGCGGGGCCCATTGCTTGGCTGTGCTTAGGGCCCTTTTCACCCTCGCCCAAGTTGCCTGCCTTCCCAATAGAAAAGTAGCTGTACTTGCGCAATCCGCTGCTGCTGCCCTGCCCCCCGCAACCGCCGGATGCTGTGGCTGGCTCTGGCTGCCCTCCGGGCTTGAAGAGTTCCTGGCTGCATGTCTCCTGGGACTCCTCCGTGCCCTGGGTCGCTGCTGCGGCCACTGCTATCGCCGCCACTGCCGCCTCCTGCTCCTGCTCTCCGTTCTCCTCCTCTTTGGCTTCCTTCCCCCCCCCCCTTCACTGGTGGGCTGGGAAGTGTCCTCAGTGTTTGATGGAGTGCACGTTTGATCACCACCAAGTATCACATCCAGCTCCTTGTAGAATCTGCAAGTCACGGGCACTCCTAAGCTCCTTTACTTTTACCCGGCACAGCGGAGTGTCCTGCTCATGGCCTCTTTCCATCATGGCCGATGATATCTGGCCATATGTATCGTAATTCCTGCGGCTAGACCACAGCTAAGACTGGACAGCCTCTTTCCCCCAACAACTGATGAGGTGCAGCACCTTGGTATTGCTCCATGGTGGAGATCGCCTATTGCAAGGAGGCATGGCCCATGGAGTCATGGTAAAGCAAAATGATCACCTGCAATGATTCCCTGAGGAGCACTCCACGCCTGGCTGGAGAGCCAACAGGAAGGGGATTTTCAAATTTCCCTAGGAATTTGAAGGGCTGGTCTGACGTGTGGTCACCTGAGGACGTGACAAAAGAGTTTGAAAGTGATGACCAGAGTGGCTTGAACAGGAATTATGGGCCATGCTGAAGGCTAATGCACAATGGGTGTCCACATTCGTGCCGTAGCGCTACAGCGGGAGCGCTACAGCCCTTATTCCCCGTGTGGAGGTGCATTACCAGTAGCGCTATAAACGCGGACTTATAGCGCAATACGTGCTTTGCCAGTGTGGACGGGTAGCGAGTTATAGCGCTCCTGGAGGCTATATAGTGCTATAAAGTGACAGTGTAACCAAGGACTGAGAGATCTACATCAACTCCCTGTCCGATAAAGCAGAGGAAGGCCTAAAGCGCAACAGTCTGCATCTTCCCTACAGAGCCATCATGTTTCTGGCTGGCAATCACACAACCAGATGGCTTTCCCTGCTCCTTGGCAGATGAGGTCCTGACAGATGGATAACACATTATGAAAGCATGATGAATCCCGCACCAGCTGACCACTGTTCAGAGCTACATGACCTGTCAAACTGTATGACGGCAAACACTGATTTTCTGTTACTCAAGGAAGTATGAAAGGCTGTCCAAAAGTTATGGAATAGACATGATGCTGGGCCTGATGATATTCTGCCTGAGCTTTGGAAACTGTCATTGTGTGTTGTCCTCTGTCAAGGATTCTTTAAAGTGGGGACATTGGACAAAAGTACCATAGAATGGAAAGAAGGCATGATAGTGTCCTCATAGAAAAGCAAAAGATCTTGCACCAAGTGTGACAACTATAAGCCAATCTCTTTGGTATTGGTCCTTGGAAAGATCTTTGCTCACGTTATGCTTGGTATCATGCAGCTACATTTTAACAGACTTTGGGCTTGTCCTCACTGGGGGGGGATCAACGGCAGATACGCAACTTCAGCTACGTGAATCACCTTATCCTGATTTTTTCACACGTGCTGTCTGATCACCCTATGGTGGAGTGAGGAAAAAACCCAGGATGTTCAACTCTGAATAAGCATTTATGAGGATTCTCCAAATGGGGTTGCGTGTTGATAATGAGATAATATAAAGTAAGCAGCACTTTCTTCTTGCCACTGTTAGATAGCCAAAAGGATTGCCCAGTGAGACAGTGGGATGGATATCAGGCTGGTTACAAAGTCCTTAGAGAAAACACAGGAGAAAAATATTCAGAAATCTTAGGTTCATAAGTATATTGTCTGAATTTAGACATGTTTGGAGCATATTCGTTTGGTACCTAGGAATTAAAAATCGGAAATAAATTCTAACCTCATCCCATTGGACTTTTTCTTCCCTTCATTGGACTTTAGGCTAATAGTTTAAAATGACTGAGTCTGTGTTTAGACTGTAAATTGCTCATGGGAGGGGATGCCAGCGTTTATTTTAAAGCATACTATTCGCACCTGACAAATATTCTTAATAAATAAGAAAAGTAATGGCAAGTGTAACTGCAAGCTAATGTCTTTTTACTGGAGTTAAAACAGCATAAGGGATTAAAATAACAAGTACAGGAGTGAACTCAGGTTTTTTACATAACATTATCATGCAGCATGATATAAAATCATCAACAGCCACTGATATTGCAAAGAAGATAGATTTGAGCACCAGACACACACAGCATGCACTGCTTGCATCCGACGAAGTGGGTATTAGCCCACGAAAGCTTATGCTTCAATACTTTAGTCTTTAAGGTGCCACAGGACTCTTTGTTACCTCTGCTATTCCAGACTAACATGGCTACCTCTCTGATTCTAGACACACATAGGTGATCCATCCAAGTACTAAATGAGCACAAGGTCCCTTATTTTTAAAAATCACATGAAATCAGATACATTAAGCCTGGAATGGCCATCCTTTTTTCAAGAATCTAGCCACTGCCTCTTTGTCTATTTTATTGTAGCATTGATAAATTATTCATTCAAGGATGCCTACATCTGTCATATCATCTAAGTTGCACTATTATTTAATTGTAAAAATCTATGAACTCTTTTATAGGTGACAAGTTGGAAAGTTAAGGGTATTGTGGCAGGAAGGGGAGCTATACTCCTCCAGAATAAAAGATCTAGAGTATTCAGAGAAAACAAACTTACGTTTCTGTCATTCTGTCCAGCCTATTTAAATAATAAAGCACAAATTAACAGTTCATGCCCTAAATACAGTGCCCAAGGCTCATGGGAACTGGCCGTTTCCAGGGAGTCAGGGAGCAGACTACCTGAGACAGGCTCTGCCAGGAGAATGAACCAACTTGGATCCACTTGTGAGTTGTTAATTGCCTAGGTGGCTTGGCAGCAGAATGGAGGAAACTCCTTAAGGAATGAGGCTCCCTGGAGAGCAGAGGCTCACAGGGAGAATGAACAGACCCATAGAGTGCTCCCAAGTAAGGACTCTATGAGCCCAGGAGAATAAAGTGGGCACCCTGCAGAGCTAGTCCCCTCCCCACCAAAGAGTGACTTGCTGTCGGGGGAAGACAGGTGTATGGCTGAACACTCAACAGGGACCTGAGAATCAGGCAGGGAATTCAGCCTAAGAGTACTCTGGGACTAGAGTTAAGACTGATCAGCAGGGGTAGAGACTTTCCAGTGGACTGAAGCTTTTGTTTGTGTTGTCCTTTTTCTGTTGAGAGCCTTCAATGGGACATGGCTACAACAATACTGAGAATGACAATGGAAGATACTGAATTTTGCTATTTGAAATGGAAACTGAAGAAGGAAGCAAAACTCAACTCAGTAACTACGTCCTGTGCAAATGCAAGAAACAAAACATCGGCAGAGGACTAACCATCTATAACCTTCTAACAACTACATACAACTCTAAATATGCTGAGCAGATCTGCAGAAGGGCTTCAGAAAAATTGAGGAGCCATCTTGTGCACCTCATGTACTCCAGAAAGGACCATCTCAAACAAGAAATCATCATATGCTCTCATACATTAGAAGGAAAAAATCAAGAACCCTACCTAGAGATTATGCAAAAACCTCAAAACAACTATCAGAAAATCCTGATGGTAGCCATCCAACACACACAAAAAATGGAACTAACTATAACAGCTCCACAACCCATGACAAGTTGGTCCAATAAAATATATTACCTCACCCACCTCATCATCCTCCTTTTTAATACTAGAAAGGCCTTCTTGGACTTGTTTATACCTCTGATTGAGGGGAAATCGAGGCAGGGCTGTGCCTGACCACGGGGGTTACTTTTGTTTCTCACTGAGATTTTCCCAAAATAAACCATTAACTGATGAGCCATAGAAAAATTAGTGACAAATTAAGCTCTTGTGACTAGTTCAGAAATACTTGTCCTAATGTTTTCTGAAGCTGTTTGGTCACCTGGATCCATATGTGCTAAACAACCTAGTTCTAGTTTTGTGGTGGTTTATTTTTTTTCCTGCAAAGTCTAAGGTGAAGACAGTTGTGTATCTTATATCCACCAGGATTCACACCAACTCCCTCATTACAAACATAAGAAATGAATCTCTATGGCTTTTTTAAGAGAAGTCTTTTTTTTGTCAAATGGGTATGTAGCCTGCAGATTCTTTCAAGGCCATTTCAAGCTCTGGGTGTCTGGGGTCATTGAAAAGTGACTCGGTTCCTTCCTCTCTCCCCCCCATTACTGATCCAGAAAGTGAACGGAACTGGTGAACACCGGAATTTAGATCCCACCAGGTCTTTGATGTTAAAGAGAAGAGGGGCCAAATTCTGTTCCAGTTGTTACTCTGGGTGAACACCAGTGTAGCTGAGAGTTTAATTTATCCCTAAAACAACAGGAAAAACTCTGCTTGCTTTCATGTGAAAGATCTGTTTTGTTACATTTTCCTTTGTGCTTGACCTTTTTTGTGATTTCATTGAATATTTCTTCCTGTAGCCTCAATACATCTATCATTCCTTCCTAATGGTCCATCTCTTCTAAATGAGTCATGCCTGTTACATAGCAGCATCAAAGCCAGCAGGGGCCAAGTTTCAAACACATAATTTATCTTTATTGCCTTGACATTTTTCCACAACAGTGTAGCTGTCTGAAAGTGTGCAAAGTTGCAGCAGAGGTAAGAATGTGTCCAATACGGATTATCCTGAACTGATTGTGATTACATTTTTATCAAGGACTAGCGAAAATACCCGGCGTTGCTCGGGTCAGTCGGAGGTGGGGAGGGGGCAAAGAGCTGAGCGAGTGCGGGGTCCGTTGGAGGGGGCAGAGAGCAAACCTGACACCCCCACCTCACCCCCCCCGACCAAACCCGACACAATGTATCAAACCCAGAGTAGATAGATGAGGATGCCCCTGAATTACACTCCCTTGCTGTGCTCAAGCACAAAAGATCACATGGTGGTGGTAGGTGGGATGACCTAATCCTGGTCACCCAGAATTCTAGGGTGTCACACATGGCTTGTTGATCACTAGAGCCTTGAGTCCGCCAGAGACAGACAAACAACTTTAATAGGAAATCTTCTGTTACTGTCGCTATTTTGAATAACTAAGGCCTCGATCCTGCATTTATACATAGGCTTAACTTTACACTGGTGGGTTCAGTGAGACCACTCTCACACATAATGTAAGTGTTTCGCATGAGTGAATACTAAGTGCAGTAAACTTGTTTTCTTCCCTCCCCTTTTTTCAATTATATTATAGCTAGTATATGGAAACTGGAAGGTTTTCATGGTTTGAGGAAATCCTCTTCCTTTTTTCTCTGTCTTCCCCTCTCTCTTTCCCATGACACTGTATTGTACATGTATTGTACATTTTCTACCATCTTCCCCACATCTCCCATTCTACTTTGTTGTTCTCTTCCTCATGTGGTGTTTTTATTATCTAGTTTCTGTGAAGTTTTACTACATATAGATATATGTTTTACCATGTGTGTGTATGTGTCTTAAAATATATAGTTTTATTAAATTCGTATTTCAAACTAGGTATTGCAAGCTTTCTGGAGCAAGGACTGTCATTTTCTATTCTACGAATGTGTAATGTATAACACACTGGGCCCCAATCCCTGACTGGGGTGACATACAAACACAATAATAGCAAACTATATAAGATCTTACAATATCTTAATCTGTGGCTACAGTTTTAAATATAATATATGGGATTCTAATTATATTAATCTGAAACATATTACTGTACTGGGAATCAAATTAGCCTCAGTGTTTTATGGAACTCAGATGTGAAATACCAGAGATTGACATAGTTTCCTCAATTATAGGTGAAAGAGCAAAAACAATCCCAAAGTTAAAACTAGAGAAGAAAAACACAGTTGCTGGGCCTTTAAACACCCTTCAGTCTCATAATCTTGGAAGACTTGGCAGGTGAAACTACATAAACAAAGGAGGGTTAATATAAAGCTGTAGGGAAATGTAGCTCAAAATGTTAAGAAATGGAGGCTAAAGAGTTCTACATAGCACACTTCATTGGTGAACAAGAACCTCAGACAGTAGGACTGAGATTATGTGGAAAAATATACACTTTATTATTTTGCTATTGATCATAATAAAAAATAACTGAGGGATAGATTGCACACTTGCAATGCAGACTGAGTGAGGGACAGTGTAGGAATCAAATTATGACTCGGAGAGAGACTGCTTCCTGTTTGTTCCAGGAGAGAAATAATCTGCACCAGTCCTTTTGCTGGCACAGATTACTTATCATGTATCTAAATACACAGGACTGCCAGGGTTAATAGCCATTTCTCATCCCTTCTTGCACACTCCCTGCCCATCTGCACCAGATGGGCAGTACCAGATCAGCAGTAGCTGCTATCTCCACTCTGTGGTTTCCTGTGATATAGATTGTCTTTGAAGGAGTGGGAAAAGGCTAAATTATGCTCCTTTAGTTTCCTATGTACACACACAGTGGTATTCACAGTGACATTAATATTTCACTATTATTAATATAGTATTATATAATATTATATATATATATAATATATAATATATATAATTATAATATATTATATATATATATATTATATAATATTAATTAATATTAATAGTGACACTGCTTTGTTCTCTCTCGCTCTCTGGCCACCCTCTGCCCCCATAGAGTTACTGTCTTGAAACTTTCCATCCCCTTCCTGGCTGGCTTCATGCTACAAATCTGAAGAAACAACTCGCATGTTCTCACATTAGTTTTTTGCATCTTGCAATTTTCAGGTTTTTGATTTATCTTTTTTACCCCCTTTCTGTAGACCAGACTAATTTGCATAGGATAGTGTCCTTTTAAGATTTGACCATAAATTACAGAAAACACTGTTTATCAACCTTGATAGATGAAAAGATGAGATGAACCTATTCTGGATTTAGGGAGCTAAATCCCCTCCTAGCACTTCTGAAATTATTCTGTTTTGTCATTTAGTATTTCTGCTGAAACTCACTTGTTTTAATTTCACTATTTACCATGCATAGAAGTTAACTGAACTGAATTCATAACCTGTATCTGTTATGGACATACCACTTGTTGGTTTCCTTGAGCTATCAAAAGATCTAATTCAGGTAAAACATATTAATAAAATGCTGCAATGTGCAGCTTCACGTTTCCTGTGGTGGTTCCAGGATATGCGAAGGACATGGTTAGTGAGGTAATACCTTTCATTGGTGAAAGAGACAAGGTTTTGAGATCCACTGGTCTCCAGACCTGAACAAGTTCTGTGGAGCTCAAAACTTTATCTTTTTCCAACAGAAGTTGATCCAGTAAAATATACTACTTTGTATCTCAATGTTTTACATGAGATAAAATAGCCTTGTATGTTAAGTATTTCAGTTTTTTCCAAATCCATAAACATTGCTTCTTAATATAGGGCTTTCACTTATAAGAATTTGATTCTTTTCTTTGGTTTGGCTGTCCTTCTCATGTCCTTTGAGATGATCACATGAAAAGTTAGTGCTGGCAAATTGTTAGGCTAGATACATCTCTAATGAAATGTGGTGTTTTTTTTAAGTTCTGCTTTTTCTGCTGATGCTTATTGCCATGGTTTGGCAAACCAAGCCTAAGCACTGTCATTTGGGTGCTACACAAAAGTGCAATTATCTTGAAATTCCTTAATGTATCACTTGTATCTAAGCACAAAAGTGAAGAGTAATTTTGTTATAAATTGTAAAAACCCATTTTAACCATGTGAAGGATGTGGGGCTGCTCTAATCTAATTTAGGACTACCACATGTTCTATATGTTACATGATTGTGAGGGGTTTATTTTATGAAGACGGGATTAAATCAAGAAGAGACAGACTCCTTGTTGACAGGGAAGAGTGTAGTTGTTCAGCCTCTCATTTGCCAACACTTAAGAGAGAACGCAAGACCCATCTGCTGTGATGTCCTATCTTGGATCACCCAATGAGCTCATCAGCCTAGCTTGTCAAATGTGTGTGTCTGGGGAGGGGTAGGAATGCCTGTTTGTATATACAGGAAAATTGCCAAATCCCAGGACCATGAGACAAAAAGCTTCTGAGAGATAGGTCTAACTTTAACTTTACTATCTCAGCTCTCTGTCAAGCCTATAGGCCAGATAGATAGGTATGCAGATATTTTGGGTTTTTTTTGGTGATCTCTCTGGTCACTTTATTTATTTATTTATTTATTTATTTATGGTCACTAATTCCTGAGGGGAAGAACCACAGGTACTGAGTCTAGTCAGACCTGCTGGTGAAGCACAGTTGATAGAGTAGACCATGTCCTAGGCCAGGGGTCGGCAACCCGCGGCTCCGGAGCCGCATGCGGCTCTTTCATCCCTCCGATGCGGCTCCCTGTGTGTTCTAATTTTAACCGGCCCGCAGACTGTTTTCTATGCGGCCCGCCAGCACTGTCCAACCAGTGCGCGGAGCCGCAGCCGAAAGAGAGGGGCGGGGTCAATAAGAGGCGAGCGGCGGGGGGGGGGGGGGAGAAGAACGGAGGCGGAGCCGGGGCCGGGGCACGAGGCGAGGCGGAGCCGGCGGAGAAGTGCGAGTCGGGCCGGGGCAGGAGGCGAAGCGCGGCGGAGCCAGCGGATAAGAGCGAGCCGGGGCCGGGGCACGAGGCAAGGCAAGGCAAGCTGGGGGAGGGGGGGAGTGAAAGCACGGCCGGGGGGGGGGGAGGGGGAGGAAGAAGAGCGAGAGCACGGCCGGAGGGGGGGGAGGGAGGGAAGAAGAGCGAGAGCACGGCCGGAGGGGGGGGAGGGAGGGAAGAAGAGCGAGAGCACGGCCGGAGGGGGGGGAGGGAGGGAAGAAGAGCGAGAGCACGGCCGGAGGGGGGGGAGGGAGGGAAGAAGAGCGAGAGCACGGCCGGAGGGGGGGGAGGGAGGGAAGAAGAGCGAGAGCACGGCCGGAGGGGGGGAGGGAGGGAAGAAGAGCGAGAGCACGGCCGGAGGGGGGGGAGGGAGGGAAGAAGAGCGAGAGCACGGCCGGAGGGGGGGGAGGGAGGGAAGAAGAGCGAGAGCACGGCCGGAGGGGGGGGAGGGAGGGAAGAAGAGTGAGAGCACGGCCGGAGCGGGGGGGAGGAAGGGAAGAAGAGCGAGAGCACGGCTGGAGGGGAGGGGGAGGGAAGAAGAGAGTGTTATTTCATTTTAAATGTCAAAAGGGTTTTGTGGCTCCCAGTGTTTTCTTTACTGTGGGAAACGGGTCCAAATGGCTCTTTGAGTGGTAAAGGTTGCAGACCCCTGTCCTAGGCTGCAATGGCCTGTATAAGGGTGTGAGAATCATGGGATTTAATCTTCAGATCACAAATTCAGTTAAGACTGGATACAATTACTTTGTCTAATGCCACCCACATCTACTCTTTGAAGGCTAAATATGCCATCTGGCAGTACGTTAGGTATGTTAAAAGATGGGGTAATAATGGGTATAATCATATCTCCCATACATATCATTTTTCAATATTTTTTGTAAATTTCCATTGTGCATTGATGCACATCTGACTTTTTTTGTTATTTATTTAAATCTAAGTTTCCTAATCTTAGTCCTTTTGGTTTGATTGTTATGAATGTTAGGCACAATGATTTCCATTTAGAAGACAACACTTACAACAGCTACTGCACAGTGGTACTGTACTTCCTAGTCTATTACTTCCAAGTATCTCTCATACCACTGAGTGGTGATTTTTGGCAAATTCTCTCTTCTATCCTAGTCAAGTTGTTATACTGTCCTCATCTCCATACATGAGCAGCTTCCAGAAGTGAAAGCATTTAACACAAAATCTTTTTCTTGCCTTTAGGTTTCTGCTTGGATTTTTAAAATACTTTTTAAAATTTAAGTCTGCTATGCTATGTGTATGTTCTTGAAGGCAATACAATAGAAATGTGCCATGCACCTATAATGGGATATGGTAATGTTTAAGTGGTTCTTAGATCAGTGAGAGTTTGTGCTACTGATTTGGACTCTCCCTGGAGAAAGCTGTCTCCTGAATAAGGGTGTTTTGTCCTTGCTGACCTTTTAATTGGAGACCACTGTGTTGCTAAACATACCAGAGACCTGTATATCCTAACCGTACGCTGATTTACCTGGGCTTCTGCTATGCTGCAGTGAAAAATAAGAAAAATCTTTCAGTAGTAAAAACGTTAACTCTGATTCTGGTTTTATGTCCTCTCCCTCCCCCCCCATACCAGAGAAGTTTTTAAAAAATGTTCATGTTCATATTCAAGCAACCTATTTAATAGCTGATATTAATGGAAGGAAGTAGTAGTTTTAAACTGGAGTTAAAAACTTGCAAAAATGAGGTAGAAACTTGTTTTTACATGAATTGTTTTTCTAAAGATGGATGACTGTAGAAGACCACTTTTTGTGATGTTGCCATATTTAATGTTCTATTTTTCATTTTAGTTCTTAAGTATCTAACAATGAAGACGTTTGTCTATTTGATAAATAAATAATTAAATTAAAAATAATTGCTTTTCAACAAGATGTTCCTAAACATCCTTGTGAGTTATGTGCCCAAACTTATTTGAAGAGCATGTGCAATGTGAATTTGATAATAACACCCTAGTGTATATTTACATGCAAAATATGGGCAGCATAAGGCAAAAAAGCAGTCTGTGTATGGAGTAGCCTAATTTTAACTACAGCAAAAATGTCAAATTCAACAGTTTTAATGTACTTGAACATATAGCTTAATAAAGATTTCTAATTAACACTATCTATTTAAAGGTTTAAGATTAGCAGCCGTGTTAGTCTGTATCCGTAAATAAAATGAGGAAGACTTTGTAGCACCTTAGAGACTAACCAGTTTATTTCAGCATAAGCTTTTGTGGGCTATCGCCCACTTCATCGGATGCATAGAATGGAACAGAAGGAAGATGCATTTATACACACAGAAAGAAAAAAAATTGTACATAAGCATACCAATTTGTAAAATTTACATGGGCTATTATCAGTAGGAGAAAAAAAACCCCTTTTGAAATGGATATCTGTCAGGCAGGATTTAACACCTATTGAAGGTAAATTAACAAGGGAAATGCAATCAATTAGTTTAATGAGAGAACCATTCGCAAGTTCTGTTAAGCCCTTGGTTTATTGTGTCCAATTTGAAAATTAATTCCAGTTCCTCAGTTTCTCGTTGGAGTCTGTTTTGGAAGTTTTTCCGTTTCAAAACTGACACCATCAAATCTTTAATGGAATGGCCAGTAGCAGGCATACAATTCATGTTATGGCCATGTGTCATAGCCACCAAGGAGAGAGATGCAGGAGGAACAAAAGGCATCTGTGTGACTGGCTGTCTGTGCCTTGAGGATGTTCAAAATACCACTGACAGAAATAACTCCTGTCTCCCAGTCACTGACAATGGAACATTCCAGAAGCTGCAAACATGGGTTGCAGGCAGAGTCTCAGTGGCTGAAAAGTGTCTTGTAGAAGGAATGGTTTTCTTCAGCTGAAGCTGTTCCACTGTGTGAGTAAATAGATAATCATTGGGATAGAGAGAGTGAGCAGAAGTATGAGAAGGACTCTGTATCCTGGTGATTAGAGCACTCATTTGGGCCCAGGGAGACCCAGGATCCAATTCCCCTCCTCCAGTGACTTTTTAAAACGATTTACCCACAGTGGAACATCTTTAATAGGAGGGAGTGAGGCACCCCACACCAGAATGTCCCATATCCTAGTGGTTAGGGCACTCATCTGTGAGGTGGCAGGTCCCAGTTCAGATTTCAGTCTACAAAGCTCTCCCATCCTTTTCACAGTCAGTTACTCAAATGTGTACATGTCTGACTGTCGCATATAGGATGTGGAATAGGGCCATGGAATTGGATTTGTCCTAAATTTTGGAGAAGCTACTATGTACAATTTTCAAAACCACCTCTGCAAGTTGAGTCTGTTCTATTTTCAAAAGTGACTTAGGCACTTAGTAGCCTATGTCTCATGGGATGTGGGTTCCCGAGTCACTTAGGCATAGTCTATGCTTAAAACATTAGGTTGAGCCAGCTACATCACTCAGGGGTATAAAAATAATCCCTGGTGTAGACTGCTTTACTGCTTCTCTGGGAAGTGGATTACCTACACTGACAGGAGAAACCCTCCCATCAGCATAGGTAGTAGCTACACTGAAACGGTACAGATGCAGCATGGAGCTGTGCTGCTGTGGCATTTGAAATGAAGACAAGTCCTTAGATACTTCTCGAAATTTTATCCATTGTTGTTTCCTTGTGTAGGGTAATAAAAAGGTTTTCAGTACAAGCAAGTTTTTGTTGGGAGTTTCTAAACAGTCAACACTTTAATTACTTTTAAAAGCGAGAGAGAGCTCCAGTGTGGTCCTTGTGGGGAAGCATTTTAACTGTGTTAAACCACCTGCATTGTTCTGTAAGAACAGACTGGTATTTGCACAATTCAGACTAGTTACACCATGTATTAAAATTGCTCTGTGTTGGTTTGTGTTGGTTTGGCTTATCTTATTTGATTTCATTAAAATCTGATGTTCGGCCAGCACATCTTCTTTTAAAATTTATTCCATGCTATTGTAGTTCTTTTCCTTGATGAATCTTGCTGTAGCATACTTTTTTGTTGTTGTTGTTGCAACTGCCAGCTACTGTAGAAGTCAATGATGTGACATATGGCAGTAAGCCATTCAGTGACTATATTTCTCTGCACTTGTTTTCTGGCTCTTTGTTAATAGGTTCTCTATCAACTGTCATATTTGATGTAAGGTGACTCTGTCCTTACTGCAGGTATTTTCTGAATATTTGAAGCTGTTGCAAAAATAATACTTAATATTGTATTTGCATTGTTCTTTTCAATCCTCTGTAGCTGCTTATTAAACATTTCCCTGCAAAGGACATGTGTTTCACTCTTGATGATCTACGTCTCTTTCTATCCTGGCATTGGCTCAGTGAATGCTTAGTGGAAGAACAGGAGATCATGTTCTGCTCTTACAACTGCATCCAGAGCATATTCACTGAAGTCAATAGGTTTCACTTCATTTGATTTGCATGGGTGTAAGTGAGACCAGCATATCTTAGGTTGCATCAGTAAAACTGATGCTGTGAAACTCCATTATCCAACTGGGATGAGATACAAATTACTGTGCTCTCAATACAGTATCTCAACTGAATTCACTGAAGTTATTTTAGAATTAAACTTGTATAAATGACAGTGGAATTTGCCCAAAATTTCTGAAAGAAATTGACCATGTTGACATTTGCCGTGTCATCTCTCTCTCTCTCTCTCTCTCTCTCTCACACACACCTTAAATTAAAACCTACTGAAATAATGTGACCAAGTAATTGTTGCTGTAGAAAAGTAAGTTGAAAACTTATTGACTCCCTTTGGCTTTAAATATACAATTTTAGAGTTTCATTTACATATTTTAATGATTATTAACTACTGTTTGCAGGCCCATTGACTCCCATGGAGTTAATTGTGAACTCTGGGAGCCCAAAGAATGCAGGAGCGGACCCGTAGGTCTCAATTCTGCAAAGACTTGCACATGTTTAAATTTACATACTGTGACTATTCCCATTCAAACCAGCAGGGGATTTACAATGAAGAAAGTTAGCTATGTGTGAAAGTCTCTGAAGGGCTGGGGCCTTAATCTGTAATTGTATCTAGTTCTGTGGAAGTTTATGGAACTGTGAAATAAGAAGTGGTATAGTATGTAATATCATACAAAATTGCATGCAGCTCTATAAACCCAACTCAGCAGCTACCTTATAAACTTATTTATTAATATAAGAGGAGACGTCCCTGCCACTGACCACAATTAACACTTTGACAAGGACAGCTCATGGGGCAAGAATGAAATTAAAACTCTGATTAATACATTTATTGGAAGGTCAAATATTCTTCAGACTTGTCAGTGAACAACAATATAAAATTAATGTCAGAAGATGGCCATTTCCTAGCAAGTTGTAATTCCTTTGAAGTTTTTTAAAAGTTCTACTGTAGGAGTTATGAAATTGTTTAGGTGTTTTTTCAAGTCTAGCAGAGAACACACACAATTGGATAGGCTTGAATCGGATAAATCAAGGTCAACATAATTATAAATTCTTTAGTCCCAGCATATTATCGTTGCATGGTTCAACTCGCTGTGGTAACTAATCACAGTTGCAATCTTTTATGGTTGTTTGTAGAGCAAAATTTCCCATAGAATTATATTATTTACGTCTGCTTTTGATGAGCAAGCCAGGTTAGCAATTATTCTCTGTTGAAATTCTCATGTCAATCAGTTGCCAAGCAATTAATTTAATCAGAAATAGAATGGATTGATCAAATGAGTCAAGGGGATTTCCAGAAGAACCATAACAAAAGAAGCACTATGAACAATAAATTGCTATATATTGTTTGGATTATTATTATAGACGTGTTGCTAGCGGCTTACAAGCTGGGCTGATGGATTTTTCTCAATTTCAGTTACAATAAATGACAGCTTGAATTTAAGAGTTGAAATTCCATCTTTGTTCCTTTTTTACCCCACTGTTTGCTTCCTTCCCTAGATTTGCTTAATTTATATTTTAAGACTTTCTTCTTCATTAGTAATGACTCTTTTCTTGTATCTGCTCTCTAAATGACACATGCCACTTGAGGTACCAAACAGGATTTTGAGGCCCTGGGTTGCTCATCAATTGCATGTTTATGCCAAATTACTCCGCTTTATAAGGTCACACTTGAGCTTTATTAGTAGATAGTAATGGGATATAGCTTCAAACCAGCCATAGTGGTTTTGCAGTGGCAATCAACTGTTTGTTTTTAATTCTATTCTTGCCACTACTGCCTGTGGGCATCCTGAGCAAAGCAAAGACACTGGAAATGCTCCTCCGTTCATCAGCTACCTAGGCTGTTCATGCAGCAGTGCAATCAGCCTTCCCTGATTCCCTGAGGATACCCTTTGGGTTAACAATGTAAATATGCTGCTGCTGAGCTCTGACCTGTGCACTTAGTCTGAAGTTCTCTAAATGGTATCTACTGCTCTAATCTTATAAAATGTTGGGCTGCAGAGTGCTTGATCATGTCAGTCTGAAACAAGCGCTCTGCAGATGCAAGTAAAATATTTCATGAGGTATCGTAATTAACAATGCGTCTATAGTATACTAATGAACAACCTCCTCTAAAGAAGGTATATTTCTCTAGTCACTTGTTTCTCTATGGCTGTAGGAGAGTCATCTTATACTGCTAGTTTAATTTAGCACTTTGTATACAGAGGCAGCTTTAAAGGTTCAGCTTTAAGTGGACAAATGAAGGAGGAGGTAATGATAGGCCCCAATGTGGAGTTGAGAAGGATTATTTTTGTTTTGTATCACATTAATATCTAGAGGCTCCCTTGTGCTAGGCTCTACACTGTCACATAGGAAAAGACAGTCCTTGCCCTCTAGATCTTTATAATCGAACTAGATGACAAAGGGTGGGTCGAAGGAAGGAAATATTAATCTATTTGGGAATACTAATGCACAACATAATAAGCAACTTGCCCAAGTTCACACAGGAAGTGTGTGGCAGAGCTGGCCTGCAAACTGAACCTACATCACCCAAATGTTAGTCTAGTGGTTCAATCATAACACCAACCATCCCCTCAAACTGTGCCCTAGTGTTGCACAAATGGCTCGTTTCCTTTGGAGGTGTCCCAATTTACCTTCAAAGAACAGGCAGGCCTTGGAGAAAGCTTGAATACAAAAGTTTATTCGCTAGCGAAGTGAAGCCACAGAGATAGCTCTCAAATTATGGCTTCCCCTCATACATCATTACAAGGCTTTTTATATGGTTCTTTACATGGAGGAGGAGGCAAGAAGGGCCTCATGCAAATTAACAGGTGAAAAACATGACGTTATTCCCTATTTATTTACTTATTTGTCTGGAAAGAACAGGACATCTAAACATAAAGTTCTTGCCTTGAAATGGTACATATGGGGTAAAACAAACTTATGAAATATACAGGGCAAGATATGAGTGAGGCCCAGTGGCGCCTCCAAGAATGCATAACACAAGATAAAAACTTAAAGCAGCTCAGAGCTAGTTACCCAGCTTCAGTAAGACATTTTCCTATATTTTAATCTTTTCCTACACTAGGGGTAGGAGGAAGTGTAGAGAGAAGTTAAAAATCAGCATGAGGCAAAAACTGGTCAGAGTGTATGTTGGTGTAATGGTGTTGATTCAGAGGTATAAGCCGGGTAACAGATTGCCTATGGTAGTCCAAGAAACTGATGTCTTCTTTATATACTAGAATACTTTGTATACATATAATCTAATATAGTTTGACATTAGGCTTTCTATAAAGAAAAAAATAATTTACTAGGTCTTCCTTGTTTTTATTTATTCTCTGATTTTCAAATTTATTCTCTGCTTACCTCAGATATTTGTAGAATCTTTTCCTCCTCTTATATTTTATGTAGTTTCCGTATGCTGACTTTATGCTCAATTATTGCAACTTAAAATGGTAATATAAAAACATAAGAATATTGTGCCAGTAGTTTTTAATATTTTTTTAAAAGATTACAGTAAAAGAACAAATTTTGTAACCAGCATTAATTTCAGCAAAGCTGCAGGTGGTTTCCTAATGACACTGTTCGTTCCTATATATCATTTGATCTTATCTGAATACAGCATTGTAATAAAATTGTCTGCCCTTTTGAGGCCCAGGAGCCAGCCTGTCCTGGTCTGGAAAGGAGTCAGATTATGCCTATAAAGGGCTGAAAGGTTTCACTTGGAAGGGGAGCTGCAGAAGCAAGGCTGGGTCCTGTGGCTGATCCTGAAGGAGTTGGGGGTGCAGAGCAAGAGAAGCAAAGGGAAAGGCCTCTGGGTCTCTGCAGTCTGTGTTGGTCAGGAGAATAGTTTTGTCTTTTAATTAATAAACCACGCCCCGAGGGAAGGGCTAGAAAAATTTGGGCATGATGTTAATCCTTCCTGGGCTAGGGAAGACAGCAGCCATTCCAGCATATAGAGATATTGCAGGAGCGTCAGTTTCAAGATAGTACAGACTTATTCTTTTATTTGTTTGAATTGTGGAACAGAATTCCTAATTTATTTCTAATATCTTATTAGACAGGAAAGTAACTTAACAAATATAGACTATGGACTATGCTTTGTTTTTCTTTTATTTGTAGCTTTGTTTCCAAACCTTTATGCTTGCTTTCCTTTTAATCTCTCTCAAGCTTTGTTAAATAAACTTTAATTTGATGCTCTTCACTGTAATGCCAAAGTCTGCCTGCCTATCTGGGCCTTAGCCTCTCTGTGCCTCCCTTCCCCATCTGTAAAATGGAGCATTGTACCTCACGGGGTGTTGTGAGGATAAATAAAAACATTATTCTGAGATACTATGGTGATGGGGGCCTGTAGCGGGGCGGCGCGGCTCCCGGCAGACCGCGCTCGAAACGGCCCCTGGCCGGGGCCGGAGGGAGCCGTGCTAGCACCGATTGAGCCCCGCCCCCGGAAGTCCGGGGGCTGGAGAGAGGGGACTCGGCTCCCGGCGGACCGCGAGCAAGGCGGCTTCTGGCCGGGGCCGGAAGGAGCCGCGGCAGCACCGGGTCAGCTCCGCTCCCGGAAATCCAGGAGCGGACCCGGAAGTATAAGAGCGCGGCCGCCGGGCTCAGTAAGGCGGCAGACACCGGCGGAGCAAGCCGCTCCAGGGCTGGCTCCGCACCGGGACCCGCCGGACCAGCAGCCTTCCCATTACTGGGAGAGGCCGCCGACCCTACCGCTCGGCCGGTACCCCGAGGAGCCGCTTGACCCCCAGCTGGAGGACCGGCTGAAGAGGCCGCCAGCCCGCTACCCTGAGGAACGGCGAGACCTGCTGCCGGACCACTACTGGGACCAGCCGCCGACCCTGCCGCCCGGCCACTACCCGGAGGAGGCACCGGACCCGCCGCCCGACCACCGTCCGGAGGGCCCGCTGCCGCCGCCAACCCAACGGACAGCCTTCTACCCAGAGGAGCCCCCGACCGAGCTAGCCTGCTCCCCCGAGGACCTGCCCGACCTGCCGCCGGACAGCGACCCGGAGGAGCCCATGACCCTAGACTCCGGGGAGGACCCCGCGACAGCCCAGGTACCCAGGGAAGGGGAGTCCGGATGTAGCCCGGGGGAAGGCCCCGAGCCGATGTCAGTGTGTTGCGGCCAGGATCCCCACTGACAGCAGCAAAGCTCTTGCTGCCAGGGCCCCGGGCTGGGGCGCAGTGGAAGTGGGTGGGCCTGCGCCCCCCCTGCCACCCCACTGGTGGGTGGCAGTCTCCCCCTCCCCGACACCTGACCTGCCTGTCCTGAACTATTGCTTGGCCCCTGCTGAGCGGCCTGAACTCCGTGTCTGAACTCTTGATTGGCCCACCAGAGGGCCTGAGCCCCGGGCCACCACGACTCCCGCCCTACGAGTGGTGGGGTTAGGACGCATGACCCCGCTAATTCCCCTCAGGGTTGCCGACTGCGTAAAGGAGCAAGGATTTTCCTGCCGGACCGGCGGAAGGGGGCCGCGCCCCGCCGACGCGACCCTTACAGGGCCTTAAAGGTAAATCTAACCAACAGTATTGCACATGATCTGAAAGGCTTCCTATTATGATTGATAGTAAATTAATTCAGATTATTTCCCCTTTGTACCTGAGGTATGTAAATTTCTTCTCTGTATGATAGTTCTCTTTCTTTCTATTTCTGTCAGTCAGGTGAGATTCATAAAGAGGAAACTTGGAGCAAGTAATGATAGGAATCTAATTAAGCATAATTACCACAACATCCTACAAGAGCCCCATCATTTGAGGCTGAAGACGCTTTGACAGAATTAAATGCCAATATTTACTATTTGTCCTTACAGCTGGCTTTCAAAAGTAATTCAATCAATTGGGTGAAGATTTTATACAGTACTCCTTTTTGTTAAGAGAATGTTTATCATTCATCACCAAGCTAAAAATCAGTATTAGATGAGGCTGCCTTGTGTATGCCTCACACAGTTTTGACAATTTTTTCCCGCTCTTCTGTCAAGCTTAGAAATAAATAGCAGCCTTTGAATGATTTGTGCACTGAGAGCCACCCTGAATGGAGGGGGCAAAGAGGGAAGACTGTGTGCATGCTAGTATGGACTTAGACTTACTGTCTTAATTATTAGACACATTAGATTTTCCCCACTTTATTTTGTATGTAGCACATTTTCACAATTCCTCAATCAAATCCAAGAGAGAAGGAGCTGAATTTAATCTGTTTTCAACTAATTATCACACTTACTGTTAGTGGTGCATTGCTCACTCAGAAGGTTAATTACAAGCTACTCATAGTATGATTTGTTAGCTCTGATATGACCTGTCTTGGTACAAATTATGTGAAAGTACCCACGTCCTTGGTAAAAAGTAGATTATAAAGATGTACATTGGCCAAAGGAGAACCTCATTTTTAGCATGCACAAGATTGCAGGTCAACTTCTAAAAAGTGTAAACAAAATTAAAGTGAATTCCTTGTGGAATAGGAGTCATCCATGCATCTCTTGGAGGATAATCGCCAGTATTTTCAAAAGCTAACTGCCTAAACAAAAATTGCCTGATTTTTTTTCAGAGGGTTGTAAGTACGATAACTTCCATTGAAGCCTATGAATAGAAATCTGAGTCCGAAACTTTATAGCTGTTTTCACCTATCCTTTTCCTTACATCTGTTGATAACCTATTTTTGCCCTTATCAGCAAGAATCTCATGGTCAAAAGTAAAACTGATGTTTTATTGCAACATGTTGAGTGCCTTGCTGTAGTAGTACACATGCTAAATATTGGAAGTGCTCTGGTAATTTGTAAGCAGACCTCCCATATGTCTCTTCTTGGCTTACAGGAGAAAATGAGGTGGCACCCCCTTTCAGTTCACTTCAAGTTTTCTTCTATTTAAAACTTCAACTTATTTTTATAGAAGTAACCCATACTTAATACTGTTTTGACCATGAAATAGTTGAAGTTTCCCCCAATTGGATAGAAAACTAAAACTTGCTTGGAAAAAAAAGTTGCTAATGCTACCCTTTTTGATCCAGCAATTAGTCAATATTTGGGGGCTTGTGGATTGTGTCCATTGGGAGAAACTGATAGGTATTTCTTTGATGAAATCCAGTTTATTTAGAAAAAATGTGCATAAAGTCCTGTTTCCCTAAAAACGGAAAGGAATCAAAGCGGCAATAGTTTCCTTCACTCAATATTCCAAGCTTTTTAAAATAAAATAAAATAAAATGTGACATTTTGATTAGCAACCGCCTCCCCCCCAAAAATTATATAAAATTAATATGCCATGCATTAAATGGATTAAAAATTCACTAACAGGTCTCAAGAGACAACTATAAATGGGGAATCATTGATTCCTGTGGGACAGGGGGGGTCCCACAGGAATCAGTTCTTGGCCCTATGCTATTTAACATTTTTATTAATTACTTGGAAGGAAACATTAAATCATGATTGACAAAGTCTGCAGATGACATAAATTGAAGTGGTAAGTAATGAAGTAGACAGGTCACTGATAGAGAATGACCTGGATCGCTTAGTAAACTGGGTGCAAACAAACAATATGCAATTTAATACAGCTAAATGTAGATGTCCATCTAGGAACAAAGAATGTAGACAATACTTAGACTCCCCCATTCTGTATCATGAGCAGCAGTGACTCTGATAAATATTTGTTGATTGTGATGGATAACCAGCTCAACATGAGCTCCTAGTGTGACCCTCTACCCAAAAGGGCTAATGCAATCCTGTGTTGCATAAAGAGAGAAATCTCAAATAGAAGTAGAACAGGTTATTTTATATATGTATCTGGCAGTGGTGCGACTGTTACTGGAATAAAGTGTGCAGTTCTGGTGCTCATAATTTAAGAAGTGATGATAAATTAAAGAGGGTTCAGAGGGGAGTCACGAGAATGATTAAAGGATTAAAAGACTTATCTTCTCATGCTAGATTGATCTCAGTGAGTCTATGTAGCTTAACAAAGAAAAGGTTAAGGGGTGATTTGACCACACTCTCTATGTACCAGTAAGGGGAACAAATACTTCATAGGCTCTTCAGTCTAGCAGAGGAAGTTGCAGCATGATTCAATGGCGGGAAGTTGAAGCTATACAAATTCAAACAGGAAATAAGGTGGACATTTCTAACAGAGCAATTAACCATTGGAACAAGGGTCATGGTGTATTCTCCATCACTGGCAATTTTTTCTCTAAAAGATCTGCTCTAGGAATTATTTTGTGAAGATCTGTAGCTTGTGTTTTATATAGTAAGTCAGACTAGATAATCACCATGGTCCGTTCTGGACTTGGAATCTAGGAAAATGCCTAGCACCCTATGGATGCTACTGCAGTAATTATATTGATATTACTGGGCATGCTTTGAAAATGCATAAGGCTTTTTCTTCTGTGGATATAAAATGCTGGAGATGTCAGTCCCTAACAAAGCCTACACATTTTGCGCACTCTAGTCTTTTTTGTGTCTGCAGATGCGGTCAGTCTTTTTGGAAAGATATCAAGAAATATAGTGTCATTTCTCCTATGGTTAAATTGTTGTCCCTTGGGTTTTGGTTACATAGACTACTTTGTTTTGATTGGTCTGCTTTTAAGTTGATTTTACACAGCTTTAGCCATTACCAGAAGGGGGAGTTTAAGAATTTGGAAAAGCACTGTGTATGTCCAGTGTGATGGACGGGCATCTGAAGTGACTGGCTGATATGGTGATTTGAGAAATTCCTTTGCTGAAAGAAACAATAGAAAACTGCGCAATATATTCTAGACTCATTAAGTTAATCAAAAGACTTTCTTGCACGTTCCTATGCTTTTTTTGTCTTTTATAAGCCATTCAATATTCTAATATTGCAGTGTTTTCTTTCCTCCTTTTTTGTAAGAAGCTAAATCTAGATGATAGACTACAGCGGGGAGAATGCAATTTAAATATATTTCTTTCCTTCCTTTGAAAGAACACGTGTAGAAGAATAAATAAGCTCAGCCCTACATATCTTTATGGGCTATGGAATTGGTACATTCTCCCTTTGCCATGTGACTGGTGGGATGCAGAGATGAAAGGTTTAGGGTTTGCAAAATCAGCAGAGATGTATGTGGGGTGTATCCATGGTCTAAACCCATTTTGTTGGGGGGGACTCCTCCCCCCTTTTTCTCCTTTCCCATCCGTCATGGCAGTGTGGTCAACTACCACTCCATAGTTTTGTTCTTTATAGCTCCTGGTGGAGAGTCACTGAGCATGCAGAGGAGTTAGTGGCACGTGTAAACTGATTCTCTGGAAGTTCTTGGAGAGAACAAATTACTTCATTATTGCCAGGGCGCACACCCACATTTTGGGTTATCAGAGAAGGTGAAGCAGAAGGCTGTGTAGCAGAGAGAGCATCTCACTTAGCCACAGTTGCTCCTCACATTGTTCCCTGCACTTTCTGGCCCCTCTGTGCTGCACAACAGTGAGGGAAAATTCAAGTATGTATGTTTATATGCCTCTCCCTTCTAAACAGGTGCTTGCTTAGCATATTATTTTTTTAAAAAACCCACATTTAACAGGTGTCCAAAGGAAGAGATCAAAAATAAAAGCACAATATTTTAATAAATGTAAGTGAAAAGTAAGCTAATCTACAGTATGCTGGGCTAATATCCTATTTAATAATCGGCTAGAGAAGTTTGTGTGAAGCTGTCATGCGCAGTAGAGATGGCCCGGACGAACGGCATGCTGGGGGTTGTAGTTTGGAGGCACAAAATGGCTGCCGTGCGTGCCCGCCTGAGGGATCCTCACTCACACGGAGCGAGGGCGGGGGTCGTTGGGGAGGGGAGGGAGCTGAGCGAGAGGGGGTCGTTGGGGGGGGGAGGGAGCTGAGCGAGAGGGGGTCGTTGGGGGGGAGGGAGCTGAGCGAGGGGGGGTCGTTGGGGGGGGAGGGAGCTGAGCGAGGGGGGTCGTTGGGGGGGGAGGGAGCTGAGCGAGGGGGGTCGTTGGGGGGGAGGGAGCTGAGCGGGGGGGGTCGTTGGGCGGGAGGGAGCTGAGCGAGTGGGGGTCGTTGGGTGGGAGGGAGCTGAGCGAGGGGGGGTCGTTGGAGGGGGAGGGAGCTGAGTGGGGGGGGTCGTTGGAGGGAGGGAAGGTGCTGAGCGAGGGGGGGTCGTTGGAGGGCTTGATATGGCTTTCCTTGTGGTGTCTGCCCCAATGCAGAACAAGCTGTGGGACTAGCCCCCAAGCTTATCGAGCCCCCAAGAGTTTCAGGGGAACAGAATGAACCTGTGCCTGCTACCTTTTCACAGGCTCTGGAGCTCCAGTGCCTCTCCTCCCCAGCCCTTGACAGGGCTCCCAAAACTGGCAGTTGCCCCCACACTGTCCCTTTTAAGGGGATACCCACCGGGAAGGAGTCTGTGCAGAAAGGTTATAACTCAGTGGTGGTATTGCTTCTTCTAGTTCTTTGCGGATGTAGTTGGGGGTTGATATCTTCAGCTTGATCGCTCCTCCTAGCTCACTCCTTTCCCATGATGTGGATCCCAGGAACCAAACAGCACCTCGGTCAAGCTTCAGAGAAGAGAGGTGGTGAACACTGCTTGGGAGGCAGATGTCGCCTTCCATGTGGAAGATCCTACCTGGAGTGAAATAGATGTAGTGCTAGTTGGTACTCCTGCACTTCGTAATCTGACCTTTTCCCTGGGAAATAGCAGGAGGGATTGAGAAAAGGGGAGCATATATTGTAATAGGTTTGGGTGGCCACCATTATTTTTATTTCTCCATTGCTTTTACAGTCAGGTATTTAGCTGCAAACACCAAATAGATGTTCCTTTCCACATGCTGGTCTAGGAAGTGCAATCAAGACCAAAGTTAATATACTTCATCTGAATACTGTTGTGCAATGACTTGTTTTTGTGTTGGAATTATCTGCATATTATGATGGAGGACTTGTAAAGTCTCTGAAAAATCATGTTTTCTTGTAGATCCACCTTGATTGCTGATTATGATTAAAATTGAGGTACTAGAGTATAGAAATGTTTATCAAATTAATTTTCTCCTTACTCTTCTCTGGAGGTTTGCATTTCATGCATATTCAAAAATCTTAATATATTTTTATTTCCTTCTGTGAAAGATAAATACGAGACACAGTATTCAAAGTGGCTGATTTTAAAAAAAATGTATTTCTCTAGAGGTCCTGCTCCCACAGAACTGAAAGTCTAAAGATTTCTCCTATTTTGTATTGTTTATGTATAAGGCTATGCCTATGCCCTGAGATAGGGGTATGAGGTTATATACACATACTTAGTATACTAGCATCTCAGAGTTGGAAGGGACCTCATGAAATCATCTAGTCTAACCCACTGCTCAAAGCAGGATCAATCCCATTTTTGCCCTATATCCCTAATTGGCCCCCTCAAGAATTGAACTCACAACCCTGGGTTTAGCAGGCTTATGCTTAAACCACTGAGCTAACTGTCCTACTCTACTTGTGCTAGTTCGTCTCAAGATAGTGTGAGGATAAATAACAATATAGCTGGCGGAGCATAGGTAGTGTAGGAAAGTTTCCCTATGTAGATGCTCAGTTATGTTCATGTTGTCTTTATTGAAGTTAGTGTATTTTTAACGTGTACTTATAAAGAATTGTGTTAATGTGGCTATTGGACCCTGTGATTCAAAATGGAGTCTAGACAATTAACTACACTAACACCATATTTGTTGCCATTTTTCTGGTCACTTGTGGTGGGAAGAAGCAATGGCCACTAAGGGTCCAGTTCAAACCTGGAATGTTTACTCCACAGAACATATAAAAATACTGTGTGCCCTAATCAATGGACTGTCATTTCAGAGGCAGCCGGTATCAGGCTTGTTTGCATGGGCTTTGAGGGTCACCTCTATGGATCAAGATCTACCCCATCAATCTGGACGACATCTTACACCTGAGTTAATGTCATCTAACACTTGAGACAACCTACCTGATCCTGGTTCCAATATTGCTATTTTCTGGTTCCTATACGTGAATGGGCTGGTATTCCTCCTGCCCTCAGCCATAACCGGGCTGTGCGGTCAGTCATAGGTCCGGGATCTGACGAACCCGAGCTGCAGAGACAGGTATCGCCATCCACTACCTAATCCAGAACAAGGTCATCCATTGTGGCAGTACAGTTGGGGGTAATTTTGTTTAGGGTTTATTCTGTTGGAAGTTATTGCCAAAGGAGTTGTGAGGGACCAGGCTTCACACTTACCTTTCTGGAGCAACCACAATTGCAGTTTATCTCTTCTATCTAGATTGCCAGTCCTTTTCCCCGCTCTTGTTGTAAACATTTTTACCCTATGTTGTAATAAGCAAATGTATGTAATGAGCACATACCCAAACTCAGTTGCTTAAACTGGGGTTAAGACAAAGCACTCTGGGTAAGCTTAAACTGCTAACTGAAGAATAGTTGGCAGGCCTTGAATGTGAGAAATATCAGCCCATGAGAAAATAAGGGAGTATAATAGTTATAAACATTCTTATACTAACTAAGATAAGACACCTAGTGTTGTTGTGTGCAAAATAGACTGATCTCCAGGGTAAGCCTTGAAACTATTACTAATATAGATTAAAAGTGAGAGACCTACTTCGCAGGCTTGGCACTGCGGCAAATTAGAACCAATAAATATGTTTCTAATGTAACCTTCCGGTTTCCACATAGTTTTAACCATGTACGAGTATAAATGAATAATCAATAAGCCTCATAAATATGTACATCTGTATGCTATAAAAGCTTCCAATTTCTGATATTGGAGGTTGTTCTATTTCTAATGATCAACCTTCAGCGCGCTGAATAAAAGCTTAAGTTAACCCTTACCCTGCTGTCCAGTAAGTAAAAATTGGAGCAAGCAGCTGGACGGGATCTTCTTTTTCTGTTAAAAACTAATTAAAAGTCCCTGTACCACACTCTGTGTATAAATCTTTGTGCTTTCAAAGAATATCTCTGTCCTTCCTTTATTAAAGTTAAGAGAGCGGTGGAAGGGACATCTCTACTCTGCAGGTGATATATATTGTAGGCCAGTTCAAGTAACTCTGCGAGTTTGACTGTAACAGTGGCATCCAGAAGAAGCACGGTTTATTTGTGTTGAGCACAGGCCCACCAGTTTCAGACTAGGCTGCCATTTATACGCATGCTAGCTCGCTGAGAGTTGAATGAGTACATGTATACCAGCGGGGGACTCATACCCTAGGTTTTAGTGCAGATTTAGCATTTGATACTTTTGTACATCTTGTTTTCCTAAAGTACCTGTGAATAATTGCTTAACAGCTCTTCAAGAATTGTTGGTGCTCAGGAGAAAATTGCTTCAGTAAATCACAATGAACTTTGAATTTTTTAAATATATTTTTTCCTAACAATTTCCCTTAAGAAATAGGCATAACTAGCAACTTAATTTCATGTCAAGAATCAGGGAGGTAGCCGTGTTAATCTGGAATAGCAGAGGTAACAAAGTCCTGTGGCACCTTAAAGACTAAGTATAAAGTTTTGAAGCATGAGCTTTCGTGGGCTAATACCCACTTCGTCGGATGCATTGCTACAGCTAAACTGATTCCACCTAAAATTAATTTATTTGATCATAAATTTGGCCACTGGCCCAAAACTAGTTTTCCACGGACATTTGTATGACCCAAACTTTTCCCACATTAATAGTCACAAAATGAGTAATACAGAGTGCAAACATTCTGAAGGCTCCAACGTGAAAGTAAATAACTCCCTTTCAGAGTTGTTTGACCTCCCTAGATACTTCTGTGGCACACAAAAGACTTGTCTTTACCCTCACAGTAACCATGCTTTGATGGTAGCCCACACGGCTGATATAACTCTGGACAGAGTTGAGTTTGTACTTTGTGAGGATTTTCAGAATCTGACTGGCAATACTAACATGGGCTGTGTCCTGTAAAAGGGAAATCTACCTGTCTAAGCTCTCCTCATAGCCACTTTCAAATAAATGGATCAAGCTCTGTGAATGAAATCCTGGTCCCACTGAAGTCAGAAGCAGAACTCCATTTATTTTCAAGAATCAGAGAGGTAGCCATGTTAGTGTGGAATAACAGAGGTAACAAAGAGTCCTGTGGCACCTTAAAGACTAACTAAAGTTTTCAAGCGTAAGCTTTCGTGGGCTAATACCCACTTCGTTGGATGCAAGCAGTGGAAGTAAAAAAAAAGACCTTTTCAAATTGGATACAATAAACCCAGGGCTTAACAGAACTTGCGAATGGTTCTCTCATTACACTAATTGATTTCATTTCCCTTGTTAATTTACCTTCAATAGGTGTTATCTCCTGCCTGACAGATATCCATTTCAAAAGGTATTTTTTTCTCCTACTGATAATGGCCCATCTAAATTTAACAGCCTCTTAGAATTGGTATGCTAATGTATAACTTTTTTTTTTCTTTCTGTGTGTATAAATGCATCTTCCTTCTGTTCCATTCTATGCATCCGATGAAGTGGGCTATAGCCCACGAAAGCTTATGCTGAAATAAACTGGTTAGTCTCTAAGGTGCTACAAAGTCTTCCCAGTTTTATTTACAGATACAGACTAACATGGCTACTAACCGTAAACCATTAAAAATACTGTTTCCACTTTCTCTCTCTTTCGACTGCAAGGGATCAAGGTTTTCTAGGTTAAGTTTTCCATGAATTATATAAAAGAATGGAACTTAGTGTCTGGCTGCTTTTGAGCTATGCTGATTTAAACCTGCTCAGGCTCTGACCCTAAATGAGCCTAACACAAACATGTTTTGCATTTGTTTATTACGGTGCATTATAACAAAGCCAAGAACTGTGCAAATGAAAACAGGAGGACTTTGTGAATTGTGAAAAAATCATGACAACAACTTTGATAGCAGAGAAAGGGCATTGAATAAACATGGTCCCTTTGCTCTGATGGAACATGCTGTGGAAAAATAGGCACTAATGAATACAGAGAAAACTCTAGTCACATTTTGCACTGTCTGTTGTGTTGTTTTTCATCATGTAGCTAGAAATATCTGAGGCCTACAACACTGATTTCAGTGAGGCTGTTGCAGTTTTTCTTCCTAACTGTTTCAAGTGGAAGAATTGTCAGTAACTTTTGTTAGGGCTTGTCTTCACTACCCGCCGGATCGGTGGGTAGGGTTCGATCTGTTAGCGATCGATTTCTCGCGTCTGGTGAAGACGCTAGAAATCGATCGCACGCAGCGCCCCCCGTCGACTCTGGAATTGCATCTCACCCCTCCCCCCCCCCGTAGTGAAGACCAGCCCTTAGACTTAAACAGGGACTATGAATGGCTTTGTCATTACACTAATTGAATGCATTTTCCTAATTAAGTCTTTTTTACAGGTTATCATCAACTGTCAGACATAGATCCACTAAATTTTCACTACAAAGGGTTTTTTTCTCCTGCTGATAATGGCCCATCCAAATTAAACAACCTCTTAGAATTGGTATGGTAATTTTACAATTCTTTTTTGCTTTATGTGTATATAAATGCAACTTACTTCTGTGTGTTACATTCTGTGCATCCAATGAAGTGGGCTATAGCCCATGAAAGCTTATGCTGAAATAAACTGGTTAGTCGCTAAGGTGCCCCAAGTATTCCTCGCTTTATTTTGTTAGACTGACATTTTGGTTCCACTTTTCCAATGTAAAGCTGATGACCCCAACAAATCTCTCTAACCATTTTCTCTCTTTCCGTGCACTTTAACTCTGGCATTTTTACCTTATTTTACATTGAGGCATACTTGTGCTTTATCCTGAATTTCTACTTTCTCTCCTTTGTAAGGCCCATTGATTCCTTTTTAGTCATATGTCCAGGCATGGGTGTAATTATAGGGGAGAACAATGGTAGTGAAGGACAACTGTATTTCTCTTCTGCAGCTGAAGTTGATTTTTTTATATGGCAAAGCTCAGCCAACTCCCTTCCCTCCGCTGGCCCCCAAGGACTGTTGGGCTGGAAGAATATGGGGTGGAGTCTACCCCCCACAGGTGCTCACATATCCCCCTGGCTAAGGATAAAGCCCTGCTCTGCAGGGTCTCCGATTCAGAATATGAACTTCGTCCATCTCTCTCTGCACCCAACCTATCCTGCTTAACAGTCATAGAACAGCCGGGGGGAGGTTTTTGTTCCTTATGGTGGGCCAACAGGAAACATATTTTTCCTCTAGGGCATTGACGCTAACAGCAACTTGCACCCCAGACTAGATGTTTACTGGTGCATGAGAGGTAAATATCCCTATCCTTTCAACTGAGGGGATGTTCAAAAGTAATTAGTTTGGCAGCATTGTTCCAAATGCTATTCAGTAGCTACTAGGAACTGAGTACTCTTCACTGAGCATCAGGAATGGAAACTCCTTTAATTTACTAGCTCTTGTCTGACACTTGACCTTTTTGACCCCATCAAATTATTACTGTAGCAATGGAAATAACATGCTGTGCAAACAGCACCTCTAAACCTGTAATGAAACTAAGTTGTGTATTTTCAACATGATTACTGGCTGCCATATAAACTTCCTACAGTAGCATCCAACAAAAACTGCTTCTGTCGCAATTGTCTGAGGAGGAAAATAAATGAAACCTGCTTGCCCTTTCTGTAAAGCCTTTGAAGCCAAATGTTACTGTTATAATGATTACAGTAAGAAGCACTGAAGAGCACAGCTGCAAATTCTCTCATATCAGTTCGTTTTGGTTTTACTCTGTCTGAAGTTAATGTCAACCTAAGATTGTACCAGATGTGGACCAGAAGGGGAGATTTGGTTAGGAAAATTCAAACTACAGGAGGGTGCTGCTGCAGCAGCATAGCTAACTACAGTGTTATAGAAGGAGAGAGACACTAGGGGATCAATTCAGCATAGGACTTCAGCCTGTTTGTGCTGGCTAGTCTAAAATGAAGACTAGTGCCCATAGATACAAAATTCATGAAGGAACGCTGCCTAAGTTCATAGGTCAAATAGGGCACCTTTGGTCTAGTGTTTTTTTCACAAGAATGAAAAAATAAAAATCAAAGTAAAACTTGCTTCTCGTCATCGTAATGCTATGCTGTTATGTGTGGTTTGGGAGCAATTTCAGTTGTGTCCCAAGCTGTGTAAGGCATATTCCAACATGGGGGCTGTAGTGTAGCAGAAGGACTTCAAGGAGTCATTCCAGTCAATGCATAATGCAACAGAGCAGTGGCACATTGAGGGACGCCTATGCAGCTGAGAAGAGTACAGTGCTGCACCTAGAAGTTTGAGCCCAACCTAACACTGTTTCTAATGCTAATGACACTGATCCTTGTGTGCATGTGATATGAGCCTACTTGGACTAATAATCCTTATCCTGCACCACTGCAGAAGTGGGAGTTTTGCCTTGTGTCCATGGGTAGAGGATCAACACCATAATGTGTTCCTCTTTATTCTTGCTTCTTCCATTCTTATGCATGTGCACCCTTTCCATAAACTATCAGTTTTTGAAAACATCCAAGCATCCTGCCTAGCCATCAAGGAATATAATTTATGCACTAGTTTATTATGGAAAAGTAGCTACTAGTAATTAGCAAGTCGCTACTAGCAAAAAGTAACTGAACATTTTTCTCAGAATGCACTTTTTTCTTTTAATTAAACACAATTAGAAAATAAACAGCAATAAATGGAAAACTGGGAACAAATAACTTTTATTGTCAATGTAGATTTGGCTAAGGGTTTTAAGTACCAGCTTTGATGTGTTTGTATGATGATCTCAAAAGAGTAGTTGTCATTCAGCATGAAGAATTCTAAAGTTAAAAGGTTCAATGATTCTAACATTACATATCACAGAAAACTGCTTCCCCATGCATAGAAAAAAGAACAAGCAAGAAACAAACTGGTTCTGAACATTTTGAAATAATGGACATAGGGCAAAGAATAGCCATGAAGTAAAAGAGGAAGAATTAGTCCCTGTCAGACCTTTGTTAACAGGAAAGAATAAATGATGGCCAAGAATAATAATAGCCAAGGAATAAATAGAAAAAGAATAAATAATGGCCAAGAATAAATAAATTAATTAATTAAATAAATAAAATTAAATAATGGCTAAGAATAAATAATGGCCAAGAATATTTCCAGGTTAGAAAAATATAAATAAAATGAAGCCTTGAAAGAAGATCCTTCAATTCAGATAAATGTAAAATACTCCTGACTTGCTGTGTCTGCCCTTTATAAGAAAATTGTGTGCAACACCAAATAAGAAATTAATCTTTTAAAAATAGCTCCTGAGTCAAAGGCCACATCTTGCTGAGTCATTACTGTATAATAGGTGCATTTTGACACAGAGGACACAGTGACAGTTCAGTGAATTTCTGTATCATAGCATACAGTATGATAAAAAGATAGCCAAGGCACATTTTACATTATTATATTGTATTATATTGTATTATATTGTATTGGTCACAATAACTTTACTGAATTGGGGTGAATAGTAATATTTTGAGGTAAGACACCCAAACAGCCATCTTGCTTTGCTACAAACTAGCGTGTACTACTTTTGTCATATCCTCAGAGGTTAAAGAGAACACATTTTCTCCCTGCTCTTTGTAACAACCTTTTATGTATTTGAAAATTGTTATATCTTCCTTCAGTCTTCTCTAGACTAAACAAACCCAGTTTTTAAAAAATCTTCCCTCATAGGTCAGGTTTTCTAGACCTTTAATCATTTTTGTTGATCTTCTCTGGACTTTCTCCAATTTGTCCACATCTTTCTTGAAATGTGGCACACAGAACTCAACATAATACTCAAGTTGAGGCCTAATCAGTGTTTAGTAGAGTAGAAAAATTATTGCTTGTGTCTTGCTTACAATACTCCTACTAGAATGTATGCTTTTTTGCAGCAGTGTTACATTGCTGACTCATACAGTATTTAGCCTGTGATTCACTATTAACCCAGATCCCTTTATGAGTACTCCTTGGAAGTCGTTTCTTATTTTGTATGTGTGAAACTGATTGTGCCTTCCTAAGTGGAGTACTTTGCATTTGTTCTTATTAATTAATTAATTAATGTTCAAACTCTCTTGAGGCCTGATCATGTTCAGTTTCTACCAATTTTTATTTGAACATGCAATCTTGATTATTTTTTGGGGCTTCTTCCTTCTTATATAGCTATTACAAAATGTATATATTTCAATGATATCCCCTTTTCCTCGAAGATGTATAAATATGACTACAGCCAAGCAATATGAAATCCTAAAAGAACTCAGTATGGATTGGAAAAGGCTTAAATAAATGAATCATAAGAATATCTGCAGTAACACTAGTTAAGAGAAAAATTTGTAAAGGACATCAATCCTATTTTTGGGGGACATATTTCAATCACTTACTAACTGTAGTTAGGAGGAAACTTCCTCCATGGGAATGGTATAGCATGTGTTTTATGTGGTGCTGGCCACTGTTGGAGACAGATAAGATATGTGTGCCTTTCAAGATAGTGAAAAAAAACTTCTTAACTGTGCTCACTCTATAATATGTTTCAGTGGGCTAACTTGAGTCATTTTGGCCAGATCCTCACTCTTACTCCCTCCATTCTGCTTCCCCTCTTACTCCTTTCATCTTTCTGCTCCCTCTCCATGCTGAATTATTTACATTCTCTCCATGAAGATGACAACTAGATGGTTTAATTCATGGCAAAATATAACCCCCTCCTTCCTGCAGATGATTGTTGCAAAGAGACAGGGAAGTAGTTGGCAATATTATTATTGTGGATGCACAAATAGCAAATATTGTGCATATTTTTGTACAATTATTATTGTGGATGCACAAATAGCAAATATTGTGGATGCACAAATAGCAGCAGTTGCTGGCATGTTTTGGGCCCTTCAGCAGCCTCTGTGGAAGATGACATCAATCTTTGTACAAAGCTGTGGATCTATAGAAACACAGTTATACAAATTCTGTTGTACTGAAGTGAAACGTGGACACTGAGGAAGGTTGAAGATCACTGGATTACTGTTTGCAATTCTCATCTCATTCAGCTGCTCCATATCAATTGACAGGACAAGATCAGAAATGAGAATACTCAAAGCTGAACCAGTCAACTGCCTCCATTGCTACTGGTCTGGTTTTGGCAGCTTTTTTGTTACAGACGTGGTAGAATAGAAGATGAATGAATTCTGAAATGTGTGTATCAAGGAATGGTTCTACATGACCAATGATCTTGTGGGGACCAAAACTGTCAGTGGTGCGACAAGATTGCCAGTGACAGACCTAAACTGAATATACAAACAGATCACCTGAAGCATCTTGCCTGAGATCAATCTGGGTGGTTCTCAATTTGCAATTAGGATTATAATCTAGACTCTTTCCTCAACCATCATCATGCTGGTAAATCCCAAAGCGATGTGGCCTCCTTGCAGATTGAGAGCTACCTGGATCATTCTCTGTCTAGATGGTTAAGGTGGTCTGACATCAACAAAGCATTTAAGCATACGTGTAAATTATATTGAAGCTGATGTTAAACACTTAGAGTTAATCACATAAAACATTTTTGTGCATTGAGGCCAAAATATTCCCCAAAATGCAGAGTAAGTTTTAACATTTGGGTTTTGTTCTTTAGACACTGTAGAATAATATGATTATTAGACTATATTGTGTTGTGAATTATTTACATGCTCCCTCTGTTTATCCTTTTCTCTGAGGTTTTATACTGCTCAGATTAGTGATTCATAGCATGCATTGCATTGCTAGTTTTGTCATAATACATTTGCAGTGGGGCATTCAACAGTGTAAAAACAGTACTTGCATTGGAAAAAAAAATGCAGGCCTGTTATTTACCAGGCCGCACGTGGCAATAAACTATATAGGTAAGAGACGCAAGGGGAGTGTGGGTCAGGACGTGAGCTGCAGATGCACAGACACACACACACACACAAGAAAAAATAAATCAATTCAAAGTTTTACTGGGGATAATTACAAGGGGTAAGGGAGCAGTTTTTTGATTAGCTAATAGACAATGAAACTTAAAACACACAATGACTAAAATGCCTGCTAACATTATTTACAAACAAAGATGCAGCATTTAGTAATAATTGATACTTACAAATACAAACCAACGCATAACACGACCGGTAAACGTATAAGCTCTATTTGAAACACGTGAGCTGAGAGAGAGGCTTCGAGTTGATCAGGCTCGGTTACGTGGGGTACACAGGATACACGGATACACGGGATTCGTTTCCTCTCTCTGTCTGCACATGGCAGGCAGAAACATAAGTACCAACTATGACATCACAAAAGTGTCATAGGGGACGGGTCCCAAAACCTGTTTGTGTTCGCTTCTGATTGGCACAAGCAAAGTTAATACCAAGTAGGGGAGCAGGTGCCTCAAAGTCTGGCTTCGCCCCCAAAGGTGAGGAAATGCACATTGTTATAGAGTGCAAGCGAAACTGAATGACAAAAGACGAGGCCAGGGCAGGAGCAGGTGACCCAAAGTCTGGCTTCACCCCCAAAAGGGGAGGAAATGCATATAGTTTTAGAATGTGTTCAAACCTGAATGACAAAAGAAGAGGCCAGGGCAATACTAGGATGGGCAAGTGTTACAGGATGCAGACAGGAACTCATCAGAACATGCCCCCGTGCCCTGGCCGAAATAGTTTGGCCGAATACCTAAACTTCCCAGTCCGACTCCTCATTCCCACCTACGAGGGGATGCGCTTCGGGGGTGGAAGCGATGTAGGCCGAGGCAACAAACTTGTGAATGCAGACTTTAATGAAGGCACATCCGAGACAGAGAAGCGTGAGCCCAACTAGAAGGACACAAAACAGGGATTGGAAATAAGATTAGTAGGCCACAAGGCCAAGCCAATTGAGCCATGATCAAAACTGGAAGGACTCTCGTGACTCTCGGACATTAGAGCTTAACATTTGCAGGTCTTTAACAATTGAGGACAAATTAGGAGAAATAGAAGGCAAAGAAACACAGCATTTATCAGCAAATTCGGGATATACTTCAGCAAATTTAGTAGAAAATGAAGAAGATAGTAACAAATATTTAATTATTAATCTATTTTGAATACTATACTGAACAAGGGAATGTAACTGCTGATTAATTAAGGAGAGGCCCTTAGCCGTAGTATTAACAAGCATTTCAATAGCAAGGGATTGAAACAGCACTTTATCACGTAACATCATATAACTAACAGGGTTAAAGCTAACAACAGAGGAGGTATAGAAGTTTCCAAAAAAATTATAATTAAGACGATAAGAACAATTAATGAGAGGGGGATAGGTTAAATTAAAAGTGGGTTCAGTTAGGGAGGTATTAGCATAAGAAAAATAAAACAATTTACACTAGAAGTATTAAATGAAGAAAAATTATAAACTATTGGTACAAATTGAAAGGGTAATGGATATTTAGGTGAGAACTGAGTGGAGCAAACAAGACAATCTTCTGGACTCAGCGCTGACAGGGACTGGTTTCCGCTGACCTCCTGCACCCAGTAGGCGGCGAACCAGGTCTGCAGTTCACCTTCTCCCAGGGCTCCATGGACAAAGATGTTGTGAGGGAGGGCAGCATAACCTGTAAAACAGAATAATACGAGCCCTACTCGGGGGCATTAGTTTGCTTGTTAAGAACTACATTTGCTGAGCCAGTTTTTAAAATCAGGGTTGGGGTTTGCTGTTCGCAGCATGGTCTTAAGGACTGCTGATTTTTCACTCCACAACACCATTGCTTTGAGGATGATATTAAGTATGGATGTGAAGGGAAGCCCCCAATTCATGGGTTTGTATCTTGCCAAGAGCTAAAGAAAACAGCTACTTTACCCATACAAGCTCTGGCAAATGTTTGGAACCCAAGTAACATCAAATCAATATAGATATTGATGTTGTGAATAGCACAGAAATCTTGGCATTTAGCCATGGAAACGATATGGTAGTGTGCCTCAGTTTCCCTTGTTATACTGCACATCAGGTGTGGAATGTCTTTTCCCTTTGGAAAGTTTTACCACTGTTTACAGGCCTTAACTGTGACACATTAGTAGAACCAGGCCTTTTAACATCAAGTGTGTTCCCATGTATTCCTCTTAACATGGTCAAAGGATTTTTCAAAAGATTAGGACCATTGTACAATTTTACAGTCTCTGGTAATAACACAGTAGTTACACAAAAATACCATTAGGTTTGTCAAGCTATGCCTTAGGGTCAATACCATTAATTTCAGCTTTCTAGGGTCACTTTGCAGTTTTTCCTTTACAAAATCAATTCTTTCCCTTCTTGCCCCGAAGGGACAAAACTTGCTCTCCTCTTGCTTAACAGAATTTCCTGGCTGATGTGGAGCACCCCCCATTCAGCCAAGTAATTTGCATCTCCATAGGCAGAACCAAGCTTCCAGGCTATCATTAACAAGCTAGTTTCAAAATTCCATTGTCCTTTCTTTACCCACTTCTGCTTCCACAGGGGATCAGATGTTAGGTTCCCCAAAAGACTACAAGTTACATTCAAAGTGTTTAGAGATGAGATAATATCTCTCATCCCCTGCATCCTTATGGGACTAATTGCACCACCTCTTTTAACCTGGAAAACAGACTGTTCACTTGCAGAATCAGCATGTAGACATTTCTCTCTGAACAATTTTGTTTCCCCATCAAACTGGTTAAACACAGCTACTTGGTTATAGGGCTGCCCCAATTCCTCCTCAAAGCTATCCCCGATCAAATCACTTTCACACTTTTTAACTGCAGCAGACTGCTTACACATTTTTCCCTCAGGAACTTCTTTAGGAAACAATTCACCACTCACAGAAATCCCATTCTTACCCCCTTCACCTAGGGCTTGCTCCCAAGGAATACTTTCCTGAGCAATAACAGACTCTTTCTGGGCTTTACTCACATCCCTGATCATCTTTGGCCCATCAGGGTGATTTCTACAAAATCCCCTTTCAGGCAAGCTCACAGACTGACTGGACAAGAGGCTAGAGTCATTCTTCTCCCCTTTGCCAGATACCAGTTCAGGAATTTCTTCCTCCTTGCTTTCTGTTGTAAAGCTGGTGGTAGGTAACATACCCAAATCACCCTTCTGCTGCACTACACTAGCAGCAGGCAAAATACAAGCGCCAGAATCATCTGGTCTCTGGGATCTTGCTAAGACATTAACCAGATTAAAACTAGTTATAGAGCCTTCCTCCCCAGCAGACACAAACTCAGAACTATTCCCCTTCTGAGCTTTAGCTGAATCCACAACTAACTCTGACACTACACTATTCTCAACCATCTGAAAAGCACCTTTTGTCTGCTGCCCAGACAAAGAAGATTCAGACACACATTCTCCTTCACTAGACACACAGCCTGGGATCTCACTTCCCTTGTCCCAGCACACAGACAACTGCCTAGAGACTGAGGTAGCTTCCTCCATAGGCAAGTCAATACCCCTGACAGACAAAGGCACACTCCCAACTGATACACTGCTGCTTTTTTCAGGTTCACTTTTACAAGCTGTACTAGGTAAAATTATTTCACTCTTTCTTTCCACAGTTAGTACTTCCACCTGCTGATTCACTTTAACCTGCTTCAGAGAAACCCTTTCCTGACCAATGAGTTCCTCCTGCACTGTATCTAATTCCAGACTCACTTCTGAGACATTAGGCAGGCATTCAGGAACTTTATTCACAGGCAAATGGCTTTCTTGCACAGACAAACACTTGGAGAAACCTTCTCCAGACAAACAGCTATTTCCCCCCTCCTTAGGGGAGCTTGGGGCTGCTTGCTTAGCTGCAAACATTGTGCCCCCGTGGAGGACAGAGCACAGATCAAGGGCTTTGCTTAACATGCTAAACAGGACGGTGGAAACATCCTCAGATTTACATTCATCAGGTCTCAATTTTTCGGTTTTCTTAATTGAATCCAATTCTACTATCATTTGGCACAATAATTTGTGTGCCAGACTCATGCTCTCTCCAGTCTCCGTGCACTGAGACTGTAGAGAGCAATCTAATTTTAGATCAGTCAAATTTTGGCTACTTAAAGGGTGAAACTGCAAATGTTGGAACTGTTCAGTTTCATCACCTGCGCGATCTGCAGCGTGCCACGGGCATGGCCCAACTCCCTTGCGCCCTGTTCGTGACGCCATGTGGATTGCCACGGACTCGCAGGGGCAAGGGAAAAAAAAATGCAGGCCTGTTATTTACCAGGCCGCACGTGGCAATAAACTATATAGGTAAGAGACGCAAGGGGAGTGTGGGTCAGGACGTGAGCTGCAGATGCACAGACACACACACACACACAAGAAAAAATAAATCAATTCAAAGTTTTACTGGGGATAATTACAAGGGGTAAGGGAGCAGTTTTTTGATTAGCTAATAGACAATGAAACTTAAAACACACAATGACTAAAATGCCTGCTAACATTATTTACAAACAAAGATGCAGCATTTAGTAATAATTGATACTTACAAATACAAACCAACGCATAACACGACCGGTAAACGTATAAGCTCTATTTGAAACACGTGAGCTGAGAGAGAGGCTTCGAGTTGATCAGGCTCGGTTACGTGGGGTACACAGGATACACGGATACACGGGATTCGTTTCCTCTCTCTGTCTGCACATGGCAGGCAGAAACATAAGTACCAACTATGACATCACAAAAGTGTCATAGGGGACGGGTCCCAAAACCTGTTTGTGTTCGCTTCTGATTGGCACAAGCAAAGTTAATACCAAGTAGGGGAGCAGGTGCCTCAAAGTCTGGCTTCGCCCCCAAAGGTGAGGAAATGCACATTGTTATAGAGTGCAAGCGAAACTGAATGACAAAAGACGAGGCCAGGGCAGGAGCAGGTGACCCAAAGTCTGGCTTCACCCCCAAAAGGGGAGGAAATGCATATAGTTTTAGAATGTGTTCAAACCTGAATGACAAAAGAAGAGGCCAGGGCAATACTAGGATGGGCAAGTGTTACAGGATGCAGACAGGAACTCATCAGAACAGTTCTCAATTTGCAATTAGGATTATAATCTAGACTCTTTCCTCAACCATCATCATGCTGGTAAATCCTAAAGCGATGTGGCCTCCTTGCAGATTGAGAGCTACCTGGATCATTCTCTGTCTAGATGGTTAAGGTGGTCTGACATCAACAAAGCATTTAAGCATACGTGTAAATTATATTGAAGCTGATGTTAAACACTTAGAGTTAATCACATAAAACATTTTTGTGCATTGAGGCCAAAATATTCCCCAAAATGCAGAGTAAGTTTTAACATTTGGGTTTTGTTCTTTAGACACTGTAGAATAATATGATTATTAGACTATATTGTGTTGTGAATTATTTACATGCTCCCTCTGTTTATCCTTTTCTCTGAGGTTTTATACTGCTCAGATTAGTGATTCATAGCATGCATTGCATTGCTAGTTTTGTCATAATACATTTGCAGTGGGGCATTCAACAGTGTAAAAACAGTACTTGCATTCCCATCATGTTCAACTTGCCTGTGCATATAATCTGTAGGCTGAAAAACTTCTTGTCTACTCCTGGTGGCTGCTCCATTTAAGTTTGTCATATCATGTCTCACTCAAACTGTAAATATACTCTTGAATTTCCTGGGTGAGGGATCTGCATTGATGTGATTTACAGAATAATTTATTCTACCTCATATTACTCTGTGTCTTATAGCTTTGCATAGTACTTCGTTCTCTTAAGGTGTTTTTTGTTTAACCGGAGAGTCTTGAGACTGTAATATTCACATAGTCCAGAGACAGTCCAGATAAATACTGTGGTGGATTAAAAAAAAAAAAAAAAAGAGTGCACCTGCTTCTATTGCCAGCAGTAAATTATGTGGGAATTAGGCACCTAAATACCTTTGAGGATCTGGGCCTTTATTAATGACTCTGTGTTTGTTCACAGAGTTTGTTCACATGGCCCCTTTGCTTTCCTCAGCTGTAAGGAAGGGAGTAACATCAATAAAGAGCATGGAGCAGGAACAGCCAGAAGCTTAATGATCGCTAACAATGACTAATTGTAGAGTAATAACAAGAGTGCAATTACAGTAATTGAAACCCAGTTAGAAAAAATAATCCAAATTGCTAATTTGGTATGGAAGGTGACAAGTGTGCTGATTGTTTTGGTGAATGTGAGTGAGTTGTAAATGTCAGTTAAAATGACTAAGTCCAAATATTGGCAGGTGCTGAACACCTGACACCCCCAGTGATGTCAATGGGATCTGCAGGGACTAAATACATTTTCCGTTTTCACGCAGGTCCTGATCCTGCAAACGCGTAAGCATTGACTTCGGTGAATGGAATTATGTAACTGCATGAGTGCAAGATTCATGAAGTTGAGATGCCCCAGTGATTGGAATTAGAAATACCTAGATAGTTATAGTTACCACTGATTACACTGCTATTGGTTGCACAGGCAAGTGATAATTACATTGCCAGAGAACATGATTAATTTGGTGAGTGCCATGAATAGTTATGTGTTACTTGGAAAACTACTGGACCATAAAATGCGTGTTTTAATGTATGAGTTATGATTTCTGGGTTAATCAGTGGGCTGAAAATTTTTGTGACTTAAAAAAAAAAAGATGCCGACTGAAAAAGCAGAAAATACTGTGAATGATTGATAAGTTAGTCAACTGACTACACACTTGTAAAGAGGTTTTACAGATTAATCTATGAGACCATTAAAGAAAAATGAATTTTGCTGTTTGGGGAAAGGTGGGGATATTGTGATATTTACTGTTTTGGCTTGTCTACACTACTGTATGGGGTTGATCTAAGATCTGAAACTTCCCTGCGGTAAGTCTACAGCTGATGCTCTCCCGTCGACTCCACTTGCACTTCACGTTCCGGTGGAGTATTGGCGTCAATGAGAGAGTGCTCAGCCATCGATTTATCACGTCTATGCTAGAGGGATTACATTTGGTGTACCATACACCCTTCAGCTTCTGTGAGTGGAGATTGACCAAAACCCATGGATTTAACTAGGGTTCAGCAATGAGAGGGATGGCAGTGGAGAGAACTGATTCCTTAGTATGCTGCTTGCTTTCCCTCTATTCTGCCCTCTATTCTGCCCTCCACACTAAAAGATCCCTGGGAATAGGATGGAGGCAAGTAACTATAAAAGAGAATATTCAAACTGATCTGTGAATTAATTAGGTTTTTTTAAGTGTTCATTGGCAGAGGTCAGTTTTGTCAAGTTTTAGCCCAGCATAACTTTTAACAGTTACCTTCTGAAAATAAATTCTAAAATAGGATTTCACGTAAGAGCAGTTGAAATGTTAATGCTATAATGTTTGGTCCATCAATCAAGCAAAGGCTATTGTCCAGGATGGACAGGGATGGTGTTCCTACCCTGTTTGCTAGAAGCTGGGCACGAGTGACGGGATGGATAACTTGATTATTACCTGTTCTGTTCATTCCCTCTGGGGCACCTGGCATTGGCCACTGTCAGAAGACCGGATACTGGGCTAGATGGATCTTTGATCTGACCCAGTATGGCCGTTCTTATGTAAAAGCAATTTAAGAAAATGGTTAAGTCTTCCCTTTAATGAAACCTAATGAAATTCTCACATTGGTCCTCCCCCATCACACTGTAACTACAGATATTATACATACATCATTTTTCTGACAATCCATTTTAGTCACATTTTAAATCAGGTTTTCACTAGAATAACTACTTTTTAATTAAAGCACCTTTCAAATTATGGTAATTACATTCAGATGATACAGTATGCATGAAATGCTGATCTTCCCCCCCATGCTACATAGTGAGTCGTGTCTCAATACACATCCCATAATTTGTTTAAATGCTACCTTTTTGTATTTAGTTTATTTCTAGCTTGTTAGCAATCAAATGTTTCTGCTATGTGATTTATAAAATAATGCACATCTCAAAGTGAGCTAATGATAATAGGCTATACGATAACTAGCATCTTAATACTATATAGAAATACTGGATTTTTCCTGAATTTGGTTGATATAATAAATCTATTAGACAGCAACAGGTTTTAACTTGTCTTTTTGGCACTTTATTTTATGAGGTGAAACCTAAGACTGATTATATACATGGTTTTCTGGAGTTCTAACTGCTGCAAGATTAAATCACTTTTGTGAAAACATAGCCAAAGTGAAGATTAAATATAATCTTATTTGCTATATATTGTCTGTCTATTATAACATGTAACGCAAACACTTAGAAGACTGTGTTCCCACTCTGTACATGGCTCTTCAGAAACATTTGGAATTTCATCTTATTAGCCATTTAGTTTGTTTCCTTTGTTCATTATTTCCTTCCTTCCAGTAGTTATAATTGTAGCACATACAATGCAATTACATTACCCAGTGGAGTTCAGGACTTTATTAATGTGAGAATCCACAACACCACATGATTCCCACCCAGGGCTGTCCTGTAGGAACTACTGGAGAACCCCCTGGCTGTCTTTGACTGGTGGGTTTCACCTGATAACTTAACAAATTTTGCTTCAGTAAGTAAATATGCAGTGAGATCAGGAAGACAAAAAGAATACTAGTTAGTTGTAATGCAATTGTCTTTGTAGAAATTGAGCATACGTATTTGTAACCATTTCTATGCAATGAAAAAAGAACGATCACTCTGGACACTTGAAAATCCCCTAAAATATTCAGGTATACAAATAGATTTCTCAATCACTTCCTACTGAGCAATAATCCTACAGTAGAAAAAAACTACAACCATTTAAACCATCTCACCATAGTACCAACAATATATATATGACCTACCCTCACAATTCTCTCTGAATCTCATAAATCAGAGAGAAAGGATGGGCTTCAGCAGCCCATCCTAGTGGTCAGCAAAATTTCACTGTGAGCTTGTCTTCATTACGGGCGGTAATTCAACCAAAGTTACTCTACTCCAGAAATGTGAATAACATAGCTGTTGTCAACGTAGATTAGGTCAACTAACTGGGTTGTCTTCACTGTACTGCATCAATGGGAGACACTCTCTGATCGACTTCCCTTACTTTTCTCTAGTGTTATCTTAATTACTATATGTCTATTTGTAATTTAACTGTGTCTTAAGACTTTTGAGTGAGATTTGTCCAAGAAGTAACTCCAAAATCTGGTTTAATCCATGGTGGATGCACCTGCTCAAAGCAATATGAAATGATGTTGGTAAACTAAGCAAAATATTTGTAATCATCTGTGAATATATGATAACTTGAGAATGCTTCCTACCAACAAAGTTTTAATCATTATGTAATTCTAGCCATAACTTAATTTGAAAGCTGAAGGTTAAGGAGTTAATCAATCCAAAATGATAGTCACCCTATTCCCAAGAAGAATCCTGAAGTCATTGGGGTGAAATGCCTAATTAATATATTTTTGAATCCCCTACAGTAATTGAGTTTAAAATATTGTTGTTCTGCCATCTTGATAAAGCAGCATGTGGATGTTGGAGTAGCATCTGTAGTTACAATGTGATGGGGGAGGACCAATGTGAGAATTTCATTATGTTTCATTAAATGGAAGACATGCTGCTTTATCTAGTGTAACTACAGATATTATACATTCATCATTTTTCTGAAAATCCATTTTAGTCACATTTGAAGACTGTTCTCAGTGGTACCAGATGACAGAACTAGGAGTAATGGTCTCAAGTTGCAGTTGGGAAGGTTTAATTTGGATATTAGGAAAAACTTTTTCACTAGGAGGGTAGTGAAGCATTGGAATGGGTTCCCTAGGGAAGTAGTACAATCACCTTCCTTAGAGGTTTTTAAGTTCAGGCTTGACAAAGCCCTGGCTGGGATGATTTAGTTGGGGATTGATCCTGCTTTAAGCAGGGGGTTGGACTAGATGACCTCCAGCGGTCCCTTCCAAGCCCAATATTCTATGATTTTATGATGAAATTTTTTGATCATAACATTTTTGGTGGAAAAATCCAGATTTGGGTTTATAGAAACATTTAGCAAATTGGTGTTGAATTAGTTGATTTTTTGGTGTGAAAATGCCTTCTTTCCCCTGCTCTTGCCCTCCAGAAAAGTTACCCCCAAATTTTAAACATTTCACTTACATTTTTGAATGAAACTTTTCAATTTTTTATTTGAAATGACTTTGTTCTTGACACTTCAGTTTTAGTTTTTAAAAAAAGCTCTTTAAAACATCTAGAAATCAAAGCAAAAGAAGTTATTTCAGGTTGAACAATACAGTTCATATGATCTGAAACTTCTACTTCTTAATTCACTGAAAATTCTGGTGTTTGGGTCAATCCAAAATAATTTTTAATTTTCCTTTTTGGAATTGGCTGCAATCTGAGGAATCGGTTATTTGCACAGCTCTAAGTGGTAGTTCTCACTTGGAATAATGACAAACTGGGGATGGATAGATATATCAATGGATGGATGGAGATATATATATATATATATATATATATATATATATATATATAATGTGTGTGTGTGTGTGTGTGTATGTCTATCTATCTATATTCCACATATATATAATGTGACTGATATTCATAGGCAACTAAAAAAAGACAGCCTTTAGAAGGTTACATTTTAAATTAAACATGTCACAGAAGTGGTTGACAATTATAAATATGGAGCAATGAAAGTCATTCGACACTAGTGGCGAGCACTATAAAAAAAACCAAACCCCAAGAATAGAATATGGAAGGCTACTATAGTTAGACATGGTTATTGTTATGTCTGCATCTCATTAATTCCACTTTCTTTTCTAAGAATATATTTTAAGATGGTGGGCTGAAGACCAGGGTGAAAGTCAGTGACTAATATTAGACCCTAAGTTCAGTTTTTTCTTACAGTACTTTCTGGACCAACGTCAGCTCAGGTGAATTTGTTTTATCACTATGTTCAGACAGAAGCAGTGAGCGCGCACTCTACATACATACATACATACATACATACACAATTAAAATGTAATTCAAACAAAAACTATGCAATACACTGGTTACTGCCTCTTGGCTATTCCCTCTACAGTTTTCCAGTTTTACTAATTCTTGCAAATTTATTGAGAGTCTTGTGATATTTGTTGTTCTTTGTAATGTCCCAGTTCCCGGAGTCAAGACCATGATCCTCAAGCAAGGTGAACGCATCCTCCTTCCCCAACTACCTATCTTGTCTGTGGGGCCCAATTTGATAGAGTGCTTGAAGCACACCTAGCCCCAAACAAAATGGTTAGGGAGCAAGAAGATTCCCTTATAAACTGTAGCCCAGAATTTAGGGTACACATGTGAAAGATTCTGGTTCAGTTACCTCCCCTACCTCTGACTGAAAAGGCAAAGGGGTTTAATAGAGATCTCCCACCTCTCAGGCGACTGAGCTAACCACTGGACTATGAGCTGTTTCTCCTGTTGATGCTGTTCCGCTGTGTATAACTAATTCAATATGCAGTGAGTCAGCGACTAAGTGACAAGGACTCTGTGTAGTCCTGTTATAAGGGAGTTGCCGCCTCCTTCTCTGCTGGTGGTTGTGTGTACAGTTGGGTGTGTACCACCATCATTCTTGTAAGAAATATTCTTAGCTCCTGCAACTCCTGCAGGTCAGGGTTCTTGATTGCAAGCAGAGATAGGTGCTGTGACGGGTTGGGTCACAGAAACCCCCTTGGGACTGCCACTTGAACAGGGCCTGTGTTTATAGCAGGCTAGTGTGTCTGGATCAACAAGGCAAGATACTGAAGTCTGAAGCTGCCAGCGAAAATGGGCTCAGAGGTAGTCCCAGCAAATCAAGAAGAATTGACTGAATGGGCCAGACCTCATTTGCATTTCAGTCGAATGGTGACTGTGTTGGTCATGTTTATTGTAATTCAGTTACATTTTGAGTTTGAGGGCAATAAAATACTATTGACTTGATGGGGAAATACAAGGACAAGACATTGATATTGAATGTGCCTGGGGTCACTCTCATCAAAACTGCTGTCAGGCATAATTGGATAAGGAAGCCTGGGGACAGTTAGAAAGGGGAACAAATCTCCCATTTTGTGTGGGGAGTGCCTCTCTGCTGGCAGCGTCTTTGAGGTGATTTCATTGCAGGGTGATGGTGATAGCACCAGTTTAAATGGAGATGGAGGAGTAGTTGTGTGGTTTGTTTGTTTTTTACAACCACAACTAAGTAGGGAAATAATGACTGGGCAAACTAACTTCTATGAAGTCCACTTGTTGGAAATGTTTATACTGAAAGTTATCCTGTGTGATAATATAGCACCTTGTTTAAAGTTTTGTTATCTGAAATCATAGTGTGAGCCTCCTCTTTCAGGGAAAAAAGACCAAAATATACATCCCAACATCCTGAAAAAAAGCTGACATTTAGTGAAATCGGGTGCATTCCAAAGTAGAAAAACACCAACTCCACAACCCTATGCACTTCAGAAGTAATTGCATAAGGCCTAGGATAAGTCATTAATGCCACAGATGAGTTACTTAACTAGGGAGGGGGTCATCTCCACCTTCCATTCTGCTGGATAGCAGAATTTTAACAAAGACCACTGTAAGTTTCAAGCCAGCCTTTGATCTGATTGGGGAACATAATAGAGTAACAAAATAGCCTGTACTATTGCAGGTGGGTGTGACGAAGTGGAGAAAGAAAAGAAGCCATCATTGTAAAGTTCTCTCACTTTCAAATTTGACTTACTGCATGATGAAATAATGTTAGTCTGCTGAATTCACACTCTGTCCAGGTGCTTTGCAGATGAGTTGGGTTCTTAAATGATTTGATTGCTCACCGAGTGCTTGAATTGCTTTTTTATGGGGACAGATTGTCCACTGGCACTAAAAATCCTCCTCACCAGGCATTGTACATGAGCCAGCTCAACTGCTTTCCCTCTGACTCTGAGTCATTGCTATTGAATTCTGTACCTTTCTCTGGGGATGCTGAGTAAAGTGGTTGTTCTGAATAGAATTAGACAGGGAAATGTAGTAAAGCTTGTTGCAAGCTGGAAAGACAACAACTTTGTTCTGTTTGCTTGTTCCTGATCATGACTTCTAACTACACAGATCTTTGCCCCTCAGCGGTGTTGTCATCTGTAAAGACAAATGGCTGTTACCTAATATTAAAATGTCATTAACAAGCACATTTAAAATCCTGGTATTCTAGGAGGAGTTCTTCAAATTGCACACATTGTGTTTGAATGTGCATTTTATATACATACTTTTACCAATACCATCACTATATAATACAAATTGACTTTACTTTGCAGCATGCATCTCTATACATTGTTTGTGCTATTAACCCTGATTTAGCCTGTCCTTCTCGGCTTCCAGACTTAAGCTGTTTCATCCCTACTGTCTTCTTTACAGAGCATGGGAGTGAAAGTTCTAGTATATTATTTCACTAGGGATTTCTTTCTAGTGATACTGTAGAGCACTAAAAAAAGTAATTTATTCAGATAATTATCTGATATTAAAATCATTCTCAAATAGCTTTGGGAAGCAATTATCCAAAAATGTGGCCTGATCGGCATATTAGACTATTTTACTGCTGATAAAGTTGTGTATAACATCACTCACACAAAGCCTCTTATAGTAAAAGTGACATAACATGGAAGATTGAAGATATTAATGAAAGCCATAGGTCTTCACATAGAAATTTAAATAAGTGGAAAACCGAGCAACTAACCAAAATCATATTTGAGTTCTACAAATTTTGAAGAGCAGCTGGTAGGATTAACTAATAAGACAAAATACAAACAGAGAATTTGTGTATGTGTGTGCAGACGTGGTTGGTTGGGAAGGGAAAGAGACAGACACAAGATCTCTGTAGAAGTGAACCAACCACACACAATTCCAAATAGTGAGTAGTACATTTTTTCTAGATTAGCAAAGTGATGGCCAGCAAAAACAAGTTCATTTAAATTTATTCGTTACAAATTCAATTTAAAGAAGTAGCTGCAGTCCTCTGTACCTTCTGTGCTTTGTACAGAAGTCAGCTGGATTCTGCATCCAAATATTTGGAACTTGAGCCAACTCATTCCTAAATGATACCCACTTAAGACTTTAATAAATGTAATTTCAAAGATAGTTTTAATGGACAACTTTAGGATGGTATGAAAGAACTAAACAATTTCCAATTACATCATCTAGTCTCACTACAACGTAGCATTACCTATAAATCTCCTTGAAATTGAAAAGTTTCCTATTTTTTAAAAAATGGCTTTGATAAGTGTGATTAGAGCAAGGACTGATGAAAAATAGTGAAATCTGTTGCAAGGAATCTTGAAAAGAAATGGAGAATGGCAGGATCTAGCTTGTTCATTTAACAAGACTCCACTACAGTGAATGGCACATGAAATATGACTATTTTGCCAGACACTGTAAAAATACTATTAAGTAGACACTATGAATATATGACACAATATGAAAATATTAACATGAATGCAGCACTAATCATCAATGAAGATCAGGAGACTTAGACATTTGCTGCTGGGAATTATGTTCACAGTGCTAGAGAATTTGTATTGTACAGTAGACTCTCGATTATCCAGGACGATAGGAATTTTTTAAAATCCTGGTTAATAAAATCCTGGATAATCACCATCCATAGGGAATATGGGGAGAGGGAGTGTTGGTTCACCAGCCATCCTGCGCCGGGGGGAGAGGGTCATTGGTTCACTGGCTGCCCTGTGCCCTGGTGGGGTTTTTTGTGTGTGTGTGCTTGGGGCGGCAAAAAAGCCAGAGCAGGCCCTGTGAGTTATGCATATTTTTTTTGACATCCTGGTTAATCCACATCCTGGTTAACCCAATCCTGGATAATTGAGAGTCTACTGTATAAATTTAAGAAGTTTCAAAATATATTCCTTGGCATATAATCATATTTGCTGTACATACAAACAACTCCTTAAATATTCATGCATACATCTCACAATAATTATGAGGCTCGGTATGACCTAAGCTTTTATTAGATGCCTTACTTGACCATCTTGGTTAACTATTACACAAGCAGTGTGTTGACTGTAGTGAGCTTGTCAAGCCTTTTGGGAGTTCCTGCAACAGAAGAGTGAACCCTTTGCCAGTTGGCACTGAGGGATCTTCAGGGTCATAACAGAACTGAGGAGATCTGGATACAATTCCCTCTTCTGTCACGTGACCCTGGGCAAGTCACTTCATCTCTCTGTGTCTCAATTCCCCCATCTTTAAGACTTTAAAAGGGATAATATTGCTTCTTTTCTCCCAGTCTTTATCTGTCTAGTCTTATCTTAGTTGGTGCTTCTGGGTGCCAGAGTAATACAAATAATAAATATTAATAATACAGATAAATATATTTGGTGTAACCAGGTTCAAGACGAAAATTATTATTAAAGCTGGATATTTAAAAAGGTTGACCAGATTTCTAATTTCCTCATTAGAGAAAGACGCTAGGAATGTTGGCTTTCAAAGCTCACATCTCAAATATTTTTAATTATAACTATTGATCTTTCACTAAGACATTTTAGTGTACATTAAGGAAATTTTCATTACTGATTTATGTCCCTAGTCCATTACTCACTTTGAGAGGATCTGCAGAATGATTAGTCACAACACTTTGATTATCTTCATCTAGTACAAAAATCATTTTCCTTTTTTACTTATAATGTAGGTGTAGATATAGTAATAAGTATACCAGTTTTCCATGTATTATAATATTTCCAAGGTATTTTTCCAACCATTCTGATTGCACCAACTTATTACTAAAGATTCTCTGCTCCTATATTTTGGTATGTATGTATGATGGTATGTATGATGAATCCACTAATCCTCTTTGATTTTTAAAGATTTCATATGATCCCAGGAAACCCAATTCTTGTTTCTTTAATTTGGAGTTCATCTACAAATCCTTCTCATTCATTTACCCCTTTTTCAAGATCATTTAGTTAACAGTGAGATGGCAAAATTTGCACATGATACAAAATTACTCAAGATAGTTAAGTCCAAAGTAGACTCAGAAGAGTTATAAAGAGATTTCACTAAACTGGGCAACAAAATGTCAGATGAAATTTAGTGTTGATAAATGCAAAGTAATGCACACTGGAAAACATAATCCTAACTATACATACAAAAATATGGGATCTAAATTAGCTATTACTGCTCAAGAAAGAGATCTTGGAGTGACTGTGGATAGTTCTCTGAAAATATTTGTTCAATGTGCAGCAGCAGTTTAAAAAAAAGCTAACAAAATGTTACAAACAGATTGATAATAAGACCGAAAATATTATAATGCAACTATATAAATCTATGGTATGCTCACATCTTGAATACTGTGTGCATCTGGTCACTCCATCTCTAAAAAGATATATTGGAATTGGAAAAAGTACAGGAAAGGGCAAGAAAAACATTAGAAGTATGGAACAGCTTTCATCTGAGGATAGTTTTAAAAGACTGGAACTTTTCAGCTTAGAAAAGAGATGACTAAGAAGGGATACCATGGAGGGCTAGAAAATGAATAAGGAAGTGTTATTTATTCCTTCATATAACACAAGAACCAGGGGGCACCTAATAAAATTAATAGGCAGTAGGTTTAAAAACAAACAAAAGGAAGTATTTCACACAATGCACAGTCAACCCATGGAACCTGTTGCCAGAGAATGTTGTGAAGGCCAAAAGTATAACTGGGTTAAAAAAATAATTAAACAGGTTTATGGAGGGTAGGTCCATCACTGGCTGCTAGCCATGATGGCCAGGGATCCAACCCCATGCTATGAATGTCCCTAGCCTGAGACTGCCAGAAGCTGGGAGTGAATGACTGGGGATAGATCACACAATAATTGCCTTCTCTGTTCATTCCCTTTGAACTACCTGGCACTGGCCACTGTTGAAAGATGGGAATTGGGCTAGGTGGACCATTGGTGAGATCCCATAAGGCTGGTCTTATGTAATTCTATAATCAAAATTATGATCTCTGAGAAATCATTCTACTCCTAGCTCCTTCCCACAATCCAAAGGAGACCATGCTGGCAGGACAAGACAAAACCTATGTTTATAACTTCATTCCATTTCAAATCAGGAGATGAAGCACATGAAGAACGGAGTAAGTATGAATGACAGCAATAATAATAATATTTTAACAGTCCTTTTCTGTTAACTTCTTCTATTTAACTTTAAGTAATAGAAAATTTTAGTCTCTTTTTCCTTTGATGGTCACTCATCACTAAGTCCAATTGGCTTCATTGTCATGTCTGGAAAGGCGCTGGCTCTTCTAATTTTCAGACCAAAAGGTTTCTTTCCTTCTACAGGAGTACCATTCTCACAAACACCAGTTGGAAGCTAGCTGAAGTTTTAGTTCTAACTTTCTGTAAGTTGTGATGCAGAATCATATTAAACATACTAAAGAATAAAATAGTGGTTTTCTAAGTTATTTCCATTCTTTCCTCCTAATTTGTTGCTGGTTATTCTGGGGCATGGCAAAATTGTTAGGTAACCATTTCTCAAGCTAAGCAGGGTTAAATGACATGTTGTAATCCTATCAGTTCTTAAACAATTTAATTAATATTCTATTTGTGGACATGACTTCCTGACCTATAGTTAAATATTTCTATTTAAATCAGTGCTCCTTGATATTATCTGAATGCTATTTTTTGCCTGTGCTGGTCTTCATAGCCACAATCACTTTGCATAATGAGATGTGGCACTACTACCAGTTGAAATCTCAGCTCGTGGATTGCATGAAAGAAACTGTCACTTGTAATCATTATCAGTAAGTGATTTTTTCCCCCTGTGTTCCTTGTAGTGATCAGGTTTTATTTGCCTGCTTCTATTATTCTCAGAGCTGGTAACTTAAGGCTGTGGTAGTGCAATTAATGATAATACTCCAGAGATATTTAGAGAATTCCATTCAAGGAAAACTTCAGGATTATTAATTTATTACTAATTCATTCAACACATAGAAGCAAAAGTTATTTGTTCTTCTTGAAAATATCATTTCAATTTCTTGCAGAAGGGTATAAGACGACTCTTGCATTAGATATTGTTTTCATAAACTGCCTTAATTAGACTTTCATATGGATTGTTTAGTGACCTATAAGTAAAGACTACTAGAATATTGCAGGCACAATAGAACTGTGTATTATACAACTTTCATCTCAACATGCAGCTCTGCAATTTTCTGGCTTTGGCCAGAACAATTATTTAATGTGCATTTGAGTTGGCATCAATCCATTCCTCAGTCCCTAGAGCTGAATAGGCACTTTGGGAAACTCCACCCATCATAGCAAATAAGAATTCTGAAATGCCCCGCTACTCTGAGCAGGAAGACTGGACTAGTGCCATCCTTGATAAATTCTGAAAGAAGCAGAGAGAAAAAAAGCAAAGGGAAGAAGGAAACAGCCAAAAGAGGAAAAAAGCACTGAAAGGAGGAGAGAAATCGAGAGGAAGGGTTACAGGAGAAAAAAGCTTAAGAGAGAGGAATAAGGGAACAAAATGCAAGAGAAAGGGTTGAGGGAAAAAGTAGAAGAGCAGTATAATGCACAGATGGTGAAGTGGCCTTTTAAAAGTGCAGTTTAGATGTTACCCAGAAAGTACATCATAGTTGATGCTTGTAGCATCACCTATAGTTAAGGCTGCCTGACACTTTTCCATTACAAATATTACATTTTCAGTTGCTTATAACTTTGCAAAGTTTAATCATGTGGACTGAAATTTTCCATCCTGAGTGTCCTGCCTCAGGTTGTATATACAGTAGACTCTCGATTATCCAGGACTGGATTAACCAGAATGTGGATTAACCAGGATGGCAAATAAAAATACGCGCAACTCGTAGGACTGGCTCTGGCTTTGCTGTCGCCCCAAGCACACACCCCCCCCCCCCACCAGGGCACAAGGCATCCAGTGAACCAACACCCCCTCCCCCTGGCGCAAGGTGGCTGGTGAACCAACCCCCTCTCCCCATATTTCCTATGGATGGTGATTATCCAGGATTTTATTAACCAGAATTAATTTTTCCCTATTATCCTGGATAATCGGGAGTCTACTGTATATATAAAAGTCAAATGGTGTATGCGTATGTGTATGTACGTTCCCTTACTCCTTCCACACTGTTTGAGCTAGAGACTTGAAATTTGGTACAGTTATAGGCTTTAGGTTCCTAATCAGGGTAAGAATCGAAAATTTTTCAAATCTCACCTCTGACGACCCCTAGGGGTGAAATTCTTTACAGCCCATTAACATCAACTGGGCAGCTGCTGTTCTCTGTGACATAGTTATGATGTAATAATATCCCCTCCAATGGACCCTGCACTCGCTCAGCTCTCTGCCCCCTCAGGTAAGAATCAAAATTTTTTTAAATCTCCCCCCCTCCACCCCTCCAACAGCCCCCGCACTCGCTCAGCTCTCTGCTCACTACCTCCCTCCAACGGCCCCCGCACTTGATCAGCTCTCTCCCCCCTCCCCCTCTCCAACGGCCCCTGCACTCGCTCAGCTCTCTCCCCCCTCCCTCCCTCCAACGGACCCGAGCAACGTTATGCCGCGTAATTACTTGAAATTACTTAGACAAAATGAGACTTCTGAACAAAATTTGTATTAGTAAAAAACATTGTAGTCTTTTTACATCCCAGTTTCCAATTACAAATACCCCGAGCAACGCCGAGTATTTTTGCTAGTTATAATATATCAAAGAACCAATCTGCTAAGCAAGAAGTTAGAAATGTGTTTCTCCCCATTTTCACATAGTAGGCATTCTCAAATACTTAATACATACAATAAGCAAAAATCAACACACCACAAAAGCAGAATTTCCTTGTTACACAGCTATCCAATATGATATGTGGGGGAAATATTGGAGGAACTGACTACGAATGCCCCTTTGGTCTTCACATTCTATTAAGTATACTAGCAGAAATGTTTTTTCAGCAATCCTGGTATTTGGTGTTCTACCTCGTCCAGTTGGGAAACAGAAACTTCCCAATGTACAATCTAAACAGCTGTAATTTCAAATACTGGATATTTGCACCTCACTATTCACAAACAATTTGCTGATCAGGAATGATTCACAAATTATTCAGCAAACAATTTTGAATATCAAATACATTTGAGAAAAATCACAATCACTTCATGGCCAACTCATGAATACAAAACGAGGCAAAATTCCAGAAAATAAATATTCTCAATTATTTGACCTGCTTTTCTAAGGACATAGCTAAGGCCATTATTTAGTCTACTTACCATGCTAATTTGTGTTATTTCTACTACTTTGGATATTGTACTTAAGTGTTTTACTAAATTGGAATTAAAATATTCTTAAATTTAAGCATATGTGTGAGTCAATACTAATTTGTTAAAGTTTGAATTATTTTAGTTTTTATCTTTTAAAATGTTCTATGCCAAGTTATTCCTACTACTGCTGCTAGGCATGAATGCCAGTTTTTCTAGTTAGAACAGAAGCATGTTATCTAAATGATATCCAAACTAGATGTGTTCTAGTTCAAAGGGAAATTATTTGGGGGAAGTTCAATGGCCTGTGTTAGGCAGGCAATGAGATTAATGATCACAACAGGCTCTTCGTGTCTCTGTTCTTTGTGGGCCAGGATCCTCAAATGAACTACATCACCCATAATGCATCACTGACTTCTACAGAAAGTGCAAACTACAATACCCATGAGACATTATAATTCCCATTTTCAGCCAAAAAAGTTGTTTCAATCAAAATATTTAAATGTTTTAGAATGAAATTTCTACAGAAAGCAGACACTTTTTGTAAAAAAGTATGTTTTTTTCTTCAAAAACACTATACTCCATCAAAACATGGATTTTTTTCCTATCAAGAATATCTTCTCTAATTAATACATTTTGTGCATTTTTTATTTAACCTGTAATCTTGATTTCAAAATTCAGGGATGGTTGCAGAAAACCTTCTAAAATTTCATCATACTTAAAATTAGTAAAAATATGCATGTACATAACTGAATTATGAACTATAGCATTCTGCTGTAACCTCTGCTATGGGAAGAGTGACTTATCCATCACACCAGCTCTTGAGGGTCATGGTATAGAATTCTCACATAATATATCATAGAAATAGGACAAGAAATATCTTCATTAATTTGCCTTGTATTACTGTACAGTTTAATTCTTTCATATTTTAGGAGCTTTTCATTCTGTTGGGAAACAAGAAATGATTTAGGGTGGGATCCTGAGAAGTGCTTAGCGTCTCCTGGAAGATACATGATGAATACACTTACTGGATGGCTCTGCAAATTATTAAATGGATCTCACCTCCAAATATGTGACATCTGCATGTAAATCCAGGTATGGAGCACAAATGCTGACTATATTATAATGGACAATCTTGCACTTGCAGAAGGATGCATTAGATGACCTAACACGCTTTTCCCTTGTAGATGTAATTTCATTAGTTAAAAGTATGATTTGAAACAACACATTTTTATTAAAGTGAAAATTAAAGTTGTTTTAAGTGCAGTGGTTTTGGTCTACAAACTCAAGGTACGTCCTTGCTTCAGCTGGAAGCATACTTCCTAAATTGGGCAGATAGACACATACTAGCTCTACTGGAGGTAGCAAACTAAAAACAACAGCAGAACTTGGGGTAGCCTGGGCAGTAGCACATACCGAGGGGTTCAAGGCAGGTTTGTACAGTTATCTAGCCCAAACTGATGCCCTTGCTACCTCTTGTCTACACTACTATTTTTAGGATGCTGGCTCAAGGCGAGTGGAGATAACATGTCTGTCTGAGCTGAAAAGTATGGTCCAAGCTGTGATCTAAATCTACCCTCAGAGTCTCTCCAGGGGAATTTTATAAATATTTCTAGTTACTAGCTCCAATTTATTATGAGACAATCTTGAGGAAATGAGATAAATGATCTTCTGCTATAAAAATTAAACATTAATTATAATACCATCACGGCATAATAATCCAAAATTATGGAAAGACCATGCTTTCATTAATCCAGAATACAGAACACCTTGCAAACAATTAAAAAGATTCTAATTGGAGTTTGCCCAAATTCTTCAACTCCTGCTATTAATTGCATATCATAGCTTAACCAAGTAGGTGCTGAGCACCATTTGTGCAGTGCTGTGAAGTTCGTAGGGATCCTCTAACCTAATAACAGGATTCCCCCCCCCCTTCTTTTGTCTTGAGTTTTTCTGGAAGATACTCCTTAGTCAAACAACTTATTGGGCTCAATACATGGGTAACTAGGTGAAATTCTGTAGCACATTTTATACCAGAGGTCAGACTTGATGATCTATTTGTCCCTTCTGGCCTTTAAATCTATGAATGGTATGGTATGCAAGATGTAGTTAGGGAAAAGATGCCCATTAACACAAGCTGTGTACTTTACAGCATAATTAAGTAACAGATCAGCAGAAGCGACAAAGAATCCTGTGACACCTTAAAGACTAACAAAAGTATTGAAGCACAAGCTTTCGTGCGCTAATATCCACTTCATCGGATGCATGCCTATTTCTTAAAGATATCATCCCTTAGTATTTAGTTTTATGCAACAATTTCAAGACTAACAATCATCAAAACAGGCTCTTCCTCTCCTAGGCCAAAGTCTATAAAATGTAGCTGGCCTCTACGCATTTGAAATGTTGAAATTGACTTATTTAAGTAATAACTGAACCCAGTAGTTGTGTTACATTTAATCCAGATAAAGAACTAATTTGAGCATAAAGGGGTGAGAAATTGAGAGAAGACAAATAAGAGAAAGTAGTTTACTTTCCCCATCAAGAGAATTACTAGAAAAGACATTGTTTTTCAGTGGAACAAGACTTTTCATTTATATGCTCAGGTTTGAATATATTCCTTGCTGTTTCTGACAAGCATGTTCCAGAACTACAATGCAAAGCAATACAAGCAATACAAAGAAAATACCTCGAGTAAATAATGGCATAGGGAAAGGAGTTGAATGACTATAACTTTTAAATGGTGAGACTGATCATTATTCGTTATTGAGTATCAGCAGCATATTCTGACAAGCAAATTAATTTTAAAGCAAGCTGCAATTGCTTCTTCATGGCCATCCATGACAATTCCAGAATATCAGTAAAAATTAAGGCCATTTGCAATTTGTCCACTCGGTTGGTGTTCAACTGAACATTCCTTGATTGATACTACTGTCACAGAATCCAGGACATAGTGAGCACAGGCACAGTTCAGAATAGTCTGACACTGTATCAAATGAAAGAACGTAATTGAAAATTGATAGATAAGACTATAAATGGATAAAGCATAGCACAAGATTTCCAGGTGCCAGTTTTATTTTCATATCCAATATGAAACAGGGAGAGATCATTAGAATTCTGTCCATCATTAAAAAGCAATGTCTCTGAATACTTTGGCAGACCAGCACCACCAGGAACAGCAAAGGCTACCATTAGCTTATCCAGCTTTCCTACATATACTGTCTCATTCAGTGCGTTATATTGCACTCTTTCCTTTGACTCCAAGATGAAGAAAGATGGCTACTAACCTGAAGTCAGTCTGTGCTGATGAAGTTAATTTTAAAGGTGGCAGAGGCACATGATGTAATAGGGGTCTCCAACACAGGAATGTTGATAAGAAACACTGTGCCAAAATCTCTGTTGGTGGAAATTAGTGTAGTTTAACAAAGATTTACACCAGCTCAGTATCTAAGATATTATTTGGGGGTTTAGGATCCACTCATTTCAGGAGCCATGATTAGTCATGACAAATTCCTTTTTAATCCAAGCTGGGTCAATTACCAATGAAATATCTTCCCCCATCAAAGTTGTTTTTTTTAACTCCCAGAGCTGATCAGGACTCTACTGGATCATTTTAGAGTTTAGAGATTATTTAAATAATCTCACAAAAACAAAAATAAAGATGATAGAGAAATTAAAATAATTCTATTTAAATAAATATCTGAGAGGAGTCTTCTTTCAAAAGGTCTATGTATGAAAATCATTAAAGGAGAACCTCACCATTTGTAATAGCTCAGTCATTAACAAGGTCTTAATTCCACTCTATCATTGACACAAACTTTGCCAGAAAGTGAAGGTCAAGGTTAGCCATTTCCTGATAGAGGCTTCCCCTCCACACACACACCTTTTTTTTTTTTCCCCATCTTACGGGTTTTTCAGTGGAGGAACAAGGGGAGAGAACTGGGCTCTGTCCCTGTTCCCTGATTAGCAATAAAATCAATAAAATGAGGGGTAGAATTAAGTATCTCTATATCAAAATCCTATTATATTAATGTGAGGGTGGAACAGGGCAGCAACTCTATCCACCACCTATATATTAAATCTTCATAAGTCCAGATAAGCTTACTAAAATGCCCTGGAATTACTTTAAATTTTATCAGTAAGTTCCAAAACTGTAGCAACTAGAAAGATTAATAAGACACCATGATACTAGGAGAATTATTAATTATCATGCCAGAGAAGCTATTAATCTGCCAAACAAACTTTACTATTGCCAAACATTACAGTAGCTCAACAATTTGTGGGGGGAAATATTATAGAAAAAGAAGGATCTCTTCCTCCCCCCCCCCCCCACTTTCTCTGTCTTTCTAAATACTGTACTGGTAGTTTTTTTCTTTAAGTTTCCACACGAGATGTTTTTGTCTTGTATGGTCCAGATATGGCATATTAATTCTGGCCCGTCCTAATTTATATTTTCATGCAACATACATGCCATTAGAAAGAAAGAATTGTCTTGTGGTTAAGACACTGAACGAGGTGGGATGCTACCCAGAGTTGAGACACAACTCCCCACTACCTACTCTTGGCATGAAGCAGTCTTATCTGTGCCTGTAGCTCAGCTCCCTGACACCAACAGCCTCTGGCAGCATAAGCATTGACTTCCAGGCCTCACTCTTTCTTTGAAGGCCAATGTTAGACACACACCAACCCCAAGTCTTCAGAGCTCTCAGCCCTTAGCCACTGAACACTCACAACAATTACCAAGTAAACTGTCCTCAAAGGAATAATATACACACCATTCCAGCTTGTTTTGGTCAACTGAAAATCAGCTCCAATATAACACCACAGCACTGAGATATATTTATAGTGAAAACAATAATAATTTATTATCAAAGGCTAAGATTTAAGAGGAAGTGAATAAGGATAATGATGGAAATAAAGAGTTACATATAAAACCAAAAGTATAACATGCTTCCTAGAGTCTAAACTAAACTTTAACAGGCTAAAGTATTTGTCTAAAGTATTTTATTTCACCTAAAGCAATCTCCCAGCATATCCAATGAACATATGGGATCCCCTTCCATGAATGCAAGAAGTGCTATCTGTTTTGCGTCCTCGGGATAAAGGTGTCCTGTTACCATTTTCTTATATCCCCAAAATTCATGGGTTTTGTCTCTAGAGTCAGCAGAACAGAGTCTTGTCTCTTGTTGACTTCCCATCCCCTGTTGACTGGTATGTAAATAGGACTTCCATTGTGCTGGACTACAAAGTTTAGTCTACGTGACCAACAGTGAGCCATGTCAATCAACATTTTTTATCTGACCCAAAACTTCATCAGCTCAGCTTGGCATAAAGGCTTTTGATGTTAAATACTCCCACATTTATACAGTCTGGGGGATTCACCATACCATGAAGAGTTTTAAAGGAGATAGAATATACATTATGGTACTTATTTAATTTTTTAAAGAAAGTTAACTTGGAATATAAATATTTGGAATATAAATATGCCTGACATTTTTAATATTGGATATTTTTGTGGTAATTATAAAGTTTCTGCATTGCTTCTGTTTTCTCTTCAGCAGATGCTCACTTCTCTAAGCTACTGATTCTCAAAGGCAAAATATTAACATATTTCTGTATTAGAATTTTTTTATTTTAGGCAGAGCTTTGTCACATTTAATGTGGACAGCTATAAAAATTTAAATTTAGAGTAAAAATATATTAACGGAAAGAAAATAAGTTCCATGGCATTATGGGCTATTGCAATAGCCTTTCACCTTCAGAGATCTGGATTCAATATTAGATTACAAAAAATGGTAAGAAAGACAAATGATTAAAAAACTGCCATATGTTGCTTTCTTTCCTTCAGTACTATGTGATGCATCTGATTGTTACTGAAGGAATAGATACTGCATGTATATTGATCTCTATTTCCAGTGATTAGCAAACATTGATCCAGTATTTCACAAACATTCTGTGAAGATAAAGGTTTCAACTATTCTTTGAACAGGAAAATGCATTATTATTATTGCTTGCATTCCATATTACTTGATTAGAAACTTAATTTATATTATTACATGATCCATCAGTCCAGAGGTGTTTTGCCTGAATAAAGACTGTTATAGTGCTTGTATACTTGTAAGACTACTACCCTTATCAATAGCAGTTAATCCATCAGTCACTTCTGTAGATCAACCCATACCCTGAATAACCCGGCTCACCCATTTCATAAGTGGTGATGTCATTCCTAAGTACATTTCATGGCTCTAAAACACCATACCCCTTCCAGCACCCCATCCCTGCCTACAACCAACAAGCCTATGGCATCCCCTCCCTAGAAGCACATTCATAAAAGTACTGGTACTATTCCCCCTCTTCCATTGGGCTCTCTTCCACACACAAAGCATCCTGGACGTCTGTTGCCCTGGTGCATCCAGCTCTAGTTGTGGTGAGTGCACTTTCTGACTGAGGGTACCGATTCAGTGGCCCTTGAAAAGCACAGCCAGTCACAGTAATTTGGACAGCATTGATGACACTGGAATCCAAACAGGTCTATAATCCTCTCCAGTGGGATTTCAGTCTACCCAAAGCACATTCAACAACCATTTTACACCTGCTGAGCATATAATTAAACCTTCTTTTGCCAGGGCCTCTGAAATCAGGGTACGTTTTCATAACCCAAGGCAAAAGTGACTATGTAGGTCACCCAGAATAATGGTGGAGACATGAACACGACTTATGTCAATGTCATTTGGTGGGACTTGTGTCCCAGCATGACCAGGAATGTAGCCTCCTGATCAACAAATGCTCTGGTGTCGTGAACTATAGTCCATGAGGGCCTGCATAACAATGGGGAACAATTGCGGTTTTATGTATTCATGGTCTTCGAGGAGGGCAAACTGTTGACACATGAGTCCCATCAATAGCCACAGCACAGGAATGACTTCAGGAATGACTACAGGAATTGCACTTATGCCCACCACTTTGGGGTAAACCACATTTCCGATAGCATCAGAAATTTCTGCCACCACTTTACCCACAATCATCCTGCTTCTGCACCAGCCAGGGTGGCCTCATGCATGTGTCTTTATGCTGCAGGATTGGGGTAAGTTGCTCACAGCGTTCCAAAAATGTCTCTTTCTTCATATGAAAGTTCTGCACCCACTGCTAGTCATCCTGGTCTAATGTGATGATGTGATTCCACCAGTTTGTGCTCAGGGTCCCTGCACCAGAGGTGCCAGTCTACATCAGCAGCTATAGCAAATGTAATGTGCAGTATCAGCCAGTTCAAGTCTGCCATGCCTGGGTACACCTCTTCGTCTGCTGCCTCCTCCATCATAAGATCAGTCAGACACCTTTGGTGGGTTAGAAAATGCTGCTGAAATGTCCAACAGAATCTCATGGAGGCTCTGACAGTTTCCTGACACAGGAGTGAAAGCGCAAGCAAGAGAAGTTCTTTTTTTTTTTTTTTTTTTTTTTTTAAGTTTCTTCCATATTGCTGGCTCTGGTAGCTGGGAGCACACTGACCAAAATACCTCTCAGCAGGACGTGTTGGTGTTCACCCCTTCTTGTAACTTACAGAGTGGACAGTTGAGTTTTCCCATAGTGTACCATGGTCAAAGGGCTAGAGCAGTCACATTTCAGGAGGGTGCAAGGAGATCTGGGATATCGTTGGTTTGACTCCTTCTGCATACTGTGAAACCCCCAGGTATGAGCCTGGGTTAGAAAATTCTTAACCTAGGGTTAACAATCAGTGTAGATGCTCAAGTCATGGGTTTTCTAACCCAGGCTCTGCTGACTCAAGTCCTGCTAACCCTCGGCTTACATTACAATGTAGACATACCTGTTGTGAACTACTACAGAACGGAGGCAGATACTATACAGAGGATTCACACCTGGCAGCTTCTGAAAATCCTGTTATCCTGCTGCAGGAAAATTGTACAGATTCTTCTACAAGTGTTCTCTGCATCCTCCAAAGAAAAAGCGGGATTTTCTCTTTATAGAGGCTTCTAGCAATGAATCTTTTTCCCAAGCTCTATTTAGAGGGTCCTCCCCACCAATGCTTTTATTGCAAATGTGTTTCTGGAGGTTAATTACATTATAGTAATAAATCTAAGGACACATACTGTGCGCGCTCTCTCTCATTACTGGAAATAAAAAGAATGATTTCTGAGGAGCTGGGCTGAAAGCTTTTAAAGGAATTTTTCTGATGAGAGCAATCAGTGATAGAACTAACAGCTTGCTCTCTAACCCTCATATCTGAGGCTCATTAGATTACTCTGCATCATATGTCTCAAACATCTGAGCTGGCCTAATGAGACTAAATCTGTCATAAAGTGAACCACAAAAAAAGTATTACATTTGAAGTAGATTTAACCCCCTCCCCGCACTTTTGGAAAAAAATTAAATGCTGATTTGACTAAGCAAATTAGAATGAATAAAGTAAAAGTTAAAGAAGGTTTGAGGGAAAGTTCACTAGCGGCAAAATAAGACTTATGTGACCTCCAGTTCTTTTGACCACATTGATTCAAATGAAATGCAACTAATACTTGAGCCATATCAATGTGCCATTTATTCATTGCTATTGAAACAAATGTAATCCATATCTTTACAGGTCTGAAAGGTTTTTAAGACATGCCGTGCATTGCTGTAGAGGTATAGGAATAAATGTGGCATTCAGCATTGCCTGTATTAAGTATGGATAGCTAATTGTATTGCTAACTTTTGACATAATGAACACATACCTATTAATCTTATAAAATTAAGACACAGATTCTCCTCATAATTCCATAAACAGCTGTCTTTGTTGTTCCTGTAACTTTAGGTAACAGCTCGTTACTTCTGCTTGCTATTCGTTGACATCCTTTGTACTTTTCATGGGGGATGTGTCATCATAACTTAAGTAGGCTGGTTTCTGAAGCAAAGTCATTTATGGGCCATGTCTGGCTAACTCCTTAATGACATACTCACCTTGACAAACAAGCTTGTTGAATTCTGTGGCATTTCCCCTGCAGGGTGTATATATAAGATCAGAATGTTCCCTGAAGACAGTTTTGTTTAATGTCAAGTTCTTTTTAGCAATCAGTCTTCATTCATGAATTAATCAAGGAGCACATCCTTGAAATTCTTACTTTCACCAAGATATGGCTTGGTAATTCAGACTCAGACATTTAGGTATTGTCTCCAACTGATGCATGTCGATAACTCATTAATACTAATGAAAATATTAGGGCATAGTTTCCACAAGGTTAAGTAGTTCAGGTAAAAGCTGAATACAATATTTCCTTCAAATGTAGCCCATTTTAGGGAAAGGAGCTTTTGGCACCAGAACTCTTGAATCCTTGCTGCTTAAACTTCTTACTTGTCTGAATGAACTATTAGAATGTCTTCCAGGTACTGCATTAAATCATTTATATTATGATCACACCAAAGACCTCAGTCAGGACTGAGATCCTATTGTGTTAGTTATACAAATACTGTATATAAGTAGACATGGTCACAATTCTAAAGGGAGTGGAAGGGAATCTTCATGTGGTCTCTCCTAAGGCACTCTGCAGAGGAAAGGTTGTCTAGTTTTGAGTACTCAGAAAACTAACTTTAAGAGTGCTTGTTCTTTGAAAAAATCTGCCAACAGTACTGGGCCTCCAAACTCACACAGCTCTCAGCTGAGCTAATAACTTTTCAAACCCCACTGTGATATAATGGGACAATTGCTTGGATGTGTACAAACACAGAATAAGACAATTCCTGCCCTAAAGAGTTACAATCTAAATAGACAAGACAAGAAAGAAAGGGATACAACATACAAACAAACAGCTGGTTTGCAAATGTCATGTTAGTGCCTTGATTTTTTTATTTAAGTCCTGTGGATAGGATTTAGTGATGGAGGGATTAACTAGACTAAAAGATAAGGAATAGGAGAAGAAACACAAAAGGGAAAGGATGAGGAGCCCAGGGCAGAAAGCAAGTACTGTGGATGAGTAGAGAGAGTGTGGGGTAGAGAATGTTGAAACAAATAGCCAGTCAGCTCAGGGGAGAGAGTGAACAGAATGAAAACTATAGAGAGCATCTTGATGACATTCTATTGATATTGTTTCTAGGTAATGCTTTTCGTCCTCTTTCTAAATGTTACAAATCCTCCACTCAGAGCTAAGATCAGCCAAGACAGATTTGCAATCCTTCAATAGAGCATCTGTGCCCTACTGGGACAATGCAACCTTACCAGCACTGAATTAATAGTAAAACTGATAGTGGCAGGTGGGTAGAAAGGGTGGTATTAAAGCATTATTTCACATGTGTGCCTGTCTATGGGGTACGTGATGGTCTATGTTACCATGTATATAATGGCTATGAGGAAACCCTCAAGGTGTAGACAAGGTGCCAACTGACTGATGGCATCAGTTGTCCTTTGAAAGAACAGAGTAGCTAATCTACCAAGTGCAGTAATGGGTGTCCTAGAGTAGTAAAGACAGCTTAGCTCCTGGGTTTGGCTGACTAGGTTTCCCCTTTAGCCCAAGGATTTTAGATAACTCCAGGGTGAGCCTATATCTGAATATACAGAGCATCTGTCATGGCGAGAATAATCCTCTTAATGGTCTATCTCCTGTCCATCTTTAGAGGCATCCCAAGATATATTAAACAGCTATGAAGCCACCAAAATGGGTCAGCAATGATTCTGCAAGATATCCGGAAATGAACACATGCCTCGTCTAAGAAGGCAACCCTACAAGCAACACTTCTCTCCCTATCAGATTTAAATTACTTTCAATCTGGAGGGTCTGCATTACTCAACCACACAACACTTGCTACTCTGCGTTAAGACAATGACTATAATCAAATATCACGATTCAGTGCTTTAGCCAGTTGTCTGTAATGGTCAGGAAAGAATCCCTCCTTTCTTTCCCCCATCCCCACACACAGTGCACAATTGCCCAGATGTATTATACAATGTTTTTGCACCTTCCTCTGAAGCATCAGTGTTTGGCCAGAGCTGAAGATGGACTAGAACAGGTCTCTGAAGTGGTACAGAGAATCTTCTTTCTTAGTGCCTGACTGGTTTCTATTGCTCCATTTGATTTCAGTGGTTGCAGAGTTAGGATGACACACAGTGCTTTTAAAATCCAATCCTAATAATGCATGCCACACCTTACTTCATGCACCCCAATTTCATTTAGATATAGGAGGTTGTATGTAGTGGGGTCCCACAGCTTGTACAAGGTTCAGTAGTACTGAATATTTTCCTTAATGACTTGGACAGTGGAACAGAGAGTATGTTTAGAAAGTTTGCAGATGATGCCAAGATGGGAAGGGTTGGAAACACTTTGGAGGACAGGATTCGAATTCAAGGGGACTTTGATAAATTGGAGAATTGGTCTGAAATCAACAAGACTCAAGTCAGTAGAGAGAAATGCAAAGTTCTATACTTAGGAAGAAAATTAATGCAAAAACAAAAGGGAATAACTGGCTAGGCAGTAGTATTGCTGGAAAGAATCTGAGTTATAGTGGTTCACAAATTGAACATAAGCCAACAATGTGATGCAGTTGCAGGAAAGGCTCATATTTTAGGGTGTTGTTACAGGGTTCTCTAGTCACTGACAGGACACCTCCTCTTGAGGAACAACTCTGCCCTGTTTGATACCCCCTTCCACATCTCACTGATGCAGTGGCCCCTCTCGCACTCCAGGTCTTGCTGTGCTTCCTATTTTTGGCTTCGAGTGCTTCCTCTTTGTGGCTTGGCCTTTTGGCCAGGTTATTATAATTATAATTATAATTTTCCCCATCTGGGTTATCAAAGTCCCACTGGAGAAACTGTCTCAGGCAGTCATCTAATTGTCTTCCACCAACTGTGCCACTTTCCCAGTAGCTGGTAGGGGAAATAGGGCTCACCCCTTCAGCTGGGTTCCAAGACACTGCGGCTATGTACACACTACAACTTAAGTTGGTATAAGTCATATTTCTCAGGGGTCTGAATACGCCACTCCCCCCCCCCCAAGAGACATAAGTTACACTGACTTAAGCACCGGTGTGTACAGTGGTATAGAGAGCTTCTCCCATCAACATAGTTACTGCCGCTTGTGGAGTTGGAGTAATGAAGTCAATGGGCGAGCTCTCCCGTCAGCTTAGAGCATTTGCACTCGCAGTCCTCCTGCTATAGTGTGCAATTTCAGATGCCTTATGTAAGAAATCATCCCAATGAAGTTACTGAAGTCCATGACTAAAGAGAAATGTAAGAACTAGGTCAGCAGAGAGATTTATTCAACTTGAGTTTTAACAAACTGATTTATGGTAATGAAGAGTTGCATAACAACAGTTTGGCTTTAAAGGAATTGATTTAGACACTGGCATTATTAATTAATTCTGAAACTTGTGTTTCTCTTGAATAATGTTTAATTGACTTTAATTACGTTCACCCTCGTTTTACAAGTTAGTAGAATGTTTTTTGCAAAGAAACCTTAATCACAAATTAGAGTTTTCAGTGTATATTTTGATTATAACTTTTGGGCTTGGTCCTGTGCCCTTTGCCCCTGCAATCAGAGTTTACTCTCACGTGTGTTCACACTGCAATCAATTGTACTATGCACACAAATGTGTGCAGGATCAAGCCCTTACTTTGTTTGTCATATTAGTAATTGTTGCTTGATTCAGACTCTGTAGGTCAGATTTAAAGATGCACAGAAGTGTTTCTCCTCCTCCCCTGCCCTGCCCATTTTAAAATTATCCCTCTCTCTAAGCTGGTCATATAACATGAGCCCAAAAGCTTCTTCCAATAAGTGGAAATAAATAACCACTGGCTCCCTCTCCCTCCCCCCTCTATCTTTTACAGAGAAACATTTGTACAGTGTTTCAGCCAACATCATCTAACACTCTCTTCAAAGTACTTTAAATCCATCTTGCAGTCTTCCATTCAAAATTTTATGAAACCACAACAGCAAATTTGCTAATTGCATGGTATGCTACTATCAAGGATGTGAGAATTGTTAAGAATAAATTGGATCACATTTTGTTTCTCTTCTCAGTTGGAATTCTCAGGGGGTTCATTAGCAGATAGCTACAGAAAACAGGCATCCTGGTGAATGTACTGGAGAATATCATTTTCCTTAATTATTCAGTAACTAGCCTAAACAGGTTGGTCTTGAGGCAAAAGGCATTAGACTTACAAAGCTATACATCACAATAAATTAGTTCACTTGTTTTCAGTCCTGTGTATGTCCCAGTGCTGCTCCTTGTATTACCCATAAATATGTTTATATTCTGCATTACTAAGCAATATGTCATTTTAGCCATTCTAACAGTCTGGTGTCTTTAACAAATTTTACACATACTCTGAGAACTGGGTTGACACAAGCAAAAAAAAAAAAAGTTACAGGTACCAAAGTTTTCTCTATTCATCCCTAATTCTTACGAGTAGGGAGGAACTGCTTGAAAATGTTCCAGTAATTGGTGAGGTCCTAATCCTAGTTATCATTTATTTACCTCCTTACTACTTCTGCTGCGGCCTCACCAGTGCTGAGTATAATGGAATTACCTCTTGAGTCTTAGGCCATGTCTAGACTAGACAGGATAAATTGATCCCCGAGCGCTTTCCTGTTGACTCCGGATCTCCACCACCGTGTCAACTCCTGAACCCCACTGCCGTGAGAGGTGGAAGCGGAGTCGATGGGGTAGCGGCAGCAGTCAACTCAGCACCATGAAGATGCCGCAGTAAGTTGATCTAAATACGTTGACTTCAGGTACGCTATTCCCATAGCTGAAGTTGCGTATCTTAGGTCGATCCCCCCGCCTCCCCTGGTGTAGACTTGGGCTTACATACGACATTCATGTTAACACTACTGTGATGGGGTGTTAAACTCCCCCAGTCCTCCCCCCCCCAGCCCTGAAAGGATTAAGGTGGCACAGATAGGCACAATTAACTTTATAGGCCACACCTGGTGGAGAGTCTGGCTTGACTGAAAATGACCAATGGCTGATAACACCCAGCTGTAGGGAGAAGCTGGCTAAGGTATAAAGCCAGGAAATTTGCAGCAGAAGGGTGTTGCAGCATGGAAGCCGACAGTCATTCTGGAATCAGAGAAGGAAAAAAGCGGAAACCCCAGAAGAGAGAGAGAAGTCCTAGGATCCTAGCCCTCAGGGAAGAGTTTACACACAAGGGTAGAGACAGAATAGAAAGCAAGCCAGGGACAGAGGCATGTGGTTAGAGATTGTACTACCCTTCAAATTAAACATACAGGTAGAGCTCACATCAAAAAAAAAAATGAAACAGTCTGTCACACTAATGTATAGAACTAATTCTTTACCCTCTGCAATACATTAAGATAATTACCTGATAAAAATGGTTGCATTTACAAATAAAACATGACCTGTTTTCTCTTAGCAAACTGTTAACTGCTGAAACCATTAATAAAATCTTGAATAGTTGTTCGGCAATTCTTCTTGTTTCTTGTATGTCTCTCCTCTTTAACCAATGGCAAGACTTGTGGGTTCTTGTGTTTTCAAGATGCCTTTTGGCTGATTGCTTGTTCTTCTCACAAGAACCATGTTAATTAGTTATTTTTGCTTAAAGGCCTACTCTGCTTCAGGGTTGAAAATGCAACCTTTAAAAGGGATATAGTCTAAATTAAATTTTTTAAAGTTCAACTATGTAGATCAATCAGAATATCCTTTAATTAGTATGTTCTGAAATGTATTAAGTACTGTTCATGATTCCATAGTTTAATGTTGGGTTAGATTTTACACAAAGCGGAGATTCAACAACTTTATTACATACAGTATAAGGAATACAATATGTCCTCCCCCAAGTGATAGACTCTTCTGAGAATTGATACATACAGTGAAATAAGGGTATTTCTGATGCTCAGTTTGTAGGATCTTTTGGGAGGAGCTGAGAGCAACAACAACAATTTTCAGGCCCATTGGTCATTCCTCTTTTCTTTCTGTGCACACTCTGCAGGTGTCAGTGGTAAAATACCTATTATAGGACCAAGGGAAAAGCATACACCATCAAGAAAATAGTTAAACTAATTGTACACACACTACCATGAAATATGTTTTTAAAAAGAAGAGAGAAACCACTTTCTCTAACATTACTTATTCTAATCTTTGGGATTACTTGGAACAATAGTAGGTGCATGTTGGGATGAGAAATGTGATTCTTTTTTAAGCCAAATGTTTAATTTTCAATTGTATTTTCTAATGTTTCTTTAGCAACTTGAACAAAATGTCTTTTTAAATTAGAACAGGCAGTTATGGTACTATGGAGGCACTGGTCATTTTCCATAGTCAAGGCTGAGTGGAATTGCTCACTAATAGAAAAGATTAAACTGCTTTGTTAAGTATAAAAAATACAGTGTATCCCCCCTGAAATTACAGCACTTGTTCTAAGAAATGTGTCATTCTGTCAGACTTTTATGTTTCTGCATATAGGCTATATTTGAAGAAATTAAGTTGTAATTAAGATAAAGTATTGAGGATAGTTGTTTGATATTTTTTGTAGGGAGGAACCTGGAATTGGATCCATAAGAAGAGTTGTATTCTAAAGTAGCTTAAAGTAGTACACAATTTCCCATTTCTTTTTTCTTCTGTAAAAGCAGGGTATCTACCTCTGAAGTTTCAGAGTGTTCATTTTTATGTCCTTTTAATTTTCTTTGTATCTCTTGTTTGATTTCTCTTTATCAGTTTGTAATAGGCACACACTTTACCATTACTAGAATTACTGTGCACCACAATCTTAACTTTGACCACCTCAGGATGAAGGCCTTTGGTAAGTGGGCTGATAGAGCTACTCTTCTGAACACAATACATTGCTGCATCAAACATCCACAAAGAGAGGTGTTGGGAGATGATAATTTGGGAATGAGGGCAAGTTGAGGAAAAGATAAGTAAAGCTGTAGAGTGTGGTCTGCTATTCAGTAGTGGTGATAATGCTAAGGTGTGTGCCTGTGGATAGAGGACAAGATGGTATGTACTGTTAGTTGACTTAACTTTTCGCTTTTGTGGGCTTGTGTCAGGTGTACTATTTGTGTCACAACTTTATCTACACAACATATAGAATAGACTGGGACAGGTAAACATCTCAGTCATTGTTAACTGGCACCTTGTGACTCAACCAATCATCATTCTTCCTCTATGACCAATTTGCATGTAATGAATTGGTCGCAATGAGTTAGTGGTATGAAAGAGATGTTACATGAATGAAGAATTCTCAATGGTAGATGACTTGGTTCCAAGAGTAATTTGTTCTGAAAAGTTCTATCATAAATGTTAACTGGGATGTCAGGGAAAAGCATAAAAAAATTGTGTCTTTACAAATAATTTCTTCTGGTCTGAGAAAACAAATACTAAAATGCATTAATTATAATTGTATGGTTATTCAGTATGGTGTCATGACAGGATGGAGTTATGGTTGTTTGAATCTTCTGAGTGTGTACTTTCATATCTTAACATATTTGGATTTGTAGAGAAGTTTAATTAAGAACATTTCCTGGATTTAGAATGTTTGTTTTAGGGATAATTATAGTTCCCTTTTAATACAGTTTTCTCCTTAAATTTCTATTATCTATCCTGTATATTTACATTGAACTCTATATTTACATAGTTTTGTGTAGGAATCGGAGTGTACCTCAATTTTTCAACTGATGTTCAGGCAGAATTGATATTAGTAGAATGGGAGTTTAGCATGTGCAAAAGAAAATATTTCAAGATCCTGATAATCATTTTATGCTTTTGTCAGAAAGTACCTATTTTCTTCTTTATACTAGACATAGTTTAAGGTTTAGAGTCTATGCCTTTATTACTCTCTAATCTTCTCCAAGATGCTGTTCATTTTTCCATCTCTCTTATGGACTTTTAAAATTAATGTTCATTTCTTTCTTTCATTGTGCTCTGACAGACTTTGAGTGTCCAGTGGCCTATCACTTTAAGATCCTGGGTGAGGATGATAAAGGAAAGGGGTTATATGTTTTAAAGGAAAAAGAGATGCATCTTTGCCTCAGAAGATTAATCTGATACTACAATGATGAGTACTATATAAATGCTTATACAACATAATAGTAATAATAAGCTTAGGCAGAGCAGGACCCTATTGTTATGAAAAGATTTACATCATTATGGGAAAACTGTATCATTAATTAGGATATACAGTAGACTCTCGATTATCCAGGATGATAGGGAAAAATTAATCCTGGTTAATAAAATCCTAGATAATCACCATCCATAGGAAATATGGGGAGGGGGAGGTTGGTTCACCAGCCACCCTGCACCCGTGGGGGAGGAGGTGTTGGTTCACTGGCTGCCCTGCACCCTGGTGGGTTTTTTTTGTGTGTGCTTGGGGTGGTAACAAAGCCAGAGCCGGCTCTGTGAGTTACACATATTTTTTTTTGACATCCTGGTTAATCCACATACTGGTTAACCCAATCCTGGATAATCGAGAGTCTACTGTAATTATTAATTTTAAATGTATGTAACTTGAGTACTGTGTTATAAGGCTTTTCTTCATCCAGTTTTTGTTCTATCATGTGAGAATGGAATCAGCTGAAAGCAATCATTGTTTTGAAAGAATAGTGGACTCTTTCACTAATTGCCTTCTAGAGAAGTGTCACAAGGTGGGTAATGGTCCTTTTGTAACCTTGTGGCAGGAAACGGTTGTTTTTCAGACAAACAAAGGAACAAAAACTCACTTAACAACAGGGAACTTCTCTGTGTTTCACGTAGAATCATAAAAGCCCAGGGTTGGCGTTAAAATATTTTGGAACCAGGAAGACAAGAACCTAAGATACAAATTCTCTAAGCACAGTTCTGAATCTCATATACCTTTATATTCACTACAAAAGTATGAGATTTTAAATTAATCTATCAAGCTGGTGGAATAAAGCACAGCAGAGCTACATCTCTCCCCTCCAGAGGGATAAAGAGGAGATTGGGCCTGAGGAGATCAAAGATAATGCCAACATTTTCACAATGTTGAGACAGAGATTTTGAGTGTCCAACTTGAGACACTTTAAAGGGATCTGTACTTTAGAGGGTGAATACTTAGCACCAGGCCTAAGGAAGGTGTCTCTAGTGGGGGATCCAAATATTGAGGCACCTAAAATCACTAGTCAATTTTGAAAACTAGTCAATTTTGAAAACAACTTCTCTACAATAACTTTGGAACCCCCCTGAAACTCCCTTTTGGGTGAGAACCCCCAGTTGGAGAAATGCTGGTTTCCCCTATTTTGAAAACTAGTCTATTTTGAAAACAACTTCTCTACAATAACTTTGGAACCCCCCTGAAACTCCCTTTTGGGTGAGAACCCCCAGTTGGAGAAATGCTGGTTTCCCCTATTTTGAAAACTAGTCTATTTTGAAAACAACTTCTCTACAATAACTTTGGAACCCCCCTGAAACTCCCTTTTGGGTGAGAACCCCCAGTTGGAGAAATGCTGGTTTCCCCTATGAAATCTGTATAGTATAGAGTAAAAGCACACGAAGACCAGATTTCACCGGAGGAAGACCAGATTTCACCATCCATGATGTATTTTTCATGGCTGTGAATTTGGTAGGGCCTAATAATAGGTCAATGTGTCTGCTCATTGACCTTTACCCACTTTTTACCAGTTATGCTAACAATCATTACAACAGTCCCCCTTCATCTTCCTCTATCACATGAATAAGAAACATGATTGTCAAGGTGAATAGGATTTACTATGCTTGAACGAATATTTAAGGATTTGCCAAAAAAAAAAAAGACCAGCAGTAAAGAGGAATTAACGTAGCCTATATTAAAAAAAAAAATCAACACAAGGTTGGTACCCCCGGTGCAAATTACATTTAATTCAAGGGTGCTGTTGGATTTGTTTTTGTGAGGTTTCATTTATTTGCTTCTCTTAATGAATGCAGTGCATGTGAAGGTATTTGCCTATCAGCTGGGAGACTGAAGTTCTGATTTCATTGCAGAACACATAGAGAATCAGCCGTGTTAGTCTGTATCCGTAAATAAGATGAGGAACACTTGTGGCACCTTAGACACTAACCAGTTTAACAGAGACTCAAACAGCCATAGTACTAGCTTCCTGAAACAGCATTGCCCGTTTTACTCAACCTTGACTTGGAGAGACCATTCCTAAGAATTCCATTGGCCCAAACCAAAATTGTTATCAGGGGGACTAAATGGGATTGGCCTTTTTTTCCTGATGTGAAACCTTTTTACCAGGGACCCAGACTAAGACCTCTGACTCATTTCAAATCGAGCACAGAAGAGCCAGCCGATGGTAATGGCTTTCACATGGCCAGCCATGGTTAAATCTGTACAAGTAAACCAGGTAAAAGGCTCTGAATCCTATTGCCATCTCCCACAGCCATTCGTTCTATGCCGGTTTCCAGTGGAACTGTTATTTTGCAAATGCCCATAGTTTGTATGACTTTATTAGTAGTTCCCTATTGTGGTCTGTTATCAGTGCGTATTGATGATTTACCTTCCCAGTCATAGGCACCAACGCCAATCATACTCTGGGGCTCAAGCACCCACTGAAAAAAATAGGGTGTGTTCAGCATCCATGAGGCTCCAGTAGGTGGCAAGAGTCCATACACGGCACACAGTGACCCTGGAAAGCACCCCCTGGCAAAAACAAAAGTCAGCACCTTTGTTGCCAGTTGAGCTGTAAGAAAATATTGCAACTTTACTATACTAAATTCTTTATGAAACGTGTGCTACAAGAAGAGTTCTAATTTATTCTGAATAAATCTGAATTCTTAAAAGACACTGGTTGGAATCAATATGAAGTTAAAGGCATTTACTGTAATTGTTACCAAGGCAATATATTTTTTCCATGTTCAAGCAGAAAATATACTTCTTGTTAGCTGATACCAAACAGAAAGGAAGGGAACTTCCAATATCAAGCAGAAAGGAAAGGAGCTGAAGTATCTATATAAAATACTTTTAGAGACAATTCAGACTCTGACACAGACACTCAGCTAGAAAGCACAGCCATCTAACCTCTTCCCGGAACTTTACTTAATGCAGATATTCCACAAACTCTGGAAAACTCTGGCCTGCAGCCAATTAGATTTGTCCACATTTCCCCAAGGAGCACCTGCTGTGTTAATAGGACTAATTAGTAGATTGCTGGCAGCAACTACAGGGTGTCTAGATTCTCAGACCAGCATTATCTGGTAACCTAGCAGCCCCTAGCTTGCTAGACATTATGTAGAGTCCACCCTCTTACCTGTTTGTGCAAAGTAATTATATAGGAATATCTGAAATTTCCCCTATAGATCTCGTCATTGATTTTAAAATCCTGGAAGAAGACTTAGTAGAATGAAATCTCATTGGCTTCAGTTGGAAGGGGATTAGTAACTGTGATTATTTCAGTCATAGTAACTCAGTATCATTTGGTAATGTCTCTGGGGAATTACCATCCGAGTAACTGTAAAGCAGTTTTAAAATTAGTTGGTGTAACTTTATTGACTTCAGTGGTGCAACATGAATTTACTGCGGCTGAGGAGCTCGTCCACATTTCTTTGCATTTTACAAGTATATGTTCCTCCATTCCAGAGAAATTTTTTAGTCCATTGTCTTACCCATGGTCCTGGAAACACTATAACTGCATGTTGCAATTTTTTCCTGCTATGGTTCTCCCTTAAGTTAATCAGTTTGAAATCTCTTAACATTTTGCACTATTTGGAAACATTAAAGATATTAAGTTTATTGGTCAGACAAAATACCTTCAACAAGCCATTACTGTAGGCCAAAGTCATCCTCTTTCTTTTGAGCTCAGTGGGGATGAATTTGACCCTGTTTAAAGTGTGGCTATGTGGAGAAAAGCCATAAAATGGTGGCATTACAAATATATTCTCCTTCAATGACTTTTAGTTTTCCAGTCAAAAAGGTGTGGATTTTTATTTTGCTTTTGTTTGACTACCTACCAGCTTTGTAAACCCAGTCTGGGATCTCAGGTTTCTATAAACTTTCTGTTACCAGCAACTAGCTGTTGATACAGTATCTATTTGCAGAGAGATGGATTGGTAATAATTCTTTTCCCACTATCTATGAGCCTGTGACAATTTTGCTTATGAGGAAGAATGAGATGGATTCTAATCTTCAATATCTGCTCTGGTTCTATTAATAGTTATAAAACTTAGTTGAGTTAGCAGAATGATCTGACATATGGTGTAAGGCTTGATTCTGAAATATGCTAAGTACCTATCACTCCCATGGTCTTCAATTGTATTTGTGCGTACTCAGCACCTCTGAGAGCTGGGGGTGGTTCAATGAACAGGGCACAAGATAGGGACTGTGCCTGGGACCTGCTGTGTGTGACCTTGGACAAGTAACTTCAAATGTCTTTGTCTCTGCTAACCCTCCCACCATTTTTCTGTTCTATCTATTCAGATTGTAAGCTCTTCAGAACAGGGACTATTTCTTACTATGTATTCGCTTGTACAGAACCTCACACAGTGAGGGGCCTGTAGGTGCTACCATACTACAAAAACATAATTATAATGAGTATTAGGGTATCAAGTTGGGCACCCAAAAATAATGACTGTTTGTTTTTGAAAATTTGGACCCTAACTAATAACTGTTCCAAATATTCATTAACTGATGCCTTCCCCACAAGGAACGGTGGCTGTACAGTGTTGGGATATACAAAGTTCAAATACTCTAGCCCTGTGCATGGTTGAATTATACTTTTTAATAGACAGTAAGGAAGCTTACTGAGTTAATACCTTTCTTTGATGGAAGTTGTAAATAACTTCCAAAAGACCTGATCCATAGTTTATTGAATTAATTTAAGTTTTTCCAGTGGGTCCAATGGGCTTTGAAGCAGTCTAATATAGAAAAGTGTAGGGTGACAGAGATAACAGGGAAGTTCAAGAGGAGTCCTTTTTTCCCCTAGCTACTTAGCAAGACAATTGGACTTTGCAGCCAACAAATAATAGTGATGTCAGAATCTTATGTAACCTTCCATTTGGTGCTAAAGAATGTGGATAAAAACGTTGTCTGTGAAACAGGGCACTTGAATATTACTACAAGGTTTCCTGCCTTTCTTTCTTGATTGCCTATTGTTGCCCTTTTCCCATTGTTTCTCTAGTTAGGATTTGTTTACAAAATGCACCAGCCATTTTCAAAACAACCTGATTACCATAGACATTATTGATTGCCACAGACATTGTTGATTGCCACAGAGGTTATTAACGTTTAAAATAAATTTTGTTGCTAGGATTTGACTAGATAAAATAAAGGTAGGAACATTGTATAGCGTGACTCGTGGTAACTATAGAGCTAACAGGGAGATTAGAATGAAAAAAATAACCGAATGTTTACTGGAATTCATATGGTAAGCAATGCTTTTGTTTTGGTTAAATTGGAAGAGTGATATTTCAGACCAGTGCTCCAGTGCATATGGAAAGCAGGTGGGAGTACCACTATATTGCACTAAGGTTCATCATACTGGACTCCAATATGATAACAGATGTGCATCCACCCAAGAAATTATCGTTTTCAATAAGAGACAGAGCAGCAAATGAATTTTCATGCATGGAAAAATAATGTAATAAACTGAGGAAGACTTGATAAATTATATGTTTGTAGTAGGAAAAAAACAATTTGTTTAAGTTTTTAAACCTTCAATAGGGCTATAAAACAGGACCACTTCTGACTCCCAATGATAAAATAACAAGACGACCTAAATTGCACTCTGGCTGGAGTCTATAGAAAACAAAAACTCACACTGAGTTCAGAGGATGTTGTCTTAGGTCACAGGTGTCAAGAAATAATATGATTTCAAATTGACAGATCCAGGACTGAATGTAGGACAAAGCAGAAGTCTGAGGGACATTTCACCTGCACTACAACTTTTCTCTAACGTTAGTACTAACCATTGCCAGAGTCTGGCTCCCTGTCCGAACGTTTCCAGTAGATAGCCATTCCTCACCCACTACCTTGGATTCTTGAGTGTGCAAGTACCTTGTTCAGGCCTTAATTAATCTCACACCCTTATTACTGCAGTTGCCTATGTCCATCCTCCTCCAAAATCCCCTTTACTGGCTTCTCATTGCCTCCCAAATCAAATTTTAATATTTGTTCTTATTTTCAAGGGTCTTGCAACCCATTAATTTGTAACTCTTTCCTGCATCTCAGCTCTTTTCTCCTCTTATTCTCCCACAAAACTGTACAATGGACTGAATAATCTTTAATGTCCTTTTCCTAGGTCAGCCTCAAGGGTTTCTTTCGTGATCCGCCTTCTATAGCTACAACTCCCTCCCTGATCCTATCTGTGCTCCCCTTTAAATCCCTTCTTTTAAACCCATCAGAGAAGCTCATAAATGATAATCAGATACATTTATTGTTGTTGTTTAATGTAAAATTCTCTTCTTGTAGTTACCTTCCTGATATGTACTTTGCCCTCCCAAGTGACTGTATAATCATATTGCTCAGTCTTTTCTTTCCCTCTGTGCTGACATGCTGTCTTGTTTATGTTTATTTAATTTGAATAATATACTTCACAGTGAATAGAATCCATCTTTTTCTGTATTGTAAAGTGCCATGCATATCTAGGTTGCTATACAAATAAATGATTATAATCATATTAACTAGCAGGAAGGGTCTGTGAATGAAGAATGACTATATTTCAGTGTTATGACAGAAAGCTTTCTATATACTTGGTGGCAGGTCTCTGTAACTCATTAGTGGTCCGCTGGCCTCAATTTCAGAACTCCCGTGCTATGCCAACAGAAAGATGTAACCTTCCTCCTTTTCCCTTGGGCTTAGCAGGTTCGATAGTGATGATCCCAATCAAGATTTGTGGAATTCAGTTATTATACTGCCAAACTAAATTGTGCAACATTTTAATTAAATCACTTTCTTAATCTTCTTAATTTATGATTGTGTCAAAGATGCCAGCGGTAATTCTGTGCTTAATTTACGAGCACAGAATTATCATTGGCTTCTTTGACACTATCCCATAATATTCACATTGCTCTTTCTGCTTGTGTGGCAAATAATGAGATTTCATAAACACCAAATCAGAGGATGAGGTAAGTGGTGTAAATTGTACAGCAATAAGGCTGCATAAAAGTGAGGCCTCATCCCGGCTTATGTCCTGCTGTCACACCACATTTCCATCATCCCTTACATCACTTCTCCTTCTCCCTGAGCTATCTGTGCCGACGTGCAACAATGGACTAATGTGTTGCTTACATTCCCATTCACGTCACCTTTGAATTAGTCCCAAAATTCTGGGTTTTGATCATGTGAAAGACAAGCATGATGCACATTCCTGACATAGTTCTATCTATCATCTTATATTAGCATCTGGTGCAGAATACCATCACTGATTAGCTGGAATGCCTAATTTAAAATATATATTTCCATTTTACCTGGTGGAAAATCTGCGGTTATTTTTGTTACCCATTTTTAGCTGGAATCTGACTGTATATATATCACTATTAAATTCAAGCTAAGGATGCTCTGAATGGTTATGAAAAAGTCACATATTGCTGATCGGGATATTCCCAGCTATTGCATGCTAAATTGACATGTTCTTCAGTGTCTGTCAGAAATCCTGAGCATACCACTCCATGAGCAGTCACAGAGTGACTAGCAAACGCAGAGACAGAAAGAGAAAACCCCTCAGGAGGGCAAGCAAAGATGCTGTGTGGACACCTAACCTTGCCTTTCCTCCATCTCCACTTCAGGACTCCAAGCCACCAGTATAGCAGCAAGGTCTCTGGAATGGTACTGGAGAGGTATTGCACAATGACACGCTGATAACACTGCATGGCTGCTAAGCAAACTGAATAACTGAATACCTCTTTCATCCCACCCAGCACTGCGGCTAAGAGATCTGTTTCACAGTAGTCAGCTAGCAAGGGGACCCACTGGGACATACTGTATGAAACTTTCTTGTGGTGCTCAGGACTGTGAGCTGCTTCCAGCACTGCACTGCTTCCTGCACCCCCATTGGACCGGAACTGCGGCCACTGGGAGCCGCGATTGGCCGAGCCTGTGGATGCGGCAGGTAAAGAAATTAGCCAGGCCTGCCAGCGGTGCTCACCCTGGGGGGCCGCGTGCCAAGGTTGCCAATCCTTGTTGTAGACTTTCTATAAGTCTATGAAATGTAACTCAACTATTGTTGTATGTAAAGTAAATAAGGTTTTAAAATGTTTAAGAAGCTTCATTTAAAATTAAAGTAAAATGCAGAGCTCCCCCGAACCTGTGGCCAGGACCTGGGCCGTGTGAGTGCCACTGAAAATCAGCTAGCTTGCCAGCTCTGGCACGTGTGCCATAGGTTGCCTACCTGTGTTTTAGAAGATATTTTCCAGTATATATATATATATATATATATATATATATATATATATATACACACAAGTCCTTAAATATCATCTATATATATATATATATAATCCTAACAACTATTATGAGGCTCAGTATGACATATGCTTCTATTCGATCCCTCACTTGACCCTCTTTGGATAAATATTATGAAAGCAATGTGTTGGGTGTAGTGAGTTTATCAGGCTTGTCAGATGGTACTGTTAGGGAACAGTGATTTCTTTGTTATTGCCATTTGGAATGGAGGGATTCTTAGGGTCACATGTGCCCACCTCCAGTGGTAAAAGAAATGGCAGGGGGCAGTAGGAAAGTATCATGGTCCCCTTATCCCAGAAGCACATGTTCAGCCAACGGTCAGAGATGTGCACAAGTTCACTTTCACAAAACATCAGTATCCTTTGTTAGCATCAACCCCTCTTTCTCATAGCCTCACAAATCTGTTTTGTTCTTGTTGTGCTAGCTGTTGCAATGCAATTTGGTCTGAATCTATTAAGTATACCTTGGGTTTCCTCTTCCCAAACTTCCACTGCCCCTCCTCTCTCCCTCCACATTCACTCTCTCTTCTTTTATAAAATGTCTTTCTTGAAGACATCTTTGAAGCAACTCTTTTGTTAGCAGGTCTTGGGTAGTTCCTCTCCACATCATATATACTTTTGCCCACCTTTCGTGGCCAACAGCTTATGCATATATAAAACACACAATTTTAAATTAAAATATATTCAAGTTGGGTACAACATCTTACAGAAATGACCTAAAAGTTCAGCAGTGTAATATAAAATGGTGAATCAGATATAGCCATCCTCAAAACAGAGTGTTGAGGAATTAACATTAGTGATAATATGTATATATACAAACATCTCAAAATGTTATCAATATTTATATTCTATAATATCACTATTTTGTAAATATAAATGTGTTTCAATAAACCTGACTGTATGGAATCTACTATGGAAAAGCAGAGTATCTTGAACAGTGAATACTCCAATTTCCCAAAGGCTGGGAATTTGCAACTAGATTCCATGTGACCTTACCTTCTAGTTCTTGTGTAATTGAATAACAGTTGTATTCAGCTGCAACTTTATACAAGAATGTTACTTTTGCTTGGGTGAGTAGCCCTCATTTTCTTTTGGGTTCCCATTTCTTTAATTGTCTTACACACATGAGGTCTGAGTCTCTGTCACTCTCCCCCTTGTGGAGTCATTTACATCAGCAAAGATGTATAAACAATACTATTCTGATCTGATAACATTTTACACCCACTTTATCCTCCCTTTTCACCAGTGCAATTGACTACACAAGGTTCAGGACAACACAGAATCACTATGACTAGCTGTTTTTGCACTCCAAAACAGCTTTAGTAGCCTACTATAGTGGATGGAGCCATTTTACCTGCTGCTAATATTATGCTATATAACTTTAATTTGCTTACACTGTGGTTCTGCCACTGTGTGTGTTCAATGCACAGGCCACAACTGTTAATGGTTTGTCTATAGTGGGAAGGAATCCTGATTGGGGAGCAGGCTGACAGCTCTATCTAATTGTTGTTGCTGCTAATTCATTAAAGTTCAAACAATTTGCTGGCATTGGTTTTGGTGGCCCTTCTTCCTTAGTGGAAACAGGGAGTTGGATCCACATGCAGGATTTTTAAGAGCTAATAGTATGAGTCCATATTGTTGTAAGCCCTTATGGGTGGAGCTTCCTTATGTACATACATTCTGTATTTTTACAGTAGATTAATATTAAAACCCTCATTATTCATACAAAATAAAGGATCCCCAAAAACTTGAGGACTCCTTACTCCCATCCTCACTCCACTGCATGCATAAGTTTCTCATTCTCTCACATCCTCTTTTCTTCTTTTAAAAACTTCAAAGATGGCTGCTGCACAGCTCACAACTTCAGTAGCTCAACACTGAAACTCTTCTATTTTGAAAAAATCGAGGCATAAATAGCCTTGAAATTGTACATAAAAGTACAGTTCAAGGGCACAAGTTTACCTGAAACAGAAAATAATTTTTTCACATAACTTTGGATAATGAATGTATTTATTGGAAGTCATTAGTTATATACTGTTTTGGTTTTGGTCTTTTTCATGAGACTGCCACCAGCAGTACTAATTTTGACTAGGAGGAGGTGAACAGATCTAAAGAAAATCAGAATCCTGTTCAAACTTTCCCTTACTTCTAGAACCAAACATGACTACATGAAATGTTCAAATACTTTTTCCCATGTAATGTTCTAGTGGTTCTTGAAAATAGAATGGACACAATTTTTGTGAAAAGGGCTTGTTCTTGTGAGAGCTGGAGTTCAGTTCTGCAAGCTGAAGAGGTCTGTATAGCTAGGATAAATATCTAAACTTGAAGATGTTTGTTCAAACTAAATCTAAATTCTGAATATCCTGAAGCATGGCCCACCACTAATTATGTGGATGGTGCACGCCTATCCATTAGGGACTAGATTGAGACCGCCAACACATTTCCTAAAGTTCACTGGTTGACCGTGAAATAGGAAAATTTTGGGGGCACTAATGACCTCCACTAACTTGGCTTGGCAATGAACGGCTCCTTATCTCATTACCAATCTCTGAGCCATCTGAGCTGCAGCAACAAAAATACTTTATGGACAGTTTTAGAGTGATGGACATCCTGGATTATTCATCATCAATTGGAAAGGCATTACTCATATGTTACTCCTCTTCTGACCACACAGTTTATTCGAGATTGAGCTATTTACTAATTCTCTGTAACCTATTCCCAGAAAGTTGAGCCACTTACAGTAAATTACTAAAGTTGAGTCAGATCATCATGCTTGCGTATTATTTATATAGTGCCAAAAGTGCACTAGGTGCTTCACTGTCAAACAATAAGACGAAACCTCTGATTCAGAGTGTGTTACTATCCATTGGCCAGATTGTGTTGGGTCCTTTGCAGATGAGCATAGGAGGAAGGGGAGGAAGAAACCTTTTCTCTTCTTTTGTGTCCTTGCACAGCAGCAAGGCAAAATTCCAGTCCTTATGTTTGGAGAGTACAAGGACTGATTGTGGTTAATCCTGATAACTGAAACTGAAGAGACTGCTTGGGGACTAAGGTTCTCCTCTCTGTGAGTAAGAATGGCAGAATCAGACCCTTAGCTTCATGCCCTGAATTGATCTATGTTACAACTGTCTGCTCAACTGAGATAATACATTAACAAAACTACTTAGATTACAGAAGGGAAACTGAGGCAGTGATTTTTTAAAAAAATAACTCTCAAAAATTAATGAAACTGCTGCTTCAGCACCTTGTAATCAATAGGAATTCTGCATTAGTTGAGTAATACAGACAATCCATTAACACTGAATGTATTTCTTATTAGTAACTACTATACCTGCTCTATGACACAGCATCACTCCACTGTCTTTGAGCCATTCACGAGACACGTCACTGCCTAATCCATCACACTTTGAGATGAGATGCTTGAAGAATACCAATTTATTCATTTTGGGGATCACTTAAAAATGATTTGCAAGCCAAAGAATGCATTTTCTAAATGTAAGCCTTTTTAATGGATTTGCCAAAGTAATTAATAACCATAAGTGAAGCCAAAAACTCAGACATAGCTTTAAAAAATTGATGTCTACTTACATTAACTTAATCTGGACTAAACATTTGATGACCTAATGCATATTATACACTCCATAAATAAAATACAAGTGAAAGCAGGATAAGTCTTCTAGAACAGTGGTCCCCAACCCCCGGGCCGCGGACCAATACCGGTCCGTGGATCAATTGGTACCGGGCCGCACAAGAAATATATTTTTTTTCTTCCCTTCAGCAGCGCCGCGGGGAAACCACGCTGAAAAGTTGGACAGCTCCTGCCTCACTTCCCCGGGCCGCAGTAAAATTGTCAACCCCCCCCCCCCCCGGGCCGCAGTAAAATTGTCAGCCCCCCCCCCCCCAGGCTGCAGTAAAAGTGACCGGTCCGCGGTGACCGGTCCGCGGTGACCAGTCCGCGCGTTGACCGGTCCGCGGTGATAAAAAGGTTGGGGACCACTGTTCTAGAAGATACTCAGTCACTTGCAGAATTTAGACAGGTAGGTGGAATGATAGAAAAAAGTCTTCCAAATATATCAAATAATGAATATAACAAGACATCTAATACAGCCAAGTTAAGTAGCAACAGGGCAGACACAAGTCACCGACCTTTCAAGAAACTAAGTCAATTAACTTTCAGAAAAAGACTTCAAAAATAAAAGCTTTAAAGCAGCCAACTTAAAAGTATAAATAACTACATTCTTCTTCATAAATTGAAAAAAAATAACTAACCACCCTAAACAAATTATTCATTAAACTTTACCACAGCAGGAGCTAAAGAGAGAAAAATAAAAGTGTCACCATAAAATATAGATGCACAATACAGCACAACAGGCATAAGGTGATGAGTCATTTAAGAAAAACTATCTATATGCGGTAAACACATTGAGTAATAAGGAAGCCTCTTATGGAAATTACATTGGACAAGTTAACTGCTGAAATCCTTACTGCTTTAATCATGTCCTATTTCAATAAGTGAAATTACTTCCTTTGTTCTTCATAAAACTTAATTCTAAATTTAATGGGGTCCAAAACGATCTCTTGCTTTTGATCCAAGTTATTTCTATCCTTCGTTACCTTCACAGGCCCTGAATCTGAAATCTGAATCCAAATCAAAATTGCCTTTCTGGTTTTCAATCTCTTCATGATCTCCCTCCACCTTCCTTCTCTAACTGTGTGTCGATCTGTCCTCTTGTCCTTATTCTCTAATCCATGTCCTATCCCCTCCCTGTGATCCTCCACACTTTTGATTTGCTCTTTCAAATGTGTCCTACCTCATCTATTTGGAACGCTCTGATCCACCAACTTTTTTATTTTATTTTTTTAAGTCTCAGGGTAAAAATTGCTTCCTCTGTAAGTTTTATGCTTGATCTTTTCAACATTTGTGACACAGTGTTCTGCGTGTATTCTGTTCTACACAGATTCCTTTATAGGACTCATCACCCCAGGAAATGAGTACCTTCCAGAGGTGCATTAAGGTGGTTCTGTCCTGTGTGGTTCCTTCTCTCTCTGCCTCACCTAAGGCAGAAAATTCTCTGTGTAATGTGGTGGGCTGTTTTTATAAATGTTATGTACACTGTGGGATGTGTTTATATTAAAGAAGACAAGCTCAAAGAAGTGCATCTTGTCCTTGGTTTTAATGATGGGGTGGTATGGGGTAGTTCTCAGTTCCTGTGAGAGTTCACTTTGAGGTCTTGGATCAGCATTTGAGAAAGCTGTCTCCTGCATAGAAAAACTTTCCTCTTGTGATGGACAGTTCCACTGTGCCTGAGGAGCAGAGTTATTGATCATGGCTATATATAACTATAATATAATTAATTGTACAGATGCAAATTATTACTCTCAATGCTACTGGAACACACTCTTACATGCCATGGAATGCATACTCTAGAGAAGATTGTGCCCTTATGCCTCCATTTTAGAGAAAGAGAGAGAGACTTGAAGTAGTATTAGAACACCTGTGGTAGAGACCAAGCTGGCAAAACCTACAGCCTTTTCAGAGCTGAACATGTGACTGAGAAGAACAAACACAAAACTAAGTACTGCAGTTGTAATTCCTCAATTAACACTCACTCCTGGTCTTAAAAATTATTTAAATGGAGTTTAAAGCCTCCATGTGAAAGGTCTATGAAACTTCAAAGAACTTCCAAAGAATAATTTGTGAAGCATCAGCACAGATTTTCATCCCTCTCAAAGCAAAGGATAAGTAGGCACCTCTAGGGATAATTCCTGTACATCCACCTCCCCAAATACATGTTTTATTGTTTTTCAATATATAGTGAATACACACATTATACTCATACACACACCAATGGTTAAATCACTACAGAATATATGTAATGCAAATTGTACATGCTTTACCTGACTAACCACATAATCTTATTACTAAAGAAAGCGAGGAATTCTAAGAGAGCTGTTAAATGTAGAAGGTCCATTATGGGTTTCCAAAAAGGTAGTTTTTCTACAATCTCTTCATGTACAGGTCATCGTCAATGGGACCTTTGTTCATTGTGAGCTCAAAAGGACTGACATTATGGTGATAATGGACCATCTACATTTAACAGCCCTCTTAGAATTGGTATGCTAATGTACATTTTTTTTTCTTTCTTTCTTTTTGTGTGTATAAATGCATCTTACTTCTGTTCCATTCTATGCATCCAGTGAAGTGAGCTATAGCCCATGAAAGCTTATGCTGAAATAAACTAGTTAGTCTCTAAGGTGCTACAAGTATTCCTCACTTTCTGTACAGATACAGACTAACACGGCTGCTATTCTTGAATCTTATTACTGTAATTCTCATGTTCTCACTATTCCAACTTGTGAATCAGATTGTGAACTCTTTGGGATAATAATCTTGCTTTTCTATTTGTTTTGTAAAGTGTTTAGCATATTTTTGGGGACCTGTAAAAATAATAAGAAATAATAAATATTCCAAGCAACCCCACACAGAATTTTGAAGCGATTTAACCTATTTAAAAAAAAACTATCAATGGTCTCCTATAAGGCATTCACCATATTGTACCATAAGGATAGAATATTCTGTATGTTCCTTGGAAATGTTCCCTCTTGAAACTATCATTGTAGTGAATATTTGAATAAGACCCCTATCCATTCCTATATTCTAGCAGAGCAGTAGCTTGGATGAGTATAGCTTCTTGTCTAAAAGACAATTATTTGAAGTGCTCTAAAATCCATATGCTTACTGAGATTGTCTTGAAATTTGCTGTGCTTCATGCAGGTGTGTGGTCCAAATTTAAGGGCTTCCCAAGATACAGTTCCCTAAAATGATATTTACAAAATCACCTGATTCTTATTGGGTATGTTTGTTTGTTTGGGTTATTTTTGTGTATGCATAACGGGCTCGTTCTATGGTTCTAATCCTTCCTTAACTAACCTTGCCTGCTTTGGATTTATCTCAGTTAGTGCATGATTCACACTGACCCTTTGGGGAAGCAATATTTCAAAAGCACTTGAGGGTTAGATTTAGAATTCCATGTTGGGTTGAGCCTAACTGATGAACTAGAGAGTAGAATGCACATGTGCAGCAAGACAAGGGCACTTTCCATGCCAGAGTGGGCTGCAAGGAGCTTGTTGTTACAGTAATTGTATGGCTCAGCATGACATGCTATAACCACTGAACCTCAAGCACTATGAATTTGAGTCCTATCTTTGGAGACGTTAGTTATTCTCTGCCTCTATTTTGCAGGGGCTCCTTTTTGGGAAGTTTTGTCCGTGTTTTAGACCTGATATTTTAAAATGCCTTAAAATCCACGTGCAGATTTGATTTTACTTTAGAAGTATGCACAAGGAAATTAGCATTAATTAAATAGAGGAAAGATGAAAGACTCTAGTAAGCACTTAGGATAATTGTGCTTCTCAACTAGCTGTTGAATAACTGAGTTATTGAACTGTGTGTGACCAAAGACTGCAAATCACTGAGTTCTTTGGTCTAGGCAGGGTTCCTGATACTCAAACTCCTGTCACATCAGCTGCTCATAAAATGTTGAGGTTCATAAAACTTCTTATTGTGTTGTTGGCTAGGGAATATGGAGGGTGGGAAAGAGTTGGGTGGATACAGAGAGGGGGCTCTTTCCCTTTGGAACGTCTTACCCCTTAAGGCTATCCTCCTTCACATCTTCCAGGGACTCAGCACATCCCTGACAATGACCTCTATTAGTGTAGGATCATCCAGACACTAAGTTTTGAAAACCCATTTCAGTGACTAAAGCTTTGCAGAACAGGGTTTCCAAAAAGGTAGTTTTTCTACAATCTCTTCATGTACAGGTCATCGTCAATGGGACCTTTGTTCTTTGTGAGCTCAAACGCACTGACAGAGAAGATCTATAAGGGGGCAAAGTTGTGTAAGGGCAAAGGAAGGTGATCCTACCCATGCCCTTCCCTACTTCTGTCCCACTCTTACAAATATTCCCCATTGCCCACCATTTCCTCCCGAGGGCTGCCCTCCAGGCCAATGGAAGGGACTCAAGAGTTCCTCTTACCTGCACTACTCCCTGCAGTGGTGAGGCTCACCCAGAGTGAAAGTAACTTAAAGGACTTACCAGTACGCCAGAATCCTGAGCAGGGGTTGGGGCCTCAGCCAGAATAGGTGTGTCCTCAACTGGAGGGTGCGGTGCCTTTGAGCCCTGGGCCCTTTAAATCACTCCGGCTTTAAAGCTCCGGCTGCAGTAGTGGCAGATGGGAGCCCCAGGCCCTTTAAATCACTCCTGGAGCTTCAGAGGTGGCTGGGAACCCCGGGGTTTGGGGGCCATTTAAAGGGCCTGGGGCTCCAGCTGCTGCTGGGAGCCCCAGGCCCTTTAAATTGCTGTCTGGGGCAGCCAGTCCAGTGTGGGATACCAGCTCTTGCAGGTATGCTGTACCGGGGCGTACTGGCTTGCTTTCACCTCTGAACTCACCATTCTTCTTGATTGTGCTGCTTCTAGGGGAAAGGGTGTGGTCAGAACAGTACAGGAGAGCATGGGGAGGTATCTTGACTTCCCCTAATCTGGCCATATACATCCCCTTTGGTCAGGTGTGCCAGCAGTGTTAATGGGGAGCCTATGCAATGGTCATTAGACCTGCCTTTTCAGAGCTTTTTTCCAATTTCCACATTGCTAGCCCCAAATCAAAGTTTTCTAATATTTTTGTGGTTCTGGCATATAAACATAAAGGGCTAATTGAGAAGCATAATCTGGCAGTTTGTCTGTGTTGTGCTCAGATTGCTGGGTGACACTGGGCAGTGCATCTATAACACCTGACTGGTGCTTCCCACATACAATATATTTTCAATTCTGAAGTGTTTGGCTGCTTTTTTTAATAAATACTTGCTCTGTTTCAAATTGCATCATGTAAATTAAGAAGCCTTTGATAGGATGCCAATTAAAAGTGCTTACAATACGATTTCTTTATTTGCCTCAGAGTATGGGCTCCCCTCCTCTTTTTGGATGTGTCTTACAAGGGCCTGGGGATTCCTCATTCTACCTAATTGGTGAGAGTCAGCTTGATTATTACCTGCTTCTCTGAGCATATATATCAGCTTTGTCCTCCAGTATTGCATGTCATCACCTTCCACTACATCAAATTGATGCTGAGGACCACCTTGATTTTACCTTGAACTTCCAGAGGTGTGGGAGTGAGTTTTACATAAAATCTCAGTGACAACAAAGTGCTTGCATGTAAGTCAAAACACATTTAACTTATTGGTCTGGGGTGCTAGTTGTCATGACATGTCAATTAAGCATGGAATACTTAGTCTTTAAGGTGCCACAGGACTTTGTTACCTTGATGATCTGTGGGCCTGCATGGTGTTTGTTTACAGGCTTTCAGAATTTTGCCAAATAAATTAATATTGGGGCAGATGTTTGAAAGACTGAATTTGATCTGATGTTTATCATGCTATTTATTCACTTTGTTTCTCTTTTTCTGTTGCCATGACTGGGGAATAAATAGAATCTCCTACTTCTAGACACCTTCATCTGTTGCCCACATGCCTCTCAGCAATATTTTAGCCAATCAATACTTCTGGAAAGGATTGATGGACATGAAAGTGCATTTTGCACATGGAGACAGGCTACATTTTTGAGTTGTGTTTAGAAATAAGTTTTGAACTGGGTCAGGTTAATTTTCTCCACCTGAGCCCAGGCGCAAGGGCAGAATGGGAGGTGAAGGGGAGAGGAAATGTGAAAGCAACAGTGATCTGGCAGATTAAGAACACCGCACCTGCATATATGGGATAGAACTTGTATCGGCAACCTTGGCACGCGGGACCACAGGGTAAACACCTTTAATGGGCCCTGCCGGTTTGTTTACTTGCCGGTTCGCCAACTGTGGCTCCCACTGGCTGCTCCCAGCCCCGCACAGCTTCCTACAGCCCCCATTGGACAAGAGCGGCAAACCGTAGCCACTGGGAGCTACGGTCGGCGAACCGGCAAGTAAACAAACCGGCAGGGCTTACCCTGTGGTCCCACGTGCCAAGGTTGCCGATCCCTGAACTAATAAAATCACATGAATTTCATGAGTAAAGACTGCAGAACTGGACCTAAGTTAAGAGTAGCTACCTGTACTCACTTTAGCACACCTGAAAATTCTTTTAAATTCAGTTTCTTGGGTTTTTTAGCACCAATAATTGAATACTTACAATGTGTCAAAAAGATCATAAGCACTAATGAACCTGGCTGTCTCTGAATGATGTATTTTTTACTTCTGTGTTTTTAATGTATAATAAATAAACATGTGAGTCAAAGTCCAAAAGCTGTCTTCACCAATTAATCCACCTTCACTCTTGTTCAAATGAAAACGAGCCTTTCCTTTTCTTACTTGGTACTTCAGAAGACGGGGGCAGGAGGAGAGCGCAAATTGAGCTAAAAAGGCTCAGAATAGATAATCTACATTAAAAAACAATTCACTTATAGTGAAACCCAAATATTAAGCCTCTGACATCTGGACTTTCATAGACATGTACAAAGTAATTTTTTTTTTGTCAAACTCAGTTGCCACTCACTATCTGGAGGAGAAAGAAAGAATTTGCATATAAATTCAATAAAAATAAGACCTAATTATCCAAACTAAAATTTAACCATGAAACAGATGCATCTATCAGCAACACTGGACTTTAATTACCATAACATCATCACAGGGTTTTTTTTCTTTTCTTTTCCCCCTTAATCATGTACTGTACAAATGTTTGCATGGCACAGTCCAATTTAAATGGTCAGTGGCTGTTGGAGTGTTTTATTTATTTTTTTCTTTCGTGCTTCTCAGAGGAGGAAAAAGCATACCAGTAGAAGGTAAAGTAAAGTCACATTTAAAAATTCAGGTTTGTCGAGATGTAATAGCAATGTGCATCCATTAAAAAAATTAACCCATTAAAACTAGTTTTGCTGATGCTAATTAGTGTTGTTGTGCATACAAAATTAAGAAATTGTTCTGTAAAATAGTAACTGGTAAACATACAGTGGCTACATAAAAATGTTTTTTCTTGTACTAAATGGTGGAGGTTTTTGGGGGTGCTCTATGCTTACAATGGACCAATACTGCCATAAAGAGGTAAATTCTAGCATTTACTATTTAATAGTGCTCACTGTGTTCAGATATTTTAACCTCATATTGATTTTAAAAAAGTGCTACCTATCAGGAATCTAATGTGGACACTGATTTTGGGAGAGAGATACATACATTTAAACACGATCTTATTGACTGTCACTAAATGTTGAACAGTTAGTAATCTTGATTATTGTACCATAGATTAATATATTTCATAAGGGCAAAATGACCTTTCTTCTGTAATCTCGTGCAAAGTGCCATTTTAATTACTTCAGACTGTCCTCCAACTTCTCTCCTACTTTAACTGATTCAATTTTTCTTATCTATCATCTGTCAGTAATGGTGCTCTCACCATGGATGCATCTATTAACTTCATTACACGCTCACAGGATGAGAGACCAATGTCTGAACATAAATCACAGAATAGCAGAGAAATAAGAAAACAAGATATTTTGCTCTAGTTTGTTTCTGGAGACTTGAGCTTGCAATGCATAGGAATTTAAACAAACAGGGTTAACAATAGTTCCAGGCCTGCTTTCATCAAATAGTGAGAGAGACACTATAGAAGAAAAGAGATTAATTTACATTTTACTTTCTGTTTTAAGTGGCTATGGAGCTGCATTATTACAATGATGTTATCACTTAGAATTTAATGGTCAGGGACATCTTAGTGGAAAATCCAGAGCTGGGTTTATTAGTTTCTCTGTTGAAACAACATAGCATTACAATGAAAGTCAGTATTTTCCAACTGTTATTAAAATTGATACCCAAGATACCATAGTTATTCTCTAATTTATAGATGTAAACAGTGGTATCTTATATAAAAAAACTAGAGTTTCAAGTACTGAAACCTTTAAATTGGTGGACAGATCCACAGATCAGTGAGCTCCTGGTCCAAAGGTGCTAGACAGTGGTATGACAGGGTGATGCATTATTGTTTGATTTCTCTCTCACACTCACTTTTACTCTCCAGGAAATGCATGAGATGAAAATTACATGAAACCTGGTCTTCTTTTACTATTTCCTCCAGCCAGGAACTGAAGTACCATAAAGACTCAAAATTTCACATTATTTTGGCCAGAAAATGGCTACCTGAGGCATTAAGAAGGTAGTGAAAAGCCTAAAGATAGATATAAATAACCATAAATATAAGATCCTAGATCCAGTCTCTCTTTAAAGGGATATATATTGTTTTTAAGAAACAATGTATACTGTATTAAAGTAAAGAAAGACAGAAATGTCCAGATTGTCTATAGCTGCTCAGTGAAGTCCAAAGCTTCATTGGCTGGGTAAAGTCAAATCATAGTGATAAGAATGGCCTGAGCTGAAGAAGAAGGAGTTGTTTTTAATATCATAAACTTAAATTGCTTTGGCATGTACAATTATAACTTTTATAAAACTTCTGCTGGTTGCATGAACTATCCTCTATTATTTTGGTTTAAGAATAAAGATAGTTCATCAGAGTAACTGTGTGAGTCTGAGATCACTGACAACCATAATAAACCGAACCTTTTCATTGCCATTGAGGAAGGGGGTTCGAAGTATTCCTGGATGAACTAGGTGAATATAATGATGAGTCTTTGAAAAACAGACAATTGCAGAGTCAGTAAACTGTGATAGCTAAGAGGGCACAGAATCCTTTATAGCAGAGCATTGTGCATCTGCCAAGTGGTGTACTGACATTTGAGCAGCCTTAATTAATTAACAGAGTCTTGTCCGCTGCCCCTCTCTCCAATCTGGTGGCTGAACTCACAGGGTGTGTGCACATCCTGAGCATTACTTCAGCCGAGAATTGAAATGGGATGCTTGTGGCTTATAGGCTGCAAATCTGTCAGGTGAGCCAAAATGGCATTTCCTTCTTGTCCAGACACAGAAGACCAGTGCTGCTGGATTTAAGTCAGATTAAAAGTATGCTAGTATTTAATGCATAGTCAATTTAGAAATGAGTGAGAAAATGCAGACTTAGTATTCAGCATTTACATAATACATAGACACACAATGTGCTTTACAAAACAATATACTTGAAGTCTTTGCCTCAGAGAACTTAGACTGGACTATGAAAGGCTTGATTTGTGTAGCATTTACATCACATATGAACTCAGTGCAACCATTTGAATGAGTAATGGTTGGGTTAGAGAATTAATCCCTGTATTAATATAATATCAAGTAGACATGACAACACTGGTAATAGTTAGGAGGAGGGAGGATAAGGACAAAGACTATATGGTCATGTGGTCAATTGGGAGAGTAATGCCGGTTTCAGGAAGATTAAAACAAATAAGTGATCTATTTTCAAATATATAAGGTTTGTGTTTTAAAAAATGACCATTGCTTAGAAGCTAAATGACCATTGTGGAGAAGTTAAATGAATTTGTTGCATTGCTCTTCACTACAGAGAGTGTGAGGGAGATTCTCACATTTGAGCCATTCTTTTTTTTATTACAAATCTGGTGCTAATAGAGCATGTTTTGGAACAAATTGATAAATTAAAGAGTAATAAGTCACCAGGACCAGATCATATTCATCCATGAGTTCTGAAGGAACTCAGATATGAAATTGCAAAACTGCTAACTGTATGTATGTAATGTATCATTTAAATCAGCTTCTGTACCAGATGACTGGCAGCTAGCTAATGTAATGCCAATTTTTAAAAAGGGCTCCAGAGGCAATCCTGGCAGTACAAGCTGGCAAGCCTAACTTCAGTCCCAGGCAAATTGATTCACTGAAACTACAGTAAACAAAGAATAATCAGACATGATTTGTTGAGGAAATGTCAGCATGGCTTTCGTAAAGACAAATGGTGCCTCACCAATCCACCAGAATTCTTTGAGGGGGTCAAACAAGTATGTGGGCAAAGGGGATATAGTGTCCTCAGATTTTAAGAAAGATCCCTCACCAATGGCTCCTAAGTAAAGTAAGCAGGATAAGAGTGAAGCAGTCATGGGATAAGAGGGAAGGTTCTTTCATGGATCAGAAACTGGTTAAAAGATAGGAAACAAAGGGTAGGAATAAATGGCTAGTTTCAAAATGGAGAGAGGTAAATAGTGGTGTCCCTCGGGGATGATAAATGATGTAGAGAAAATTATTAAGGAAGTGGTTTTTACCCCTTTCCATAGTACAAGAACTAGGGATTATCCAATGAAAGTAATAGGCAGCAGGTTTAAAATAAATTTAAGGAAGTACGTCTTCCGACAATGCACAATCATCCAGTGGAACTCATTGCCAAGGGATGTTGTGAAGCCAAAACTATAACTGGATCAAAAAAGAATTAGATAAACTCATGGAGGTAGGGTCCATCAATGGCTACTAGTCGAGATGGTCAGAGATGCAATCCTATGCTCTAACTATCTCAGCCTCTGACTGCCAGCAACTGGAACTGGATGACAGGGGATGAATTACTTGATTGGCGTGTTCTGTTCTCTGAAGAGTCTGGCAGTGGCCACTGTCAGAAGAGAGGGTAATGGGCTAAATGGACCATTGGTCTGACCCAGTATGGCCATTCTTATATTCTTATGCTTTTGGTTGATTCAATTTTTGGATCTCGCTATAAGATGCCTGAAAGGAGGCCTGCTGCTATGAAAATGAAATTGTTTAGGAAGGTATTGCTGTATGAAAGGGCAAAAGTGACAGATGACAATGATATTTAAAAAAATCTTTCTAGAAAAGCAGGTCTTTAAGTGCAAATACAGAATGAAAATAGGCCCCCCTCTAATGCGTTTTTATTTAAATGTTCTACCAGCACAGTGAGAACATTCAATTTTGATAGACTGATAATAACAATGACAAAAACAGTTTGAAATACAGAAAAAAACATTTTTGGATCTGAGTAAAAAAGACTAACTAAAAGCTCAACATCCTGATACTTGACAGCCCAAGCCAACAGAAGGTGTAATTACCTAAGGAGTGGAAAGGGTTGTATTTAATGAAATATTGTATTCTAAAATTAAAAAAGAAGATATTGTGTTACTCTCACTGGGATTATGCTCCCTGAAAGTACTGATCACCTGTCTTTTGAAAATCAGACGTCTTTAACGTGTCTCAGGTTGAGCACTCTGAAATTAAGATTATCAAAATCACTAGTTACTTTTCAAAAGTAAGACCTTCTGGCTTGTCTACCCATCTAGTGCTGCACCTCACCCTGTCTCTCTGTCATCTCCTCCTAGATGTCTCATCAGAAACTCAATCTTAATATGATTAAACTGAGTTACTTATTTTCCTTCCCTACTCTATGATCTTGGGCAAGTTACTTCACCTCTCTGTGCCACTGTTTCTCTCATCTTTCTTGTCTATTTAGATTAACTTATTTTTGGCAGAGTACAATGCCTAACATAATGAAGTCCCTTATCGTTGTTGGGCTATTTTAATAGAGATGATAAATGAGACTTGCATGTATCGGTTACTGTATATACTATTCACCCATGCTACCCTGTTTCCCCGAAAGTAAGACATCCCCCGAAAATAAGACGTACTTCCAGTTTTGCCTCTTGCTGTAATATAATGTAATGTAATTTTGGGAGCAAAAATTAATATAAGACACTGTCTTATTTTCAGGGAAACACGGTATCAGGGTTCCCTCCCCACTCTCAACTCCGGGGTATAGATGTGGGGACTTGCATGAAAGACCCCCTAAGCTTATATTTCACCAGTTTAGGTTAAAAACTTCCCCAAGGCACAAATTCCTTCCCTTGTCCTTAGACGGTATTGCTGCCACCACCAAGTGATTTAGACAAAGATGCAGGAAAAGGACCACTTGGAGTTCCTATTTCCCCAAAATATCCCCCCAAACTCCTTTCCCGGGGAGGCTTGAGAATAATATACCAACCAATTGTCTTTAATAAAAGTACAAACCAGACTCTTTATGTTTAGGACACTAAAATCAATCAGGTTCTATAAAAAAGAAGAACTTTATTATAAAGAAAAAAGTAAAAGAAGCACCTCTGTAGAATCAGGATGGAAGGTAATTTTACAGGTTAATAGATTTAAAACAGAGGATTCCCCTCTAGGCTCAACTTCAAAGTTACAAAACAGGAATAAACCTCCCTTTTAGCATAGGGAAAATTCACAAGCTAAAACAAAAGATAATCTAATGCATTTTCTTACTATTACATCTAAAATTACAGAAATTATAAGTATCATTTCAGTAGGAGCTGGGTTACCTGCTTGGTCTCTCTCTTTGTCCTGAGAGGGAACAAAACAAAGTGCACAAACAAAACCTCGTCCCCCCCTCCCCCAAATTTGAAAGTATCTTCTTTCCACATTGGTCCTTCTGGTCAGGTGCCAGCTAGGTTAATTGAACTGATTAACCCCTTACAGGTAAAGGAGGGGTTTTATGATACCCTTAGCTGCTGTATGTTTATGACACATGCTGACTAGGTTTTGCCATGTCTCATATCTTAACTAGGCAATTCCCTGGCTTGGCATAATTTGTGGGTTATATTTCTTGCCTCCTGTGTTTGGTTTGTAATCTGTTTAGTTCAGGGTAGAAAACTTTTTGAATATAAATAACTTTACTAGCCCTCTAAATCATTGATACATTTGCATAGTATGCACATTTCAGTAAAATAAGAGGGTTTGGACATATTGAGTGCTTTCAATTTAACTATCTAACATGAGGAAGAATGGAGGTGTCATTTGAGTTCCTAATGGATACACTAACTCATTACTGAAGTAAGAAGCAAGCAAATTATTAGAGGCATCTGGAATGACTGCTGGTTGTCTACCTGGAAATAAACCAAGTCACAATATGTCCTGTCCAGTTATATACACGGATTACTTTGTAAAACCTGGGGTGGCTTCTAGGCTAGCACCCTGTTATATCATTCTCCACAAACCTGTCGTTCATGTTGCTGACAAATATAGAGACCTGGCATATGACTCATTTATTTCTGGAAATGTTTCCTCAGCATACACAGATGGTGTTTACAGAGTATCTATAAGTGGTGGTCTTTTGGAGATTTGGAGATTTGCAGTGTCAAAGGCAAAGTATTGGCAAAGGGCAAACATCCTTACTCATCTGGTTTAGAGACATTTATAGAATGCTCTGGTCTGAAGCCACTTACTATCCTTTTGTCTGTTTTAACACCTAACCCATTCTTTATATGGAATGTAGAACTCTTTTGTCAATATAGTTTGCCTCAGCTGCTGTCATGGCAACAAGTTGCATCTTTGCTGAAATAGCTAAACTATAATTTGGACACCAAGTGAAGCAATACATTGCTAAAATCTAAAGTGGTCCTACTGTGCTCCTCAGTCAAGTTCTCTATTATTAACAATTAGCTAGATTCTTCTTTCACACCTAGGCACTCTCACTGACGTTAATCATGGTTGTCTAAGTGTCACAAAGGATGTTACAAAAGGAGGACGCAACATTTATTTCCTATGGGAGGTATTGGCTTCGTAAGTCCCCAGATTTTAACTTTTCACTGCATATTTTATTGGCTGTGGTGAATAAGATTCAGCAAACTGGAGTGTCCAAATCCTGGCTGTAAGCGTTTTGCCATTCCAGTATTCATTTCACTTATATAAGGCTATAGAAGAAAGTAATGATGACAAAGGTTCCAAAGCTGAGAGAGTGCGTGGTATTGGAAATTTTTCCTTGGAAATATTACTGGAATTTCAAAGTTTCTTCCCCTCCATCCATCCCTCTCCCCCCCAACTTCAAAATACAGGTTTATAAAGTATCATGTTTTAAAATCGTGATTTATTACTGTGCATGCATTCCTTATTGAGTGGGCCTTTCCCACAGAGCATTATTTAAAAATACAATTAAGTTCGAGGATGAGATTTATCCTGCTTAGAATCACTTCCAGGAGAAAGCAAAGTCATAGCCACAGTTTTCTATATAAGGCAGGATAGGTGGATACTGCGTTTTCTTTAGCTTTCTGAAAGGTGGGGGGTGGGGGGGTGGGGAAACAATTCACTATTTATTACAAGCCAAACTTCATTTCAATGTTATTAATAAATTATAGTTTTATATAAAAAGCCTTATATGAAGGCTTGGCCTTGCAAATATAAATTTAGCACAAAGTGGGGAAAGGTGCCAATGGGGAACTGCAGATAAAAAGGTGAATTCCAATTGGAGGGAGAGGTTGGTGACCTTTTGGCCATATGACCAGAGGGTGCTGTTTATTTCTTATGTGAAGATAATGTAGGTTTGGTTACTATCTGTATATAAGTAGCATTTCAGTTCATGCTGTACAACAATCTTCCCTACTGGCATCATGTAGATATTGGGAGAATGGGTCCTGGTGGGACTTTGGAGTGAGATTAATAAGTGTCCATCATGACTATTTGGAAGTGTCCTGAGTAATAAAACTCCAGACATTTCATTATACCTGTTCTCCCTCCTGCCACAAATGAAAAGGAAGAGCCTTCTTTTATATTTGGCAAGTGCCTAATACACAGTAGTTGCTTTGTTCTATCAGAGATGTGGAGGGCATAAGTGTTTAGAGAGTCCGCCCCCTTTCAGAGGGCAGAATAATTAATAATAAACTGAATCTCAAGCACAGAAAGCTGTTGTCTATATCAAGTGCTGCAGAGTTGTCTAGTAAGAATGTATAGCCCAAATCTGGGTCCAAAAGGAGATCATCCATCAGTGCCATGGCTGTTCCATTCTTTGCAAATGGCTTGGTTGGAAAGGTAGAGAATACTGACAGAATCTGTTTAGAGCTGAATATGGCTCATGCTATTCTTTTTTAATCAGCTAGCTCAGGAATAGGTGGTTACTGCATCGTGTTTGGAGAAATGGATACCACTAAATGAAGGAGATTGGGAAAAAAGTTGGAGGATAAAGGAATAGTAAAGCACTTTTATTTCCTACTTCTCCCTGCCGCATTTGGTCAAACCTTAGGTCAGTTCCTTCGAACAGTGCATATGGAGATCTTCCATTCACTTCAATGAGAGATCAGCACATTAAGCCTGATCCAAATCCCATTGAAGTCAATGTCCCATCAAGGATGTGGTAGGCATGTGAATCTACAGATTCTCATTCTTTGGAGCATAGAATAATTATAGAAGCTGTGTTCTGCCCCACTGACAAATTATTAAGACAAATCCTCAAGACCTACATTGCTGGTTTAAAAGCAGTTATTTGTCTTTTAATGAGATTTTCCTTATATAAAGATAATCTTGCTCTTCTCCATAAACAAGAGTTTAGAGAGTATTTTGCTGTTTGCGATGGAGAGTTGCCAGCTCCAATTGTCTCTGACGCTACCAATTAACATTAGAACAGTGACTGTCTCATAATTACAGTAGGAAGAGAATGAAAGATTGTGGGAAATGAAAGATGGAGTTTTGAGAAAACAGTGTATTGTTTCATTTTCAAAATGGCAAGAAACAAAAATGAAACAAAAGTATTTTCAACAGAACTGTCACAGTCCAGTCATTTTATATAAAATGCATTTCAAATTTGCTGTCAAAATTATTATAACTTATTTCCTTGACTTGTCTTTTTTAAGACCAAGCTTTTTGTAATCATGACATGTTTTGTTATGGAATTTCAAGATATCAGTTTTCTGAATACTCATCACATCTTAGAGAAATTTTATCTCAATAGTTTTCCTCCCCTAAATGAATGATTTAACAATCAAGTTACTGGATCCTGACATTATGACAATCACAATGCTAGCCCCCATTATAATTATGTGCTTTTAATGCATTCTATTTAACAGTACATTGCCAAAAAGCCAATTGTAAGCATTGCATGAAGAAACTGGTAGCAATGATCTTTTCTTTATTCTAATTATATGCTCTCCCTCAAGGCAGCCCATTTCCAGCAATGGAGAGAATATTTGAAATGATCATATGTGCAATGAAGAAAATATTAACCTTTCTGTAGCAGGGTGGTCACCCGCTCCAGCCCTGAAGGGGTTGAAATAGCCCTGCTGAAGGTTGTGGCTGGGAAAAGCAGCAAGCCTGGGCTGACTGGGGAAGATGTCCCAGGTGGGCCATGCCCCAGTCAGGCCACAGGTGGCCCTATAAAAGGGCTTAGAAGCAGGAGCTAAGGGATCTCTCTACAGGCTGGGAGGGAGCGGAGCCTGGCTGCCTGTAGGACAGGGTACCTAAGGTGGAACAGTACTGAGGGAATAGGCACGGGAGCTGGGGAGCTCCATACTTGCAATTCCCCAGGCTGTAGGCCTGAAGGGAGGCTTAAGGAGGGTGCTGGAGCTAGGCAAAGGCAGCAGGTCCTGCCTATGATGATTGGCTGTTACACTGCAGTCTGCCCCAGGGAGTGGGAGCTTGGTGATGATTGGCAGTAGCCCTAGACTGAGGCAAGGTGGGGATTAGAGGGTTGGGGGTTCTCCAGGGAGGGGAGACCTGGATTCACTGTTGGGGTATTGCCAGGAGGCAACCCCCCAGGAAAAAGGGCACTGGGGTCTGGGAGGGACATGGGGCCAATGGACTGCAAGACACCGGCCTGGAGAGGGTGCTCTGGGCTGAAAGAGCTAATTCTCTGATAGCCAGCAGGAGGTGCCCTGGCAGTGAGCCATTGCACTGCCTCACTTTGTTTTAATTTCCTTTTTATGTTCTCCTATTTTATGTTGTTTTCCATCGCAATTAAAAAACTGGAATTGAAAAGCTTATAAGTTAAAACAAATGTCTCACACATGTGCTGTGACACTATTCCTGTTATCCTTTCCCTGTAAATATTTGGGCTTCTTCGTGGAGATGTTTTGTGAGGGAAATGAGCTAAAACCTTGCAATGGGAGTTTTGTTGGAGAGAGGAAAACAGGATTTGGCCTTAACTGCATAACTAATGTCTCCTGCTTAATGTAAGTGCAGTGGGTTGTTGGTGACTGGCAAGATCAGGAAAATCCACATAGTCCTTAAAATGAAATGGCTAGCAAGGATACCCACTTCCAGGCAGTAAAAAAAATATAAGAAGCGATTATCAATGCAGAAAACCAAGGCTTTCATATTTTTACATTTTCTAACCCATTGAAGTAGATATTACGTTATGAGTCAAATTACAGCTGGTCCTATGTGGGTTTGGTAGAAGGGAAAATCATAAAAAGAACCCATTCCCGTTAGGATACTAATGCTGGGTCCCATCTAAGAGGAGAGTTTCAATATTGCCAACAACACTGAGAGGGGATGATTCCAGTTGGGGAGGGTATGACCTCCTTTAGATGCCACTGTGCTTTGTTAGGGGAACATTAAAGTGGAGCATCAACATATCTCTCAAGTATACCTCATTTGAGTGACAGGCCTCATTTTGGTCCCAAAGTTTCCTTGATAGCACATACATTTCACGTCTTCTCTGTTTTATTGCTGAAAATTATCTGCATCTGAAATAAATCATCAAGAAACTGAGGTTATAGGAAAGAATCAGAGAGGTAGCCATGTTAGTCTGGAATAACAGAGGTAACAAAGTCCTGTGGCACCTTAAAGACTAACTATAAAGTTTTGAAGCATAAGCTTTCGTGGGCTAATATCCACTTCGTTGGACTTCCACTGCTTGCATCCGACGAAGTGGGTATTAGCCCACGAAAGCTTATGCTTCAAAACTTTATAGTTAGTCTTTAAGGTGCCACAGGACTTTGTTACCCAGGTTATAGGAAGACATTCCTGTGAAAGTAAAGAATCTTGCATCATTTCAAGTTTCCTGCATGAATGATGTTTTTTGCATTCCTCATTTTGGGTCCTTTCCACATATTTGGACCTTGTTTAATTAAAAGGCAGGAGTACAGGCAACACCTTTGCAAGAATGCATGTTCATTATGTTTCCTTGTGTCATAAAACCTCTCTCTCCCTTATCACAGGTCATTTATGCAGTACATATTGCTCCATGACATCACTCCAACTAGCTCTCCACATTTCTCTAAGGCAAGCCATAAATTAACCATCCAGATAGGTAATGATCCTAGAACTTTGATTCCATACTGAAGAATCTGTCCAAAGAAACTTGCAACACAGAGAAGAAATTATATACTCCTCCTTGAGTGCCAGGTCAAAGGGTGGGTGCAATAAGGGTGGAGTGTACCCTGAAGAATGGTGGTGAATTTCCACAAATTTCATCCAAGAAGAAACAGATGGCATGAGTAAATAGAGAGTTAATAAAATCAAAGATGACTTCAAGGTCCTGAGAAGAATATTGAACTTCAGGGTAATGCATGTGCTCTTTTTGGAGGTGTAAGTGGAAAAAGAGAATGAAATCTGGTATGCTCCAGCCATCCATCTGTAATGTCAATAGCCAGCCACTTGTTTCCTCTCACTGTCTGACTCCATCCCACCCACACTTCTCAGCTCAAGACGCTCCTTTGTGCTACATAAATACTGCACCTACTGAACTTTCTATGACTATCAGCTCTGGGTGTAATGGCAATGATGTTGACAATAACTCAAAAATTTCCAAAGCATTTAATTTTATTTTCAATTAGAATATTGTACATGCCGTATCTGTTAACATAACAGCAGTGAAGGATGTATGGTTGTTATTGACATTAAGCACTTGGATTTTGTCCAGAGTGATTTTACAGTGACTGATTGGTAAACCTGACTACGTAGTACATTTCTTTTTTTCTTTTTTTTCCTTCTTCTTGTAATTAACTGGCGAGGTTACATGCTGTGAATGGAATAAGGGCCAGGGTAAAATAGTAAGTGGTTTGGTTGCTGCCAGGGTACCCATATAAGGAAAGAATGCAGATGTGTGAAATGCACATAGGGCCTGATCCAAAGCCTATTGAAGTCTTCCATTGATTTAATTGGGGTTTGGATTAGGCACTTATAAGCTATGTATGAAATCCTGGCACCACTGAAGTCAACAGCAAGCTGAATTTCACTGTATCTCCAATCCTACAAACACTTAATCATGTCAATGATTTTACTTATGTGAGTAGTCTCATTAACTTTAGAAGGTCTACTACTGTGAGTTTTATTACCCATATGCTTAAATGGCTGCAGGATTGGGGCCCAAGGTGATAGGCAGAAACTACAGTAGTGGCCTGTGAAAAACTGCTCATGGACACTAGTATTTTCATGATACTGTTTTTGTAAATTTGAGGGTGGTCAGCTAACAATGCCTTTTGTTACAAATATGGTGACATTTGAGCTTTAGTGAAACAGGAAGCTCTTTTAGCTCCTCAAATTAGAAAAAAATCAACTTTTTATTGCTAAATGAGTGCTTCTGGCTGCAAAACCTGTTTGCTTTAGAGGGGAAGAAGGACCCTAACCCAAAATGCAAACAATACTTCTATCTAGGAAAGCATTGCTGTTTCATAAACTTACAAAAGTTTCTTTTTTTCTTTTCTTAGAAAGGAGCTATGTCAGTCTTCCCTTGGCATTTGATAGAAATGTCTGTGCTGGTGGTGTTATCCAGAAAGAGAATATTATAGCGATGATGAGAAAGCATAATCTATTCTTGAATTGATGTCCATACTCAGTGCTGAGACTGTTTGTTTGATCCAGGATTTTCAAAATAATGTAGTTAGGTCTCAAAAGCAGGTCTTTATAAGATTAGAATTTTGAGAAGCATTGCATTGTCCTTTTTTTCTTTCCTACTGTTTGTTGCCCAATGCTTTTGTGAGGCACAGTAAGGATTTTTCTCTCATTGTCACTGGAGTATATTTTCTAATTAATAAATCTCATTCTTTACCTATATACACTCCTACCCAAAACAAATTGAGGCCAACAGTAATGGCAATCAGGTATTTTGGAAGGTCCAGGGTTGTGCTCAGGACATATTTTGTGTAATTGGATTAATTTAGGGTTGCACAAAGTGAAAGGAATTCATTGACCATCAATCAGGAATCAGAATAACGTGTCATCAGGTCATACAAATGCAAAGGGAGTGGTCCAATGAATCCAGAAATTTAACCCGCTTAGACAGAGGACAGTTCTCAATCCTTCAATGGCATTTTTCTATGCAGATCTATGATTATCCAACTTCTCCATACACTTCCATTTTCTCAGTATAGAAGGCTTAGTATAAAAGATCACCGAGCAACAATCCATGAAGACTGCACAGTGGATGCCTGCAAGGGGCCATTCTAGCTCCAGCACTTTTCAACCCATATACCAGTGATATTCCACCAATGTCCTCCAAGTTCACGTACGTAGATGACATCGCGCTGGCTACTCAGTCTTCCTCATTTGAAAACTTAGAAAAGGGTATAGTGCTACCCCCTCTGCTCTAAACTGGATAAGAATTCTTGAGATCCAACTGTAGTCACGCCATTTCTTTCATTGTTCCACTATCACCATATGAAAGAAGAAGGAGAAATATAAAAGAATATTTTACCATTCAGTGTTGAGTTTCTTTAGACTTCATTTTGGCACTCCTTCATTATTTATGTACTGCTTTTAGGCTGACTATTCACGGTTTAAATGTTCGTATACTGATGACATGTCAGCATCTGATACCCCCTGCTGACTCTAGTAATGGCATATCTGCTTTGCCTCAGAGAATAGCCAAAGTGGAAGATTGTATGTCCTATAGCAGCTAGAATCAGAAAATTGATTTTAACAGAGATCCCTGTGGCTTAGGTACTTTAATGTGGTGGATTTTTAAAATCTCTAATGTACAAACTCACTCTCTTCCACATGGGGTGCTAAAATTGGGCTGTGCTAGAAAAATTGTTTACATGGCAACCAATCTGCGGTGTCACTATATTTTTACTGTCCTTTAAAAACAAACTTGAATTTTCTGGAAGTAGTATTTAATATTTAATTTGGCACTATCACCCAAGTGATGGGAAAAAGAGGGTTACCTTTTAATAATGCTATTATTTATTACGTGGATGATGGTGTTGAGATAACCCATTGTGCTAGGTACTGTACAAATACATAGTAAGAAACCATCTGTATCTAAAAGGGTTTAAAATTTAAATAGATAGACACAGACTATGAGAAAAGATTCCCCCCCCCCATTTTACAAATAGTGAATGGAGGCACATAGGGCCAGATCCACAAAGGATTTCAGGAGTTACAATGCCTAACTTTCGGGCAACTAACAAATCATTGGAATAACAATGGGATAGATGCCTAAAACTGGAACTTAGGCATCTAAATCTGGGATGTAGGAACCGAAGTCCCGTTGTGGATTTGAGCTCTAGAGACCTGTACAACGTCACTCATGAAGTCCATGGTAGATCTGGCAAATGAACCCACACCTCCTGAGTTCCGCCACCACTGCCCCGGACTCAAGACCATAATAGCAGCAAAGCATGGCTTTTGTCAGCTTCTGAATAAATATATTTTTATATCTAACTCAAGGGAAAATGTCCCTATTTCTATGTCTGAGTTCCGTTGAGAACTCTGGGATGAAGCACAGTATAGAATTCCATTCTCACATCTTGTATGGTAACTGGTATTTACTTTCCTCATTAAAATGTTATGAACTAGTGCAGATTCCTTTGCCATGTTATCCAAGTATCTGCGGTGTAACATATAGAACCTGATTCAAAATCAATGAGACTTTTTCCAGTGAATTACGAAACAAAATAACACCTCTGATGGAGGCTGATTTTCTGTGACAACATTGTCAAGTGCATAGGGGATGGGATAGGCAACAGGTTTGTGTATTCTATTCTCATACCTGCCACTGACTCACAAAGTACCCTTAGGCAGGTCATTTCCTCGCACTGTGTCATATTTTCCCACACGTCAAATGGGAATATGATATTTAACCTTTGCTGTAATGCACATCGATATCTCCAAATGACAAACACTATCTAATAATATTAATAAAAAGAGCTAGGTATTATCACAAATCTGTTGGGCTGGTTGAAAAATGTTCAAAACTAAATAGTTTGCTGTTGGAAAATGCAGTTTCCGAACTGCAAACTTGAAATGTTTTGCAGGAACCTGTCTATTTTGATGAAGTTTTCTATGGGAAAGTGTTAAATCATTTTAACGTCCTGGTTTCATTTCAATAATGAAAAAATTCCATTTCAGTAGTGTCAAAATGAAACATTTGACTTGTATATTTGTGATGGCTCAGGGGCAAGCTGCACCTATGAGCTTTCTCATACACAGTCTTTCCTGTGAGCACTCTTTCCAAGTGCCCAGCTTCTACCTGCACTCTTCCCAGCATGGAACTCCATAGTTCACCCCACTTTACACTGCATTACCAGATCACAATACCTCCTATTTCCCCTATTCCACCCCACCCCCATTCCCACTGTCCTGCCAAAGGGTCAGTAATGCCACATACCCTCATGCAGTCCTCCTATTATAGTCAATAGGATTGAATTGAGCAAGATGGCCACCATTTCTCTATAGTCTATCTGCATATGGTCTATAGTCTATCTTAATAAAGTTGGCAGTTACCTCCCCATTTTTAGTGAGATGGAAGCTATCTCCACAGGCAAAATGGCTGCCACTGTGGTTTAGGAAACTAGCAGGACCCTGGGATTGTGAGGAGCAGAAAAGACACTGAAATGTGAGTGGGGAGAATGTGGGGTGCGGGGCACTAATGCAGAAGGCAGATTTAGGGGTTGTTGGGGAATTGTGTAAAGGAGGATGTGGGGAGGTTGAGGGAGGTGCAGATGATAGAGATGGTGATGGAATACGGAGGGGATAGATTAGCAACTCCCCCTGCCTGGGAGGTGAGGGGAGTTCCTTCTGGGTAGCCAGAGGAAGACAGTATTGCAAATTCCCAAACTGATTGCAAGTCACTGGATTTTGGCACCTGCATGAGATGGTATTCTGATGATGTGAGAAGCTCCTCCAATCCCATGATTCTCAGGACTGGGCTGGTAGGCAAAGGTTTTTTTCAGGAGCCTTGGGGATAAAGACACAGACCTGCCTTACCCCTGCAAATATGGACATGGACAATTTTCCTACTGTTAACATGTCAATTGATTAGGACATACCGGAGAACGAAACACAGACAAAGACTGCAACCTCATTAACTTCTAAGCTGGGATAGATTGTTGGCCTCTCCAAAAGTACCCAGAATTTATTGGGTTTAGGGCAGTGCTAAATAGTTTTATGCCTAGTAACCAATATTAAAGTTGTGCCAAAGATCTGGCTGATTTTTCCATGTAGCATCATGAAAAAAATTCTTGAAAACAGCATTTAGGCCCATCACTAATCAACTTCTCTTCTTTTTTGGGTGGCCCCTAATTCCTTGTCTGGGGTGAAGCAGAAGTCTGAGTGACTCACTCAGGCTATTTAAGTACAGGCCAATGGGGAAATAGTCAGGTCCTTGGGAAAGTTAATTTTATTTAGTTAAATATTAAAAAATAATCTGATCATGTATACACTTCAGCACAAATTCTTTCTGACTTTTGGCACTATTTGGATCACAACTAGCCTGTGTCCAAGAGATATGTTAACACATACTTATGTTGTGGTTGAGAAAAGTTCCACTTCAACTTGTAGGAGAATATTAGTGTGTGTGATAGCTTTTCTGGAGGGATGCTTAAATGTAATCATCTTTTCCTAATTGCCAAGTGGGGGAAAAAATTCTAATCAGTCTTTCATGACCAAAGTTAGTAATTAAAGTAAAATCTGCTGCTGAGCTGATTTCCTATCTACCATGACTGGTTACTTAAATTTAATTTAATTGTTTCTCTGTGCCTTCTAAAAGCAATTAATGGAATTTTGTTATATGGATACTCAAAATAGAAGTTTATAGCTAATGCATCAATTGACCAACTATTCCTGTCCACTGACTTTATTTCAAAGCCAATCATTAAAACATATCTAATTTAAATATATAAGAAAATAGCCAGAACAATACATAGCAGATATATTATATTCCATTAAAGAAATAGCCTTGCATTTTTATATTCATTGAGTCAGAATGGGGGAACTAAATAAAAGTTAGAGTATTTATTTCTAATCATAAATACACTTTTATTACTCATCCTCCCATTTCCTGAGGCTATTCAGTGAAATTTTTATTAAATTACTATAAAAGCCTAGAAAAGGGAGATGGTGATTTTTAAAAATAATTTCATGTAAGATACTGGCTTTCATCATGTTGTTTACTCACTCTGTCAAGAACTGATAAGTGATGAGAATTTTCAAATTATTATAATTTATAATTTTCTTGCCTCATTTCTTTTTGTAGTGTAATTTCCATAATGTAAGTGTTGAGGCTAATGAAGATGGTTCTGATTTGCTTTATTTCTGTATTTTTATTTTACCAGCTTTTCATTTTTATTATTTTTAAGAACAGATGGCAATACACCATCAAGGTCTGTGATGGGACAGCAATAAAGAGAAATATTTACAATTATTGTTTCGTATTGTGGTAACGCCTAAGAGCCTCCTCCCAGAACAGCTCTCCATTATGTTAGATGATGTAAAAACAGACGACAGAAAGTTGCTTCCTGTGTCGGAGTTCATAAATTACATGTTTGGCCTCAGTTTGGCAAGAATCCATATTAATGTGATGTTTGTATGTACAATCTCTGTTTGGGACATCCCACAATTGAGGAAAAATATTAGAGTCTATGCAACCAACATAAGGAATATACAGTATTAGTGTTGATTGGTTTCGGGGGGGGGGGGGCATAGGCAAGATAAAATGTACAGACTAGGACGATGTCCCAGGAAGTAGGGAAAAGAGTTGGACAAAAAGAACAAACTCTTGTTGACGAAGGTAATCTGAACTTGTTGGGAATGCTACACATGCAAAGTATCCCTTATGCAAACAGGATGCCTTTTTGAGGGTTAAAATATTTTTAACTACGCTGAAGGTCTAATAAGGATCACCAAACTTGATCATTTCTGTCTCATTCCTTTGGAATTCAGCTTATTCAAATTTTGTTATTTCCAGGAGGAAATTTATCCAAGCTCACTGGAACTTTATTGATTTATTATTTATTATCTAGTTATTATTTATTAGTGTTGTTATTTTCAGAGTGCTCTTACCCAGCCTTCTGAAACCCTAAATCCAAAGACTCTGTCACAGGAACAGGAATCATGTCAGCAAACCTAACAGGATGACTCATTTTTGTGTGACTCCCAGACATCTTTGTGTGAAATCAGATGAAATACCAGAGACTGGAAATATAAGAACCCCAAATTTAACTTTGTGGGAAAACTGAGATTAGCACTATCAAAAATATAGGAAGATTTGATTAACACTATCAAAATATAGGAAGAACTGCAGATTATTTTGAATCTCAAGTGGCTTTTTTAATTTCCTTGTGAAAATTAAATGCCCACAATGTCAAAAGAGAATAGTACACTGTAAAGTATCATTTTCTAATTGTAGTATAGCTGGGCTACAGAAGATGTCATATATCATATAAGCAGTGGCTTTTATTTAATATTTATTTATGGTAGCACATGGGGAGGACCCACTTCGTTAGGTACTGTACAAAAATTAAAGGAAATTAACTTTTTTAAATCTGACTCTCAACTTCTATATTAGAGTAGCCTCACTTTTCTGCTGATGCCATCTCAGGAAACTGTGGTGTTCAGTCATCACTCAGACAAGGTGATTGACAGAGATCTCTTTTATTGGGTGTCTCAGTTCCAACTGTCCTTGCATGGCTGGATTTAGGGGCAGGCAATCCAGATGACCATCTGGGGTGCCAAGGTTGGTGACTACTGGGCTCGGGATGCTGTTTTGTTGCTAGCAACAAAAGGGATAATAGAATGTTTGAAGTAAAATGTTTCAGGTCTTCCATATGTTGATCTATTTTTCACTAACCTCCTAGAAAGTTCCAAGTCTTTGTAGAATCTAGTGCAGGGGTAGGCAACCTATGGCATGGGTGCCGAAAGCGGCATGCGAGCTGATTTTCAGTGGCACTCGCACTACCTGGCTCCTGGCCACCGGTCCGTGAGGCTCTGCATTTTAATTTAATTTTAAGTGAAGCTTCTTAAACATTTAAAAAATCTTTACTTTACATACAGCAATAGTTTAGTTATATATTAAAGACGTATAGAAGGAGACCTTCTAAAAACATTAAAATGTATTACTGGCATGCAAAACCTTAAATTTGAGTGCATAAATGAAGGCTTGGCACACCACTTCTGAAAGGTTGCCAACCCCTGATCTAGTGGAACCTTCCAGACTTTCTAAGAACTACATTTTCCTTAAACCTCCTAGAATGTTGTCAGCCATGCCCTCATGGGTATAAAAGGGGTGGGGCATTGCCAGTCAGTCTGTGAGATACAAGAAGAAAGTGAGAGCCCAGCTGCCATACTGTGAACCTTGTTTTATTGTGTAATTTTGTGTATGGTGAGAAAAGCGACTTAAAGGACTAGGGTTAACATTCTAAGACTGTCACCTTCTGTAACACTATTTAATAATGGTGCATAACACAGTTTCTTGTTAGTACTTTTCAGTTATTCTTAAAAGTAAAAAGTTTCTATAAGCTTAGAGGAAACAATTTTTTTATTTGCTTATACATGACATGAATAAATACAGATTTACAGATCCTAGCATGCAAATTTATTATCTTATATGACAGGAATAAATCATGCATGCAAATTGTGCATCAAAGTCATGAAATGGGCTACAAATGCAGTAAAAAATAAGGTATTCAAAAGTTTAACAAATGGTGGGGGGGATTAAAGACATTCATTGCCTGGTGTCATTTGGTCTAGGGTGTTCTGTGTCCCTGAGTTACATAACACGAGACTCTGAATTACATAGCATGACCTGCATGTTCCCCATAGAAATGCCTGATTCAAGTAACCAAAAAAATTAGAGATTCAGAATGTCCTAGGGACTCCCTAACCCTGCTGACACAGCTCCTCTAGCTCCATAGAATGTTTCTGCCCTCTTCTTGACAAAACTGAAGGCTTAGAGACTTGATCAAGCACTCCCCTGCCCCTTTTATAGCTGTCTATACTTATCTAATCAGGGAACACAAAAAGTAATGTGGAAGGATGAAGTTTGCAGACCTTCTGCTTCTACTGTACAGCCCAGAACCTGGTTTCTTTGAGCAGAGTTGAGAAAGCCTGGGGGTTGTAAAGACATACTTCTTGCTTTGGGGAGTTATTTATAAGTTGGACACTAGTTAAATTGTCAATGGTGGCTGACTTGTTCTGATAATTTTTCCAGTTTATTATAGACATATTGTATATTGATCTGAAGGCAGGGACGGTGTCATCTCACTCATTGATATCTCTTATGTTATTGAGAAGGGTAAAGTTGTTTCTAATATGTGGTAGCTTTGGGGTCAATATAGCCACAGATTCAATAGGTTTTGGGTAGACTTTAATTATGAAAGACAACTGTATTGGTACTGGGACATGTAATTGAGTTTATTGTAGCTGGGGATCAGAGATCAAAATGTTCTCCAGTTAAGTGGAGTTTTTGTACACCTGCAAACTAAGGAGGATCAACTGAAAAATGAGAAAATTGGATAACAAGAATGGAAACAAATTTTAAATAGCCATCTTAGATTCCACATTGCCTGATGTTTTCTAACGTGTCATCTATTATCTGTCTCTGAATAAATATAAATTACTTCTTTTGTCTTAACACTTTTTTCTTCTACAGATGAAGAAGAAGCTTGAGGTCAAAATATTGCCGCAAACTTTATTTTCTATTTTCAGTATGTGTTTAAGATGACCCTTTAGTTTATCTGGTTTTATTATATCTAAGTTAGTACTCTTGGAATGCTGAACCCAAGGTGACAACCACATGACTGGAATCATGTTAACAAATCTACCACAATGACTCATTTTTGTGTGACTCTCAGAGATCTGTTTGAAAGCAGATGAAGTAGCCAGGGGCTGAAAATATAACTCCAATCATAGCATTTTTGAAAGGCTGTGGGCAATTAAGATTAGCACATTACCAAAAACCTATTTTGACAACATAAAAATGGTCAGGCCCAGATTTAAAAATTGGGGGGTCCTGTGCCTATGGAAATGGGAGCCTCCTACCTTCCTTAAAATGTCCCCATTCCATATATATCACATTCCACACAAACCCTAGAATGCCTTTCTCTCCCTACATATTGTACAACAATCAGACATGTCAAATTCCCGGGAAAAATGGGCTTGTTTTTGGCTTAATTGGCTTGTGAATTGATTGTTGGCTAGTTTTTTGCTTGTAGTTTGTTGCTTGTTTGGCTTGTTTCTTCTTTTTTTTTGATCAGCTCCTGGCAGCCAAGGACAAAAGTGGGAAAGAGTTAGGCGTGTACAGTGGGCTCACCACAGTCCCAGACTGCACGCTGGGGGGATCTATTCACATAGTGTTGGGATTTTTAGGGACTGGCTTGTTTTGGCCTTGTTTTGAAATGGGATTAGCTTGATTTTTGGCTTTGTGATTGATTTGTGAAAGTCAGGGTGCTTATTTACTGTGTGAAAGTTGGAAACTGTGGCAACAACCTTCCATCAGACAGTATTCACATATATCCCAGCAGCTCTGACATATATCCTGCTCACTGCAACCCCCAATGCCTCACCCCCAAGATACCCCACTCACCATCAACATCCTGGTCCTCTACCCTTTGCTCCACAGCCCCCCAACACTCCCCACTCAACCTGTAGCCCGCCAACAACTCCCCTGTCCCCTCATCCACTGCCTTTGGGACCTTCCTGGCCATTCACCAGTATACCTTCCTCCCAGCTTAGTGCTTTGTTCCCATCCTGAATGAGGGTGGCTCCTCCCACTTCTGGCCACCATTACCGATCACTCCCATCTCCTGCCACGCACTCACATGGTTCTGCTCTGATCAGATTTTGCCCAGCCAACCCACCATCCTCACAGAAGGAAGGCTGGGCCAAATCTGAGTGAATGGCATTGTGATCTAGTGCATGGAGTAGCACCGCCAGTCAGCTGTAGGATTTTTCTGGTGGTCAGGGGCTCTCCTGAAAAGGGGCACCTGTGCACTTGGTGCACATTAGTTAATCTGGATCTGAGAATAGCATGTTGTGAAGTATCCTTTTCTAATGATTGTACAGAGAGTGATGATTCAAAATAAGAAATTAAGATCCCAATTTAATGAAACAGTTAAGAACATGCTTTAACTTTAAGCACATGCTTAGGTGCTTTGATGTAACAGATCCTAAAATGACTATATTCAAAATTATTAGTTAACACAATTCTGAATTACAAAGGGAAGAAAACAAAGACTATGTCCAGTCAGTATGTTCAAAGCAACTTGTAATTTCAATGGGAGCTCTGAATAAAGAAGGATTTTAAGATAAAACCTTTAAATAATATTGGCAATGATATTCTAGATGAGATATACAACTGACATTTTCCTTGTGCTGTCCTTGATGCTTGTTTCTTTTTGAGAAACTTGTGAATGGTAGGTCAAATATTCTGTTTTCTTTTTTTGTTGGACAGGAGTGTATGCATTTATATTTCTGGGAGGAAGAATGGTCTAGTGCTTAGGACACTGACCTAGCAGCTAGGCAATATGGGTTCTAGTTCTGGTTCTTCTAAGTTTTTTTGCCTCTGTTTACTGTCTCATCCACGTGGAACAGCTTCAACAGGGGAGAGACTGAGAGAGCCCCATATCAGAAGTTTCTATAGCCTAGTGACTGGGGCATGTTTCTGCAATATAGGAGACAGAAGTGCACATCTCTGCTCTATGACCTGCAGAGGGGAAGTTGAAGCATGCACTCCCCACGGGGCTAAAGGTCATGAGCAGGGGTGGCTCCAGGCACCAGCGCAGCAAGGGGTGGTAAGCCGCAGGGAGCAGCCTGCCGGTTGCTGTCAGGGCAGCAGTCAGACACTCTTCAGCAGCATGCCCGCCGGAGGTCCGCTGGTTCTGTGGATTTGGTGGCATTTTGGCAGCAGGTATGCCGAAGGCGAGGATTAGTGGACCTCCCGCAGGCGTGCTGCCGAAGGCCATCTGACTGCTGTGCTTGGGGCGGCAAAAAATGTAGAGCCACCCTGGTCATGAGGGAGGCACTTCCTCTTTCTCCACTTTATGAATGGCAGCTAAGTCCAGAAAAAGAAGGGGGGCTAGAACTATTAGATGACTTTATGTCAAATTCATGAATAGTTTTAGGTAGACTTACTCAGTGAATGGATCAGAACAGATTTTAAAGCTTCCATCTTTTTGACAGGGTTTTTGGAGAAAGCATATTAGAGGATATTCTTGATATGACAGTCATAGACAAATCTGTCCATGTACAATTTATGAATTCTGTTTAATATTGTGACCTCTTTGTATGTTTATGCCCTTATGATGGTCTTTCCAGTATTCTTGCATCATACTTCTTGTGGCGAGGAGAACTGGTGCCTATGTGTCTGCCACTTAGTTGGACAGTCATTGAGGATCATCAGCAGTGGAATAAGCCTTGTTCTTACAGAACAATGGGTTGGCTGCAATCTAAGTCAAACCAGCTTTTCAAGTCTGGTTCTAGGTTGGTGGTAACCAAGCAACATACCACCTGACAGGGGACTTTTTATCACATGAGGTGGGCCTTTGACACTAACCAGAAGAATCACATGACCGAGGGGACGGGAAGTTATAAAAAGACAAGGTTTTCTTTGAGCAGCTCTCTCACTGACCAGAACAGACAGAAGATACTGAGCTGGAGAAGCAAGGTCAGGAGAAAGGACCTGGAAACCCTTGAAAGCACTGACCAAATTCTAAAGAAAGGATGGTGAGGAAACTGTGCCAGGGAATTGTATACAGTTGTTTCTTAGTTTGCATGAATCTGCGTGTCTTTTGTGCTATTTTATTATTTGTGTTACCATAGTGCCTACGGGTCTTAATCATAGACCAAGACCACATTGTGCTAGGCACAGTACAAACACAACAAAAAGATGGTCCCTGACTTACAGTATAAAGTAAAGAGAGAAATATGTTTAGACATCCTTTTGCAAAGTCTCTCTTATTTTCTTCAACTATCATGAGTCCCTGAAAGGTCAATTTGTAAACCGAGTACCCACAAGGGTGGAACTCTAAGGAGGGCTTACATAAGCTGCTGGAGATTCAGCACTAGTCTTGGGGCTGAGGGCAGCAGAACGGTGGGGTTCCACTTCTGAGAAAGGGCACCTAATTGAATCTATGCCCATAGAGTGAATCTAGGAGCCACTGAAAGAGACAGTGCCTGCAGCCTGCCATAGGGATCCATTGTTGAGATGCAAACACAGCAGCTTGGTGAGTGCCTGACAAGAGGGAGTTTGACCGGGTTTGTGATGCCTCTCGTAATGATGAAGGGTCAGAAAGGTGATTTGTACATAGCTGGCTTGCTGAGTTCCAGTACTGCTGGGATTTGTTTTGTTAATGTTGTGATAGGGTGTTTGGAACCTTGGATAGGCCTCTTTTTAATTTTTATTTCAATTGAAATAAATAAATCTCCTATCAGACGTCCCAGAAGATAGCTGAAAGTTTGGCTGAGCAAATTTTACCTCCCTATACCCATAGGAGTTATTTTAGTAATTATTTTATTTATTATTTGTATTACTGTGGCACTTAGTCATGGATTAGGATCGCATTATGTTAGGTGCTGTAAAAACAGAAATGCATATAGTATTGTAAGAAACAGAGAAAGCTTATAAGAAAAAAACTGAATAAATCAAATCTATGCATATGTATATGTTAGACAATATTTCTGACACTGAAGAGGAGAAATTTCCTGTATTTCATTTTGTGTCTTGAAAATGAAACCAACTGGCATTATACAACAGAACAGATTATTGGAATGACTTGAAATCTTTATTGTGCTCCATCGTTTTATGCTTCACAGGGCTGGATTCTGTTCTCAGTTACTCTGGTTGAAATATACAGCTAAACTGATGTTAATGTCAGTGGAGTTACCTTGGATTGCTTTTGGTATGATGAAGGTCAGAATCTGGGCTATCAAGTCTAATAGGCCCACATCCTTAAAGATATTTAGGCACTGACCTCTCATTGAAATCAATAGGTATTCTAAATAGGTTTGAGGATTTGGGTCCTAGAGCCCATAAAATGGCAAAATATTCCAATGATATTAATACCAATGTCATGGTTTATAAAAAGACTAGTTCTCTTTTGTTCAACTATTCTAATGTGTAAAATATAGAGTGATACTACATTACAATGCTCTTCTATGTCAGCTGGGGCTGTGGAACATTATCAGCTTGTTGCAAGTACTCATTAACTTTAGCTGATGGGGAAAACGTATATGTCTCCTAACATGGATTTAATATATTTTAGAAGTAGCCACTGCAACATAATCAGGAAGCAATTAAAATGCTTTCCCTAAACTGCTATTGTTCTCTTGCAAATGATGTCCTAAGATTACTGAAGGTTTCACTGCTGTATAATAGACTTGACAGACAGTAATCTTGATGCATTAATTATGATAGCTATTATGGACAAACTAATTCCCCTATTTGTTGTTGCAGTGACTCTAGTAATTAAATAAATGCTTATGATGAAGAAAATAATTATGACTATTAAGAGTTATGGTAGCAGGCAAGTTTGGAGAAAGTGTTTCTAATTTCCACAATCTTTGTATTTTCAGAGTGTAGTAACAGTAAAATTGATCAAGATTTAATTGTTTAAATTAATATTTAATTTTTATATTCCAATCTAATTCTTTTTTTTTTTTTGGCACCAGACTTTGCACTTTACCTACACAAAGAAGTGGAAAATAAATAATGATTTAGAACAATGGACTCTTCTTTATAAATGCAAGACCAAACTCAGTTGCCATGATCCTTTGTGATGCTAACACACCTGGAAGTGGACCATCCAGAATTGCATTAATGATGTCTATTTAATATATAAAACTCTGAAATAAAATGTTCTGGGTAGAGCAGGTAAATGTTTTTTTAAAGGGTTGTGAAAGAAAATTTGGTGATTTGTGGTTTGTGCATTTGAACTGCTCTGCCATGAAGTTGGGAGGAGAGGCAGCAGATTAGGTTCCCCGGACCCAACATGGTGGTACTGGACCTTGTTTTCATTCTCCCAGACACTCTTCCTTGGATATTTCCACAACGAAGATGCTGGGTCTATAACTGGAGAAACAGGAAAAAATAATAGCTAGGGAAGCACAGGTTTAACAATGCAGTCTCCAGACAGTCAAAATGTATTTATATTATTGCCCATTGATCTGAGAGGAAGGTGATCAGCCAGCATGGATTCACCAGGGGAAAATCATGCCTGATCAGCCTGGTTGCCTTCTATGATGAGATAACTGGCTCTGTGGATATGGGGAAAGCGGTGGACATCATATATCTTGACTTTAGCAAAGCTTTTGATACAGTCTCCCACTGTATTCTTGCCGACAAGTTAAAAAAGTATGGATTGGATTAATGGACTATAAAGTGGATTGAAAGGAGGCTAGATCATCGGGCTTGACAGGTACTGATCAATGGCTCAATGTCTAGTTGGCAGCCGGTATCAAGCGGAGTGCCCCAGGGGTTGGTCCTGCGGCCAATTTTGTTCAACATCTTCATTAATGATCTACATAGTGGGATGAATTGCACCCTCAGCAAGTTTGCGGATGACACTAAACTGGGGGTGGGGAGAGAGTTCAGAGTGACTTAGACAAATTGGAGGATTGAGACAAAAGAAATCTAATGAGGTTCAACAAGGACAAGTGCAGAGTCCTGCATTTAGGATGGAAGAATCCCATGCACTGTTAGAGGCTGGGGACCAACTGGCTAAGCAGCAGTCCTGCAGAAAAGGACCTGGGGATTACAGTGGATGAGAAGCTGGATATGAGTCAACCGTGTGCCTTTGTTGCCAAGAAGACTAATGGCATATTGGGCTGCATTAGTGGAAGCATTACCAGCAGATTGAGGGAAGTGATTATCCCCTGTGTTCGGCACTGGTGAGGCCACATCTGGAGTATTTCTTCCAGTTTTGGGCCACCCACTACAAAAAGGATGTGGACAGATTGGACAGAATCTAGTGGAGGGCAACGAAAATGATTAGAGGGCTGGAGCACATTGTAGTAGGATGAGGCCCTACAAGACATACTACGAATTTGTGCCCCCTAGCAGTGGATCAGCTCAATCAGTGGTGGATTTCCCACTGCCCCCTTTCACTGGACAAAGACACCCCCCCTCCCCGGGTCGTATTCTTATACACAGTTACAAACAAGTTACACATCACTCCTGAAGTATTGAGGTGCATCCGCTCTACGTAGTAAAGTGCCGCTTCTCACCTTGTACATGTTGGTTTGAGCAAACCAACTCTATCCCTTTTGCCCGTTTGCCTCTATCCATCGTATTACCCTTTAGGATGGGTCAGCCTGGTCCTTGTTATCTATATGAAATGTACAAGTGTTCTGGTACCTCATAGGCCTTTTCCTTGCCAGCTTCTGTGAGCAGGGTTGCCTCTGCCTCTGGCTCACAGCCTAATTTTGCTTTATGTTAGCAAAATCTTGACCATTACTTTAGCTTAGGCCTTATGTTGGGCCTCTAATACCAGGTTTCATATTTCAGGGCCTCATCCTACTACACACATGACTCATAAGGAGGGGCTGGGGGAACTGTGATGATTTAGTCTGCAGAAGAGAAGAGTGGGGGGGGGGAAGGGGGAGTTTGATAGCAACCTTCAACTACCTGAAGGGGTTTCCAAAAAGAATGGAGCTTGGCTGTTCTCAGTGGTGGCAGATGACAGAACAAAGAGCATTGGTGTCAAAGTGCAGTTGGGGAGGTCTAGGTTAGATATTAGGAAAAACTATTTCTCTTAGGAGGGGGGGAAGCTCTGGAATGGGTTACCTAGGGAGCTGGTGGAATCTCCTTCCCTAGAAATTTTTAAGGTCAGGCTGGACAAAGCCCTGGCTGGGATGATTCAGTTAGGGATTGGACCTGCTTTGAGCAGGGGGTTGGACTAGATGACCCCCTGAGGTCCCTTCCATATTCTATGAAGACACTCCTCTCCAGGAGCTGAGGGTAGCCAATCCTGATGACTAAAGAGGCATACACGGGTTGCATCAGGTGATTCCTTATAAAGACCAGGAAAGGGTGGTGAAGCACTGGAATGGGTTAACTAGGGAGGTGGTGGAATCTCCTTCATTAGAGGTTTTTAAGGTCAGGCTTGTCAAAGCCCTGGCTGGGATGATTTAGTTGGGTTTGGTCCTGCTTTGAGCAGGGAGCTGGACTAGATGATCTCCCAAGGTCTCTTCAAACCCTAATCTTCTATGATTTTATGATACTTCAGGTATCAGAAATATTTATCAAAGATAACTATGACCACTGTTATTTAATTACACTACTCATCCATTATATTACAGATTCAGTTCAGATCTATTCTGAATAGGGATGCCATAAGAATATATAGTGACAAAAGAGTCCTGTGGCATCTTAAAGAATAACAAAAGTATTGAAGCACAAGCTTTTATGGGCTAGAACCCACTTCGTCAGATGCATGCACCCAACGAAGTGGGTACTAGCCCATGAAAGCTTATGCTTATGCTTAATCTTATGCTCCAATACTTTTGTTAGTCTCTAAGGTGCCACAGGACTCTTTGTCGTTTCTGCAAAGCCAGACTAACACGGCTACCTCTCTGATTCATAAGAATATATGGGGTTCTATTGTTAGCTGCCAGTCTTGTAAACTCAACCTGGATTCTGAGAGTTAAGCTGGGTTCTTTCCATCACGAGTCATAAATTGTAATGAATCGCCTACAGGCCAAAGTAGAGCCTTGATCGCCTTGTTCAACCTCATTGTCTTCACTCTGTGTCCTCCATTATTCCTTTGCAAATAGCAAAAAGCCAGATTATGAACTCCTTACTCCCATAAATGAATGCTGACCCAAAGTTTATTTAAGAATCAACCATATACATTTCTTATCCCATTGTTTTATTTAGACATCACCACACATTTTAATATTCAGTAAGCACCTAGAAAAAGAGTTAAATGGTATGTATGCACATAAACTTCAAACTAGCTTCTACTTCCATTTTTGTAGTTTAACAATTTTTATAATCTTGAAGAAAACTTTAATAGGGGGTAACTATCATAAAAAAATACTCTAAGTAAGAATTTAATGCATACTCTGACTTTATTAGTGGAATTTAGCCTGGCATTGTCTTCCTCCTACACCTTGTGTTGTATTGCATCTTCACACTCCTTTCCCTCAACAAGCTGTTCCTAGTAGGCACATACTGATTTAATCAAATCCTACAGCTGTAGCTGAGCAATGTTCTGAATAACAATAAGGCTTTTATACTGAATATAACTTAATTTAGAAAATAGTGCTGATGCAAGATGGCAGATTCATTAAATTGCATAGATGATCAATGTATTCACACTTTAGAAAATGCTAGTTTTTGAACTAAAAATTTCGGTTGTCAGTCTTTTAAATATCTTGTTCTGCTTTGTGACAGTTTTATAAAGAACAGCTTTAGGCAATCAAAAGATTGTCAGTGATTTAGAACGACCTGCAAGAGACAGGTGAGACTTCTCAGTTTGATGCCTTTCTACTAGAGGTATTAAGCATCTACAAAGGAAGCTAAATGAAAAACAAGAATTCTCTGATAGCATACAACAGAAGAGGTCTTACTTAAAAAAAAATGCAACAGATTAGCTCGTAGCTCTTCCCAACTGAATTGAGAGCTTCCTAAATTGAAGTGGCAATATTTACATGCTTATTATGTGTGCCTATAAATCTATTACTTATAAATGTAATGCAGAGTAGCAAGGTCCTTGAGTCACAATTTGCATACCATTTTTCCTCTGCACGCCCCAAATCCCCCGACAAGAATATACTTGTTCAGAAAAAACTATGGGCAGAAAAATTAACCCACATTTCACTGAGCATTACTGAGAACATAATTATCAGCAGCTTTGTCTACATTAACAGTACCAATTAGGATTAAGGTTCAAGCAATGATTTCTTGCTTGAAAGGAAAAGCTTGAAAATTCTAGGCATTGGGCTATATTTCTAAACATCAGCTAACCAACAGACAACAACAATTATGGTAGCGAGATATTAACATTTTAGTGCCTTCCAGTGAGTCTCTTACATAAGTGATGCTCATTTAAAATCTCCTAATTTTGTGTAATACTGATTTATCCTGTTATGCTTTGCACATTTTGGTAACCAATATTTTAAAAGCATGATATGGTAGCAATTATTTTTTAATCTCCACAGGCTATTTCTAATAGGGAATGGGTATTATTATTTACTTATTTCTATAGGATCTGATTTAACTCCTGATGTAATCAATAGGAAAATTCGGATAGGTTGGTTTTACTGATACTCACTGATACAAAATAAGACACGGACCTTGCTGTGAGGAGCAGGGTAAAGCCACAGCGTAAAACAACTCTGGAGGAAGGCAGGTTGGAATGACAAAAAATGTACCCCAAGATAAGGAAAATTGATGGGAATGCACCCTACCCAGAACTTCAAAACAGTTATGGCCAATAGAGAGTAAGAGAAACCCAGCAATATTTTTGCATTTCCAGCATTTATGCTATTAGTGACATTATAATTAAAGTCCTACTGTGATTATTTGAAACTTAGTTGTGTAGGATTCATATTGATTTGCTTCCAACAAGTCCAAGGGATGTATATGAGGAATCCACAAACTTTAAAAAGTTTGGAAGTGTGAAAATGAATCCAAATGAATGAATGCTAATTTGAAGCTTATATCCAAGCCTCTTTTTTACCCCTTGATAAATTCAACTACAAAGCTTAGAAAAACAGTCTTTCAGGAAATTCTTCTACTTCTTACCAGCATCTGAGTCAAAAGAGCAGGCTCTTTTGGTAGTTCCACTCTGGTTCTTCATAAAGCCAGGAAGTTGAGAGTTGAATAAAAATAAGAGTGAAGCAAATACATAAATACATTTATGTGAATATTAGCTCAAATAAAATACATTGCTTGCTTTCATTGTGGTAACTCTTCTTTTAAGTTCACTTTTTGTGAATGTTCCAGCAAATGAGCTGTAGGATTTATTGCCCTCAGGGCTAAAAAGAACAGAGTTTTATTTGTAGAAAGTGAATACTGAAACACATTAATATGGGTATTGTCACCAGACACCTGATTCTAAGAGCTGGGCTCATCCAATCAAGAGCACAAGGTGACCTTTGTGTCCAATTAGCACAGTCCAAATTTGGAATGTTTCTATGAAATAGTCATAGCATATGGGGCATGAATGAACTATAGACAAAGCATTAATGATAGAAATTATTTAACAGGTCATTTAAAATAAATTTTGAGAAAATCATAATCTGTTTCAGGACAGTTTGTAAACAAGAATAAGAAGCTGAATTTGTCAAATTTATTATTTTCTAGTAATTGCTTGAGTTTAGTAAAATAGTATTTTAAAAGAATAACTTTGATTTTAAGAACAAGAAATTCTGCTTATATTGGAAAAGAGACAAATTATTTATCTGTATTTAGTTTGTTCACCTTACCATTTATACCAGGGGTGGGAGAACTATGGCCCATCAGCTGTATTAGACCTGCTAACTGTTCTAAACCAGCCCTTGAACTCCTGCTGGGGAGCAGGTTCTGGGCTTGCCCCGCTCTGGCACTCTAGCCGGGACGCAGAGTCGGGGGCCACTCCATACGGTTCCTGGAAGCCATGGCATTGTCCCACTGCAGCGGTCCAGCCTGGGAGCAGGGTCAGGGGTCGCTCCATGCAGCTCCTGGAAGCAGCGGCATGGCCCCTCTCTGGCGCCCCAATGGGAGCTGCAGGGACTGTATCTGCATACAGGGCAGAGTGCAGAGCCGCCTGGCTATGCCTCTGCATAGGAGCCGGAGAAGGGACATGCCGCTACTTCCGGGAGCCACTTGAGGTAAGTACTGCCCAGAGCCTGCACCCCTGAGCCTCTCCACATGCCCCAAACCCCTGCCCCAGCCCTGATCCCCCTCCCACCCTCTGAACCCCCAATCCCAGCCTGGAGCACTGTCCTGCACCCCAACCCCCTCATCCCCAGCCCCACCCCAGAGTCCACACCCTCAGCTAGATCCCTCACCTCCCCCTACTCCCCACCCCAGCCTGGAGCCCCCTCCCGCACCCTGAGCACCTCATTTCCGCACCCCAACCAGAGCCCTCACCCCCTCCTGCATCCCAACCTCAATTTTCTGAGCATTCATGGCCCACCTTACAATTTCTATTCCCAGATGTGGCCCTTAGGTCAAATTGTTTGCGCACCCCTGATTTATACCATATCAAGCAATATTGGTTTGTAGAGTGCCTAACACAATAAGACCCTGATCTTGGTTGGAGCTCTAAGTACAACCGTAATACAAACAAAAATAATTCTGAAAAAACTTGGAGTACAAAGAATATTTTTAGAATGTTTTGATAGATAAAGAGTTTCACATAGAATGGCTATTCACCCTTACCATTAACAGGGTCACTATAGTATTAATATTCACTCTTTGCACAGATCTTTACAAGGCTGACCTACACTTACTTGCTCTGAAGAAAATGTTACGTAAATTACATTGTCAGGGTGATAACCTGTTAAAAGAGTAGCAGCAAATAAGTACCTGGGACACAACTCTGGTTAATCTATTTTTAGAATTTAATTTTAAAAGTGTGGTGTTCAAAAGTCACACAGCAGACTTGGCTTGTTGTTACTGCTTTCTGAACTTATTTTCAAACTATGCCTTTTAGGAAACCCATTTTTAAATTCTGAACTCCCCTGTAAATCCACACTCTTGCTTTACACAGGATTCACTGAAATACAGCAAAAATCCATGTTAGAAAAGTTCTGTTGACTTCACCGCGGTGCTAAGTAAGGATGTGGAAGACCCAGATTAAAGTCTCCCATCTGTCTAGTGTGTGTGGAGAAAGAATTTGAATTTAGGCTTCCCACATTTTAGAAGGGTGCCCTAGCCACTGGTCTGTGAGTTATTCTGGTAAGAGGCATTTTCAATCTCTGCTTTTGAAGCTGTTCCACTTTTTATAAATAATTAAATAGTAATTGAGAACAGGGATTTGAACTCAGCCCAATGACTATTCGCTGGCATCATGAATGAGTAATAACTGCCACTATGAATGACAATGGATAGTCTTTGGGCCAGAGAACAAGAATGAGAGTGAATCTGCAGCCTGGTAGTTCGGACACTCACCTGTGATATGGAAACCGGAGCTCACGTCTCAGCTCTGCTATCTCCTTTATTTATAAAAGGTAAAATAGCTTCAAGAAGAACAGGGAGGCTGAGGGGAATTGAATCCAGCTCTCCTACATCCCACATGAGTGTGCTAATCACTGTGCTAAAGTTGATAAAGGAGGTATCACCTTCACCTCCTCCTCCAGCTGTTTTGTGACTTTTTGCTGTGGTCAAAATGTGTGAAAAATCTAAATGAAATTTTTCGAATTAAAACCAAAATGTTTCATTTTGACATTACCAAATGGGTTTGGTTTTTTCAATTCAGTTGAAACTGTTTGACTTTGACATGAATTTGTGAATAGTTTTAGTCAATAGTGAATAGTCAACATAAAAGAGCATTTTTTGGTGGATAACCTATTTGTCTGAAAATTTTGTCCAGCTCTATCTGCATATCTATGAGAAGTTTCGATCAAGAACCAGAGAATCATAGAATTCATAGAATCATAGAATCTCAGGGTTGGAAGGGACCTCAGGAGATCATCTAGTCCAACCCCCTGCTCAAAGCAGGCCTAATCCCCAACTAAATCCATACTAAGAAATATGGTACTGACAAGTGTAACCCTTCTGCCCATCAGAGATGGCAGCAACAAGGGCCACAATACAAAACCGGCTCGAGCCCCCACCCATTGACCTGGGACAACCATATGCCACCCTTCTGGGTGCCTCTAAGAGACAATACTTCCCGTCTCGCAAGCACAGAGTCTGAGTGTACCAAAACCCTTTTAATAATAGAGAGAAACAATATGACATTATATTGGGGAAACACTACAACCAGGATTCATAAACCAAACCATGAACCAGAATCCCCTCCACCCCCACAAACATACACAAGCAACTGGGCTGTGTCCTTCACCTTTGGTTCTTGAGTCCCACACGCCACAAAGTCACCCAAGGTCCCAAAAGTCCAACAGCCCAAAAGTCTCTGCAGAGTTCAATAGTTCATTAGCAGAGTTTTACCTCCGCGCCTGGGTGGAAATGGGAAGGGGGAGCAGGTTAAGGGGCACCTTACGGGGGTCAGAGGCCAACTGCCCCACCTCTCCATGGGGTTCTGCTGCAGTCCTCACCATGAGCCATTCTGTTAGCTGCCCAGGAACTGCTCTGTTTCACCAGCCGCTCTGCTCTGTCAGCTGCTGCACATCGCCAGCCACTCTGCTAGCGGTCACCCGAACCGCTCCGCTCCGTCCGCTGCTGCTACTGTACATCGCCAGCCACTCCACTAGCGATCACCCGATCTGCTCCGCTCCATCCGCTGCTGCTGCTGTACATCGTCAGCCACTCCGCTAGTGGTCACCCGAACTGCTCCGCTCTGTCCGCTGCTGCTGCTGTACATCATCAGCCACTCTGCTAGCGGTGACCCGAACTGCTCCGCTCCATCCACTGCTGCACATCACCAGCCACTCCTCTAGCGGTCACCCAAACTGCTCCACTCCGGCCGCTGCGGCTGCTGCACATACCTTGGGAATACAGTAAACCCTCGATTTAACGGACCCCGATTTAACGGACTTCGGATGCAACGGACAAAATTTCCGATGCATCCGAAATCCGTTATTCGGGAGCTGCCGGCTCCCGCCCCGGGGAGCCGGGCAGGAGCTGTCAACCCGGCTGCCCGGCTCCCCGCAGAGGGGAGCCGGGCGGGCGGGCTGACAGCTCCCGCCCGGCTCCCCGCAGCGGAGAGCCGGGCGGGAGCTGTCAACCCCCCCCCACTGCGCCCGGCTCCCCGCAGCAACAGCTCCAGCCGGGCTCCCCGCTGCGGGGAGCCGGGTGGGCGGGCTGAAAGTTCCCGCCGGGCTCCCCGCTGCGGGGAGCCGGGCGAGTTGACAGCTCCTGCCGGGCTCCCCTCAGTGGGGAGTGGGGGGGGGGGGTTGACAGCTCCCGCCGGGCTCCCCGCTGCGGGGAGCCGGGCGGGGGGGGGGGGGGGGGTTGACAGTTCCCACCCGGCTCCCCGCAGCGGGAGCCGAGCGGGCGGGCTGACAGTTCCCGCCCGGCTCCCCGCAGCGGGAGCCAAGCGGGCGGGCTGACAGTTCCCGCCCGGCTCCCTGCAGCGGGGAGCCAGGCGGGAGCTGTCAGCCCACCCGCCCGGCTCCCCGTTGTGGGGAGCCGGGCAGGTGGGGGGGGGGGGTTGACAGCTCCTAAAACCTCTATATAAGGGACTAATTCGGGTGAGGGGGTGTCCGTTAAAGCCAAAAGTCCTGTTATTTAATGATTTTAAAAAATTATTAAATAACGGACTTTTGGCTTTAACGGACACCCCCTCGCCCCAATTAGTCCGTTAAATCGAGGTTTCACTGTAATGTCAGGAAACTACCAGTGCTGGGATCTGAAAGAAAGCATGAAGAATGTTTTCTCCTCTACCATGTGAACCAATTTTTTCATAACGTAGAACCATAAAAATCTTTCGACAGAGGGTCTTAGTTACTTATTTAGATAATGTGGGACTTAAATAAGTGAAGCGATCTGAGGTGTATGCCATGTTAGTTTTCTCTAGTTTGCTAGTCAGCTGTCTGAGCTTTTCACTCTGTCCAGTGTCCCATTCACTTAGATCTTTCTGCATTTGTTTTAGTATCTCTGCCTCAGGCTCATGTAGCTATCTAGTTTCCCTTACTCTCTAAGCTTGGTCATTTTCTATTTTTGGAATATAGTGGCCTCTAGCATTACAAAGTTAAAAAAGAAAAAAACATGAGCATCATAACAATATAATAGAGTAATGAAATTCCAAACTGACATTTGTTGAAGAAGTGAATTAATAATTGATGTATTTTGAAAGTTTATGTTTTTTTAATTAATTTGTATCTCTGGATTATGTTACAGGCTTTAAAGGGCTGAAGGATTTATTAGTACAAAATATGCTACATCAAGTCCATCAAATACGGGCTTGTCATAGAGAATGATTGCTTTTGCAGTGTGCAACATCTGTACTGCTTCATTAGTGTGAAACGATAGCAATAAACTTGAAAATAATCTTAAAAGCATGCCATTTCAATAATCAAGGGTGAGCATACAGTAGGTACATGTACAGAATTATTAAGTCAAATGTGATGAATTTCAAAGAAAAAGATTGTCCTAAGGAAATGGAAAAATATTTTTTGGGTCAGCCAAGATCAGAAATGATTTACTGTTGAGTTTTATATATATACTAGCATAAGTGCCCGGCGTTGCTCGGGTCAGTCGGAGGTGGGGAGGGGGCAGACAGTTGACACCCCCTGACCAACCCCAACACCCACCCTTCACCCACCCTGACATCTTCCCACCCCCCCGACCAACCCCAAGACCCCCCGGCTCACTTACCCCCCGACCAAACCCGACAACCCCACCTGACCCCCCAAAACAAACCCAACACCCCCACCTCACCCCCCGACCAAACCCCCACCTCACTCCCTGAGCAAACCTGACACCCCCACCTCACCCCCCGACCGAACAGTGTATTTAATAATCTGTGTGCTACACAGTGCACCGTGAGCCGGGGGCGGGGGGTGGGTGTCGGGTTTGGTCGGGGGGTCAGGTGGGGGTGTTGGGTTTGCTTGGGGGGGTCAGGTGGGGTTGTCGGGTTTGGTCGGGGGGTAAGTGAGCCGGGGGGTGTAGGGTTTGGTCTGGGGGGGTGGGAAGGTGTTGGGGTGGGTGAGGGGTGAGTGTTGCGGTTGGTCAGGGGGTGTTGCGGTTGGTGGGGGGTTGAGGTGGGGGTGTCAGGTTTGCTTGGGGGGGATGAGGTAGGGGTGTCGGGTTCGGTCAGGGGTAAGTGAGCCGGGGGGGTGTCGGGTTTGGTCTGGGGGGGGTGGGAAGGTGTCGTGGTGGGTGAGGGGTGAGGTGTGGGTGTTGGGGTTGGTCAGGGGGTGTTGTGGTTGGTGGGGGGGTGAGGTGGGGGTGTCGGGTTTGCTTGGGGGGGTGAGGTGGGAGTGTCGGGTTCGGTCGGGGGGTAAGTGAGCCGGGGGGTGTCAGGTTTGGTCTGGGGGTGTTGCGATTGGTGTGGGGGGGTGAGGTGGGGGTGTCAGGTTCGGTCAGGGGTAAGTGAGCCGGGGGGGTGTCGGGTTTGGTCTGGGGGGGGGTGGGAAGGTGTCGTGGTGGGTGAGGGGTGAGGTGTGGGTGTTGGGGTTGGTCAGGGGGTGTTGTGGTTGGTGGGGGGGTGAGGTGGGGGTGTCGGGTTTGCTTGGGGGGGTGAGGTGGGAGTGTCGGGTTCGGTCGGGGGGTAAGTGAGCCGGGGGGTGTCAGGTTTGGTCTGGGGGTGTTGCGATTGGTGTGGGGGGGTGAGGTGGGGGTGTCAGGTTCGGTCGGGGGGTAAGTGAGCCAGGGGGTGTCGGGTTTGGTCTGGGGGGGTGGGAAGGTGTTGGGGTGGGTGAGGGGTGAGGGGTGGGTGTTGGGGTTGGGGTTGGTCAGGGGGTGTTGCGGTTGGTGGGGGGGTGAGGTGGCGGTGTCGGGTTTGGTCGGGGGGTAAGTGAGCCGGGGGGGGGGGGGGTGTCGGGTTTGGTCTGGGCACCCACCCCAACACCTTCCCCCCCCCCCAGACCAAACCCAACACCCACACCACACCCCTCACCCCCCCGACACCTTCCCACCCCCCCAGACCAACCCCGACACCCCCCCGGCTCACTTACCCCCCGACCAAACCCGACACCCCCACCTCACCCCCCCAAGCAAACCCAACACCCCCACCTCACCCCCCCACCAACCGCAACACCCCCTGACCAACCCCAACACCCCCACCTCACTCCCCCGACTGAACCCGACACCCCCACCTCACTTACCGTCCCACCAAACCCAACTCAGATCCGTCGCAGGCGGGGAGGGGGCCCAGAGCCGAGGGATTCCGGGGACCTTCACAGGTGGGGGGGGGGGCACAGAGCTGATGGAGTCCGGGGTTGAGGTGGGAGGGGCAGAGAACTGAGGGCTCTCCGGGGTTCCGTTGGGAGGGGGGAGGGGCAGAGAACGGAGGGATCTCCGGGGTTCCGTTGGGAGGGGGGAGGGGTAGAGAACTGAGGGATCTCCGGGGTTCCGTTGGGAGGGGGGAGGGGCAGAGAACTGAGGGATCTCTGGGGTTCCGTTGGGAGGGGGGAGGGGCAGAGAACTGAGGGATCTCCGGGGTTCCGTTGGGAGGGGGGAGGGGCAGAGAACTGAGGGATCTCCGGGGTTCCGTTGGGAGGGGGGAGGGGCAGAGAACGGAGGGATCTCCGGGGTTCCGTTGGGAGGGGGGAGGGGCAGAGAACTGAGGGATCTCCGGGGTTCCGTTGGAGGAGGGAGGGGTGAGCTGAGCGAGTGAGGTGTCTGTTGGAGGGGGGTATTATGACATCATCACCACCTAACCGCCCAGCCGATGTGATTGGCCCTGAAAGACTTTCACCCCTGGGGGGCGTCAGAGGTGAGATCCGAAAATTTTTCGACCCTTACCAGCATCTAGACCCCAAGACCCCTCACTGTACCAAATTTCAAGTCTCTGGCTCAAACGGTGCGGGAGGAGTTCGCAGTCATACGTACATACATACATACATACATACATACACACATACATACACCACTTGACTTTTATATATAGAGATGAAAGAGAGAGAGAAACAAAAGCCTGGTTCTGCTTCAGGACTAAATATTTAGTATGGTGCTTTGGGGATTTATCTGTGCGGCTCCCCTTAATGTTATTAAGAGTTGCATGGCTAAACCTTGTACAGTTCTCTGAATAATTACCGGTACCCTTAAGTGTTTTAGGGAATATATGTTGCCAAAGTGGTTGAAAATAAGCATACAGTTTAAGCCATATGCCAGCAAAGTAATTACATAAATTAGTGACTTGCTAAAGAAAACAATGTATATGATCTCATTTAAGAAAGGTCTGCTTTTCTATTGTTTAGAACTTCTTGTGACCAGAAGTCACTAGCTTTGAACATGTGATATACAATATCTCTGAAATAATTTGAAATAATAAAGAGTGGGGAAGAAAACGGTCATGTTGTCAGTAGTCATGATCATCTTCGTGAAACACGGTTCAAATACCACTAAAAATGTTGATGGCCAATAGCTCTAATTCAATATTACATGTTTTCTGGCTTCTCTGATATCTAAGCCTGCACGAGATGGTGGAAATTAGTTTACCTCCACACCCAGCTGGCTGATTCAACAAGAAACTAGGCAGATTACATTTTCAGTATGCATTCTTTTTCACAGCTTCAAACTACCAAGAGTTGTAGAGTGGCTTTGTAAGTGGACGAGAGATCATGTAACTGAGGTCTATCATAGGTCACTACTCCTGATGCAATTTTTGTTTCTCTCCCCAAAGCTGCAATACTAATTTCACATAGTTCTCAGCTACAGTCACAAAGGGAAAGCTGATTGGGTAGCACAATGATAAAGAGTAACATATTTGTTTTTAAATATTTATGGTACTTGCTGTGAGGAGACATCTTTCCACTTTTCTTGGAAGACTAAAATTCCTCTCACCTACCTTAAAAAAATCCATCTATAATTTGTGTTAGCCACTTGAGCCACCTCATGTAATTTTAAATAGATCCTTGTTTGAAATCCATAGTGGTATGCTGTCCACGTGACTGAAACTGAGCATACCATTTAAGATGAGTAAATTTATATGGAGGAAAATTAACCTAATGAGGATTGTGATGCTATTTTTATAGTGATAACAGGATTGTATGCATCATTTTCTATTTGTAATATTAAATAAAATTGTTCAGTCAACAGATTACTAAATAATAGAGGTTAATCAGATCGATCCAGGAATCCAAACATCTGTAATTGCATGAACATGCAGCAATGCAGAAAGATAAGATAATATTTGGGGGCGGAAATCACTGCATCATCTTAGATTAAACTTGACTTTTATATATGGATTGGAGCATTTGTCAGGCATCTATATATGAATTCAGTCTACTATCCTTGCTAGGGGTCTGTGCTAGACCTAATTCTGATTAACTGTGTATTGGGATATAGATATTCAGGCCTGTCTGTAAAGGCCTATACTTTAAGAATTTAGGTATATGTGTATCATTTAGCTAGATATAGAGATATAAAAGAATCAAAATCACTGGCTGCCTGTGTAAGGGCCTTCTCTCACTGTAACAGTCTGAGGCCCTGTTCTTAAGCTAAGGCCTTTGGCTAAACCATGGGAGTAGCCATAAACTGGGAAGCATATGGTCACATCCTCACATTCCAAACTGCCTTTATTCAATATGACTAATCTGGGGCTCTTAGAAAGGTGATCCGATCTATCACTTCCAGATAAAGGGAAGAGCCTAGAAGATGTAAAAGGAAATTTAGTTTGATAGTTTTCTGTTTGGTAAGAACTCACTTATCAATTGACACAGCTGGGAAACCCTTATGTCTTTATAGATGTAGTTGTGAAATCCTCACTTTTGTATTGTTTAGTCATTATATTTTCCACTTTGCTATTGTTTATTTGCATGGTCTCTGGTTCTGTGATTGTTTTTGTTTACTATAGAATTAATTTTGCTGGGTGTAAACTAAGGTGGTGGGATATAATTGGTTAGCTAATCATGTTACAATATGTTAGGATTGGTTAGGTAAATCTCAGTAAAATGATTGGTTAATGTATAGCTGAGAATATTACTATATAAATTAGGGTCAAATAGCAAGTAAGTTCGGATTCAAAAATAAGGAAAAAGGAATTCTGATTTAAGCTTGCTGGAAGTTCACCCCAATAAACATTGAATTGTTTGCACCTTTGGACTTCAGGTATTGTTGCTCTCTGTTCATAGACTTTGAAGCCAGAAGGGATTATCATGATCATTGAGTCTGACCGCCTGCACATTGAGGCCACAGAACCATCCCCCCACCACTGCTGTAAGAGACCACTAAGCTCTGGCTGAGTTACTGAAGTCCTCAAAATCATGATTTAAAGACTTCAAGTTACAAAGAATCCATTTACTCTAGTTTGAACCTTCAAATAATGCATGCCCCAGGCTATGGAGGAAAGCAAAAAAAACCCAGGGTCTCTGCCAATCTGTCCTGAGGAAAAAATCCTTCCCAACCACAAATATGGTGATCAGTTGGAACTTGAGCAAGACTCACCACCCAGACACCTTGTCAATGGCCAGTTTAGATCCATTTCTTATGTTAACATTGACACTTAACTTAAATAACGCCTCTCCCTCACTGGTATTCATCCTTCTCATGTATTTATATAGAGCAATCATATCTTCTCTTAGTCTTCATTTTGTTAGGCTAAAAAAGCCAAGCTCCATGAGTCTCCTCTCATAAGGTAGGTTTTCCATTCCTCTGATCATCCTAGTAGCCCTTCTCTGCACCTGTTCCACTTTGAATTCATCTTTCTTAAACATGGGAAACCAGAACAGCACATACTATTCCAGATGAAGTCTCACCAGTGCCTTATATAATGGTACTAACACATCCTTATCTCTACTGGAAATACCTTACCTAATGCAACCTAGGACTGTATTCGCCCTTTTCACAGGTGCATCACACTGGCAGCTATTAGTGATCAAGAAATACACCCAGGTCTTTTTCCTCCTCTGTCACTTCCAATTGATTCGTCCTCAGCCTGTAGCAAAACATGTTGTTGTTAGTCCCTAAGTGCATGACCTTGCACTTTGAACTATTACATTTCATCCTATGTCTATTATTGCGTAACTTTATTGCAGCTGTTGGAGTTATGACACCAACTTTGGAACTAGCCCAAAGTCTCGGGCTTTAAGGAAACCTTGAAACAGGAAGGCTTTCAAGCCTTTAGGTGTACCAAATCATGCCCAAGCATATTTTATTTGGGTCTGAGAAGAAATTTTCCTCGGCTCCTGAGGAACCTACCCATGCCCTTTTATCTTATAACTACACAATCCAATAGTGAGTACTATAGAAAATGAATATGATCGTGTTATCATTTAATCATTAAAAAATCCACTGTTACTCTTCTGTTTATTAAATCAGGATTTTTCAGAGTTGTAAAAAGAATTTAAGGAAAAAGTAACATAGGTGGGATTCAAGTGATTTGAAAGCCCTACTTCACATGTGAACTCATCATTGTATCAACCAAAGGCATGGAAACATTTTACTGTCAACTCTCTCCAATGTCATATAAAATTCACCAGAAGTCTAAATCAGGGATCGGCAACACTGATCTAGAGAAAAAATATTTTTATCAGAATCATTAGAAGAATACTAATAATATAGGTAGATTGGTTCACACCAGTTTAATCAGCCTCAGAATTCTAATTGCTAAAAATATTTTTTCTCTAGATCAGTGTTCCCCATGAGAGGTTTTAAATAATCTTAACAATATATTCTACAGTGACATTAATTTTGTCTCTATCATTGTTAATAGCAGAAGATATAATAGAGTTGCCTAACAGTACGTTAGTGATTTAAGGCACTCTGCGAACATTTAGAAAGAAAAAAAATTCCTATTAGATAGTTCACTATTTTTAAACAACCATTAAAATCAGATGTGCATCCTCATATTTGATGGCATCTGTTTTTAGTGCACTTCAACAAATTGCAAACAGTAGGAGATCTAGATAGAAACCCCTCATTACCTGCTGCCTTTGGGAATTTGCTGCCTTTGGATATATGGTATGCGGCCTACATTTTGGTTTAAATTTAGGGATAAGGTTTAATAAGATAGAAAATACAGAACTGATATTTTTCTCTATTTACTTAGTCTCAAAAACCACTTTTTTTCTCTGTGGAGATAGTTAGAATTAGGCATTCAGAATAATCTGAATTGCAGTGTATTATCATATTCCTTGGTGGCATCATTCAAATATTTGTTTTCTATAAACACTTGTTTTCACTTTTTAAAAAGAAAATAAAACATGAAAAACACATAGCGCCAAATTCACCTTTGTTAAAACCCCATTGAAGTTACATCATGGATAATTTTGGTGGATGCAATATAGTTGGTCAAATGTAGATTTGAAGAACACTGCCATTGTTCAATGAATATATTTGACTTTTTTGCATTACATGATTGGCTGTATTGCTAGAGAAATACTATTACTTGAATAAATTATTCAGTGAATAATGATATTTGGTTAATAAATTATTAGTTGAATTCTTTTTGTTGCTCAACTAGCTCTAATAATAAATAAGTATGCAATATATCATCTTGCCTTAAGGTCTTGATCATGCAAACATTTATGCACAATGGTCCTGATCCAAAGCCCATTGAAATTAATGGAAAGACTCCTGTAGACTTCTGTGAGTGCAGGATTTTCATCCTTTGTTTAAATAAACTAACTAAAGTGGTATTAATTCATTCAACAGCTGTTGCAGATATACTCACTACAGAATTATGAAAAGGTGCTTTGGAGAGTTATGTGAGTAGTCAAAAACCACTCATCATTTCAGAAACAGTTTGCCTTTTAATATGTAATAGTGAGAAGGGATTAACTGGAAGACACATCTACAGTATTGATTTAGTTTTAGCTGTCTCGTGGGCCACATGACTAGAGTACTAATTGAATGACAGTCTTAAGAGAAAAGGTTTTCTATGTATTTGGGGGTGAAGTTAAAAGATAGAAACGAAGCAATTAATGGGAACAGAATATTGGTGGATTTTCAAAGGTCAACTACACCCATGAAGTGCAATTTTGCTTCTTTAATCATCAGTGTCCTTGATCAAGCCTGTAAATACTTATGAATAAGAGATGCTAAACTTCTGTGGCTCCATTTCTTAGAATAACAAAATAGAATGGACTCCATGTGTTTTCTTTGAGTGATCAGAAACTGTGATGTGAAATAGCGATAAGGAAAAAAAGATGAAGAGGCAGAGCAAAGAAAAAAATAGGAAGATCTCCCAGGGGTGCTTATATCTCTAGTACCTTGGGCTCTCCTGAACTTTCATATGGTATCTTCCGAGAGCCAGTACCCTTACCCTATTCTAGGACAGTTTGTTCCTTTTGCCTTTTCCTAAGGCTTCATGAGCTCATATGTGACTCCTACCCTGAAACGAAGGTCTTGTATAAATGGCCCAGGGATACAATACATCCATTTCCCCCCTGTCTATCAGATGATTTCTTCATGGACAAAGGACTGATGCCTTAAAAACCTTAGTGTGATAGGCTGGTAAAGAACATCTTTGCTTACCATGTGGTAATGATTATGGGGCTTTTCATCCCTAGTGTGTGGTTCAAAGCAAATCCCAGAAGGGTCCCTGGGATGGTTCTTAGGGTGCCCAAGTGTGTGAGCCACTTTGTTATCCTCTTGCCTACAGCAAGAGAGAGAGAAACTTGCTGATGCTTATTTGGGTGTCAGTTCTCTGACCCCTCCAGTCTGTGAGCCACCCAAACAATCTCCTCTGGGCTATGCCAGCCCTTTCTTTGTCTTGCAGGTTAACAATAGTTGCACTCCACCTGCAAGCCCAATTGAAGAGCCCCTTATCTACTGGACACTCACAGTAATTCCTTGTATGCTGTCCCCAAAGGAACAGTATACATACCAGCTTGTATGCTTCAACTCAGAATCAGCTTCTTGTACAATATCCCGGCACTGAGATATATTTATAGTGAAAACACTATGTTTATTATTAAAGATTAAGATTTATGAGATAGTGAATAAGGACAATAGAAACAAAAGGGCTACATATAAATACAAAATCAATACACCTTTTCTAGATTTAATAGGCTGAACCTTCTGTCCAAAGTTGTTTATCTCACCCCAAATGTCCTTCTGCAGTATTTCCAAACAAGGCTGGTTGGGATCCTGTTTTCATTAATGTCAATGTGCTATCCATTTCCTTCCTAGGTGCAGGATAGAGGGATGTCTTTTTGTCTTTCCCTCATGTTCCCCAGAGTTCATTATCTGCCCACAGAGACAGGACAACCCCCATGATTCAGTGTCCTGTGTCTGATTTCCCTTTTGACCTCCCCCCCATTAATTTTATATGTAAATGGGGCTTTCACTGTGTTAGTTACAATACTTAATTTAAATGTGAACTGAGATAGGTGAATATGCGTCCCTTGTCTGACAGAAACCAGTTTGTTAACTCTACATTGCTTTAGACTTTAGGAACTTATTTTCATTATATATACATATCTTTTTACATATAATCTGTCCATACATTTCACAATAATATTAATGATCAGGGTGGTCCTGGCTTTCATTTAAGATCTTACATGACATACTTTGGTGAACCAGGATGTACATGCTAGCCACCTAAATGCCTTTGAAAATCAGACCAAAGAGCGTTTATTATTTTAAAAACACAACCACATGGAATAGTGTGAGAATGTATGAACTGAGGAAGAGATGTTCACTTTCATTCCAGTTATCTAGTACCCTTCAGTTATCTAGTGCCCTCTAGGAAACCCACCTGTGCAAGGAGCTGAGCTAAGCTTATAATAAGAGAAAATTGGTGGTAGGAGAAGGACTACGGGGAGCAGCTCTGTAATCACTCCCTAGAGAGAAGGAGAGTTGGCTAGGTTGAAAAAGGTGAGCTGTAGGTGAATTCTCTTTTGGACTACGGACTCTGGCAAGAAGCAGAAAGGGGCGAAGTAGCTACAGAAAGTGGAGAAAGCTGCAGGGGTAAAGTCAGAGAAGGGGCTAAAAGATAGAGAAAATAGGTAGGAAAGAGCCCAGAGAGACAGCTATGGGATCATAACATGAGTAGACCATGGTTGCTGGGCACAGAATCCATGGGGATGAAACCTGGAGTAGTGGGTGGGCCATGTTCCCCTGTTGCCACTAGAAAAGTGGTACAGACTTGAAAGTGCAACCTGAGACTGCAGATACAGACCATTTTGTCCAGTAAGGGAGGGCTAACTACTGACTTGGCTGGAGGGAGGAGTCATGAAGAAGGAGCTTGCAAAGTCCAGAAAGAGACACCGTTGAGTGAACAACTGAAGAGAGGGTGCCACAGTGGGAGAGAGCTAATGCTCAAATGTAGCTGCCAGGAGGCTCCACAGTGATGAGTGTGCCCCATTACTGGTTGGCCTGGAGACTGTTTGGGTGGCTAAGTCACTAGTAGTGTCAGGGAGTTGACACTAGGTAAAGCGCAAGTAAGCCTTCCTATTGCCGGAGGTAGGGGACTATCAAGGAGACTTTCAGTCCTGGGTCTCCAGAGAACTGTCACAGTGATAGGACAAATAAAAAAAAACATACTCTAGTGTGACGGTGCTGTTCCTGGTGGGATCCAACTGTGAGTGTCAGATCAGGACAGATTGCTTCCAAAGGGACAACTACAGCCCAAAGTTGGGGCTTTTCCACACTAAGGCAAACCAAACCAGCCAAACAGAAAAGACTTTGGTTTCACCCCACTGGCTAACCACAAGTCACACAAGCAATTCCCTTAGACACTCCAGGTTCCCAGTATCACCACCAGCAGCCACCTGTCCTGGGGATTAATGGTTATGAAAACCAATACCCCAAATAAAGAAAACGGTTCTCCCCAATTCCAAAGAATCAGGCCCCAGACCCAGGTCAATATACCAATTGGATCTTCCCACAAATCACGCTGTTGCCAATCCTTTAGAATCTAAAATCTAAAGGTTTATTATACAAGGAAAAAGGTATAGGTGAGGGTTAGGAAAGGTTAAAAGAAATCAATTACATGCAGTAATGGCAAATATCTTGGTTCAGGCTTGCAGCAAAGGTAGAATAACTGCAGGTTTAAATCAAAGTCTTTAGAAAGCATCCCATTTAGGGATGGGTCAGCACCTTAGTCCAGAGTTCACCTGTGTAGCAAAGTCCATTCAGAGCTGGAAGCAAGACAGACTGCAGGCTGAAGGTAGAAAAACAAAATGGAGCACGTTCTTCCAGGCTTTATAGACTTCCTCCTGTGGGCGAAGACCCTCCTCCTCCTTATGCAAAGTCCGGTTGCAAACTGGAGGTCCATAGCCACATGGTCCAATCACCAGACTCTCAACCATTCAGTTTTTGACCAGGCATGTCCCATTTCTGGGGAGGCTCCTCGGGTGTGGACAGAGTTCATTGTGCAGTTGATGGCCCTTTAATGGGCCAGAGTTCATTGTGCAGTTGATGGCCCTTTAATGGGCCTGTACATAAGATTTGGTGCCATTATAGGATCCTAGTTGCACCAATTATCTATATGGTCCCAAATTATTTCAGTAACGTGACATCTAGTAGGCTGATTTGCCCAATGAATTCCACTTGTATTGCAGTTCAAAGGTGCTTTGGAAATAGTGATAAAAGCTGAAAGTCCTCAATGAGATGAATTCAGAGTATAGTAGGATGTAATCTACTTCAGAAAAATAAAAACACACTGGAACAAGTAAAGCACAATTGACTTAGTTCAAAGTAGGATGAAAGCTGCTTAATCTCTTTAATCCCAGTAGTGACTATTCTCTTTTTATATTGCTAGTGCTTTCTTACCTGAAAATGTCTTTGTTGTATGATTGTTAATCTCCCTGTGGTTTGTGCGCAACTCGTATGTTTGAAATGCTTCAGTCCAATGAGGGAATGAAAATGTATTTGGGGATTTGTCACATGACTATTTCGGACAGAATTTATTTTCTATATTTATAGAATATTATAGGGAAAAACACTGATTTAAAAGCATTCCCATAGTTAGACACAATGGGCCCAATTCTCTTCTGATTTATAACAGTGTAGAGCAGGCGTAACCTCATCAAAGTCAATGGAATAACACTAGCAAAAAGCTGGTGAGGTTCAAATCAGACCCAATGAGACTATTTCAGTCACTCCTAGCTCCTTTGACTGTAGCACCCAATTGGAAGTTTGTTCTTTACTCTAATGTATTTATGTTTGTAAAGTCCCAAGGTAAAATCTTGGCCTTCTTGAATTCAATGGGGGTTTTCCCATTGATGTCAGTCAGGCCTGGATATCACGTCTGGATCACAGACAATAATTCTGTTGTATATCTAATGCAAAACTAAAATGAGTCTGTAGTGGGGTAGCTTCCCCACTCCTGAAGAACAGGGGTTAAAACAGCCAAGCTAGGCTGACTGGGGAAGCAGCCACAGCTGTGGCCAGCTCAATCAGGGCCCAGCTGGCCCTTATAAAAGGGCTGGGGGCCAGGAGTGAGAGAAGACTCTCTGCAGCCCTGGAGGGAGAAGGTCTAGCTGCCTGAAAGCAAGGTACCTGAAGCGGAGCAGTGCTGGAGAAGGGCAAAGGAAGCTGAGGAGATCCAGCTTGGTAAAACCCCAGGCTGCAGGTTTTCTTAAAGGTCTATGAAGGTACTGGGATTACAGAGATAAAGCCTGGGAATCAACAAAGGCAGCAGGTCCTAATCCCTTGTCAATGATGAGTGGCCTTTACAGGCTGCAGGCTGCCCCAGTGAAAGGGGGCTAGATGATAACTGTCAGTAGCCACTGTAGCAAGGTGGGTTTAGAAGGTTGGGGGTTCCCCTGGGAGGGGAGACCCAGAGTGTGGAGGTACTTCAGGGTCAGAACCCAGAGGAAAATGGTACCAGGGTCCAGGAGGGACACAGTGCCTGAGGCAGGTGAGACACCTGCCAACAGAGGGCATTCTGAAGGCTGGAAAGAGCTAATTCCCAAGATGACGAGCAGGAGGTGCATGCTGGTGAGTCTCGCTTCCAACTTTTTCAAGATAAAAACACAACAGTTGTCCATAAAACCACAAAGAGATGTCAGTTGATTTTTGAGGAACATTTTTTTCATAAATGAGTAAATACTGATTTCAATGGGAGCTGCTAGGTGCCCTCTATGTAGATGTAACTGAATGGAGAAGGCCTTTTCTGTATACCTAACATAAATTGTCATGTAGCTGTCTTGCTGATGAAGAAAAGGATTCAGCATCTACTACTGGCATATCACATGCTAAAATTCACTTTAAAAAACCTTCAAGTCTATGGTTCTGTTCCTTCACCATGTTACATGAACTTCACACCCATGCAACATCACTGAAATAGGTGTAATGGAAAGAACCAGGCCCGTAGATCTGAGATTTTTTGTAAAGTGTTACAATGAGAGATGTTGTCATCTTCTCTTTATTGTCAAAACAGTTACATGACAGTGTGTTGTGTGATACTGCAGACTTTGTCACTCTGCCTTATTAATGTTCTTCAATTTTAGGGCTGAATTGTCTTCAAGCCCATTCAATGTCTTTATTGTATGATTGTAAATCTTTCTGTGTTCTCCGTTGGCCTTTTCACTTCTACGAAGACTGTAACTCAGGGTGTCCATTATCCTGGACATTAACTGGCCAACTGTGAACTAGACTGACATGATCAACTACTTTCACATTTGACAGCAAACAACCATCTAATGATAGTAAATAGAAACCTTTTCTGGATACAAACTGGTGATCCACAGCAGTGGGGAAATAATCATTATTATGCTCATGAACCATACAGGCCCCATAATACTGAGTTGCACAGTCCAGTTAGAACAATATCCATCACTATCAAATTTAAGTCAGATCATCAGCTAGTCTAAATTAGTGTAGTTCAAATGAAGTATATACAATTATGCCAGTTCACATTAACTGAGGATCTGACTCATTTGATTGCATATCTTGGTTTGGTGAACTCTGTATTTCAGTTGTGTGACCTTATGCCTTAGAAAATATTTGTTTAGTCACAAAGGATGTTTAGGTGTGACTAGGAAACACATGGGTGGATTATTTTGTTTTACTTGGGAAACAGTTATCTGTGATTTGCTGGCAGCACATGTTTATGACCGTAGCATTGTTATACAGTAGACTCTTGATTATCCAGGATGATAGGGAAAAATATAATTCTGATTAATAAAATCCTGGATAATCACTATCTATAGGAAATATGGGGAGTGGGGGTTCGTTCACCAGCCACGCTGTGCCAGGGAGAGGGGGTGTTGGTTCAGTGGCTGCTCTGCACCCTGGTGGGTTTTTTGTGTGTGTGTGCTTGGGGCGGCAGCAAAGCCAGAGGTGGCCCTGCGACTTGCGCGTATTTTTATTTGCCATCCTGGTTAATCCACATCCTGGTTAATCCAATCCTGGATAATCGAGAGTCTACTGTACTGCTAGCAGCCCATAGTATTCAGTCTTCAGAAGAAGTCTGATAACCTATCACTTGAATTATACTATATTGCATATTCTGAAGTATTGAACGTATAGTTAGAAGAAGGAAAGGGTCATCAGGTTTGAGACATCTTGGGTTTTCACTTTCTCTCTGTAAAGTTACTCTGTTTAGTCAGGTAGCTAAGATTACAAATGACTGACCTCCTGTTTGGAAAAGGAAGTAAGTGAGACATTAGTAACCAGACTCAGATAAATGTTTTCTCAGGAGCTGACCAGCAAGGTCAGATTGAAAAGTAAATGATTGGCTGCTGTTTTTCTTGAATGAATGAATTTTATCATAAATGGAAACCAGCATGAAAGCAAATTGTGCTGCAACTTACAAGGCACATCAGCTAAGATTTAGACTTCTATGTCATTACTTCATATTGCGTCTGTATAAACAAATATTTTCTAGGTATAATTCATAGTGAATAATTTCTTGGATGATTTAACCTTACTGTGTGAATGAACAACCATGACAGATGTTAGTCTTGTTACTTAATGCGCTACTGGAAGGCACTTAGATTCGATGTTGACCAGAATGATTTAAGATTTTCTTCAGCTTATATATTAGAAACCAGTCAAATAACTGACAGATTTTTTGGCATACACCAGTTTTGCTGAAAATATTTGATATTCAAAATCTTAACTGGGTTAGTTGACTTGATTGCATAGGTAAGTTGTGGTGGTTTATTTTTTCTTTTACTATATAAGTATAGCTTTAAAAATCAGGTTTAGAGTGCAAATAAATACTCCTGTTTGTGTGTTCAAAATTCTTTTTCTGAAATTCATTTATAATTTACTGTTTAAATTAACATTCCTGCCAAGTCACCCATTTCTTGGAGTAGTCATGGAGGCTGTACTTTCCTGCCTCCTTTTCCAATTTCTTCTGCTGAGGCTTAAAGGAAACACTGCATGTGTGCCTTCCCTTATCTCTTTGGAGATAAGCAATCTCCTCCTTACAGTCTTTTTAATTTATTCTATCCTAGATTTGTCCATCTCACTATGTACTGTAAGGGACTCGGGCACAGAAAAATCCTTTTAAGACTTCAAATTTTCACAGAAGCTACCCACCTCAGGGGGTGAAATTATGCCTTAGCAACCACACGTGTGTTTTCCATTGGGAAATGGCCCTTGGTCTGAAGGTTCATATTTTCTTTCTAAAATGGTACTGTGGTCAAATATTCCCTCCAACCCACAGGTCTGAAGTGCACCGATACATTCTAAGCAGAGTTCTGCAGCATGCATTCTTTGCTTGGGATGACCCGAGCCCAGGAGTGACAATGGAACACTAGATAGATTCTTCTCAGTAAGATTAATGGATCATGCTACAGAATGTATACTTTTTTCAATTAGATTCTCAATATTGTGTAATTGAACCATTTTGTTCTCAATGTGAGAGTTCCTAGGAGAGCAGAAAAGTCTTCAAAAATGTAATTCTCTCCTGTGTGGCCTTAATATACCATGAACCTTCCAAGCTTCCAGGCTTAATGGGCTTTCCTTCCAGCTTGCCAGCTCTAATTAAAGGCAGGCTATATTTTAGTATGCTATTCTATTAGCTTGCATAAAATCATTCACAATTGCATAAGCCTGTCAAAACTCATATTAAAACCTGTCAAATCTCCTGTGTGAAGCAGGAGATTTTCTGTTGGCCACCTCTGTCTTCTGAATTAATTGCTCAGGCTCTTTAGTACTGTAATCAAGAGTCTGTCAGGTAATGCATTTCTCTTTAATGAGGATTTTCTCGTGTCATGCTGCTGTCCTGTAGGTGTGCTGACTAGTAAGATTAGCTTACCTCCAAGAGTTTGGAGTTAAAAGAGGTGAAGAGCACAACACCTGGTATCTGTCTCCATAGGGATAAGTTGCCCAGCATTAATAACCTGGGTATTTTCAAGAAAAAAAATCTTGTAAAATGTTCAATAATGTGTTCCTCCTTTATTGGGAAAATCTTTGAGTTGAGTTACTGCCTCACTGCATTCAAAACTTGGCAGGCACTGGCGTATTTAATTGTGATTATGAAATATAATGTAGTTAATCCATAATAGTAATGTGGAAAACAGAGCAATAATGTAGCCAATAAAGTTTTCCTCACAAGAAAGTCTTTCCCAAGCTAGTTCTCCTTGAAAAGTTAGAAAATAAGTGGCAGATTTTTGGTGACAACCCCTTTCCTGTTTCTTTTATATCACTTATGCCCGTCACCCCAGTCGGGGTATGGGCCGCCAACCACAGATCTCCAGAGTCCTCTATCCTGGGCCATTCTCTCTAGCTGGTTCCAGGTGTAGCCCATTTTTGTGGTGTCAGCCTGAAGGTTGCGCCGCCAGGTGTTACATGGTCCTCACATTCCATGTGCCGATGGTGATCCTCCTGGTTGCAAGAAGGGTGATCGGCTTAGTGGTTTCCTCGCGGCTTTCACCACCCAGCGTCATGCGTCTTCGAGTTGAAGACCCTTCTTTTTCCAGGCTAAAAGTCTCTGTTATCTCTATTGTTGGCATTTCTGTAGCAAGTTGATTTTTTTTACGGGGTGGAGTTGCTAGCCCCACGCCCAACCCTCCTCCTTTACCCTGACTTGGGACAGGCAGATGGCCCCGAAAGACCTCTCTGGTGGAGTTTTCTTTTATAAACATGTTTTCTTTTTGTCTGAAGATAAAATATGACTGTAACAAAACAATCTCACATTAATATAGCGCTTTCTTCCCGAAAGATTCTAAAATGTTTTACCAATTGTACACTTCATCCTCAGTTGAAGGACATTTTCTTTGGTGAAGAAATAGCTGCTTAATCATGCAGAGTTTCTCGTAAAACTGTTCAAGACAGTGAGGAGTATCTTATCAAATTCCAGGGTGATTTTTAGGTTGGTGGAATGTAATTACCCAATTTAAACATAAATAGGACTATCTAGTCATCTTATGTGGCTCCCATCACTTTGGCATTGGAAGGTTAGATCCAAAAATGTACACACGGTTTCTATAGGTGCCTACGGTCAACAGTTTGGCGCTGCTGATGTTCTCAAAACTACCACTCAGCTGCTTCCCGAAGTTCTGCTGGTAGGCACATGCAAAGCTCCGTATCATGATGCAGCCCTGCATTTCATGAGCTTCTTGGAGCCCTAGCTCAGGCATAAGCAGGATTTGAAATGCTCTTTACCTAACCTGCCTATGGGGCCCAGTCCTGTAGGCATTTTCAGGGCAAGCCTACAGGAGTGGGCCTTGGCAAAAGAGAGCAAAATGTGAGCAGGTCATGACTACTTGAGACAAAAGTCCCAGTGTAGTGGTCAGAGTGCTCACCCAGGCTGTAGGCAATCCAAGTCCTTGCTCTGTCTCATTCAAAGCAACGACTTGAACCTAAGTCTTCTACATCTGAGGTGAGTGCCCTGACCACTTTCAGTGTCTCCTGTGGCGGGTGTTCCACTCTTTTTATAAATTAGTCATTGGCCAGAGAGAAAAAGATAATTGACTCACCTGGGATACCCACCTGGGATGTGGGAGATCCAAGTGCCTGGTCCAAAGAGTTTATACAAAGTGGAACAGCTTCGACAGAAGAGATAAAGATAAATCCATTCCAGAATACCCAATACTCTGATGAATCAGGCACTAATCTCAGGACATGGGAGATCTGCATTCAAGCCCTTTCTCTGCATTGAAAACAGGTCTATCACATCCCTAGTGAGTGCAATTACCACCTGGCTATAATGGAGCATGTGTTAATCTGATTGTCTTTAGTTTCTTCACAAGAAGGATCTGGGTTTCACCTGTGGAGCATGGGCTGCCCTGGTTTAGGCACTTAATTCCAGGAGAGAGTTGGTGGTGGATAATTCCAGAGATAGGAACCTCCTCCTGACCATCACTTGCCACCTAGAGGCCCAGATCAGCGGGAGTTAGGTGCCTATATTCCTTTGAGGGGCAGGGAATAAGATCCACCCTTCACTCTTGGCTATCTTGGTGGCTTCCCTGTAGACTTGCTGGATTCTAAAGATCCCTTTCTGAGCTTCCTACCACTCCCCATTCACTGTATGGGAAGCCTGAGCACCTGACTTGGAGCTGAGGACTCCAGTAAATGGTAGGACACGCAGGGGTTAGGTGTTGTATGTTTGAGGCACTCAGGACTAAATCCACAATTGTTAATAGATTCTCACAACACCTCAGTGAGGGATGATAGCGGGGTACAATTGTCCCAGTTTTACAGATGTTGAATGGAAGCACACAGAGAAATATAGGGCCCAATTCAATGTTCATTAAAGTCAAAGGAAATCTTCTACTGATTTCAATTAGCTTTACATCAGGCCACAAGGAACTTTGCCATAGTTTTCCTATGGGACCTATGACAATTTAGGATGAACCTATAACTCTGGATCCCAATCTAGTGCCTTAACCACATGACCACCCTTATTCAATAAGTGCTATGGGATCTTTAATAAACATACTGGGTGAGAGCATCAGTTGTGAATACCAGTAATGCCATTACCACCATGTTAGCCATTGACAAAGGAAAAAAAAATAACTTCAAAGCTACTCTGCTGAAGTAAAAATAAATACAGTAAGGGGATTTTTTAACCATAACAGAAGGATGTCTGAATGTTGGTACCAATAGAATTACAACCCCTGCAGACTTAGTACAGATAATCCTGCACTCACTATAAAATGTGAATACAAATGTTAAACTATTAAAAGTGTTGCAAATACTGATAGTTCGTCAATTTGTGTTTTGGGGTTTTTTTTTGCCTTAGCTCCTACCTGAGAATTTTACATGTATTGAAGATTACTTTAAAAAAAAATCTCTAGTATTCAATCTTGAAATCTTTGTCATGCTGCTTTTTATTTTATTCAGTTTGATACATTTAATTATAGTGAGCTTTGGTGTAGCACTACTCTGGCTTCAGTAAAGATTTAAAAACTCCCCAAATCTCATAACAATTACTCATATCAGTGAAGACTAAGGCAGAATCTATGCTAGAAAACAAATTATAAATCCCTTAATGATAGAGTTCAAATGAACTTGAAATCTTCGGTTCAAGGTCACCAAGAGCTTCTATTCCACTAAATTCATTTGTTGGGGTGGTAAGTGGGAAGAAATATACACACCTCTTTCCCCTGTGGTAAAAATGTAAAATAAAAAATGTAGAAGCCATGATGGATGATGATGTACAATTTTAATTTTTTATTTTTTTAAGTGTCATTGTAATGAACACAGACACTTCTGCAGCTGCATATATTTTCTTTCTTTACCCTATTGCATCCTCAGGTGCATAGGGTATCCAGCAGTTTCTTCCATTTATTTTGGTCTTGTGCTGGTCAGTTCAGGTTTCTGTATGTCATTTATATATTAATATATAGTGTATGTATACAGTGTGTGGAAAAGATACTCTAACCACAATATTTTATTTATATATTTATAATAAAAAATATTGTGCTTAGTGTATTGTTACCTGGCTGAATTCTTTCAGGGAATAGTCACCAGTCTTTTGTACTTAGACAACCCAACCATTGCATCCCATGTACCTTCAAGCCAGCTTGGTCTGGACAGTGTCCAGTCACTATTTCTAATTGTGGGCCTCAAAAGCATGCTCCTGGGGACAGAGCTCCCACTTGGCTCCTTTCCTTGAGCTGTGATACTCCATTGTCCAACTGTCTCAGGGTCTGAAACCGGTGCTCTGACCTCTCAAGCCTCCTTCATAGCTTATTTATATTCCCCCATTCTCCCACTACTGTGGGTGCTCTGGTTTATACTTAACTCTTTGGGGACCACATGGTAGATTAAGTAAGAAACACAGGCTTTGCACAGGAGTTTCAAAGCATCCAGGAATTATAAATCTTTAGGTAAAAAAAAAAGTTACTCACTTCCCTTGAGTCTATGCCCACCCCTTCTTGTAAATCCTTAGGCCCATTCTGTGTGTCAAGCAGGTGGGCCCCTCCTGGTCTCTGCCTTCCGCTGTCGTCCTGATGTTCAGTGATGCTTGATGATCCTTCTGATCTGGCGATGTTTCGCCCAGGGGAGAGAGAGACACAAACACTGGATAGGTCCTGCCCTTAAATAAGTTTGCTTCCTCTGTCATGTGACCAGCTGGTCAGTTTCATATCCCATTCAAGTGGTCAGCTGAGACGTTAAAAGCCCCCTCCAACCAGTTTCCTTTAGATTGGCCCTTCCTTGTAGCAAAACCATTGTTCTGACACTCACTATGGATGCCTCTCATGCTAGTCTGTCCAAGGGAGGTGTCAGCCATTCCAATAAGTTGCCTTGGTGTGTCCTTGGCATCGGTGGGCACCCACAGTTCCATATTCAAAATTTAGGTCACATTATTCAAAATGGTGGTTACAGTATCGAGCAAAGATCACATTTTGGTACCAACATACCAGTCCATCACAGTACCTTTTATCATAATCCAGAAATAAGACTATCACTGTGTCTCGGGTTCTGAACACTTCACTGCATGGACCCTTTCCAGTGTCTATGCCACTTCTCTAGTATGAGATCTCAGTGTTTTCTGGTCCTCTTTTTGTGACCATTAGGAAGAGGGGGTTCCAAGTAATTTCATCATTCATCTCTGGGCTTTTTTAATCTCTCTGGATTTAATCTCTGTTTACATGCTCTGCTATATATAACAAGTCAAATCCAAATTAATTACCTTTATAATTCTTTATCATGTGTTCATTATATCATAGATGTCATACAAGTGTAGAAAGACACAGTGCCTGCTACAGAGATCTTAAATAATAAATCTAATGTAGACACGATGCTCTTTATTTATGAAAGAGAAAAATGTGTAAAAACAATAAATAAAAGAAAATAACTTGTTTTTCTGTAGGCAACAACTGCAAATCTCACCTTAATAAGGACTGAATTTTCATCATCAAGATTAGAACTAGCTACAGTGTTTAGAATTATTATGTGTTCAGAGTCCCTGTTATAAGTATGAAGTGCCTTAGAATTACTGTTTTACCTGTGAAGGGTTAAACCTAAAGCAGGAGAGGGAATGACGTATCGGAGCTGCTAATACCTAGGATACAAAGGGTTTTACTTTCACTTTGTTCCCGGGTTTTCCTGTCTGTGTTTTTTCTCTCAGGCTACTGGGAGCCTCTCTTCATTTCCCGGCTATGGGAAGGAATCATATCTATATTTCTATTCATCATTTCAATAACCTGCTAAGAAAACAAAGTCTGGCAGTAAGTGTATTCTTGAATTGTATCACTTTGTAATCAATCCATGGTGTCCTTAGACTGTTAAGCTAGCAAGGAGAGAAATCCCAAGGGAGGGGGCTCCAGGAGGGCTAAGTGAGGCTAGGGGACTGAGTATCTAGGAATTTCTGTGTAAGGTTTATGCTTTTCTTCTTTCTTCTATTAAAACTTTTTCTTGTGTAAGAACTGTCTGTTAATTCCATTGGAGTGATCCTAGTTTGGATCAGGCTCGTCTCACAGCTTGTAAGGGTTTGTGTTCTCAAATCTCGCCCAGGTAAAAAGGGTGTGTGTGTGTTACTATCGACGTTCCAATGTGCCGCACCCCATAGTTTTGGGGGACTGACATTGGTGGTGGCAGTAATTTCCAAGCCCCAACTGAAGAAGTTTGGGTTTTGGGGGAAAATTTAACCTAAGCTGGTAAAATAAGCATGGGGGGTGATTAGTCTCTCATGTGGGGTCCCCACATCTTTACCCTAAAGTTCAGAGTGGAAAAATAAAATCCCTCACAGTCCCATTCTTGTCCCACTCTGTCATTCATAGGTGTCCCTCAAAGCTCACAGCCTGTTTGTGGTAGTTACCCCCAAACTGCCCCTTTCTTGGAAGATAATGTCAGCAAAGACAAGTTCTTATTCCTGGAGCATCTAAGACATAGCTTCTCAGGCGGCTTGGAGTAATGTCCATCCTTCCACTTGCTATAGTTCTTTAGCTTGTAGATAAGTGTATGTTCATCTTCTGATCCTATAAGTCAGAGAATAGCTTCCATTTTTTCCCTTTACAGCCCTGTTTCTAATATGGTGTAAGGCAATGTATTCCATCTCTTGAAAGAAAAGAGCAACAGTGTGCCCTTGGAGTAGGCTGAGTTAATACTAATGATAATTAATAATAACTGTACCACTGAGGGGGACTATTGGTATCCCACAGAGTTCCAGGATGAATAATACGGGCAAATGTGAATCAAACAGGGTATTGAGGATGGAAAATCTTTGACAAAAGGAAAGGGTCCCCCCAAACTACGGTGTCCAGGGCATTCCCCCCAATTTGTCCTACTCAGGGAATGGCTCGGGTGCTGACCAGCTGCAGGCCTCTTGGCTACAGGTGCTGGCTCTTATCCCATAAGGGGTTTTGTATTGTAATTAAACCCCATATTTCTTAAAGTCAGTAGTTAAAGCAGATAGAAATGAGGAAGAACTCCTACTGTACTGGCTAAGGGAGAAAGGAATCTGTGCGGGAGCTCAGCTCAACCAATCCAGGGAGAGGAATGAGGAGTTCTTGTTCTGTTTTAACAGAGGAGGGGAACTTCCCTCCCCTCTGGTCTCTTTTACTTTAACCCTACTTAAAGTCTAAATAGATTAGACTGTCATGAACTTCTTGTACACAGAAAGTTTCAGAGCTGCTGCTAGCAGGTGAAACCAGGTTTGAACAGGCTACCCACCTTCCATCATGGATAGAGACACAAGAGATGCATTCCTTTTATGACACTTCAAAATGCGCTGCCAACTTGGCTGTTACCAGCTCAGGCGAGGTACGTTTCACATGGCACCACCTAGGCTGAAAATAATACTACACATTTTAGCATACCTTTACACAGGTGTTGAACTTGACAAATGTGAGGAAAGACTGCAGGATCCAGCCCTACGGTACTTCCATCTTCGAACAAGTTTTTGTTACTGTTGATGGGCCAAGTCCATTTGAATACACAGCTCCCAACACTGACAGCTTTTTCCCCTTATTCTCTTTAGTCATAATTCCTAAAGTCCTCCATTATTTATAGTGACGGATGAGCCACTTTAGCAGCTTCCACATATCCTCCCTCTCTCCTGCCAGCACTTGCTTTTTAAAATTATCATTCCCTTCACTCTTCACTCTGGCATTTCCCTGGCTGATCATTAATAAATGCCTTGTTGCCGAAGTTATACAATGTGTTATTAATCACACGAGTGGCATTCTCAAGTGCAGTTTTTTTAAAGATAGATTAATTTCCCTTCTATTTACTGTTGCACTGCAGCTCTTGTTGCATTAGGAAAATGCCCAGTAGCTGAGGATTCTTTTAACTGACATGTCTTTGCATTTTCATCCTAATGAAAGCCATCCAAGTACTCTCTCTCAGTCACCCCCCAGCCGGGTATGGGCCACCAACTGGTGTTGGTGTTTCAGTAGCAATTGGTTCCCTTACAGGGTGGAGTTGCTAGCCCCACACCCACGTTAAGCCTACAGCACCTGGTATTCCCAGGAGGTCTCCCATCCAAGTACTAGTCAGGCCCGACCCTACTTAGCTTCTGAGATCAGACAGAATCAGGCGTGTTCAGGGTGGTTTAGCCATATCATGCAAGTACTAACAATAGGTAATAAAAATCCTACCAATAGTCCCTTTCATGACCCCAAGGAAAGCTTCATTGAAAACAGAGCTGCTTTTAGAATTTTTCTACCAGATCTAAAACTGTGATTACTGATGGAAGTGTGCAAAGATTTATCCGTTTTTTTCCATGCTGGATAACGGAGCTCCTTAAGGACCTCCTGCACTGAGCTGTAAGGGGGGACAGATTTGTGTTCCCAGGGGAACACCATTGCAAAGTGGGGCTTTAGGCTTTTTGTAGAACCAGGATAACTTTTTTGTGGGTGGTGGTGTGTTAGAGAGATGACTGGGCCATTCTAACTTCTCAGTTGATATTTTCCAAAAAAAGAACCAGATCCTGAAGATGGATATGCCTGTACCAGCATGGAGCTCCAATGACTTCATTGGATTCAATTTCAGAATCTGGCCTTAATTGGTTAGTATTTGTAAAATGCTCCAATCTGTAATATCCTCTAGAGCTAAATAAAATGTTTTTCCATTCATAGAATGTGTGAATTTTTTTGGTTGCTATCTAAATCTAATTAAAATCACTCACATATCCAGAATAGGACTACAATTACATCTTTTTTCCACCAACATAATGTGTTCCATATACAACTAGGTATCTTTTGCACATGCACTGGTGCACACAACTCCCAGTATAAACAAATCAAATAGCCTACACTCAGATGCAAAGTAGTCTCCCTTTTTGAAGAGGCTGACATGAAGTATGTCACACTTACTATTGAATATGGGATTTTCGTTGCAAACTCGCTAGTTCTAAATTAATTGTCTAACCTGTAGTACGCGTGACATGAAACTTATCACTGTCTTTATGTGGCAAAATACCTTTTTAAAAGATTGCAGAAAATTAATTAGAAAGCAATTGCATTCATAAAGCTGATAGCAAAGAGTTTTTTGACAAAGTGCTTTATAAAGGAGGAAAATATATTGGTATGTGGGTAGGAAACTTGATTTTTATCTAATATTACTATAAGGAAATGACATTAAATAATTATTTATCTATAATACTATTAGTCATGTTGTGGTTCAAGAAAAATATGAAGCTAACTTTAATTAAATGGTATCTAAATAAGCTAGTGTGGTCTGTATGCTAGCAAAACTATTAGACTAAACACAGTTTCAGAAACCCTAACTATATGATCAGGTAGTTGCGACCCCAGGGTCTCTTGTTGACATCTGGCCTGTGTCTGGCATCTACCTACTAGTCCACAAAAGAATGTCATGTGAGGACTCTAATTCAATCTATGTGACACTGGTCTTCATAATCATTGTGGAAAATATAATATATACTAAAAATCATGTTCTCCAGGTCTGAGAGTAAAACAGGTCACCAATAGGTAATCCACATATTCCTGGCAGGCAGGAGGGAAGAGATGCTTATCTTGCTGTGGCAGGTCATGTGCAAATTAGTATAATATGGTTCACCATAGACGCTTATTTACAGTCTGAGCAAAATGTTAATCAGTAGTCTGAAGAGGTTGCAGAGAAAAACAAAACTGCTGGGGTTTTCCTGTATAGGAGTAAGATAGTGAAACTATCTGGGGTGCAGATGAGCCCCCTTATATTCCATCAGTCTGTGAGGACAAGTTGGCAGAGTGTTCAATCTTATGAGAGGGGATTTCAGCCAACCTAGCTGAAAACATGCAGAAAAGGACGTAAGGGACTGCCTTGTTAAGTTTAGGCTCTAGAGAGTGTGTTATATGTAGCCATATGATTTTGTTATCTGTAGCCATTGGTTTCCAATATTCTCACTGTCCATCACTTGGATCTTGGTTCTTTGATAATAATTTTATTCTTCTTTTCACATTATTCATATCTCTAAGTGTTGTGTGTTAAATAGAGTGGGGATCCTGAGTTGAATCATGCAAGCTGGGGTGTACTATTTCCTGGGGAATAGTGGATCTAAGAGTCCCAAGATTGTTCAGTGGACCAGTGTCTGAGCCCTCTGGAGGGATGCTTTGAGGACTCAGGGGTTGGTGTGTGCTATCACTAGCTTGCAGAAAAGCATGAAGCCTGGAAGAAACTGATTGTGTTGCCAGAGACTGGTGGCTTCAGGGAGCTGACCCACAGCAGGCACAGATAAGACTTATTCACACTAAAGGCAAGTGATGCTAAGGTACTGCAGAACCCCTGGAATTGTCACAGTAGTACAAACATTAAAATGTTTCGGCCTATAGCTGCTTATGAATTCAGGGCTAGGATTTCTAATGCTTCCCATTTAAATTCATTATACAGGAAGACTTTTCTTTAAAAACTGATATACTTACCTAACATATTTGTGTGTACTGTATTTTTAAAGAAAATAATTGGAGATGCCTGAAAATGTAGAACTTCAACTTCCCATTCAGGAAAATTCCCTCTAGAGTACTTACTTAAGGAACTAGCCAAAGCAATCTCTGAACCATTAGCAATTATCTTTGAGAACTCACATAAGACAGGTGAAGTCCCAGATGGCTGGAGAAGGGCAAACATAGTGCCTGTCTTCAAAAAGCAGAAAAAAGGAATGAGAGAATTATAGATCATTCATTCTAACTTTGAAACTCAGAAAAATATTGGAACAAATTAGTTTGTAAGCACCTAGAGGATAATAGGGTGATAAGCAATAGCCAATATGTATTAATCAAGAACTCATAATGGCAAATTAATTTAATTTCCTTCAATGGGATAACAAGCCTACTGGATAGGAAAGAATCAGTTTGTCATATACCTTGATTTTTAGTAAAGCTTTTTATGCAGTTCCTTATGACATTGTCATAAGCAAACAAGGGAAATAGCCTAGTTGAAGTTGCTATAAGGCAGGTGCATAACTATCTGAAAACCCTTTCTCTCTAAGATGCTACAAGTATTCCTCGCTTTCTCAAACAGTAGTTATTAATGTTTCACTGTCAAACTGGGAGTTCACATCAATTTGGGTCCCCTAGTGGTCTGTCTTGGGTCTGGTACTAATAAATATTTTCATTAATGACTTGAATAATGGACTGGAGAGTCTGCATATAAAATTTGTGGATGATGCCATGCTGGGAAGGGTTGAAAGCACTTTGGAAGACAGCATTAGAATTCAATATAATCTTGATAAATTGGAGAAATAGTCTGAAATCAGTATCCTTAAATTCAATTAAAAAAGTGCAAGGTACTACACTTAGAAGGAAAAATTATGTGCACAATTATAAAATGGGGAATCAATGCCATACTGCACAAAAGGAGGTAAGAGGTTGATAGAGGATGCTTGATACTGAAGAAGTGTGGGGACGGAGGGAGCAAGATTCTCTTCGCTTTCGGTTATAATAAGATTTTAAAGACCTGGGGCATGACCCATCTGATTTTCTTTCATGACCAGTTGGTTGGCTAACTCTGGCCTAGATCAGAAGCCCATCTAGGGGATCCAGATATGGATGACTAAAGAGTCAGTAGTTCTTCATTCAATTGGGCTCCCTATGTAAGGCAAAGTATCACACATCGCTGTGGAGTAAGTTTTTGATAACTTGCAGAGGCCTTCTCTCTGTGCTGTGGCAGGATCTCTGGCTTTTACCTGTACATGTTTTTTCTTCTAGGTTTAGTCTCCCATTCACTTCCAAATTCTATAGATTCTTGCTTGCCAGAAATAAAACTGTAATTAGCTGGCACCAGAGCTTACTTTGCAATGAAAGAGGTACTGGAGCTCAAGCAATTAGGAGCTGGGTAGGGTGATCAGATGTCCCAATTTTATAGGACAGTCCCAATTTGAGTCTCTTATATAGGCTCCTATTACCCCCCACCCCCATCCCAATTTTTCACATTTGCTATATGGTCACCCTGGAGCCAGGGCTCAAGTTATTTATTTTATTTACATTCATAACCGATGCGGCAAGCCTAGAGGTGCCGAGGCTCAGCCGTGGCACAAATTAAGCACTGACTGGTGTAGTTCATTTACCTCAGACTTGTTAGATTTTTATAATGATTGTACATTTAGGGGCCTGATCTCAGTAAGAATTAATTTTACAGGTTGGGTGCAAAGTCAAAGGCTTATCACTTTAAGTGGTTGTAAAACAAAATGTTGTTAGACTGAATTATCAAACTCAAATTCTAGCACAGGCATTCTTTATAACCTTAAATCACAAGCAACCTTAATTCTGGCATTTCCTTGCTTTTCAGTGCTTGTCTTTGCAACTTTAATATTCTTTTGTCTATTTATTTTTGTGTATAATTTCCTAGTTTTTTAAAACGAAGCAAACTGAAAAAACAAAACTCACTTTGCAGTGTCTTTTTGGTACCCTGCCAGTAGAGCTGGGTGAAACTTTTCAGATGGTGTATTTTCCCAGAAATTCGGTTTTGACCAACCCAAAATGATTTTCAAACTTAACCTGATTAGTTGTGGCTGGGGAAAAAAATGTCAGGGCTAGCTTTGGAAAAGTGTGCATGCGTATGCTTTCAACCTCTCTCTCTCAGTGGCTATGAGAACTTGCCTAGATGTGGGAGACCTACATCTGAAGTAAGAACTTTAACTCAGATCTCCCCTTTCCCACATGAGTCCTAACTGCCAGGCTATAGCCCAGGGGTGGCCAAACCAAGGCTCATGAGTCACATGTGCTTCTTTTACAGTTAAAGTGCAGCTCACATATCCCCTCATGTTCCACCCCCATTCTCCACCTACCTGACTGGGAGAGGGGAGCTCAGAGCTTCTTCCCTGTGGCAGGATCAGGGGCTTCTGCCCAGTGAGGAAAGGGGTCTCGGGGCTGCAGCCCTGCAGGAGGTGCCTGCCAGGGCTTGGGGCGTCAACAAGAATAGGGCTGAAGCCCCAAACCCCGGCAGGTGCCCCTCACAGGGCTGAATCCCTGAGTCCCAGAAGGTGTGTCCAGCTCTTGAACATCTGAAGATTATCATATGAGACTCAGAGATAGGTAAGTCTGGCCACTTATCCACTTCAATAGGATAATTGGGGGGGTTGCTCTCAATGACTTTTATTGAAGCTGTTCCACTGTGTATAAATACTTAAATATTCATTGGGCCTTAGACATGGCGAGACTGTCTTAATCAGAAGGCAACAGAATCATTCTTGCTCTCTATTTGGCTTAATGAATGTTTAATTATTTATACACAGGGGAACAGCTTCCACGAGAGAGATTAAGCACAACCCACCCCAGATTTGTCTGTAGCCTGCTGATTAAGGCACTTACCTGGGAGATAGATGTGAATTTAAATCTGCACACAGACATCTGATCCTTGAGTTAACTTATTTTTGCAGTCATTTATTCTGTTATCTTCTATGCAGACCAGCACTAGAGGGGGATGACATTTTGTAGGAGAGTTTCACAGATACTGTTGGCAGCAGAGGAGTGGTAAGATTCAGGAATGTTGGCTTCTTGTAGAAGGGGGTTGGCCAAGGCTCGTCCCTCTCTGGAGCAGCGGGAAACCACACCGCTTCACTACGTCCTTTCAGCTGTGTTTGGGAATTAGCCTGGCCATGGGGTTCTCGCGTCATGGCCACAGTGGAGACAAGATACAACAGTTATGCCCACCCAGTTGGCAGATAATAATGAGTGAGTGGCTCAGACCCTCAAGCAGGGGCTGAGCAAACAGATAAACAGCAGCTCCAAGGGGCCTGAGAGAGGGGAAACTGCCACCCACAAGTTGGGTGGCAGGGGGGACGCAGGCCCACCCACTCCACTGTGTCCCAGCCCAGGCCCTTGCAGCGGCAGAAGACCTGTTGCTGTGTTACTGGGGATCCTGACTGCAATACAATGACGTAGGCTGTGGCAGTGCTGCAGCCAGTGTAGGGTCAGCTGCCCCCGGGCCACTTCCTAACTTCCCTTCAAGAGGTACCTGGGTCCGGACGGGTCCTCCAATGGGTCAAGCACCATAGGTTCCTTAGGGTAGCTGGGCGACGGGTAGACTTGGCAGCTCCTCCAGGTAGCTTGCAAGGGTGGGCTTAGCAGTTCCTCCGAGCTCTGGTCGGCATCAGGCAATCCATCCAGTCCTTGGATCAGCCACCGATTGCCGGGGTCACCCCACTAGGAGCGAGGCTACAGGCATCTGGCCTCTCCAGCGGCTGCTTCTCAAGTGAGCTCTTGGGTAGGGCTTTTATACTTCCTGTTCTGCACCTTGACCTCTGGCGGGTGCACGATCCACTGGCTCCACCTACTTTGGTGTCCGGAGCAGCTCATCCCTCTCTGGGGTGGCGAGGAACAACACTGCCTTGCTACACTTCTATTCCAGTTTTTGAAGGGCAATTTGCTCTAATAGACATGGATTCTTCTGCCTGTTTCCTCCTGCCCCTGTCCTTTCTCCTCCCCAACCATGACTCTTCAGCTCATTCTCTCTCCTCACCCAGGCAGTCCTAGTTGCTACACTTTAGTTTCTCGTCAGTCTTGCATAGCCATTTCCAGTCTGTTTACTCACCAGCATTGTGTCCCGTGTCAGTACCCAGCGAGTCCTTCTCTCTCTCCCCCCTTCCTGTCTCCTTGTCCAATTTCCCTCTCTCCTTCATCCTGGCCTCCAGTCTCCCATCCCTCCCATGTCTCCTATTCCTCTCCTCACTGGCTCCCTATCTTCTTCCCTGGGTTCCTTCTCCAGTTTCAGTGTTCCACACCCTCTCCCTGACTCATTGTTCTAGTTTCTTTGCCCAGACATTCCTAGTTCACACACCCTCATAAGCTGGCTCCTCATCAGTTCTGTTTTCCCTCCTCCTACCTTCTAATCAAGTGGTTCTCAGTCATCTTCCTTGGCCACTTCCTATCTTCAATCCCAGCTTCTTATCCAAATTTCATCTATCCCCCACACCAGTTGGCTCTGTCAGTCTCCTTGCCCAGCCATCACAGTCTTTCCCCAACCAGCTTCCCTCTTTGCCATTCCTGCCAGTCTCAGCAGGGGAGGTGGGAGACACCTTGCCCTAATTTCCTGGCCCCTGTGGTCTGGTTCTTGTCCCCTCTGCATTTGAACCAGGCAGTTTCCTCCTCCTCCTCCACACTGCCTGGGCACCAACGGGGGTGTGGAGGAGTCACAGGATTGACAATCTCCCTGCTCTCAATTCTGGTACTCTCCCTGGGGCAGCCCTAACGAGCACATAGGAGCAATTTCTGGGAAATTCCTTCTGAGCCCCAGGCTGGAGCATGGCCAGTGCAAATGGGAATTTCAGGAAATTTACCTGAAAATTTCTACTGAGCATGTGCAGACTATTTTTTCCCCTCAGTCTTATAAATTGGCCAAATTTGGGGTCATTATCATAGGGGTGGCAAAAGGCACGTCCCTGAAACAAAGGCCATCTGCCTGCCACATTTCAACTGTGAAGAGTGAGAAGCTAGAGCTTGTCAAAAGGCCCCCGGGATTTTTTAAATGTGAACAATACATTTTTTTCCTAGCATCATTCTTGGAAATGGCTGAGCCACTTTTGCTGGAATAAAATAAAATATTCACCCCACAATGTATCCTAAGGCAAACAGAAAAATTCATCCCAAATGGGTTACAGTTTGGTGTGTATAAGCAACTGAAAACAGCATCTTATGATAGGAAATGAGGGTCAGTCCTAGTAGGGGTTGATAACAGCCCTGCCTATAATAAACATTCACAAGACAAGACTAGCCGTATGCTCCACACGAATCCTAGGGATGACATTCTGTTCTCTGCCTCTAAAACCAGCACAGAATTCGCAGCCATATGGAGTGGAGGCTAAAATGAGTTTGTCACCTTTGCACCCTTTTGATCACGGTTTTCTCTGGGGATTCTGGGGATCTTTCTGGCTTTCAACAACTCCCTTAAGCACTGTGTGGAATCTTTGCAGCACTGCATGCTACAGTCCTGGCCTACCTGTTTTGTAAGAGCTTCTAAAGGGGTGCTTAGAGGGCAGCCTTAAAGCTGTCTTCTGCAATGTATGTGATGGGGACTCCACCTCCAGGTGGGTATGGAGCTTTTATGATCCCTGTACACTGCTCTAGATCTTCCTTTGCACCAGATGAGACCAGAAAGAGAGGGGTGAGGTTCTCACTTCAATGTCTGTCTTCTTCATGCTCACCTTGTTGTCTGCAGGTCTCCCCTAGATGACTCCCCTAGTCCACTTACTGGACTCATCTGTAAAGCATTCCTCTCTGAAGTGAGTGCTGGGTGAGCATTTTACACAGCATTTGACAATGTAAGCCAGTGCACGTGGATGCTCTGAACCACTCCTGGAACTGCTAATTCCCCTCTCCCCCTTTTCTTTAAAACACAAAGTAACTTGTTTGTCTTAAGACACAATAACTTTTCTTCTAACACACTAACGAAAACCTCTACTGGTTTGCATACCAACCTCATTCTCATCTAATACACATGCTTTGTACTATTCAATCAGTTTAGGCAGTGGATCTGATCCACTTTTGTTTAGTTTGGGGGAGGAAAAATGATGAATCAATTCAGAATTATTTTGGTGCCATGGCTCATTGCATTTTTCAGAGTGTTTCTAGATACGCGAGCTTCTTAGATCTGTGGCTAGAATCATCCTTCAGCTTTATTCAATGTCAAAGAAGAAATACATAATTATTGAGTGTGGAATACATAAAAGCATATACCCACATCACTTGTTTATGTTTAGGAAGCAAAAAAATCTCTCTTTGAAGTCCTCTTAGATGGAACCCTAAAATGACATATTAATTCTGGTGTTACAGGAAGAAAATAAGACCTTTCCATCACTTTCATTTGCTATTATTTTCAGTAATGGAAAAATTGCCCCATACTCCACAGAGATCACAGCACACTTTAGCAGTGACCATAGGAAATGATGGCTTTCTATCCAGCTAAAATTTTGTGCCCAGCATGAGTGCAGTGGCTGGACAATCTGGATCGCTGTGGGGAGTAATGCTCTCCTCCCTCCCATTAGAAACACACGTCTCCATGCTTAGGAGTAGGAGCAGAAAGACTTTGAGGCTGTTACTCCAGTTTAAACAGGCTCCATGGCCTAAATACCTCTGGGAGGTTGGCAAATGAGCTGGGGATCAGCATAGCAGTGGATTCTTTGCTGTGTCCTCAATGAGCTACTTGCATGTCACCATGTCAGGAATCCCAATGGAGTTCATCTTTGAGCTATGTGTGGGAACTAGACAGGCTTCTGGCATCTGCTTCCTTACTAAGGAAGAAAACATGAACATCCTCTCTGTCAGTGTCTCTCTACTTTGGAGGCTTAGGGTGGGGGAAGGATGGGGAAGGGAAGAGGAGGTGGCCACGAAGTGAGTCAAGATGCAGAAATTCCATAATCACAAAAATGTAGACTATTTATTCCAATAGGTTTTTTTCTCTGATGAATATCCTAACCCTGAATACCAGTGGTACTATTCCTAAAGGTTGTAGAGCTTTATTGTTAAAACACCTAATTGGGATTCAGAGCATGTGCATTCTATTCTTAATTTATGGAACTTCAGTTTCCCCATCTGTAAATGGGAATGGCAATACTTGCCTATGTCAGGGAACCATTATTTGTTAATGTTTTTCAAATGCCATGAGATTTGAAGTGCAAAATATTCCCAGAAGTACCTGTGGCTAAGAAGACTTTTTGGAGAACTGAGTAGCAAGCTGAGACAAATTTCTCGTCTTTTTTCCCTTGCAAATCTAATCTGAAAAGAAACACAAAATGCAAAGACCGATCTGAGATCCAATATGTGAAAATATTCCAGTATTAATCAGCATGAGTAGTTAAAAAAGAACAACCCACAATTCAGACTTAAAACACCTGATTAACTTCAGATTGATTTATAAATCAGTTCCCTAATAAACTAGTCTTTCCTTTTTCTGAAGTAGGTAAGTTAAAACAGATCTATTTATCTGCTAGATCAGGAATCTAAAAGATCCATTCATCCATCTACTCCATAATAGTAATGACTACTATCAAGAAGAATATTATGTGGAAATCAGCAGCAGAATAGAACTTCCTTAGCATTAAAAAAATTAATCCCACCCATTGTTACACAAACATGACCAATAATGTTCTGAAAAAACAGCAATTTAGCATTCATTTTATTTCAATTTTTTGTTCTCCATCTTTTTTTCTTTTTTACATTTTGTTACTGTTTTGAAAGGTTCCCCCACATTCAGTCTTTTTTGCTGTGTTTGGGACACAGTGTTTCTTTTATTATGTATTCTTTTATTATTCTTTGTTTCTTTTATTGCCTCTTGCAAAGCATCAAACTGTGCTAAAACCGGTTTTTGTATACAGAAGAGTTAAAGGAATGATAATTGACAGTGATGAGGCTGGTTTTGCCTTGAGTCTAGCAAACAAGTCTGAGTTGTGAGTTCATTTTTTTAAACCACTCATGCTTTTTTATTTTAAACTAGTCTAACAAATAGATCTCAAATAATCCTTCTCTTCCAGATTTGTTTCTTTTCAACAGATTAGTTTTGCAGCAGAGGTTTTTTTCTTTTGCCCACGCACAATGAACAGAGTGTCTCAGCATGTGTATAATAGAGGGAAACCTATCAAAATTGCCATCCATTGTGTCCTGCAGCTTCAGAATTGTACTTCAGAATCTTGTTTTCACATAAAATTGTTTATGCCCTTATCATTGCAAAGATAACCTTCAGATTGTGAACTAACCATTAACCAAGGCCATGTTGTCTTTTTGAGTTTGCAGAGAGCCCAAAACAAGAGCTCGGAGAGATGTGAACTTACCCAATTCCTTTCAGTTCTCGCACTGGATGTAGTGATTTCTTGATTAGGTAATTTGGCACATTTTCAGGGATGCCACAGGATTCAAAAATTTGTCTGCAAAATTTACCATTTTGCAGAAGCCACTTGCATCATATTTTCTTTTGCCTACTGGCCCTGCCAAACTCTCCCCGGTAACCACCCTTGTTCTCCAGCTGTCCCTAGAAGGGAGAGTTAATTGGGTTACAGTTTCAGCTTCTAATAGAAATAGCTTTTCAATGGAGCAGTTTTCCCACTTGAAAATTCTGATTTGATGGGACTGAAATGTTCCATGGAAACACAGAAATTCATTGGAAACCATCTAGACAGTCTGTCTGTCTGATTTCCTGCCAGCCCACTGGCTGGTGGGATGCCCAGCTCACCAGGCTGCCTGGCTCTCTGGCTACCCAGCTACCCAGCCAAAAAGATTTTTATTCTCAATGGGAATGAAGAGTCAGAAATGCAATATTTCCCCCTGGATGGGAATTCAGTTTGCTGTACTACTCAGTCTCATCTTTTCATGAAACCAGGCAGCAGGGGTATAGCGAGCTAGAGCTGGAGTCTAGCCTGCAGCCAGAGAACAAGGAGAAGTAGAAGCATATTCTGGTACTCGGTTCTGTGGAGAACGGCATAATAGGGAAAGGAAATAAGTCATAAAATTGGCTTACTTGGCACACGTGACTGGGGCAATAGGATGGAGGTTGTGAGCTGGGATTCCAGGACAATGCCATGTTAGCAGAGGTCTATAGAGAAGGGCCACTGGGAGAGCATAATAAATAAAAAGGGCCCATCACTGAAAATAATCACTGCTGTAAACAATTATAGCTGATTATGCATTTGGGTGGAGAATGGGAATGAAGGTTTGTTCATAGAGAGACAATAAATATTGCTACGGGATTTAGGGGTTCTTGCCATAGAATGTAAGAGTCTTTGACACAAAATTTGGTCTCATTGGAGTACTGTACATTATGATGTAATAGCATTTATCCATGAGTTTTCAAATGAGCACAAATCCTCTGTCCCTGAAAGTCAAAACGTGTGTGTGAGACCATGCAGAAAATTAAATTAGTAAATTCATACATAAAGTTTAAATAAATGTTCTGTTTTGAGTAGTCTTTAAGCACAAGCCAGTTCTACCTCAACCTGGGCAGAATGCCAGATCTGCCTTCAAATGGGAACCATTCCAAGATTATAATACAGAACAGCCTAAATCTATTTGTTGCTTGTTTTTTTTAAAGATACCAGATTGTTCATATAGTTGTTGATAGCTGCCTAAATTATGCATTACAATATATATATATATATATGAATAATACATGTATTTGAACCAAAAGAAGTTTAAAGGGTAAAAAAAGATGGTTTTGAAAAATATATATATTCCACAGAAAGCACTTGAAAGTAGCAGTTAAGAAGCACAAATATAACCAGTTGTCCTGGTTATAGGAGAGAGAGAGAAGGAGAGAAATTGTAATCTAAAAGTTCTAGTAAAGTTTTTGGCTGAAGATTAATTTTAATTAGTCTAACACAATTCATCATAAGTAATGTGTTTCACAAATAAGCATCTCTCTCTGCCCTTCCGACACCCTGTGATGACTAGCACATATGTTACTTAAAATGATTAACTGGAAATCTCATGTGGTAGCAGAGTACAAGGTGACTATAATTCTGCCTTCTTACATGCATGGTTTTATAGATGCGTATCTTAAGGGATTTATTCACATATTAATACTTCAGGATTTAAACACATACCTCTACCACACATTCATTTAAAAAAATACTCTTGAGGGCCAGATTCTCTTTCTAGTTAAGTTAATGGGAATTTTTGACTGAGCTCCAAATTGTTTTAATCTAAAAGTATAAAACAGGAATTTAGTATTGCAGAAAATTATTCTGCATGGATTAAATGAACATTTTATATTTTCTTCTATTGCTGCATATATATTTTTTCTCTAGACAAAAACTCTGCAATGTGCAGTATTATATCCTTTTACACTTCTATTACGCTGCCAAAGGGTAAGGATTTTCAAAGCATCTTAGCAGTTTATAGCTTGTCTGGCTGAAAGAGAATACTTTCAAAAAAACTAAAAGCATAACAAAATAAAAAAAACAACCTCACCCTGAGGCAGAAACCTGGCATGGAAGATTTCAGTGTGGATGGTTAGTCTGGCAAAGTTTATAAAACACTGAATACAGGGTCATTGAATGGGGAGTGTTGGATGTAGGTAAATAGGAGTGGCTACTTGCATTGCCTATGATTAAATACTTGAATACTATAGAATATAACATAATCTTTGTCTTCACATGTTTCAGTGAGAGAGATGAGCTTGTTTTTGTATGTATATCTTATCTAGCTGTTGAGAGATTGACCAAAAAGTGAAAGTGGAGCGTGACCTGCAAATCTTGCTTCTTCACACAGAAGAAACAGTGTCTCCAGGAGGAAACAGAGGCTCAAGGGGAAACAGGCTGGGGAAACAGCAGTGGGAGAGAGGCTCAGGAAACCACAGGTTGGGGGAGAGGGGATCAAGAGGTTGGTAGGGAAAAAATGGGACAGGGCCTCATCTGGAATTAGGGGCTTCTTTATTTCTCTAGCATGAATACACAAAGATAAGGGGACATGGACAGGGATCTCCCTCTGCTCAGCAGAAATCCTGAGGTGAAGCTAGTCAGGGATGAAACCCTCTCTCGTCCCACCAATCTTCCCAAACAATTTAGTTTGGGGGAAAAAAATGTGAAAAAAGGAGAGAGAGAGGGAAACAATGGAAAAATAACAGACAAACTGTTCTATATCAGAAATAGCCCAGTATGTCAAAGTACTGGATTTTAAATCCTTTCATTTCCCCTTATCACTTTTTAAAATTGTATATGATTTTCCCATACAAGGTGACATCTGTTAGGGAAATGGTATTTTTTTGAACTATTGTTCACATTGTGAATTATATAATACTGTCTCGTAGTAGCCCCTGCTAATCCCAATCTTGGCTCAGGACCCCATTGTAGAAACACAGGACTAAAAGATGGTTCCTGCACTGACGAGTTTACATTCTAAGTAACATACCAGAGAGACAATAGGGGGATTCAGAGGGACAAATGGGGGAGCATGATGAAACAATGACACAATGCTGGTTAGTGAGCTAGGCAGTGATCTCAGAACAGCAGCTGCCTGACTCTTGTCACATTTTTTGCAGGCGTCACAGCAGAGGAGAATTTGAAGGAGAATGAGGTGGCTTTGCAGATGTTTAGAGAGCACTGCTTATGCTTTGAGGAGCAGCAAGAGTAGCTTGTTTGAAAATGTAACAAGTCGTGATGAAGGCTGGGATTATTTGAACAGGAGAAGGCACTAACCTCTCAATAGCATGTGTATATTAATACTCAGTAATATACTAATAATGTATATCACAGTGTTAAGACTGGGTCGATTGTACAGAAACAGAAGAGAAAATCTCTGTCCTGGAAATCTTACAATCTTAACTTGTTTTCTTTCCTCTTAAAATACAACATGTAAATATTAGTTTCAAAATACAGGAAAACTCTTCATGTTCACCTTTTACTTTGGTATACTGATCTGGAAGAGCTAATCTGACTAACAAGCTCTGACTTTATGGCTTTTTATAATGGCAGCAGTTGAATCCTTTATTAGACAATCAGATTGTTCTCCCACGTCTGGCTATTTTTCAAGATGAACTCATGCAAGTTTCTCTGACAAAGTTGTTGCATATCTGCTCTTTGATTTAGCAAATTGGTTACTCTACACATGGCTGGCTTTCTAAGCAGTTTCTCATGTCAGAGAGTCTGATTCATTAGAAATTAGGCCAACTATGAAGTAATTTTGGACTTAGCTCAAGGAAAAATTGAAAATGTACAATCATGTACCAACATCTCTATTGGTGGCAATTTGTTCTACTTTTTCATTGTGTAAATATCCTCCAGTTATTGTCCCCACTGTTATAGACCATCAAAAGAAGCAGGATCTACGGCCATAGTGGCGTGGCTCTAACAACAATGTTCAACAACGAAAGAAGAGTAATGGTGCTATAAAATTAAATTATAGAATAGGGAATCTTAATCCGGGGGCTGTGGCCTCTCAGGAGGTTGTGAGGTTATTATGGGGGGGGGGACCCACGAGTTGTCAGCATCCACCCCCAAGCCCTCCTTTGCCTCCAGCATTTATAATAGTATTAAACATAAAAAATAAAAAGGGGGGCTCATACTCACCAGCTTGCTGTGTGAAAGGGATCACCAATACGAAAGTTTGAGACCCACTGTAGAATAATTTAGAGTCTGAAGGAATCAGGCTGAAAGGGATTGAAAACTGCCACTGGAATTTTTTACTAAATTAAAAGGACTCTCAAGCCCTGTTCTCAAACAATTGCGCATATGCTTACCATTACTTCTGAGCATACTGTCAAGTCTGTGTTTACTTGTGGTAGTAAAATTAAGCATGTGCTGAAGTGTTTGCAGGATCAGGGCCCTAATAGTGGCAGTATTCTCTGGTTTTCCCATCCTGTGAGGTATTGGAACCCTTCTGGGATCTGCAAGATCACTCATCCTGGTTCACTGAGGCACATGGTGGTTGTTAAACACCATTCTGAATATGAGGGTACAGGTAGTAGCTCTCTAGAGAGAAGCTTGGTTTTGGTGGCAAACTGATCCTAAAGAAGTCACATAGCAAAAAGGCCTAGACTAGTAATAAAACCAAATCCTAGCAAAGAAGTGACTTTTTGACCTTATCTAGAATGTAGGTAGCCTTTTGTTAGAGTAGGATGGAGATTTCAGCAATAAACAAGTGCCAAATTATAACAAAACCATCAGCTCATATGCTTATCTTAGTTTGCTTCATGGTGTACCTTGCTTTTAAACTTTTTTCTGGGAACTCGTTTCAGAGTTTTGAGGGATTCATAATTACTCTCTCTGTTTAAAAAATATACTCTATTTTCAGTCAGAATTTGTCTAGCTATAACTTCCAGCCATTGGGCTGTGTTATACATTTCTCTGACAGATTGAAGAGCCCATTGTTAAATATTTGGGTAGGTACTTTTGCCCATTCTTGTTATAATTTTTTCACTGAAATTTACTTGAGTAAAACCACTTTTTTTGTATAAGTAGAACCCTTTCTACTTCCCAATATAAATGGTTATTGTAAGTAACATTACTAGGAACTTATGTAAGTCAGTCCAAGAAAGGTGGAATGGAGAAGTAGAAGTAAATGTTTGTGCATTTCTCTGGCATCTTAGATGCCTTTCTGTTACTGTCTCATTTTCTACCACCTTGGAGCTGCCTTCCCAGAACTGTTACTTGGCTTGATGCCAAATCCTGTATTCTTTAGTACCCTTTAGTATTATTTAGAATTCAACCACATAATTCTCCACTGGTGCAACTCCTTTAGAGGTCACAAAGGTGGAAGGAAGATGTATGAACAGGATGGTCAATTGATAGCCTAAGCCCTGTCTGTACTACAGCTGGAACTGCACTGGAACTGCACCAATGGAAAACTGACTTTTCCCCAGTGTAGACTTCCCCCTCAGGAGAGGGTAATTTGTACATAGGGTGGTGCTATCTATTGAACCTGGATAGGGATTCAGCTCACGCAGAAACCCACATGTACTGATTTACCACTGCATAACATATAGCACCTTTTTCATTGGTTGTATCTGTCCCAATAAATCTTAGTTTAAAACTGTCACTCTGCTAGCTTATTGTGGTCCTTGTGAAGATCCTATCCATCTCTGCTCATTTTTATTAGGTAGTGGCATAAAATATGGACAAGATTAATATATTTGACAACATAGGGTTGGTACCTGTGTCTCTTGGAAAAATTAAGCTAGTGGTCTCTTGTGCATAATAAACCATGTCATCTCCTGATGCATACAGATGCAGTCAAATAATTTAGAAGAATTTGGTACAGTCAGTAATGTTTCCTAACAATTAATTTGGTTAGAATAGTAATTAAATTCCCACTGCTGTCCATATTAACATAGTAACTTGCATCTGATGAAGTGGGTATTAGCCCACGAAAGCTTATGCTTCAATACTTTAGTTAGACTTTAAGGTGCCACAGGACTCTTTGTTACTTCTCATATTAACATAGTAACAACAGGAGGAGTGATCAAATTTATAACAAATAGCTAAATATAAATCAAAACAATTTTGCTTGGGATGTCAAACACTATGAAAATAAGTCTCAGCTCAAACATGGGTAAAGAGTTTCAATCAGACTTCTGAGGTATTTTCCTCTGAATTCAATGTTATAGTTCTGAAAGCTATTTCATTTATTTTGTCCCAAAAGGCACATGCTTTCTTTGGCTTTCCATTGTGAATGTCCATTTCAGAAGCAAGTGTGCAAAGCCATTTAGGGGCCATTTAAGGGCAAAATGAAAGGAATTTTTGGGGGAGGTCTTGAGGGAATTAAAATTTAAGAGCAATAAGAGATGGAGGTAGGCAACAGTAAGAATACAAATAGTCAAAAGAGACCATCATAGAATACAAATGAGATCAGTAAGATATAGCAACGTTAGTAAGATTTTTAGTGAGGTTCTTTGCTAAAATTTGTATTTCAATTATATATAAAATTCTCTTTAGGCATATGGTAAAATGTGCACTCTGACAATAAGGAATAATAGCCCTAGTATTTTAAAACTAAACTAAAAATGTTTTCTAAATTCACAAAAAAAGTAATGAAACACATTTAAATATAGCCGTGCATGTTTGATATAAGGGAAATAGTCTGTGTGCAGAGCTCTAAGCCATAGTGCAACTCATAATTTATGTAAATGTACTAAGATCCTCATTCAAAGCTCACTGAATTCTAACTACCTGTGTAAAACCAGAGTAACTCCATATATTTAGTATATACTATAAATCTTATATGCATGATGTGTCTTTTAAAATGCAAAATGCTTTTGAAAGATACTGTCAACTGTGCTACTCAAATTGCTATGGTACTAAATACTGCTGGCTGAATACTTTTTTAAAAAAAGTACCTCTCCCCCCTCACTCCCCCCCCCACACTTTTTTTTTCCCAGATGAAAACTTTTATAACTGGCTTTGGTACTTGTGACTCTTTTCATATAAATGATTTGATTTTGTCTTCGGGAATGCTTCCAGAAAGTGAAGTTCACACAAACATGTTTGCAGTGGAAGTATTCTGTGGGCTATATTGCAGTCTACTTGCTCCTGTTTTTTGAAGCTTGTCCTACAAATAGGGAGTAGAGCCATGTGAAGAGCATAAAGTCCAGGATCCAGTTGAAGCTAAAAGTTCACAAACAACCCATAGTATACACCAAAATATTTTTACATTTAAGTTTTTGGTCAAATAATAAATCAATCTGTAATCACAGTTTGAGCACATTACATTTGTCAACAATTCACAGCAAAAAGTTCACCCAGTCATAATAGTTATTAATTCTTGCAGATCAATAGCTTTTGCAATAAGTTGGCACACTATTAACATCAGGTAGGAATTTTGTTAGGTAAGATTAGATGACCGTTATGGTCCCTTCTGTCTTTAAATCTGAGTCAGTGGGCAAAAGTGCTATTTTAATTAGCCAAATCGCAAATCATTTCAGTGCATTTCCAAATAAAGTGATCAGTGATTAAAGTGAAAAGCTGAAGGATTTTCTAATATAATTTTTTATTTTGATTATGTTCATTGCAATTTTAATTGTAAAAGCTAGTTAATAAAATAATTGACTGCCCCTTTTTCTGAAGTTAAATCTCCTGTTTTCTTGTCTGCTTAGTTTTCAATGACTTAACTTGGGCCCCGATCCTGCTTTGTGACCCACAGTCTGCGCACACGGAAACACCTTGACTTCACCAGGGCCCTGCAGGAGCTCAACAGTCTACACACAAGGATCTCGATACAAGACTGGGACCTTATATTTAACAAGAGCCATATTGTATAAGAAAACCTAAATGTTGCCTATGAAAGACAGCAGCATTACTTCCCCCTTGTTTATTACATTCTTTCCCCTTCTGCTGACTTTTCTCACTTCGTTCCTTTCCTTCTTCCTTGTCAATCCATTTTACTTGTCAATCTTCTTTCTTTGCTTTTTTTCCTCTCATCCTTCCACTCTATCCCAGTGGCTATTCCTCAGCGGGAAGTTTTTGAGCTTAAATTTGAAAATGAAATAGAGGAGTTACAAGTCTTAGACTTGTGTTGCAACTGGACTTAAAAAAAGCTTGATCCTATACCATTAACATTAATGGGAGCCATGTCAAGCCAATCAAGAATGTTTCTCATTCTCCCAGTAGTCAATATGCTACTGCAAGCCACTGGGAGGCATTATAAGTATTTAATTTAAGAATAATTTATACAATTTCTTGTCTGCCTCCTCCCCCTGACCTTCTCCTCCCCCATGTGCACACACAGCAAATGAATTAGAGAAACTGATAAAATGTTCAACAATCATGAACAGGAGATAATATAATAATTTAGAAAAATCATAGTCATTTGTATGCATCAGAGACATCAGACAACATTGCTTTAGTTGCAGTTATAAATCCTATTGGAGAGGATTAAAATAAGTGTTTCTTTCAGAATGCTAAAGTTAGATTTGAAGGACATATTGCACATGAAGACACTATAAAAGCCCAGTGTAAGATTAAGTGCTTATGATATTTTTGGCAAGAATATCAGAATAACTTACACAAAATAAAGGAGTTATTTTTGGATGTATTCTTTTTGGAAATACGTGACCCACAGGGAAAACATCAGAATTATTAGGCTAAGGGTTCAATGGGGAGGGAGCCTAAATTACCTTTATGTTCCTAGAGATTTTACCTCCAAGACAGGTCCTTATGCATGCAAAAGTTTTGAAACCACTGGGAATCATCCCATACCTGGCAACACTATGCGGTCCCACCAGTCTGTGCTTGTTTCCTGGTCCCAGAATTGGCGTTGCATGGTATGAGCCTGCCCCAATGATCCCATGATGTCCCAATTGCCAAATCCCATGCTCTGAGGGAAGTCCGTGTCCATGTCCTCATCACTATCATCATCATGCTGTCGTCACCTCCTCACAAGGTTCTGCAAATACTGCAGGTTAATGTGCAAGGAGTTTCCAATGCTCACTACTGCAGCAGTGATCTGAATGGGCTCCATGCTTGCAGTGATATGGCATCTGCATGGGTAATCCATGAAAAAAAGATACGAAATGATTTTCTTGCCATTGCTTTCACGGGGGGGGGGGGGGGGGGGGGAGGGAGAGAGGGAGAGGAGATTGACACCATGTATCCAAAACCACCCATGTCAATGTTTTTGCCCCATCAAGCATTGGGAGCTTAATCCAGAATTTCAATGGGTAGAGGAGACTGCAGGGACTGTGGGATAGCTACCCCAGTGCACCGCTCTGAGAATCGATGCTAGCCACAGTACTGTGGACGCACTCCGCCAACTTAATGTGCTTAGTGGGGACACATACAATTGACTGTATAAAATTGCTTCTGAAAAATTGACTTCTATAAAATCGACCTAATTTCATAATGTAAACAAACATACCCTTAAGTGGGGTAGTATGGGGAAGCACTCCTTTCTTCTTGTTTTTTCTATGCTGACCCTTCTATATAACTAGTTCAGTTCTACCTCTATGTGTAATAGGTACAGAAGTGGATTTTTTGACCGACCCTCTCTTTTAGAGCCCTGCTTTTCTGTTGCTGCCTTGTGGCAATTGGGACACATTGAAGTTAACCACGCTACACTGATTGGCTCCAGCTGAATACCTAGCCCACTCTAGAGAGTCCAAATTTACTCTCTTCTTGTGGTTTTGGTATTTATTGGTAAATTAAATAATCAGAACAGAAAATGTAAATCAATGGAGCTCACCTGATTTGCAGCAGCTGAGGATCTGGCCCCCATAGGGAAGAGTCCATCAGAGCTGGATGGGAATTTGGAACTGCTTATAATTGTCTACTTCTCATCAGTATTAAATTTATTTTGTAAAAAGCATTTAGAAGAAAACTCGAACTTTGCATAGGAAAAAACAAACCATATAATCTGTCTGAATTTCATAAAACGAGACGTGTGTGTCTGTCCATCTGTTTTAGAGAGAATATGAAGGAGATTAGGTTAATAGAAAGCCAAACAATCAATCAGAAAACCCCATACTGTTTGTTAACCAGTCAACTTAATACTGTCCTCTCTAGTACAGAAAGGAAGATTGAAACATATAACATTGCATAAAGAGGAGTCCCAAGCTGTATTTAAAAAAAAATCTAGAAATTCCGTTTACAAAACATCCAGTTAATTAAGAAGCAACAAATTAGCATATCTGTAAATTATTTGTATAATCTGATAGCAAATGCAGAGTTTAGCCGGGGGGATGATATCAAATACATGACCTACTAAACTAGCTAATGCAAATCAAACTATCAGACCCTAATTTCTGCTTATATGGAAATAATACTCAAGTGAAACATTCGGCTTGTCTTCACTACTGGGGTAAATTGGCCTAAATTATGCTACTCCAACTATGTGAATAATGTAGCTGGAGTTGACGTAGCTTTGGTTGACTTACCCCAGTGTCCTCACTGCGCTGCATCAATGGGAGACATACTCCAGTCAACTTCCCTTACTCTTCTCAGAGAGCTGGAGTACCTGGGTTGACTGGAGAGTGCCTCATTGTCAATTTAGCTGGTCTTCACTAGATCCTCTAAATCGATCCCTGCTGCATCTATTGCAGCAACATCAATCTCCACATAGTAAAGAAATGGAAGGAAGAGGAGGAATAGAAGCCACCTGCAAACTACCCAAAATATCCTGAAATTGAATAAATTCATGGGGAATTCCATCCATTTCCAAGGAGCTGCTTCTCTAAAACATGACAGTTGACTCTTCAAGTCAAAACCTAGCCTATCCCAGGAGCCAGGTAAAATAAATTGCAAAACTCAATGATTATTGCTTTAATGGGGGGGGAGGGTAAGATTCTTCTTTTTTTAAATAAACTGTATTAGGTACAAGAAGACAGATGGGAATAAGTGTTTATCTTGTTAGATCATTACCATTCCACCTTCGTCCTTGATGAGCTGTGTTCTACCCAGAAGCACTTGTAGCCAACTATAATTCCACCCTAGAATGTGTGCTGTAGAGCTATTGGGCTGAACCCAAAGTAAGGATGGAAATGGACTACCAAACCGGCACTTAGTTTTAGCTACACTACTCTTTAAAAGCGGAGAAAAATCTTCTAACTCCAGGTTTAAAAGGAATCTGTTTAGGATTATATTTTTAGATATATATAATCTACTCAATAATGTAAATCTGGTCTTTATATATTTCAAGTTAAAGAACTTCCTGTTTTTATTTTCATAATTTCCCTTCTTAATATAACAACCTTTAATAAAGTTTCAAAAATACTTTTTTAAAATTTTGATATCAACATTTTGAGCCAGCTAACAAATACCTAGCTGCCTATAAAAATAATATAGTAAGGGTCTAGTGATATATAGTACTGAATTTGAAAATGATCTATTTCTATTATAGCTAATGAATGTGGGCTTTTTTCACAATATTTAGATAAGATTAAGGCCAAAGAAATGTCCGGATTTGTATATATTAATGGAATAAAATATGCATTTACATGTAAGTCTTTCTCTATTTTTAGCATATAATGATTTTTACATTTGATGAAGGAGAAACCAGCAAGTTTGTTACATAAAAAAAATCTTGTTTGCTTATGTGCAGATGTCCTCATTTTCTCATAATTAGGAAGCTCTTGCTGTTCTACCAGAGCAAGCAAGCAAGCCTGAAAGGGAAGCACCTGCTACCATTTTAATCCCAAGGAAAGAGGTTCATCCAATTAAACCCTATTCTAAAATAAGATTTATTAAGAGAGGAAAAAGCTTGTGAAAAACAGTTAGAGGCTTTTAATTTATGCATTTTTCAATCAGCTGATGTTTGTCTTCAGTGTTTATAAATAAATATAACAACATGCAAGAGGCCATTATTTTAGAACTGCTAATAAAGCTGTTAATCATAGTGTGAAAACCCCCTGCATTAATCGTTCTTTGGATCTAATGGATAAATTCAGCAATAGCATGCATCATCTAGCTGGAAGTCTTTATTTTGTCATCCTGCAGCTGGACGACACTTCTAATGTGGCGCATAATATTTTATATCTGCACCTTTCTTATCAAAGCTTCTAGGGTGCATGTTTGCAGACGACACAGTGTGTAAGAAGTTGGGAGGAAGATGAAGGTCATAAGCACCTAGATTTTAAACCAGTTTTGTATTTCAAAGGTGCTGGGCGGGACAGGAATGTAAACCGTATGTCAGAAATTGCAGGACAAAAGTAAATACAGTTGATTTCCCTAACAGGTTACATTCAAAGAGGCTATGAAGGAAAAAATCACACCCTCTCTTCTATATCCCTCAAGGACCACAGATGCAGCAAAACCTATAGAGCTCTCCTGTGCAAGGAGAGGGGAGGATTTCAGTTTAGGGATGATACTGAAAGGTGAAGGAAGTAAGCCTACTCCTTCGGGACCTAATTTGGCCTCTCTCTGGCAATTTCCCCTGTTAGGGGTAGAGGGATAGGCAGGAGCTTTAGGCATTGTTAGTAGGCACAAAGTGGCTTGGGTGGATAAGCCATCGTGGACTTCCTTGCTCCAATATTGGCAATGAAGTAGAAACAGTTTAGTTTAACAAGGACAGAGGGGTACGAAATGGGGGGGAAGAAATCATAACAATCATAGCATAGATGAAGATGGCTCCCAGTTAGTCCACCCCGAAACATCACAAATAGTGGAACTTCCCTTTCACTAGTGAGACTGTTCTAGAATCTAAGGCCCTGATCCTGCAGCTGATTCTGTGAGCTGCACAGTCACTTCCAGGATCAGGTCCTAATAGATTTCATAGACAGAAGGTTCTGTTTTTTTAAAATATATAATCAGTATAGACTTTTTCTTTTTCTTAAATTTGTACTATTATAACTAGTCCAATTTAGCATCTTCAATAATAATACTCCATCCTTGGTGCTTTCAGCCTTCAAATATTAGAAGACAGTTATCATATCTGTCCTACCAACCTCTTCTGAATTATAGTTTAGCCAAAGCACTCGTATGTAGTGACTTTTTAAAAGAAAAATAATTTAATCAATTCCCCTAGCACTTCACTCATTTTGCTATTTCCCCAGAATACCCTCTCCATCTTTTTGTTAGTGAGGTGTCCAGAACTGAACACACACAAAATAAAATGATGTAAACTTTCATAAAGCCTTAGAATTAATTCAAAGAAAGCACATTCTTTTTGCTCCTTATTTTTCTTTAAAAATGGCAACTTAGATCAAATTTACCTTCACAAAACCTTCAAGGATGGTTCATCCTTTTTTCTTTTACTGCCCCTAGCTATTAAAAATAATTGGAAATCGTAACTTGTTCTGAAGATCGGTAATGATGCCCAACTTTTCCTGTTAAGCAGCCTATGCACAGGCAAATGAAAGCTTCTGGAAAGTTGTTGGTTTCCTTTTATAATGCCAATTTCCATTGCCACTGTCTGAGAAAAGTAATTTATTTATTTATTAGACCAGGAAGCAGCTACTGGTCAGTTGAAAACAAAAGGAGCATATCTCAACCGATCCACAGAATACAGTGCAGCATTTTAAAAAATCCATTGTTTCAAATTCTAATGAATAAATGTTTTATATAGAATATTGAATCACTGCCTCCTTGTATTCCCCAATAATGTACATAGGAAATCTATAATACTGATGATTTCCAAAAGAGCTAGGGCTGAACTAAAATCCTGGATACAAACACCCACAAACTTTGAGACAGCTGGTATTCAGACTTAGATTTTAGTAATGCCGTTCCCCTACATCTCCAATCAGCTGAACCCAACCCCCCGGCATCTAGTACTTCAGACTTTGGGATAATCTAGATTTTAATGAGCTGCTGGTCAGATTTTGGTTCCTAAGTGATTAAATCCCTTTGAAATTGAGATGTAGGCTCTTAAATGAGTTAGGTTTTGCAATACCTTGAAAAAAATATGGACTTAAACCAAAATCACAGGCTTTTAAAATGTTCTCAGTACCCTAGCATCTAGCCCATCAAAATTGTTAATTACACTCAAGAGTGGATGTGCAGTTATTTAAGATAACAGGTTATGTATCCGGGGGTTAAAGTCAGCCCTGGGAGAAGGCTGGGGCTGAGAGCTGCTAAGGTGGGTTGATTGGGGAAGTGGCCGCAGCTGGGTCATGCCCCAATCAGGCACAGCTGGTCTGTATAAAAGGGCTGTGAGCATCCCTCTAGATGAGGAGGGAGATGGATCTAGCTGCCTGGGAAACCTAAGGGTACCTAGAGTAAGGCAGGGCTGGGGAAAGGCCAGAGGAGCAGGGGAGCTCCAGACTGGCATCTCCCCAGGTTGCAGGACCTGGTCCTAGGCCTATAAGAGGAATTGGGTTGCAGAGAAAGGCAGCAGGTCAAAACCCCCTTGCCTATGATGACTGGCTGTTACACTGCAGTTGGCTCCAGGGAACAAGGGCCAAACTGAGGCAAGGTGGGGGTTAGAGTGTTAGGTGTTCCCCATGGAGGGGAGACCTGGAAGCAGAGTGTGGGGGTTGCCAGGAGCATGCACCCCAGGTATAAGGGCACTGGGGTCCAAGGGGGACACAGGTGTAGAAGACAGCGAGACACCGGCCTGCGGAGGGTGCTCTGAGCTGGAAGAGCTAATTCCCGGATGACCAGAAGGAGGCTCCGCAGGGGTGAGTTGTTGCATCGTTCCACACATGAAGACAAATAGATTCCCTACTCCATCTCCCATCTTCTCTGTAAAATATGCTCTTCTGGAGAAAGTTTATTACATTACTGGGATTATAATAGCCTTATTTTTCTTAGAACTTATCCTTTACTTTCTTGAGTGCATGGAACGTCAATTTCACTTTAGGCACTTGACTTGTGAGTTGGCCCTCTTACCATGCCTCACCTATAAGGGCTTCTGGGACAAATGATATTTTCCACTAGAAAGACCCAGGCTGGGGAATTCAGTCAGTTTTAACACTCTTTCCTCTCATTTGATCTGAGGTGAGGGGTCTGGGCTTTGCAAACCAGGCAGGGAGCATATCCCATAAACCTTTAGAGATCATGAGATCTACTGTAAAATCCTGCAGACCTTGGAGTATATGCAGAAAGCCAGAAGACTTGAAACAAATGACCAGAGTGCAGAGCTGTAACTAGGCATTTTAATGCTGGGGGCAAGCAAGCATTTTTGTACTCCCTTCTGTTTTTCATCACTTTTCTTCATTCCACGTGTCATCTCTGGGTGCATGTGGGATACACATCCTCTCACTCTGACTTTTTTGGGTATGCCCTCCCAACACAGACAGGCTGGGTGACTTTCTGAGGTGATTGGGGTTGGAGGTGGTGCTCCCCCGCCGAGCCCTGCCATGAGGGACTGGTCCAACCTAGGGTGCAAAGCTGCAGGGTGGAAAAATGTGATCAGCCGGGGCTCAGAGACGGAAAGCCATCCATGCCCAAGTGGAACAAGAAGTGCAATACATCCTAGAAAATGAACTAGCTCATTCAGTTCTGCCTTTTCCCCCCAGAGAGAATTTCTCATCTGCTCTTCTGGCTGAAGCTGCACTATTTTTGTCCTGGGTTAGCCAGTTTTAAGGCTCATTTGTATCAGAAGTTTCATGGATGAATGGCGGTGAATTCCAGAGCTTTTTCAAGTTAAGCCTAGAGGAACTTGTTCAACAGATTTGTGTCTTGGAAGGCAGCGTGACATGCCGGTAGTAGGAGTATCTTAGAGAAAAAACTAGCAAGACTTGTGGGTCATGGTAACATTAGATCTGTAAGATTTCTCAGACAAAAGAGAACATGGAATATAGTCTCATTTTAAATTAAATCAGTAAAAATGATAGAAATAATGCCTAAAAACAACTAAAACTAACTTTGTGAATATTTGCAGTTATGGGATGACCTATAATCAAGGAACTCCATTCCTCCACACATACAGCATGCAAGAGAACCACCCAGGCAGAATAAAACCACCACCATGAGAGAAGGAAAAGCAGGCAAATGAAAATGTACTCCAAACAAGCAGATAATGCAGAGGCAAGAGCAGGAGAGGACTGGGTTTGAGAATCCTCTGCTAGCTTCAGACATGTACTGGAGCTGCAGTGCTTGACTCCACACCATGCTTTTCCTTTTCTACATGCATAAGTGCTTTCCCTTCCGTGAGAGTTTACTGCCCATTTCAGCAATCAAAAATAATTTGACTAGATTTTGGAGTTCACCTGGAGTCAGTTTGACTTCTCTTCCTCCATCGCTAATATCTTAGCGAAATCCCTACGTTTACTACCACTATTCATATCTATATGAATAGACATCCTTTTAAACTGTATTATTTTATGTATAGGCTTTCTTTATTATGTTTATCACTGCAGTATTTGAGCCCCTCACAAATCTCAATATTTAGTCTGCTGTAGGTATGAAAGTAGTTATCCCCATTTTATAAACAGGGAAAGTGAAACACAGGGAGATTTAGGGCCGGACCCATTTCTAATTGAATTCAGGGGAAAGACTCCCATTTATTTCAATGGGACTTGAGCATGAAATCCAGCAGAACACTTAAACATGTGCTTAAATCCCAGTGATTTTAACGGGATTTAAATACATGTATCAAGTTAAGTATGTGTATAAATACTTCCCTGAATAGCTATGTAGTCCCAGTCCAACCTCAGCCACAAGATCATCTTTCCTTTCTCTCTTTCTTATCATTTAGCTCTCCAGTGTTAAACCTATGATTAAATAAAGTAACAAATCACTCTGTATGTTACACTTGATCTGACTAAAAATATGAGCTCATCAATCACTGCTGCAGTAACCACAACTCTGAATTTATATTAATGCACTGTTAGGAAAAGCCAGCAATGTATTTCTATCTTGAGAAAATCTATTTATATTGTCTCTATGTTTTAAAAAAGATGGTTTTTAAAAAGCCAATAAGATTGAACTGAACAGAGAAGTTCCATGTGGTTACTTCCCTATAGTTAAAACACTATATGAGCTAAATCCCTGATCCACAATTGAGTCACACTTTTTGTTGAGAAGAAACCCGGCCTGCTAAAAATATATGTCCAGTGATGTAAGTTATAAAGTTATATCATCACTGTTGATATGTTGGCCATAATTAAAACGTATCAGCTACTCCAAGTGAAACTGCTGAAATACAATATTTGACCTCAGCAGCCTTTCCTATTTGTTTGCACACTTATTGTTGGTGAAGTCAGCATCTGCTTCACGCCACAGGTAGCTGTCGCTGAGCTTTCCAAAACGAGAAGCTGCTAGAAAGCTGGCTTTTCTCAGAAATAAATGCAAAATGAATCCCTTATCTTTAATAAGTAGCAGCTTGCATGGATAGTGGAGAACAATAGTGATGAAGGAAACTGATGTTAATTACAATTAAATTGGCTGAGATTAATACGATGGGACAATTGTGTGGGATCCCATATCTTGGCATTTTCTACAGAAAGTGATGGTTGCAATGATTAATAACTATCATCTCAATTAAGATACATCAATCTTAAGTAGACTTTACATCTGTTTTTCACAGAATAAGGAAATTGCTGCAAAGAAGTGAAAGGGTATCTTTCACTGATTGATGTGGAACCTGCCAGTACAGTTCAAAAGTTGAAGGGTGCCCTGTACCCTTTGGGAATATTGAGTGCTCCTACAACAGAGAATAGAGTTACGGTATAGACCACCCCACTACAAAACCTTCATTCTGCCCTCTTTGAATGATGCCCCAGTCTCCCCAAACAGACTGCACGTTATCCATCAAGAGGATATGGAGCACTGTGGGGGGTCACAACATAAGGATATACTTGGACAAACTATCCGACCATGTCCTCACTAGGGCAGCAGACCTATTTAGGGTAAGCTTAATAAAAACCTACTTGCTCAATACCTCATCTACTTTGCACAAACCTCGATCTTAAAAAAAATAAATACAAAAAGCAAAGGAATAATGGCAATTAATTGCAATTCTAAAATGTTGACAATCTGAAAACTTGTTGGATAGTGTAACTGTGTATCAATTGACATAAATATTAATTTACTGGATATTAAGTTTTGAATATACAGTATTAAATGAAATGGTACTGTGAGAAGGAAATCACTGCATCATTAGTCTCAATAAGTGGAGCCTAGCTGAAAGCTAGTGTGGCAGGGTGGGCCTGACCCAACCTGCCACCCCTTTAAGAGGGAGAAAAGCCCTCTGCAAAACCTCCCTGCAGAAGCCTAATTAGCCACCTGGGCTGCAGAGCAATCAGCCTGGATGGGTTGCACCTGGCAGCCTCCTCAGGGGGATATAAGCCTGCCAGGAAGGAAGCCCAGGGTGGTGGTGGTATGGTAGTGTGGAGTGAGAGAAAGAGCTGTGTAGAGCTGTAGCTGTAGAGCTGTGTGTAGAGCTGAGCTATATAGAGCTGTGAGCTATAGAGCTGTGAGTAGAGCTGTAAGCTGAAGAGCTGAACCATATAAAGCTGTGTATATTGGTGGGGGGGCCTTGCACTGTGAAATAAAGAGCACTGTTTGGAGCAAAAGAAGGGTTTCCTGCCTGTTCCTGAAGAGGGGTGAGAAGGCGATCTGTCACACTATATGACTAGTTCCTCTAGAGCGGGATACATAGAACTAACGTTTAGAACTGTAAAACAAAATAGGCATTTATTTTGAGGGAAAAAGAGGAACCCCAAAAAGGGGCACTGAGACAGAAAACAATATCATGTATTTTTCCTTCCAGAATGCAACTGGATGGCAAGGGCATATTCTATCTTCAATTTTCAATGCAAAGCTGCATTGATTCAAGTGGGAGTTCAATGCATGAACTAAGAGCAATATTAACCCTAAAATTGTACAAATAAGTGTGGATTCCAGTGCAAACATGACCATTTAATATAATTCTGTATTGAATGCCATGATCGCTGGTGATAAGAGGAAGCCATTTGAATCATCGGAAAACAAATGTGATCGGAACTGATCCTAGTATTTATAGTACTCGTAAATTGGTTTCTCTTCAGTTTAAACATCTTGATAGGTTTTGAAAGATAGGAAATGCAAAATAATGAGACTATCTTTAGGGCCAATTTTGGACTAAGTGGAAGTGAAAATAAGCCAACTCATTGCAGGTATCTCTATCTTCTAATGGAGTTCCTGTGCAAATGATTCTTAATTGCACTGACATTTTTTAATTCTGTGCTATTTAATAAGCGTTTTCAATCTCTCATTTTAATAAGAGATTATGCTAGTAGAGCCTGTTAGCCAAAAATAGTCACTTTCAGTCAGCCAAGTGAATATTCACGGATTGTGTGCTCATCTGTGAATTGGATACACATTGTCTGAGGCTAAGAGTTAGAATTAGAGTACATTTAAGTATCACTAAATGGCCTTTATATGTAGCCTCAGATGATAGTTTCTCATTAAGGAGACTATCAGTTTATTTTCATTTTCCCAAAGCCTTTGTGAAGGTACTAGCAGCAGTGTCCAATTGAAATTCGATGCTAGCCACACCTCTAACAACACTTGTGGTTTTGAATTTTTCTCATTAGCCGCATTATAAATAAGCCACATGCATTAGCCACAATTCAATAGTCTATTAGCCAGATGTGGCTAATGGCGAACGTATTGGACAACACTGCACTAAAGGATTTTAGTCACCCTGCAAAGTTACACCAGGAATATGAATCTTCCACCATTAATTAAGAGCTTTGTATTGAATACTTTTAAAGTAACATTTTAAAATCAACTAATGTTCATTAATGGAAACTGTAATACAAACTTGTTTAGTTTATAATGCTTCCTGATACCGCCAATCAAATGAGGCTTTACTTGAGATCTGCTGTCTCGACGGGTTTGCTGATTGTTGCATACCCTTCCAGTGCAGTTATAACAAGTAAAAGGGAGCAACTGAAGCACTTGGTAGACCTAAAAGGCTAGATTCTCTGGCCTTGGTGAGCTTTGCATGGCTGAGTACAGGAGGGTGTACTGTGCGGTGGGGAGGGTAAAAGAGCTATTAACCAAACTTTGCACTCCCTTTGCCTCACCAAAATCTTTGGCTGGCTAGAACTGGTACACTTCCAGCATAAATCAGAAGTTTCTAACAGTCAAGTCATCTGGGTTGTAATCCCAGTTCTACCATTGCTCTTGACCTTGGGCAAGTTACTTCACCTCACTGTGCCTCAGTTTGCCCATCTATAAAATGGGGATGGTGATTATGGTAATGACTTTCTTTGGAAAGAGCTTTGAGAACTCCTGATGAAAAGCTTTACATAAGAGAGAGATATTTCATTACACTCAGCTACCACTAGCCCTAAAGGGCTATCCCACAGCTGGGAATAACCAGGTCGTGGGGGCATTGTATTCATGCCCATTGCATTAGGTAATGTAGATTGACCTGTGTTAATATAGGTTGACTCATCCCTATTTATATATATTATGCTGTAGTTTTAAGTGAGAGATGCAATAGCAAAATCCAGCTACAACTATACTTCCTTTAGCATTAAACCAAACCAAACCACACCAAAACCAAACACCATATCAAATAAAATAAATTTAACCATTTTAAATTGTATGGGGGTAGTGAAACCATTAATTTATAATCCCATTCTTTACTGTGTCTATTGTTCAACCCAAATTTCCTCCTATTACCTGTTTCAAACAGTTTTACTTCTCAACCAGAAAGAATAATTGAGGTTTTTGGACCAACTTTATAAAATTACATCTCAGTGGACTGATGGCAGAATTCATTTTTTTTAATCTAAACTTCCTCTTGTAATAAATTAAACAGCTTCAGTTTACTTGCAAAGATGAGTTACAAAGCTTTACTGGTTTACAAATGTAGAAGTCACACTAGGTATTTTTGCAAGTAATTACATTTCATTTATGAAATAAAAACTACTTTGCAGCACTGACATTTACCAAATCAGTGACTGCAAGTTAATTATAAAATAACACTAGTCTACTAAAACTGATGCAAAATGCTGTACTTACATAGGGTTTGTTAAAAGTAGCACTGTAGCTGATAATTTTACAAAGTACATAGCAAGAAATCTAGCAAGGCATTGGTGCATTGCAAAGCCAAGTGGGAAAAGTAACCTTTTAAATTCATTCAAAAAACATTTCTTGTTTTCACTCGCTGCACTGAAATTCCATCTTTATCCAGTTTTCCTTTAACATGAAAGATTCATAGTTTTCAAGGGCCATAAGGATTGTCTGGTCTGATCTCTTGTATAATACAGGACATTCCTTAATTAATTCCTGTTTGAATTAGAGTACCGGTATATCTTTTAGGAAATTGTATCTTTAAAATTGCCAGTGATGAAAAATCCTTTTGGTAGCTCTTGGTATGTTTCCCCCAATGGATTGAACTTCTTGAGATTGTCCGTAGAAGGCATGTGTTCCAATCCTTTAATCATTCTCAGACTCTTCTCTGAACCTGTCCAATTTATCAACATCCTTTGTAAATGCTGGGCACCAGAATTGGAGACAGTATTCCAGTAGCAGTCATGCCAGTGCTAAATACAGAGATAGTATAATCTTCCTACTTGAGATTCCCCAGTTTAGGCATCCAAGGGTCACATTGGCCCTCTTTTAATAACAAGTTCAAAGATTAGACATGAGACCGTACCAGACAAAAGCTTTCCGTGTTCATTTTTACTTTCAATAATTCCAAACAGAAAGAAATTCAAGCAGCAACCCTATGTTTGCCACTATAAAATAAACTGAAATCCTTCATGATCCCTAAGTATATCTCTGCCTAGGTAAGTATAATTGTTTTAAATAATAGAAGAAACTAAGTACTTCATTAAACTCAAAACCTTCTTTCTGTAGGCCTGATTCATAGCCTACTGAAGTCAATAACCATTTTTCCACTGACTTCACTGGACTTTGGATAAGGATTTATGTCAGCAAAGCTTTTTGTTTTTATAACCCCCAGTGTGATAGGAAAAAAGGATAGCAGTATCTTTGAAAAAAAAAATGCAATCCCTGAAGGAATGTTTTGTCAGTGTGTGTATATATATACAGTAAATTTAGGAGAAAACAGCTCAATAATTTTTGTTACTATTTGATTTTTGAATTGAATTTTTCAAGGCTTGTTTATACCCCTTCTTTGTATATATTTTCTATAAACATTTAAGTGAACAACTTCTGCTGCCTGAACTAGGAATGGAAATTAAATTTAAAAGTTGCATGCACAAAACATTAATAGAAACCAATTTTTAAATTTTTGGTAAGTATTTAGCACAGAAGTGCTTGTGTGTTTCTGCTGTCTGAATAATCTGACTACATTTATCTGACCAATCTCAAGTGAACAGCTACTCAAACAGCTTGATTTTAAAAATCTGCATTTAACCAGTGTTAAAAAATTACTGGACAAATTTAAATAATGAATCAATTTAAAAAATCTTCATATTGAATTAGGCAGAAAAATCTGATAAATTAAGCAAATACATTATTCTTTCCAGAGTTTGTGCCTAGATGTAACAGATATCAAACTATTATCCCCAAATGAAAACTTTAGGGAGATTAAAACAAAAGTTTAGGAATAATTGGGTGACTCTCTTACTCCTATATAAGGTAGTTAGCTTAAAAATATGTTGACAAGTTTGTCACACAGCTAAGAGTTTAAAAGGTGCCACCCTGTGGTAACAAAGAATATTGCTCCACTGATGGGTTTTTAAAAAAACCTGATCCATTTTAGGACCATAAAACCCGACCTAGAACCAAGAATAAAAGTGGCGTCTACAGAGGATTCAGATATTTTCTTTTGGGATTATTGTGGGCAGAGCATGCCCATCCTACATGCTGCGGCAAGAGAATAGATGGCATCCTGTACCACAGCTTCCTGCGTGTAGGGGGGAAGCAGGTGGCTAGGAGCCACATCTCTTTTGTGGGAGTAGGTGGGGGAGAAAGGGAATGGGTAAGTGTTGACTCAACACCCCTAAAATGCCTGGTTATGTAATTCCACTGGCATATCAGGGAGAATACACAGTGTCAGACCTGTTTAAGGGTACTCCCTCAGATGGAGCAAAGGAGTCATTGTGTCACCATCTTCCTTCCAGAATGCTCCAGGGAAAGTGTGACAGTGAAGCTGCAAGCAAGGGGTAGGAAACTGGAATGCCACAAGCTATCCCTTAATTAGTTATTAATTTTCTCCCTACCCGGAGCAATGAGAAGACCTGTAGGAGGGAGACACTGAATCACAATCTACCCCTCAGCCCCTGCAGGCTGCTCTAGGGGAAGTGAAACAAGATGCTGTCTTCTACTATGGACTAGACTCCAGATAGAGTCCAACCCTGTACTTGCAGTTAACTCTTTAAGGGTTCCATGCTAATTGTGTGTGTGTGAGTCCTTTTTGGTTTTTTAAATTTCACACTTGGCCATAAAACCCTTTTCTGAAATTGTGTACAAGCTCTCTGACCAGAGAGATTCTTAAATTATAAACAGAAATCTCTACCTAAGATTTTTTTAAATGAGAGTAAATTATGGCCTTGTGTCCATATAAGGCACCTCTAGAAACTTTTTGAAAAACACTGAACACCAATCAGTTACTATTGATTTCACCCAGATGGATCCAAAAGTACTTTCCAAGACCGCATACTATATAGGAATTATTTCATTGCTGAAATGTAACCATCACAAAGGAAAGGCTCTTTAAATCAGAACTAGAACTGCCATTATAGTGTGCTCATAAATCACCCCATTGTTCACACATGATCAGGTATAGTATTATCTGACACTAAAATATTGAGATCCTTAACATACAGTATTGGAAGTAAATATAACATTTTAACTGTGAAATGTCTTTTCTCATTCTCAGTGAGAGGTGGGTCTCAAATATCAAAATAGCTAGATAGAACTAGAAAACAATGGGTGATATTCTCTGCATTGTTCTGTCCAATTTTCCATTTTCTTTTGTCCCACCAGTGATGCAAAGTGCTAGCTGGGAATTCATCTTGTGGAGGGGAATCTATGTATGGTGTAAAGTTGCCATGGTTGGCCTTATCCTTCCAGATCCTGCTCATCCTAGCTTAGTATGAACAAGGGACATGTCCACAGCAAGTTGTATTTTGCTGATGCTGTGCCACTGGTATGGTCCCTAGAGACTGTTACCAACGCGTATAAATTGGAGGAGTCCAGGGCTGCTGTGAATTGCACTGAATGCTTAACTTCCCCTCCTCCCCCCAAGTTGTCCCTAGGATCCAGGAAGAAGAGAGATAGCATCAGGCTCAGGACCTCAATACCTCTTAAATTTTGGAGCACAGGCCTTTCAGGTTCTGGACCCATGTAAGAAAATGAATTTTGTGGTTGACAAGGAAAGCTCTGAGAATCTCAGGAGCATGTCTTTTCTGCCACCAGCAGTTGGTCCAATAAAAGTTACAAAGTCAAGCCCTCCAAAGTTTGGAAATGCCAGAATTAAGGCTGCTGGTGCAACTTTAATTCAGTCCTCTTGAGCATATAAATTATAAGATACTTTTTTTCCTATTGCGCCATTGCCCCCATTTAGTGCACACAATGGATGGTGCTTACTCAATAAGCAGCTGTTTAATATTTTGTTTTCTCATCAATGCTCAGTGTGTGGTCCCATGCTTTATTCACTGCACACTACTCAAACCTTGCTCTGAACATACTATCAATTTCTTCATGGGCTTTTCTCTGGCACTCATCTCCATAATAGCTAAACATTTCATGAACATTAACTTATTTTCATAACATCCGGGTGAGATGAGGGGATATTAACATTCACATTTTATGGATGGGAAACTGATGGGAACCCTTCCATTAGAAAGCTGGCTCAATCCTTGATCCAAAGCCTCCCCCTATGCCAATTTCATATTCCTGTTGGAGGGGAGTTTGGTGCTAGATCTTTTGAAAGGAAAGGTCACTAGCATTTTTTAACATGGACAAAATGATGTATTTTCTTCCTATCCTCATTTTCGTGGGCTATTTTGGCTGAAATATTTTAGAAAAAACATGGCCTGACGCAGACACCTGATATGGAAAATTTCAGTCCAAACAATTAGTCTGGCAAAGTTATAAGCAATTGAAAATAAAGTCTTACAATGAGCACTGTTGGGCAATCTTAAGAGGCAGGTGCTACCAGTCCTGCATATAACCAGGTAATTCTATGTTTAGTATTCAGCTTCTTTGGTGCTATTGAAAGTAACCCTGAAGTTCTCTGTTTACTGAAGGCTATCCTGATGGCTCTGGAGTAATAAACAAATGTAAGATGATAAATCAAGTAGATTTTTCTTTCATGGAGCCTTACATTTCTTACAGATCTCATCAATCCTATGACTAAAATAAATAGTGTAGTCCAAGAAGGGAACAGAGAAGATTAGGTGGTAAGAAAAATTATCATAAAGATAAGAGAAAGTGATAAACAAAGTTCCTCACTCTGGGGCAGTCCACATTGCAAGGCTCCCCAGCAGCCCCCCAAGAGAACTGGCAGGGAACCAGACAGGATTCCAGTGGAACCTGCCTGTGATTCAGCTGTGAACCCAACTGTTTTTCATGACACATTTTGAACCTAGTGGCATTTTCCAACAAAATTCTGTTTCACTGAAAAATTTCCAACTGTCTATAGTTAATAAAAATAGGTTCCCCATCTGTGCAAAAGTATGTGTTTAGTTCACTCCGATGGGTTGGCTGCCCCTCACTGGCAGAAAAGGGGTTTAGAAGCAGCCCTAGGGAGGCTAGGCCAGAGGTAGCCATTAGAAAGGGGCCAAGAGAAGCAGCCAGTCATGGCCCAGCAGGCTCATATAAGAGAGGCTGCAGGGCAGAGCGTAGATCAGTAACTGGCTGGAGCTCTGGGGGAAAAGATCAGGTTTCTAGCAGGAGCAAGGAGTACTAGTACCTGGGATAGAGCAGTGCTACAAACATCAACTAGGGGTGCTAGAAAGAACTTCTGTCTGGCTGCTAAGCCCTGAAGGCTGAGGCCTTGAGGTTAGGGCAGAAGAGGGTGTTGGAGCCCCATGTGAATGAGTCCTGGGACAATGGACTGCAGTTGCCACTGAAGGAGTGGTTGGACAGATATTGCAGGTCTGAAGTGAGGAATTGAGTGTGGTACAACTGAAGGGCAGAATCACTGAAGGGGATGCCACAGTCCTGGGTGTGGCGCAGGTCCTGGAACAAAAGTGAAAGCGGCAAGGCACCACCAGAGGAGGGTGCCCCGGCAAGCAGTGCTAATTCCCATTCTCCTTCAGTGGTGAGTGAATCCTGTCATATACACATAGATTAAATTGAAAAATCTTTTCCTCTAAAGTTGTAGAAGTCCTGCAATTTATATATTTATTTTATATTTGTGGAGCTATGTGAGAGTGGTGAGGGCTCTATCCCTAACAGACTGCTCAGCTCTTGTTACATTTGATTCCACAGGGGCTAGATGATAGGACATATCCACACAATAAATACAGTATCATATGTCCTATCTTGATATCTCTAACATTCATGTAGGTTCCTGTGCTTTCTGATAACAAATAACAAGTGCATAAGATGAAGCAGTTTATACTGAAGAATGTTCTGTTTGGTCAGTCTTGTATCATTATCAAATATTTGTATGCAGGGGTATTTGTATCCTATTGCCCATTTAATACTAACGGTCAGATTTAATGCCTGACTTCTGGCACCCTATAGACAAACTCTTAAGTTAAGCAACACCCTTTCCTGGGGCTGGATTTATTAACCTAACAAAATATTCAAAATAAATGTTCTGAAGTCCCAACTGAATCCTGCTGTGGGCCTCCCTTGACTGGAGCCTTCTCCCTGAAAATGGATAGCTTCATGCTGGCGCCTAATCACTCGCAGAAACCTCCCCCATTTCCTGATCCTCTTTAATAGGAGAATCAGCTGATCTTTCCTTAGGTGTGCCTCTTTAGTAGCTAGGGTTGACTGGTCCCAGGCAACTAGTTATTAAGGAGTAAACCACCCTGTTAGTTCCTGTGGTGGAATACTGAAACTGTATTAAATGTTCATCTAATCAGTTGTGCCATGATGCAAAGACCACCCCATGTGTAACATGACTTACCTGAACTGGTGACAGTCACACACCTGGCAGTGCATTAAAGTCTCTTAAAAAGACCACATCTCTTGTAGCTCCTCCCACAGCGGAAGCTCAGTAGCCAATCTATATCTGATACAGAAGCCAGGGCTGGCTGTGTAAAAGGAATACATGACAACCTTAAACAGAATAAGATATGCCTGGAGGAAAATAGTTACAGAACAAGCCTCCTATGATCCCCTACTGTCTCATGGGGATGGTGCTGAGATTAACCAGAGGAGGGGAGTAGGAGTATGCAGAAGATTGACTTTTTCAGACCAGCCAATGGAGGCCCACCCAGAGGACCTACTATGCTTCCAACTTCTGTCAAAGAGCAGTGGTGCCTGTTCTTCTCCAGGAGGGGATCCCTCCCACACCAATCACACATATACAGATGGGGGGCTGAAAATTGCCCCTTCTGTGCCTGATGAGAGGCATCAAGCCTGTAGGTGTTTCATTTTTCTCATATTTTCAGAAGTGACTTAAGCACCTTAGAAGCCTGAATCCTATTGACTTTCAGTGAGACTTACACTCCTAAGTAGCTAGATTACTTTTGAATCTGAGACCTGGCTTCCTAAGTTATTTGGTACTTTAGAAAATGTTAGCTTTTATTAAATACAACAGAAGGCACATCTGTTCTAAACTCCTACAATTAGAGATGAGAAGTGTTTACAAAATGTGTGGCCTGAAAAGTACAGGGACGGTGGAAATGGAAAGTGTCAGTTTTATAAAGAGGCTTTCAGCTTCACAGTTTTTTTTAAAAGGAAAACCACTATTTTTATTTCTAAACAAAATTAGACCCAGATCACGTATAAGACCAAAGAAATGGAACTAAATAACATTTTAGTGCTACGCCCAGAGTGCAATCTCCAACTTGGGTAATTAAGGAGAGAATGATTTCTCTCCATTTATTTTAGGATTTGGAAATAGATTTCACAGACTCACTGGAGAAACGTGTACTTTTTGAAATATTCCTGGCATAACCTTAGTTATAGCTTCTGTTAATGAGTTCCATGATCTAGCTCCACTTCTTAATGTTATGTCCCTTGAGCTCAGCAGTCTTTCCCTATTTGTCAACCGTTTCATTGCTCCATGGGACACTTCTATCATGGGGTCAGGAAGATGGGGTTTGGAAGGAATTAGTGTATGTCTTCAGCTCCAGCTCAGTAGGGAATCTGTGCAGAGATCAGACCTCTTTAGGTAAACTTAAGAGCTTCAAGGCAAACTTTGGTCTCTGGAAAAAATATGATCTACAATTTATTTATTATGGTTATGTGAGATTTGGAATTGAAGTTAGATTTTCATTTGCCTAGACAAGTTGTGTATATGAACCAAATCAAAGCACAATTAGATTTGTTGCCTTACTTAATATATCTGAACTTTATCTGAATATTACATCTTTAGACTTCCACAGATCAACAATAAAGCTATAAACCAAGCTAATAACCCACATCTGCTTTAGCCAATGCCTCTCTTGCATTATACACTTTAATTGGGTTTTGTCAGAACCCGTGAGAACACAAGGCTCCCATAACATTGCTATTCATTCTAATAGATGGAAAATTGCCAGTTTTTATCCATCTTATGTGATTGTATACTGTAAACACTTGCATAGCTACAGAAATTTACTCTAAACATTGTCAGTTGACATTGATCTGTGTATTAAAACTGATTCAAAATTCTTGTTAAAAACAATCCCCAAACCTCAAATATTCATCTGCTAAATGAATTGAAACATTGATGTGAAACTAAGTGAACTCAGTGCCGTTTCTGTTGATCAGGGCACTGCTTTGATCATTCCAACCGCAGCATAGACACCCCAGGCATATCCTTGATGGCAGTGGTGAGGGATGAGCTGCTTCCACGTTGCATTCCACCAAGTAGTCAGGATTAGTCCAGGCTGGGCTTCTCAGGCTGTTATTGAACCCCACTGCTTAGTTCCGGGGTGGGAGGGGAATGTATGCCCTGAGATAGAGCGCTCCAGCCAGCCCGGTCTTTAATCTACCCACCTACCCTAACTCCATTCTTGATGTAATTGTTCATGGCCGTTGGATATGTGGAATCTATGGTGATTCAGCTGGAGTGCTCTGGTTGGTTACCTATAGGGCTGAGAAGAATATATAATGCATTTTGGCATGAGCAATCAAGGGACTTTTTTTTCATCTTTCCCTGGGTGCTGGGAGGCTTGGTTTGGGGTTCTTTGTATTATGTTTGTCATACCTTTGAGGCAGGGACATGGATCAGAATTGTGGTGGTAGGAGGAACCTGTTTAAGGTTACCAGATCCCATTAAAGGGTTGAGAAGCTTTTGGCCAAGACTTCAGAGTCTTATACAGGTTGACACCCTTCATTACGACTCCGCTCTCATGAGGCAAATGTGGGCTGGTGTCTCTGACAATTGACTAAGCCTCAGCACTTGGATCAGAAATGAGCCTCAGCCTCCTCTTTGGCAATCATCCTACTTCCTATTTCATCAAACGGTGGTGTTATATCACCTGACTTATTCCCAAATACAGAACAGAAATGTGTTGAATACTTCTGCCCCTTTTGCATTAGTACTGACAATTCTATCATTTCATCTTGTAATGGACCAATACCATTGTCTGGGATCCTTTTTGTTCCAGATACATTTAAAAAAACCTCCTATGGACCTTAACTCTCATGGCCATCTATTTTTCCTGTTGTCTTTTTGCTTCCCTTATCCATTTGCTATAATTTCTGACTTCGAATTTGTATACACTGGTATCCGCTTCCCTTTTCGTGTGTGTGTATATATATATTTATATATATATATATATATATATATATATATATATATATATATATATATATATATATATATATATATATATATATATATATAAAAATATTTTGCATTACTACTTTCATTTCCCCTCCAAATCAGGGTGTTTTTTGTATTAAACCAGTGTAACCCTTTCCTTTACTATGGGGTTGTGGTAAATATTCTTAAACAGTTCACAGTTATGATTCACATTTTTCTGTTTGAATTATTTCTCCCAACTGACTTGGCTGATTGTTTTCAGTTTGTGCAACTGGTTCTTTCAAAGCAGCATATAAAATATTACTGGTTGGGACTTGTGCTGCTTGCCCACAAATTTCATTAGGTCTTGATTACTTGTACCTAAGCAACCACTAACTTTTAATTCTGTGATTAATTCCTCTTCATGTATGTCTAATATAGTATCCTCCAATGTTGAATACAACACTTTTTGAGCTAGGAAATTGTCACCTATAACTTTCAGAAATTTCAAGGACATGTTAATATTGGCAGAATGAGGCCTCTAGCACACATCACTCAGATTGAAGTCTGCCATAACAGAGCTTCTTCCCCCCCCCCCTACACAATATAGAAGATAGGTGTTGAAGGAGCCAGTCATCCTGTTCTCTAGTGTGATTTGATTTTTTATTTTTATTTTTGGTCTGTCACAGACGCCAACTAATACCTCTTCTTCTATTTTCATCTGTTAGGGTAGTGGTTCTCAACCTGTTTATCATTTTACCTGTGTTGTATGTTGAGAACTACAGTGTGCCCCCCCAAACCTGCCCACCACACCCCTATGCCCAGTGCCCCCACCCAGAGACCCTTCCAGAAGGAGAGCCTTGCGTGCGAGATAGGCAGCAGCACCAGACTCGCCATGTGAGAATGGGCAGTGGCCGTTAGCACACCCATGCAGGCTGTGGGTTGAGAACCACTATATTAGGGCGTTGATCCACAATGAGCATTCAAGATCCTTTACTTCGGAGTTGTCAGTGACTTGGAAATGGGTAGTGCTGTTTTTGACTGAGTGCCATTTTCTTTCTGCCCATCTAATCCTTCTGAAATATAAGTAGTGGTTTTTTTACATTCCAGGCACATTTATCTTCCCACCAGATTTCAGTCCTATCAACTAGTCCTATCAAATGTATGCTTATAAATGAGCAATTCTAAATCCAGGCTCTTAGCACAAGCAATTAAAGACTTTGAAAGAACTAAGGGGCTGGATTGTGGCTGGCCCTTGCACAACACAAAGGATGCATGAGGGGAAAGAGTAAGAAACTTCCATTTTTTGTATGATCTCCATAAGGGCCTGTTAGATTTGCAGCCCCTGCAGGAAAGAGTGCTTCCAAGATGCAAACAAGGGGGGGGGGGGGAGGGCGGGCTGTAGCAAAGAATACAAAAGAAGTAAATAACTAATTGTTTATCTGTATTCTTATACATTTTGAAGGGTTCAAAGTCCATTAAAATTCACCATTGGATTTTATATACCACCCAGTCTCTGTATATATGCTCAGTAGTATGATTTTCCTCAGATCTGCAATGTATCAGTTTATCTAAAACCTCTCCAGCTCTTTGTTCCCTGATATTGAATATTGTGCAGTGAACACATCACGTCCCCTATAGGGAACAAGAATGGCTAACATGCCCATTTCTCCATAACTACTAGAAATAGAAATCTAGTCAAGTTATTAGTTTTCTTGGCATAATAGAAGACTTCCATTTATAGCAATCAAGTGGACAAACCTACATCTGTGTAAATAACACACTGAAGAACAAACTCATAAATCCAAGAAAAAAGTCAATCGGCCAATTTCATCCTTCATGTAACTCCTGGGATGAATTTGGCACAGTAGCGTTTATGTGCTTTGGTTTAGAATAACTTATGTCCTGAAATGACCGAAGATCTGATGGTGCATTCAAGTGACTTTATATTTTGTGCTTTGGAGTTCTGTCTGTATAATTTCACTTTAATGATTTAAGTGTTTTTTCTTTGTTTATCATTTTGCTTCACTCATTTTAATTAGTCATAAATTTGTAGCTTTTTAATAGTAATAAGTCTTGATGCATACTGGCACTGCAGTGTGTATAAGATAAATGTGGTGCTCTACAAAGTTCATGGGTTTTAATTAGTAGATTGAATTTAATACATTTCTTTCCCTAAGTAATATTGGATTTTATACATGATTTATAAGATCTGAAAGGCCAAAATAATGTACAGTGTTTAATATTCAGACTGCAGACTGATGTTCCCTGACTTTTGGGAAAGTGCAGCTGAATTTAACTTGACTGTGTATTAACAGTTCAGGAACATCCCTACTGTTTCTAGAAGTGTTTTGTATTTATTCCTTTTTCTGAATAAGAATTTTTTAAGGTGACGCTGTCCTATTTTTAGCTAGCTAATTTTCAAGATGCATCTATTGCAGTTTCTTGAACCTGGAAGACTTTCTAGGATGAAGGGAGGATGTTGGAGACCCCATTTCAGCAATGAATTTAAGCACATGCCTACAGAGGCGATGTGTGTGTTAAAGTTAGGCATGTAACTGGCCACATTGGGACCCTAAGCCATGCTAGAAGTCAGTCTTTTCAGTTAGGGAAATCAGAAGTTTGGTATGTAAGTTGTCTGAGAAGTGTCCTTAGAATTTCTTAGGGAGAAATAACATGTTATATAAGATTACATCACATGTCTTTCTGGGTAAGAACTCTTAAACATCATTAACATTAATTTGTTTTGCATTTCAGTGCAATTTTGAGCATTGTGTGTTATGGGATGGAAGTGAGTTTTATTATGGAGAAAAAAGTTTGTAAGATACCTAACCTAAATTTCTCTGGCTAAAGATAAGCCCATTAATACTTGTCCCACCTTCAGGGAATATGCAGAATAATTGATCACCATCTCCTCATAACAGCCCTTAAGAGTTTTCAAATATGTTATGTTCCCCCTCAGTCTTTTCTCAAGACTAACTAGGCACAGTATTTTTTTTAAACCTTTCCTCATAGGCCCAGTTTGTTTGTTTTTTAATTATGATTTGCGATTAAGACATTTCATCTGCAACTGGTGTTTGAACTGTCGATTTCCTTGATTTTTTTAAAGTGATTGTGTCGATAGGAAAGTCATGTGAGTAATCTTAACTATAAGAAAGATTAAAGATAAATGTATATGAAACACCTAAGAGCCATGAGGGTATTCTAATTGAGAACCCTTTGCTTCTATGAGACTAATAGTACAGGAAATGATCTTGCCTTATGAAGGGAGATGTGTCCCTTGGAGCAGATGGTGTAAATCAGCACTTTAATGAAAGTGAACAGAGCTGCAGTCATTTGCAGCAGCTGGAAATCTGGACCCTTTCATGAAGCCTAGGATGTAAAGATTTAGTTGTCTTTTTTTTATTTTTAGTTGAGATTTCCTTTTGCATATCTTAGATCAATCGTATGATGTCAGATGCAGCAAGTTTTTTAATTTTTTCAACTTCTGCATTCAGAACAAAGCAACAACCCAGGATGCCTCCAGAAAGGGAAAAGTACAAAATAAGTGAATGTACTTTAAGATGCTTTATAGTTAATACAGAAAAATGTATTTGGTGGCTGAAATTGATCATTATTTTCCACTTTTCAAATCAAAGTTCTCAGCAAGAAATATGGAGAAATGAAGGAAGAACAATTTTTTTCGTGAAGTTATTATAGTATCTCTTAAAAGGACTTCAATGACATTTACCTCAAATTAAAATTGAACCGTATACCCAGTATGCTAAATTGTCATGTCGGTAACATACTACTTTAAACATGACTGTCATAAGTGTAAAGTGCTGGAGAGGGTTATTCTGCCTGGATGGGGTTAATGTTACCTGAGAACAAGTGATGTAAGAGCTTCCCTGCCACGAGGGAGGGAGGGAGGATTTAGTTTTTAGTTTCAGTTTGCCTGCCGTGCCAGCTTGGGCAAGGGTCCCGGAGCTCGTCTCTAGCTATGGAGAATGACTCTACTTTCCTTCTTATATTCCTAATTAGCTGTACTGTAAGTATAATATGTTGATTTCCATAAGTTCTGCACCTATTTAGGGTGTCTCTATCCTTTTCAGAGGGGAAGTTAGAGAACTCTAGATTGTAAAGTTGTACTGTAGTCTATGTTCTATTCTCTTTTCCTTATTAAATCTTTTTAGTTATAAAAAGCGTTTGGTTTATTTCCCTGAAGGTTCTCTCTGCTTCCAGACTGGGAAGAGAGGGAGGAAGGGGAATAGGTAAGGGACAAGCTCAGTGTGTGAGCTGAAGTGTGGAATCTGTCTCTCCCTACCTTCAGGCTAGAAGGGGGAGGGAGAGGGGAATCAGCCTCTGAGTGTCCGGCTCTCAGGGAGAGAGACAGAGTTTGGGGGAGTCAGAGTACCCCTCTCCAGGGCCTTGGAGATTTACTCAGATGGTGGCAGCGATTCCCCAAGTTCCCAGCTGGTAGAATCTGGGGGCTTGGGGGTGTAAAGACTTAACTTAAGCTGGGAAGCAGCTGGAGTTAGTTGGTCTGGCATAGAAGAGTCCCTCTTCTCTGTACCCCAGGTCCAGAGAGAGGGAAGGACACTCTTACAATGACTATAATAGAATGTCAGACTCTCAGACAAGGCAGGGATAACAGGCTTCCTCTATTGATTCATCCTGATATCAAGTGCTTGAACTCAGCATAAAGAGTGAAGTAACGACTGCTACATCATAGTGGCATATCACATTAACTATAGCCAGAATATAAAATGGGTTGAAGTGTCTCTCACAAGCAGAGGTAATTAGGGGAAGAATGGAAGAGGTCATGCAGGGAAAACCCAAGGCAGGCCAAGTTTGGAGAACGAACTTAACCATATGTTATCTGATGGTGTGTCATCACCGCAGAAGGAACTTTAGTTATCTAAATTCAAGTTTTTTCTCTCAAATCAGCCTAGCTCAAGTGAGAGCAGCCACAATGAATTAACACTCAGAGTGCTGTATCAGCACTGGCGCTGTGCACACTCGTATGTGATACTAAGCCTTCTGAAAGCATATTCCATGGCTCTTTGAGCAGCAGTATGCTTAGCTGTTTTATTAATTCTCTGCCAGTCAATTGTGGGAGAATTTGTCCGTCTCTTCTGGACACATGAGGGAATTGTGGGATGCCAAATGGCATTTGAGTGGGGCTAGCCTGAATCCATACTGCAGAGCAGTCATGCTAGCAGCTGACAATTTGTGTTAACTTTTGCTTTAGCCTATGTTCTCTGACAGGCCAACCACAGTACTCAAGGTAAGTTTTTGTGTGTGGATGGGAATCTAGTTAGGATCACACTTGAGTGGTAACTTAAGCTAACTTTGCAGTGAAGAGAAGCCTTGAGTTAGCAAAAGAACCCACAAACTATGGGAAGAGGTTACATTTGGTTTATGCACAGTGAATTTATATTCTGTTCAGAGCAGATTGGGAAGTCTGTCTGCTTACTAAAACACTATATTAACTATATTTAAATGGGGCTTTTAAGCCTGCATTGTACTTGAAATGAAGTAGAGATAAGATATGTAAAGTAAGAATGAAATCACTCCTCCTCACAAAGAGAAGAGACAAAATTAGACTTTTGCTCTTGTAATTTTCCAGAAAATAAGTTCTTTTCTGAAGAAACAATGAAACACATTTCTTGAACTGCTCTGCTGATTTTCAGAGAGAGAGTTTTCTTTGAAGTGAATTCAGAAATATTCTGAAAAACTCAGTGTTCAGTGAAGCAGAACAAAAGAACTGTTCACTCTAGATGGAGATTCAAAACCCATGGGACAAAATCTAAATATTCAGAAATTAAAAGTAAAAAGGGAGTTCTTGTAAAAATTTTCCACCCAGAAAACATGAAAAATAACTTGAATTGCCAAGACAGACTATGATTTGGTATTAGTGAGTCTAGGAATCTATGATAGAAACAGAATAGAATCTGGTTTTATATGGCAATTTTGATGTTCAGTTACACTGCATTTCTTCATGATGGATACTTGTAGCACATTGGTGTATAGGCCACATGGCCACTATGTGTATGTTTGGATTGCTCAGTGCTCACTGTCTAATGGTAACTGTTAGTAATTCCTCTAAATCTACCCAGATTACATGTGGTGTTGTATAACCATAGAAGATTTGTCCCAATTGTCTCACAATGGCACTATCATTTTTTATGAGTGGTCATATTCAAAGTATGCCATATAAGGTGTTAATGAAGAAGTTATGACTTGCTAAATAAGAATTATCCCGTTTAAATCTTTTTATCTTCACTGTATCTGAAATTATTAATATTGGCTATATATATCTGTATCCCAAATGTGTTTGTTCCTGGAGCAACACGCACCATGTAAAGTCTATATTGATGCCAGACAGCCTTGTGTTGATGGCCCATCAGACACTTAGCTCTCACAACGAGTCCTAGAAGAAACTCTTTCCACCCACTCTTTCTTCCTGCGGATGCTCCAGAGGCCAATGGCTACCTCTTGTGAGTTATCAAGCCACGTAAGGACATGTGATATACTCATGTGATCCTGGATTCCCTCTTTTGCCACTAACTTTCCACAAGCTGGGCTATGAGCTTTGTTTGGGACAGTAAATTCCAAGCACATGGCAAAGGGTATAAAAGACCCCTGAAACATCTCCAGTTTGCTTCTTTCCTGTTCTGTTTCTCTGAACTCTGGATTTACAACTGGAAGGAGCATACTGATTAACTTCTTTTGGAAGTTACCAGTGACTTTACAAGCCAGCAGTCTCTAATATCACTGCTACAAACCTAAGAACATATGTATATGGTCTACTAACCATTTTAATTCTCTTCTTTTCTTTGATAAACCTTTAGATTTTAGTTGCCAAAGGATTGGCACCATAGTGCTTGGCTAAGATCTGAGTTGTATATTGACCTAGTTGTGTGGCTGATCTCTTGATCAGAAGAACCCTTTGTTTGATTAAATTGGTTTTCAATAATCACTCATCTTATCACCCACACACTTGACTTTATGATAAGGGCTGGGATGCCTAAGGAGACTGCATTTCTAAGTTCCTGTTAACCAGTGTAATGAGACAGAAGTTTACTCTTCTTACTAGCATGTTAAAGCTGGGTGGGTTCTGCATGGTGCTAAATAGACTGCTGGGTGGCCACGCAGCTTACAGAGAACTTAGCCCATGACCTGACTCCATAAAAATATGGATGACAAAATGGGGAGTTGCAGGGTCCCCCACCCATGGCTCAGAGATGCAGGGTCCCCACCACCACCCACAGCACTACTGGGCACTGCCAGATGCCCATGGTAGCTCCCACGCACTGTGGGCTGAAATCAGACATCTCTAGAAATCACAGATTCTGTGACTTCAGTGACCTCCATAATAAAACGATAGCCTTAAACATAGTTAAGCTTTATTTCTCTATTTATAGAGGTCACTTAGTCCAGCACTCTTCACACACACTAAATTCTTTTGGGAGCAGAGAAATATCTGAGATTCCAGTGGCATCAAACTGGTGGTACTTCTAGTTAAGTGTCCTATGTCTGACAGTGGCCTATACCAGCTGTGTTAGAGGAAGGTGCAAGAACAGCTTCCACTCCACCATCAACCTCGGCCTGGACCAGTATACACGAAAGGTCCTGGACACCACGGTACAATTAAGTAATAATCACAAACTCCACCCTATACCGAAACCCTACCGACCGCTTTGCCTACCTTCATGCCTCCAGCTTCCATCCCCGACACACTACATGCTCCATTGTCTACAGTCAAGCACTGAGGTACAACCACATTTGCTCCAACCCCTCAGACAGAGACCAATACCTACAAAATCTTCACCAAGCATTCTTAAAACTGCAATACCCGCATGAGGAAGTAAGGAAACAGATAAACAGGGCCAGATGTGTACCCAGAAGCCTTATGCTGCAAGACAAACCCAAGAAAGAAACTGACAGAACACCTCTGGCCATCACCTACAGTCCTCAGTTAAAACCTCTCTAACACATCATCAGTGATCTACAACCCATCCTGGACAACGATCCCTCACTTTCACAGGCCTTGGGAGGCAGGCCAGTCCTCGCCCACAGCCAGCCTGCCAACCTGAAGCAGATTATCACCAGCAACCACACACTGCACCATAGCAACTCTAACTCAAGAACCAATCCATGCAACAAACCTCAATGCCAACTCTGCCCACATATCTACACCAGCAACACCATCACAGGACCTAACTAGATCAGCCACACCATCATTGGTTCATTCACCTGCACATCTACCAATATAATATACACCATCATGTGCCAGCAATGCCCCTCTGCTATGTACATCAGCCAAACTGGACAATCCCTAGGTAAAAGGATAAATGGACACAAATCAGATATTAGGAATGGCAATATACAAAAGCATGTAGGAGAACACTTCAACCTGCCTGGACATACAATAGCAGACCTAAAGACAGACATCCTGCAGCAAAAAAACTTCAAGACCAGACTTCAAAGAGAAACTGAGCTCCAGTTCATTTGCAAATTCGACACCATCAGGTCTGGACTTAATATTGACTGTGAATGGCTCGGAAAGCTCATGATCCCTAAAATCTGTTAGTCTGTAAGGTGCTATAAGACTCTTTGTCACTTTTGTAGCATACAGTGATAGAATAACCTCCCTGTACGGAAACGTCTCCCTAATTCCAGGCAATTAGTGATTGGTTTATGCCCTGAAGCATGAGAGATCATATCCCTTACAGGATTTTATCTTAATGTAACTGAATGTTCTTATGATTCATAGAACTTTCTAATCCTCTTAATCCTGTTGAGCTCCTGGCCTCACTGAAATCTGTGACAGGGAACTCCACTGTGAGGCTAATTTTTCATTCTCTCTTTTTATAAAATATATTTCTTCCTCTGTCAACTTTAATGTGTTCCCCTTTACTGCCACTGATCTAGTGTTCTGAGTATGATAAAAAGGACATGAATTTACTTTCTTTATGGGCTAGATTGCCATTGAGCTCTAAGGGCACACAGGATTTATCCAGATCTCCAGTCTTGGCACAGGGGGCTCCTACTCCTCCCATATACACGTCATGGAGAGGGGAAGAACAAGGACAGAGCCATGGCTCCACTCTTTCCCCATATCCCACCTAGAGAGCTGAGTTGAGGTGCTTGTGAATGGGGGGAGGAGGGGATGAGTAAATTGCACCATGTAAATGGCTGCAACAAGTTTTCTCCTTCTACCCCTCACCTCACTCTCCCAGAGTAAGACAAGAACATGGTGATTCTGTCAGTTTCATCCCAGGGCTCCACTTGAGACTGTGGCCCTAGATATTTAAAATCTTGAGGCAGTTCTCTTTCAGGTTGTGTTTATAATAAGGTGGGTCAGAACTCATGCCTATTCAGCAGCACTTGATGCTTTGACTGCCCTGTGAATTTTGAATCACTGACAGTCATGGTGTCTCGTAGCCCTTGTGTGTCTGTCTGAATATTTGTGATGCACGAACTAAAGTTCAGAGGCAGAACCCACAGAGAAATTTTACTCGATAGAAACTAAATAGGCTGAAGTCAAATGTGTACAGATCAAAAGAACTTGCAACAGATTCTTAAGCCCCGTCAGGATCAGCTGAGAGCACTAAAATTTCTGTTTAAAAATGTACTTTAACAAACTACAATAATAACTGGAAGTGTAAAAATTGCTAAACATGCCAGAATCAGCCTTCTGCTATGGTTGACAAGCTTATATGAAACAATTTACTTGAATATTTTTGGCGCAGTATTAAGGTGTTAAAATGCAAATTACATTTTGCAGAGAACAGGGGAGAAACTCAATCGTTAATTAAATTTTCTTTTATTCAAAAGGTTAGAGTCCCTGCTGGAGAGGAAGTGACATTTTTATAATATATGTGTGTGTGTATGTATATACATATACTTGTAGCTTTGTCACGTGTGTGTGAGACAAAGCTCCAAGTCTGTACTTGTGGGTCTTGTGCTTCCTGGCAGATTTAGGGGCCTCAGAAACTCATTTAGGCTCCAGAGTGATCTCCCTTTCTCAGTATAATTGGCAAGAGTTACCGCCTAGTGAGTTACCTTCATCACAGGCCAGTATGGAAGGTGGTGGTGGTGGTGGGAGTATCCCACAGTCTTTGTTGCTCTGTAGAGCACAGTAAGCACATTTCTGCCTCCTGTGTGAACTGAGTCTCACATATCCTCTCAAGAGGATTTCTGTAGAATATGGAGGGAGAGGGGGGGAACCCAGGCCTGCCCTCTACTCCGGGTTCCAGCCCAGGGACGCTAATGGTAGCAGCTATTGGTGGCTTTCCCTCCACCACTAATGCTGCTTTGCTTCCCTGGGCCACTTTCCCAAGGTTCCCTCGTCCTAGCTTCATCCTTACCTCAAGTCCTCCTCCATGCATATGATCTGGTGTCTACCACTCAGTCTCACCAACAGCACAACTTCCTCCCACAGCTCCTGACATCCACACCCCCACCTGACTAACTGGGAGGGTTTTTAACTGGTTTCAGCCAGCCCCTGATTGGTTTCAGGTGTCCCAATCAGGCTAGCTATTTCTACTGCCTTCTAGAAGCTTCTTAATTGGCCCCAGGTGATTGATTTGGCCTGGAGTAGCCTTTGTTTGGCTATCCAGGGAACAGGGGACCTGCATATCCTAAGGTGATATACCTGCCTTCCAGCACTCTCCTATATCCTTCTGGTCTGACTCTGTCACTATATATATGTGTGTATATATGTGTCACTATATATATATGTGTGTATATATATATAGTATGTGTGTAATATGAACATGTGGCTAACAGAGGAAAACTAAATGCTATAGTACTTTATTTTTGTATTCTGTATCTATAGCTCCATATTCTCATTTAAAAGATTTTCTTATAGCATTTCTTCCTCTCATGGATCAACGAGAGTCCTCCTTATGCAGGAGTTTAGCATACTGTAGTAAACTTACTAGCATGTGTATACATCACCTTTTGGATGAAATCAGAACTAAAGAAATTATGCCATAGGCATGCTTACTGCTTAACAGCAAAGGTTGTTAGCTGAGGTGGCAGTAAACTGTACTTTTAGAACATCAGGATCTGAGTTCTAGCTCCATTATTGCCAAAAAGTTCCAAGAGGCCATGGTTTGGAACATAGTGACAGCTTCATAGTCCCTGGATGCTCATGGTTTTCACAGAAGACTAAGTCTCACTGGTATAACTATCAATCAGGATTTGCATAATCTTTGGAGATGCATTTGAGCTGTTCTTGAAATTTCTACAAGACATTTTCATATCAACACAAACATACTTTCTAAACATTAATCAAACCTCTCAACCTTTAGGAAGCTTCTGCACTTGTCCTCCCTTTGATCCTTCTCAGTTTCACTTTACTTATTTTCAAGACTTGCTGAACATTTGGATAAGGTTTCTCTTTTTTAATGCATAGCCCCAAATGTTACTAGAATGTTGCTGCTTTGCTGTTTAATTCATTTCTTTTTGCTTGCTGCACATCTTCACATCCTGCTTCCGTGTTTCACTTCTTACTCGTAGTGCAAAGTAATGTTGATTTGGTTTTAATGTGGCTTTTAATATTCATTCTTTCACAGCCAGCATTCCTCTCAGAGCTTTGTTTTCACAGGCCTTCAAAACTGTTTTGAAATTTTCTTGAAGGCTAAATTAAGTCACCTGAGACTGGTGGTCTGTCATAATAATATGCCATTTCATTTGTTTGTTTAAATCTCCAGTGATTTGTGTACTGGTATATTTAAATCATGAAAAATTGCTATGATTTCTCCCTCCCTTTCCCCCAAAAGCAACCCTGACAGGAGCAGATTCTCTGTCTGGTTAAGTCTGCTTTGTGTTGCTCTGCAGACTTAAAGCAAACATTAACCTTGGATGGTAACCCCCTACACAATTGTAGTGCCATAGAGACAGTGGAAGAGTTCTTTTGCCACATATCTTTCTGGCTTCTGGCATGGCCAGGGCAAACGGAGCATGGCAGAGTGTCCCTGAACCCAGATAAAGTCTGGCTGCTGAAGTGCCCAAGTGGATAGGTTGCTCAGTCTTAGGCAGGTGCCAATCTTCAGGCTGTGCGCTCTGTTTTCCGCTAGGGGTCAGACTGCTGTTATTGTTAGGGTAAATCAAAAGCATGTCACCCCCTTACCTTGAACTCCGGGTAGAGCGGAGCTGGAGGTAAAAAGCTCACAAGCTGTCAGAGACCAATGAAGAGGTAAACAAACAGCCATTGATCAAGGTGGAACATTCACGCTCCCTCCTTTTGGGGGAAGGAGACGGTTCAGTTTATTTTAAGACATCATGAGAGATTTATAGGATACAGACAGAAAGGGAGTGGCCTGAGTTAATACATTTGCTAGGGGCATGCGTACTGACAGACAATTACATAAACCAGGGGTCCATGACCTGGGTCACCACCTGTTTTCTCAGACAATTCAGCATTCATACAAATACAGAAGTTACAAAAGCATAATGTTAAGATAAAGACAACACTGACTAAAAATCAACAATCCGTGTGAGAACAGAACACAGAGTCTAAATACATGGCCAAGCAAAAGATGCTGACAGAATACAATAACTCTTAACATAACAGAGAAACTTTTTGCTTAGCAATCATAAACAAAGCTGTGACTAAGTTTAACCCCTAACATTATCAGCCACAGGGCCAGGAAGTCAAAATGGTCATTTCGTTCTACTTTTGCCACATCATCACCCTGCTGCACTTACCACAAGTGTAATTCAATGTGGAGGAACTGGACCAATGTGTGTTTGGGTCTAAGATCTTTTTTGGAAGTTTTTTTTTATTTAATATGAGGTGGCCTTTCTATTCATCTCAGGAGCCAATTCAAAATTCTAATACCTTTAGTGGGAACGAAGTCAGGCACCTTTTCTGTCTCCAATCTTTTATCCATTCACTCCACTTTTCTAGAACTGGCATCAAACTCTTCCCCTCTCCATTTCCCACAATTACATCATTGTTGGCATAAGTGCCATCAGCAGTTCTTGCAATTTGGAACGTAATGAATTTAACATATATTTTTTTCTCCTGTTTACAAATTGCTCATGCAATTCTCAGTTTATTGTGTTTGAAATTTTCATGAATCTCTTCAGGGAATACTTACTTGTCTATAGATTGTTTGCAAGTAGCTTGTGTGAATGGTCAGTTTGTGCTGTCATAAGTCATGTGGTATTGTTTCAATTCAAGATTTTATGTAGCTGTCCAACAATACAATTTAAAATCCACTCTCTATTGGATAGCTGTTTAAGTCTTCCAATGAGGGAATGGAACCAATAGCATGTGACTTCAATAACTGATCAACACAGTCAGAACTGCAATTCTCACAACTGAAGATACATTTTACGATTTTTCTTTTGGTGAATATTTCAGCTAAAACTCCCTTTTGGTTAAATATTACAGTAATACTTGAGTGTACAAATGTTCGAGGAAAACAAATGTGAAAAGGGTCATGAATATGGATACATTTTAATAATTTGCTTCAGATTCAAATGCACATTAATTGAAAAGTATTCATTGTTCACAAGTTGGCATAGTACTTTCACCATAAGTGCTTTGCAAAATTAACTAATCTTTGCTACCTTATTACCATTTAACATTAAGTTTCCATCTCTTTTTCCAGATCTGTTTTCTCTCCTGCTTAAACTCCTTAATTGTTCTCCACTGTAGATATTGGTGTTCTAAAGGGATGTTTTAATTTATCAGGCAGTGTCTTTACACAGTAATTTTCTGTAACATCCTGTAGTGACTATTTCCTGCCTGCTCTCTGTAATCCTATAGATTCTCAAGGCAGACCGGTATTGTTTATACAAACTATCTATATAAAATATGGACCCAATTCTATACCTCCATGTAAACACTCCCACTGAATCCAATCCAGATTCAGTATACGGAGCAGCTGCAGGATTAAGCACGACAGCTTGAAGTTTAAGAAACATTAGATGAAATTCTGACCTCATTAAAGCCAATGGCAAAATCCCTATTGTTTTCAATGGAGCCAGGATTTCACTGAATATTTTGGTTTACTTGTCCATGGGTGGGATAGCTAACTTTCATAGCTGACTAGGCAGCAGGTGAGCTGAGACTACTGGTTATGATACTAGAATTTGCTCACTTTCATGCTACCATGGCCTTCCCCTCTTTACTTATTTCACTCATCCATCTTCTGCAGTGTGTCAAACTAGCTTGTGAGCAACCTGGGGGAAGTGTCAATTTTCATCCATGCCTCTAGGGCTGATTTACTTCCTGTAACTCTAGGGCCCTAATACTTCACAGATAGCCCGTGGCTATACGTGGGTTTAAAAAAAAATACTAATGAGAGAGGAATGTTACAGCGCTATCTGCTTAGTGTATCTGAATTGGCATCAGAAATCCTGGTATAAACTGAAAATATTACTAAAATCCAAAATTACAGCTTGTATCTTTTCCTAAAAGCTCCACAATACTCTTTATGATATAGGGGAAAAAATCCTTATTTTAAAAAATAAAACTTTTCTTTTAACAGCCTTATTTAGAAACTACCTTTAGAAACCCACTAATTATTTCAAGACCTCTTAGGCCTAGATCTTTGGGACCAACTGGGCTGTGCTTGATACAGCATTCAAGGTGCGAAGAAGAATAATTTGATTTTTAACATTTATTCCCCTTATTATTAGGTCAGCCAGAAACAAGTTTTGCCTCAGCACATCTTAAACAACCTCAGGACTTCTACAATACCTCCAATGGCTATAACAAGGTCATTATAGTAACCAGGGATTTTTGGAGCAGGACAACCAGCATTGGGGAAGGGAGTAAAGAATAGTGAGATGTGAGAGCTCTTCCTGAACTGCCTTAGTTTTCTACCCTTAAACAAAAAGAAACTGGCAAGACACTTGGAAAAGAGGGAGCAGTTGGGGAGGATTTGAGAAGGAAGTGAAAAGTAGAGCAAATGAGCCTGCAGTTGTAAGCACAAGAATGAGTCAGGGAAGATGAGAAGCAAAACTTAGAAAGAGAGAAGAGAGAATGAATTTGTAGGGGAGGAAGTTCGTGTTTTGTGTGTGCATTATTCACTCAGCTCTAAGCTAAGGTATATTTATTTAGACATATGAAAGAATAAGAATATTGAAGCACCACTGGTATTGTAAGTAGAGTCTGTGGTATTACATTTCTGGTTAATTACAGATTCCATGTAGTTCTGGAAATAACCAGTATATCTCTTAAATAAGATTGGTCTGGTATCTCTTTAACAATTCCTCTGTACACACACCACCAAAATGTCACTTTAAAACAAAGTTAAAATGTAGAAAGGAACTTTTAGGCGGAAAGCAAGAATTTCAGTTACTAAATTTGCTCAAAGAAATTGCCAAAATCCAAATATTCTGGTGCCCTATGTTCAATCTCCTATAGAGACCTCTGTATTAATAACTATTTCATCCCTTGACTTCAGAATTGAAAATACAAGGAAGCAATATTTGTTCAGACGCCCTTGTAGGACATCTGCTGGTGTACTAGGGAGTAGGCATGTGTATATTAAAGCTGATATCAATCCATCCAGTTGTGATAAAATGTCCCAATTTGGATAGAATTCTATCCAGTTTTCTTAAACTATTCCAGCTTTCTGATAGGTGGTTACAAACATAGTCTTTTATTACTATTCAGCAAGAATAGCCATAATCTAACAACCAAATTAAAGAAGATATTAATATTTTCATGTACCATGTTACTAGAAATAGACTCTCTCATATATTCTACTTATGAAAGTGCTATCAGAGCACTTTCATATCTGTAGATCTCCGAGTGCCTTATGAAGATAACTATTATCCCAGTTTTTCAGATGGGGAAATTAAAGCATAAGAAGGTTAAGGGGAAGATTTTTAAAGGCACAAAGTTGAGTTAGGTGCTCAACTCACATTGAAAGCCACTTTGTTAGGAGGCTCACTCTTGGGTCTTTGAAAATCTCCCGCTTCCAACTGCCTAAGGTCACACAACTAGGAAGAAACCCAATTCTCCTGACTCTTAGCCCTATACTCACTTCAAGGCCCTTTTTGAAGGAAGTTCACATTAAAATAGAGTTCCTCTGAGGACTGATTAAAAGAACAGTTATAATAAACAGTGAGGATATAACTGACCTTACTGGGTCAATAGCAGCATTTGAACTTCTGTGCTATCATGAGTTTCTTCCGTTTGAGCTAAGTAATACTTTCTGCTTGGAAGCTTTCACAAGTGTCTTTTATGTGGCCCAGCCTCTAGATGTGTATGAAGACATGCACTCTCCTAGTGCTGATTATAGACTCACTTTGTTAAAGAATGCTATTCAAGTAGAAAAAGGGAGATATCCTTTACTTTTCCATTCCAGACCCAAAAAGTTATTTGTGCTGAAATTACTGCCATACTATGTCACACTTCTAATTTGCAACAAGACTTTTGATAAGCTCCAAAAACTGAAGGAGAAAATGTTTTCCCATTGGGCTAAAAAGAAAGGGATCCATTCAGATTTCTAGGAGATAAAATGGTTTTTGATATTAACATGTGGTCTAAGAAGAGTACGAATATACTGCTTCTTCTGTTTATCAGAAACCTGTTTTGACAGCATTAAACAGGTTCCAGAAAGTGGGTTGGAAGCTTAGTTGCTCTGGTTCACACATACATAGTGATACTGTAAACTGGGAAATGATATAATGGAATATATAAAGTACACTTTTTTAAGCTGGGGAAACAGGTTTGTCATAATGACCAAATGTAAGAAGACTCTACATTGGAAAGTTGGATAAGAAAAGTAATCTAAACTTTATTCCACATTCTCTTCTCAAATGTGTACAGGACTCTCATTAATGTTTCTGATGATCCTTCCAACATTCCATGTCAAAATGATTTATTTACAGAGAAATGTCAGAGATGGGGCTGCTCCATAGCATCCCTGTGAGGCTGTAGGCACTCATGCCCTTAGTCAACAAGTTGTGGCAACACGCTTAGACAAGGGTGTTCCATGCCCTGAGACAGCATCAGTCTTTAAACCATTAACTAATGATGATAAAGCTCAAAAATTGGTATCTGCACCTTTTAAAAAAAGCAAAATTCAAAGGCAAATACTTAGCTGCAATGCTTGAATGCAAGGTCCTGACCTCCCCCTGTTCTGAGCTAGCAATGAAGAACATCTCCTCTGTCCCAGTCCCACCATGCAGTACCCTCAAAATAAGCACACAGAGCTTCTTAATTAGCTGTCTGGCTCCTGATTGGTCAGTGGAACCTCCTGACCTTTCTAGGCCTCTAGGATAGGTAGAGAAGGCCAGATAGTTCCTGTCGTGGGGAGATATGCCACCAGATTGTAATACCTGGTAAAATAACCTGCTGAGAGTCCACAACCCAATGCCAGATCACTGGGGAAAGGTAATCTGTGCATCTCCAAAAGGCAACAGTGTGGTGCTGCTAAGTACATTTTGGAAATTGCATGTGGGAATTTAGCTATTTGGTCCTATTGATACATTACTAGGAATTGCATAGCAATTATACACTGAGTTAGACAATATATCCTATAAGAGTCAGTCCTCTTTATTGCACTCTTGCAGTGTGAGGGACTTTGTGTTTTAACATCAGAATAGTGAAAAGGTGCCTTAGCGTAATGAGAATTCAGGCCTTGCATGCTCAAGCCCCTTTGTGTTTCTTTCAATCAGGTGCATTGCAGACAGCTGCTGTTGTTGTCTTGTTGCCATGCCTGTCTGAGATGATCATAGCTGCTACTAATAGACAATGTTTTACTTATCAGAGGGGTAGCCGTGTTAGTCTGGATCTACAAAAGCGACAGAGTCCTGTGGCACCTTATAGAGTAACAGATGTATTGGAGCACAAGTTTTTGTGGGCGAATACCCACTTCGTCAGATGTATATTTTACTTGTTTACTCTTGTATGGGGTGAATTCTAGAGATTATATGGAAGAAGAGAGTTGATTTAATGGGGGTCTGCTATCAGTCATAACAGAAGTCATTGGTAATCTGATATCAAACATCTGTCTCTTGTCAAATTAGTAACAAGAGAAGATGCAGTATTTGAAAAGCTTAGCAAGAGGGAACTTTAGTTTAGGAAAATAGAGATCACTTTATTCATATTACAAAAATGCATAGAAGCCCAAAATGAGATCATGGCTCCATTCTACTAAGTACTGCACAAGGCAGTGCAAAGTACTGCTTTTACTAAGGCAGTGATGCACATGTAAGTACCTGTGATAGATCACAGAGGGAACCCGTGGAGGAGCAGGAAATTGAAATCAACCTTTTCACTTCTTTGCACAGATGTAAATTACTGCACAAGGTGCAGAGCACTGGAAAATCTAGGTCCTTGCAGAGAAATAGCATTTTATCCTTTATTGCTGTATTTTCCTGCAAATGAAGATTAGCTGAATAGTCTTTATGCTAGACACGGAGGCCATCTTGTGGTAGAATGCAGGTGGTAGCAGAGAATGTTTGTAATTTGGAAGTAAAGTTAATGTTCTCAATACCGTATTATGATTTATATTTGTATTACTGTAGCACCTAGGAGCCCTCATCATGGATCACCCCATTATGCTAGTTTCAGCTATGTATTTTGATGGTATCTGGAACCAGAGTGGCTGCAGAATAAGTAATTATAAAAAGTACTCAAAATAATTGCTTTTAATTGACGACTAATGTGTTAGCAAAGTAAGTGAGAAAAATACAAGATTGCTATTGACAAAATTATTGGCTCCACTTAAATGTAATCTGGTTTTAGTGGGTTTTTTTCTTTTTAAGAAAAAAGAAAATGAATGCATATTTTTGCGTTCATGTCTCACAGAATGGACCAAATTAATTCTTGTGCTGTTTCTAAATTGCTTTTACAAAGTGTGTTCTTCAGGCTGAATCTGTCAATCAATAGATTAATTAAATAGTGTTCAGACTGTTTGTCTTACTCCTATTGTAAAGCTGTAGTTTTCTTACATGTGCTAGCTACTTCAGCATATTCTAATAACATGAGCTCCATTGGCTGGATATCCAGAATAAAGTTGACCACTGTTTAGAATTTCTATTAATTTAGGATATTTTTCAAGAATAATTTTGAAATTTTTACATTTTTTAATCAAGCTAGAAAATAACTAGAATAATAAGGCTGCACAGATGGACTGTATTTTAAAGAGTATTTCCATAAATGCTGTGTGTGCAGAAGTACAATTGATGTGTTTGCAAATATCAACTATTCATATCTTCCTTCCAGCAGTCTCTGAGTCACTGTGGCTTCCCAGCTATCTTGAATCTTTATTCACTAATGTAAATGGCATGTATTACCCCTTAAACAGGTGTGTGGCATACCAGATGGATTGCAATATATTAGTGATTAGATCCTACACAATGTCACTTTCAGTTAATGTGATGCAGGAACATGGTAATTCAAATACAGCAACAATGTATAGCATTTGATATGCAATATAGGGATGCCTTGGTTATGACTCCATTTTAAAGCTGAGATGAATAGAGTGATACAGAGTTTATGAATAAGGAATAGTATAGAAATGTCAGGCATTTCTATTTACCTCTTCCCATAATAAGAACAGAGGACACTGAATAAAATTACAAGGCAATACTTTAAAATTGAGACAAAGAAATTCTCCAGAACTCGGCATTTATCTGTGGAACTCATTGCTACAGATATAGTACAAAGGATTTAATTATATCCACACAAGACTTAAAATTCTTATGAGCAATACAAGTATAATTGGCAGTTGCATTAAGGACAAAATATTCATAGAGAATATCAATTTGTGCCAGAGATGACCACTAGCCTCTTGAGTTTAGAAGAAGCTACTCCTACTAGGGCATGATGACAATTGTCTATTGTGCTCTATGAGGAATCTTGTACTGATCAACGGTAGATAGGATACTGGATTAGGTCACCCATTGGGATGATAAAATATGATAATTCCTGTGCCTCTATAATATGGGGCCATATTGGTAAACACCAGCTCCTACTGCAAACAGTGGAGCGCTATGTGTTTATCCAAAATCTGTATCTGTATTTTCAGCAACTTCTTTGATTGTATTGAGGCACATTAGCTGTTAATAGGCAAGGGGAAGAATATAAAGTTAAGGCAGACAACTGTGCTATCATGAAAAGGATGAAAATTTACTGAACAGTTAAAGAACACCCAGTGCCAATTCATTGTAAAGTTTTAAAAAATTATCAAGCTAAAGTCACTTGAAAATGTTGACTGTGCAGTCACATGCAGAAAAACATTCACATTTCCCAAGGTGAAAATGTATAGAAATCAGTCTTTCAGTTGTCCACCTCAAACCAGTTTTTTTGCCAAGTGAATGCTTTATTCTCCCACCTGAACCTGAGCTCTTCTGAAAGATCACTTCTGCCACTCTTATGAAGATAACGAGATAGAAGTCTCTGTTTATCAGCTGATCTTGGAAGATTCTTTTTCCAGAAGCAAAGAAGCTCATAGATCTGATGTGTTAGATTATCAGGGCACTTCAGCCTGACAAGCTGAAGAGTACTCCGACGGACAGGTAGGTGCAGGGAGAGCAATGATGCGTTATCTTCTGAGAGTTCCTCTGCGAGCCAGTACAGTAAGTTATCCCACAGAGCCTCTGTTAGTCAAAATGTAAATGCTTAAAAGGTATTTAGACTTTTTAAAGTAATATTTCAAATATATTTAAAAGAGCTATAGAATCATTTATTCCTGATGCCCTCTCCTAAACAAATGTTTAATTTTAAAAAAGTTCTCCAAAGCTGAACATACTGTATATGGGTGAAATCCTATTCCCCTTAAGGCCAATGGGAATTCTGCTATTGACTTAAGCAGAGTTCGAATTTTACCCTGTTTACGCCTGTAATTTTGCACTCTGGCACAAACTTGGATTATTAACTTCCCTGATACCGTAATGATCATTTATACTTAAATTGTGTAGAGGAAATCAGCAATAAAATGCAGTGGCTCAAATATTTTCTGCAACAGACCAGGGAAGAGAACAGACCTTCAACCCTCAGCTCCTGAGGAAAGGGCTGAGGTAAGGCGGGAACGTCCTTGACAGCCACTGCCTGATGTTTCCTCCCTGAGAGAAGGGAGGGTCTAATCCTCATACCCCTTCAGAGGGGGACATTCCTTTATCTTATTGCATTAGTTTTTTTTTTTTATTTCCCTTGCTTTTTTGCGTATGGACTACCCTGGAAGGGGACAGACTTTGAAGTGACCTGACTGGAGGCCCATGTCACTGGAAGACACAGCACAGCAGAGGTGGAACAACCAGAGGCTGTAGACCCCAGTGGCGAGAGGGCTCCCACACCATGCTCTGCCACTAAGAGGCACCAGCAGTGAGCTGACCCCTTCACAGGACTAGATAAGCTATTTGTTTCCCTGATAAAGTTTCTCAGTAACCCTTTCCTTTTAATTTAATTTACATTCTTCTAACCTGAATATGAAAGGGTCAGTTCAATAACCCAAAATAATGGCATTACCTAGATTAGTGTAACTTAATAAAATTAACTTTAACCATCTAGTACAAAAAGTAGCTCTTACCTGAAGAATCAGTAGAAATCCTTTTTGTGCTTTGTGGTCGGTTGATTAATTTTTCATGCTACCAAAGAAAAAGTATTTAGGAAGGGAGGATGAACGAATCTGCTGAGGGACAGGGATATGAGGATGGAAAACAGTAAATCAACATTTTCAAGTTGAGTGTTGCTTATGCCATTACCACATATGGGGCCAGATTCAAAGCTACTGTACATCAGCGTACTCCAATTGAAATAATTGAAGCATATCTCTTGTACCAGCTGACAATGGGCCCACTGTATTTGATGATATCATAGGGTGACTTGGAGCTTGTGTAGAAATGCCCAATTTAGCTTTAATCTAGCTACCTTGGACATGCCCAGTTTAGTTTTAATCTAGCTAGTTTGGACACCAGAGGTGAAAGTGTGGCAGCATTGGCTTCAGCACTGGGTGACTACTCAAGTAATTATCCAGGGTCCTCATTGGGCCTCAGTGCTCTGGTATCCACGTTGTGTAGATCAGCGGGTCTCAAACTATGGGTTGGGACCCCAAAGTGGGTCAGGAACCCATTTTAATGGGGTTGCCAGAGCTTGCTTTAGATTTGCTGGGGCCCAGGGCCAAAGCCCAAGCCTCACCACGTGGGGTCAAAGCAGAAGCCTGAGAGCTTCAGCCCTGGGTAGCAGGGCACAGGTTACAGCCTCCACCTGGGGGGCTCAGGCTTTGTGCTGCCCCCCGCCCCACACCTCGGGGGGGGGGAGGGGGGGAGGGAGGGGAAGCTTAGGCTTTGGCAACCCTCCAAGGGGTCCTGTAGTAATTTTTGTTAGAACAGGATCATGGTTCAATGAAGTTTGAGACCCTCTGATCTAGATTAAAGCTATTTCAGGTGTGTGTATGTGTGTATATATATAATAATTTATAGAGCTTGGGTATCCTTTATAAACAAGTTGTTGCATTGACCTCCCATGGTTCAGTAAATTCTCTGGCTCGGCACCAGTCAGGTCCCAAGAGTGCTGGACTAGAAGTTCAACCTGTACAAGCAAGTGCAAGTATCACTGTTTTCATAGACGGTAATGATACCTAGCGCACACCTAGAAATTGTTGGCTTATTAATTTCATACCAGGAGCTTTAGGAAGGGCACACTCAATAATAATGTTTTATGGGTTTCACTGTAAATGAGGAAATGTGTGAAACTTTAGGTGTATAGATTTGATAAATAATGCCACCTTTGCAGCTACACTTTTACTATATGATGCAACCTGTCATTTTAATACATTTAAAAAGATTATAAGCAATGGTCTGTATTCTCAATGATAAAGTGCAGTACTTTTTTCCTACTGCGCTTAATTAACTGAGTTGGGACACAGAGCCAAAGTTTTGCCTGCTTTATTCCCCTTTCCCTGCTCCCTATCTCCCTGCTCAGGATGGGAGAATACCTCTCCCCCTAGCTGAAATTTGGGGACTACTAACATGGGGCTGCATGACTATGGCTATATTGGACTTTACATTAATTTTCATTAACAACCGTTCAAAAAGATTTAAGATTAGCAGCCATGTTAGTCTGTATCTGTAAATAAGATGAGGAAGACTTGTAGCACCTTAGAGACGAACCAGTTTATTTCAGCATAAGCTTTTGTGGACTATAGCCCACTTCATCGGATGCATAGAATGGAACAGAAGTAAGATGTATTTATATACACAGAAAGCAAAAAAAAAAAAAAAATTACATTAGCATACCAATTCTAAGAGGCTGTTTAATTTGGCTGGTCCATTATCAGCAGGAGAAAAAAATACCTTTTGAAATGGATTTCTGTGTCTGACCGGAGATAACAATATTGAAGGTAAACTAACAAGAGAAATGCAATCAATTAGTGTAATGACAGAACCATTCACAAGTTCTATTTAGCCCTTGGTTTATAGTGTCCAATTTGAAAATTAATTCCAGTTCCTCAGTTTCTCGTTGGAGTCTGTTTTGGAAGTTTTTCTGTTTTAAGACTGACACCTTTAAGTCTTTTTAATAGAGAATAGCTCAGTGGTTTGAGCATTGGCCTGCTAAACCCAGGGTTGTGAGTTCAATCCTTGAGGGGGCCATTTAGGGATCTGGGGCAAAAAATCTGTCCAGGGACAGTACTCAATCCTGCTAGTGTAGGCAGGGGACTGGACTCGATGGCCTTCAAGGTCTTTCCAGTTCTAGGAGATTGGTATATCTTCATTTATATCTTTAATCTGAACCACTTTATGCTCCTCAGTTGTTTGGTTTTTTTAAGGTGAATATGATATAATACATATTGTTACATTAATACATATCTAAAAAAATTAAATCTGCCTTAAGAGACTAAAATCTATGATGAAATATCAAATTCACCAAAGGCATAACTTCACTGATTTTTGGCTCCAAATATTCTAGTTGACAGTGTAAGTACTAGAATAGTCATAAACTGTTTTCTTGCCTAGAAGGCTACTCAATTAGCAAAAGCAGCTGCTTTTCTGAAACATAGTATCACATGCTGTTTCCCTGTTAGAGAGTCATTAGGGATAAAACTGTAGCAGAATAGAAATTTGACAATGCTTGAAGATATTGCTACAATACAGACATGCAAATCACTCTGCTAGCCCTTCCATTCATTCAGTAATATAAAATTGCAAAAGGTTTGCTCAGTTGGGCCCTTACACCAACCAGACTGTACTAGAATCTAAAGCTAGTAGAAGCAGAACAGGGGATGGGGGGAGGGGAGGGGCAGAGAAGAAATTAACTCTTTGAATCACCGATTTCTCCTTTTATTTACTCCACTTTTATACCCAAGCAGTTAGTCCTGATTTATACAAATAGACATGAGTTCAGAAACAGGCCTATCCTTTTCTCTTTGGGTTAAAAGGAACAAATTGCAGTAGATGTAACAGGGTATACCTGGCCCTTTGAGGCCCCCACAGTCCTATCACTCCCTTCCCCATGATGTAGCAGTGAAAGTGGATCCTCCAGGCCTGCCTAGAAAGGCTGCACAGACACAGCAAATCATGGCCCAGATGACTCAGATAAAAGGAACTGCAAGGCCTTCCCATCTCAGCTCCTGGGGTAGTGTGTGCTTGTTAGCTCATTTGTTTCTGGTCACGGGCACTCAAAAGGAAAAGCAGCAGGTGTGTTTTGCAGCACAGAGATAAGGGTGAAGAGAAAGGGGCTCTATGGGAAAAGGCCCAGAGGACAGCTGCAGAGAACTGAAGGCTGCTGTGTGAAGGGTCCCTGCGCTGGGACCCAGCATTGTGGTTGAGCCCAGGTCCCCCCACTGGCCACAGGGCAGTGACCTAAGTGCTGAGAAGGAGACAAGTGTCCTTTAGAAGCCCAAGCAAACACCTGGAATTAAAGGGCCCAGAAACAGGGCTGAACATCCTGGTGAGGGCCGTCCAGTTGTTGGACTTTCCCTACCGTGGAAGGGATTCATCCAAGACTCTGTGGCTTGTCTGGAGGGTGGAGCTACTGAAGACCTGACTAGTGAGGTCAACAATCTATAGAGGTGCCTGGGGCAAGAGGGCTTGCAGCATCACATCCAGCTGACAGGAGGTGCCCATGAAAGGTGCGTGCCCCTGTCACGCTAGGCAACAATTCTTAAATGCAGTTAAAACAATGGCTCCATCACTGGGTAGTGCAGCTGAAGACCAATGTGATACTCTGTGTTATTGCAGCGCATAAAAATATAAGAGTGAGGAGAATGCTCATGGTTTAGACACCTTTGTTATTATTTAGAAACCCATTTTTCAGGAGTTTTATGTTGAAAAATAGAAAAATACAAAATATAAACACTAGAAAGATAACCTGTTTGAAGCCCAAACTTAAGCAGAAGTTGGCAAACTATCAGCAACTTCTTTCAATAATATTTTAACGTATTAAGGTCTGGGGTATGGCTAGTTCTCTGTCATTCTGACTATAATTGAGAACCACTAAAGCCCAGAGCTGACAGGGGTACACAGAGTATTTCATTTCCACCATTACTGGTTCTCCACATAATGGAGGTGACAAAAAGGTCTGCTGTCAGAAGAGAGAATTTAAGGCTAATTGTGGAGGAAGATACTATTCAATGTGAAGAAGGGGTTACAAGTTTTAGGAAGAATGATTTTGTCACTTAGAATTCCAATGGTCCATGTACATATCAAAGGTATCAAATCTGCTGAGAGGGATTTTGGAGAGGGCTGAGGTTATGCTTCCTATAATGAGGAAGACTGAAAAGGGGTCTCAGTAGGTTTCTGGCTGGCTGGGTTCCTGTGGAAATGACTATCTAATACTGCTGGAATTTTGTTGTATTAAAGGTATTATTAATGATGTATTAGGGTGTCCAGAGCCTTGGATAAACATTTTGTATTATTTTGAATCTAAATAAAATAAGGCCTAGTAATATCTTGTAAAAAATGCAGTTGGTGGGGTGTAAAATAAGACTTCTCTTGGAAGTTATAATAACTCAAACTGGTTTGCAGTCCAACTTGGTCAAAATAATTCTGTCCTGTGCAATTATTCTCAACGAGCATTAAGGTGAAATCCTGACCTCAAATCTCTGGCAAAACTATTGGCTTCAGTGGGGCCAGGATTTCACCATTAGCATCTAAAATGCATGAGCTTTGGCATTTCTTGGGGTGTTCTTTTAAATTGGGGGTGAGGTTTAGGGACATGACAACTATTTTTCAAAAAGTTAAGTACTGTTAAGTCTCCATCATTTAAAAATAACATAATATTAATCTCAAACTTTAAAAAAATACTCCTTTGGGCAGAGATTGCACAAGAAGCGTTCTGAGCAGAAAAGAGCTTGGTGGATTTTTCCCCCCCAAAGTTTTAAAGGGTGCAGATTGGGCATTTAGGGAAAACTACCTCACCACATACTAACTCACCATCATATCATTATAATTAAACCCACTTAAGAGGGAGCTGACAACAAAATAACTGAAAATATTGTGAGATGGGTCATTTGAAAAGGGTTCCCATTTGTCCATGTCACCAAACCACCAAATAATTGGTACAATCCATAGTGTCTACTTAAGGGATATCATTGACCGGCATAAAGTGCTGTGGGTCAAAATAATGGTGGCTTCTGTGCTGAGATAATTACTCAGTATTTTCCTTTATTAATGCTATTGGTCTTTCACTTTCATGAGTGTGAAGCTTAATCCACAAACAATATTTTTAAACTAACTTCAGAGTTAGTGAAAGCAAAGTGGTAATTATTTACAGCTCCAAATAGTAATTATAGCGAAAAATACACTAACTGAGGGGCCAGATTCTCATTTCATTTACACTAGTGCAATTCGGAGGTAATTATATTGTAGTGGTGGATGTGAGACGTCTAAATGTTGTTAAACTTAACATCCTCTAGATGCCAGTGTCATGTCTTCATTTTATCTTATGTGAAACATGCTGTGAGAAGAAAAGGTCAAAAGCCTGTGCTTAAAGAATAAGCAGTTATGGTACAGAAGGAATGCTCATTATTGTAAACTGGATATTTTTTCGCTTAGATACACTGATCTAGACGTAAGAAGAATTATGGCCATTACAAACTATATTTTGTTGATGTAGATTGCAATGCATTTTATTTCTCTAACTGGAAGAAAATTGCCCCTTTTATTATCTCATAAAGGCCAAAAGCCAGTGTTGTTCAGACTGATCCTGGATCTCACAGAGGAAAATTTTAGCAGAATTTGGGGGATGGGTGCAGATGTGGCTTTAAGAATACAGAAGCCCCTTCATTTTCAGTTTGAACTGATTTTTACTGGAAAATTCTTGTTTTACAGAAAGTATTCCTTTTTTCCCCAGATTTTTTTCACCCTACTTTAGTATCATTTAAATATATAGTTTTTTTAAAAAATGCAATAGATAGTATGACATATGTATTACAATAATACATTAGTCTGTGTCTATATGCAAAGCTGCCTATTGAAGTAAGGCTATGTATTAGTCTAGAACAGGAATCGGCAACCTTGGCATGCAGCCCCCCAGGGTAAGCATCCTTGGCGAGCCCGGACGGTCTGCCACGTCCACAGGTTTGGCCGATCACGGCTCCCACTGGCGCTCTGGTCCAATGGGGGCTGCGTGGCAGACAGTGACTTTTTCCTGTCTGTATTATACAGATTGACTCTTCACCTGAGAGGGAAGAAGTTTTTGGTTTTGGTGCTGAAAAGCTTACGAATTTTAATTGCTTTGCAAAACTGAATTCTTGTAAAATCAGGAACTAGGGCTGGCATAACTCTTCTCCTGTTGAATCTGGTGTAACAGCATAGGCTTAATGCTGAATGCTTCTGAAAATGTACTTATGTTTTAGGAAGAGAAAGTGCTGATAACTTAAAACAACATTTTGTATTGACTATGAGTGTGACTCTTGTTCCATATCAACCAAAGAGGGAAGCAAGATGCATCTTGAAAGCAAAAATAAACTCCATGTATGTAATGGTGCTAAGAGCTTTAATACTTAATGCATGCTAAAAGGACAACCCCTTTCAGAGGGGCTATGACAACCAGACTAGTCGTCTACAAATAGAGTGGGCTGTATTGTTATCCATATATATCAGTACCATGTACACACTTGGCATTATCAATATGCCAGAGATGAACAGCACAGAATAGAATGAGCATGGTGTTTACTATGCCTGTGAGATACATGGCAGTATAACTACTGTACAGTATTAACATACACTGAAGCCACATTGTTTTTCTTCTGTACCCAGCTATGGGGTTTATCAGATAAACAGAAGTGGGTTAACATATTTCAAAGAAACAATGCAGTAGAATTGTATGATATAGTATAGCAAGTGTGTAATACAGGAAGGAAGACATGCACAATTAACTGATTAAGCTTCTTGATGAAATGACATTTTATTCTCTGCACACTAATGTGATAAGGATATTGTAACTGCTTCATTATGTACATCAAACACTGTTGTATTAACGTCACGTAGAATTTGAAATTGCCTGTAGTAAGTTGTCAACATTGCTATTGTAATTGCATGTGTAAGTATATGCATAGTAACACTATACAGTTATTGCAACTCTACTACCTCACTGCCTGTGATATTTGGTTATGTTATGGCTACCTAAGGCATTGTTATTACACTGTATGACTTATATCAGGGTGGCAAACTTTTCGGACAGAGAGCCACATCTGGGTATAGAAATTGTGTGGCAGGCCATGAATGCTCACAAAATTGGAGTTGGGGTGAAGGAGGGGGCGAAAGCTCTGGCTGGCGGTGCAGAGTGGGGCCAGAAACGAGTTCAGGGTCCAGGAGGGGGCTCCAGGTTCTGTTAGAGGTGGGGGCTCTGGCTGGTGTGCAGGCTCTGGGGTGGGGCTGCGGATGAGGAGTTTGGGGTGCTGGAGTATGCTCAGGGCTGGGACCAAGGGGTTCAGAGGGCAGGAGGGGAATCAGGGCTGGGGGAGGGGGTTGGGACATTGAAGCAGGTGCAGGCTCCAGCCGGCATTTACCTCAAGCAGCTCCTGGAAGCAGTGGCATGTCCCCCCTCCGGCTCCTATGTGGAGGCGCAGCTAGACAGCAATTTTGAGTGCTGCCCCATCTGCAGGTGCCACCCCTGCAGCTCCCATTGGCCATGGTTCCTAGCCAATGGGAGCAGTGGGGGAAGCACTTGAGGCAGGGGCAATGGGTGGAGCAAGGCCCCCTTACTACTCCTAGGCATAGGAGCCAGAGGGGGAGTATGCTGCTGCTTCTGGGAGCTGCACGGAGCAACCTCCAACTTTGCTCCCTGGCTAGAACATCGCAGCAGGGCAAGCCCCAGACCTCACTCCCTAGAGGGATCTTGAGGACCGGACTAAAATGGCTGGTGAGCCAGATGCAGCCTGCAGGCTGTAGTTTGCCCATCCCTGATTTACATGCATATTTATCCTTTCTTGTCTAGTTTTAGTTGTTTTATTAAGTTTATTTTAGTTTATTTATTAAGATGCTTTAGTTTTTTAGCAGCCAAAATCAATGGGAAGGACCTACATATAATTAAAATTTGTGGATCACACCACTGAGTTTAAAAACTAGGATGAACATTTTATGATAAGTTGACCTACAGGCCTTTTAGCCATGTTAGTAATTTTAGATCAGGTTACAAAGCACCTTAGCTACTCAATTTCCCTTTTAGCTACTAGAATTTTAAACTGAGTAATCCATATTCAGAGTTGTGGAACCCTTGTCCTTTGCTCTGCCATTCTGTTTTTCATTCTGTCACTCTCACTTCCAATGGCATGAGTCAAACTGCACTCTTGACCGGCGGCCCCTGACTTCCCTGTAAGATATTCTGGGAAGGGACTGAATCTTTTATGTATTTTGTGAAATACCTAGCAGAAATTTTGGTGCTATAAAATAACAGATCATATCATCCTAGTTTTGCCATGCTATCTCAAATCACATATAGAGATCAAAGAATGACACAAATGGATTAAAATACAAAAAAGATTGGCTTTCATTCTAAGCCAAATTTTGACTTTCAGTCAAAACAAAGTGGAAGGAAAGGCTGGTACTTAGTCAAATTCAGCATTGCCCAAACTATTGCAAGAGTGTTTCTTTCTTTGACTCATATCTCTTTGTAGCAGCCTTTTGGATGGGTTGTTAGCAGGGATTGAGTCCAGAATCAAACAATCAAAATATAAGCCTGTATTGCTTGAACTAAACCTATTAGCTTCAAACTTCAGATTGACAAGCCAGTAAAGGAGGACAAAAATATTTTGGATAATGCTTTGGAATCTGAATCCCATATGGGGAATTCAACTGCTATGAACCATAGACATTTGGAACAGTAGGAGACTCGTAAACCACTCACGCTGACCAGCCAATAATGAAAGAACAAAGGCCTGCTTTACACTACAAAGTTAGACTAGTGTAAGCTACGTTGTGTTCACCTACGTGTGCATGTGTCTACTCTTACATTTGTTTCCCACCAATGTAAGTACCCCATGATGGCAACATAGTAACACCACCTTCCTGAGCAGCACTGATGGTTGGTGTACTGAGGTTAACACAGTACAAGTGTACACACTACTAATTATGTTGACCCTAACAGTCCTCTAGCAGCTGTCCTACAATACCCAACACTGATCACTTTGGTCTCAATTGTAAACTCCACTGCCCAGGGATCATGTAGACCGGAAGGCTCCCTCCCAGTTAAAGCCCTGCACATTTTTTAAAAGGCCTTTTCCTAAGTGCCCAGCTTGGTGAGGACACCTAACAGCTCTCTATTGTTTTATGCAACTGCCCAACCTTCCCTGTTGGCTACATGCTCCAGCTTGGAGTAGACAGGAGATATTGGGTCTTGTGTACCTATGGGGAGAAGAGGCTAAGCAAACACCAGATCTGGACCAGCCATAGTAATGTTGACATCTATAAGCAGATCGCATGGGGGATGCAGAAGAAGGAACGTGCCAGGGGCCAGTAGCTGTGCCTTGTGTAGGAGAAGGAACTGAGGCAGGCATACCAGAAAGCCAGAGAGGCCAATTTTCCACGTGGTGCCAAGGTGCAGACCTGCCACTTTTTACAAAGAGATGCATGTCAGACTTGGCAGAGACCCTCCCACCACCCTACACGCCACCGTGGATTGCACCCACTTGCTATACAGTCTGACGCACCTCACAGGATCAGTGACACACAGCAATAATGATAAATATGCACCAAGCACCACACAATTCCTAACAGTGGGGCCTGATATAGTTCAATACATCACAACTTGTGGCTCACTGTTAAATTAAGAGCTCCTTCAATGCTCCCCTCAGTGCAGAACTATGCAACTTAAGTCTTCTAATAGCCCATATGTCTGGTTGTTCAAACTAAGTAGATAGCCACTTTCCCCCTTTGCTTCACACACATTATGCAGGACACAGCAGGTATCTATAACCACTGGGATATTTTTCTCACTGAGATCAAATTTTGTGAGTAAACAACGCCAGCATCCTTTCAATCTACCAAAAGCATATTCATCTCTCATCCTGTGCCTGCTGAGTTTGTAGCTGAAGCTTTTTGTGCTGCTGTCAAGGGGGCCAATGTATGACTTAATGAGTCCAGGGAGCAAGAGGTAGACTGGCTCATCCAAGCTCACTATTGATTGACATTTCAACATTTGCTAATAATCATCTGCTAGTTGTAGGGGGATAGGGGAAGTCCCTGCTTATAGCTTTCTGAACAGTCCTGTGTTCTTAGATACAAGCATCATGCACTTTCTATAACTAGTTCACCCAGATGTTGGTGACACATCTCTGGGGATCCACCAGTGCTTGCATAACTATAGAAAAGTAGCTTTTTCTGTTGATGTATTCAGTGAAAAGGTGGTCTGGTGCCAAAATATAGGGATATGCGTGCCATCTGTCATTTCACCACAGTTTGGGAGCCCTATTGTTGCAAATCCATCCATGATCTCCTGCACGTTGCTGAAATCAATCCTGAATAGCAGAGCTGATTTAACTGCATACTTGCATGACAAGAGACACACAGTGGTTTTTCCATTACCCCCTGAGTGGTAGCAATCAATTTTGAGATCAGCCATAAGTTTTTACAGTTCAGTCACCACCATTGATCAACTGAGAGTGCAGCTCTCATTCTGGTGTCCCTGCACTAGAGGGTTTGGGTGAGCGTGGCACACAGATCCAGGCATGTGGCCTTTTGCATCTGAAAGTTCTGTAGCCTCTGCTTATCATCCCAAGCCTGTATCACAGTGCAATCCCACAGGTTAGTGCTCATTTCTCAGGCCCATAAATGGCAGCTACCATATGCAGCTGCACCCTGAAGGCCATCAATGACCTTGAATTGGTTCTCGCTATATCCCTCAGCAATCGGTCCTCCATGAAATCATCATGTTCCCTGCTGCTCCATTCTTGCAGCTCAGCAAATAGCGGAGGATCATGGATCTTTGCAATGCTTATGACAATAGTGCAGAGCTGTGCAGGCTCCATGCTTCTACCAAAGATAGTGGATAGGGAGAAGAGCTGTACACATTAGTAGAATTTTGAAAATTATGGAACGGAGACTGTTGCACACTGAGAAGTTAACACTTGCTCCCAGACACCCCTGTGTGACTCATTTCAACTGCATTATGCGTTGCCAAACTTCCTAAAAGACTGTGTGCTGGACACTGGCAAGTTGCACACTGGGATACCTGTCCATGGTGAACTGCACTGTGCATCGACAGAAGCACTCTGCATGTTGATGTGCAGGGCTGATGCAAGGAGACACATACGACCTTGCACAGAGGATATGCTAATTGCAGTGGCTTAATGACAATATAACTTCTGTAAACACAGTTTGTAGTGTAGACATGGTCAAAATCTAACCCTGTGTTCATAACGGTTTCATTACCACTATGAAGATCCATTGTCCTTTTATACATAGACCAATGTCTTTTAAGAGACAGAAGCTGAATTAACTATGTACTTCCAGTATTTATTCTTGCTAAGGTTAAAAAGGAAGGACAGAAGGCAATTCAAAATGGCAATTCTTGCCAACTGTTTCTAAACAGATGCTGGTTCTGTACACAAAGAATATTTGAAACATGGAGAGCTCTGATTATGCTATTTTTTTCTACGCATAGTCTTTTATAGAAAAGCATTTCATTTGGGGAGGGGGGGTCTGGTGCATATCTTGTCATATGTAAGAAAACTATCCACAAAGAACATTTCCAATAGCTTACTTTTTTGTATTAATATTTTCATTCAGGGCAGAATCTGACCCCTTTCAGTCCGTCCTAAGTAAACTCATTACCACCAACTAGAGGAAGTTTCTTAAACCCAAGTCTTGCACTGATCCCCTGAAGTGATGTATTACATGTGTCTATTATGTTTCCTATCAAGAACCACATTTTGAGAGTAAGGCCTATCTTGCTCAAGGGAATTTTGAAATTGCTATATTCAGTATAGCAACTGCATAGTAGAAAAAAGATTAACTTATTCTAGATCCACAGAAGAACTACAACTCTGACATTTCATCAATGCTTACAAATAAGCAAGGAAGGACCAACTTATTCCAGGTCCATTCCATTCTAATCTGTAAAATAAGTGCGCACACTGCAATTTCAGCGTTATTTAAAGCAGCCTGATTACACATTTTGAATTCTCAAGAGGTGGGTATAGTATTAGGACACTTTGAGCCATAGGGCGTCTGGCCCTGTGCAGACTTTCCCATCACTTGTGCCCTCTTGCAAAAGGCAAGCCAGAGTGTGGCTAGTGAACACAGTACCTATTAAATGACTTGTGCTGCTAGCACCCTAAAAGGGACATGACTCCACTCTCTACACAAGCCAGCTATGCTAGCCAAGTAGGAAGGGGGAACGCATGCTGAACTTTTTCTGAAGATGGCAGACATTCTGCTACTGTATGTATTTAGCTGGGAACTCCAGGATAAATTGTTTGTTGCTTCAGGCAGAATTCCCCATGATGGCTTCTACTGCAAGAAAATCACTCGAAGCAGACTGTTTTATACCTCAATTTGGCCCATCTATTGAAATTATTCAGGTTGAGAGGGCTCATTTTAAAACATCTGGATCTAGATTTTGAACTCCCCCAAATTTACTTTAAGGGGCTTGGTTTGGGGGTCTTTCCAATAATAGCACATAGTTTCCCAGTCACTACAGAGCAACTACCAAATTATCAATGTTCCTGTGCTTGCTTCTCTCATAACCATTGGTATCCATTCAGCCTTAATTTCCTTGCCACACTGGGGAATGGAAAGTTGTATTGATAGCAAAGATGACCATAAATTTTAAATGGGGGGGGGGGGAAGCCATCTGTAATTACTACAAATTGATAGAAAGTCCCATCAGGACATTTAAGGGCTAATGTTCTTTGCAATAGAATACAGAAAGCAATAAAAGGTCTTGGCAGGTAATTAAGTGCAAAAGCAGAGCTGAGGCACTTGATAGCTGCAAATATGGTTTATTGCAAGTACCATCCAATGCCATGCATAATATGATTCTTATGCACTGAGATGAAAGAAGATAAAATAAACCACAGAATTGGGGGGGAGGGGGGGAGGAAGGAAAAAAAGTGAAGCTGCATCCAAATAAATAGATTTTCTTTAAGCACCCCCTTTGACTCTCCAGGGAAATACCATGTATAAGTGTTGTGGATAGCTCTGAAGGAAGGCTAACTTTCTGCTGAAAAGTTTTTAAAAAAGGCAAAGGCATATATTGTTTTATAACAGAATTGTGTATTCTTTTTCACTTAAATAAAACCTATCCTGGTGTGAAAATGTACACAACTTAATCATTCAGTTTCAACTTTTAGATAGCAAAAAATAGCAGAGGGAGAGAGAAATAAAGAGTATGATAATGGGGAAACAACATCAAGGAGGCTGCTTCAGATCTGCAGAAGAGGGACTCAAAGCAAGAGTGGTGAAATGATGTAAAGGGACAGTGGTGGGAGACAAATGGGAGGAATACAATGGGAAATGGAAACATTGACAGTTGATGTAAATTGGCCTTGACTTTGATAGAGCTATGGCAGTTTACAACATGGTTCACAAGGTCTTGCAGCAAATGTGGGGAGGATTTTAAAAACAAAGAGAAGATTTCTGTAATAAATTGAGAGATGGAATAGAGATGTTTGAGGCCAAAGGTGATACAATTGGTATTGGAGGTAAATTGGCATTTCTTTGTCTAGAGATTTAGGTCTTGAGGAGGCAACAGAGTGACATTTTAATGGTCAAAGTGAGAGAAGATTGTTGAAAATCTTATGCATGTCTTAGAGATGGAGACAAGCCAATAACACACATGCAAAGTTACAGAGACTTACTGGTCATGCAAAGGAATAGAGTATTCAGTTCAAACAGGACAGTATATCTATGGATACCTAATGAAAGTGAGTAGTCTAAATTCTTCCCTGAGCCCCCTCCCCTCCCAAAATTGTGACTCTGCACCTTCCCAAACACTGGTTTCTGCCTTAAAGGCATGATCTAGCGCTCATATATTTAATAGTCACTTGCGATACTGACCATTTGTAGCCCTTCGATGGTATGTTTTGGACAGTGGGGTACTGGGGGTGAATTGCAGTGTCCTGGATAAACTTCAACTGGGGAATTTTCTCCACATTCCCCACACCGTTTCAGTTGGATGAGATTCTTCATTTCCAGTCCTAAATTAATACCTGGTGAAGCTGTGCAAAGTGAAAAAGCTACTATGTTTCATCCCTGCCCCCAGTACTGGTGTTTTATAGATGGGTTATTCCTGTGTCTGTTTGTAAAGCAAATTAGGTTCCTTATGATAAAGGATATATCAGTCTCACAAAAATGTCTGGAAGACTTCAAGTAGCAAGGAGTTGTGGAACTTACCTTTGGTAAGGTTAGCGCTAACTTGCATAAAGGTGACTGGTCCTGATAGTCATCAGGCAGAAGGGGTTGATCCCAGTTCTTGGCTATTGTTTCTCTGGTCATTTTATAAAATACTGCAGTTCCCTTGTAATGAGGTGAGCTGTAGTTACCAAATTCATCCACTTCTTTGAGTTGGAGCTCCAGTCTGGCCTTTCTTTGTGAATGAAAAATAAGTCTGTAGGCCTTTCCAAAATTCTTCCCATCATCTGTAATCAGTATAAAAAGATGCATTTCTTATCTTGAATTTTAATGTCTGATTCTACGCTATATAAACACAAAATCTTTTGGGGAGCAAGATAAGTCAATAGGACTTATACAAGTAAAACCATACAAATCAAATTGTATTCAGGACTGGGACATCAGTATGAAATACAGAGCAACAACTAAACTTTTCTGGCCAGTTAAATTAACAATTTAACATTATCTTTGCAGTTAGCTGCCTCAAAGTGCCTCTAAGAGGAGAGATGTGCTGCTGGTTGAAAAACAATGCACATGGAGATGATAAAATTAATGAAATACAAACCATGGAGAGACAAGAAATGAACGTCCATGTTGACAGTGAAAGTAGCACAAGCAGAAGAAAATATTGTATGTAAGGGTTATAAAACAGTGTGTGCTATTTTGGTAAATGTTACACTTCTTGAGGTTCAAAGTTCAGGGCCCTTCAGGATGCTCCAGTTGGGAGGGAAAATTGATGATGGAATCAGGTACCTTTGATGCAATCTTGTTTATTTACAAAGAATGGGCAAAGGCCTGTTTCCCTGAGCACAGGAGGAACCAAAAAACAAGAGACTGTTTCCTTGCACACTGGGGCAAACTCCTTCAGCCCATTCCCTCCACCCACTATTCCCTCCACCATGGCTATTTGAGATGTGTATTATCATGTAAGTAAACCTTGTATTATAATGACTACAGGAAGGGGCGAGAGTTGCATGTACATCCACAAGTTTTGCATTTCCTGTGTTTTGAGAACTTAACACTGCAACCATAATATTTCCTTCACATATAACTATACAATATTCTTGGGAAGCTTCACACTACTATTTTTTTCACACTGATTTTCTTTGGATGGGTTTCCCCTTGGAAGAATGTATGTATTGTGTACAATGTGACCTCTGAAGGTAGTAAACTACACACTCATAATTAATTTTAAAACCTGGCAAAGAAGGGCATAAATATTTTGGGTAGGATTTTCTAAAGTGCTTAGTGTTGAGCTACCTCTGGCTCCCTCTGCAGTGAATAGTTTTTACCACCATAGTGAATAATTTTCTTTACCACTGTAATGGTGAATGACAGTAGTTAGAGCAACTGTGAGTACTTGTGAAACTTGTAAACAATAGGTCTTCACATTAATTAATTCAGAGGGCTACCAGCAACATCATTAATATGCCCCAAATGCCACTGTCCACTGAGTTACTCCAGATTTACATTCATATAAATGAGCAGAATGTGTCCTTTTTATTGAAAACCCATTTAACCCGAATGAGATGCTCTCAAAATTACCATAAAAGGAGATTAGTAGAAAAGGGAGGGCTATGGGTAAAATATTGACCCTATTGAAATAATTGTCAAAATACCAATTAATAATCAATTGGGACAAGATTTTACTATATAAACTTCTTTTCATGTAATCAGAGTGGAGTGGTTGCCTATCAAATTACAAGTTTACAAAAAATAAGGATTGAATGTGCCGTTTCAAAGAATTACCTAAATGCAAGCTCACTATTTGCAACAGGTAGAAGCAAGACATAGTTCTATATTCTATCAGCTTTGTTTATTTGACAGGTTGTATTTATGTGCAAGAAACGGTTAGTTTACCTGAGGCAAATATGTTGCCACTAAATCTAAAATGAATCTGCTCTCCTTCTCTTAGCTGAAACTGTTGCGTTGGTTCTGGAGGACCAAAGTACCCCTCCTCTCGCAGGCTTTGCAGCTCCCAGTTCAATTCTTTGGACGGAACCAGTAAAACAATTACTTTATGAGGGTTTTCTTTTTTCCGATATAGTACGATATTAGCCATGGTGCTGCGAATGGCTTCCTCCAGAGCCTGAATAAACAGAACCAGATGTGTATTGTCCATGGCAAATGAGAGGCGAATGACAATAAAGCTGCATTAAGAAGAAAAGTAGAGAGAAGAAAATAAGTAGTTCCCTTAATTCTTTACTGAATGATAAATTGTTTTATTTACCTTTTGCAACTTACCAAGCAAGATAATACAGTGATTCAGATAATTGATGACCATTCTATCATATTTTTCTTACCCTAAATCCTACTGACTTTCAACAAAAATCCTATTGATTCCAAATGGGCCTTTTAATAGTAAATTTGAAAGGGAAATGAAACATCTTTTGTGCTATGTACCCTTTGGATCTTGTTGCTAGAGGATATTATTGAATTAAAACAAAATGCGAAAGGCTACATATGTATATGAATAACTCATGCTTCAGGGCATGAAATAACCACAAGCTGTGGGGGGCAGGAAATTTTTTTGTTGCTGTCTTACAATACAGTATTGAATAACTAAATGGTCTTAGTTGTAATAGGAAGGTTATACCTCCATCTGAAACGTCCACCAGTGGCATTAACTACTATTACACAGAATATTGGAATAAATTCTCAGTGAGCAGTTCACTTATATTAATCCCTATGTTATTCAGTTCTCATGAAGACTCAAAAAACAGCTGATGAATCAAAATATTGTAATTGGAATAAGAGGGTAACTGGTTTTGAGGGAAATAGATTTAATGTGTATCAAAAAATTTATAGAAATGATGACTAATATATAGTATGTAGGATCTTCAGCTGAAATATATACTCATATTTGGTCAACTATATTGCAATTCCAAAATGTAGTATGTACATTCCAGAGGATACATACAAAAGCAGTCTCATTTCAGACTTTATATCATACTAAATTAAAGATTTTAAATAAGCATTTAAAAACATAAGAATGTATATATTTGTTTTATTTAAAAATTTTAAGATATGATGAAACTGAGGCAATTTTGTTAAATATTTTAATAGCAATATATTTATAATTCTATATGTAGGGAACTGTTTTTTTTCCGTGTTTCTTCCTGACATGTTTACAGAGCTTTTCACTTCTAGAGCCATTTAGATTATTTAGCTAAATGGAACAGTAATGCAAGATACGATGAGCCTCTCTAACAGACTCAGATGTAAATCTGGATATTTGATATGAGTAAGATACACAACTTGCCACTACTTGTATGAAACTTAAGTGTTAGGTGTTCAGTGTCTATCACAAAATCCTCTATTTTGCTTTCAAAATGATATGGTAATAAACTACAGTAAATGACAGAAGTAATTTCTGCACATGTACATAGTAATCTGCTCTTTCACCATACTCTCAACTACTTCCCAGTTTGACACAATAGGGTCTTTATTCTAATGTTCAAGGTTTTGAGAATATTTTTGCAGAACTCTCATGGACATCAATAGGGGCTTCACCTGAATAAAGATTGCAGAATAAAACCCAATATGTATGAAGTTGTGCATAAATTCTGCGGAAAACAAACCACAAATTGATTTTCTAAGGTTTAAATGCATTTGCGTCATCTGTAGTTAGACTCATGTTGTTTTGGTTCCCAGGCATGATCTATCATAATTTTTTTTTGGCATAATCTTTATATAAACAGATTTTAAGTGAATACTAGAAAATATATGTCAACATCAAATCTTAAAACTGAGAGTTATGCTCATTCAAGCAGGGAGCAGAAATGCACTGTCCAATCAAAATTGGACAAACTAAACTCAAATTTCAAATGTCAAGTGCATTCTATGTTTTGTTTGTGCACAATATGCAGATGAAGAATTATTTGCCAAATAAAATTTTTGGCATAATTACTCATAACATACAAATCTAAGAGAGTCATCAGTATCTCATGAAACATTTACAGACTGGAAGAGCCAAACTAAGTAAAGTAATTCTTAATGAATGATTTCTCAACTCTAGTAAGTTCCCATTCATCAATTGTTTGGATATTAATCTTTTACCAAAATTTTATTCAGTTATTTATGTTACCTTTCTAAATACTCATCTACTTCAAATGATACAAGTCCGTTCCGTGCATTCCTCACAATAGCATCATCAACCACAGCCCACTCCTCTGCTTTGCTTCGGTAACCCAATACTTTCAAGGATTCACCGAGTTTCTCTCCATGTTTTCTCACCGAGGCGCTCATTGCCCTGGATAACCCAAGACATGAGAAATCATCACAAAGGTTAAAATAAAGCTCTGTGGATATTAAATACTTGTGTTGTATCAGTGTCTATTCCCTTCTCTTTAACCTGCCTAACCGCAGACCATCTGGGATGTTTTATCTCTTACTGAAAAACTGCATCTAGAAAATGGCATGTATGGACTGGTTTGTAGGTATACTCAGGCTCTGTAGTTTGGAAATGTTCATGTCCAAATGAATGTAGTTAATCTATAATCTAATACTGAGCAAAACTCATATCAAGATTTGCTTTTGACAGGGTCATCTGATTTGCACCGATTCACCAGAAGTGGAAGTACGCTTTAGCCCTGTGCAAAACCAAAAGTCTGATCTTTGGGAAAATAAAACTAGTCATCCAAAACTAGTTATGGTTGTTATGTGAACCAAATATAAACTCATAATAAGACAATTAACAACATAAGGGGATATTACAGACAATAACACACTAAGATGCTATCAGAGCCAGAGACACACAGTAACTAGGAGATATGGTTTATTTCTGACTTTTTCAGCTAGATCAGAGACCTCAGCAGAAAGGCCACTTATCAAGGAAAAACAAAATTAAAATAGTTTCTGCTGAACAGGAGTGAACAGTCTGATCACATGGGACAGACTCAATCAGGGTCCCACAAAACCATGATGTGACTTCCTCCACCCAGCCTGTCCCGATGAACACAGCTTGAACTTTAAGGGCCCAATTTTCAAAAAAGCTGAGCTCCTTCACCAACTAGGAGCTTCAGTTAGAGCTTTGGGAAAGCAGGTGTTCTGAAAAAAAGCCTAAATACACTCAAAAAAAAGTCTGAGAAATTTTGCAGATCTCCAGAGAAAGCAAAAGAGTTTTCATCAAGATGATATAGACACTGCACAGTGTTTCATGGACCGGTCAGTGGTTGATTTTTTGGACAAACTATCCCCCCCTTCCCCCCCCACACATAGATACACCTGTGCCCCTCAGATGTTTTGTTTTAGTTTTGAGCCCTGTTTCATATAGATGCTGAGTCTCTTTTTGCTCTACATTACATGAATGTGGTATAAGCCCCCCCCATGGAGGCCTGAGGCCCCCACACACCCCAATGGGTGGCTGCATAGGGCCCCAAAATAGCTAGGCATGGCCATGAATGGAGTTATCTTGTTTTACTTCAGTTGAAAATCTGGCCAATTATATTTTTTAGGCGGCACCTTCAGAATACTTTAAGGTGAAGAATACATTTTAATATAAAAATGGTTTAGTCAGGACTATTTGCAATTCCGTTGATGGCTTGATCTTGCTGGATTTGTAGGTAGAGGTTCTCACTTACCGAAGATGATAGGCAGTTGTAACCCTGGTTACAGTGGCACTAGATGCTCTTCCATGTTCTGCTGCATCTCCTGATCTCTTTTTTTCTGGATTTGGAGGACAGGGTAGAATAACACTGACTGGCTTGTTAAATGGCTGGGATGAAGGATGCTGAATATAAACCAGTGGGCTAGTAGACACTACTGAATGGTACATGTCATATTTTGCCTTTAATATGGAAACCAGTGATGGCTCAATTGGCTGGACCTATGTATAGCAAGTAACAGAATAATTAAATTACAAGTAATTAAACATTGTTTTTTAAAAAAATCATTTCAGTTTAACTTCAGGAACTGGAGGAGAGTTGCATTTCACAAAATCTCTTGATGTTTTTTTAATTGAGACCATCTAGATTTTTTTCTTTAACTCTGTTGATGAGCTCTAAGGTTCTTCCTGTCCCAATCATTTTACCATATGCACCACCAAGTGCTTTGCAACAGTGTCATCAGACATTGCTGCCATTGTTAATTAAATAATTTGGACTCTTGTTGCTGTGTGTGATTGTCTTAAAAGGTAGTGTATAAATTCTACCTCTTGTCTCTATTTTTTTTTATAAACATTCTATTTGCCAAGGATTTTAAATTCATGCCAGTTCTCTGATTTAACTGGCTAATGTTTTCATTTACATAGTACAGCTAGGCCAAATCCTGAGGTTCTTAGATTAAACTCTCACAGACTACACTGGGAGTTTTGCTTGAGAAAGAATGGAGGCAAGGAGAAGAGTATTGATATCATTATTAAAAGTAATTATTTACACATAATTGCAAACATAGGGTCAGATTTTCTTGATTTTTTCCCTCGAAGCGATAAGGTTTCCAGGGTTTTGTCTCAAGTTCTCTGTCCCTAGCACAACAGCCTTCCAGTTCTCTTAACTTTGGACCAACTGTTTATAATCCCCTAGGAGCAATATATGATCTAGGAATAGTTGAAGCATATCATAGTCCAGCCATTTCTGACCCCCTCCCTTGCTCTAGGAACACCCGCTGTGCTTGTAACTCTGAGGAAGGCATAGGAACAGGTTTTATTGGCGCTATGCCTGCTCGGGACATCCACACAGTGAGGTATTCCCAGCATAGGGTTTATAGCAGTGGTGCCCAAATTTTTCCTGTCATGACCCCTCTTATCAGTAATGGAATCTGTCTGCAACCCCTCTCTACTACTGCACAGCTGGGGGCAGAATTGGGGATGGGGAGTACCTTTGAATAGAGGCAGAGCTGGCTTTGGGGCAGAGAGCGAATGAGGGCAGAGCTGGGTTGGTGTGGAGCAGGGGATGGAATGGAGCTGAGCTGAGCTGGGGATGGAGCTGGGCTGGTGTGGAGTAGGGGATGGTGTGGAGCAGGGGATGGAGAGGAGCTGAGCTGGGATTGGAGCAGGGGATGGTGTGGAGCTGGGGATGGAGAGGAGCTGAGCTGGGATTGGAGCAGGGGATGGTGTGGAGCAGGGGATGGAGTGGAGCTCTGGCTGTGAATGGAGCTGGCTGGGGGGTGGAATGGAGCTGGGATGTGGGAAGAGCAAGGGGTGAAGTGGAGCTGTGGTTGGGGCTGAGAGTGGAGCAGAGGGCAGAGTGGAACTGCGGCTGGGATCCGAGCTGGGCTGAGTTGGAACCGGGATCAGAGTGGAGCTGCATCTGGGGCAGAGCTATATTGGGGGTAGTGTGGAACTGCAGGTAGGGTTGAAGCTGGTCTGGGGGCAGAGCAGGACTAAGTGGCTTTCAACCCACTTCCCGAGGGCTGGCCAGAGCTCCCCACCATGGTCCTCTTTGCCTCCCCTAGGGAAACACCACTGACTTATAGGAAGACGACTCCTCTTTTGCACTTCCAGACTAGTTCAAAGGGAATGGATCAGAGCAAAGAAAATTTAGGCCTACAGAATACACCACTGCCTGACCTAAAGACTTCATACACTGTGTAGTTTTTTAAATTATAATAATAATTATTATTGTTGAAAACAGTCTTGTTTCCCAGAACATAGCAAACATATATAGCTGCTGCTTCATTTATATCGGCAGATATGTTTACTATGACACTAAATGGTTTTAACAAATGTTATCTTTGTTTTTGCTACCAGTCAGAAATGAAGTGACTGACCTCTTTCAAGTACATTTTGGACACTTTCAAATAAAGCAGCAAGAAAGTCTGCATGCTTATGCTAATGAAGTTACAATTCTTCCTCAAGGGTTCTACTCTGTAGAAAGGCTAATCATGAAGGGGAGCAATTTATTGTAAGTGGCCTTCTTAATCGTCTCACAATGTGAAGTAAAAATTAACAATGTATTCCTGTTCTTGCTCCATGCTTAAGATGAAAGGATCCATTTCACATAGTTTTGACTTCCTTGTTCATAGTGAAACATCCACATGTAAAGCTGAAGTAGGCAGGCTTTTTCCAGGAGAAGTTTACAAGAATTGTAGTCGGCTGGAATCTACCTCTCCCTTGTAGGCAGATGTCAGACAAGCCTCACATGTCTATCTGACTCTTATCCCTGCCCCTGAGCTGGATTGTGGGCTGGAACCCACACATCCCCCTATGCAGTGGAGCCATATAATTGTGGATGTCCTGCCAAAACCTCCCTAACCTCCTTTCAGGTTGGCCTGTTTGGAGTTGACATGAAGTCCAGATCTGTTATGTATAATGGTTTCAGAGTTCACCTGAATGTCGACTCCATAACTCTCCCCCTCCCCCCCCCACTCCAGGCTGTCTATGCAGTGGAACCACAGTAATAACACTGTTTGGAGGCCTTCATCATTATGATGGGTTTCTCTTTGGAACTACTCATGTGGCAAGTACGAAGAAAAATATAAATATTTCACACTTACCTTTAACTGCATGGCCACTGGAGAACTGAATGTTTCTGGAGGGTAGTAGAAAGAGATTCTAGAATCCATGCTTAGCTTTTGTGAGAGCCCTTTTTTTGGAATGGTGAATGTTTCTTTTTTTATGCATGACACCACAGAAAAAATACCAAGCTGGCAAATTTTCACTTCTGCAAAGGTCCCCTTTGTGGAAGAAAAAGGATGCTACAATTCTCAATAGATTATCATTTCCGGTGGGTGAACTAACTATAGTCTGAGAAGCAAATTGAAAATAACTTAAATGTTATTACCATTTTGACTGCCCTCTTTGCTATTGTGTTACTCCGGTAACTCTCAGTGGAGAATAAGGCTCAACATCATTAACAAGGTTGCCATCCTATATTTTTAGCTGATGGGAGGGTGGGTGTATAACATGTATAACAGACATAATTGTTACTCTTCCTTAGGTTAAATGCATAATACTCTCTTCTCTGTTTCATTTACCAAAGAATTGTCAACTTCACAAAAATGCTCACATTTAAAACAAAACAGAACTGTAAAGTCAACTGTATTCAGGGGCAAAGTACTTCTCCAATTAATGTTCCTGAAGAAAAGATGTTAATTGGTGAGTTTAGTATCCAATCAACTATTGAGAATTTTGGAGAAAGAAATACAGTTTAATCCAGAAAAAAATCAGGCTAGATCCACACTGAACTAAATGTGGTCGCCTTAGAAATGTGGGTCTTTGTGTTTAGGTAACCTTGGCAATATATGACATGGCTTATTAATCACTGATTTAATTGCAAAAATTAACTGGTCAGCCACAGTAGACTCAATACTCAAATAAGAATTCACCAACCTTATGGTTTCCCTGGTACCCATCAAAGGAAATGGGAGTTAAGTAACTTGATTGAAAGTTCATATTGGTCACCTTCACCATGATATCTCGATAATTTCCTCTGTAGCGTGCAGTGTATGGGATTGCAATGTTGATAGGAAAGGGGATTAGTTTCCCATGGTCTAAGCATGCAACACTGATGACATTGCTGACCAGCTCCTCAGAATCTTCCACCACCAAGGAACTCATATCATTGATGATCCTGCACACTAAATTTTCTAGAGTGATGGAAGGTGCTGTAATATAACAGGCAACTTCAGGTTCAATCTTGCCACTCGCTTCTGCTAGAAATCTGCAGAAAAATACACAGTACTATTCTCTGGGCTTTTTTGTTTGTTTTATATTATGTAAGAAATAAAGCAATTGATACACCCATTTAATATATTTAAATAATAAATACATCAAAATTATCCACCTATCTATTCAGTTTTTTATAAAGCACAGGGAACTCATCAGTAATTACTAGCATTAACTAACAAGTGCATAGGACCTAGAAAAATGTAAGTGAGACTGATTAAAAATGTATGTTACAAATTATTGGAAAACTGCCTAAATTTGGGATCTGACCCAAAGCTCATTAATATCAACAAATGAAATCTTTCTACTGATTTCAATAAGTTTTGAATCTGATCCTTTATGTGCTCAAGATTTCAGGAAGCTACATTAAAATCTTCAGTGCAGGTTACATTTTTATTAAGTTTCCATATTAAAGGGTGAGCTGTCCTTTACGCATGTCCTGTGGCTGGAGTCAGGGCCGGCTCCAGGCACCAGCACAGCAAGCACATGCCTGGGGCGGCACTCTGTAAGGGGTGGCATTCTGGCCGCACCTCCCTCCCCCCCATTCTGGCCGCGCCACCCCCTGCTTTGCTCCTCTGGCCGTGCCACCCACCCTCCCCCAGATCCTCAAGCCCCTTCGCTTCTCCTGTCACCCCCCCTTCCCTTTGCTCTTCTGGATGCCCTTTTTTATTTTCATGCTTGGGGCGGCAAAAAAGTTAGTCAGCCCTGGCTCGAGTGCAAGCAGATGTGTGTTTACTAATAGTCATCTTTTACATACTTACTCTTTGTTCATCCAGGGACTTGATCTTTCCACTTCTTCTGAATCATTTGTTGAAAGATTCATAGCAGGTGGATTGTATGTATTCTCCAACCTTGCAGACTCAATTATATTGTTTCTCTTGCTCCCAGTAATCTCATAAATTTCCTCCTTTTTGTTGTCTTCTTTTTCTTCTTCACATGAATTCTCAGTTGGTTTGTGATCTTCATATTTCATCTGAGTTGGGGGTTCTTCACTTACTGCCTCTTCTTGGTCAAAAAGATTGATTACAGATCTATCAGAGATACCTTCGGACCTTCCAGATACAATTATACTATCTCCATCACTCCTGGGGCCCTCTTGAAAAGCTCTGTTTGGGCATTTCGTACTATAAGACTTTGCTCCATGACTTTCCTCCTTTCTGTTGTAATCTTTTTGCTCTGTGTACGAACTCTGTAGTAGCTTGTGATCTTCATTTTCCATTAGCTTTGGGAGCTCTCTGCTTACTGCCTGTTCTTGATCAGGATTTTTGTCACTTAATGATATAGCAGTTTCTTTTCCCACTGTTTTGTTTTCACTTGACTGGTCTTGGTGAATGTTCAGACTTTTCCTTTCATTCATGGGAGAAGTTACCTGAAGTGGCTGATTTACACCAGCAGATACTTTCCCGGAATGTGTCTTTTCTCTTTCACACACAACTATTTCATTGGAAACATCTTGAACAATCGGGGATTGAGATTTATCATCATGTCTGCATCTAATAGCATAACATTTGTTTTTTGCCTCCTGAAGATGTGTAACCATATCCAGAAAGAGTTCATTTATTTTCCGAAGACAACCCACAAGAGTGATGATCTCTAGAAAAACATGTGATTAATTGAATGTCACTGTGAATTATAAGTGGTAATGTGCAAAAAAAGTCAATACATACACAAGAGAGACAACGTGGGTGAAGTAATATATTTTACTGAACCAACTTCTGGTGGTGAGAGAGGCAAGCTTTTGAGCCCCACAGAGATCTTCTTCAGGTCTGAGAAAGGTACTCTGAGACCTGAAAAAGAGCACTGTGTGGCTCAAAAGTTCTATTTCTCTCTCCAACTGAAGTAAGTCCAATAAAAGATATTATCTGACCCACCTTGTCTCTTTAATATCCTGGGACCAATATGGCTATCACTATATTACCTAATACATACACAAGGAACTCTGCAGCAGCTATGCAAATTGCTTATGTATATGCATACTGGATAATATATTCTGTTTCTTTTCTTTCATTTTTTATTTAGTACACAATAAAAGATTTATTTCTATAGCAAAGTGAATTTGAGTGACGTAGTTTATGAAGAACTGGATACTGACATATAAAACTGTAGTCTCAGCCCTCCCAAAACTCCTAACTACTAGTTTAATGATCAGACAGTAACTAAATTCTTAACGACAACCAATTCAAATCAGAAGACTGCTGCATAATAGCTGTAATTAGCTCAAGAGCAGTCCAGTATTCAATCTTAATTACTTTTTTTGTTGAGAAGGCCTCATTCTGCAAGGTGCTGAGCACTCTGACCCTGATCCAGCAAAGCAATTAAGTATTTGAGTAGTGACAGAGACTTCCCACATGGTTAAAGTTAAGTGCCTTGTAGGATCAAACCCCAGAGATTGTGGAGATTTCTTCTCATGAAAGCTGAGAACACGGCTGAAGTAGTGTATGGAAACACAGGAATTGGTTGTTTATTCCTATAACACCTATGTGACAGGTATGGCAATTTCTTGTCATGTCGTTGGGAGACCTTACTGAATTAAGTTTAAGAATCTTTGCGGACCATTGTATTACATGAATTGTTTATGTAATCTATTAAAGAGGGAGAAGTGAAAGATGTGAGATTTGGGGGTTCACGGGACTATACTTAACAATGTGCCACACAAGAATGGATTTATGGAACAAAAAGTGTTAAGTGGTTTTACTGAGGAATACCTAATGGGATTTGAATGCAAATCCCCTACCTGCAATTATGTCAAAATAATAATAATAAAAACAGACCAAAAACCAGCCATTTGAAACTATGCACTGGGAAGTGGGCCATTGTCTGCCAATCACCTCGTACATGAAGCTGGAAAGGTCCAAGACATGTAAAAGAGAGACTGAACTATTCATGGTTGTACTCATTCTGAAGCTGAGATAATTTTGAATTTGTAAACACAAGGATGTTGAAGGACTGACACCTACCAGAGAACCAGGTTGGATTTGGGGATGACCTTTTAAAGCATCTTTGTAGGTTTTTATTGTTTCAGATATGTTTTCTCTATAACTCTTTCACCTTAAGAATAAATGTGCTTACCTAGAGAGAGTATGGTATGGTATGGTGTATGGTAACTTGTAACTGAAGGCAATGATGCTGTTCTTAGTCTCTAGAGAGAAAATAAAGCATGGGTGCTGGTCTGTTTAGGCAGTCTAGCTTGCTGGGAATATCACAGTGTTGGCAAGGAACTTTGCTGCCTGGAATACTATTAACGGAACAAATCAGCTCAAGATGGAGAGACTGCCAAAAAAACTAATCTGGTAGAATCAGATGAAACCAACCCCCTTGTACCTGTCTGCGTGCGTTGCATACATTTCAAATTATTTCTTCATTTTAGGGAGGGGGATGACAATGTTTTTGAAGCAGAGTGTGAATTGAACAAGGTGAGACAAAAGAACATGATGTGGTGTTTTGCTCCACAACAGCGGAGCGAAACACCACATCATGAAATTGAACCTCATCAAGGACTTGAACGTTTTCACCCTTCTGGACAGACAGGACCAAAAAAACCAAGGGCACTCACACTAGGCTACTGACTCCTCAATCAACATCTCCCTTGGATGGAGACTCTCTTCCCTCTCCCTTCTATTTAGGATTTTTCCAAGCTGCACAGTTCCCTGCCCACACTGTGATAGCTCCATGAAGCCAGACTGCCTAAATAGGACATTGTCTGCATTTTGCTTTCCCTCCAAAGGCTATGAACAGTCTCATTCCCCCCAGTTACAAGTTACCAGACAGCTCTTTCTAAGCAAGCACATTTATTGTGAAGATGAAAGCTTTACAAAGAAAACAAATTTTAAAATAAAGAACCTACATGCATGCTAAAAAGCTTATCACACTAACTCAAGTCTCAAGTTCTGATCGGTGTTAGTCCTTCAAACCTCATAACTGTGTCTGCCCTGTGATTATAAGTCCATAACTTTCTCAGATTCAGAATCAGAACAACCATGAATAAGTTCAGTCTTTCCTTTACACAGCGTGGGCCTTTCTGGCTTCATGTATGAGGTGACCAGCAGACAATGGTCCATTCCTCAGGGCATCGTTTCAAAAGGCTGGGTTTTGGGTTTTTTTTGGTTGGTTGGGTTTTTTTTGGCAAAACTGGAGGTAGGGGGTTTGCATTCAACTCCCATTAGGTATTCCCCAGTTAAACCTTGGGCCTTAGATCTTGGCCTCATATACAATGTGATCAAATAGACAATGGCCCACTCCTCAGGGCATAGCTTCAAAGGGCTGGGTATTTTTGAATAACTGGAGGTGATGAATTTGCATTCACCTCCCATTAGGAATTCACTAGGAAAACCACTTAACACTGTTTGTTCCAAAAGTACATTCTCAGGCACATTGTTCAATAGTCTTTTGAACCATCTGTCACAGCTCCATCCCCAGAGAGATTACATACTACCCCAGACCACAATAATACATAAACCATGCATGTAACACAATGGACTCCAAAGATACATAAATTTAATTCAGTAAGGCCTCCCAAGCATATGACAGGAAATTGCCATCTCTCTCACAATGTGACCTTATAAGAAAAATGGGTTATTTTATTTTCCTGATTTGTCTTGTCTTATGCCCTTTCCTGGAAATTCTTGCAAAGAAAAATGTTCAAGGAATTTAGATGTATTACTTTTACAGCAACCCTCAAGCCTTGTGCTGTCAACTCTGTAGCAATTGGAGAGTTTGGGAACTGTCTCTCTTCATTTATTAGATGCATTACAAATCTCTGGGAGCATTTCTCGGCATATTTCTGTTCACTACTGTGTGATACTCACAGGCTTGTTTTTGAGGTTAAATTCAGTTCAAGTCAATACAAATAAAAAAATGATAGAGGTGAAACACCATATGCAACACTTACCACTTGCAAAAGATGGAGAGAGGGGGAGGGAAAGAATACCAAATAGGGTGATTCTTTGCTGAATAGAATCCAATGACTCACAGTCACTGCTCCTTCTTTCACACCTAATGAGGAAGCTGTCTAGGTAAATCAATACCTTATTGTTTTCTACGTGAAAAATAATTGTATTATATGATAATGTTATTGGTGTGATGCTATAGATTAGATGGGCCTTTACTTTCAGTCCTCATTTTCAGCGGCTTTTATATCTGTCTCCAAAAATTACATTTGGAAGAAAGTTTTTTATATTTGTCCTCAGTCAAGGAATTAACATTTGAAAGATCCAAAGAAAATGTATTTAATGTTTGTTCAATTACCAGGATATGAAAAGTATATATTTTTTATTTCTGAAGTTGGAAAAAAATGTGCAGATGCATTTATTCACTCTAGCATCCCCAAAATGGCTTGGATCTGAGATTTCACACTTCAGAAAATGTAGATTTCAGTAAAGAATGAATGCTTTCATAATGTGAAAAAATGGTTGAAGAATAAAGAAATGAAGAGAGTGGATGTAGCATGATCTGCATGCACCCTTACTGGCTAAATTGTGAATGTTGATTACTAATGTAAGTCGGAGCTATTCCACTGTCTTCATTAGAAATACTTCGCGTTTATAGATTTACTAAAAGAATTTGGTGCGTGATTTGTACACTAAATATAATTGATTCAAGATATCTCACTTTTTATGGACCAGCAAGGGTATATTTGGTAAGGTAACAAAAGGAATCCCAAAATGTCCCTGTACTATTCTGGCCTTAAAAGGGGCTTCATTTAGAGTAAAGTCCTATTCTCTTGTACCTGTCCCTTCTTCATTATTTACATCAGCCATTTCCAGCCCACCAACACACCAGCAGTCAGAGGCACAACTGATTCCTGACCCAATGCTCCTCCAATATCTGCAACTGCAACTCGGCCAGTATGGAAAGGTCTTGTATTCTGTCCATTCACAACAGAAAGAGTGGTTTTATGTTTATGTATTTTGTTATGTGTCTAATCTTAAAGTGCTAAGCGCTTTGCTGGATGTAAAAAAATCAATTCATATCATAACTCACAACAATTAAAAATTAATACTGAGAAAATGATCCCACACTAACTTATCCATTTGGGGGCAATCATTCTGAGAATATCCCAATGGTCATCTCAGAAACATGATCTGGGAGGAGCTCAAGTGTGGTTTCAGGATGCCCCATTAGGGTAAAAATTCCAATTGTTTGACCAATCCTTTGAGGTGAAACAGAATAAAAAGGCAGTGGGAGTTGTGCTCCATCCCTTCCGCTATTTGTCCAATACTTTCTCAATCCTCAAAGTAGACTCCAAAAAAAGCACCTGAACTGCTAAAGTTTAGTGGGTGTATTCCTCTCCCTCACCCACTTGTGAAAATTGCTGCCAACATGTAATTCAATTATGGGATTTTTTAAAATGTAAATTCATCATAATCTCACTTACACATCAGATACACTTATATGGATGCACCTGGTGCCATAGGTGGGGGAGTCTACGTTTTGGATCATAAGTGTTTGGAGAGAGGGATTCCAGAATGGATGGATGGATAAAGGGGCTATGAAGAAGATCAGTTTCCAGTTGCATCTGAGATCCACTTGGCGTAACAGGGGAGCGGTATCTGGACACAAAATTGCTTCAGGGGTTTAAACAAACAGTTAATACTGCTTATATCACCTGACAAGGCTTGCAAAACCTGTTGAGCAATCTTAAAACTATTTAAGTGACCAAACTGTTTCCTAATACTATAAGTAGGATCCAGAGGGTAAGGCTACCATGGTTGCCCACTACAGCAGAAACTATTTGCCTTCATCTAGGTGCTTTCAATTTGTGTGTTATTTGCTAAACAGAGTTGCAGCATTAAGCCATTTCACCTTAAATTTGTCTCCTGTTTTCCTTATAGCCTTCACACCAATTTATGTATAGTGAACATACATATTAAGGCTTTAAAGCTGTCACTACATACAGTAATAAAAAAATATTGCTATAGATGCCATGGATATTGCATGTAAACTCCAGTCATGCAAACCCCCATTACCTGAAATTTGGAAATAAAAATGTAGGTTTTTATTTGAAATTTTCAATTTTCCCCAATTCCATTTTTTTCATATATTCTTGAGCCATTCTGGAAACAGAGGTTTGCCTATCCTATGTACCTTTGAATTTCCTGACATTTATGTGTTTAAAAGCTGAACCATATCAATGCACAGTAATTTTAGACTATTCACCAACATTGTATTAAAAGAGCTTTTCCACATGTTACAAGGTTAACCTTGAAATTTCCTTCTCTGCATTTTTTAAAAGCATGTGATCACTTTAAGGACTGTGTGTTCCTTGTTTTTCTGACCTGAGATAACCCAGTTTCAGAATACAGTGTCAGTCTACGTTTAAGTGTCTCTTAACTTCTTTATTAACTCATTATTTTATATGAAATAGAGAGACAATGGAAAAGAATGTTTTTGGAAAAAGAGAATCAGAGAGTTCTGAATGAATGAAAAGTAGCTAATACAAATCACATAGACACACAGGCGCCGACTCCATGAGTGCTCCGGGCCTGGAGCACCCACGGGGAAAAATTGGTGGGTGCTCTGCACCCACAGGCAGCTTCCCGCCCCAGCCCAGGTCACCTCCACTCCACCTTCTCCCCTGAGCATGCTTCCACATCCTGTTTCTCCCCCCTCCCTCCCAGCTCTTGTGCCATGAAACAGCTCTTTTGTGCGGCAAGCCTGGGAGGGAGGAGGGGGAATGTGACACATTCGGGGGAGGAGGCAGGGATTTGGGGACGGGTCCAATAGGGGCAGGGAAGGGTGGATTTGGGGCGGGGACTTTGGGGAAGGGGTAGAATCAAGGTGGGGGTGGGGTGTGAGCACCCGCAAGCATTGAGAAAAGTTGGTGCCGGTGCATAGACATCGTTGGGAAAACCAAATTGCAAGCTGGTCTTTTCTCACTAGAAAGCTCTTGTATGATCTAGGGTATCTTACAAAAACAATAGAGCTAAGACTCATAAGTATGGGCAAAGCTGAAGATCTGAGTCAGGAAATTGTATCTCTCAGTCTCTTAATCCTGGTGTACTAAACTAGAATATTACTAAATGCTGACATTGTATTTTTCTGCTGTATTTTGCTAAATATTCTTGATGTGGGATTTTGGGGAGATTTTTGGTTTGCAAAAGCACGCTATCCTTTGTTCAGAAAAGTATTTCTAATGTGAATCCCACACTAAATCACATAATTGACCCTTTAAATGTAAATTTGTGTAATTAAATACTATTAGCAGACTAGTTTAACAGTACATTAAGAGAAAAATCTAGAGTAATTTAGTTTCCTCAGGAAAGATTGGAGGAAGATTTTCTGATTTGCTTGAGCTGTGCAGGATCAAATGCAAAAGAACCAAGAATTGGCCCTTAGTTGTTTTTTTTTAATACAAACAATAATGCAAAACAATATAGATAAGGAAACTTTATATTAATTCAGTTTAATTCATTATTCTACATGGAAACCCTTTTTAAACTATCTCTTCAGAAAAATACACCGAGAGAAAAAAGTAAAATATATTCTACTGAAAGAATATTGAAGTTCCAATTAATGTAAAATGTGACTTCACATGACTGTCAGAGGGCAAAAGTTGGCTTACTACATATTAAATACATTCTCTTTATGCTTAAACTCATCTTTACTTGCCTTGACTTGAAACCAATTGCTTGTGTTTGTTTTGAAGAATACTCAATAGCTGGCAGGTGTCTTGTAGGATCTCTGTATTGTGTTTTAGCTGTTGGCTGAGGGAACTGCTGAGCTCTTGCACGAGAAAGATCAATCTAGGCACATATTCCACTGTATCTTCATTATCTTGAAGGTCACTCTTTAGAAGTGTTTCTCTTGTCATTAGGTTTAGATGCCAAATCCGTTTCAGTACTTGACTTGGTTTATCTGTACCAGGTGTTATCTTACATTCAGCTACTTCCATTTTTAAATGTAGAAAGTATTATTTTTACTTCTCACATTCAGAACACTTCCAAAATATCTTACAAACTGAAGCTAACTTAAGGCATAAGAAAAATGTTGCATCCTACTCCTTCTGAATAATCAAGTACCCAGCTCTGAAACTCTGTGCTTGATGTTGACTATTAAAAAGTTACTAGGTGACAAAAAGGAGTGGCTTTCCAGGAACTAAAAGCATTACTGTATAAAGAGATGTTGGTATGTACCAAACTAATTTCAGAACATAACTGTGGCAAGATTATATTACTGTGTTGTGATTTTCAAGGTATCTGAGCACCTGCACTTCAATAAAAATTGTCAACCCCTCTGAAAGTCAGACCATAAATTTCTGTTTGTGGATTTTGAAATGTAGAATGTGGATGGCATATCTCAATGAATGACCCGAAGCTCTTAAGAACAAACTGATATTAACCATTACAAAGAGTCACTAGGCATGCCAGTTCATAGGTTTCAAGAGAATCCATTTAATTTATAATTATGTTTTATCAGTTGGTGGGATGAGATATACTCCACACAATCCCTGAATGCAGATCTGGGAGGTCAATTATTTACTGCACCTGCAGGAAGAGCTAGGCTTAGCTGAACATGAAGCCTAGCTGGGCAGGATCAGGCTGGTTATTATAAAGAGAGGAAGTTTGTAGTAAAAGAGGGGTGTAGATAGATAGGGAGTTTGCAGTTACTCTCTGGGAACAGAGAGAAGGAAACAGAAATGGAAACCTGAGGATTCTGAACCTGAAAGAAGGGTCATCTCAGAGAAGCCATGGGGAAGAAAGGCTAGATAGGAAGAAGCCCAGGGAAACACTAGCAAGGAGTAGGATTGTGCAGGCCTTGGCTGGTTATAGGGTTGCTGGGCTTGGACCCAGTGTAGAGACACTCAAAGCCTTGAGCTAAGAGGGTAAACAGATAGTGGGGCCCAGAGTTCGGGCTGAAGACCTGGTTTAAGGGCTTTAGACTCTGATGTGTGGAACTCTGTTATGCTGGAAGAGGAGGACTACCTACATAGTGACTTAGCTAGAGGGATGAATCATGAAGAGAGAGAGAGTGAGGGATCTTGTGTTAGTAACTGACAGAAGGAGATGCCAGGTGGGGCAATAACTAATCCCACACCCAGCCATGAGCACGTGCTCCTGCAGGAAGTGAACCTTTTAAAGTTGGAGATATTGTAATGATGTTCTGGGGTCTAAATAGTTGCACATCTGGTAACAGTACTGAGTTTGAAATATATACTTAATGGCCGAAAAGCTCTGCAAACACACTTTTTTCTAATGACAGTGAACATGTAAGAAAATGTGGCTTTGTATCTATTATGCAGTGAAATGCTTTATTTTAGTTGAAAAGGTAAAGTAAAAGCACTAGAAAGTCAAGTAACTGAAGTACTAACCTCTAAAGCGTTATGTAAAACTGTAAAAACTGAGTAACAGTAGTGTGAAACATAGAAAGGTAGACCTTTTATTTTAACTAATACCAAGCCATAAAGAGTCAACTATGTCTCTTCCACAGGGGAAAATGGTCCTTATGAGAACCTATGCAAAGATGGTAGGAGGGCTGAGCAGTGCCGGTGACACTTGAGTCATCCTGCTGAAGAAGAGCAGGATGGCTGACGGTAGGTAATTCCGCTGCAGGCAGGGGCGTACTCTGTTGCTCCTTCAAAGAAAAAGGCAGCCTATGCCTCTAATGTGTGCTGCAGAAATTGGGTTCAGGTGGGTATGTTTTTAGGTGGCTAGCCTGAGCCTCTGCCCATGCCATCCTAGGTACAATGCTGTTTTTAGGAGTGCAGGTAGTCTACTAGAGCTGAAAATCACACCTCCCAGATCAAATGTAGATGTACCTTAGAGGTTCTAATCCAAAGCATACTGGAATCAATTAAAAAATTCCTGTTGACTTTGGTGGCTGAAATCCTGGCCTCACTGAAATCAGTGTCCAAACTTCTGTTGACTTAAATGGGGCCAGGACATCACCCAATGAATTTTAGATCCAGGCCTACCTGAATGGTAGTGAACAATACCCCTAAAATAGCAGATTGCTCTTTTTCAAAATCATGGAGTTGGCCACCACTGTAATCCTTGGTTCTCCCTTAACAGTAGATTAGAATCCTGCTATGATGTTGAAGGGGAAAGAGGGTCTCTAATCCCCGTTAGCACAGCATACAATAGTGCTGGGTTTGACCCATAATGTATACTAAAGACTTATCAATCTTGTGTGTCTTATGCAATCATTCTGCACTGTTTTCCTTGTAAGGCCTGCTCTTCATACAATTAACATTGCTGCAATTTTTTTTTTAACTCTGCCATTCCTTGGTCCCAAGCCCAAGATGTGAAAAGAGGAGGGTTTTGCGTTGGGCTAGCAACCCACCATGTAAAAAACGAATGCTACAGAAACGTCAACCAAATCTTCAGTGAATGGAGAAGAATGGTTGGCACCTTATGCTCCACCAGGAGCGAAGAGGATAAGAAGAAGAATTGTTTTTTTAAATACTATTTCAGTATAAAAGTGAAGGGAAATTTCACACAGATGTATGTGGGGATTAATTTGGTAATGTCATTTTAGTACTTTAAAGATGTCAATCACCATGTGACTGCTAAGAATTGCTATTAAATGTGAAATCTCCTTAATCAAATTGAAAGGTTTGGCTATAATGTAAAACTGAAAACATCAGTGATACTATGTTGAAAAGGAAAGCTAAAGAAATCATAATAGTTTGCTCGATTAGGCTGACAAATGTGACACTAACATTCAGAAAAATGTAAGGAGGTCATTAACCCACTAGAAATTCTGATTATCCTGGGCTAGTTAATAGCAGTACTTTCAATGAGAGTGGTTTGGATGGGGAGAGCAAGAAACAGTTTCTATGATACAATGTTATGTAGATCAATCATATTTTGTTAGACTAGAAGTGAATGATTTCCTCTTCCGAGACAAAATTTTAGGAGGTATAAGGAACAGACTGAGGAGAGCTACATAATAGCATTGTATTCTCATGGTTTGATTTCATCCATGCTACTGGGCCAGATTCTCAAGAGTGGAAATTGATGTAGAGGCCTAGACTTCAACTGAACAAGACCAGCTTACATCAGGTAAGGATCTGTGTCCATTGTGTTAACTTCTCCAAAATATGTTGCTTAATTAATGGATGTTCAAATACAATTCAAGAGAATAGCCATTACTTTTTTATATAAAAATAATCAGGGGTGCTGGAACAAATTTTATAGAGGGGGTGCTGATGATAAAAACCATATATTTGGTGTCTGTTATTACTGTTTTAAGACAGGGGGTGCAACAGCACACCTATTCCTAGCATTGCTGAAAAGAATAGATGAATTTAAACTCAATTCTCTTTCAAAACTTGTAAAATGAAGCATAGTTAATTAACGTGATCCTAGAATCTTGTCTGATGAACAATAAACTATGTTGAATGTAGGAGATCTTATTAGAATCCTGTGGTCTATCATATCCCTCAGAAATGACAGTGTTGCTTATACAAATTCTTCCGAAAGGTGGAGGCTATGAGATACCTAATGTCTATTTTCCTGATGCGTCAAAGAATTATACACCCAACTCCTATTTGCATTAATGAATGCTACCTTCATGAATTTCTATGCATATTTGGGAGAATACATTAGTTAACTTAGAAAACACATTTATCTAAAACCCATTCAATAACGCACGGTGAAACAATTTGTTTTTCCAATATGTGGTTGAATGAATAAATAATATTATACCTCGGAATTGAAAGTTCTATTGTATCTCACTGTAATCTTGAATACAATATGCAAATAAGGAGACCTTTGTGAAAATGTTACTTCATGATCCAAAAGTCCATAATCAGAAAGTTCTCTATAGGAATTTATTTTATATATTATAGGAACAGCTAAGGAAGTTACAAACTTATTACCAGGGCCGGCTTTAACTTTTTTACCACCCCAAGCAAAAAAAACCCGGAGCGCCGTCCTGAGATTGCTGCCCCATACAAGGCGCCGCCCCAAGCACGTGCTTGGTGGGCTAGTGCCTGCAGCCAGCCCTGCTTATTATTATGCTTTTTGCCCTTTAGAGCACAAGAAAATGACAACTTTCTTGTTGGACATCTGAATTTGAACACTTGATTGCTGTTGAGAAATACTTCATGCATGAAGATGTGAAGGAGCAATGTTTTCAAATGTAAGTTGGCTTTCACAGTTTGTTTACAAGGCAACAGTAGTTGCTATGCTAGAACAATGTATATACAGGCTGTACAATGATCTGTTTTTTTTAAAAAAAAATTGTGTTCAGGTATTCATGTAACACAAGCACAGTTTTAGTTTAAAATGAAATAGCCTCCTGCCTGATTAATTTCAGCAGATGAATTATATCTGTGGAAGATAGTTCTTTGTGATATTGTACTTGTGCAGAATAATTCCTTGTTTTAAGAGATACAAATATTGAAGAATTACATGTTTAAGACTTACAGGATGTTCTTATGGAGGGGAGAGATTTAAGATTTATAAAATAATCCTGTACTGTACTAGCAAGGATTGGACTAGATCAGGCCTGCACAACCTACTGCATAAAACCCAGCTGCGGGCCGAAAAGCACAGTGAGCCCATGCGGGCCGCATGTGGCCCCCGGGCTGCATGTTGTGCAGGTGTGGACTAGATGACTAAACACTTTGGGGCATGACCTTATTTAAATGTTTATACAGTGCCTAGAGCCAAACTGGTTTTGGTGTTTAGGCACTACCACAATATAAATATTACGTGATGGTGTTGTAGGGCCAGCAAGATCTGATCTGACCCTTAGTAAGTCTTTTTCTTTCGCAAGCAAGAGTGATAAAACTTAAATTCTCCCTCAGATTAACAGCAGCGAGAAGGAGAAATGTAAATTACAAAATTAGGGTAGAAAAGGAATTCATTTTAAATGGTTATTTGCTTCAAAACTATAGGAAGAAAAAAGCTGGTTTCTGCATTGCTTAACCCCCTGAAATGTTTTGCAGAGATCTAAAAACTGTATACCTACCAAACAGACACCTTATCACGGGGCCTATATGTTATGTTGAAGAAAGACTTTCTTCCCTATTTGAAATGTTCTAAGCAATTGTAGTCCAGTATTAGGGTATGTCTTCACTACAGGACTAGGTCGATTTCCCTTAATTCGATTTTCTAAACTCAACTTTAGAAAATCGAATCAGTGTGTCCCCACCAGGACAGCAGGTCGACAGTGGTCGACACTGTCTGTCCTAGAACTTTTGCAGGGGTCGACATAGCCCGCATTGCACTGTGGGTAGGTAGCCCACAGTGCAATGCGTGCTGGACCCCCCCCCCGCCTGCCCAAGCAGCCCCGCGCCGGACCCCCCCACCCGCCCAAGCAGATCCGCGAACCCCCCCCCCCCGCCTGCCCAGCCAGCCCCGTGCCGGACCCCCCCACCCGCCCGAGCAGCCCCGTGCCGGACCCCCCGCCCGCCCGAGGGGGGGGGGGAGCCGGCGCCGGGCTGCTTGGGCGAGCGGGGGGGGGTCCGCGGGGCTGCCCAATCACAACCTTTGAATTCCCCAGAATGAAATTGACCAGGCAGCTGAAATTGACCAGGCAGCTGAAATTGACCAGGCAGCTGACCCGCTCGCCCAAGCAGCCCCGCGCTGGACCCCCTGCCTGCCTGAACAGCCCCACGCTGGACCCCCCTGCCTGCCCGAGCAACCCCGCGGACCCCCCCCCCGCCGCTCGCCCAAGCAGCCCGGCGCTGGTTCCCCCCCCCTCGGGCGGGCAGGGGTCCGGCGCGGGGCTGTTCAGGAGGGCGGGGGGGGGGGTCCATGGAGCTGCTCGGGCGGGTGGGGGGGTTCTCGGGGCTCTCCAATCACAACCTTTGAATTCCCCAGTATGAAATTGACCAGGCAGCTGACCCGCTCGCCCAAGCAGCCCCTTTGGGCAGGCGGGGGGTCTGGCGCGGAGCTGTTTGGGCGGGCGGGGGGGTCCGTGGGGCTGCTCGGAGGTCGGAGGCTTAACATCAGATGCCTCTTCACTGCCTCACAATAGACGTAGAGAAGTCGATTTTAGCCTTACTTCTCTCGTCAAGCAGGAGTTACAAAGTCGATTTTGAGTGCCCTTTAAATCGACTTTAAGGGCATGTATGTGAAGACAGGTACACGTTTAATTCGACTTAACGTCGTTAAAGTAGAATTAAAGTCGTAGTGAAGACATGCCCTTAAAATAAAATCACTGAAATGAGTAAAACTGAAACAGGAGGATAAAGTAGAGCATCTTAGTTACTCAAAAATATTACAGAAATGAGGTCTGTGATCTCTGGAAAAGTGGCGTTTAAGGGGAACTTTGAGATATAGCATACAACATTCTGAAGGAAATAACATTGAATAGACTGAGTTTTCAGATACAAGAAAGGGGAAATGGTATCAATTTAATTTTAAAAACAGCCTAGTACTAAAGGAATGTAAAGAACTTCATGCACAGAGCCTGCTCCTCAAATCAGAGAAATGTAAATCTGCAAGGGATCTCAAGAGGTCAAGTCCAGCCCTCTGTGCTAAGGCAGGATCAAGTAAATCTAGACCATCCCTGGCAGGTTTATGTCCAACCTTCTTCTTAACCTCCAATGATTGATAATTTAGATAATGGTATAGAGAGTACACTTACAAAATTTGTGGACGATACCAAGCTGGGAGGGGTTGCCAGTGCTTTGGAGGATAGGATTAAAATTCAAAATGATCTGCACAAATGGTCTGAAGTAAATAGGATGAAAGTCAATAAGGACAACTGAAAAGTATTCTATTTAGGAAGAAACAATCAGTTGCACACATACAAAATTGGGAATGACTGCCTAGGAAGAAGTATCGTGGAAAGGGATCTAAGGGTCATATTGGACCATAAACTACATATGAGTCAACAGTGTAACACTTTGCAAAAAAAATGAACATCATTCTGGGATGTCTTAGTAGGAGTGTTGTTAGTAGGACATGAGATGTGGAGCCAAATAAAGTTGTTATGATTGACAGCCACCCTCTTCCTCACATAGGAAAAGTATTTGTAGAACTCCGTGGAGCAAAGATGTTTTCTACTCTTGATTTGCAGAGCACATACAACCAGGTTATGTTGCATGAAGATAGCAAAGACCTCACAGCATTTATTACACATGAGGGACTATTTCATTTTGAACGTGTTCTATACAGTCTTGTATCTGCTCCAAGTGCCTTCCAAAAATGCCATTGATTCTGAAGAATCAACATGGAGTTCAGTGCTATATGGATGATATTATCATGTTTGGAAATACTTCTGAGGAGCATGACAATAACCTGCAGTCTGTACTAAATTGCATCAGCACAGCAGGCCTCAAACTCAATAGGTCTAAATGCAAATTTAGACAAACTGAACTCTCCTTTTTGGGGCATACAATTTCACTGGCTGGACTAAAACCTGATCCAGATCATATCCTGGCAATTTCAAATGCTCCTCTTCCAACAGATTTGCAAACCGTACATTCCTTCTTGGGTCTTACCTCCTGGTGTGCAAAATTCATTCTCAATTATGCTTCTGTCATTGAACTGTTACAGGAATTACTACGGAGGAGTTCAACCTTGGTGTGGACAACGGATGCACAAGTTAGTTTGGAAATGGTGAAAGACTTGATTGTACATAGTCCAGTACTTGCACTATTCAGTCCTGCATTGCCCACAATTGTGACTACTGATGCTTCTGATTATGGACTTGGGGCTGTCCTCACACAACTTCATGAGAACACAGAGAGCACTGTTGCATTTGCTTCAAGGACACTAAGTGATGCTGAAAGAAAATATTCTACAGTCGAAAAAGAATCACTTGCTTGTGTCTGGGCTACCCACAGTGCACCGCTCTGGGAGTTGACGCTAGCCGCGGAACCATGAACGCGATCCGCCGAATAAGGGACACACATAATCGAATGTATACCATCAGCTTTCTTAATTCGAACTTTAGAAAGTCAACGTTAATTCCTAGTGTAGACAAGGCCAAAGAAAGCTATTTTGTTGGTTTTACATTATTTGTTCTTGACAAATCTATGCTGACTGTTACTTGTCACCTTATTATCTTAGGTGTTTGGAATTTATTGCTTAATTATTTGCTCCATTATCTTTCCAGGTACTGAAGTTAAACTGACTGGTTTACCCAGGTTGTCCTTATTCTCCTTTTTATTGATTGGCGCTACAGTTGCTCTTTTCCTCTCCAATCCTCAATTACTTTTTGAAGATAATCGCCAATGGCTCAGACATCTCCTCAGTCAGCTTGTTGACATAGTATACACCAACTGAGGCCTCACTAATGCCAAGTAAAGCAGGATGATTGACTTTCTTGTTAATACACCCCAGAATATGAGCCTTTCTCAACTGTTTCTCATTAATGACTTATGTTTAATTTGTGAACCATTATAACCTGAAGATCTTTTTCAGCAATACTATTACCTAGTCAATTATTTCTCTTCTTATCGTTGTGTAGTTGGTTTTTCTTTCCTAAGTGTAGTATTTGGCACTTGTCTTTATTGAGGTTAATTGTGTTAATTTCAGACCAGTTCTGAAAGATCCTGAGTAACATTTCGGTGTGGATTGCATGAGGGGAATTTATTCAGGGATATTGCCTAGTGTGGGCAGCCCTGAAGTAGATGCAGCTGGGAGTTCTGCCCCCTTTGCATGTGACAGTGGGGATTGGGGTGTGGACAAGGATATACCCATGTTGTCTTTACATGAATATAGTGGGCACTAATTAGTAATAATCATTAAAAACTTCCCTTGAAAGGGCTGTACAATAATGGACAAGATGCCTGAGGTCCAGTTGCTAAAACATCAGCCTCAGAAGAGCAGAACTGACCTATTCCTTACATCTGATTTGGTGGGAGGTTTTAGTCCTGAGAGACTAGCAGTTAAAAATAATGATAAATGCTGAACGGGTACTTAGAAAATATTTTTATCAGTTATAAAATCTACTGATCTGCAAAATGTAGTCTTAGACAAGTCTGGAACTGATTGTATGATGTTTTAAACTCTGGGTGGCCTCTCCGTCTTGCTACAGATATCAAACACTGCTGACTCTAGTATCACCATGATACCCAGTGAGGCTGTTCGTTTTGAAAAATCAAAGCAGTGCAAGAATGAACACTGACGTAGATCAGGGTATGCTCTTTAAAATGGTATTTTTTTGTTGGTATATTTCTCTGTAACTTATTAATTGTCTTTAATGGGGCCAGGATTTCACCCTTAGAACCTAGTTCTCTATTCGATTTTGGCAGTTTTACAGTATTGCAACTCTGATTTCTATAATTCTAAACCAGTGCCGCATTGATGTAACAGAGTAGGCAATCAGCTCCTTTGTGTCTTCATTTTCCTTTTGAAATAACATGTTTATCTGGGTATTTCTCATTCTGAATTCACCCCAAACTTAATTTTCATAAACTGTCTGAGGTTTAAAGAGACCAAATATTCATCAGAGTGAATAGCAGTGGATAGTCAAGTGAATATGTAAAAAACATTCGTATCTTTTGACATTATATCTGAGGAATTAAAAATAAATTACACCATTTTTTTAAAATGTAGGGATAAAATACATAGCTATATCAAGGTACTAGCATTTAGAAGATAAACAATCCTTTCAGAATACTTTAACATTAAAGCATTGCTGATCATAAAGGAAGTGGACTTTGTGCTGGTTGGATGGTAGATTACAGCATGCTACAGAGAGACAAGGATTTATGTATACACTACATCTTTTAAATGCAAAGTTCAATGCTTTGTTGTAAACAAAATCATTCTTCTGAGTTCATAGATCAATATGTATCTGATATATTTGTAATGACTTTTCTGTCTCTGGTGTTAAAATGCTCTGCTACTTGAGAGTAGTTCATAGGAGCACAATGAGACAAGCAGAGAACTTCTTATAAAGGTATTACATAGGAATTAAAATACTTCATCTGACCAATAGTCCATTCAACCCACCATCCTGTATCTGACAGTGGGCAGTACTAGATGTTTCAAAGGAAGCCATAAAACCCCCATAATGGGCTGTCCAATAATATGGCCAAAGAGGAAACTTCTTCCTAACCCCAGGCAGTGGTCAGTTTATGCTCTGAAGTATTAGTGTTTATATTCCTTTTGCATTTCTACTCTAGCTAGTGTAATCATAGCTTATTATTAACTATTGTTGTTATTCTGGTAGTACCAACATTGTGTTCAGTGCTGTCCAAAGATGCATTTTCTGCCCTCACAAGCTTAGTCTGACTTCTAATGCTCCAGTGAGGTCTGCAGGGGCCTGGATGGAGCCCCATTGACTTCAGTGGCTTTAAGCAGTTACAGTGGAGCTCATAGCAGGATCTGGGCCTAAGACAAGCAACACAGGAAGTGTGAAGGAAAAAGATAAAATCAAAATACGTGCTTTTAAAAAAACCTCAACCTTGTATTATGCTATGCTATTTGGCTTCCTACAAAATACCCAGCCCTGGTCTACCCGAGCACCTGTACACATTTTTGTTTTATGAAATAAATATGCATCACTGTACTCTTGCTTCCATTCCAATGGCTAGTTTCTTTCATACATCAAAAGTGGGTTTTAAGGAGGGATTAGTGGTGCGAGTGGAATCAACTTCTTACTGATATGGGGGGGGAGAAGAGGGGCAGCTGCTAATGGGGGGGAGGCATGTACCGTATTTTTCGGCGTATGAGACGCCTTTTTAACCCCCAAAAATATCCTCAAAATTAGGGGGGGGCGTCTTATATGCCGAATATATTACTCACCGGGCAGCTGGAGCTGGGGCGGCTGCAGGTGGCCCGGCGGGCGGTGCGGGGCGGCGCTTCCCCCCCGAGCCCACCCGCATGTGTTCGGGGCCGGCGGGGAACGGGAGCAGCTCGGGCCCCGGGGCCCCTGGGAGCGCCCGCCCGTGCGGCGGGGACGGGAGAGCGGTGCTCCCCCAGCAGCCCACCCGCGCGGCGGGGACGGCGCTCCCCCAGCAGCCCGCCCGCACGGCGGGGACGGGAGAGCGGCGCGCTTTTTGTGTGTGGTGGTTTTTTTTTTTTTTTTTTTTTTTTGGTCCGGCTTTTTTTACTTAAAAACTCGGGGGCGTCTAATACGCCGGAGCGTCCTATATGGCGAAAAATACGGTAATCTCACGTATCTCTCCACATGACTCCTCCCTGCCCTGCCTCCAGCCCAGGGTCCCCACGCTTTCCCCATCCCCTTTCCATTATCCGCCAGCCTGCCCTTACCTGGTAATGGGAGGGTTCTATCCTCCTCCCACTGTGCCAAAGACTTCAGAAATGCAGCGGTGAAAGGAGCAGAACGTGGGGGTTGCTGGGGAGCCACGTGCCGGCAGCTCCTCTTGCACAGCTCTACCACCCCAGCCCTTCCTCTCAGCAGCTGCCCTGGATGAGGACAGGACTGGGTGTGGGGCTGGGGCCAGTACAGCCATGCCAGAGGACCTGCCGGCGTGGGGCTGCCTGGTGGCCCCACGTTCAATTCCTCTTGCCGCTGCAGTTCCTAGGAAAGTCCTGCGGTTCAGGGCTCTCCCAGGAACCGCAGTGGGGAAAGGAGCAGAATGTGGGGCCATCAGGGGCTCCCACAGAGGCTGCTTCTCTGGTGCAGATGTACTGCCCCCAGCTCTGTCCTCCAGCAGGACTCCTGTACAGACTGAGGAGGGAGGGATAACTCAGTGGTTTGAGCATTGGCCTGCTAAACCCAGGGTTGTAAATTCAATCCTTGAGGGGGCCATTTAGGGATATGAGGCAAAAATGGGATTGGTCCTGCTTTGAGCAGGGGGCTGGACTAGATGATCTTCTGAGGTCCCTTCCAACTCTGAGATTCTATGACCCTGAGTGGAAGGGCTGGAGGGGAGGGCGCAGTACAGCTGCGCTGGTACTGTGTACCATACCGTACTACCCTACTTGCACTGTGGAGAGGGATTAAAAGTAGGAGAGGGTAGTGCCTGATCTTTAATTTATGCATAGAAATGTGCAATCCTTTTCACTGCTATTAAGATTTTTGCGGTACTATGTGGTGGCAGTGAGTTCAGGAGGTTATTGTATTTATTTAGAAAAAGTTATTTTTAAATTTGCTACCTTTTTAATTCAACCAGGAATCCTTTTTGTTTTGATTATGAACAAAGAATCAATAGGAATTTTAAGAGGGTCAAAGTACTTTTGTACCTCACAAGTTCTTCTCCCCTCTTCTGGCTTTTTTTAAAAGAGAGAGAGAGAGAGAGAGAGAGAGAGAGAGAGAGAGAGAGAGAGAGAGAGAGAGAGAAAAGGCTGTGAAGACATCCAAGTGTCACAAACACGAGGCCTCTTAATTTTGTGCTGTAGTGGTTGAACTGCATGAGTGATTTGAACTTCCATGCCAGTGTCCATAAAGCAAAGAGTGAGTCCAGCTTTTGGCTCAAGTGTGGGAAATGGAGAGGTTCTACCCATGAATTTATTTATCAAAATGATTTTTGCTGAATTAGGACAGAGTTTGGCAAGTCAGATTGCCTGTTTTCACTGAAAGAAAGGCAGATGGCACCATTGGAAATAGTCAAGCTTCTTACTTTCCTATCTATTTAACTGGAGAGGATTGTTATTCCCATATAAGATTGAGCCTTCTTTGTTCATGTTTGGTTCTCTTTCTTAGACTAGCTATAATTTTATGTTCTTTTGGAATAAACCTATTCCTGATGGATCAAAGTTTGCCTTTTTGATGAGGTCAGTGGTAATGTTTTCTAGTTAAGCATGACTGATTTTAGTGTTACATCATTTCATTATGTAAGAAAAATGCTGGCCTTTTCTATCCAGATATTAGTGTAGTGCTTATTTAATTATGCCTTTAATTTAATTTTGCAATGGGAGAGGCTGTGGAAACCTGCTATGGAGGAGCTCTGATTTCAACTTGTCAGTACACCTTTTTCTAAGCACAATGTCTAAAGGCCAAATACTGCTTGCAGCAATTTTACTGTCATCAAAAATGGAATTTGGCTCTTATTGTTGGTATCTGATACCTTAGTAGAATATAATGTGGGAGGAAAACTTGACTCTTAATCTGTGTGGAGAGGTAAAGAAGAGATGAGAGGCCAGATCCTGAAGTTGTCAATTGGTGTAGCTCCGCTAAATTTTGGTGGAGCTTTAGTGACTTATGCCAGCTGAGGGGCTAGTCCTAAGAAGTTTGAAATTCCTTACCTGAGGAGAATCAGGATTTCTTAAATGTTAGCATAACTCAACTGAAATCAGAAGCAAAAAAAAAAAAAAAAAAATCACAGCTGATCTTTGACTAAAATGGCTTCCTTTATTCTGTTCCTAACACTCAAGACCGAAAATGGCTTACCCCCTCCTCCCACTCCCCATGGGCAGAACAGACTTCAAAAGCTACATGATTGCCTTTCCCCTGCTGTGGCATCAGCCTCTCATGCTTGTCTCTAGTTGTGCTTCCCAGGTGGCCTGGGTTCTTCTCACTTAGTTCCTTTTTAGAATCTCACAATCTTAAAGACCAGCTGCTTTAAACCATGGGCAGAGTTTGTTTTAAATATGAATCTTCTAGTAAAGGATAACTGGAGTATACAGCAAATTTCCTATCTTGCCCGTTGAATAGAAACATCATCCATTGCTTTCATGAGGTTCTTCTATGCATGTGAAAGGGATGGGACAGAGGAGGTAATGCATAATCGATTCTACCAAATACAGTCTATAAAGAAAAAAGTCTATTATAAAGCTAATTATAAGTGTTCCACTTTGGAAAGTATTTCTATAAAACTGGTTTTGCAAGTTTCTCTGTTTACTTGGTCTCAAACCTTTCTATACAAAGTTTGTTCTGGCAACAAATAAGATAGGGATTTGTTTCTACATGCCCGCTCTATAGTCTCTCTTTGAGACTTGAAGCTTAGTGGCTCATGCATCATCAGTAGTTTGTGGGTTGTTTTTCTTTTAAATCAGTAAGTCAACTGTTGCTCCTCAGTTATATCTATGTAACCCTTTATCCTCAGCATAGGTAACCCTATTTCCTTCAGCGGGGTAACTCTGAGTGTAATTTAAAGAGAAGGTGGGCAAGATAATAAGCTTGTCCAATACAAGGTCTGTTGTTGAGAGAGAGAAGCCTTCGAACTCATACAGAGCTCTTCCAATAAAAGATATTATCTTATCCACCTTTTGTGTCTGATACCCTGGGAACAATGGGACACCAACAACACTGTGCACTTTAAAGACAGTTTCTTCAGTTGGTACTTGGTTAACAATTCTGCTGATGTATAATCCAGAAGATAACCCAGTTCACTATCCCAGAGCTGTTTTAGGTCTCCAGGACCACTAAGAGAAAAACAGTAAATATATATTCTGGTTCTCTACTTAGTTAGACCAATTTTGTCATTGATTTTTTTCTCACTTAGTTCCTTTTTAGAATCTCAGTTACATAGGTATGAAGTTGGTGTAATGGGGTGGGAGTATTGGCTGTGAATACACACAGGAAGCAGATATAGTGACTGTGGCCTTGTCTACAGTACGCGATTACTTCAGAATTAGCCAATTTAATTAGCAGTAGAACTCATTATGTCCACACGACATAACTGTTTTTTCTCTATTTAAAGGACTCTTTAATCCGGTTTCTGTACTCCACCTCGGCAAGGGGAGTAGTGATAAAATCGAGATCACAGGTCCAGATTAGAGGTGCAATTTGATGTTGTTAGCCTCCAGGAGCCATCCCACAATGCTCCATTGTGACCGCTCTGGACAACACTCTCAACTCTGATGCACAAGCTAGGTAGGCAGGAAAAGCCCCCGGAACTTTTGCATTTCATTTCCTAGTTGGCCACCGTGGTGAGCTCATCAGCACAGGTAACCGTGTCCAGTCCATCATCACAGGTGACCATGCAGAGTCCAGCATCACATGAGACCACACAGCCCCAAATTTGCAAATGAGCTCCAGCATGGACCGATAGGGAAGTACTGGATCTCATTGCCTGTTGGGGAGAAGAAACGGTTATGGCAGAACTGTGTTCCAAAAAAAGAAATGCAAGTGCGGTAAAATCTCCTTGGCCATGACTAAAAAAGGCTACACCAGGGGCGCAGAGTAGTGTCAAGTAAAAATCAAGGAGCTCAGATAAGGGTACCAAAAAGTCAGGGAGATGAACGAATTCTCTGGATCACAGCCCCAGACATGCCGCTTCTACCGGGACCTGCATGCAATTATGGGGGGTGATGCCACCAACCCCTGTCCGTGGACACCAGCAAGGGGGGAATCGTACAGAACTAGGAGGATGAGTATCTGGAGGACGAAGAGGACGAGGAGGAGGACAGTGCACAAGCTGCAAGTGGGGAATCTGTTCTCTCTGGTAGCCAGGAATTGTTCCTAACACTTGAGCCAATACTCTCCGCCCCCTCCAAAGGCGGGCTCCTGGACCTTGATGCTGGAGAGGGCACTCCTGGTGAGTGTTCTTTTTAAGTATGATACAGGGTTTAAAAGCAAGGTTGTTTGATTCGTTTTCCCTGAAGACTTGGGATGCATTCGCAGCCAATACAGCTACTGGAAAAGTCTGTTAACGTGTCTGGGGATGGAGCGTGAATTCTCCAGGGACATCTCCATGAAGCTCTCCTGGAGGTACTCTGCAAGCCTTTGCAGTAGGTTTCTGGGTAGGGCTGCCTTATTCCATCCTCCATGATAGGACACTTTACCCCACCAGGCCAGTAGCAAATAGTCAGGAATCATTGCTTCACATAGCAGGGAGGCGTGAGCTCCTGAGTTTTGGTCACATACAATCAACATTAATTCTTTCTCTCTCTGTGTTAGCCTCACAAGACCGATACCATTCATGGGCCCCTGGTTGAAAGAGGGGTATTTCTGTAAGGGAATAATCAGAGGTGTCCGTTCATGGGGTGTCCACATTTGGCTGAGGTCTGATCAGAGCCACGTGGTGGGGGTAGGGGGGTTGGGGAAACCCAGCCACGCAGGCCTGTTCGTGTTTCGGTTAAAAGGCTCATCCCTGATCAGAGCCTGATTGGAGTTACGCGGTTGGGGTGGGGGTGAAAGACAGCCGTTTACTTTACAGGGCTCAAAGCCAGATGGGGTACTCTTTTCATGCAGGGGTGTTGGCGTTGTGCTTAAAGGGTGGGGGGCGGGGGGGAGAGGGAGTTCTGTGTGAAGCGATCATCCCAGAGAGACCATAGGCCAGGCCCACCTTTTAAATAAGAAAAGCCCTGTGCATTGTTTTTTATGGAAAATGGGGACGCAGCATTCCATAACAATTGAACTGAATGCGAAGAAGTAGAACCCCACGTGCCTTAGGCCTTATCATGGCTGCCTGCAAGTTGAATTCTGTTGCCCAGCCGCATGTGATGCCATGCTCACACCAAAACTGGCAGGCACCTCAGTATAAGAGACAAAATGTGAACTTGTACAATGAATGCAAAGAGAGGAGGGACACGCGTGACGAGAGCAGGCAGGATGCTATGCTAAAACTCATGGTGGAGCAAACTGACATGCTCCGCTGTCTGGTGGATATAATGCGAGAAATACAGCATGGCTGCAGAATGCCTCTGCAGCCCCTGTATAACCGCCCTCCCCAAGTTCCATAGCCTCCTCACCCAGATGCCCAAGAACACGGGGGGGGGGGGGGAGGTGAGAGGCTACAGGGACCTACATATTCAACCCCAGAGGATTGCCCAAGCAGTAGAAGGCTGGCATATACAAAATTTTAATATGGCTTCTGGACTTGTCCTTCCCTCCTCCTCCAACCCCCTTCCTAATCTAGCAACTGCCATCTCCCAGGGATACCTTCTGCTTTCTCTTAATGTGGCGTTCAACAATTAATAAAGAATGGTTTTAAACAATATTGACTTTATTTGCCTTAATGTATGTATGGGGCGGGTAACTTCAAGAGACACACACACAACTGTCACAAGGTGCCGTGGCCAGTCAGGAAACTGGCTTTCAAAGCTTCTCTGATGCGCACCACACACTGCTGCTCTCGTCTAGTTGCACTGATGTCTGGCTGTACGAAATTGGCTGCCAGGTGATTTGCCTCAACCTCCCACCCTGCCATAAATGTCTCCCCATTCCTCTCACAGATACTGTGGAGCACACAACAAGCAGCAATTACAATTGGAATATTGGTTTTGCTGAGATCTAACCTAGTCAGCAGAAAGCGCCAATGAGCTTTCAACCGTCCAAAAGCACATTCTACCACCATTCTGCACTTGCTCAGTCTATAATTAAACTGCTCCTTACTACTGTCCAGGATGCCTGTGTATGGCTTCATGAGCCATGGCATTAAGGGGTAGGCAGGGTCCCCAAGGATAACTATGGGCATTTCAACATCTCCAACAGTAATTTTCTGATCTGGGAAGTAAGTCCCTTCCTGCAGTTGTTCAACCAGAGTTCCTGAAGATGCGAGTGTCATGCACCTTTCCCGGCCATTCCACGTTGATGTCGGTGAAACATCCCTTGTGATCCACCAGTGCTTGCAGCACCATGGAAAAGTACCCCTTGCGGTTTATGTACGGGCAGCCCCAGTGTTCTGGGGCGAAGATAGGGATATGCGTTCCATCTGTCGCCCCGCTGCAGTTCGGGAATCCCAGTACATTAAAGCCATCCCCAATGATTTGCACATTTTCCAAAGTCACTAGCCTTGATACCAGCTGGTTAATGATTGCATTGGCTACTTGCAGCACAGTGCTTGTTTCCCGAGCCCAGAATTGGCGTTCCATGGCATGAACCTGGTCCAGCGCCATATGGCTTTCTTCTAAGAATGTCTGTGTCCATGTACTCATCATTATTGTGATCGTGCTATCGTCACTTCCTTGGCCGGTTTTGCAGGTTATGCACATACTGTTGGATAATGTGTGAGGTATTTACAATGGTTGCAACTGCAGCGGTGAGCTGATCAGGCTCCATGCTTGCTGTGATATGGCGCTAAACAACTGTCTGTCGTTATCTTGCACGGAGGGAGGGGTGACTGATGAGATGCAGGAAGGAAAACCCATGAGAATGTTTTTGCCCCATCATGCACCGGGAGCTAAACCCAGAATTCAAAGGGGCGGCAGAGACTGTGGGAAAGCTACCCACAGTGCACTGCTCCGAGAGTCGATGCTATCCTTGGTACTGTGGATCCACTATGCCAAATTAGCGCATTTACTGGGGACATACACAATCGAATTTATACAATCTGTTTAGACAATTCAAAATATATAAATTCAGAATAATTTCGTACTGTAGACATACTCTTAGAATCAAGTCATGGGATGGTTTGCACATCCAACCAATGTTGGAAGGGTGTATATCATAGAGCTGCCAGGCATGGTGCTATGTCATTCTATCCCAGAGAGATGATCATGAAGTGACAATTTTTCCCTAAACATGTTCACGTTTATAATGGGAACCATGTTATGCTATCTAGAAAGAAGCTTGAACATTGTACAATTAAAAAATCGGAGCCAAGTGGAAGTGATGGAACATTCTCCATAATCGTCACTTAAAATAAAATAAAATAAAACCCTGTGGTTTGGTAAGAGCTCATTGTCCAGAGGATGCTATTTTGGGAAGAGGTCATACTATAGTTCTCATAGTGCAGGCAGTCAAAGTATTCACCGCGTCCTTGTCAATCTTTTACAGCTCAATGTCAACAAGTGAATTTGAAACTCCTACAGGGGAAGGCTGACCAGCCCCTTCTGCTCTGCCATGGATACCACATATTGTTCCTCAGCTGCTAAATCTCCTTACAAAAAAATGAGAAGCCATCCAACTAAATAACTGATTAATCCGCTATGGGCTGCAGCCAACCTGATTCACAAGTGCCCATAATTTGGAATAAATCTGTTAGATTGTTTTTCCTTAAAGTAGCTTGTGGCTCTTCTGAGGCACTCTTGAGAGTCATTTACAATTTTTTCACAACAATCCAGAACACCATATAGACTTCTGAGTCACAGCCCTTCCCTTAATGTGTGGTGGCTTTGAAGTTTCCATGTGATGGAAAAAGTGTTCTCTCATGATCAAATGCTCTGTGCAATTGCACTGATGTGCTTGCCATATGGATGGGGCAGGAAAAAATGACATGGGAAAGGAAAAGTTTTTCAAAACTGAAGTGTATTCATGAACATCCTCCATGTTAATGAAGGCTTCTATTTTGTTCCTTGGCAGGATGTTTTGGATCTTGTCTGAGAATGCTTTTCAGTCTGTCATGGCTCAAGGTGGCTAGACCAAAAAGGAGAAAACATATATGATACCTTGGGATTCATTTCTTGTAAGTGTCAGTATCTCTCTATAACCTCAGCTTCATGACTCTGTTACTGAAAAATAATAATATTCATCAGTAAAAGAAATTAGTGTGAAACACAGATAATATGGGGAATTAAAATGAGGATGCTTTCAAATTGAGAGGTATGTGAGAGTGGGGTCTCAGATGGGAGTGGGGTAGATGCTTACTAAAGGAGGGATTTTTACAATGGAAAGTGTCAACAAGATAAAGACAGTTGTATTCCATTCCTGCAGAATCAGTCATCTAGCAAGGGAAAGACAGGCTGATTACAAAAGCTTCATAGATTCTAAAGCCACAAGGACCACTGTGATAATCTATTATGGCCTCCTAGGTAACACAGGCCATAGAACTTCTCCAAAACAATTCCTAGAGCAGATCTGCTAGAAAAACATCCACTCCTGATTTTAAAAATTCAGTAAAGGAAAATTTACTATGACCCTTGGTAAATTGTTCCACTGTATTATTATTTATTTATTAATATTACATAGCACTTAGAGGCCCCAGCTGAGATCAGGACCTATTGTGGTGTTGCACAAACACATTAAAAAGAGTCAGCTTGTGTCCTTAAGAGCTTACATAGATGAGACAAAGGTGTATGTGGGGTATAGAAAGTATTATTACCCTCATTTTGCAGGTAGGAAACAGAAGCATAGTAGATTGGGGGCAGATTTTCAAAGGTATTTAGGCACAAAGAGTGGTGCCTTGTGGGACTTCTAAAAGCAACCCAGGAGAGTTTGGTAACTAACCTTCTTAGGCACTTTTGGAAATACCACTAGATACCTACCTGGACCTTTAGGAGTTCAGATACCTTTGGAAATCTGTCCCTAAGTGACACACCCAAAGTCATCCAGAAAGTCTGTTGCAAAGCCAGAACCTGACCCCAGGTCTCCTGAGTTCCAGACCAGTGTTTTAATCACAACACTATCTTTCATTCCCATGCTAAAGTTTCTCAATTGCCTGTATATTTCCCGAGGGGCAAAATCTTTTAACTTTTTTGCCCTCACAATCACATGCTGCTATAATATTTCCTGTGAAAATGGTGCTAGATTATTTAATTTCCATGGTCAGTATATACAATATTTGATTAACTACGATATACTGGAATCAGAATCACAAAAGACAAACAGTGTAATATGTACCTGCTGGTTGTTTGAGACGTTGCTAATAGTATCTTTATATGGCTAGATACATTCCAAAAGTTGTACAGACACTAATTAATCTTCAGAACACCCTTATTAGTTTCTCCATTTTAAAAATGGAGAAACTGACACCAAAAGGTGATCAAACTTCCCTAAAGACACAGTAGCAGAACCAGGATTGGTATTTTGGCCTTTCTGCCTCCCAGCTCTGTGTGCATTCTCCAGACCACACACCAACTTGATAATAATAGTAATAATAAAAAAACTACAAAAAACTTTGATCCTTCTGTAAATTGGAAACAGGTGACAGCCCTAGTTTAAAGTATCAGATCTGTGGATACAATAATCGGGGACATAACTGTTTCTCTTAAATTATAACTGGACCTAATTGTTGGTGTATTTAGTCAGTTTTGGGGGAGTTCTTAGATGTAATAGGAAGGAGATAGATGTTTACAACCTCTTTTTCTCTGGCTATGGTTTTAAGTAAATGTGTGTATTGGAAGATTTTTCTCAGTGTTTTAAACTGACAGAATAACTAGAGTAATATAATGCTAGTTTAATGTTTTCTTAAATCCTAGGGCAAACCTCTGACAGAGGAAGTCTAGGGCAGATCCTCAGGGGATGAAGCTATGACCATTTACACCAGAGGAGGATCTGCTCCTGTGTATTTTAGATATCAATATTTACTAGTACTTAAACGTCGGGTTGCTCAGTTTGGGTGGGCCACTCTTATGGACTAGATAGTGTGCAAAACAAATCAGGCTTGTTGCCAAATATGGAGAAACAAAGGTGTTTTAAGGGCTAAATTAATGAGGATAATTGAGTTTAGAGACAAAAATCTGTACATTCACTGTGCATAACCTTCTTTAAAGGTCTGTGTGTAGTTTAGGCTGGAACAGACCCAATATCTCCCTGGTTGCTCTCTCTCTTTTTTTTTTTTAAAGATGTTTGGTTTGTTTGTTCGTTCAATGTATAAAATATTCAAATCAACAATTGTTAATGAAACAGTAACAGCCTTGAAACTTCTATGTAGAATGTGACAGATCGCCTTCTCGCCCCACTCCAAACACAGGCAGGAAACTTTTCCTTTGGCTCCAAACAGTGCTCTTTATTTACAGTGCAGCTTGTGCAGACCCCACCACCTACTATACACAGCTCTATCCTCAGCTCTACAGCTTAGCTCTTTACACAGCTCTACCCACAGAGCTCTATCTACAGCTTAACTCTTTACACAGCTCTATACCCAGCTCTATAGCTTAGCTCCTTCTCTCTATCTCACCCCACACCACCACACTACCACCACCCTAGGCTTCCTGCCTGGCAGGCTTTTATCCCTCAGGGGGGGCTGCCAGGTGCAACCCATCCAGGCTGATTGCTCTGCAGCCCAGGTGGCTGATTAGGCTCCTCTGCAGGGAGGCTTTGCAGAGGGTTTTTCTCCCTCTTAAAGGGGCGGCAGGCTGGGTCAGGCCCACCCTGCCACAAGAATTAATTTCCAAACTGACAATTTTACCTCCATATACTTAAAAAAGTAGGGCTAATCCACCCTGAACACGCCCGATCCCGTCTGATCTTGGAAGCTAAGCAGGGTCGGGCCTGGCTAGTACTTGGATGGGAGACCTCCTAGAAATACCAGGTGCTATAGGCTTAACATGGGCGTGGGGCTAGCAACTCCACCCCATAGGGAACCACCTTGCTACTGAAACACCAACAACAGAGATGGAGTGCTCTGTGATTGGTGGCCCATACCCTGCCTGGGGGTTGACGGGCGGAGAGAGAGATACTTAAAAAAAACCCCACTGCCTCACAAATAATTTTGATAGAATCATAGAAACTCAAGGGAAGGGGATATTATCAGATAATAAAATCTCTGAAGTTTTCAAGCCTGTCATCTCCTAAAATAGTGTTGTCCCTTACGTTATACATGAATTGCATCAGGTTAGTGGAATGCAACTTCCTTTTTGATTTTTGTAAAGTTTTTTTTAGCTCTGCTTTATCACAGTGACAGAGAACTTACAATATTCTATAGTCATCCAGTCAAGAGATTTCCTAGAATCTGATAAACTAAGCTTTTTTACTTCTATTAAAAAGAAGAACAAATCATATACAGCTTAACTCATAAAATAGCACACATTCCCACACATACACATTAACTATATAGCAAATTGTGTATATGGCATATACACTGAAAAATATATATAATGTAAGTGCAGAACAACTTCAGGTTGTCTGATATTAATGAGGAGGCATGAGGTTTAGTCAGAAAAAGTAAATGCAGACATGTGTGGATATACTCTAGATTAGAATATGCTGTGATTTTACTGTACATTCAATTTATGCGGACAGATGCATTCAACTAAGTAGGACAGAGCAGAGATTGGAGAGTTTACACCTACCAGAAAAAGAAAGAAAAATATGTACTGTGACAAAATAACATCAACCTCTCTTCTTTTGATATCTGATATCAATTTATGAACCTGTGTGGTGCTGTGAGTGAAGATATTAGCTTTGTGACTGTACCGGTTTACATTTGCTGTGGTAATGCATTCCAGACAACTGCTCTTCCCAAGAAGGACTATCACTGAGAAGCCATCAAGCCTGTGATCTGGGGTCCTAGACCTGGGTTAACAGCTGGCTCATCCCATGACCAATGGTTTTTCCACACAGGTACTTGTGGGGGGAAAAGGTGGAGCACATGGTAGAGAGACAGAGACTCTTTCAAGAATAAGATTCTGATGCACAAGAAACCTGACCACTGGCACACCTAAGAAGGACTTTGAAGAGCAAGAGGGCAGGAGGGATTCTGCCCAGCCTGAAATTAGGATGACCAGATGTCCCAATTTTATAGGGACAGTTCCAATTTTTGGGTCTTTTTCTTATATAGGCTCCTATTAACCCCCCCCCCCCCATCCCCTTGTCCCAATTTTTCACACTTGCTGTCTGGTCACCCTACCTGAAATACTGATGAACCTTGGCCTCACAAGAAGAGGTAAAATCAGACTGGAGAGGGTGGCATGGAACCACATGAGACACAGTGATTGGATCCACTCGCAAGATGCTGGTGACTGCACAATGGGATAGAGAACTAGGTTGCAACTCACAGCAAGAAAAATGTTAATGACAAATGTCAAAGCAAACTAATGAATACATTTCCAAGGTACAGTAAAACCTCGATATAACAGACTAATTCGGGCGAGGGGGTGTCCGTTAAAGCTGAAAGTCCGTTATTTAATAATTTAAAAAAATTATTAAATAACAGGACTTTCGGCTTTAACGGACACCCCCTTGCCCGAATTAGTCTGTGTAGTGAGGTACTTTGGATTTTGCGAGACAAGGCACACACATGTGGTTAAGTAAATAAAGTAGGTGAGTTTATTAGAAGGTCCCGGTCCTCAGCGCTGAGAGGGCTTATCAGATCAGCGCGACCGCAGAAGGAGTACCCGGCTCTTCGGAGCAGTAGCAGGGAAGGAAAAAAGCCCACGAGCAAATACGGGAGTGGGCTTAAGTACACTCACACATTTGCATCTCATACATGCTCATGTCTCATTTGCAAGCAACAAGCTGATTGGTTACACGCTGTCCTGCCTCAGTTTCCCCATTTGGTTTCCCATGCATTCATTCTCACACAGATGGGGTAAACACTCACACAGCTGGGAACAGTCTGGGAACTGTTCCCAAACACACAGATAACAGCAAGGTCAATCTCATAGCATCACTATGCACTCTCCTGGAGTTGACCGAGAAGCGTAACTACACCTTCTAGTGGGTGCCTGTCACAATGTCTTCCGGTCCTAACAGTCCGTTATATTGAGGTTTTACTTATCACGGCAGCCGGGAGCCATGAGTCAGCCCGCCCGGGTCCTGGCTGCTGGGACCAGGGTGGGAGCCGTCAGCCCGCCCGCCCGGGTCCCGGCTGCTGGGACCAGGGCGGAAGCCGTCAGCCCGCCCGCCCGGGTCCCGGCTGCTGGGACCCGGGCGGGAGCCATCAGCCCGCCCGCCCGCCCACCCGGGTCCCGGCTGCTGGGACCAGGGCGGGAGCCGTCAGCCCGCCTGCCCGGGTCCCGGCTGCTGGGACCCGGGCGGCAGCCAGCAGCCGGGACCCGGGCAGGCTGGCAGCGGGGAGCCGGCAGGCAGCCCACCCGCTGCCTGGACCCCGGAGGCAGCGGGGAGCCGGCAGTCTGCCCGCCCGCTGCCTGGACCTGGGAGGCAGCGGGGAGCCGGTAGTCAGCCCGCCCGCTGCCTGGACCCGGGAGGCAGCGGGGAGCCAGCAGGCAGCCCGCCCGCTGCCTGGACCGGGGAGGCAGCGGGGAGCCGGCAGGCAGCCCGCCCGCTGCCTGGACCCGGGAGGCAGCGGGGAGCCGGCAGGCAGCCCGCCCGCTGCCTGGACCGGGGAGGCAGCGGGGAGCCGGCAGCCAGCCCCCGAAAAAATGGATTTTGGATGCATCGGACTTGCTCATAAATTTTGTCCGTTGCATCCGAAGTCCGTTAAATCGGGGTCCGTTAAATCGGGGTTTTACTGTAATCTTTATATGTTATAAATGATATAAAAGGGCACAGCATGCAGCTGAGTGAGATTTTATTGCACCAAATGTGCTTGTATAGTGGAGATTTAGGAAACGGAATTAAATTTCTTTAAAAAAAAAAACCCTGGGGACAGATTTCGAATGGTATTTAGGCACTTAAGGATTCTGAATGGCACCTATTAGAATTTTCCAAAGCACCTGGATGGGTTCCCTCCCATTGATTTCAATATTATTTAGACATCTAGGCATTTCTGAAAATCCCAATGGGCACTATTTGAATCTTTAGGTACATAAATACCTTCAAAATTCTGCCCCACAGGTCTCAGATTGGTGGTGTATATAGAGTTTATGCTGTGGGCCTGGCTAGACATGATAATTAAACAAGGAAAAGCCTCTAAGTAAAAGAGAGGTAAATGGGTCAGGGAGCTAAGAGACAGAATGTCTGAACTAGCTAAGATAAGGGGAGGGAACACCCAGAGAACCATTTACAAAGAACAAGATAACAACAGACAAGAGAGTTGGGAGTGTAATGATAGGTAAAGAGTAGATGGAATATGGACACTGCATGGACAGTGTGTGCTGTACAGATATTAGTTCCTACAAAGTAACCAAGCAAATCCCCGAATGTGTGATGCAATGTATAGTACATGTAATGAAATGTGTAAATGTATATAAAGGGAGAGAGTTTCTGTGTAACTTTGGATCTGTGAGGTACCCTGTATCCACCCACCCCTGGGTTTCAGTCTGTTCATTGTACCATTGCTGTATACCAAAGAAAGATATGTGAGGGACAAAGGCTCGTGTCACACTGAGTTCTTAGGAAACAAAGTGGAAAGAGGTCTTGGAGGGAATTCCAATGTACCCATCTCACTGATATGGAGGCCACATTTGTTTTCCATTTTCCTAACCATTTCCCCAGGACTAGTGTTGGTGATACTGTCCAATCAAGAGACAGTCAAATTCCAAAGTAAAAATCCCATTCTCAGATGGCTACTTTTTCTACTAGAAGGAGTTGCCATTCCTGACTAGGTTGACCAGATAGCAAGTGTCAAAAATAGGACAAGAGACCGTGTGAGTGTGTGTGTTCTAGGTGCCCTTATGAGAAAAAGACCCCCAAATCAGGACTGTCCCTATAAAAACAGGGCAATCTGGTCATCCTATTCCTGACCCACTCATGTTAGCAGGCAGGATATGCCTCCATTGCATAGCCCAAGCCACCTGTCCTGTGGGAGTTAGGGGGATGCAAATAGTAATGGAGGCAAAGACCCTTAGTTCAGGAAGCCAGATAGAGGAGGGTGTAGATGGATCTGACTGGGGAAATGGCTCCTGGGCCAGGAAGCTGTGGAGAGGGGGGTAGATAAAGATTCTGTACAGAAACCTGGATGGGAGGGAAGCTGGAGCTGGGAAACTGGGTAGTTTAGAACAATATTTCCACCCCCCCCCCCACTACCACACACTTGATCCCCGATTAAAACAATAAAATATAAAATGATAGTATCCTCTGTGGTATTAGAAACTAAACCACAATGGTCTCAGAAAGGAGCACTCTCTCTTCCTCCTTCTTTCAAAAAGTAGTGCTGACCAAAGTAACGGTAAGACAATATGATATTTAAAGCTGTAACTCCCAACAACAGTTTGCACTTGTTTAAAAGTGTATTCAGTGCCTGTACTCAGCTAAATTCAAGGGGCCAAATGCAGAAATGATGTAAATTTGTACTCCCATGCAGTCATTCATTGGATTCCCTTGGATTTAATCACATCTGCCGATTGATATGTAAGGGAGTTTAATTTAGTCTAACATGCCTCCTGATGAGCCAGAATAAATTGTAAGAATATGCAAGTTATGGGAATGATCTGCTTTATTTTACACATTCCTGTGCCTTCCTTGTTTTGGCTTTTCTTGATACAGTGGTCACTTCCGGTCACATAGACTGACAAGTACATCAACTCAGACTCCCTTAAGCTTGTTAGATTCTTTTGCATGCATTCATTCAGAGCTGATGAAAAGGCAGTGGTATAAGTCAGTGAATGTGAAACTAAATAAATCGAAGGGAGGCTGAAGCTTCTTTCATTTCTAGGAATGTTACAGTTACCTTCCTGGAAGTGGTGAAGGAAGGTGTAGTATGTATGAATTGTTTTGTAACACTTCTATTTAGCAAATAATCATGCAAACCACAACCTAGTTGTAACTGTAATTAATGGCCTAGTCTGCATATGTAGCACTGCCTTCTGCTCAACTGTGTGTCCTACTAGGTAATACGCTACTTGTACTCTTGGAGGTTGATTGTTCTTCAGCTCAAGTTGTAGTGCTCTGGACTTTTGCACTAGGGTAGTGGTTTTCAAACAGGGTTATGCAAACCTCCAGGGTAGGTGAGCTCTTGTCAGGGGGTATGTGAGAAAAATACTTTAGTGGTGAACAAGGAATTGTGTGTTATTTCCTTACAGACACACCTGCCTCCCCTCCTGGTTTTCATAGGTATTATGATCATATCTCAGATGGGGATACAAGGTAAATGACATTATTTGGAAAGGGGTAGATAGCCTAAAATTTTTGAAAAACCATTGCACTGGGGGACTTTGATTCCTGAGCGGCTGCTGCTACAGTGAGGTTTTACAGTGTGCAGAAGACAAGGGTGATGTTGGTTGTAGATAGCTCAGCTACCCATGTAACACACAGGTGGCCAATGATAGCTCTAGAAAGCAAGGATCTGCACGTCACAGAGATGCACACCATGGCTGCCAAGGGCCAAACACAGTTCCTGCCTGCACCCTCCCTGGAGCTTCAAGCCAAGAATTAAAGGGTCTTCAGGTCGGTAAGAGGAAACAGTTTCTAGTTAATCAGTTGGGTTATGTGCACATGACAGTAACATGAGCATGGAGCTGGGGTTTGCAAATACCCCCATCCATGGCATCTGCAGCCAAAGGGGCTGCTGGTAAGCGGCAGATGCAGCCCGTAAAGTGTAAGGAGCGGGCTCCCCGGGGGAAGGGGAACTTAAGTGTTAACGGCCTGACCTTTTTCGGGATGCCGCTACTAATGCACTGGAAGTGTCTCAGCGCCCAGGCATGCGTGAAGCCGCCGTAATTAGCTGCTGCAGTAGCAGCAAACTTTCACAAAGCAAAAGCGTGTGAGTGGAAGTTCGCTTCCCCCTGCGCTCTGCAAAACCGCTGCCCAGGCAGCGCGCCCGGAGCATCCGCCTGCACTAGGGCTCCGCGCGTAGGGCTACTCTCCGGCGCCGGGCCTGCTGGCGGGCCGCCCTCCTGGCCCAGGTGCGGAGCAGGAGGCTCTTCCGGCATGGCCGGGCCCTCCCTCGCCAGGTGCTGCGAGCAACGCCTCCCTGGAGGGCCCTGCCCGGGCAGGCGCCCGGTGCCCAACCCCGCTGGGGCCCCGCGAGCGCGCCGCCTGCGAGGGCAGCTGAGAGGGTAGCGGGAGGGAGGACAAGGGACAGGAGGAGGGGACAAGGAAGAGAAAGTAGGAACCCCGAAGGGGGATTGAATGTGCGACTTTCCTCCTCCTCCCTCTTGCTCTGTCTCTTCCAAGGCACAGAGGTAAGTCGGGAGGGAGGGGCCGGGGGAGCTTGTAAGCTTCATTAGTTGCGAGGATTTGGGGTGATCTTTTTTTCTTGTTTGTAACTCCCCGAAGTACAATGTGTTCGGCTCCGGCCTGCCACCTTTTTTTCTTCATTTCGTGTTTAGTTTCAAGAGCTGATGCGTGGGCGTCTCGGGAAGGAAACCAGCCCCTGGCCCCCGGGCTGCTTGGGGATTTTCCCATTCAGCTGATTTGTTTCTTGAACATCGATCCCATAACTCATGACAGATAACTAGTGGAGGAGTTCTGGAACTCCAGGGAAACTATCACTATTAAGTATCAGAGGGGCAGCCCTGTAAGTCTAGATCTGCAAAAGCGACAGAGCCCTGTGGCACTTTATAGACTAACACATTAGAGCATAGGCTTTCGTGGGTGAATCCGATGAAGTGGGTATTCACCCACCAAAGTTTATGCTCTAATCCATCTGTTAGTCTATAAGGTGCCACAGGACTCCGTCTATCACTATTAACTACATTATATTAGTCCTTGTCTGTAATATAATATACCAATAGCACTGTAAGGCGTTGGGAGACAAAAAGGCAGTTCATATTTTGTGGTTACCAATTTGTTTACAGTTGATGTTAAATAGAGTCTAATTTAGTAGGCATATCTTTTAAGGATGAATCCGACTGCTTGTTTTGTAATCTTTTAGAACTATTAGTTTTGTAGGAGCAGCCAGGTAGGAAGTCTGAATCCCTGTGTGTATTAATTTTTTCCTTTTAAAGATCCGATTACATCTTAAAAGGTTTGTTACCATTTTTTTCTTTAATGTTTTTATGTTTTGTTTTCTATTTGCTTCCTTAAGGGGAATTATTTTCAGAAGTTTGGACAGATTTATACAGATTTATTGTAAACAATCCATGCAGCTGAGGAAGCATTAGCAGATGGTGAATGAATTTTGGTTTTTGAAAAACCTATACAGTAATTATGATCCTTTTTAAAGCACTAGCCAAGGCATACTATATGTAACTATGTATAAATGCTGTTGCAGCAGCTAGGCAGACCTCACTGAACTAATTCAACGGTTGAAGTGAGTTACTTGGGGCCATATTCTGCTTATTCAGGCTGAATAGTTGCTTACTCCATGGAGCCTTACTTCTCAATTAGTCCTATTGAGATTTCCTGCAGGCTGAGGTACTACTCAAAAGGAGTAAAGGTGGAAGAATTTGACTCTAAAAGATGAGCATTTTGCAACAGAAAGACATAAATGTTGAGCAATATTTTGTTACAAGATACTCTTTTATGAGTATTTCATAATTCTCAGATATATTTTTACTTCTTACTGCCCCTCTGAATCTTGATGCAGAAATAGATTTAAATTAATTTTGTTTTGTGCGCATTGCTTTTTTGTTCACAGTTGTTGCTGAGAGTAGAGCAGCTAGAACTTTTAAAAGATCACTTAAGTATTTCTAATAAAGAAAAAAAACATTGTGAATAGACTTCTTAAAGATATATAATAATATAGATCAATTTCTAGGCCTGTTTGCTTTGGCAATATGTCTTGGATTGTACTCACAATGGAAAATACATACAATGAAACAATAAAATCCAACAGTAAGTCCTATCTTAGTCATCTTTTACTTTGTTTACATGGATTTGAACACGGTATATGCTTCAGCACCTGAACCTATTAATATTTGTGCAACTGAGAATTTTTTAGAGCATTTTTAGAATGACTTTTTAGCTGCGGACTTTGAAAGTCCGAAATTTGTTTTGGTTAATATCACTCTTGGTCGTTCTACTCCTTCCCCCCTTAAAGTTCCTTACAAAAGTATCTCCTAGGCTATTCTAGATTTGATTTTGACAAATAGGGAAGAACTAGTTGAGAATTTGAAAGTGGAAGGCAGCTTAGGTAAAAGTGATTCTGAATGTTGTGATTTCGTGATTCTAGGAGGGGAAAAAAGCAGAATACAGATAATGGATTTCAAGACAGCTGACTTAGAGACATTATTAAGCAAACTATCCCACTGCATAGGAAAAATAAGTAGTATGGCAAGAGACCACCATGGTTTAACCAGGACATCTTCAGTGATCTGAAGCTCACAAAAAAGTCCTACCAGAAGTGGAAACTAGGTCAAATTATGAAGGATGAATATGAACAAATAACACAAGTATGTCAGAATAAAATTAGAAAGACCAAGGCACAAAATGGGTTTAAACTAGCTAAAGACATAAAGAGTAACAATAAAACATTCTACTTGTATGTTAGAAGCAAGAGGAAAACCAAGGACAGGGTAGGCTAGTTACTCAATGGGACGGTGAAAGGGGAGAACAATGACAGAAAATGTGGCAATGGCAGAAGTGCCAACTGACTTTTTTGTTTCGGTTTTCACTGAAAAAGTTAATAATGATTGAATGTCTAATATAGTGAGTGCCTGTGAAAATGAGGAAGGATCAGAGGCTAAAATAGGGAAAGAACAAGTTACAAATTACTTAGACAAGTTAGAGGTCTTTAAGTCACCAGGTCCTGATGAAATACATCCTAAAATACTCAAGGACTGATGAGATATCTGAGCCACCAGTGATTATCTTTGAAAAGTCATGAAAGATGGGAAATTTTCAGAGGACTGGAAAAGGGCAAACATTGTGCACATCTATTAATAGGGATATAAGCACAACCGGGTGAATTACAGACCAGTGAGCTTAAGTTCAGTACCTGGAAAGATAATGGAGCAAATAATTAAGCAATCAGTTTGCAAACACCTAAAAGATAATAAGGTGATAAGTAACAGTGAGCATGGGTTTGTCAAGAGAAAAAGGGCCAAACCAACCTAATAGCTTCCTTTGACAGGGTAACAAGCTTTGTGGATGGGGGGAAGCAGTAGATGTGGTATATCTTGACTTTAGTAAGGTTTTTCATATGGTCTTGGATGACATTCTCATAAACAAACTAGGGAAGTACAATGCAGATCAGAGGTTCCAAAACTGTGCAGTGTGCCCACTTCCCCCCCGCAGAAGAACATTCAGGGGGGCATCGTGGGGCCTGAGCTGGCTCCCATGGGAAGCAGGGAGGTAGCATTATCCAGCCCCATCCCGAGCTGTGGTCTCAGCTCCCCTCTTCAGCCTTGGCTCTGTGCTTGGCTACAGGCTCCCGCCAATGCCCGGCTGTGGCTCCGTTCCCAACACCTGCTTCCAGCCCAGGCCCGCTCCCAGCCTTGGCTACCTTACATCCCTGCCAATGTAGATGTTTTAAATAATTGTACTCTTCTCATAGTTAAATTGCTAAACCACTTTTGCTCAGACTTTAAATAAACAAAACTTGGACAGAGCCCAGGTCTGGAAAATTTTATTTCCAAAGATGAAGTTTCAGAAAGCAATGAGAAACTGCAAACAGTATTTTAAATAGAACTGTTCTAGCACATTTGTTATAGTGATCTTTGCTGGTTCAGCTACCATGCAAATATGTTCATGCTTTTTTCTTCCAACAGTGTGATGAGCTTATTCATTTATAAAAAACATTTTATTAAGGCAAAGTTACAATAAAACATTAAGGAATGCACTTAAGTAGTGCATTCAGGATGAAATTCATATTCCAAGATCCTGGCCAAAGATTCCGGCTTGCTGGCTGGGGAACCAGCTATGGAAAAACCAATTAGGAAGAAAAGGAGTTGAAGGGAGTTGGCAGTTCTTAAAAGATATAATACTAGAGATCAACATCAAGTGACTGCAACACAGAGGAAAGATAAGAAGAGCCACAGGAGGCCAATGTGGCCACACAAGGAGCGTTTTAGCTCTCTAAAAACCAAAACGGAGACATATAGGAAATGGAAGGAGAGGCATGTCACCAAGGAAGCATGCGTGGGAATAGCATGAGCATGCAGGGACAACATCAGGAAAGCCAAGGCAAAGAATGAATTACAACTGACCAGGGCCGGCGACAGGGGGGTACAACGGGTACAGCTGTACCGGGCCCCGGACTCAGCTGTACCCGTTGTGGCCGGGGCTGTGAGCGAGGCGCGGCTCGGGCAGCCGCGCTCACCAGCCCCCTCCCCCGGCACCCAGCAGCCTCCCCCGCCCCCCTTTGCGTCTCCCGGCCGGCCACGCGGCCGCAGCACATGCGGGGGTTGGGGCCCGCAGGAGGTAGGAGACCGGGGGGGGGGGGGGCGTCGGGAGATCGGCCGGGGGCGTCGGGAGATCGGCCGGGGGCGTCGGGAGATCGGCCGGGGGCGTCGGGAGATGGGCCGGGGGCGTCGGGAGATGGGCCGGGGGCGTCGGGAGATGGGCCGGGGGAGGGGGACGGCGGGCGGCGAGAGACTGGCGGGGGGGGGGGGGGGCGTACGATCTGCCGTACGGGGCCCCAAAATTCCTGTCGCTGGCCCTGCAACTGACAAGGAATGTTAGAGACAACAAGATTGGGTTCTTCAAATGGGTCAAACAAAAAGAAAAGATCAAGGATGACGTGGGCCTGCTGCTCAATGGAGAAGGTGAGCTTGCCTTCTCATTCTCTGAGTTAGTTGAAATCCGCCTTTCTGAAGTCCAGTGTTCTTGTTTTACTGTGCTCAGGTCCTGCTCTCCATAGGATCTTGAATTTTGTCAGATCATGACCACTTCCCCCCAAGTTCCCAAACACATTCACGTTTGCAACCAGTCATCCCTGTTGGGCAAAACAAGATCCAGAATGGATGACCTCTTGGTTGTTTCCTCAATTTTTTGAATCCGAAAGCTGTCACCCTACATACACTAAGCATTTGCAGGGCGAATTATCTTTTGCTTCAATAGTCTTCCAACAGATATCAGGGAAGTTAAAACCTCCCATTAATACTAGTTCACATGGGTGTTAGCTAATCTTGTTACCTGCTTGTGAAATGAATTGTCAACTTCCTCTCATTGATTTGGTGGTTTATAGTAGACCCCCACCATACCATTGTTACTGTTCTTTTCTCTTGTTATCCTCACCCAGAGATACTCAGAAGGTCTGTCACTCACTTCCCCTTGGATCTTGGAGCATTCTTGATGAAAAGCAACATCACCTCCTGTTTTTAGAGCAAGGTATGATTGGAGAACCTCAATGCTGGTTCTCCAGTCTTGGGAGTTATCCCACCAAGTCTCTGTGATGCTGATAAAGTCATAATTTTCTTCATGTACCATGACTTGCAGTTCATCCTGCTTGCTCCTCATACTCGTGGCATTTGTTTACATTGAAAACATTTGTATACATTATACCACTAGAGCAAATATGTTCACCATTCCACACACCCCTCCAACAGAGTGCACACTGAGCCATGCAAAAAGGCTTATTTTTTTAGGTGTTTCATTTTGAAGATGTGTGTAATAAGGACCACTACAAAACTTTACAAGAAGACTTTTAGTAATTATTAAAATGCCATCTCATTCACAGTGAAGCTCAAGAAATGTAAACAACTCTGTGACCCTCAGAATGAGGGTTTTTTGTTTGCCCCATAGAGATTGAAGATCTACTTTGAGCTACTTTAAAAAAACCAAAACAAACAACACTACTTAATTATATGCATTGCCCTCTCACTTAGGGCTGGTCTTCACTGGGGGAAGGGGGGGAATCAGCTGTAGATACGCAACTTCATATGTACAGCTGACTTATCTGCCATCCTCATGGTGGCGGCAGTTGGCTGCGCGCTCCCCCGTCGACTCCAGCTTGCGCCTTTCGGTGAGCTGGAGTTCCGGAGTTGACAGGTACCGCTGGAGACTGATTTATCGCGTCTCATCAAGACGCGATAATCGATTGCCAAGATAGATTGCTACCTGCGGTAGTGAAGACAAGACCTTACAAAGATTCTGAAGCCACTTACAAATTCTATACTGTACATAGGGATCACTTACTTATTACCCAGTTTTATTCAGGGTGCATCATTTCCATTTTTTGTCAGATTTGCACATAAATCGTATGCTGTTCAACCTACATTGTCGTTCCTGTTGTAGGCTAGTTCAGGCTAGTACCTGCATGCCATAGCATCTGCTACAGAATTGAAATTGTTATCAGGCTTCCCCAAGGCCAGACTTTACTTTATAAAGAAGGAAAGAGCAGGGAAATCTACTGTCTTCAGATGTTAAAACTTTGATAAAGATATACTGCATGAAGCTGCTTTGGAACTGCTTGAGGGCAGATTCAGATGCTTTCCATTTTGTGGAACTCATAAGCTCATGGGGTAATAAGTCTTGAGTGACGGGCTAGAAGATGGCCATGGGCACCCATGATGGGGAGGGTACTTTCCAAATAGGAAAGAGATGGGTTGAATCTTAAAGAGCTAAGGTGAAGGGGGGTGGCGGTGGGGATGAGAGTGGGAGCGGTGTCGAAGGCCCCAATCCTGCAATTAATGCTGTGGGCAGTTTGTTTAAGGCTTGAAGTGGGCACAGTAGTTCTCTTGCTTACAAGGAATTTCTGACCTTAATCCTGAAAATTCTTAAACATTTGAGATGCCCCATTGAACTTGCTCTTATGTGTATATGTTAGCTGGATTGGAATCTAAGGGTACGTCTACACTGCACGCTTGGACTCTGATTCGGTTTGAGCCCAAGCCCACGCTTTAGACTCTGGTCAGCAACATGCTGGTGGAATGGGCAAGAGCCCAAGTCCTATTGAGACTCAGATCCAAGCCCTGTCATTCTGCAGCATGGATGCAGGTCAAGTTACAGATGGGAGTCAGAAGGCCTGCGTAGTGAAGAATAGATGCATTAGCATGGCTGTGAGACTTTGGTTCAGCAATTGTAAATCCACGTTTGCAGTGCATTGTGGATGCCTGAGCATGTGCTTGGAAACATTTAGTCCACAGCCCTGAGTCCAACAGACCCAGGTTCACAATCCAGTGTAGACAGACTCTAAAAGGCAGAGTGGATGAACTCTGGAAAGTAAAGAGATAAAATGAAGGGGTCTCGCTCCTTTTACAGTGGAGTGTGTGTGTTTTTGTAACCGTGCTTTTTCTATCTGCTGCCTTTCCCATTTTGTTGAAATAAATCATGACCTAATTTTAAATCTTTCCTTTTTTGAACCCCCATATTTTTACTGCAGGTTTGAAGGTAGTTGCAGGAGATAGAATATTCTTTGCAATTGGATCCCAAATATAGAAGTGTCTGTGGTCACACAGGTGTGGAAGAGCAAGATAAAGGGTTATATGCTTTCACTAAAGTTGCTGTTAATATTACCTGACTGTTATTGAGAGCCTATAAAGAATAGTGTTACTATCCAAATTCATGTGGACTACAGGGCAGCTTTCCAGCAGATGTAAATATTTATAGGTTCATTACCTTCAATGGAGCTGTGACCATTTACAGTAGCTATTGTGTGAGCTTGGACAATGAATACAGTAGCTATGGATCTGCCCAAGAGCCTACGGTAACTCACAAGTCTGAGGCCTTGTCTACTATAGAGGTAAGTGGACCCAAGCTACGCAACTCCAGCTATGTGAACAATGTTGCTGGAGTCAATGTAGCTTAGGTTGACTTCTTGTGGTATTTGCACTGCAGTGGGTCGACAGGAGAATGTGTCCCATCAACTTCCGTTATGCTTCTCTTTTCGGTGGAGAACCGGAGTTGATGGGAGAGTGATCTGTGGTTGATTTAGTGGGTCTTCACTAGACCTGCTAAATTGACCTCCCCCTTTGCCCGGTGTATCAATCACAGGGTTGATCCTAGGTAAGTGTATACAAGCCCTGAGTCTTGAAAAATTAAAGTTGTTTTTAGTTGCTCAGGTAGAGCATGTTTGAAAATGAAAAGCACGTTGCAGACACTTGAATGCTGGGATAGCTGCCCACAATGCACCACTCCCAGTGCCGCTACAAGTGCCCGAAATGTGGCCATGCCAGTGCAGTTGTGGCTGTCAGCGTGGACACACTGGAGCACTTTCCCTGGAGTGCTCTCCGAAGGTGGGTTTAACCCATAGTGCTCTACAGCTGTAAGTGTAGCCAAACTCTGGATTGTCTGAATCATGAACGGCTTGGCAGCAGTACATCTGTTTGTTTTTTTAAAAATCTTTATTGTATGCAGTTGACATTGTGTACCAGTAGACTTCATTAATGTCTGAGCTTCAAATATTTATAACCGATAACCTGAGCATTAGTGGTCATTAAAGATCTTGAGACAGTTTTGGCAAGAAGTAATCTATTTTTCCCTGGCTAAATTTCTGGTTTTGATAATTATTTTGCTGACCTAAACTTCCCCTGTTGCTTTAAACTTATTTAGCATCTTTCACTTCTTCCTGTGTGGTCTTATTGGATATTATTAAACTGGGTGAAGTGATTTCTAGATGCCTACAGGATAAATCCTACCTTTTACCTTCAACCAACATAAAACGAGGGGAAGATGTGTTGCTACAAGAAGCTTCTTATTCATTAGTGATCCCGTCAGCCAAGTTAGAGTCCATGAGTCAGGACAGCTCAATGAACTGGGCACCTTTTTTGCTGAGTCTTTTTAGGAAAGGAATGAGACAATATGCATGTTTATGTTAGGGCTGATCTGTGCATGTTAGTAGCACACCTGCCATGTTCTCTTGGTCCAGGGTGTATTTTTCTGCAATTAGTTAAGAACATCTAGTGTCCCTGGAAAACATTCTGTCTAGCCACTCTATAAGAACAGTGCATGTGTGTGGGGTTACCTTTCTAGACCTTGTCCAACACAGAGGATGATGTAGACTGTAGAGTATAACAGAACCCTTGTGTGAACCATATTTCCAAAGGAAACAATATAACCGTATTTGTTCTGGATTTCAAAAACTTGAAATTTCACTATTCCCCTTAAGTAGCCCAAGATTTTTCATTGTTTGTCTGTTTGAGATTTTCATGTTTTAAGTAAATTCCAAAATGAATGTAGAGAGAGGTTTCAGCATTTTGGCTTAGATTGTGAATGCAAGCACTACATTCAGTGGGGAAAAATACCATTTCTTAACTTTTTTTTTTCTCTCTCTCTGGGTTTACAGTTGACGTCCTTGGCCTACACAGAATTGCTACTTTTGAAAGAAATTTCTTTATCTCTAGAGTGGCTGAAGAAGAGTTCACTTCTGGAGTTTACTTATTTACGTTACACTGGAGAATAAGTGCATGTAGCCACTGTGCTTCTGTATTGTTGAGAGGCTACATCAGGGATGACACTGCCATCATGTCATCCAGAGACAGGAATGTTGATATCAAAGAATTCTTGGCCAACATCAACTTGGTGCAGTATCTTCCTTACTTCAAAGAAGCTGGCTATAACACCATTTCAGACTGCAAAGGAATAAATACTAATGTGCTCCAGCAGATTGGAGTATTACTTACTGGACACCGCAAAAGGATTCTTAAGCAGTTAGAGATCAGATTTTCAAAAATGCAAGAAAAATCGATCTCCTCTGAAAATCTGAAACTCGAAGACTTAGAGAAATTCGGGGAAAGTCATTCTTCGTGCTATGCTCAGGTTTCCAAAATATCCAGCGGGGTAGCTAAAGCTAGTCCAGTATCTGTAGCATTGCCAGCAGGACTATTTAGTAAAGAAGAGAATGAATTTACTGAAAATGAGTTGTTGGAAGTAAAAGATGGTAGCTTTTCAGATTTTGAATTGTCTAGTTCATCATACCAGAAATCAGATTGTTCAGGAGATGCTGTCAGCCTTAGTGGAAACATTGAGAAAAGTGTTGACTTTCAAAAAATACCTAATATGGATGTTGCACTGGAAAAAGCACAGGCACAGGAAGATAACTTGCACTTAGACAGCCATTCTGCATTATATGTTGAAGATCCAACTTCTCAGTCTTTTGCTGAAACCAAGTCCAGTGAGAATGAGCATCTAACATTCTCAGAGGTGGAAACCTCACCAAATGTCCTATCAGATTCTTCGTTCTTTGAGTTTAAAGGTGAAATGGTGGATAACGACTTTTATGGTCCTTGTAAGCAAAGCTATACAAAAGTAGTTCCCAGAACAACTCGTTCATTTATGCTAAGACATCGGCCTGTTCCAAAGATCCCAGGCTTGTCTAAAATTGCAGCTTCACCCAGGTAATAATTAAAAAACAAAGTGTGAGACTGATACTGTAACATTTTAAATTGGCCAACTTTGTCAGTGGCAGTATGTGTAAGCATTCTTCTCAAAGAGTTCATAACTTCTGGATAAATGTGGTATGTGGATGTGCATTTTTGTTTAACTGCTTTGCAGTTTAGTTGTTGGCAGTGGGAATATAGACATGTTGGTCCCAGGATATTTGAGAGACAAGGTGAGTGAAATAATATCTTTTTATATATCTTCAAGTCTGAAGTAAGCTCTGTGTGCACTCAAAAGCTTGTCTCTTTCGCCAACAGTAGTTGGTCCAATGAAAGATATTATCTTATCCTCCTCATGCAACTCAGTGTAAAACTCGTACACTTGGACTACATCAATCAGAATGCACATACCCCAAATTTAATTTAATATTTTAAGAGTTTTTTTACTATTTTTCAAAAAAAGAAAGAAATACATGAATTACTCATACTAAGAATTAACATAAGGTATCTATTTTTTAGACTTAGTAATTTTTATGGCTTCCTTTTTAAGTATCTGAATTTAACAATTGCTATGCTACTAAGGGCAAGCAGTTTTGAAACAGGTTCTGTAGAGTTTATAATGTAACATACATTATAGAGTGTGTGTTAGGTATGTATACCAGCACATAGTGGAAATATAAACATCACCAAAAAACAGACTTCTTTAAAAAAGTTAACCACATTGTTACTACTTCTCAGGCACTTAGAAGCAAAGAAATAATGATGTAATGAATTTATAGGTGAAATTCTGACCCTATTGAAGACAATGGGAATTTTACCCTTAATTTTAGTATGACCGAGATTTCATTTGTTGAGTATAAATCCATATTTCACCACAATTGTAACTCAGACTTATAGGTTTAGTTTTGTTCTAACATATTACTTTTAGTATCTTGATTTCAGTATTTGAATACTTCAAAGGGATAGTGGTAATTGAAAATATCAGTTACTATATTATGACAGAGAATATCATTATGATACAAAACCGAGGAAATTACATCAACAAGTTACATTAAAAGAATGTTGTACAGATTGCAAAGTTGAGCACTCAATGGTCAGGAAAGGCCTTTCTGTGGCTTTGAATGAGGTAGGAGTCCTGTGTGTGTGGGAGGTGTGTGGGAAGCAAATGCTGTTGCACAATGCATATGCACGTGGTGGCAAAATTAAGTTGCAAGGGCACCTTATATGTGGGATTTCTTAACTGTATAATGCTTGGATCTGTAACCTAAATAACATTCTGCTAACTTATTTTGGTATGAAATTTCCTAGAGAGCGAAGAATGTTAAAGGTTAAAAACAAATTTTTTAGTTGGTGAGAGGTACATAGGCTGCTGAGGCTGTGTTTGGGGGAGCCTGTTCTGGTGTGCCTCTCCACTCACACGCATTGCTCTGGTAGACCCCAACCATTCTCAGCACAGTGATAGCAGCTCCTTTAGTGGTGGTATGGGCTCTGGTGTTTTGTGTGTGTGTTACTATTTTTGTATTCTACCAATTTTTGTCCTGTGGAAGGCAAGTGAGAGAAGGAGAAGTGACTCTTTTCTAGCAGTTTCTCACCAAACCCTGAATGGAATTTCACTGGACAAAGAAAAGGCACTTTTCTAGCAAGAGATCTTTCCCACTGCCATATTTAAAAAGCACGTTGCAAATAATGGAGGTGTGAGTTTCTCAAAATCTGCAAGTGTCTTCATAATGTCAAGTGTTAAGCAGCTTAAATATAGATGATGTTACTGTCACCCACACACATCTTGGGTGTGGTGGTGTCACATTTAGTGGCACTGAAACCAGTTAGTTGGCTTTTAGTTCATGCGGTAGAGGCTCATGCACTAAGTTCCCTAGGTCCCAGATTCAATCTGACCAACTGACTGCCGGGGTGTGTTGGCATTATAATACCAGCTCTCGATATATCATATTCTCAAAAAACAGAATTTTATGCAGTTTAGTAGGAAAAACAACTTCTGACGGTATAACATAGGGAAACTTGCATTTGAGTCCGTTTATAAATGTGCAAAAGATAAATTTCATCTTTCAAAATGGCTGTATTGAGTTAATATTTTGACTCTGTTGATAAGAGTTATATTTAGTTTCATGTGATAAAAAGTATTGTTTTGCTAAAAAGCAATAGCAAATTTAAGGTCAAGCCCAGAACCGTAATCCCTTGGGGTTTGTCTACATTATGATAATCTGATTTCAACACTTTCTTTTTAATGATATGGTTACTAGTATGCTGTTGACCACAGCTTTATGGCCTGTGTAAACAAGGACAAGGCTGACTAAGTTGGGGTTATTTGCTAGAAATGAAGAACATCCTGACAAGCTATCATAGAGTCGTGTTATCTGCCTGTCAGCTAACTGCACTATTAAAAATAGTGTTTCTACAAATTTGTCCTGATTTCGAAAAGCTGGTGGTTTGATAGTAAAGGCCTAAACTTAGCTAAGGCTGTGTTACTTCCCTGCCATATTCCTGGAACTCTCTGTCCACTAGTTACCCCATCTGTCAAGTGTGCCTAATTACATTCAGCACTTATCTAGTGATTTTGTATTGTATGTCTCAAAGCAGGTAACAAAAGTGGGAGAACATTATCTCATTCACAGTTGGTCTGAGTACAGATTTATTTTTTGAAATATTTTAATATTCCTGTCCTTAAACTGCATCTGGCTTATTGAACAAATGTTGAACTTATTGAGCTAATACTTGCTTTTAAACATATGGTGATGAAAGCTATCCTCAGTGCAAGAGGATACAATTTCTGGGAGGAGGAACTCCAGTTATTAGGAAGAAACAGGTACTCAAAGGGGATAAGAGAAAGGCATTCGTAATAGGTGATTCAATCATTAGAAACATAGATAGATGGGTTTGCGATCACCTGGAGAACCTCATAGTGATTTGCCTGCCAGGTGCGAAGGTTGTGGGTCTCTCAAGACATCTAGGCAGACTTGTGTGTAGTGCTGGGGTGGAATCAGTGGTTCTGGTACATACAGGTACCAATATCACAGGGAAGGATAGGAAAGGGTTCCCGAAGGCCAAATTTAGGCTGCTAGGTAAAAGGTTGATGTCCAGTACCTCCTTGGTAGCATTCTTTGAAATGCTTCCAGTTCCACACGCAGGGCCAGTTAGAGAGGCCGAACTGCAGGGTCTCAGTGCATAGATGAGACAATGGTGTAGATAGGAGGGGTTTAGATTTATTAGTAACTGGGGAAACTTTTTTTTGGGGGGGAGCCTATATTGGAAGGATGGTCTCCACCTAAACCAAAATGGAACTGGATTGCTGGCACGTAAAATTTAAAAGGTCGTAGAACAGTTTTTAAACAAAGGGCTGGGAGAAAGGCGGCAGGTGCAGTGGTTCCGACGGAGATCTCCCTTAGGGCAGGGGTCTCCAAACGTTTTTTTCCTTGTGCATTCCTAGCATAAATTTGTTTTTTAAGATGCACCCCACAGGGGAAGCCCCGCCCCAGTCCTGCCGTAGCCCCACCCTCATCTACTCCCTCCCACTCCACTCCCTCCCCCCACTACACCCCCTCAGAACCCTCCCTTGTCCCCTGAATGCTCCCTCCTGGGACCCCTGCCTCCCTGGGGCTGGTCTCTGCTGCAGCACCCGGCTCCCAGGGCTGCAGCCGCAGTGCCTGGCTTCCAGGGCCAGTCCCCACCGTGGCGCCCAGCTCCCGGGGTTGCAACTGCGGCGCCTGGCTCCCGGCTCTGCAGCCGCAGCGCCCAGCTCCCAGGACTGGCCACCGGGGCTGCAGCCGTGACGCCCGACTCTTCTGGCTGGGGTCTCCATGGCTCTTTCAGAGAAGCCGCCAGGGCAGCCCGGCTCCTCTGGTGGGGGCTACCATGGTGCTTGTACAGGAGCCGCTGGGGCCCCCGGGCTCCTCCTGCCTTATTGGAAACCTGGAAGGTTTTGAAGATGCTCCTCTGCAAGCACCGTGGCGCTGGGCTCCTCTGGCTGGGGCTGTTGCGTTGCTTTCAGAGGAGCCGCCGGGGCCGCCCGTCTCCTCCTGCCGCAGCGGCGCCTGGCTCCTCCAGCCAGGGTGGTGCACCCCCGTGGATGGTCCTGTGCACCCAGGTGGGTGCACACACCCCAGTCTGAAGACTACTGCCGTAGGGGAGGATCTATTAATGGAGATTCTCTATATCCTAGTAAAGAGGAGAGGATGGAAGATGATAAAATATGGGTAGGATATGATGAGAAACAATCAAATGAAAGGTTTCAGAGTGGTAGCTGTGTTAGTCTGTATCAGTTAAAACACCTTCGAGAATAACACATTTATTTGGGCATAAGCTTTCATGGGCTAAAACCCACTTTATCAGATGCATGGAGTGGAAAATACAGTAGAGGTTTAAATACATAGCATATAAAAAGACAGGAATTTAACAAAGTAGGTTGTGCTGGCACTATCTGTGAAAGAAAGCGTAGAGTCAAATAAAGTAAAAATCTTAAATGAATCAAACTGTACCATAGAATTTCTATGGATAGTAATTCCATGCTCTAATAATAAGGATATAACAGTAGGGATATGCTACTAACTACCAACCAGGATGATGATTATGACTGTGAAATGTTCATGGAGATTAGAGAGGCTATAAAAATTAAAAAACCTCAATAATAATGGGGAATTTCACTCTATATTGAGTGGGTACATGCCACCTCAGGATGGGATGCAGAGATAGTTTCTTGACAGCTTAAATGACTTCTTCTTGGAGCAGCAAATCTTTGAACCCACAAGAGGAAAGGCAATTCTTGATTTAGTCCTAAGTGAAACACAGGATCTAGTCTAAGAGGTGAATATAGCTGAGCTGCTTGATAATAGTGACCATAATACATCCCTGTGTGTGTGGTGGGGTGGGGTGGGGGGGGACACTACAGCAGCCCACTATGGTAGCATTTAATTTAAGAAAAAATGAAGAAGTTTGTTAAACAGCAGTTAAAAGGTACAGTGCCAAAAGTGAAATCCCTACAAGCTGCATGGCAGCTTTTTGAAAGACCCCCCAGTAGAGGCTCAAATTAAATGTAGACCTCAAATTAAAAAACGTAGAGGAACAAAAAAGTGCCACTGTGGCTAAACAACAATGTAAAAGAAGCACTTAGAGGCAAAAAGGAATCCTTTAAAAAGTGGAAGTTAAATCCTATTGAGGAAAATAGAAAGGAGCATAAACTCAGGCAAGTGAAGTGCAAAAATATAATTAGGAAGACCAAAAAAGAATTTGAAGAACAGCTACACCAAGACTCAAAAAGTAACAGCAATTTTTTTTTGAGAAGCCTGAAGTCTGCTAAATAACCAGTGGTGTCCTTGGATGATCAAGGTGCTACAGGAGCACTCAAAGGAGATAAGGCTGTTGCAGAAAACTAAATGAATTCTTTGCACTGGTCTTCACGGTTGAGGATGTGAGGGAGATTTCCAAACCCAAGCCATTATTTGTAGGTGACAAATCTGAGGAAATATCCCAGATGGAGGTGTCATTAGAGGAGGTTTTGGAACAAATTGATTAATTAAACAGTAATAAGTCCCTGTACCGGATAGTATTCATCCATGAGTTTTGAAGGATCTCAAGTGTGAAATTGCAGAACTATTAACTGTAGTCTGTAACATCATTTAAATCAGCTTCTGTACCATATGACTGGAGGATAGCTAATGTGATGCCAATTTTTTAAAACGGCTCCAGAGGCAATCTCAAAAGTCTTGCAGGCCAATAAGCTAATTTTAGTACTGGGGAAATTGGTTGAAATTATAGTAAAGAACAGAATTATCAGACACATAAATAAACTCAATTTGTTGAGGAAGAGTCAACTTGGTTTTTGTAAAGGGAAATCATGCCTCATCAATCTCCTAGAATTCTTTTGAGGGGGTCAACAAGCATGTGCACAAGGGGGATCCAGTGGATATAGTGCACTTAGATTTTCAGATTCGACAAGATCCCTCACCAAAGGCTCTTAAGGAAAGTAAGCTGCCATGGGGTAAGAGGGAAGGGCCTCTCCTGGATCAATAACTGGTTAAAATACATGAAACAAAGGGTAGGAATAAATGGTCAGTTTTCATAATGGAGAGAGGCAAATAGTGGTGTTTCCCATGAGTCTGTTCTGGGACCAGTACTGTCAACATATTCAAAAATGATCTGGAAAACAGGTAAACAGTTGGGTGGCAATGTTTGCAGATGATACAAAACTACTTAAGATAGCTAAGTCTAAAGCAAACCATGAAGAACTACAAATGGACCTTACAAAACTGGGTAACTTGGCAACAAAATGACAGATTAAATTAAATGTTGATAAATGCAAAGTAATACATTTTAGAAAACACAATCCCAACTATACATATAAAATGATGGGGTATAAATTAGCTGTTATAACTCAAGATAGAGATCGTGGAGTCACTGTGGATAGTTCTATGAAAACACCCACTCAGCGTGCAGCAGCAGTCAAAAAAACTTAACAAAATATTGGGGATTGTTAAGAAAGGGATAGATAATAGGATATAAAATAGTGTATTGCCTCTATATAAATCCATGGTATGCCCACAGCTTTAATACAGTGTGTAGATTAGGTAACCCCATCTCAAAAAAGATGTATTGGAAAAGGTACAGAGAAGGGCAACAAAAATGATTAGGGGCATGGAGCAGCTTCCATATGATGAGAGATTAATAAAACAGGGACTTTTCAGCTTGGAAAAAAGTCAACTAAGGGGTGATATGATAGAGGTTTATAAAATCATGATTGGTGTGGAGAAAGTAAATAAGGAAGTATTATTTACTCCTCATTACACAGGCTTAAAACAAACAAAAGGAATTATTTCTTCATACAACACACAGTCAACCTATTGAACTCTTTGCCAAAGGATGTCGTGAAAGCCAAAACTATAAAAAAAAGAATGAGATAAGTTCATGAAGGATATGTCCATCAATGGCTATCAGCCAGGATGGGCAGGGATGGTGTCCCTAGCCTCTGTTTGCCTGAAGCTGGGAATGGGCGACATGCGATGAATCACTTGGTGCTTATCTGTTCTGTCATTCCCTCTGAAGCAGGTGGCATTGGCCACTGTCGGAAGACAGGCTACTGGGCTAAATGGACCATTGGTCTGACCCAATTTGGCTGTTTTTATGAAATGAAATGTTATCAAATGATACTAAAGAGTCACTTTTATGTATTAAAGAAAAGGAATTTCACCCATATCTTTTAAAAATATTTAAATGTGTTCAATTTTTAAGCGTAAATTTCCACAACCTAAGAAATTGAACACACACTTTTTATAATCTTTAAAGAGAATCAAATTCAAAATGGTCATATTTTATGTTATCCTTAACTTTGGAATAGTTATTCCTACTCGATGATAAAATACTCCTGCAGAGCTGAGACGGGAATCAAGTGTTTCAGCTCCAAACATGGGGGTATAGAGGAAAAGAAAGATAACTGTCTATTTTAAAAATACCCTTGTCCCCTCTCTAAGCTACAACTAGCTCCTGACTCTCACCTGCAATACCAGAAGGGAACATATTGCACATGTAGTACCCCAACGCGCTCATACTGAAGTCGTCCCTACCTTCCATTGATGAAGGATTGAGCCCCAAATTCGATGCTGCATTACCGACAATTTTTATTTGCTTAGCCATAGTCTAGTTTCTTCAAATTGATCAACCTAAAATCTTATGTACCAGGTCATAACTGTGAAAATCCTGAAAGGGTAGTAGTAAACTATTTTGAAGGGAGACAAATGTTAAGTCAGAATTTTAAAAGAGATCTCAAACTTCTCAGAACCATTTCCCTTTGCTCAGAATTTTTAAACCAAAGTAATAGGATGATTAAAATGGCAGCTGGATGCAGTCGTAAGTTTATTGGAGTTCATCTCTCCTTGGAATGTTATAAAAAAACATTCCCTCTTAATTGCTATTGAACAATATTGGCTTTGTCCTTATTACATCCTGTAGGGTTTCCACACAGGGTGGAAATCCAACTTTCCCTTGGGAAACTCAGCACTTGCTTCTAGAGCTAGGTGGACTTCAGTCATGACATTTTTATGGACAGAAGAGCTATTTTAGGCTCTCTTAAGTGCCTTCCAGCACAAAAAGTTAATACTGTGGCTCTCCTGACACTGAGCTGTAGGGCTGTGACTGTGTCATACCTTGTTATTACTAATAAAGCACTTACCTCCATTGCAATTACATGTGCTCCTGGCTCTCCTCTGCCACAAAACAATATATTGGTCTTTACCACAATGTGACACGGTTTAGAAGTTTAAAATGTTTTAGTTTTCCTATTCTTCAGAAGTACATATGGTAGGGCTGTAGTGATAAGGGAGCCTATATAAATATATGGTGCATGTAGGTTTTTACATAGTATTTAGTATAAAGTTTTTATTCCCAAGAATGCAGTGAATCAAATAATTCTGTCAAATATCAGAGGGGTAGTCATGAGGAGTCTGGTGGCACTTTAAAGACTAGCAGATTTATTTGGGCTTAAACTTTTGTGGGTAAAACCCCACACTTGTTCAGATGCCAGGAGTGAAAATTACAGATACAGGAGTTATTTTACAAGTGGAGAACCAGTGATGAGGAGGCCAATTCAATCACGGTGGATGTGGTCCACTCCGAATAATTAATGAGGAGGTGTCAATACCAAGAGAGGGAAAATTGCTTTTATAGTGAGCCAGCCACTCCCAGTCCCTATTCAAGCTCAAATTAATGGTGTTCAGTTTGAAAATGAAGTTTCTTTTGAGTCTGTTTTTGAAGTTTTTTGTTTCAGGATGGCTACTTATATATATGTTATTGAATGTTCAGGGAGATTGAAGTGTTCTCCTACTGGCTTTTGTATGTTACAATGTCTGATTTGTGTCCATTTATTCTGTTACATAGACACTGTCTGGTTCTGGGGTAGTTACCTTGAGGTAATTAACTTTTCTGTCCAAACAGCTAAATAAACTTAACCCCCTGCAAACAATATGTTGGCCCTCAAAGTTGTAACATAGAAATTGCCCCATTCTGTTGTCTTGACCTGGACAGAAAAGGAAATACAATTTTGTCAGTGTGAGGCATTCAGAAAATGTCAGTATTCAAAGATAAGGATCGATCATTTGCTCTAAACCAGTGATGATCAAACTTTTCCTGTTGCACCCCTCCCCTGTATTGGAGTGTCTGTGTTCTCCCCCGCCCCTTTACTACACAGTCGATTCATCAGAGGAGCCTGGGCTGAAGATGTAGCTGGGGACAGAACTGGGATGGGAGAAGGGCTTGGGCTATAGGCAGAGCTGAATAAGGGCAGAGCTGGGATGTGTGCAGAGTGAAGCTAAGGCCGCGTTTGGGGCTGGGTATGGAGCGGAGTTGGGATGGGGGTGGTGCGGAACTGGGCGGTGCTTTTGTCCCCACTCCCCATGGGAGTGTGGCCCAGGCCCCGCTGCCCTCTCAAGTGTTCCTCTGCACAGTTTGGGGACCACTGCTCTAATCCCTGTTTCCCGGGGTGAATAGTGTTGCAGGCTGCAGCAGAAGAGACAGAATAGCCCTTCACTTCTCCCTTTGCTTAAGAGGCAGGACAGTTCCTTCATATCCAATCAGCTTTAGAGCCAGAAGTAAGCTATAGTTAGTTGGGAAGCTGGGCTTAAGATAGTTGGGAAGGGCAAGATGCTGTTGGCATGTACCCAGGTAAACAACACCCCACTCACTGCTCACGAGAAGTCCAGCCCAGCTGTTGCTTTTTCAGCCTGTCTGCGTGGAGGGGAAGGAGGCTGGGGAAGAACAGGCACACCCCAAGTTATGCCTTCAATCTCTTGATATTGGAAGCTATTGTACCTGATGTGCTATGATGATATACCAATGCAGCACTACTTAAACCAGCGGTTCTCGAACTTTTGAGAACCGCAACCCTTTTTCGTCTTCCTAGGCTGCACAGCGGACCTTTCTATGTCCGCCGAAAAGCCGCCAAATTGAATACTTCCGCATTCGGCAGCTATTTTTGGTGGACGTGCCGAGCGCTTCCGTGAGTGCTCGGTATGTCCACCAAAATGCCGCTGAATGTGGAACTAATCAATTTGGCGGCTTTTCGGCAGGGGCAGGAGCTCGCGATCCCCTTGGGAGTGCTCTGCAACCCCCCGGGGGTCGCGACCCCCAGTTTGAGAAACCCTGACTTAAACCAATGTGAAACTGGTGCAACAGCATGGAGGACAGATTTGAAGTCATCTCTCTATGAGAAGGTAACCCAAGTAATTTGCAAAACAAAAAGCACCAGTCTATCTGGAGAGTCAGTACCTTAATCATTGAGAGGAAAGATTTGAAGTAGAATTTAAATCAGTTCTCAACTTTATGTAACCCAAAACAGGCTTCAGTGTTCTGCCTTCCCAGTCCTGGAATGCATTTCATATAGTAATTGTGTATTGGCAAACATCTAGTGTGTAATATCACATCTAGTGTGTAATGTCACACCCGTTTCCAAGTTATTTGTCAGACAGGTATTCATTAAATCAGAGTAAATAAATGTGTTTGTTCTGGCACTAGCTAGACATTCTTGAGCTAATTCTTACTTGATATAAAGAGAGATTATCAAGATTCTATTTCCAAATCTTATTTCTGATACTTGACTTAAAAACCCATTGTTTGTGTCAGGTAAGGACACTCACTGGTAAGCAATCAAAAAAGATTTTAAAGACATTTTGCAGCCATTTCCTGCCATAGAAAGAAATTCAAGTAAAGGAAACTATATTTTTAATATCATAGGTGTCAGTAACAACTAAATGTAGGTAGGAACAATGAGTCATGGCTATTGCTGAGTGTTAATTGCTCATTTCTAAAACTTTCCGCCTTCCCTCTCTCAAGTCAAACCAATGACTTTCAGTTCAAAAGAGTGTTTTAACCACATTGATTAAATGGAAATAGATATCAGTAACACTTAAATTCAGACTACACCATGTACTTTTTGCAGTCTTAAGTTGTGAGGGACATGTGTTGAAGAGAGCTTCATATCTTTTGTTTTTAAATCAGTCTACTGTAAGGCTTAAAGGTTTTTGTCTGTTAAGTTCATGGAATATACAGAGGAAAGTTAGATGAAAGTATAAATAATCTTTCTGGAAGGTAACACTGATTTCTTAGAATTCAGAATGATAACACACAAGAATCCCAAAACAAAGAGAGACAAAGCAGATTACTCCCTTAAATAGAAAGGGACATCTCACTCCACCTTACTTTGGGCTTACTGTTTGCAGACTGATTACACAAGATGCAGACCACATGCTTTCCTACACAGGCCCTTAAATGCTAGCAGGATCAGGAACCCTCTTGACACTTCAAGTGACAGCTTACAATTCTGAGTTTTCAGTGCAACACTGTTACCTTGATACAATGTAAACTGTACCAGAACAAATCATTTACCAAAGAAATCTTGTATTTTAGTGGTAAAGGATAGAACAAATGCACAGATTCTTTTCTGCTTTTTTTTTTTTTTTTAAAAATAGAAGACTTGGTGAGTGACACTTTAAATTGTATACCTGGAAAATACTAAGGTCAGATTGAATGACGTCTTTAACAAGCGTAAAATTGACCTTTGATTTTATTAAACCTTGTTTTTACTAAATACAATTTTTGGGTCTAAATTTTACAAATTTGTTTTCCTTTTAAATTTTTCTAGGCTTGGGAATATAATTCTTTTAATAAAAATGTTAGCACATTAGTCTTAAACATAGATAAGAAACTTCTTATCACAGAAAGAGGAATAGGTACAAAATGTTATGGTAGTCATTAAGGTTGATGAGCAGGTTAATTCCCAAATAAATGAATAAATGAATAAATGTAGAACTGAAGTAAAATACTGCATAGTATTCAGAGCATTGCTCAGCGTTGGTATAGGTGGACTGAGAAGACCAGTAGATTACATCTACACTGTACACTAGTAGTGACAACGTATAGGACATGTATAGATGCATGCTGCAGCGAAAAGTGAGCTGCGTCCACACCGTTGTATGTAGCTACAGGTGACAATGAAAGGCTTTGGTGCGGGGAGGCAGTGGGGAAAGACTTCAGTGGCTCCTTGGTGGCAGAGCCTTTCCTTGTGGCATGGAAAGATTCCAGCAGAGGGATGCTAAACTGCTAAAAATAGCAGTGTAGAGAGGCACTGCTTGGGTGACTAGAGAACCATATGGGTTAGAGTGACTAGATGTCCTGATTTTAAAGGAACAGTCCTGATTTTTGGGTCTTTTTCTTATATAGGATCCTATTCCCCCCCCCTCCCCCCGCACCTCCTCCCAGTTTTTTACATTTGCTGTCTGGTCATCCTAATGTTAGTATATACAAAAGCTTCAAGCATTACTTTACTCTATTTGCCTAAGCTGTGCCTCACCGTCTACACTGTTATTGATACCTGTTCTGGGTGGGTGGGAGAAGGGAGGTAGCTGTATACGTACTCTACACATCACTGTAAAAAGTGTGCAGTGTAAACATGCCATTAGGCTGTGTCCTTATCTTTCCTTACCTTGTTCCTCCCCTTGTCCCTATTTATTTGATTGTTAGAATTTAAACTCTGAGCCTGAGTTTTCTGGTATTTTGATCTCCATATCTTACTTTCTCAAAAGTGTGAAATATAGAGATAATTTAGGAGAACTGTGACATAGTTTGGTCCTTTTAATCTTGTAACTTATGTTCCAATCTACAACAATTAGCTGCTCTCAGTCATTCATCATAAATCATCTGAGGACGAGGAACGGAGATCAATATATTGAAAATGACTTATTATGCTAGATCAAGCTTTTGATAGAATGACCTAATTTCAAAATAACCTTATCTGCCCTAAAAGGAAGAGTCTGTAAAGAACTATAGAGGAGTGTCTCTTAGCAGAGTTAATTAATGACAACATTACTAGCCATTTCCAAGACATGCCAAGTCTCATTGGATCTTATGACTGTAGGTGAATGTTTTGACATCTTTGCATGATGAAGCTGCCTTTTCAACATGAAAATCTTGAAGGTCTTATTTTGAAAATTTAAAAAGATATAAGAATTTGCGGGAAACGGTGGCCAGCACCGTGCTGCTTCCCGCAGCCCCCATTGGACGAACCGGCAAGTAAACAAACCGACGGGGCCCACTAAGGGTGCTTACCCTGCGGGGCCGCGTGCCAACGTTGCTGATTCCTGGGATAGACTATCATTTTGACACGTTAGTGTTTCAAAGGTGAATAATAGTGTTACATCCTAGTCCTGTATCCCATTGTATGGCAGTGACAATCTCTTGCGATCACAGGTTTCCATAAGTTTCTATAGTTGTTAGGCAGAGTCTACTCACTGTTCCTAGATCTGGGCCTGTCACGCAAACCACAAGCTAAACCCCGCCTTGTTTGTGTCTTTCTTTACATCATGAGACTGCTGCCCTAGAAGTTAAACCAGTGCCTCAGACTTTCTGAGCGTCCAAGAGCTCAGCTGAATCCGTGGGCGCTCTGCGCTTCTAGTTTAATCTTTTCATCTTAAGCTAGAATGTAGCAGGAAAGCAAGGAATTTAGGCTTAGCAAAGGAATTTCTTAACCACAGTATCTTTACTCTTAAAAGGATTTGAGAGTTACAGCTCTTTTAAAAAACAACAAAAGTCCTGAGATGTCCCTTCCCCATGTCTGATCTCATTCCTTCTGCGAGTCAAAGGTTTGTCTGCATTCCAGGCTGTACAGAGTCCCAATAGTTGTATCATTTACAGTCCATAGTTTGATTGCCATCTTAATGGTTTCCTGATAGTAGTCCTTCAATAAAATGTCAAGCACTATTCCTGGGTGAGGCTGTAGAATGGAATGGAATTCAATAGCCCTACCTTAGGCAAGTTTAGACATGTGTTCAACACACAATACAAAATAGAGTTCAAACTTTGATACAAATATCCTCTGTGTCAGTTAGCTGTTGGCCTGTCAGATGAAGCAACATTGTGGAAGTTGCGAATGTAGACAGCATGAGTAGTAGGACTTTGGTAAACCAGGAATTTCCTTTTTTGGCATACTCGATAAAAATATTAATCTTCATGGCTTTGGAATGAAAGTCTGAGAATTATTCGTATAATGCTTATATTTTGTGAAGCACTCTGAGACATTTTAAGATTGCAATGCTAATAGCTTCCTACCTTCACTGTAGTGGGTTGCCTGCCCCACTCCTGGGAAAACAGGCTGAAAACAGCCCAAGAAAGGGTTGTGCCTGGGAGCAAGCAAGCTCCAGCCTGATTAGGCTTATCAGCCACAGCTGTGGCTGGGACAATTAGGGCCCAGCTGGCCCTGATAAAAAGGGCTCGGTTTGGAGCATGAGGGAGAACAGTCTCCTCCTCGAGCAGAGGAGGCAGACAGGCCTGGCTGCGGGGAGCTTGAGCAGTACCTAGCATGGTGCAGGGCTGTGGCTAGGCAAGAGGAGCTGGGGAGGCTCTAGCCTGGGAGCCCCAGGCTGCTGGGCTTAGAGGAAGGCCCAACAAAGGGGTACTGGGGTTGCAGGGGGCAGCCCATGGCTAGAGGCAGAAGCAGCAGGCCAACCCCCCTTGCCAGTGATGAGTGGCAATGATACTGCAGTCTGCCTCAGTGAACGGGGGTATGTGGTGACTGGAAGTTGCCTATTCTGAGGTAAGGTGGGGATAGGGGGTGGAGGGTTCCCCCAGGGAGGGGAGACCCTAAGACCAGCGGGGGTACTGCAGAGGTGCAGCACCCTCAGTTAGAGGGCACCGGGGTCCGGGAGGGACACAGGGCCAGAGCAGCAAGCGGAACATCAGCCTGCAGAGGGCGCTCCGGAAGCTGGAGAGCTAATTCCCGGACAAACCAGCAGGAGGCACCACAGGGTGAGTCGCCGCCCTGCTACATTCACCAATATGAAAGAACAACCATAGTTTTCTAATATAGGGTTTTTCAGAAGCTGTCCCTTAGCAAATTCAAAATCATAGTGTTGTGCAATTCATAATGAGGATTAATGGCATTCATACAGCTAATTCAGTAATTGAAAATGCATGGCTTTAGCAGTAGAAAGAGGGCTATATACCCTTATCTAAAAATCTGCATTCATAGGAAAGCACCACAGTAAATATTACTGGATACAGTAATGTAGAATGCATATGAAACAATAATCTTGCCATCTAGGAAACCTGAAATTGCAGTCACTAGCATTTTATTACAATGGTTACTGATAGCTATTGCTATCTTTTGATTGCAAAACCATTTAATTTATAACTCTGTCTTCAAATGCAAAACTTCCTGGAAAAGAAAATTACCTTTTGAACTCAGAGCATTTGAGCAAAATCCTTTCAGCAACTCAGAGCATGGGATTTTACTTCCTCTGTATCGTGCAACATCTATTTGATTTTTATGTAAAGCTAGTCTTAGTTCTTAGTCTTTCTCTGAAAAATACCTGCCTGGAGATCCTGCTCTCTTCTTGGGATTGATCCTGTGCTTATTGAAGTCCATGACAAACCTTCCATAGACTGTAATGGTACAGGATGAGGGCCCTAATACACTATCTTAAGTAGCCAATATTTGAAAAAAGTACAGAATTCTAACTGGACAATGTAATAAGGCCACATTTTTTAAAAAGTGAGACTTATGCTAGGCTCAATAAAGTATTCAGTATGAGCTATACAGAGAGGGAGTCTGAGTTCTTTTTAATTTTTATATTGTTCTGCTTATTCCCCCCCCCCAAGACTTAGAACTAGAATTAAGAACACACAAGTGGCTGACATTTTTTTGACCTGCATATTCTGTTGCTACATGAAAGTTATGTACACTTTGACAAACATTACTCACCTTCTTTGTTTGTTTCAAGTTCTCTGCAGGAAAGAAGAAATGTGGATGTTTTAAATATTTCTTGTCCTGGGAGCCCAACTTCACAGAAACGTGAGTTGAATGCAGTGGTATTTATATTTTAAATTGAGAGAACAGATCCCATTTAAATAACTTACCAGAAATTGATATTGAATCATTATAGGAAAATCTGGGAAGGAAAGATAAATATAATGCCAAGCAAGTAACCATATCTATATTTTACCATATGTTTTATGTAGGACTGTCAATTAATCGTAGTAAATTCATGCGATTAACTCAAAAAATTAATTGAGATTAATCGCACTATTAAACAATAGAATAGCAATTGAAATGTATTAACTATTTTTGGATGTTTTTCTACATTTTCAAATATACTATTTTATTACAATATAGAATACAAAGTGTACAGTGCTCACTTTTTATTATTTTTATTACAAATATAATGATAAAATATTTGCACTGTAAAATGATAAAGGTAATAGTATTTTTCAAGTCATCTCATATAAGTACTGTAGAGCAATCTCTTGTTTTGTGAAAGTGTAACTTACAAATGTAGATTTTTTGGGGTTACATAACTGCACTCAAAAACAAAAGAATGTAAAACTTTAGAACCTACAAGTCCACTCAGTCCTACTTCATATTCCATGAATATGTATGCTATGGATGTATGCCAATCGCTAAGACAAACAAGTTTGTTTATATTTATGGGAGATAATGCTGACTACTTCTTATTTACAATGTCATTTGAAAGTGAGAGCAGGTGTTCATATGGCACTTTTGTAGCCAGGGTTGCAAGGTATTTGTGTCAGAGGTGCTAAAAATTCATATGCCCCTTCATGCTTTGGCCACCATTCCATAGGATGTGCTTCCATGCTGATGACGCTAGTTAAAAAATTTGTATGGTAATAAAATTTGTGGGAGAATTGTATGTCTCCTCTTCTGTTTTACCTGCATTCTGCCGTATATTTCATGTTATGGTCATCTTGGATGATGACCCAGCATATGTTTGTTTTAAGAACACTTTCACAGCAGATTTGACAAAACACAAAAAAGGTACCAATGTGAGAGTTCTAAGGATAGGTAGGGCTCTCAACCCAAGATTTAAAAAATTGAAGTGCCTTCCGAAATCTGAGGGATGCTTTCAGAAGTCTTAAAAGAGCAACACACCAAGACAGAAACTACCAAACCTGAACCACCAAAAAAGAAAATCAACCTTCTGCTGGTGGCATCTGACTCAGATGATGAAAACTGACATGTGTCGGTCCGCACTGCTTTTCTTTATCGAGCAGAACCCATCATTAGCATGGATGCATGATTTCTGGAATGGTGGTTGAAGCATGAAGGGACATATGAATCATCAATCAGGGGTGAAAGTAAGCTACTACGGGCTGGTACAGCGTACCGCTAAAAAGTTGCCACTGATACTGGCCCTTACTCAGCTGACGTTAAAGCACTGCTATGGCAAAAGACCCTGCTGAAAGCACTGCCGCGGCAGCACTTTAATGTCGTCGCCCCTTCAGCCTGAGGCCCTGTCCCTTCTGGGGATGGAGCCGGCCCCCGTACTAGTAAGTGTGGAATGTTACTTTTGTCCCTGCCAGCAGGTATATGGGATCTTGGGGAGCAATTACCACACAGGTGGGGTGCAAAATAAACTTTATTAAGAAAATGCAAAAACAGGGAAAATTTAATAGTGAGGGGTATGGGGTTTGTTAAAGTAGACAATTGGGGAGGGGTTTCTTTTAGTAAATGGGATAGGGGGTTTCAATAGTGGGGTACAATACAGTTGGTAACCAATTAACACTGAAGTATAAATGTAACAGGTAGCTAACAATTTCTATGTAAAGAGTGTGTCACAGCAGCATATAACCAACTAACAGTATGGGTAAAATGTGTTAAATAACCAACAATATTAGGTAAAAATGTAAATGTAAAATGTGAGGTGTGTTAGAGAGAAAGGGGTAACCAATGGGGTTTTATGCTAGAAAGAGAGAGAGAGAGAAGACAGGCTGTAAGTTGAAACAGCAGAGAGGGAGAGAGAGGGAGAGAAAGAAAGTGGTAGATAAGTAAGGTTGGGGGATGGGGGAAGAGGAGCACGTGGTGGAGGGAGATTTAAACTCAGGGAGACACAGAACAGACAGGCTGCAAGTTTAAACAGCAGAGAGACAATTATACAAAACACAGTAAAATCTTATCTATGATTTAACTTAACCAAAACTACACAAATTAGCAAGTAACAAAACACAATGCAACAATTCTTTAAGGCTAACTTACAGGGTATAATGCAAGCAATTTCCTAAACCTAACTTAACTACAGCTATGCAAAATGAAATTACAACTTATCTAGACTAAAAGACAAAATCTAACCTAATGGGTGCACCTTATACTAGGGGTAGTTTCAGAGGGCAGGGTGGTGTGTGCCCAGGTACAGTCCAGGAAGGCACAGGCTTATTTCTAGCAGCAAAGGTGCTGCAAATCAAGAAACAGATTACAGATACAGACCAAGGAGTTTAAGAGAGGTTTTAAGACACAGACCAAGGAGTTTGAGAGGTTTTAAGACACAGACCAAGGTTTAGTTTAAGAGTCTGTGTGTTGGGGAAACAGAGCCAGCAGCTAAAGTAATTAAGTATAGAAAGTTTCACAGAGGGATTCTCACCAGTCCCCAAGGCAGCAGCAAAGGCAGAAGCAGCAACAGCATCAGAAGAAGCAAGGAGGGCTCGGCACGGTCTCGATAATCAGGAGGTCTCTCAGGCAGCAATTCGTTCTTCGTGGGGGGGAGGGGTTAAAACGGGGGTACGCTCAAAAATAAAACGAGAGCGGAGAAAGGACCCCCCAGAACCCCTGGCTGATCAGACCAGGTACAATGCAGGAACCTTTCTGATGTCTGTTTCAAAAATGCCTGTTCTTAAAGGCAAACTCAGGCAGTTTCCCTGCCAGTAATCCTGATAGGCTCCTTCTGTCACAGGGGAGGAGTTACAGGGAAAACTGCAGGTGAGCATAGAGACATGCCTGGGCAGAGTCCTGGACCATAGGCGTGAGTTCCACCTCATGACTCAAAAGCATATGAGGCCTATGACTCATGCCCAGGATCTCAAAAACACATTAGGTCTTACAGCTTTGGACATTGCCTACCCTACACCGAGCCCAGGTTTAACAAGGTGATAACAGGACCAACCCTTTGAACAGGGCAGTTGTCCCACTTAGCACGCAGCACAAGTGGCCATCCCTTTGAGAAGGGCAATGGCTCTTGGTAAACAACTTAAGGGGCCCTCCCTTTGAGAAGGGCAGTGGCCCTGGTAAACAACTTAACAGCCAGGGAGGGGCGGCCACAGGAGAACAAAAACAAAATGGAGTAAGGGAACAGCTGTAAGAAACAAAATGGAATAGGGGGAAAGCTGTAGCAGACAACTTTCACCTCTGTCTTCATCGCATCTGGCACGTAAATATCTTGCGATGCCGGCTACAACAGTGCCATGTGAACCCCTGTTCTCATTTTCGGGTGACGATGTAAACAAGACGTGGGCAGCATTATCTCCTGTAAATTTTAACCACACTTGTTTGTCTGAGCAATTGGCTGAAGTAGGACTGAGTTAACTTGTAGTTTTTAAAGTTTTACATTGTTTTATTTTTGAATGCCGTTATTTCTTGTACATAATTCTACATTTGCAAGTTCAGCTTTTATTATAAAGAGCTTGCAATACACTACTTATATTAGGTGAGTTGAAATGTACTATTTCTTTTGGTTTTTACAATGCAAATATTTGTAATAAAAAATAAATATTAAGTGAGCACTGTACACTTTATATTCTGTGTTGTAATTGAAATCAATATATTTGAAAATGTAGAAAACATCCAAAATATTTAAATAATTGATATTCTATTGTTTAGCAGTGTGATTAATCATAATTGTCTGACAGCCCTATTTTTATGTAATTGTGTATAAACTATTGTCAGTTTTTAAATAAGGGAAGGTTAAGAAGTTTGTTTTTTTTTTTTTCCTTTCTCCATCCACTTTTACATGCCAAATCCTTGGATTTCTATGTCTTTTATACTAAACAGTCAAGTGGATATTTGAACGCAGGAATTTTCCTAGATAAAAATATATGCAAAGGGTTCACATCTAACCTAAATAACCTAATACCATTTAATTAATCATTAACTTCTATAGGATCATGAGGAAATAAGAACAAGAAGAATTTCTAGTGTTTATACGGTTAAACAGGAACAGGTTAGCAATGTTGTTTAGTTGCTTATAAACAAGTTAATTTAACTCACTGAAAACAATACCTGTGCAAGTTCAGTCATATTCATTTCAAGCAAAGAGATCACACTGAACTGGAACCTAAGCATTGTGCTGAAAAGTGCCTTTGCCAGAAAATGAGGGAGCAGAAAAAAGGGCTACTGACTGAAAACTAAATAGGCCAAAGGCAGTTTGACAGATACTTTAAAACTGACATGTCCAATGTCATTGATAGTGAGACAGTAGAATAAGTCAGAAGACATAAGACAGAAATAACTTGTAGGAAAAAGAATTAAGATGCCGGATTTCAACAAAGGTCAAGAAAAAAGTTCTCATTCTTTAGAACAATTAACTGGCAGTCTGTAAGATAGATGTTCTATTGAAATGCAGCATCTTCATTCTCTTTTTCTGTAAAGAATAAACTATTATAAATTGAGGGTAGAAGAGACACATTTTGTGTGTGTGTATATTTTATATATATAATATAATTATAATAAAGGTAGCACAAGTAGAAAGTAAGTATAATCCTAAAACCCTTTTCAGTTTTAAGATGCTTAAAATCTTCTAACTTTTTTTCCCTCAAGAAAACTCGCTATCAGATAGTGGGGCTTGGGTGAGAAGAGAATGCAAAGCATAGTGCAACAAATGAATTTTGCCTTCATCCTAATTTTCAGATACATTAGTCCAGAATGTAACATAAAGCAGGTCAATACACAGACCTGCTCTGAAATAACAAAAAGTGTGTTTTAAAACCAACATAATTGTTCAGTGTGAATCAGTGTACGGAAACTCTCCCCTACTTCAGAATAAAATGATTAAAGTTGACTGGGCTAAAGTTACTAACAAATTAATCTTAGCTAAGTTTACTATAGCCATTTTTATTATGAATAGGTGTGACTGTCAATAGACAGTCTGGCACTGAAACAACTAAATTGACTTAAAAAACAGATCAGTGCAAATGGAGGACCAATCCATTCAAATAAAAAGCAAAATTTACTCTTGCAGTGTAAACAGAAAATGTTGTGAAGATACGGTACTATCCTATACCGATCTGAAGTACAGTACTACTATTTTCATATTGATACACCTATATTTTTTTCTTTAAAGAAACCTCCAGTGAGGAAAAGCCATCTGTCATCTCTCCGTATGGGGAAACTTTTCTTTTCAATAGCCCTGCAGATGCCAAGGTAAATTGAAAGGTCTCGGTGTAAATACTGTAGTGCAGTACATTGTTTGCTGCCCACTCTACCTACTGTGTGACTGGGTGCGCACACACTGTTTCATGAATGACTTGTACTACAAATATTTTGTGGACTATAACTTTGATATAGTAAAGAGTGGGATGCACTTTGTCTTTTGGCAGTAGTAGGCCGTTGCATGATGTACATAAGGAAAGTCATACCAGATCAGTCTGGTGGTTCATCTAATCTATTCTCTGTTGCCAGTACCAAATGCTTTAGATGAAGATGCAAGAAATCTGGCAAAAGACATTTATACAATAACCTGCCTCAATAGAAGTTTCTAATTGTTCCCAGACAGTTGGCGTACACATTCAAGTGTGAAGGTTTCTTAGTATGGAGTGTAACTATAGGTATTCTCATTATAAAAAGTTTAATTCTTCTTTGGATGCTCTTGACTTCAGTGATATGGGAATGAGATTCACTGATTAGTTGTGTCATATACAAATATTTCCTTTTATTAATATTAAAACTTGTTGCTTTTTTGATTTCCACTATCTGTTTTTGTAATATGCAAAAGGGTAAAAAGTAGCATCTGAATTCCCTTCTCTGAACTCATTTTTCCTTATACATCTATTGTCCCCTCTTATCCATCTGTGTCTTTTCATAGTAGTCTACTGTTGTTGTCAATGGGGAATCGTCATTGAATGGAGGTATTTCAGAGGGGGTTCTGCAGGGTTTAGACTAGGCACCAATGTGTTCAATGTTTTCAACAATGATCTAGAAATATAAAATCACTGCTGATAAAATTTTCAGGTGAGGCAAAGATTGGCAAATACTGATGATGACATCCTACATCAGTGATCTTCACTATTTTTGAATTGGGGGCCACTTGGGCAAAAAAACGTTCAATGTGACAACCATATTAGCTAAATTAACATTGCTTACTACTCCTTAATGATGTAATATCACAGAGCCACTCATGTAACTAAAACAAGGTCTACTTGCACAATGAAACAATGCTCCTTTTATAAAATAATAACCAGGAAAATATATGGAGTTTACTTGCATAGATGCCTTTTTAACTTTTTAAGAGTAGAATAATGCAAACCTTACTTTAAAAACTGGATGGGCAAAGGTATGCCTGTTACTGCATGAACTGTAGTCTGTCATCGCAATCCCAGTAAGGCAGTCCAAATGTTGGTTGGTCAATTGGTTCCTCTGTTTTCTTTTCACCCCTCTGGCTGGGGATGAGTGCTCTTGGGTGGAGCTGAAGGATGAAGGATTTTGGGTGGTGGAGGGGAGCTCAGGGCTGGGGCGGAGGGTTGTGGACTGGAGTGGGGGAGTGAGGGCTGGGGTTGGGGGTGTGGACTCTAGGGTGGAGGTGGGGATGAGGGATTCAGAGTGCAGGAGGGGGCTCAGGACTGGGGCAGAGAGTTAGGGTGTGTGTTGGGGAGAGTGCTCTGGCTGGGGGTGCGGGCTCTGGGGTGGGGCAGGGCCAGAGGAGTTTGGGATGCAGGCAGGCTGCCCTGGGGCTGGGGTCAGAGGACTCCTCCAAGCCTTTTCCCTGCTGGCAGCATGGAGCTCCAAGGGAAGGGGTCCTCTCTCCCCGCTTGCTGGCAGGCAGCACAGGAGCTCCAGGGGAAACTCTCCTCTCAGCAGGGAGCTCTAGAGTTGGAGGAGAGGCTCACAGCAGCCCTGCAAGCCCCAACTTGCTCCTCTCCCCAGTTTCCACCCACCCCCTACCTCTGTCTTCTTCAGGTCCCTGCTGTGTGGCCTTTAGAGCTGCTGCATGGCTATTGATAGCCTGCTGCGCAGCTTAGAGGGAGTTTAGCAAGCTGCACTTAGGGTCAGTGGGAGCCACCACTGGCTCACAGACCTTGTAATGAAGAACACTGTCCTAGAAGGAGCAATGTGGATCTCTTGGTAAACTGGGCCAATTCAAACAAAATCTGCCTCAGTACAACCAAATGTAAAGGAGTGCAGGCCATGCCTACAGAATGGGTACTGTGTCCTGGAAAGTAGTGACCCTGAAAAGGATTATAGTGTACAACAGTGGAACATGAGCTTCCAATATGGTGCTGTGGCACAAAGGGGTAATGTGACCTTTGGATGTATAGATACGGAGTAGGAACAAGGTCATGATTTTACACTGATTATATAATTTTGTGCTTGACGTTGAAAATCATTTAAAAATTAACGAAATGCATCTTCTATACTTATAGTTAGGCTGAAAAGCTTTTTCATCTGCTAAATTATGTCTTTGCAGTATCAGGTAATGTCGAAACTTATCTGTAATGCTACTTAGAATTGTTGGTTATACAAAAACACACCTAGGATGGTTATGAACAATCTCCTTTCTTTTACAAAGGCACTACATGTCAAATTATTCTACTATTAAACAGGCCATATACATTGGACTATCTACCTAACAGAATGGAATTGCTATTTCTTTAGAAATTCAGATCTCATTAACGCAGCTATTTACAAGATAAACATGAATAATGGTGAATCTTTCTACAGACCAAAAATAAGCTGGTATTCTTAGTGTGGGTAATTAAAATTTTCAAGTCGTTAAAGGTAACACATACTACTACTAATGTTCAAATGCCTCAGGATATGGTTTGTGGTGGACGTGAGAAAAGAGAGGTTTTAAAATGTACTGAAGAAATCATAAAATGCTGTCAATACTCAAATATCCTAGGAATGCATAAGAAAATAGCATGTAGTTCTTAAGAAAAAAATAATTTATCTGTCTATGCATCTTGTATATAAAATGTTGCAAACTAGTATTCTGGACTAATTAGGTAAAGCCTGATCATTGTACAGTCGGACCCTGCAATACTGCGACGATCGGGATCCAAAAATACCCGATCGTGGTATAGTGGGGTCGCGTGACATCAAAGTGCCACACGCCACCGCCATCGGGAGCCCCGTCCACCCTGCCGTATAAGTGGATTTGCGCTATAGTGGGGTGTGGTATTGCGGGGTTCCACTGTATATTCTAAGAGGCTGGGTGTTAGATGTTACACCACTGGTACAGGAAGGGTGTCAAGGAAGCAGCTGGGAAGAATAAACTCCAGTTTATATGGGCAATGTCCAGGGAAACCATTAATTAGTCACTAAGGAATTACAGCTGAGAGATGAGTCAACATGGAGGAATTCATGTGGTTATCTGTACTGAAGATTGACTAGGGGATACTAAGGAAACCTGCCTGAGTTAAACCAGGAGGGAAGACAGCAGATTGGACTGGAGACGTCTGAGGAGCTGCCTGCGTAAGAAATAGTTTTATGTATTGATTAAAATATAGTACAAGTCAAACAGTCTTGTTTTAGAAGGTAGCTTTTAATCGGACTCCGGTCTGAGGAGTCGGTTATATTCATGCTGGTGCACTCTGCACTTGCTCTATTTATAGTGGTCTTGTCTCTTTTTGTTGCTGAGATACACCCTTCAAATGTAAGTTTGGTATACAGCTTCTCCGAACCCTTCCCCCCAGCAATAATAATGCTGGAAACTCAACCCTTCCTTTCCATCACCATTTAGCTGGATATGAATGCACTTCAAAGCTTAGATGGGCTAATTTTTATGCTTCCATCATAAAACAGGCGCATGTTCTGAGGGTTGTTTGTTTTTTGTGTTCTAAAGAGTGTGGGAAACACAAGAAATCTGAATGTTAAAGCTATCCTAATGTAATAAAGTTGTCAGATCAACTTTGGGAAATGCAAATATTCCTAGAGCAGTGTTAATGTTCACATGTGTACACCTTGAATGTTTTGCAGTATACGTTTCACAACAAACAGTAATAGACTAAAAATTTAACAATAAAAAATATGTAGTTGAGTTCAGTATTACTACAGGAATCTGAAAATAGCATTGCTTCCCTTTCTTTCTTTAACTGAGCAGCCTTTAGTTGACAGTACACTAATGCAATTTTTGCACAACTTCTGTCATGAAAGATAGGCCAAAGATAATCATACACACAGTTAAGATGCAATGCATAACAGTTAAACTTGTGACATTAACCATAGAAAACATTGTAGCAAAGATATTGTTGGTTATATTCAAAGTAATCAAATTTTGTATCTATTTTTGGAATTGCATTTTTTCTTTTATGAATGTGGATTAAATTTATTGTCTCTGGGGGCTGCCAAATAAATATTTAGCTGAAGCTTGTTTTTTAAATAGGGAAAAGTGGAAATTTGTGAAATACTTACTTTAAATAAATTGGTCTTTATTTGGAAGCATTTGAGATCACCTGTCATATCGTATGCAAAGAAGTGCTTAAATGTCATAGTGGCAGTTTTACTACTGTGGGGTGTCATGTTCTAGATTATCAAAAACGTTGAGGTCATGTAGCAATCCAAACGAAATGCATGTCTCTATAATTACTTTCTCCTTTCCAGGAAATCTGTGGAAATGAATTCTTGGCTTTTGAAGAAAAATTGGAAGATGAAGTGACTGAAGAAAATTGTCTTCATGATAAATCACGGTATTACTTATGCATTAAAGACAAACTTAAACCTATTCTAGCACCTATCATCAACTTTTTATTGAAATACAGTAAAAATGATTGACTTACACCGCTGGGATCACGATCAGAATGGCATAATGTATTTATGAAGAGCTGACCCCTCCCCAAAATCAGTCTGAGTTTGTATTCTATGACAGTCTGGGCACATTTGCTCCTGAGCTTTGTTCAGACTTGGGTTGATGTAGTTTGAATCACCTTGTTCTACTGGTGGTCCCTCCCATCAGAGCAGGGAAATTGTGAACTTTATCTTAGATATCTTCTAAGAGGTCATTGCCTTCATGCTACCTTCATCTCCTCTTTCCCCAACAATGCCCGTACTTATTTTTGGGGTGGGGCTGTAATACTTACCTGGCACTCCAGCCCCAATATACAATATATGTGAGCTGTCAACTTGTGCGAATTTGCCCACTGAGAATTTTAAAGGGTTGATCTGGTCTCACTTGGAAACAGAGACCATGCCACAACTCCAAAGAGATGAATGGGTCCGGTATGCTGGGGAAAATGAATTCTCTTGGAAGTGCTGCAAAAGTCATAGAATCATAGAAGATTAGAGTTGGAAGAGACCTCAGGAAGTCATTCAGACTTCCTAATGTGTCACAGCTAAACACAGCGCATGGTAGGATTAATTCTTGGTCACAATTAAAATAAATGTGGTTCGTTTCAGTGTAAGGTCTCTAACCTCATAGCGATTTAGAATGACGGTTTACAATAATTATTAGAGTTTTATTTATGCAATGTACTTATTTAATAAACTATGAGTAAAATTCTGTTGTTTTCTTCTAGTGTATTTAATATCCAGAAAGGAAAAGCATCATCTGAGGACCATGTGAAAAATGAATCTCAAGAGGATAAATTTATGTTACCAGAACAACTTGCTAGTGAATCTGAATATACTACTGTGGAAGAATGTTCTCCTTATTTAAGAACCAAAAAACATAAAGCCAAAAAGTATTCTTCATTCCCTTCTACGAACCGAAGCAGAAATCTGGAACACTCTGTTAAAGAATCTGTTAATTTTCTGCCATTTGGTGATAACCAAACTATTACCCTGAATGATTCAATAACACCCTATGCCTGTTTTTATGGATCATCAGTAAAGAAGGTTAAAGCAGGGTGGTTGGATAAACTGTCACCTCAGGGGTATGTAGTATTTTCTATTATTATTTAATACATCTTATGTTTGTATGTTATGAAAATTTAGTTATATTCGTCTATAGTCCAAATAGTGGGTAATTGTTTTCTTTTGGGAAAAAGTAGAGTTTATTGGGGAACAGATGGGAGCTATAGTAATAAATAGGGTGTAGTTTTTTTCTTTTGAATTCTTTTCAATTTCTGAAGTAATGTTGCTCATTCCAGAGATTATTTAACAGATGCACTTAAAGAAAGTAAAGTTTTTAATGAAACAGTTACAAGCACTTATGAATTACAAGGTTGTGAATTCTGCTACAAATTGTTGTTGTCTTATCCTGAAACTTTTTAGAAATGTTCTTTGAACCACAATCAGAAATACATGGTCTCTGATGATGTAAGATTTCATTTACCAGACTTGTTGTAGGGACATCTAAAAATTGCTTCCTAGACTGGAGTCATTTTCTGAGTTTCTCAGGCTTTTTGGTTCCAGTGCTGTCCTATCTACTGATTTGATTCATAGATTTTTATTTTTTTTTTAAAGTTCAGGAGGCACAATTTATTTTCTAGTCTAACCTTGTGCAAAGCATGCACAAAAGGACATCATCCATCACCTGGAGCCCCTAACTTCTCTGAGCTACAGTATGTTTTTTAGAAAGACATCTAGTCTTGATATGAAGACCACAAAAATGGACAATCCACTATATCCTAGTTAAATTGTCCCAATTTAGTTAATTACCCTGTTAAAATTTGCAGCTTTTTATAATATGAATTTGAATAGGTTTATTTTTTTGAATCATTGGATCGCTTTCCTTTTTACCTTTTAGGACTATATTAGAGCCATCTGCTGTAAGCTAGCTTTTCCCCATGTATGTATTTGTAGACTCTAATCAGGTCACTTCTTAACTGTCTATTCAGTAAGCTAAATACATTAAACTTCTTTAGTTTTTCACTTTAAGGCAGGTCTTCCAGACCTCTCATCATTCATGTATCTCTCTTCTGAACTTTCTTCCAATTTGTCCACACATTTTTTGAAGTGTGGACACCACAATGGGACACAATATTCCAGAGATTCAAATATTCAGAGGCCAGAAGGGACTACTGAGATAATTTAATCTGACCTCTTGTATAGCACAGGCCACAGGATTTTTTCCCCAAAAATCCCTACAGCAGAATTTTTCTTTCCTTTGTTTTTTCCTTAAAAAAAATAATAAAAAAACATCCAATTTTGTTTTTAAAATAGTTAGTGATGGAAAATCCACCACAACCCTTGGTAAATTGTTCCTATGGTTAATTATGCTCACTGTTTTAAAAACGCATGGCTTATCTCTAATGTAAATGTCTAATTTCAACATCCAATCATTGGATCCTGTTATTCTTTTCTCTGCTAGATTGAAGAGGTGATTATCAAATATTTTTTCCCCATGTAGGTACTTAGTCTGTAATCAAGTTGCCCTTTTACCTTCTCTCTGATAAGCTAAATTGAGATCCTTGAGTCTGTCAAGGATATATCTATAAGGCAAGTTTTCTAATCCTTTAATCACTCTCATGGCTCTCCTCTGAACTTACTATTTGCAAAAGATATCAAACTGGCCATAATATTAAATAGTTAGCAGAGCTGCACAGAACACTTGCATGATAATTCATGTACCAATGAACTGAGTCATGTGCTATATTTAAACTCCAAGTATGTGTCCCTCACCTTAAGAAAAGCTGCGTAACAAGATGCTAAACTGAATGTATATCCTGAGAATTCTATTTTATGTTCATTGAAAATTTAGTGCTTAAGATTAGGGCACAGTTATTCTCTCTCCAGTTAATTCTCTAAAAAATATAAAACCACTCACTTTACTTGGTATAATAAACTGAATTTCCTTTTTCCTCTGCACAGCGTGTTGAGGTAGTAGTTGTAGGATTTATTGACATTTTTAATGGAGGCTGGATTTTACACTGGCCTTTTCAGGTTGAGAACTGTTATGATTTATTGTTGTCATAAAATACAAGTTAGTTAATTAAACCAGAGCTGCTGCTATTTAATTAAAGTTTTGATAAACTCTCACAGTCTACTAATCTTAAAGCAGAGCACTCATTTAGCAGGAAGGGAAATAATGTTGGGGAAAGAGATGTTACAGTGGGGTCTCATTCTTGCTTAATTAACTGTTTAATAGGTTTTAGAATTGAAACTCATATAGTGATAACTAATGGGCCGTCAACATTTTTAATGAACAGAATGGACTATTTCAGGTTCATGTAATTTTTGTAAAGTGGTCTTCATGTAGAGTTTATCATCTGTTTGCTCTTAATAATCAAAAATACACATCATGTTAAATCACTCCAGTTAATGATGCACATATTTTTTTTAAATGGAATTTTGTTTCATATATTGTACTTGATAGTCCATGGCTTTGAGTAGGTTGGGAATAGAAGTGTGGGTGGTAAATGGTTTGTTGGTCATGTTCACTGTTTCAGGAAGTGGGGGAAGGGATAGCTCAGTGGTTTGAGAATTGGCCTGCTAAACCCTCAGTTGTATGTTCAATCCTCCAGGGGGCCACTTAGAGATCTGGTGCAAAAATCTGTCAGGGGACAGTACTTGGTCCTGCTAGTGTAGGCAGGGGATTGGACTTGATCTTTCAAGGTCCTTGCAGTTCGACGTGAGAGGTATATCTCCATCTATTATATTAAAGTGTCCTTTATGGGGGGAATGGCAATAGGGTGACCAGATGTCCCGATGTTATAGGGACAGTGCTGATATTTGGAGCTCTTTCTTATATAGACACCTATTACCCTCTCCCCATCCTGAACATTCTCACTTTTGCTGAGAGATTCCCCAGGAGTGTGTGCCTAATGATAGAGCACTGAAGGGATGAGGGTACAAATAATTGGCATGGACCTGAGTACACGTTTGCCTGCTACTAGTCTCTGAACCCATCTGGACTTCAGAGCTTTTTCAGGAGTCCTAGTCTATTATTATCCCAGCTATTTCTTTCTATGGTTCGCATATGAGAGAGGTTTTCTTTCCACTGTCTCTGTTTACTCTGCAATACTTCTCATGGTGAGATCCCATTTTTCTTTAGATAAGAAACTGAGTTACCATTCTTTGGATGATATCAAACATTTTCATGAGAGATTGAATAAAGGAGTATTGGATGTTTTCAGAGACTTCTGTGGCTTTGGCATGTACATACATAACATCATGCTCATTAATAATTCTATAAAATATACAGTTGATTTGAGTAATAAGGACTGAGGAATTCATCTCATGGTGGGCCCCAGAGGGAGGACAGGCTTTTAGAGGGATGCTATCAACATGAAGAAACACACACATAACATAAAGTACATGTTATGTCTGAAATTCTTCTATCTGTTGTTACAAACACCTAAGTTTCTCTTGAACAGTTTTGGAAGAAATTATTGTCTCCAATTAGCTTTTTTTTTTTTTTTTTTGCACTTGAACGCTGTATATTTAATTACACTGTTTGCCCTTTTAGATGGTCAGTTTACCCCTGATTGTGTCGAAACAGCAACATGGATGACAAAAAGTTGCAGGGTGAAATCCTAATTCCATTGAAGTCGATGGCAAAAATCCCATTTATTTCAGTGGGTCAGGAGTATGTCATTTTAAAAGCAGGAAAATGTGGCTGTAAAACAGTTGTGTTTCAGAAGTAGTATGCAACACTGATTTTAGCAAGGTTTTTTTATATTGCTGAAGATAAACTAGATAGTTTCTCATTAACCCTTGCAGTCTATTATTGCTGTTTATAAACATCAGAGGTGTAATGTACAGACACAGGTTGTTTCTCAGATCCCTCCACTAAAGAATGACTTGCCACCCATTCTCTGAAGTTCACCTGGGGAAGGATGACAAAGTATTTTAGCTGATCAGATATATCGTGATTGATCATAAGGAGATAAATAGTGTTAAACATCAAAGTCCCAGGCCATTTAAGACTTTGTAAATGTTCAATACTTATATCAGCCTTTTCCACATAATTAATAGGCAACTGTGTTTTGCATGAGTCTGAACTTTTGAGGTATCTTAAATGGTAGATTCAGACTGGCAGTGAAGATGGCAAAATTACTTTGGCAGAGTCCATGTTGCAGAGGAAGGATTATAGTCAGATGGCCAGCTGAAGATGGTGGTAAGCACTCAGAATATTTTATCAGCATCTATGGGCTGTGACAGTGTCATATATGCTCTTGAGTGGTGGTTTCTTAGTACATCCCACTAGTGAGACAGGAAACTGACATGGAAGTACAAGTAGACTTTTTCTGCAGGGAAAGGGAGATGGGATGTGAGTGAAAAGATCTTGCTTCTTCCAGATCCTGTGTGTATTTAAAATTCATTGCCTACTAAGTTGTAAAAAAAATAAATTGCGAAAAGTGCTTCTGTTTTTATTTGTTAATATGAGCAATATAAAGAAAAAAGGTGGTTGTGATGGGGAAGATTGTAATGTTGATAAAAATATGAAATATAAATTGGCAACACTGCACCTAGCAGTAGTGATCATTCTTTTTTCTTGTATCTGAAACCAATATATTACAATATTGAAAAGATAATGTGGCTGAACTGAAAAATGTTCTAATTTTGTAAATGTTTAGGCCTAAATACTGTTAGGCATGCTTCTGCTTTTCCTATTGTTCTCCATTTGAAAAGTTTCCAGTGGCAATGTGGTACTAACTTCTTTTATATAATCATTTAAAATATTAAAATTTTAATTTACAGAAAACGTATGTTTCAGAAGCGCTGGGTTAAGTTTGATGGAGACAGTATTTCTTATTACAATAATGATAAGGTAAGTACCTCTTTGTGTGTGTGTGTTATTTTTAAGTAAGTATGTTTTGGTCTCCTACAGTTTAACTGGAAAGGTAAAGTGAAGATGAGCTCTGCTTACTGTAACATAAAATAATTCAAAAATAAATATAAATTAAGAATTGTTTATAACTTGTTTCTAAATAGTATTTTCACTTGCAAAATATTAGGGTATGACACTATATTAAATGTTTGAAGATACTGTTGGTATCTTCAGCTAATATTCCTTTTTTTTTTTTTCCTGATCCCCCTCCTGACCTTTCCAGAGAGGTATCTTCAGAACTTCTGCTTTTTTTGCAGGAGATGTGTACTGCAGAAAATCTGCAAAACTGAACAAAATCATGCAAACTGCACTGCAGGGATCAAATTCTATTTAGCTGATGACAGTGACTTTTGTCCTGACTTGTCATGGCAAGATGAGCTTGATGGAATTACTGATAAGCTTGAAAAAAGGATTGAATTTGGCACACTTTTTTTTTTTCATTAAGCACTGTGTGGTTTCTGTTCCTGATTTTCACTTTCTTCTGGGAATCGCCATATTGGACAAGACTGACTTTTTATCTGAAGTGTCTTGTATATAAAGCCAACAGTATTCTAAGCTGTATAGTGCTATGGAATTGAGGAATGGAAAGAATTTCTTCCTGACCCCCACTGGCTATTGGCTTATATTTCCAAACCTGAGACTTGATGGCTGCTAAATTTTTGCCACAATTAGTGTAAATGAAGCAGGTCTTGTTACTCCCACTACTGTTCTGTGTGTGTGTGTGTGTGTTATGTTGTGTTGTGTTGAAAAATCTTATTAAACTATTTATCTTGGCAACTGTGAATTCCATAGGTAAGTTATCTTTTGATACATGTACAAAATAACTTTGTATCCATTCTAAATTAGTTGCATCAGCTTTTTTCTTAAGGCTTTTTGGTCTTTGATGAAAATTGGTTATATAGGAGTTTTATGTAACACTCTACTACTCTTTCAGATCACTGCTAAATGTATTGAAAACTATCAGTTACAGGATTCATCCCCTGTGTACCTAGATATTTTGTTGCCGGAAATTGGCCATTTATTCCACCTCTTTGCTGCCTATTCCTCAGGCAGTATTCACTCACAACAGGACTCTACCTCTTCCCTCTGGTTCACAATATCCTGAGCTTCCTTTAGTAGATGAAAATGAACTGGACTAATTGAAGAAAGTAGAAGAAAATGAACTGGACTTGTCCAGATCAGGACACACATTTGTATGTGTGTTGGGGCTGGGTGTATGGATATGAGTTTATTTGAAACATCAAGAGCATTTCCTGGCAAAAGAATCAGTAGCAGTGCCTAGCTAAAACAGACTTGGTCGCTGGCATTTTATCTCTCTTTGCAAAGGCTGTGACTTTTCTGAAAGCTATGGTGGAGACCAATAACCAGAACTCCTGTAGGGGTTTTATATTATGATTATTTAGATCCTTAAGAATAAATGAGAAACTTATAGCACAGAATGGTCTGATATACTACCAAGGCATAAGGACTACACTGAATGGGATAATGAGATTAGACAAAAACTGAAAGATTTCTTTTCATGAATCTTCACCATGCAAATTAATTGGGGGTAAGGGAGAAGGCTTACCCAAGATTATTTTGTTACTTTTACATTGAGTGTAAGGCATGATGGAGCAAGTGATAGACTAATATCAAGATTAAAATGGAAATGAATCACTAGTCCTAGATGGCATTCACTCCAGGGGAGGAGCTGATGAACAAAGTAAAGCCACTAACAATATAGAGAAGTCAGCATTTGACTGAAGCTGGTCACCATTGTAACTAATGTGTTGAAGAGAAAAGATGATACAACTGACTTTATTATAGATTATTGAGCCATACATCTGTACTAGGTAAAATAATTAAAAAGAGTACTGAAGATAACTGCTTGGGATGAGAGCCTACCTGCTCTAATATCACATTAGTGGATGTGCAGGCGAGGAAGCGAGGAAACAGATTGAGAGAGCGAGTTGGGTGCCCAGAAGTCACTTACTACAGGACAGGCCCAACAAAGAATATAATTTTCAAACTTAACACCATTAATTTGGGCTTGAATAGGGATAGACAATGGCTGGCTCCCTACAAAAGCAATTTTCCCTCTTGGTATTGACACCTCCTCATCGGTTATTGGGGGTGGACTACATCAACCCTGACTGAATTGTTAACACTGGTTCTCCACTTGTAAGGTAACTCCGTCTCTTTATATATTGGTATATTTATGCCTGCATCTGTAATTTTCACTGCAGACATCTGAAGAAATGGGTTTTTTTACCTGTCAAAACTTATGCCCAAATAAATCTGTTAGTCTTTAAGATGCCACCGGTCTCCTCGTTTTTTGTGTGGATACAGACTTGCGTGGCTACCCTTTGGATAAATATCTTGTGACATTTGATAATTATAATTAGGGGAAAAGCAATTTAGCTTTCAGATTTAATAGACAAATCCCTAAATTCTCATGTTAGGGCCACAGAGTTCTTAAATTGGGGCATGTAGCTTGTCTTCCATTCTACTCTATTTAGGTTCTTATCCTGCACTAACTAGTGTAGTTTCTGAGTGCGTTCCAGTACTGTGGTGAGCATTACAGCTAAGATCTATCATGTGTTTTCCATCCTCTCACCAGAGAGAGTATTGTGTGTAGTATTTCTGGTAGGATTGTGTTTTGAGATTAACTGCATACTGGGGGATGACAGTGATAAAATGCAGTATTTTATTGCCTGTAAGCCCACAAGTCACTTTTAATAATTATTCCTTTATTTTAAAAATGATATAAAGAGTCTGTGTATGTATAGAGTCTTATTGTCACGGTGGTGTTAACTAGAGTGTGGATAACTCAAACTAACACCTCTCAAAGTTAACACAGCTTGGCTGAGAACAGTCACACTGCAAAATAACACTCAAGAAACGCAGAGTGATTTTTATTAGCTGCATTTCTTGTTCCAGAGCACTTGAGGTTTAACCCATACTCCTGACTGGGCAGCTTGCTCATGTTTAAAGCACCACTTAACTTGAGCTAGAGATTTTTGGCAGGTGTTGGGTTTGGGGAGACACACAAGTTATACCTGGAGCCAATGCTGCAGTGAAGATAAGTGTTCAGTGTGCTCCTCTGTGCAACATCTTCAAAAATCAGGTTTTACTCTGACAGAGACTGTTTTCTGTATTTTAAATGCCTAGCTTTGTACTCTTTTTTTCACAAATACTAACACAAATTAATAATAAGCAAATCCATATTGTGAGGTGTTGACCTAACCAGTTTTATGTAGCTACTGCTAGTCCCTGGCAGCTTTTAACTACAAGCAGTATTCACAGAGGTACTAATACTGGGTAGATGCAGAGAAGTTTTAAAATACTTATTTTATTGTGGAAAACTTATGCTAAGTTGCCTGGTCTGCGTGCAGAAGGTGAAGGAGTGGGAAGGAGAAGTTTGCCAAATGACAAATAAGATAAAAGAAAAATAAAGGGGGGGGGGGAGTGAGGGAGTTGTATATGTGACACCCCCACACACTTATACTCAGTCCTTAGCAGCAGGGTCATCCTGAAATTTCTGAACCACTTTTCTCTGACCTTGTTCTGCAATATCAAACCAGTAGAGTGGCTCTCTCTTAATAAGTACACATTTTTCTTTCTCTCATACCCAAATATAATATATGAAGAAAAATGTCCAATTTCCTGCAAAGAGTCATTGACCTTGATACTGTTCTTCACTGAGCCACTGATGCTGCTCATATCCTATATGTACATAGGCTTGAGCAAGCTAGTGTGGTGAGAGCAACATCCTGTGTGGTTACATCCTTAGCTGAGTGTAGTTAAGCGGAGAGAGTTTTACAAAAGGAAAATGCAATCTGAGGCTGTTTTTCAACTACCAAATCTGCATGTTTTTTCGTCTCAATGTGCTGTCTGGTTTTGACATAAGGAATTCCAATTCCACAAAATCTAAATTATAGTAAAGCAAAAATGTTGGTATGGCAAGGTTATCATTTCAAAAGTGTGAGGACCTGGGGCATATTAATTACTGTTTTCAATACAACTCTTAAGTCTGTGTTGTCTTATTTCAGAATCTGATTTCATTTATGGTTTGTTTTGATCATTTTGAAACAAAATTCTGTTTACTGGGCTGAAGGAGAGCTGGGCGAAGTGGCTCCTGGTTCAGAGATTGCTTTCAGGTCTGGGCTGCCGAAGAGCCGGGAGCCTGGAAGCCAGGACACCCAGCAGTTCTCCAGGCCGGCTGCTTTGGAACCAGCCAGGAAAGCTGTCAGGGAACCAGGGAAGGTTCTGTCAGAACTAAATCACAATCAAACCAACTCCACAAAAAGGCTAGATTTTGATGAATCTGCTCTCTCTGACGGGAAAACCATTCCATTGGAGAATTTCTGACAGGTTGTGATATTAATATGGGTACTTCTGGTGGGGAAGGAAATAGCTGAATCTTTCTTGCCTGATTGCTTATTTGAAAGGTTTCTGAGTGGCTCGAAAATCATCCGGATCAGAAGGAATTTTTTTAATACTAGGTGTTTATTTCTGTGCATGAGAAGTAGCTATTGACAAATGATTGATAAACTATTCCAGTTTCATTGTACAGTAGACTCTCGATTATCCAGGATGATAGGGAAAAAATAATTGTGGTTAATAAAATCCCAGATAATCAACATCCATAGGAAATATGGTAAGTGGGGGTTGGTTCACCAGCCACCCTGCACCGTGGGAGGGGGTGTCGGTTTACTGGCTGCCCTGCGCCCTCGCCCTCATGGGGGTTTTGTGTGTGTGTGTGTGTGTGTGTGTGTGTGTGTGTGTGTGTGTGTGTGTGCTTGGGGCGGCAGCAAAGCCAGAGCCGGCCCTGCGAGTTGTGCATATTCTTTTTAACATCCTGGTTAATCCACATCCTGGTTAATCCAATCCTGGATAATCGAGAGTCTGTAATTACAATATGTATAGAATGAAGCTGGATGTTAAGTAGCGTTCGTTTTGCTTTTCACTTTTCTATCAGCTGCTTCATGATCAGAATTTGTCATTGTTCCAGCTGAGTTTGTGTTTACCCACACTCCAACACAGTTTGCCTTCCCTATTTAGAAACCTGATGAGGAAGCTCGATTTCCCTCAGTCCACTGTGAACTTTCAGTCTCTTTGTGCAGGGGCTCCTCGTGCTATACAAAAGGGTCTCTTCCTCTCAGATGTAATAGTTCAAGTAACTGCTGTTACATTAACTTCCTTATGGGGTGTTTTTAAATCTTTTAGTTTTTGTTAAATGTGTCGATCTTCTAGTGAAAGAGTGAAGGGTGAGCTTTCAGCTGAGGCAGTCTGCAATAACGGAGTGTGTTCTAGGTAACTTGTGGCAGAGAGTAAAGAAACATCTGTGCAATGTTAGTTAGCTATTAGTTGTGCTGCTGCTACTCACGTTTGGCTGTCTCTACCTGCAAACACCTAATAGCTATATGTTCCAAATGTCTTGAGGTGAAAAAAGGGCTGGTTATGCCCATAAAGGCCTGTGGAAATCAAACGGTGTGAGACCTAAGTAAGTGTGCATAAAAGAATGGTTCAGGGCATAGGGCACTGGGCTGGGATCAATTCCTGGCTCCATCAAAGACTTCCTGTGAAACCTTGAGCAAGCTGCTTCTTTATCTACTCTCTGTTCAGTTCCCCATATTTAAAAGTGTGGATTATATTTCCCAAATTCACAGGGTTTTGTGGTGATAAAATCCAATCCAAGATTGTGAGGCACTCTGAAATGATGGTAGTGAGGGCCATATAAATATCTGCAGTGATAGATTTCAGCAGGATTTGTATATTGTCCAGCATATGCACATTTCTGCTAGGCAACTCAATAGATAAAGTCTTTTGCTTTATAAGATTATACAGTAAGACACCTGCATGGCATGTCAGTGCCTTTGACATAAAATACAAAAAAACAGTAAATCGAAAGTAGTAGCTAACCCCACCAACAACTCCCAACACAACTAGGCCTACATAAGACACTCTGCTCCCAATGCTTTGAGATCCCTTCCTGTGCCCTCTTCCCTAACTGCATTGCAAACCTGGATCTGTGCTTCTGGTCTTGGGGTGTCCAAGCCCATGCTTTAGTGTCTCCTCTGCATTGTAAACCTGGGTTTACAATTGCTGGGCCTAGGTGTCTCAGCCATGCAAATGCTGCACTCTCCAGACCTTTTGATTTGGTTCTGAGGCTCGAGCTATGCCCTTGCTGCAAAATGATAGGCCTGGGACCCAACTTTCAGAAGGTCTTGGACTCAGACCCATCTCCCAGCAGGGGCCTAGGCCCTTAGTCCTGAGTGTTTGCTGAGCTGAATCAGACATGTGTGGACGGTAAGGGGATTTGGGCTCAAACCTGAATCTGGGTTTACAGTGTAGTGTAGATATACCCTAAAAGTCTGAGTAAATAGATACTCCTTGTAGTATGTCACATCTGTCAAAAGACTTGGACTCTTTTAGATAAAGGAGGGGAAACATTCCCAAGTAGAAGGCTGCTGATGGAGAACATTCTACCACTTATTTTCTTTCTATTTTTCTTTTTCTTTCTTTCTTGGCTGTAGTATGAGCACCATTGTTGATTGCAACACTGGCAGCATGGCACTTGGTGTATCCCATATAGGATGGCTTAGATAACATGGATCTAAGGTTACCAACAAAATAACTAATTTAAACATAAAGGATGGGATTAACATTTTTATTTGATTTAATGGCTAGTTGGAGGGGATGGCTTTAACAATTAGCTGCGGTGGTAAGAGGAAATGTAACATTTAAGCAATTTCTAATTGCAGAACTCTTTCCATCATCAGCCTGTCTTTTCTTGTATTTAGACCAAGCACAAGAACTCAGTCCCAAAGTCAATAGGAATAGAAGTGCCATCTCTAATCTGCCAGTAAAAAGCCCATAGTGTCATAGCATCTGTGTAGCTAATTATAGCTACACCACCGGTTCTGGTAACTAAGGTTACCAAAGTCTTTCCATTTATAAATTTCTGTTCCAAGTTCCTCAGAAGGTCCTAAAATGTGACCATCATAGAATTTTCCAGGTCTGTTCTCTGCCCTGAAGGGGGATACATTTTCAATTTTGGCAAAATGCATTTGTTTTTTGGTTCCTATGTCAAAAATGTGTTACCTGTCAATGAGAGGAGAGAAACAGTACAAAGAAAAGTTATTTTTTTTAGCAAATATGAAATAAGAAGAGTTGTTTGTCGTATTAGCAATCTGATAAAGTAATGCTGCTACAGTACCTAACATAGCCAGTAGATGCCTGCAAACACCGGAACATAATTATATCTGAGTGCCTTTAGAAAGAGCATCTGCTGTTGGAATTTGTTACCTTATGATTCTACTTTGTGAACTTTAATGCGGCTCCCAATTTTTTTCTGACAAATCATAGAATATCAGGGTTAGAAGGGACCTCAGGAGGTCATCTAGTCCAACCCCCTGCTCAAAGCAGGACTACTGAATAGCTACTGTGTTAAAATCCCTTTACAAAGAAAACATAGCCTTAATGATCTGTTTCGCTGGGTGTAATCCTTTTTCATTGTGCTGACACACTAAGATTAAATTACCAAAACAGTAGTTCTTTACATAATTACAGATGTTTGCTTGAAATAAAATGCATCATTTTTATTGTATCGTATTTTCAATATATTGCAATTGTCTGAACAGCCTTCATTGAATATATGTATTTAAAAGGAAAAAACGTGAGACATGTTAAATGTTGTACTTTAAAGTAGTGCACAGTACCTTTTTAGGGGGAATAAGGTAAAGCGGCACATTTGCTGATAATACATGTATCAATCAACACTGTACCATATGCATCTGATATATATTATGCTCATGCTCTCACATACACATATACAAGCACACTCCATGTTATTGTTACCAACTAGTTGCTCCCCTTAACTTCACTGGCCAGGTGAGTTAGATGGGGAGGGGTGGAGCCAGGTTTGTGCTGATCTGGATTGATGCTCTGATGTTGACAAGATGAGACCCGGGGTCCTCTGCAGGGTACCTCACATTTGTAGCAGCTTCCCTCATGCAAATCCCTCTCCAAAAAACAAACTAAAGTTGTGCTGAACTGTGGTAGGCTTTCTCCATTCCCCACCTCTATTTTGGGCTGTTTTGGAGCCAGAGACCATCACCCCCACCAAATCAGAAGTATTAGGACTTTTCCATGTTAGTGAGAAGAGAACATCTGAGTTTGCAGGGAGTTTCCATGATTCTTAATTCTTTTGTTACCGTTCTGCTGTCTGGTGCCTCCTATCTCTGTCTCCATTCCAGTCCCAGGCTAAAGGTAAAATCTATGATCTCCTGTTCTTACTGACCAACTATGTGGAAAATACCTTCCTGGTGTTATGATATATGGGTAAAAAGCTGACTTTGTTCTTCCCTGGCACTGTTCAATGATTCTGGTTTATCTGTGTAGCTGATGTTTCCTGAAGTCCTAGGGATACCCAAGACTGGTAAAACTAGGATAAATTACAGTTGTCAATGACAGGCTGACAGTGGCACTTTAGAATACAGAGTTTTGTGTAATTGGAGTTTATAAAATGTGGTTTTATGGTATTTTGGATAATGACCTGCATGGAGTCAGACCCCTTCTGAGCAGGGTGCAAGTGTGGGTAGCTACATAAGTGTGAAATTGGTGCTGTGAGGGGGCAGAAGTACTTTGGTAATCAATATGACTTATCAAGAATGCATTATATTGAATTAATATGTGAACTTAACGTGCATAATGTCTTACATCTGAGTGGAATTACGTATAATTTTATGAAGTTGTAACTATTTCTATTATTTTTGATATAGGAGGCTTACTCCAAGGGGATAATCCTGCTCTCTGCGATAGCTACAGTCAGAATCCATGGGGAAAATAAATTTGAAGTTGTCACAGCTCATAGGACTTTTGTCTTCCGAGCAGAAAAGGAAGGTAAACAGAGCACATATTTAAATAACTGCTAGCAGATTGTATTGGTGGCTATAGGTGTATAACATTGCTAAAATCAATGTTTTTGTATGCATGTTGTCACACTTCCAGCCAGGTTACTGGGATCCATATGTTGTAGGTTTTTGTGACAGAACTTTATTCCATACCTCTCGGATAGGTTACCTTCCAACTACAGGAGAGACTGTTATCAACAGTCTTATGATCCCAAAGTTAGTCTAAAGGCCAAGTCTTTGAATCCTCTGGGCAGTTCAGCCCCAAGACTATTAAACAGAGATTTGTAGCCTGAGTTTTTAATTCACTAGAACCAAGTGCCTTTCCCATAGCTCAGTGATTCCCAAACTTGAACAACCCGTGAACCACTTTCACTAAAATGTCAAATCTCACGGAACCCCCACCCCCTCCCCCAAATGAATATTTCCAGGGATTTTCTCCCTTACCTCCGCATAAATTATAAAAGATGTGATCTTGGAAATATAAAATTTGTTTTTTATGACATGCTTATTACACACTATTAATTATTCTTTATCATTACAGTATTTTTATTACATTATGAAAATGGCAGCACTCTTCCAAGAACTCACTTTTGTAGCTTGTATCACTTTTGATTAAGCCTGTTATAAGATAAGGCTCCTGTCAGAGGTGCCAGTAGAAATAGGAGTGCACACCCTGGGGCCTGGGGGTGGGGGCACCTCTGGAAAAGGGGGGGCATGAGGAAAAAAGGGAAAGACCCATTGAGGGAGGTGCGCTGATGTGGGGGTGGCATGTGACGCTTTACGCTCTCCATACTGGTGCCTCTGGCTCCCATGTTTCATCAAGGAGTATGCGATGTGAAACTGAATGAAGATATTTAAGAAGCCAATTTAAAGAGTTCCTCTTACACTAGCATTCAGGTCTTGAGCAGCTCAGGCAAACAATGCACATTACAATGAAGCTTAAACTAGTTCTTCATAATAATTTAAAAAACAACACTAGCACCCTATTTCATTTTAAAAACAGAAAAAATATCCACCTCCCTTTCTATTTCATAAAAGGAGTCTTGAAGTTTAAATTGTCTCACTGTGATAGATATGCTTGCTTTTATCTGCTTTGCTCTTGGAAGTCCCCAAGGCTCCGGGCTACTGGTCCCTTGCTGCCCAGGGTCCTTATGGACAGCTCTGTCTGCCATTATGGATTTTTTTCCCCGAGAACCCCCTGTAACATTTCATGAACCCCTAGGGGTTCACAAACCCCAGTTTGGGAACCAGTGCCATAGCCCAAACTGCCTGTATTAAAGGCCTGCTTTTCTAAAGAAAATTTGTGCTTTAACCAGATTTGTTGGAACATGCAGATTGTTTTATATTGGTCAACTTTCTGAGTGACTTAATTTATAGAAATACAAGTTTGAAGTATTGTATTGGTTAGAAAAAAATAAAGGATATTTTCCAGCAGGTTTGTGGGTGGTTTTTTTTTTTTGAGATGGCATACAGAATGTTTTTCCTGGATATTCTTTAACATTTATTAGAGCTATTTATAATCTCTGTACTCTCAGCCGTCTGTTCTGAGTCTGTTCAGTATGAAAATGACAAAGAGCAAAATGAAGTTGATGGCTTGGATGTGGAGATCGAATAAATCTGGCTTGGGTTTTCTGGTGGTTTATATTTAATGTCAAATGTGCAGTGTTTCCAATGATTTTTTTGATAGTGAATAAGGTTAAATTTAAACTAGAAGCCATAGTAATTTCTTGTGAACATTTTTATAATCAACCTGTAGAGTGTACTATAAAAAATCAATGCCAAAAAGTGTGTACAGCTTGAGTTATTTATGAAAAATCCAATAAAAATGGAATAGTAACTAGAATATATTTATTTATTTATTCACAGCAGCGTACACTAGCACCATTATAGTTTAAAAGTCTGTCAGCCTTTTCATTATCAACTCCAATTTTTTATGGCGTTATAGCTTGGCTATAAACATTTGCTCCAGGCTATAACTTTGAGTGCAGTATCCCAGCCTGTGGGGAAAAAAATCCTTATCAGGCATTTTTACATTGTTGGCTGGCTTAAAAATAGATCTGCAATTTTTTTAAAGATGTTTTTGGTTTTTTAACTCTTACTCAAAAATATTTTTATTGTAACATGACATTTTTTAGGGCCATAATCTGCTCTATGTACTAATGGGTTTGGATAATGAGAAAACAGCATCAACTACTAATTTTTATTTATAAGCTTTTTTATTGTTCCTTTGAGTACCCCATGACAAACATTTTACCCATGACAAACTTTTTATATGGGTTACAAATTGTATTTTTCTTAAATGTGCAACTCTCCCTTGACACAATAGCCTTTTTAGGCAGCTGTTGATTTACTGTTTTAAGTAGATTTGGGACAAATAATATGGTCTGTACAAATAACTAGAGCCATTTGAAGTACTCAGTAATTTATACACGCAATTTCCTTTTTCTGTGTATGCACAAACTAATCTCAAATCAATCACAACTTGCATGAATTTTTTCATTGCTGAAAAATTTTCGGGGAATATTTCCAAGGGTTCCTGCCATTTGTGGCTTTGTATAAAGAATTTAAGAGCAGGATTTTTCCAGTATATTTCAGTCTGAGGCCTGCTTGTGAATACTTTCCTATGAGAATATCAAAGGATGATATGATGATGTGCTTTCTTTTTGGTCACCTAAATCACACGATGTTGTTTCTGGACGTGGAGCATAATGCTTGATAAACAGAAAGTGGGCCTATAAATCACAATTCTCTCACTCTCTGATGGCTTGTCTACATTTTGCTTCACTTTAGTTAAAGTTAGGGAGGTAGAAAAGTCCTTAGGGAGGTTAGGAACATTTTTCTGAAGTTACTCTATGAAGACCTAAGTAGGCATAGGGCATTGAGAGTATTTTAAAATATTTTCTTTAGTTGTTTTCCATAGAAGTATTATGCTCTGGCAGGTATGGATCTCATGATTTTTGGGGGAAAGAAGAAAACTGAATTTAAAAATGAGGGGAAGAGAAACTAACTGTGAAATAAGGTTTGTGAGCTGCTTAAAGTAAACTTTGTATTCATTTTTTTTTCTTGTTCCAGATGCACAAAGTTTGTGGGTGAGCAGTACTAATTGTGAAGACTTAACAGTCTTAGTACTGGGACAGGAGGTTTAAGACAACTGTCTCTCATGGTAAATGCACACTGAAGTGCACGGGTAAACAGATGCACTAGCTCTGCTTGAGCTAGCATGCTTCAAATAGCCGTGTGGCTGGGTGTAACGTGGGCAGTGGCTTGGGCTTGCTGTCCAAGTGTGCCGGGGTCCAGGCAGGTTTGTACTTGGATGGCAGCTCGACCTGCCACCCGTGCCACCTCCAACTACACGACTATGTTAAACATGCTAGCTCGAGTACAGCTAGTGCATATCTGTCTACTTGTGCTGGGACGCAGGCTCCCAGCTACAGTGTAGACACATCCACAGTTATGTTCATAAATAATGCCCCTGTCCATTTTGAAATATGAATATGATTTGATTAGAATTCAGCAATGTTTGTGGAAAACTTTGTTATATTAACTCAGCTCCATCAGTATTGAATACTTTTTTTATGCACCCATGGATCTTTTGAACTATCCACTCTAAGTGATGTGCTTGAAACACTTTTCCTGAGGTGATCTGTCAAGCTGCTGTTCTCTCCTCTTTAGGATCTCTCCATGACACCCCCTTCTAAGATGATGTTCATAAGAACAGAGTTGAACAGATATTCATGCTCCACCTTGCTGTGCACATACTTGTTGATGAGTAACAACTTTTTGCTGTAGTCCTTGTTCTTCATCCCATGTCTGCACCCTGGTATTTTGTGTCTCTCTTTGCATTCTTTGGGATACCGATAACGTCTGCTTGTAATCTAGACTTATAACTTATTTTTAGAGGCTGTAAAATTAGAGTTTGTTAAAAGAAATTGAAAATTCAACACTGAAATTTTTTTCTGAAAAAAAACCCAACAACCCAGTTTCCTACAGTTTCATTACTTATTCTCTGAATTAACCCCCACTCTCCTCCCCCGGAAAATAAACCTGAATGCCAACCACTATCTAATAGTGTTAGAAAAAAACCTTCCCCACTGTCCTAGAATTGTCTAGAATAGTGATTCTAGCACTTATCTCTCAATCATCTAATTTAGACCATTGCCAAAGATAGAATACCAGGTCAGATGGACTGCTGATATGAGCTGGCATGACATTTCCTATGCAATACAGGAGATTAGTCCAAAGAACTGGAGCGTCTTCATCTGCATGTATGTGAGGACAGTGGGGAAGCTGCATCGTTCCAGGAACATGCTGCACTTGTCTAATTTCATTTTCATTTTCCTTAGATGAAAGGTCCGATTGGATTAATACAATGCTCAGTGCCTTGAAATCGCAGTCCAGTACCTCTCAAACTTCAGCTGCTGTCACTCCTGAGAAAAGTGGATACCTTGAACTAAAAGGATACAAAGCCAAAATCTTTACTTTACTTCTGGGGAACAATGTGTGGCTCTGCAAAAACGAACAGGTAAATTTTGTCATACATTTTTGTGAATAGTGCTTGTAAAAATGATTAAACTAATGAGTTAGAAAATTATGCCACTTACTGGATGGTCACATTTTAGTTTTTTGTTAACACCAGGGGTCTCAAACATGCGGCCCGGGGGCCACATGCGGCCCGCAAAGCCCTTCCCTGCGGCCCGCCAAGCTTCCTGGCGCCCCCCCCCCCCCCCCCCGGTCCTCCCATAGCAGTTTGCAGGACGGAGGGGCCAGAAGTGGAGGCTTCTCTGCTGCCTGGCTGGGCCGCGTGTGTTTCTAGCTCTGGACTTCCTAGATTGCTCTTGCTTTGTTTGCCAAACAGCTGTTGGTGGTGCCTAGTGCTTTCCAGGAGGGAATGAGGAGCTGCGTGCTCAGAGGAGGAGGTGGGGCAGGGGTGGGACCTCTTGGAAGGGGTGGAGTGGGGGCGGAGCCAGGGCAGCAAGGGCAGGGTGTGTCTCAGTGGTGCGGCCCTCGGGCCAGTGCACTGGTCCTCATGGAAGGGGTGGAGTGGGGGCACAGCCGGGGCAGCGAGGGTGTGTGTGTGTGTGTCAGTGGTGCGGCCCTCGAGCCAGTGCACTAGTCCTCATGCGGCCCTCGTGGTCATTTGAGTTTGAGACCCCTGGTTAACACACTTCATTGTTATAGTTCTAAAAGGGCTTTTAAAATCAAAATGTGTGTCCACAACTCCATTGTACAACAGGGAAAAACAAACTAGTGATAAGCTCAGGTATCTTTATAGGTCAATGGGAGAGATGGGGTTAATTTAGTATATTGCTTTTATAAGATACACATGTAGAGTAATCAGCAAGACTGATGATGTATTGTATGCAATGACTTAGTTATTCAGATTTTAAAACAGTACAGTATGTCCTTTTATTATCTGTAGTATTTAAATGATATCTCTGCTAAATCGTAAAGAATTGTTTTGTATTTTAAGAAGTTTGACTTCATCAGTGTTGCTCATGATGCACTACAAATTTTTAAATAAACAATATGAAATAACAAAATACTAACTTGACACTTTAATTTCACTCCTAAAATCCAGTGATTTATCCACAAATATTTCCTAGCATAATATTAGAAAGGAAAAATGGAGTTCCTGCATCATACAGAGCTCTTGCTAGCTGGAATTGTTAGAAAAGTCTCAAGGGGAGGGGGAAACAGACACACAAGTTTTTGTTGTTGTTTTGGTTTTTCCCCCCTTCCTCCCTGCAGCCCATATGCCCAAAGTGTTACTTTTGTACTGTCACAATCTGACTCTTTTGTTCTCTTTAAATCCCGCTACCCTCCTCTTTCACCTTGATAATGCATGATAAGCCAGACATGGTGTCAGAGTAAACCTCATATACAAAGACTTGAGAGCGATCTAATACCTGCTCTTTTACCGGTTAAAATCTATTTTTCCACTCAAGCTTCCATGTTTCAAATAGGAATCGGGACAGTCAGTAAGGTTGGTCAATCTGTAATTTGCCCTCATTGCCTTCAATTTGCCTTCTCTTCTGTGAAGATACCTAGATTTGTACTGGGGCCTATAAAGTGTTTAGGATTAGGTCCCACCATTCTCTCCCAGGATATGGCTGCCCACTGAGTGTTGAGAAGGAATTTCTCTCTCTCTAGACGGATGTGCAGGGCTTGAGGGGATGTGTATGTAAGGAGGTCTGAGACTCACCAAGTGCGTTTTGTGTGGTCAACTATCAAAACTAATAGATTTGGGCACAAATTGCGACCCAGTTAATTTGTTTTTACCATTACCTTACTTCGGCTTATCTCAGTGCTAAGCCATGTTGTGGCTGAGGTAATGAGTGGCAGCTACATCTTATTTTTAAGTTTGGTATTTATTTTCGCTAGAGGGAAGGTCTGTCCTAAAGGGTACACTGAAGAGGAAAGAGTCTTGTTAGCTGGCCTGTGGGACATTTAGGGTCTCCAGCATGATTCAGTCATGACCACAGTAGCTAGTTAGGTGCTTGTAACTTGATATGTTTGTTTCTGAAAAGGTTAAGGCCAGTGATCTATTAAATACAAAAACAAAATTCAGTCTACTAAGTAGCAGTGGAGAGGTTTCATCTTGATTGTCTTCATTTTCCCCCAGCAGAAAAGAGATTTTTAGGTCCCAATTCTGCAACTTTTTTAGATCCATGATCTTCAGGGTGATTCCCTGTGATTATGGGATTTGCCTGAATGAAACAAGTTGCAGGACTGGAGCCTCTCGTGAGTCCTGTGTCCTTCTAGAAACGTAATAGTCCAAGCAATGTATTTAGCTAAAGCTGTAATACAAGCTGTTGAAACTATATTTTTTTCGTACTCCAGTTTTCAGTCAGACATGCACTTTATTAGCACTTTCCCCACTATACCCACTGTGTTGTCATTAACCTAACATCCTGTTTTGTTATCCAGATAGTGTTGGGGGCATATCTTTCAGAGTGAGCGGCACTGGTGTTCTATTCGCCTCCTCCCCCATGCTTTTAAGTGAAAAGTGAAGATAGGCCATTACTGCATTGGAATGAGGAACAAATGGAAGTTTTGAACCATCATCACTTATATATATCTCCGAATAAACTGCTACTTAGAGTTAAAACATTAAGCAGTTTTCAAAATGCTTGTGACAGTAGCTCTGCCTTTTATCTGGAACTGAGTTGTTTTTACTAAAGAAATACAGCCAAAATTATAAAAAGTATCTAACTTTTAACCTTCAAGCACAAAGCTGCTGGTACATTTACAAAGGCAAATTGTACAAATTTGAGGCTAGACTGACAATTGTGCAGCCCCCACAATTTGGGTCAGATTTGTGAAAGTGTTCAGGACTCAGTGGCTCACGCTGAGAACAGCAGAAGCTCTTGGTTGCTGAGCTCTTTTTGAAAATCTGATTCTAGATGTTGTAACCTGTTTGCATCTGCAGTTGATTATGCCAGCAACACTAGAGTCCTGGTTTGACCCCCCTTCTACAACTTGTTCTTCAGTAGTTTCCTGTTAAGGATAGGAGACTATACAAAGCCCCCAAACCTTCTGTTAAATTTATTTAGAATATCAAGAATGAATTTTCATAAAACGTTTCTAGCCATTATGTTTTATTCATGCTCTAGCTTACTGTTCCTTTGGTTTGGTTTTTTGGGGTTTTTTTTTCTGTTTGTGGCTATAATATTCTTTTTCAGCCTTCCTTTAAATCACCTAAGTTTCCCAGATTTTTTTATGCTATTTCTTTGCTTGACTGATTTTTTTATGCTTTTTTCTTCCCTCTTTTTTCATTCCATCTGATGTTCACTACATTCTTACTTATTTAATCTCTCTCTCTCTTTCCTATAGAACTTATTTTCATTTTTTCTTCTCTTGTTTTTTCCCCATCAGCCAGAAGTCATTTGAAATAGCACAACAACTTGTTTTTACACTGTTTCTTTTTCTTATTATTATTTTATTTTTCAGTAGCAAGACAGTTCCTTCTCTGGCATCACAGGGAAAGAAACTGTTTCAAGGAATGGAGAGTGTGAGGGGGATTCCATGAATATAGTGCATGATATACAAGAATAAGGAAAAGAAATGACTTAACTAGAAGGAGGAATTTCAGTAAGTTATGGGCTTGGAATCTGGAATTCCTTGGTATCACAAGCTGACTCAATCCTACTCTGACAGGACACCAATCTGTTGAGTTGGATCTAAATGCTGGATTCCATGTGCTTCTAAGCACCTGAATCTGGGTAGTGATTTGTCACTGTTCCTAGCTCTGGGTCTCTCAGGCATACTCCGAGGTGCAGACCCTGCATTTGACAACCTTGGGCAGTGAACTCCCCCACTGCCTAGCCATCTTAGATCTTGGGACCAGTGCAACAACCCTCCTTAGCCCCCAGTTGCTTATCCAGATTCTGAGTTCCCTAGAATGTTGGGTGCTCTGAGCTTTGCTATTAAAGCTTTCAGGGACATTGGGACAGATAAGCAAAGAATACTGGCCTACCAAGGGAATAGCTCAACCTCAGGCACTCTACTCTTAAACAACACTACAACATATAGATTGTTGAAAAATAACAGAGTCCTGCATACTCTCCCCCCGACTCCAATCTCATCCCTCCTGTGAGTCCATAGTCACTAGGCAGCCATTTCTGCCTTTTCCCTCCTTAGCCTGCTCTGCTTTCCTGTGGAGGTGGATGGAAGTTTCTCTCTCTTAAAAACAGTCTCTGTCCTCCTTTTGCTCCTGTGTTTCAGCCCAATGGTTCTGGGCGCTTACTCCTCCCTCCAGTTGGCTTCTGTGTAAAGTCATTACAAGTTATTGGCCCTACTGTTAGCAAACCTGTTGCTCCAGTAGGAGAGTGTCATTGAACAATATGGTTGCATCATAGTTTTTCAGCCATAGTCTTTCTTCCACTAGGCACCACAATGCAGTGTGAAAGCTATGATACAAAGTAGAGTCCCCGAAACAAAATGGGATTTACAAAACAAAATGACACAATTTAACATAGAAGAAAACATGTCCTCAATCTGTCACATGCACGCTGGTATTCATGAGTCCAGAATTTAAAAAAAGCTTGGGAAATACGCAGTGCAAAAACAGGTTGGGCATATGGCCCATTTCATTCATTTTATTTAAGAATTTTATGTGAAGACAGTCTTTTGTAGTTGCTTTGAAAGACTGTCCCTCTATTCTAATTGTTCTTGGCTGTTTTGAAATTAAGAAGGACGACTTCCCTTTATAAACATACTACTTTTCTTTTTTGTACTTCTTCCTTTACAGGTAATCCTTCTATTTTGATTTAGTTTGAAGTTCAAACACCAGTGATTCTTGATTACTTTTCTTGAAGCATTTAATTGAAGTGAAATATAAATAATACAGCTTTGAAACCAGTAGAGTGCTCTAGTGTTCTAAAAATCTCTCTCTCCTGAAAGAGACAGTATTTTAACCAGTAATTACCAGGCAAAGATGCTCAGGGATGTCCTCGTATCCTAATCATATTGGAATTCACATCCCTACTAGAACTACACCCACAGTGACTTACAGGGGTTTATTATAACTGCAGTGCTAAAAGAAGTTATTTAGACATCTTACTATCTTGAAATGAGAGCAGATCTAGCTGATTTATTGATTTCTATTAAACTTGATAGAGATAGAGAACTAGGTACAGAGGCACCTTACAGGATTTTTCCTACTTTTTAAAAGTAGAGAACAGTCTGAGCCAAAATGCCAGATCCTAACAACCATCATGAACTTTGTGAAGTTCAGACTGAGATCAGAACTTCATGTCTCAGGTCTATTTCTAGTTAAAAAGTGATTGGTTTAGCTGGAGCTTCTGGCAGTGATATACTGCTACGATGAAACCATCAATTTCTTAGACTGCGTATGTAGTGTGGATTTCTTAAACTTCCTCAGTGGAGCAAAAGTGAAAAATGGAACCTACAGAATCAATTTACTCAGCCCATAACTTACTGAAATTCCCATTTCGATTTTAAAACTGTTCATGCACAAATTGGTGTTGTGCCTGATCCTTTAGGATGTTTTAAATCTGTGTTTGTAATGTCAGTGTCTTGTGAAAGTAGTGTTGGTAACCTCTTCTCTCCACAGAGCTGTAGTAGAAGATTATGGCAAACACTTGGACAGTTTGCTGTCAGGGAGAGCCTCCGGATGCATCTGTGAGGTGAAGGTCTTTGTCCGTGGCTTTGAGAAAGAGAGATTAGTGGGGTTTTCTCCACCTTTTATCAAATGATTCCAGACTGTGGCCCTGCAACTGATGACTTGTTAGTGTGACAAAGCTCTGTCTTGATCTTCATGCATCCTGTGTTTTCTGGCGGATTTTCACTAGCCTCAGAGGCTCAATGTGACCCTCCATGTAGCCTTCTCTCTCTAGAGACAAGGTCACAGCCTATTGAGCCATTTTCATCATAAGCCAGTGAGGAGAAGCTATCCTTCCTGGCACAGTCTCTGTTGTCTCCCAATCTCAGTGATTAATTAGGGGAGGTAGAAAGGGAGGAGCCCAGGCCCGCCCTCTACTCCGGGCTCCAGCCCAGGGACCTTAATAGTATCCGCTAAGATGGCAGACCTTTTAGCTTTATAATACAATATAATTCCCTGGGCTACTTCCCCACATCAGTCCCTGCTTCTTCAAACTCCACTTCACCCTTACCTTAGGGCCTCCTTCCTTGCATATTATATGTTGTCCATCACTCCGTCTCACCAACAGCACAACTTCCTCCCACAGCTCCTGACATCCACCCCCCGACTAACTGGGATGGTTTTTAACTGGTTTCAGCCAGCCCCTGATTGGCTTCAGGTGTCCCAATCAGGCTAGCTGTTTCAGCTTCTTTCTAGAAGCTTCTTAATTGGCCCCAGGTGTCTTGATTAACCCGAACTGCCATTTGGTTCCAAAGGTACCAGGGATTTGTTTAGCCTGGAACTCACATATCTGTTCCTTAGCACTTTCCTATAGTCATCTGGCCTTGCCCCATCACATTAGGTTTATGGAGCTCTTTTTTTCTACAGTCACAGGGATTGTGGAATAGTGTGTAGCTGTGTGTGTTCCATGATGGATTTCAGATTAATGTCTTCAGTTTAATGTCTGAACTTTTCTCTTTGAGTTCAATAAAAAAACCTGATAAGGAATCTTGAAGACTTTTCATGTTGATTCCTTGGGTTTGTGTGTAACAACTTGTATCTCTGTTTCAATTTTCCCATTATGGCTTAAATGTTGTAAGAGAGATGGTAAAATGTTGCATATGAAATAAATGTTTATGATGAGTTAGCAAAAATGGCAATGAAAACTGTTCAGCATCTGTTTTGGTGCCAGTACAAATACCCAGTAGTATTACTTGTAGAGAGTAAGAAGAAATGGATAAAGGTGCAGGTAGAAGTGAGTTTGAACAAGGCCTTGAAGATGAAGAGACCACAGTTGACATAGCAGGAGAAAGGGAAGCCATATAAAATGGATTAAAGGAGTAATAGAAGATGACTATTTTGGCAGCTGTGTTTTTAATCAATTAGACCAGTGGCCTGAAACATGCGGTCCGTGCATTCATTTCCTGCAGCACACCAAGCTCCCCTCCTCTTGCTCGTCCTCCTCCCCCCAGCTTGCTGCATCCCTGCTCCTCTGCTTAGCTCCAGGTGCTTCTCGCTGCCAAACTGTTTGGCGGTGCTTAGAGCTTTCCAGGAGGGAGCTGGAGGAGTGAGGAGCCATGTGCTCAGGGGAGGAGGTGGAGAAGAGGTGGGATGGGTAGAGATTTGGGGAAAGGGTTGGAATGGGAGTGGGGAAGGAGTGGGAAGAGTGGGGCCTCATGGAAGGGGTGGAGTGGGGGCAATGGCATTGTGGGTGGGTGGGGATGCAGCCCTTGGGCCAATGTACTAGCCTTATGTGGCCCTCCTTGCGATTCGAGTGTGAGATCCCTGAATTATACTATGAGGTGAGAGGCAAAAAAACACAAGGAACCCAGAAAGGAGAAGGATTTATTATGCTTAGTGACCGTTTAGCAAGAGTAGATGAGGATTTTAGAAGCAGAGTAATGGGGAAAGGATGACTAACAAAGGAGAAGATGATAGGAACTACTGAACAAAGGAGGTCATGGTCTCTTTCTGTGTGTTCTGCTTCATCCACACCTGGGGTATTGTATTCATTTCTGGGAACCACTTTGCTGTTAACAGATGTGGGAAAGTTCAAAGAACACAACAAACAGGAGGGTGGAGGTCATTGTTATTTAGTTCCTTTAGACTTCTTTCCGAAGTTTAACTGCATGATGATTGAAGGGGAATGTAAATCAACAGATATTGGAAACACCAGGAATGGAGAGGAATTCTTTAGTGCTGTATTTCGGGTTGTAAATAAGACTAGATAACGGAGAGAGAGGGGATGAGCGATGGAATGGGAAAGGACAAGGAGTGGGAGGAGTTGAGATCAGGGGACAGGTTGTAGGTATGAGGTGGGAGATAAAGGGAAATGATAGAAACAGATAGTGAAAGGGACGTGCATGATCTAGAAATTGGGAAGAAACAGGGCAAAGTATCATTAGGATTGTGATAGAGGGAAGATCCTTTTTTTTTTTTTCTTCTGGGATAGCGTGTGTGGTTTTGGAAATCTTGTGCTCGTGTTTCTGAGGTGATGCATGGATAATGGAAAAGGTCTATGTCTGAAAGAAAAGAACAACTTTGGTGGTCAATACTATTAACATGTAAAAAGGTCACTACCAAATATCAGTATATGAATTTACCTAATATGCCATAATTTTGAAGGAAGTGGTATGAAACTAAGTGACTCTCTTGTTTTAGTTCATTCAATCTTTGGACTTTATTTTAAAATTATCCAAGTCCATAGCAAAATACAATTTGTGCTCATCTCAAAATGTCCAGAAAATCTGTTTCTTTGCATTATTTAAGGTCAAATGTGCCATTGACTGGAAGCACCAAACATCGAATACGATCCAACCAGGGAGACAGTTTAAGTGACAGTGTTGCTATCAAAATGTAGCTGTGAGGATAAATTAAATCTATGCTCCTGGTCTTCCAGCAACTCCTCAGCAGCAGATTGATTTTTACCATGTTTTGGGTAATCAAGACGAACAGAGACTGCTCTTAAATCAATCGGTGTTTATGCAATTAAAAACTCAAAGGTGGATTCTTGAATTCACTAAAAGTTTTAAACTTTCTTTTTACTAGCAGTATAGTACAGAATGGTCCATGAAAAGAAATTGTTGAAGTGCTTTGCCCTGAATGAAAGTGCTCCATGCAGATTTAAACTAAATACTGCAAGTGCCAAAAATAACGGTGAAAATAAAAGCTAAAAGAATTAATATTAATATACAATAACTGAGCATGAGAAATGACACAGTGACTATAAACATCCATATAGGAAGAAATAATCCTATTTAATACCAGTGATTTCTACACCTGAAAACAATGTTATAGACTATTGTATCCAAGTTGCTGAAGATGTCATCCAAGAGTACAGAGAAACGTATGTCCAGGAGGTCCTGTCATTTGCTCAGACAACAAAAATTAAATGACAAAGATGAATGCTTCTCAGATGCAGGCATCCTAAACTTCTGGCTCATGGTGTGAATACTATTAGAATCTCATTGGGGAAAAAAAGTAACACCTGACACAATCCTAGACTTTATTATGGAAGTTCAAAAACTCTTCCATTATGATTAAAGCCCTCATGATTAATTGATCAAAAAAGAGAGGTTGAATGCCCTTTCTAATGGCATTCTGTGGAACTCTCAGGTAGACTTTCTGTATGTTTTCATCTAACTACCATGAGGATGTTCAAAATTTCAGTGAGCAGGAGGATGACTCTGATCAAACATAATACGCAATAAGAGTATGTTTACATTGCATCTGGGAGCAAGCATCCCGGCCTGGGTCCACAGATGTGCTAGAGGAGCTCACACTATGTGGCTAAAAAAAGCTATGTAGATGTTGCTCTGACACTGTGTCTTTGTGCGTAGGGAAGGAGCAGGGCCTATTACAACATCTACACAGCTATTTTTTAATATGCATCACAAATCTGTTGATTCAGGCTTGGTGGCTTGCTCCCAGATGCAGTGTAGACATATCCTAAAGGACTCTACGGAAAGGCACTACATTTACAAAAATAATGGTAGGAGGTTTCAGAACAACTTGACAGAACAGAATCGCACTATCATCTCAGTCTACACTTTCTCAAAGGAGAATTGGATCCACACAAAAACAAAATCCTTGGCCGTGTCTAGGTATTTTTTTTTAAATAAATAAGTGTTGTATTGCAGAAACCAATGGTTTTGTATCAAACACAATATTTTAAAATCATTGAAATCTAGGAATAGTTAACACTACACTAGTACATGCATTTTCTTCTGCCATACTGCGAGGGGAAGAATACATCTGCATTTCTCCCTTAAGTTTATTTTCTAATTGCACAAACATGACAGTTTCACATCTGGTTATCCATTATGGATTATACAATCCTTTAACATTCACATGTATGCATGGGCTTACTTTTTATATTTGACTAACAGCCAGTTTTAAAACTACAAGAATTAAAAAAGTCACTTTCTTTTTTCAGAATAGTGAGACAGCATCATTTTAAATCTGTTCTACATACAGGAAAACTTATGAAATTTCAGAAGAACAGCATTGGTACCTTAGTCAATTCCTGCTAATCATGGAGATGACAACCTTCATAGGAGAGGAGTGTTTGTAAACTTCAATAAATTGTTTAGGTTTTTGTCAAATTAATTCAGAACAGATTTGTCCAACCCCAAACAAAGAAGTAGCTTTTTGAGGTATCAAAGAAATGACACTGATCTCTTCCCTCTGCTTTTTCTCATGAATGAAACTGTTTTTCGTATCAGAAACACTCATCTAATGCTTTACATGAATTGGGTAAATTTACAGTGTCTTAATCTCAAAATTCATTCTCTTTGAAAATTGAGAATAGGACTTTTGTTTTGAAGATTGCTACATACCATGTGTCTAGGAAACATTCTCTGCACAAATTTTAATTTTTAAAAAGACAAAAGAGGAACAAATTTCTTTTTATATTGACTGTTTTGTCCTGGGAAGGAAAGACATCCAAGAATGTTATGTTATTACAAGTTTTGGCTGTTTAAAATATATCTTCCGTTATTTAACTGCCATTTATGAAGAGTTCTAGAATACAGTATTTTAAATGCAGTTTTTGTTTAGGTTATTAATGCTACTTTGCACTTTAGCTCTTCCAAATGCTATACAAACAATCTGTAGGACATAACAGTTTTCAACAAAAAAGAATGCACTTAGTGGACACATGAGATCTCAGGGATTTGACGCTACTCTTTAGTTCTGATTCTACAGTTGATGTCCTGTGTCTTTACAGAGACCCATATGAAGTTGTATGGATGAACAGGTCTCCCTGTGTGGACCTGACTGCATGACTGGAATTTTGTTTTTTTTACTCAGTTCTGACACACCTGTTAGAGAGACAAAGTTGGTGAGGTATTATCTTTTATTGGACCAACTTCTGTTGGTGATAGAGACAAGCTTTTGAGCTGTTCATATGCCCATTAATTATCTAGTAACCATTTTTAAAAGATTGATGGTGCTGTTGTTGGACTGATGAGAAAGCAATAGGAAAAAAGATGTTCCTGAAATGCTTTAAAGCAGGGGTTGGCAATCTGAGGCACACGTGCCAAAGGCAGCATGCAAGCTGCTTTTTAGTGGCACTCTGCTCCCAGCTGGAGTCCTGGCTGCTGGCCCTGCTCAGCCTGCTGCCTGCCTGGATGGACAGAACCTCAGGCTGGCAGCGGGTTGAGCGGGGTTGGTGGCTGGAACCCCAGACCGGCAGCAGGTTGAGAGTGGCTGGTGGCCAGGACCCTGGCTGGCAGAGGCCAGAGCCTGGAACCCTAGAGTGGCAGTGGGCTGAGCTGCTCAGCCCGCTGCCAGTCTGGGGTTCCGTCTGCTCCCCCATGCTGCTGGTCTAGGGTTCTCTTTGCTGGCCTCTGTAAATGTAAAATATATTACTGGCACCCAAAATCTTAAATTAATGAAGACTTGGCACACCACTTCCCAAAGGTTTCTGACCCCTGCCTTAAAGAGTAGGCCATTTGAGTTTCCATCAGGTAAGAGTTGGTCTACTTTGTGGAAGATCCTTGGAATTTTATTTATTTAAACTGCTATGAACATTAATCACTGAATGATTTAAGGGATGTGGTGTTTTTATCTTTTGACCTTCTATACATGATCCTTTGATTGTCATTCATGTCTCTTTAGTTCCATGTATTTTACATGGTAAGATGCTGTTCCAGTTGATAACTTACTGTATATAATTATTATGCCTTATTTTCTACAGTGGATGATTCTTCCAATGTCCAAACTTCACACAAAATAAATAAATCACTCTCAGTGCTTGTGGAGGGGATAGTTCAGATATACAGCGTACTAACAATAAACTGAGTACCATACTGTGCTTTCTCAGCAGTAATCCAGGGCTCTTGCTAGTACACTGCTACAGCAACGTTCTTGAGTTTATCAACTCAAACTGAATGACTGCCTCATAAAACACTGCTGTGCTACCACTATTACATAAATTAAATGTCTGTCTTAATATTTTCCTCCTAACGTAGCGCTATCTCTAGCTTCATAACTTGTATGTTTTATCCTTTAGCTTGTATAAGCAGTTGTACTTTATAATTCCGGAGAATGTAAAGTAAAAGTGGTTATAGATTATTATTTTTTTAATTTTCACCTAAAGAATGCAATGATTAGCTAATTAACCGTACTCTGGATGATGCCTTTTTGACTTTTGATACTTTAGCCTGTAACCCTTTTAAGGATCACAAGATAATCCATTATTTAATGCCATTGCCTAAAATTAGAGTATTACAACTTTAAGCAGAGCTCAGGATATTTTAAATAAGGATTTGAGGAATACTTGTAGCACCTTAGAGACTAACTAGTTCATTTCAGCATAAGCTTTCGTTGGCTATAGCTCACATGCATCCGATTAAGTGAGCTATAACCCACGAAAGCTTATGCTGAAATAAACTAGTTAGTCTCTAAGGTGCTACAAGTGAAACAGACTAACACAGCTGCTATTCTTAAATAAGGATTGTTCTTCAGTGGCTATAGAGATTGTGACAAAACAGGTTCTATTGTATTTAATTAGGCCTAAAAAGACATGAGCGGTGCTTCCAAATGGTGAGATGAAAATAGTTGCACCATGGTCGTGAATTCATGATTGAGTTAAAAATACACCACGAGGAAAAGGTCGGGAAAGGGGAGAAGTTGAAAGCTTCTCCTTAAAAAAGGTCGGGAAAGGGGAGAAGTTGAAAGCTACTCTGACACGTCTTTCCCCATTCAGTTAGTATAACTGGCAGAAACATGCAAAGTTTTTAATGCCTCTTGAAGCAGCTTTAAATTCATATGAGCACACACGTGAGGAGAGGGGGAAGCCAGTGGTAGCCACTCATACTGTGGGTGCAGAGAATAGCATAGACCACAGAGGCATGAGAGTCAGACTACCCAATATTTTTCCACATTATTGGTGTCATTATGCTTCTGTAAGGGGAATAAAAACTATTACCTAGGAGAGGTCACAATTTTAGCTGTGTTTTGTTCTCTTCTGCATGCCTTTGATGCAAAGGGATGTTATGGCTCTTAGTAAGTACACTAACTTACCCTGTTAAGAACATAAGAACAGCCATGAACCTCTGCCAGGGCTAAGGACCAAGGGTATCCCTACACCAGGGGTCTGCAACCTTTACCACTCAAAGAGCCATTTGGACCCGTTTCCCACAGTAAAGAAAACACTGGGAGCCACAAAACCCTTTTGACATTTAAAATGAAATAACACTGCATATAACGTTTTCTTTGCCTTTATGCTATGTATAAACAAACTATAATGTGTTGCATTTAGATCAGGGGTGTCCAAACTTTTTGGGAAGAGGGCCAGATTTGGTAAGGACGGTGAAGATGTGTGAGGGCCGACCCCCTCCCCTCCCCTCCCCCCCCCCCTCCGGCCGTGCTCTCGCTCTTCTTCCCTCCCCCTCCCCTCCAGCCGTGCTCTCGCTCTTCTTCCCTCCCTCCCCCCCGCTCCGGCCGTGCTCTCGCTCTTCTTCCTCCCCCCCTTCCTCCCCCCCGCTCCGGCCGTGCTCTCGCTCTTCTTCCCTCCCTCCCCCCCGCTCCGGCCGTGCTCTCGCTCTTCTTCCCTCCCCCTCCCCTCCAGCCGTGCTCTCGCTCTTCTTCCTCCCCCCCCCCCCGGCCGTGCTTTCACTCCCCCCCTCCCCCAGCTTGCCTTGCCTTGCCTCGTGCCCCGGCCCCGGCTCGCTCTTATCCGCCGGCTCCGCCGCGCTTCGCATCCTGCCCCGGCCCCGGCCCGACTCGCACTTCTCCGCCAGCTCCGTCTCACCTCGTGCCCCGGCCCCGGCTCCACCTCCGTTCTTCTCCCCCCCCCCCCCCCCGCCGCTCGCCTCTTATTGACCCCGCCCCTCTCTTTCGGCTGCGGCTCCGCGCACTGGTTGGACAGTGCTGGCGGGCCGCATAGAGAACAGTCTGCGGGCCGGTTAAAATTAGAACACACAGGGAGCCGCATCGGAGGGATGAAAGAGCCGCATGCGGCTCCGGAGCCGCGGGTTGCTGACCCCTGCCCTACACAAAGGGAAAGAGAGTAAGAAACCTGCAGGGGTTGAGGGGACTGGGGCTCAGAGTGAGGCACAAACCCAGACTACTTCCCTCGACTATCACCTTCCCATGTCATTAGCAGGACTCTTGATGCCCCAAGGGCAAGGTGTGGCATCCTAGCCCCCCTACCAAGAAAAGCGTGGGACCCACTATACGAACGTTGGCCATTTTGTCATGTGGTAAATTTGAAAAGTTGCAAAATGTAAAAGTTACACTTCCACTCACTACATTAAACATAGCATAGTATTAATGCTCCTAAAGGAATCTAATTGGTGCTAAAAATGCCACATACGCTGTGCACTGAAGCAGGGTTAATATTAACAACTTTTCTTATCTGTTTGAATATTCAAAATAAGCAAGCTTTTGATTCCCACTTCCCTTTGTGAAAGCAGCTGGGGAGAAAGAGTTGAGAAGTGAAAGTAAGTAGGAGACAGGTAGAATTGTTATGCTTCGAGGGGGTCACAGTTCTGTATCTTAGCCTGTGTTCTGCAAATTTTTCCAGTGTCCCTATTCATAAAATGACAAGGGGAGAGCTCTACAAATTAGTGGCAGATAAACGTAGAACCAAAAAAAAAAAAAAAAAAAAAAAGGCAATACTACTTCATTTAATCTTTAATTAGATTGTCCAATTCCAATTACCAATTAGCTTCCCACAGTAGATTTTGGAAAAAATGTCTTGCTAGTTTGATTTTTATATATGTTTTAATATTTTAAAAATAAAGGGACTAGCATCTCATACTTCAGGAGTAAGCTCATGGTATGTGTACTGCATATATGTGTGTGTGTGTGTGTGTATGTGTGTGTAGTGAGGTACTTTGGATTTTGCGAGACAAGGCACACACACGTGGTTAAGTAAATAAAGTAGGTGAGTTTATTGGAAGGTCCCAGTCCTCAGCATTGAGAGGGCTTATCAGATCAGCGCGATCGCAGAAGGAGTACCCGGCGCTTCGGAGCAGTAGCCGGGAAGGAGAAAAAGCCCGCAGACAGCCCACAGGAGTGGGCTTAAGTACACTCACACATTTGAATCTCATACATACTTATGTCTTATTTGCAAGCAACAAGCTGATTGGTTACACACTGTCCTGCCTTAGTTTCCCCTTTTAGTTTTTTACGCATTTATTTTTACACAGACTGGGTAAACGCTCACACAGCTGGGAACAGTCTGGGAACTGTTCCCAAACACACAGATAACAGCAAGGTCAATCTTATAGCATTACTATGCACTCTCCTGGAGTTCTCAGAAGTGTAACTACACTCCTTAGTGGGTGCCGGTCACAATGTCTTCCGGTCCTAACAGTGAGATATATATAATACAAAAAATAAAATATTTATTTTCCACTAGATATCTTATTTTATTTGTCCTCAGCAGGAAATGAATGTGTTCAATTTTCAATTCGCCATGTCTGATTTTTAATTGGGTAAAATATTACACTCATATACCTAATTTGACTTGGTTTGAATTTAGTTGATTTGTAATTCATATCTTTTGGAGATTTTGAGGAAAGTGTTCACAAAGATATTGGTCCATTAACTGCAGAACAACTGATTCGCTTCAATAATGTTGCATCAATTTAAGGTTGAGTCCTAAATTTTTGAGGTTGGCTTGTTTCAAGATTGGACCCCTATTTTATGTTTGGATTTTTTTTTTTCACTGCAAATTCTTGATATTAGCTGTTCTAGTATGAAAGTTATTCTACTTTTTGGTCAAACTTTATTGTTATGACAACAATAACTTTGACATTTTAGAAATAATTTCCACTATGAGAATATATAAATTTGTGCTAAGAGCAAATAATTTTGCTTTTATGAACCCATGGAAAAACGGAATATATAGAATAGAAACGGTGACATTTCACTAAAAATATATGGGCCCATAATGTTCTGGGTATACATTAAAACTTTGTATTATGTAGTAAAGCAATAAATGGTTTAATGGTAAAATCACTTGGATTTGATAAACTTGCATTACGCTCTACTCTTTTATATGTTGTCTCATAAACTATCAGAGATGAATTAGGACGAAAAGTGCAAACCAACTTATTTGCCAATCTTTTTTGAAGAATCACAGTATACTTTTAATATAATCTGTCTGTTATCTAATTTGATCCTCAAAGGCTATCCAGTGAACTTAGATCAAAAATCTTCAGGGTAACGGATTCCCCTTTTAAAATAATTTTAAGTTCAAAGAGGCACCTCTAGAGGATCAGGAGACTTATAAGGCCATAGAAGTTCTCTGTTCAATGTGTCTTTGTGTGATGAGAGACTATACCTTTCCACAACCTAAACCTAGGGTAACAGAGTGTGGTTCTCTCCTCCTTTTCAGACCACTAACTTTAAACTATTTTCCCAGCCTAAGTTAAATCCTGTCTCCCCAAATCCTCTAAACTTGACCAATTAGGACTTGGGGTCCTGCTGCCACCATTCAAGTGAATCTCCAAGACCCTGGAGAGGGGCACCTGAACTCCCCAACTCCCTTTCCCTCTCTGCCTGAGAGATCAGAACACTTAACGCTGCTTCAGTCTTCCCTAATTAGCTTTAGGCAAAGCAACCGCAGTACCAGACTCACTCCCTGTGAGCCTGCCAGATCCAAAGCTTAGATCACTTTACTAGAATTACCAGACAATTCTTATAGGTATAAAAGTTTAATAAAGAAAAGAACAAGCAAACAATTACAATACAACTTCACAGAAATAGAGCTCTCTACCCCTCCTTCTGAAAGGCTAGTGACACCCTAGATCAGGTACAAACACTTAGGAAATCAAAATGTTACTTAGGGTATGTCTTCACTACAGGAGTAGGTCGATTTCCCTTAAGTCGATTTTCTAAAGTCTACTTTAGAAAATTGACTTAGTGTGTCCCCACAAAGGACAGCAGGTCGACAGTGGTCGACACTGTCTGTCCTTAAACTTTTGCAGGGGTCGACATAGCCCGCATTGCACTGTGGGTAGGTAGCCCACAGTGCCGGGAGTGCCGGACCCCCCCGCCTGCCCAAGCAGCCCCGCGGACCCCCCTACCCCACAGTTTCATTTAACTGTCCAGGTAGTTGTGTTGCTTGTCTAAGCCAGTTTTCACCTTCCCATTGTCTTTGACTTGTTTTTAACTTCTTCTTTGTGTCACAGAATAGTGTTTGATTTGTCTTCCACCTTACAGATTACGCAATACCAGAACTGTCCTCCTCTCTTTCTGAAGTGGAACTCTGTTCACCACTTCTTGCTATACTACAGGAAATAAAATTGAACTATGAGTTTGCTGACAGAGAGAAAACATAAAAATCATTAATGTAAAGCTATTGTCACCCATCAAGTAGACAAAAAAGGAAGATAATTTGCCATGTTTTATGATTTGATGAGGATATTAAAATGTAGGCAGACATAATTTCGACCATATATTTCAGAGGGGACCAATCATGATTGTTATATTTCAGGCTATTGACTGTGGCATAAAAACACATGAATACAAAAAAGACGACCACTGTTCTTCAGCATGGACTTAGGATCCTGACTGGTCTCAAAGGACCATGGGCGCCTACTCCACCCACACCTGCAATCCTTCCATCTCATGGTGTGGAAGCTCTGGCTAAACCTATGGAGAGCCAGTGCTCTCCTCAGGTGAAACAGATCCTCCTTGGTAGTAGGAAGCCTTCCACCAGGGCAACCTACCTAGCTAAGTGGAAAAGGTTCTCCTGCTGGTGTGAGCCCAAGTAGGTACAGCCATTGCGGGCCTCTGTCCCACTCATCCTGGAAGAACTCCAGCACTTAAAGCAGCAGGTTCTCTCTCCTTCATCAATCAAGGTGCAACTGGTGGCCATCTCGGCATTCCACCCAGGGGTTTCTGGCTGCTCTGTATTTTTCAACCCCATGGTGGGGCGTTTCCTCAAAGGTTTGGACAGGGTGTTCCCACACTCTCCACCTCCAGTTTGACTCTGGAATTTAAACCTGGTCCTTTCTAGACTCATGAGCCCTCTGTTTGAGCCCCTTGCTCTCTGCTTCACCTCTCCTGGAAAGTGGTGTTCCTGGTGGCCATTACTTCAGCGAGGAGGGTATCTGAGCTGAGGGCCCTCACCTCCGAGCCGCCTTATACAGTCTTTCACAAGGACAAGGCGCAACTCAGGCCGCACCCTAAGTTTCTTCCTAAGGTGGTCTCACAAGTCCACAAATTCAGGAGATTTGTTTGCCAGTGTTGTATCCGAAACCTCACACAGACCTGAGCCACCATAGTCTGCACTCTCTGGATGTTCATAGGGCTCTGGTGTTCTATTTGGAGCAGACTAAACCTTTCTGGAAGTCAACCCAGTTGTTTATCACCATTGCGGACAGGATGAAGGGTCTTCTGGTCTCAGCACAGCGCAGGTCTTCCTGTATTGCAGACTGCATTCGTGCCTGCTAGGAGTTGGCCAAGGTTCGGCCCCAGCGATCATGTCGAATTCCACCAGAGCACTCGTTGCTTCAATGGTGGTCCAGGTCCCGATCCAGTACATCTGTAGAGCAGCAACCTCATCCTAGGTGCACATGTTTATGGCCCATTATACGATCAACCAGCAGACCAGAGATGATGCAGTGGTTGGCAGGGCCATTCTTCACTCCATTGTTCCATGCCTCCTACCCTCCCCCTATGGTAAGCTTGGAAGTCACCTAATTTGGAATGGACATGAACAATCACTCGAAGAAGAAAAGACAGTTACCTACCTTGTAACTGTTGTTCTTCAAGATGTGTTGTTCGCATCCATTACAAGATGCACCCTCCTTCCCCTCTGCCGGAGTCAATGGCAAAAAGGAACTGAAGGGGGGGTTGGGCTGGCAGGGTAATATATGCACCACCACAAGGGCATCACTCTAGGGGGCTCCCCTACTGGCCCAATGAGAGCCGCTGAGGGAAAATGTTTCTGACATTTGTGCACACGACGTGCATACACCTAATTTGGAATGGACGTGAACAACACATCTCAAGAACAACAGTTACAAGGTGGTTAACAGTCTTTTTTGGGTGCCCAAGGTTATGACCTGACGTTGAAGCACATACTATTATATTGCATTTAATATGTTCGGAGCGGAGTTCTCAAGTATATATGTGCAGTTGTGAGTGCGTAGTGCTTCTGTAATTGGCCTCAAGTCAGGCACCGAGAAAAATGTGTTGTAAGTGACTTGTCCGGCATCACAAATGAAGTCTGCTGCAGGGTTGGGTATAGAATCCAGTTTTCCAGGGCAATGTTCAACTGCTTAAACCATGAGTCTATTCTTTCTCTTCCTGCCATCCTCTCTCATTCACTACACACCATCCATCTTCTGCAACAAGTAAAGCAGTAATCCTGAAAACAGTAATCTCCTTTACTACACAACCCTGATTCGTCCCAAAGAGCAGGACCCTTTTGTCCTTTGAATATGGGATCCTTTTTGGAGGGGAGTGAGTATGTAATCATGTAGTTAAAGAAGTCATCGTGATGCATACACGCTACGGGGATGATTTAATGTTGCACAGGTAGCCTTATTCTGGTATTTCCTAACTGTTGAATTCTTTACTTTTAAACCTTGAAGATATTATTTTAACTTCCTTTTACCGTGTGTAATATGCATACGTATACCATGTGCTTTGTTGACCTTCTAAAACATCAGCAATAAAAGGGTATAAGAAAGTGTACATATGTGTTCTTTTGGTGCTCATTTGAAATCTAGGTTTAAAAGATTTTAGGCTGAAATATGAATGGGCATAAATCTTAAAGGCTTGGAAAACCTGATGAAAGACAACTGGGGAGACTAAAGCAAAGGATACCTTTTAAAAGGAGAAAAGTCAATATAGCTTTGTGGAGAAGAATTAATATAATTGAAGTGATTCCTAGATTATTGAACAATTACATTTTTCAAATTTTTGTGGTACATATTTTAATATTCTTTCATTCTATTAATATGGAAACAAATTTCTCAATCGCTACATGGCGGAAATAACCATTCTGTTCCAGATGAAAATATTAAACTTAAAACTTATTTTTTAAGTAGGGTATAACTGCCTCATCTGAAGGTGCTCCAGCTATTAGCTTTTAATCTATTTGAAATGATTTGACTGCTAGAAGAGAATCAAATGATGTGGGGCTGGTATGGGGGGGGAAGTCTAAATCATACTAAATTGCTAACTGACTTCTTAGTGTTCAGAAGGAAGGCTTGCTGTAAATTCCACAACCTTGTGACAGCTTGCATAAAGTAAACCTCAAATGAGCTACTCCAAAAAGCAAAGGTAAATCTAAGGACACATGCAAGATCATACTTTTGAAGCTGTGAATTGATTAAAAAAGATTAAAGGTCATACACTCTACTGGGAAAGGAAAATTGGAACTAGAATGGTTTCACAAGTCTAGAAGACCGTATTTTAGGCTGCTTTGCAGGACTGTCAAAAACTGCCATCGCGAGAATAGTTTTATTTTTACCCTTTGGTGCTCTTTTACAATGTCAAAAGGGCTTTGGAGATTTTTTTCCCCCTGGTATTTTTTTAAATATATATATTTTAACTTTTTAAATATCAAGTGTTGAATACCAGGGTTTTACTGGACTTTAGGATTGAACAACTTAATTGGGATAGCATTATCGTAACAGATAATGAAACCTGAGCTGCAGCATTCCCAGTCGTCTTCGGTAGGTGGAAGGGATGTTGAATCTTTTCAGAGAGCCATGCTCCCACCACCCCATTTTGTCATGACTTTGAGTAAAGCAGGCTAGAAGAAAAACATGTCCTTTTATTATTATTTTCCTATAACCCTCCAATCTAAACATTCCCATCTTCTCTCAGTAAAGCTGCTGCTCAGTTTTCAGTCTTTTGCAGTGTCATCATTATCCCTCTTGTCCTCCAGGAAAATGCAGAGGAATTTAGGATTAGTATTTCTAATGCAAAAATTACCAAGTGGAGTTGTTTGATTATTTTGAATAAACATTTGAAGTGGTCATCATCATTCATCATAAAGATGCAATAAAGGGCACATGTTCTGGGGATTTTTTGCTGTGCAATTTAACTGTCTCTTATAAGTCTTTCAACAGACTACGCCCTGCAACAATAACATTATGTTCAGTAAAAAGTAGAGCACACTGGAACACAGGTATTTATAACTTTTAAATAACCTTACAAAATCACTTTAAGTCACAAAATCAATTTAAAGAACCACAAACCTGGAGTTTGTGGACGCTGGCAAAATTTGGTCTGGAAGGGGAACTGAGCTGATGACCAGAAATGCCAAACAAAAATGAATGAAATGTAGGGTTGTATATGGCTGTATTCCCCTTGAGAGGAAGAATGGTTTTGTGGGTAGAACATATGTTTAACTTGGAGCCACAAGACTTTTCATCTAACCACAAATATGCTTTAGGTTTCTTGCATGAACTTAGGCCCCCAATACAAATTATCAGAGCATCACACAATCTTTAATGTATCTATCCTCACAGTGCATGTTGGGCAATGCTATTATTCCTATTTTACAGCTGGAGAGCTGAGTCAGAACTAGAAGTATTTACATTCCTTTGAGGACCTGAGCCTATTTTCTGAGAGCCGTGAATGTTCAACACTTGTGAAAACAAGACATCTTAGTTAGATGTCTAAATATGGATGTAGGGTCCTAATTGACTAAATTTGTAATTGTTAGCCTTAAACTCTCATAGTCTTACTCCTAATTTACATATGTAGATAGACATTACAGAGGTATTATGAAACTAAACCAATTATAACACACTGTGATTCTTGGTTAGAATGTAAGTGCAAAGAATTCTGGATGTACCATCTAGATTTGCAGAATAGTAATGTTCCCCTATGAAAACGTTGCATACAGGACACAAAGTAATTGGCAGACTTATGAAAGAGATTTTCTATTTTTTATTTTGTATGTTGTTGTATTGCATTAGATGTGGGAGAAGGACCTTTTCTAATTGCGTTTATACAGACTTCTGTAGCAATGACAGTGGGGATCATATGTTCTAATGATTCCTGCTGCAGGAAAATTACCACTTACTACAGCAAATATGCTAGGTTCTCATTGTCTTATTTTATGGATAGCTCCCTTTTCCTAGAGTCATGAGCCTGTTTATTTTTTGATATTTTTGTTCCCCCAGTGTATCCTATGTACAGCTTTTAAAAAACTCTTGTCTAGGATCCCCCTTTTTTATTTTCTTCCAAATATATACCCCAAAATACAAATGTTGTCATATAGACTTTTCTGATTAAGAAACTTCACTTTTCCTCTATATTCTAAATGTTCTTTAGACTTTCTGAGCAATGGAAGAAAAAGCTTAACGTACTGGTTTAATCTATCCTGAACAATGAGCTTTCAATCTGTAGGGGTAAAACAATTCTTATTGCAGAGAGGAGATACTTGATCTTCGCTGTCTGTGCATTCTGACTGGGCTTAAATGGCCCTATTGTTCCCTCATGATCTTAAATGAATTAATTTATCTTTCTAAGAAGAGCGCTCACTTTCCTCACTACATCCAGTTCAAACTCCCACTAGTGAAGGAGAGAACAATTCTGCAATTGAGAGCCTATAATTTCTGAACCTTGATTCTGCTGTACGTGTCACTCACAAAACTTGTTTTATACCAACTGTTGAATGCTGTATAGTTACCAGATGGGGTGCTGTCTTACAGTAGTAAGGCATGGAGTAACCAATTGTATAGTGTGTGATATTATACTTTTCAGATTAGAATAAGAAGGATATTACTTACTCCTTCATTGCTGGAGCTTTCTAAAGAGCCTCTTACCAAAATCCAGTTCTGCAAATTTTTATGGACATGCTAACTTAATGCACAAGTATAGTTTTACTGTCTTCAGTAGGGCTATTCTGTATGGAAGTTTTTGGAGGATGAGGTAAATATTTGAAATGACTTCTTATATCATTTATAGATTCCACAGAGAGCTTTTGGTCTTTTCTAGAATAGGTATCAGGATCAAAGTCATTAAGGGTAAATGTTGGTAAGGGAAAGGAAGTGGCTGAACGTGAAGGAAAATAAATGCAAACATGTTAGAGATATAAAATTAAATAAAGGGAGGGGGGAAATGGCTAAATCTAAAAGGTGAAAAACTTGCATTAAGAATGAGTTTCGGAGGGGGTGGGGGGTGGGAGGGAGGTTAGGGCATAAAGTGAAATTCTTAGTTTGAGTACTAATTGCCACAACAGTTACTGGTAGTTTCAGTTTTGTTGATGTGCTTGAAATCTAACTTTAAAAAATTAAACATAACTTTAAGGAGTTGTTTTAGTGTGTCTTGCAGGAAATCATAAACAGGTTTTCCCCCTCCTACAGTTAGTTAAGCAGCTTTTATTGAAATGGTCTCTCAATGCTTCATACTGTTTTAGGTTCTGCTCTTAAATGAAGTTTATAAACTTTTTGGGGTAGGGAATCTGTTACAATATGTGTCTACAGTGCTAAGCCCTTTGTTTCCTACTGTGATACAATTATTGCTTAACATTTATGATACAAACATACAAATTTTTATTTTATTGCTCAATTTTGTTTTTAAAAATGGAAGTAAGCCCATGTTCATCCTCTCTAACAAGACCACAGATACGACTATTAAGCATTTTTATAGTGTTTTTTGTCCAAAGGTCATTTCAAAGGCAAGCATTACTGTTCCCAGTTTATAGATTGGGAAACTGAGCCACAGAGAGGTGAAATGACTTGCTCAATTTCAATCAATAGATCAGTGGCAAAACCAGTCAGATGTTCAAGAACTAGAATTTTATAAATTTGTGAAAGCATTCTCTAACGTTTAGAAATGCCCATATTTATATCTATAACATTATACATAGTTGCACTGTAGAAACCAAGATTAGCAAAAACTGAAGTATGATTTAATCCAGTGAATCATGTTTTAAAACAGAGATTTCTCCTAAACCACTTTACCTCCCATTCAATTGCATAGAACATTTACCCTCCGACTTGTGATCAAATAATATTTCTCTCGGAACTAGAGGAATTATTTACATAGAAAAGTAATATTAAGACGGTATTTAAGACAGGTGAACAAACTACAGTCCACGGGCCCGGATGTGGCCCGCGGGACCATCCTGCTCGGTCCCTGAGCTCCCGGCCGGGGATGCTACTCCAGCCCCTCCCTCCACTTTCCCTTCTCTCCCGGAGCTATGCTACCACGCAGGTGGCACTCTGGGGGCTGGGGCTGCCCACTCCTGCAGATCAGCATGGGGCCAGACGTGCTGCTCTGAGCGGCATGGTAAAGGGGCCATGGCCCGGGGGTTGGATAAGGGGGAGGGAGCAGGGATGGTTGGATTGGGCAGAGGGGTTTGGGGGAGTGGTCAGGGGGAGGTCAGAGATCAGGGAACGGGGAGGGGGGTGGTTTGGATATGGTGTGGGGGTCTGTCGGGGGGTGGGGTGGATAGGGTTTGGGGCAGTCGGGACAAGGAGCAGGGGGGATTGGGTAGGGGGTGTGGTTCTGGGGGCCCAGTTGGGGTGGGCGGTCTCACGAGGGGATGGGTCAGGGGACAAGGAACAAGGGGGGTTGGATGGGTTGGGGATTCTGAGGGAGGCAGGAAGTGGGAGGGGGTCAGATGGGGTGAGACCAGGCTATTTGGGGACACACAGCCTTCCCTATCTGGCCCTCCATACAATTTTGCAACCCCAATGTGGCCTTCCGGCCAAAAAGTTTGTGCACTGCTAATTTAAGGTATTTTTAGCCCTCTCTCAATGCAGTCAAGAAGAGCCTGTTAACCGCCAATTTAATAATTTTCCATTATCTTCTGATTACTGAAGAATGAAACCTTAATTTTTTTCTATTTTTATTGCCTAGGATTTTAAGACTGGGTTTGGTATCACTATAATACCTATGAATGTGGCGAATGTAAAACAAGTGGACAGGACAGCAAAACAGTCTTTTGAAATAATCACTCCCTATAAAAGCTTTAGGTAAGAGCTGTTCACATTTTTATGTATAAAAGTTTTCAGTGCTGGTATTAAATTCTAGAAATATTTGCTTGACATTAAAATTAACCTTACTCACTTTTTGGTAAAAATTGCAGTAATTTAAATATGATTATTCAGTGTTTTTATATACCTGTAAGACTTTATTTAGTTGTAGGAATTTATTACATTCCTTTCCAAGTATGGTGTCTACTAGATGTCCCAGGCCTTTACAAATTCTTATTTTTATAATGTAAGGATGAATTGAGTTTTCAGTCTAAGCAAGGATAAAGAAAAAGGAGAGGTCACTGTAAAGCCTTTTTCTTTAAAATAAATTTTAAAAAATGTTAGGTTAAAGAGATCCCGAAAACAGTACACCAGACCCTTGCTAGAATGCGGGGTTCAGAATCCATGTGTGGTACCGTGTTAACACAGGAGCTGCATTACCATGGATCCCAATTAAGGTAATTAAATTTGGGATCCATGGATGTGACCACACTATGCGCGAATCTGCACTATAGCGATGCAGGTTATAACGATGCTCCGGTGTACTTTGTCCATGTAATTAGTAGTCAGTTTATTCTAAAAAAGGATCATATGCCAACCCTTTTAAGAACTTCCCATTGAAGCTAGTAGCAAGTTCATTAGGTTCCCTGGTGAATGCTATTATAAACAAAAGCATGAATACTAATAAAGATATACAAACCCTTTTATGGAATGTCATAATAAACTATTGTAATAATGAAATCAAATGAAACCGCAGTAATATAGGAAAATGAGTGCTCCTTTTCCTATTCCTCTCCTTGGATTTCTGGATCTTAACCTTGGGACAGGAGACTGCAAACCAAGCATGATTTTCAGTTTCATTGGTGACCTGTTTGATTCTCATTTCTAGCAGCATAGAACTTCAGCTAGATTGGTCATGATCAATGACTGAGCCTGTGGCTAACTGGGTCAGATAGTGAGTATTTTACTTACACTAAACCAACAACATTAGATGGTCTGCGTAAAGGAATATCTTATTTAGAGCTATTACCTATGGGATAGTCCATCTCTACTGCTTAGTAAATACTAATAGCTCCTTTGGCTATGTCTTCCTGAGTCATTTGTGATACTGTGGCTTAACCTCAAGTTTTAAATCTGATTCATATTGAGTAAAAAGATTGAAAGCAACTCTGGAATGAAAGTTGAGTGTGTGCCAAAAACTACTATTGCATTTAATTAGTTTAGCTTTTAAAGAAATGATATGTTGGAATGTTAAGGGAGTTTTCATTAAGCAACAAAATGAAAGAATATATCTTGTCTTGATATTTAAATCTGTAGGGAAGTCAAATTTTTGAACGGCAATTTCATTTGCAGATTAAATGCGTAAGAGGAACTATAGACCCTGTTTGATTGGGCTTTAAAATAAAGATCAATAATGCAGAAAAGTCAATTGTTTCAGCTTTACAGCAGAGTCGGAAGGAGAGAAACAAGAGTGGATTGAAGTATTGCAGCAATCGATAGCAGAAACTCTCTCTGATTATGAAGTAGCTGAGAAGATATGGTTCAATGAGTCAAACAGAAGCTGTGCTGATTGTAAAGCTCCAGATCCCGACTGGGCATCCATCAATCTCTGTGTTGTCATTTGTAAGAAATGTGCAGGTAGGGTAATTAAAAATAGGCTGTGGTGGTTCTCCAGGATGTTATCTGTATACTTGTGCATGTCTTTGCATTGTTTTTGTTGTGCTTAAAGTGCCATTTATAACATGTCCTTGCAAAAGTTTTGAGGAACAAATTAAGGGAAGTTTGTGATATTTTTAAATCTAAGTATAGATATATTTAATTATTCCACATTACTTCCATGTATGAATGTGTCCAATCCTCTAAGTCAGTAATTCATTGCAATCCGTGGAAGTTAAGGCTCCTGAGAGCCTCTGTAGAGGCACTGTGTACCTTGTAGTGATATGAATAAGGAGCTGCCATGCAGGGTCTGACCATGGTCCATTCTGTCTCCTATCCTGTCTCTGCAGTGGTCTGTACTAGAGCTACAGGGGAGTGTACCAAACAGGGCAATTTTGGAGTGATCCACCCTCTTTCACTTGCAGCTTCTGATAGCCAGAGGTATAGGGCCACCCCAAACATAATGTTGTGTCCCCGACCATCTTGTCTAATAGCCATTGATGCCCCTATCTCTTCTGAACCCAGTTATACTTTTGGCCATCACAATGTCCCATGGCAGTGAGTTCCAAAGATTAGTTGTGCATTGTGTGAAAATGTACTTCTTGTTAGTATTAAACCTGCTTCCTATTAATTTCATTAGGTGACCCCCTAGTTTTTCTATTGTGTGAAAGGGTAAATAACATTTCTGTTCACTTTTTTCCCACACCATTCATGACTTACTGAACTCTTTTATATCCCCCCTCAATAGTCTCCTTTCTAAGCTGAACAGCTCTAATCATTTTAGTCTGTCCTTGTATGAAAGCGAGATGCAGCGACTGGAACTGGACACAATATTCATGGTGTGAATGCACCAGGGATTTATATAGTGGCATTATATTTTCTGTCTTATTTTCTATCCCTAATAGTTCCTAATATACAGTTAACCTTATTGACTGCTGCTGCTCACTGAGTAGAAGTTTTAAGAGAGCTATTCACAGTGACCTCAATATCTTTCTTGTGTGGAGAAGTCTAATTTAGAACCTGTCACTGTCTGTGTAGTTGGCATTTTTTCCTTTGACCTGTCAAAGGATTTCTGAAAATCAGCATATATTATAGTGACTGTATCACCTTTATCCACTTGCTTGTTGATTGCCTCAAATAATTCTAAAATCTAAATAATTGATTATTCGAGTCATGTGGTACAGAGGTTGATTTCAGTATTAGGTTACATACAATAGCTAATAGTTCTGCAATTTCTTATTTGAGTTCTTTCAGAAATCTGGTATGAATACCATCTAGTCCTGGTGACTTTTACAGTTTATCTTCTCAGTTCTAATACCTCTTTTACTGACACATAAAATTGGGACAGAACTTCAGAGTTGTCAGCCAAAACGATGATCTCTGATGCGTGTATCTCTACATCCTCTGCAGTGAAGACCAATGCAAAGAATTGGTTTCTCTACAGTGGCCTTCTATTGAGTCCTCCTTTAACAAAACCTTATGAGTGGACATTGCAAAATGAACATTTCAGAAATTAACTCCATAACTTCAGTACATATTTTATGTTACCAGGGAAATATTTTTGAGATGTTAGTAGAAACCTACTTTATAACAACAGGTAAAACAAGATTTTTACATTTGCAGTAAGCGTTTGGGGAGGTGGGCAGGGGTTTTTAAAAATAATCTTTAAATGTCCCCTGTATCGAAAAAAAATGGTGCTATATTAAATATTTAAAGAATTGCATGTAGGTAAATACTACGGGTTGAACCTCTGTAGTCCAGCACCTGTGGGATCTGACTGGTGAACCAGAGAATTTGCTGAATCACGGGAGATCAATGCAGTGTGCCAGCGGGTCTCCATAGTCAGGGGAAGTCAGGGGGAGGTTTGCACCCCCAGGTTTTGCTCCCCAGGTTCTCGTCCTCCCCCTCCCACCTGCAGCTTGAACGCCATGAATCAGCTGTTCGCGGTGCTCCGGAAGAACTGGTAGGGAGGAGGAGGAGGAGGAGTTGGTAAGGGCAGGGCTTCCGGCGTGAGAGAGGCATGGGAAGGAGGACAAAGCAGGGAGCTTGACACCAGTGCGTCCTCCTCAACCGCTAGTTTTTTTCCCTAGGTGCTCCAGCCCTGGAGCACTAACTGAGTCAGCGCCTATGCCAGACCACAAAAGAACATAAGAAAGGCTGTACTGGGTCAGACCAACAGTCCATCTAGCCCAGTATCCTGTCTACCAACAGTGGCCAATGCCAGATACTATGGAGTGAGTGACCCTAACAGGTAATGATCAAGTGATCTCTCTCCTGCCGTCCATCACCCTCCTCTGACAAACAGAGGCTAGGGACATCATTTCTTACCCATCCTGGCTAATAGCCATTCATGGACTTAACCTCCATGAATTTATCCAATTCTCTTTTAAATCTTGTTATAGTCCTAGCCTTCACAGCCTCCTCAGGCAAGGAGTTCCACAGGTTGACTGTGCGCTGTGAGAAGAAGAACTTCCTTTTATTTGTTTTATAACTGCTTCCCATTAATTTCATTGGATGGTCCCTAGTTCTTCTATTATGGGAACAAGTAAATAACTTTTCCTTATTCACTTTCTCCACACCACTCATGATTTTATATACTTCTATCATATCCCCCCCTTACTCTCCTCTTTTCCAAGCTGAAAAGTCCTATCCTCTTTAATCTCTCCTCATATGGGACCCATTCCAAACCCCTAATCATTTTAATTGCCCTTCTCTGAATCTTTTCTAATGCCAGTACAGTAAACCCTCGATTTAACAGACCCCGATTTAACGGACTTCGGATGCAACGGACAAAATTTCCGATGCATCTGAAATCCGTTATTCGGGGGCTGCCGGCTCCCACCCTGGGAGCCGGGCAGGAGCTGTCACTCCCCGCAGAGGTTGACAGCTCCCACCCGGCTCCCCGCAGCGGGGAGCCGGGCGGGGGCGGGGGGGGGGGTTTTGACAGTTCCCGCCCGGCTCTCCGCTGCGGGGAGTCGGGCGGGCGGACTGACAGTTCCCGCCCGGCTCTCCACTGCGGGGAGTCGGGCGGGCGGACTGACAGTTCCCGCCCGGCTCCCCGCTGCGGGGAGTCGGGCGGGCGGACTGACAGTTCCCGCCCAGCTCTCCGCTGCGGGGAGTCGGGCGGGCGGACTGACAGTTCCCGCCCGGCTCTCCGCTGCGGGGAGTCGGGCGGGCGGACTGACAGTTCCCGCCCGGCTCTCCGCTGCGGGGAGTCGGGCGGGCGGACTGACAGTTCCCGCCCGGCTCCCTGCTGCGGGGAGCCGGGGGGGGGGGGGGGAGGGGTGTTTGAGAGCTCCCGCCCGGCTCCCCGCTGCGGGGAGCGGGGCGGGCGAGTTGACAGCTCCCGCCCGGGTCCCAGCAGCCGGGGTCCCGGGCGGGCGGGTTGACAGCTCCCGCCCGGCTCCCCACAGCGGGGAGCCGGGTGGGAGCTGTCAGCCCGTCCGCCCGGCGCCCCAGCTGTCAACCCCCCCCCCCCCCCCCCGCCCGGCTCCCCGCAGCCGGGACCCGGGCGGGCGGGTTGACGGCTCCCGCCCGGGTCCCAGCAGCCGGGCTCCCGGGCGGGCGGGCTGCTGGCTGCCGCTGGGCGGGCTGACTCACGGCTCCCGGCCGTGATAAAAGTAAAACCTCGACATAACGGACTAATTCGGGCAAGGGAGGTGTCCATTGTCAGCCGAAAGTCCGTTATTTAATAATTTTTAAAAATTATTAAATAACGGACTTTCGGCTTTAACGGACACCCCTTCGCCCGAATTAGTCCGTTATATCGAGGTTTCACTGTATATCCTTTTTGAGATGAGGAGACCACATTTGTACACAGTATTCAAGATGTGGGCGCACCATGGATTTGTATAAGGGCAGTAAGATATTTTCCATCTTCTTCTCTCTACCTTTTTTAATGATTCCTAACATATGTTGATTCCACATATGTTGCTGGACCAGGGTGTGCCGGATTAGAGTGGTTCAACCTGTATTTACATAACATGGAAAATACATCATTCCTATTCCAAAGAATTTACAATTTCTTCACAATTTAGATTGCTGCTTTTAATATATTGTGAATTGCACAGTATTGTAATTATCTAAAAATTTAAACCTTCTTGCCATGTAACCATTCTTTGTTAAAAACAATCAGCATAATACTTAATGTCTTAATTAGTCATGTTTTTGTTACTTTTTAACCCAGAGGCTCAGTTGAAATAAATTAATTAAACATATATTTAATTTTTGTTAAGGGCAGCACAGATCTTTAGGGCCCAGGGATTCAAAGGTCCGGAGCCTAAAGATGGATGCCAGTATTTGGAGCAATGAGCTGATTGAGGTAGGTTATGTGATAACTTTAGTACTTGAGATACTGTTAGATCTGTGTAATTTTTGTTATAAAAGTTGCCTTTTTATTTGTGTTTAAAGACTCATCTAATTAGACTAAATTTATAAGCTCGATTCTTGCATAATGTATTTACTCTTTAAAGAAATTTCCAACCCACATATTCAAAAATCACCCTTCTCCCAATTCATGAGATTGGTTTAACAGTCATTTAATTTTAAGAAATAGTTATTATTGGGTTACTTTTAGGGCTGTCGATTAATCACAGTTAACTCATGCAATTAACTCAAAAAATTAATCATGATTAATTGCAGTTTTAATCACACGTTAAACAATGGAATACCAATTTAAATATATTAACTATTTTTGGATGTTTTTCTACATTTTTAAATATATTAATTTAAATTACAACACAGAACACAAAGTGTACATGACTTTATATTATTTTTATTACAAATATTTACACTGTAAAAAAGATAAACAAAAGAAATAGTATTCTTCACTTCACCTCATACAAGTACCAGAAACCAATCTCTCTATTGTGTAAGTGCAGCTTACAAATGTAGATTTTTTTTGTTCATAGAATCATAGAATATCAGGGTTGGAAGGGATCTGAGAAGGTCATCTAGGTCAACCCCCTGCTCAAAGCTGGACCAATCTCCAACTAAATAATCCCAGCTAGGGCTTTGTCAAGCCTGACCATAAAAACCTCTAAGGAAGGTGTAAGAGGGGTACCCTGATTCCTGTGCTCTCGAGCACAGAGAAAAGGACTCTTCACTAGCCAAACCATTCAACTAAGCTGTTTCCCAGCCAAATTAAGTCCTACACCCCTAGACTTCCCCCCTTTTTACCAGTGGGGTTCTGGGGGTTCGACGGCTGCCACCATCCGGGTGTACTTCCAAAACCTTGGAGGGGCTCCCGGACTTCCCCTTTACCCTAACTTTGTCTCCCTCCCCGAGAGCCAGAGTCAGACACCTGGAGGCTATTCACCCCCCCCCCTCTTCCCGTTGAAGACAGGCACCGTTCCTCAGCTGATAACCTGAGCTGATCTGTTTACCTACTCCCTTCCCAGACTGGAAGCAGAGAAAACCTTAAGGGAATAAAACCAAATGCTTTATAACTAACAAGATTTAATAAAGAAAAAAGATTATAGAACAGAGACACAATACAGCTTGCAATCTGGGGTTCCCTAACTCCCTTCTGAAAAGGAGAGAAACACCACAAAAAGGCACAGGCTTAATATATCAAAGATCATTTACATCAGCTAAGTAGAAATATAAGAGAAGAGCAGAGTCATCTTAATAGCCCAAGATGCTCCAAGACTCGTTTCCAGCTACATCACAAGCCAAAATGAACTGACTTAAAACCCCTCCCTCCCTCATGGCAGGGAAACTCTACGTCACTGTTCTCAGATGACATTAACCCTCTCCAGCCCTCTACACTTATGGCAGAAGGAGATTCCACCACCTCCCTAGGTAACCCATTCCATTGCTTCACCACCATCCTACTGAAAAGGTTTTTCCTAATATCCAACCTAAACCTCCCCCTCTGCAACTTGAGACCATTACTCCTTGTTCTGTCATCTGGTACCACTGAGAACAGTCTAGATCCATTCTTGCTGGAACCCCCCCTCCGGTAGTTGAAAGCAGCCATCAAATCTCCCCTCAGTCTTCTCTTCTGTAGACTAAACAATCCTAGTTCTTTCAGCCTCTCTTCATAAGTCATGTGCTCCAGGCCCCTAATCATTTTTGTTGCCCTTCTCTGGACTCTTTCCAGTTTTTCCACATCCTTCTTGTAGTGTTACATAACTGCACTCAAAAACAAAAGAATATAAAATTTTAGAGCCTACAAGTCCACCCAGTCCTACTTCTGCTTCAGCCAATCACTAAATCAAACAAGTCTATTTACATTTACTGGAGATGATGCTGATGGCTGCTTATTTACAATCTCACCTGAAAGTGAGAACAGGCATTTACCTGGCACTTTCGTAGCCGGCATTGCAAGGTATTCACGTACAAGATATGTTAAACATTCTTATGCCCCTTCATGCTTCAGACACCATTCCAGAGGACATGCTTCCATGCTGATGACACTTGTTTAAAAAAAAAGGGGGGGGGGATGGGGGTTAATTAAATTTTGACTGAACTCCTTGGGGGAGAAGATGTCTTTGCTCTGTTTCACCCATGTTCTGCCATGTATTTCATATTATAGCTGTCTGGGATGATGACCCAGCACATTGTTCATTTTAAGAACACTTTCACAGCAGATTTGCCAAAATGCAAAGATGGTACCAATGTGAGATTTCTAAAGATAGCTACAGCACTCGACCCAAGGTTTAAGAATCTGAAGTGCCTTCCAAAATCTGAAAGGGATGAGATGTGGAGCCTGCTTTCAGAAGTCTTAAAAGAGCAACACACTCATGTGGAAACTATAGAACCTGAACCATCAAAAGAGAAAATCAACCTTCTGCTGGTGGCATCTGTCTCAGATGATGAAAATGAACATGCATCGGTCTGCTCTGCTTTGGATCGTTATTGGGCAGAACCCATCATCAGCATGGACGCATGTCCTCTGGAATGGTGGTTGAAGATGAAGGGACATATGATTCTTTAGTGCAAGGGTGGGTAAACTGCAGCCCATGGGCCATATGTGGCCTGCCAGCCATTTTTATTCAGCTCGGGCCATGGGAGTGGTGCCAGTGGTCCTGCTCTCCTGGTCCGCGGTGCCGAGCGCGGCAAGCCGCAGGGCCCCACGCTTCGAGGCTGGAGTGCCCGGCTGAGCACGGTGGGGTCTTGGGGCGTGGTGATTAGTGTGTGTGTGGGAGGGGGTGTCTTAAGAGGGGGCAGTCAGGGAACAAAGAGCAAGGTGGCTTAGATAGCGGGTGGGATACTGAGGGGGCAGTTAGAGTATAGGGGGGTCTCCGGAGGGGGCGATCAGGGGACAATGAGCGGGGGGGAGGGGTTGGATGCGTCGGGAGTTCTGAAGGGGGCAGTCAGGGAGTTGGAAGTGGGTGGGGGTCAGATAGGGGGCGGGTCCGGGCCGTTTGGGGAGGCACAGCCTTCCCTACCCGGCGCTCTGCACAATTTTGAACCCCAGTGTGACCCTCGGACCAAAACGTTTGCCCACCCCTGCTTTAGTGCATCTGGCACATAAATACTTGCAACACTGGCTACAATAGTGCCATGCAAACATTGGTTCTCACTTTCAGGTGACATTGTAAACAAGAAGTGGGCAGCATTATCTCCTGCAAATGTAAACAGACTTGTCTGTCTGAGCGACTGGCTGAACAAGAAGTAGGACCGAGTGGAATTGTAGGCTCCAAAGTTTTACATTGTTTTATTTTTGAATGCAGGTTTTTTTGTAGATAGTTCTACATTTGTAAGTTCAACTTTAATGATAAAGAAATTGCATTACAGTACTTGTATGAGGTGAATTCAAAAGTACTATTTCTTTTTTTTATGGCACAAATATTTGTAATAAAAACAACTATAAAATGAGCACTGTACACTTTGTATTCTGTATTTTAATTGAAATCAATATCTTAAAATTTAGAAAACATTCAAAAATATTTTAATAAATGGTATTCTATTATTGTTTAACAGTGCAATTAATTGTGGTTAATTTTTTAAATCATGGGATTGTGATTATTTTTTTAATCACTTGACAGCCCTACTTACTTTTATTGCCTTTCTGTTTTTTCCATCTTCATTCCAAAACCATGAGTGCTGAAATATTTCCTCCCTCTCCTGCCAATACTTTTTAAAAGAGAGTTGCATGACTCCAGGAGCTGGGGCTTTAAAAATAGATTAAACATTATCCTGAGAATAGCAATACAGTCATTAGTTGGCAGTACTGCTTTAAATACTACTTACATTTGCATAAATGATTTTGATTATTTATATATAACCTAGATACCAAAAGTCAGACTGTAACTGGACTATACAGTACAGTGCAAGGTGGTTTGGGCATTAATAACCATCCTCTTCCTACACACTCCTGTATTCCCACACTGAGAATTAGTACAATTGCAGCCCACCCTCCAGAAATGCAGTCCATTATCCCGAAGTGATGGCTCCCTGCTAACATGAACTGAATGCAATTCACCCAGTGAGGGAGCATTGCTTAATGTGCTTAATGGGCTCTTAAACCTGCCCCAAGTTGGAGTCCTCCCTATTGCACACTTGTAGGAAAAACTTGGTTCCATCAAGAAAAGGAGTGAGTGAAATTTTAAAACTGCAAAGTTATATTTATTCTCTCTAAAATAATCTTCCTGAGTCTCTCCTGCAGTGATGGTGCTTAAAATATTATTTTGTTTTGAGAAACATCTGGCAATATTTCCCCCTTTTACTCCCAGAGAATATTTATCTAACAGTAAAACCTTTTGAAAATGGAAGACATTTTTTAAGAGTAACCATGTCTGTTCTTTACAATGAGATCCCTTTTCATCACCTCACATCTTCCTTTTGCTTTGGGAAATTAATTGATTACTTTGACAGGTAAAAGTTGGTGTTTACTTCAAAGTTTATAAGGAGCACTGGCGTGGTACACTGTGCTTCTGTACATATTTGCCTATCTTCTGTTGCTAACCTTTCTACAGATCTTGTCCAGTTCCTTTTGAAATACTGTATCTGAGTAGCATTGTTAAGCCTCCGTTGGTGATTAATCATGGACATAGAACTTTGGACTCTTTCATTACTCATCCACCATTTAACAGGACAGCATAAGCAGTGATTCTCTTGAGGCTTCCATTGTTTTCCCTTACTGTCAACTCTATTTTCTCTAATCATATTTCACTTGAGCAGATTAAAAGATTTTATAGCTTACTTCGATATCTTTTGCATTGAATTACCTTTTTTTTTCTTCAACAGCTTTTTATTGTCATTGGAAATAAAAGGGCAAACCGTTTTTGGGCAGGAAAACTTCAACCAGAGGAGGAATTGCATATGGACTCCTCTCTAGAAAAAAGGATAACATTTATTACACAAAAATACAAAGAAGGAAGATTCAGGAAAACTCCTTTGGTCTACAAAACCAAAGAAGAATTAAATAAGGTAATATTGTGGTAAACAAAGTCCTGACCTCATTATTTGCGAGTGCGGGTATGTAGTTAGAGATCACTCCTAATCACTCTACCTAAGTTCTTGTGTAACCTTTTTTTTAGACTGGTAGGAGGCAACCTCCTGAATAACATTCTGACACTAATAGTGTTACTGTTCAAGGCTATATGTGAGCTATTAGAGGCAAAATGACAGATACTTTTTACCTGTACAGTCCACTACATTATCAGCATGTAGCTCTTTGCTTACTAAAGTAGTAATCCTTAAAAGGCCCCAAATTCTAATTCCATAGTATTTAGCATTTTTGGGGGGTAGGAATGATTGGATGAGCTACTGTGATCTGTGGTTGATCTTCTGAAGGGTATGGAGTTATTTGATAGTAGTCAGTATATGCTGCTTGTACACATAAGTATCTTGAGAGGCCTTTAATAAAAACTGCTCAATATATTGTCTTAAATTATGCCTGTTCACCTTGAATTTTAGCTACAGGTCATGTTGTTAGATACTGTTGTTTGGATTATGCTCTTGCATGCAACAAATCATATGGCATACAGTACAATTACTTTTAAATGACTTCATATGTTTCATACTTTTTGATCTTCTGAAATGTTTTCAATATGTATGATGTCTGTTATAGTTCTTGAAACTATGCCTCATGCTATTTTTGTTGCTACTTTTTCAATGTTTTTTTGTGTTTGTAAAAGATGCTGGTATCGCCTGTTGATATGCCTATTCACAACCATAAATTAAATCATGGATTTCTAATTTTCAAGTGCATACTTGGCAGATCGAAATTCCCACTTCAGTGGTTTGTTTCTTCTGCTACAGCTGATGTAGTATATAATACATCGGATATAACATAATTTTACTACATTAAATCATGAAGTGTTATCAAGTGTGAAAGTAACTCGTGCACACACTCTTATATGGTAGATTGTACCCCATTAGAAGAGAAGCAAGCTGGAACAAATTAAATGAGAAATCTGGAGCTCTCAGTATTCCTTTTTACACAAATAGATTGTCATCAATTATTATATGGCACATTTAAGATTATTTTAATTGTATAGCTTTCTTGATATCCAGTATTCTGTCTCTTAAAGGAGACCTGTGCTTTCTGTTGATGATTTGAGTACATAGGTCACATGTACTGAGATCCATGGATAGGGAAGAAGTGCCGTGGTCACGGTTAGAATACCCAAAGATTAGACAGATTGCATATTTGCTTTCTTCTTAGACTTGGAAAATGTGTGTACCTACACACTGTTCAATGAATTGGGGGATCAGAAGGGATGGGTTGAGTTAGCAAATAAGAGTTAGCAAAAAGTGATTTTGCTCCCAACTAGAAAGAGAGGAGCCCACTTGTTGAAAGGAGAACTTCTCATTGTATTAAAGAAATGGCTATATTTTATAGTCCTATAGCTATGAGAAATTGCAACAAATACATATTCATTTCATTCAAAGGCATCCAGCCCATCCACAGTGTAACCTTAGTGCTTGCCATGAGCTTGACTAAATTCTATCACAAATCCTCTGACTTCACCACAACAAAAACTGATTCCTTTATGTGGAGAGGAGTGAATTTCACCCAAAGCTCCTTAGTAAAATAGAGTATTCTGTTTTCATTGTGTAATTTGTCTGTAATAACCATGTAATAAATCAGTTATGGTAATATGGTAATTGAGAACAATAGAGAAAAGTTGTAGTTGGTTATTTCTGTTTTATAAACTTGGTTTTTCTAACTACTGAATTGGTGTGTGTGTGTGAATCACTTAACTACTGGATAACTTCATCTGTAATTATCAAAGTACTCTGCAGGGACATTAAATTATTTTGTAATTACTTGGCCATTCCCAAGTAATTAAAGAATCATAGAAGTGTAGGACTGGAAGCAACCTCAATAGACCACTTTTGGGTTATATATGCCTTGTAAAATAGAGTGGTAGTATAATCTCTTTAAAATTGACCCCAATCTTTTAATCAGAAAATTATAAAAACATATAGAGAAAGTGATTTTATTTATAGTTCAGTCATTTTGTGTGTGTGTGGGGGGGAGGGTGTCTGTCAACTGTCAGTTAAAAGTTCACTGCATCAGTGTTCAGAAAAAGAAATCAGCTAGATATTACTTAGTCCTGCCTCAGTACTGGAGACTGGACTATATGACCTTTTGTGTTCACTTCCAGTCCCACATTTCTATGGTTCTATGTGTCATTTTCACTCTTTTGTGGTAACAAAGTCCTATCATGTATACTAGATGAACACGTTGACTTATTCAACTGGCATGATAGAATTTCTCAGTGCAACAAGAGTATTTTGTCTGTCATTTCAGAGAAACCTGTTTGTTAAATAGTTTAAATAAATTTATATTAAATGCACGCTAAATCATGGAACTTGAACTGGTGCAGATTGCAGAAATCATGGAACTTCTCTTGATTTAACGTTGTGGATCAATATTTTCAAAAGTGATTTGATTTGACCAATGATTGATGTCACCCAACTTGATACTTGTTTTCAGGAAGTGCTGAGTATCCACCCTCTAAAAATCTGGCCCCTTAAGTTATCTCACTTTGGGTTCCCTAAAATTGAGATGCTCCAGAACCATTAATCACTTTACCAATCAAAGATACAATTTTAAAATGCAATCTGTTAATTTCACTTAACTTTCTAACCGCATAGAGTTTTGGTGCCAAATTCTGTCCTTTCATTAAATTCCAAATACCAAGGGCTTGCTAGCAAGAGCTTTCTGTAGAAGTTTAGCTGTGAGACGGAGAAATTCTCTTAGGGCAATGGAGGGAGAGGGTTGGTGAAGTACTTCTTACATCCAGTATGTTACCTCCACAAGCATATCTATTGACTCAAGCCCGCCAGCGTTGTGTAATAATTTCACACAGCCTTTTCTGGAGGTTTCAGACCCCACTGCAGGGGGTTAGAGGGACCGCTACGTATTACTCCTTCTCCCTCCTACTACTTTCCAGTGTATGCAGGATCTGTGAATGAGGATGTGTGTGTGTGTGTGGGGGGAGGGTTAGTTTAGGGACACTGGAATTTACACCTATATAAAAAAATACTTGCCCCCATTAATTTTCTGTTTTAAACTGACTTATCATTTCTCCCCTACACGATCAGGCCCTGTGTGCTGCAGTAGTTAAACAAGATGTGTTTGAAACAATGACATTGCTATTTAGTGGAGCTGATGTTATGTGTGCCACTGGAGATCCTGTTTACAGTACTCCTTACTTACTAGCCAAGAAAGCAGGACAAAGGCTGCAAATGGAATTCCTCTACCACAATAAGTTCTCAGGTATAGAGTTATATTCTATCCTCTGCATGTTTTAAACTCTTTATGTAATGAGCTAATGGAGAAAAATTTAGAACACTGGTACTGGGTTGAAAAAGTATGACTTTGACAGATGTGCTTGGCGTGGTGTGGGAACATTGGGTGGTGGAATTAATTGTATTGTAGCAAAATTCAAATTTAACTGTGTGTGTTTTTGACACTGCTTCCTTTGCTAAAGCATCCTGCTTAAGATCTCAATTAAGCAAAAGTCACATGCAACTTCCATGCTTGTTGGTGGAAACGAAGAGACTTCATAGTAATTACAGAGAGAACCTGGATAAGATCATATGATGATGATTGTGGGAATTTTACATACATTTCAATTTAATTTGTTCAAGGCACATTTCTGAGGCTGTTGGTGCTTATTACAAGCCTTTAAATCATTTAACAGTATCTGCAACACAGAGACTTCTTATCCATCTTTCACAAAACCATCTCCAAAATATAGCTCATCTTTCTAATCAAGTCAGCATAAAATAACACCATAACTCCCACCAAACCATCCTGGTTCCTTCATCTCATGCCTTCTGTTGTAACTCAGAGAAAAGAGAGAAACCATAGAGCATGCCTTGAAAGTGAACAACTCTGGACTGATCAGGGAGAGGAGAGAGTTCAAGGATTCTGGGAAACACGGCATTCGCACCTCTGTCTTAGATCAGGTCAATATTAGCTCATAGAGCTTTGAGATGTGGTCTCAGGCCGTGAGTCCCCAAATTATTTAGGGCTTTATATTCCTTATATTCCACCTAGACATTAATCAAAAGCCAGTGCAGACTCTGGTGCCTGGTGTAACACGCACACTTACTTAAGAAGCAGCCATATTCCATTTGAAGGCAAGTTGTGCAATGATCTTAAGGCCCCAGCGAGAGCAGATTGCAAGACTCCCCATCTTGACTGTGTCTCTTCCCTGCAGTGCTCAAGCCAGGGGATAGCTATGTAGTATGCCTGGCACAGGGCCCTTCCTTCCTCAGAGTAAGGGGGAACATGGGAAGCTGACTGTGACTGCCACAATCTCGTTTTGCTCTTTGCTTATAGCTTGCAGCAAAAGCATGATTGAGACTTCAGAATACAAATTCTTTGTTCAAGTATATTAAGTGAAATTTAGTAAAGAGCTATTTTTATCTTTTTTATATACTGTATATTTAAAAGCATATGGTTCTTTACATTTATCCTTGATGGATTACAGTAACATCACAACTAATGTAAGTATTTTAATTCACACTGTATTATTTTACTTAATATAGGCAAGAAATAACTCAATTAGAGCAATATATAAAATAGTAGGAATACAAGTTAAATCATGAGGTGAAGAAAACTGCGTACACTATCAGTTATGTAGTCAAGAAATGAGACGCAGGAGGTCAAATGGCTGTAAATTTTAATAATGGAAATTCTGTGTGTTGTTTATTTGCTTTGTTCTCTTCATAGATTTCCCAAACTATGATGCTGGTTTTGAAAGTGACTTCTCTCAAGATGCCTCACATTCTACTTTTCTTTGTGAATTTTTATACAAAGTTTCTTATAATGCTGCTAAGCTATTTACAGACAGGAAATTGAAAGAAGGTAAATATCTTTTACTTTCTGTACTTGATTTATTCTGTATAATGGATGAATTTTTAGTGTCTTCACTTCTAACAATAGATTTTTGAAACTTCGGGAAAGACAAATTACATCTCTAAAATGACACCAGTATTCAAAGAGGCAAAAGAAGTTAGCATTCACTCAAAGAAAATCACTGTAACCAGAAATCTCTTTGGTCAGTAGTTGCTGGAAAAGAAAAGGAGAAAGACCAATAAACTTCTGAAAAGTAAAAAGCTGGGAAGACCATTTAGGTTACCAAAAGGAAAGACTGGTGTCCCAGTCCCCAACCACTGCATCTTCAGTGGACCTCATACAAAGGTTTTAAAATGGGGAAGGGAGGGCAGAAATATGCCTGTTAATTAACAGTGTAATTGGCTTTGCATTTCAACAATCACTGAGAGATCCTGAATTTCAGGCTTCTAGTTTTCTGAGTAAAATCACCAGTACATCATGAGCTAAAAAGATAAATAAAAACCAGCATAGGTCCAAGTCTCAGCATTCAGATTGCATTCAAATGTACCCAGTTTTCAACTGTTTCAAATCCAGTGAGATTCAGCCTATTACAGGCAGTTCAAAAATATTGCTTGAGTTGCTGCATTTTCTCTCTTGACCTGTATAAAGCTAATGTGCTGCATACGGCCTTAGTGGCTGTCACAGTACTGGGGCATCCCTATGCAATTTGAGCACCCACAGCACTGTGCAGTTTCAGCACAGTGGATCCGTCCCCTCTCCAAGTTTTTCAGCAACAGCAGCCTTATCCCAGCCCACCACAGAGCAGTGAGGGGGAGTAAATGGAGGCAGAAGCTCAAGGGAAATTTGCTACACAGCTGGCTAGAATTAGGGAGTTGGTGACTGGAAGCTGCTGGAGCCTTCCAGAAATTGGAGGCTGAGGGAGCTGGGGAAACCTTTGAACAGTGGGATGGAGGGGAGTCATGGACCCAAGGGCTGCATTTTTGGTATGTGAACATTTTATTCAGAGAGACAAAGTGGGTGTTGGTGAGAGAGACAAGCTTTCAAGCTTACACAGAGTTCTCCTTCAGGTCTGGGATACTTACTCAGAATGTCTCAGCTAAATACAAGATGGAATCTGGAATCTCCTATATATAGGAACACAACCCACCTGGAAGCACGGGACCCACAGGGACAAGGCCAAAGATATAGATATAAAAGAAAACCATGGATCACCAGATCTACCTTCATATATATACTGTGGCTTTGGCCTTGTCCCAGTTTGTGCTAGCCTCAGAGGCTTACTGTGACCCTCCCTTCTCTCTTTAGAGACCAGGTCACAGCCTATTGAGCCATTTTCATCATAAGCCAGTGATTAGTTAGGGGAGGTAGAAAGGGGAGGGGGGGGGGAGCCCGGGCCCATCCTCTACTCCAGGCTCCAGCCCAGGGACCCTAATAGTATCAGCTAAGATGGCTGACCTTTTAGCCACCAAACACAATACAATTCCCTGGGCTACTTCCCCACAGCAGTCCCTGCTTCTTCAAACTCCTCTTCACCTTTACCTCAAGTCTCCTTCTTTGCTTATATGTTGTCTACCACTCAGTCTCATCAATAGCACACCCTCCTCTCACATCTCCTGGCAACCACGCCCACCTGACTAACTAGGAGGGTTTTTAACTGGATTCAGCCAGCCCCTGATTGGCTTCAGGTGTCCCAATCAGGCTAGCTATTTCTACTGCCTTCTAGAAGCGTCTTAATTGGCCCCAGGTGTCTTGATTGGCCTGGAGTAGCCTTTGTTTGGCTATCCAGGGAACAGAGACTTGCACATCCTGAGGCTGATATATCTGCCTTCCAGCACTCTCCTATACCCTTGTGGTCTGACTCCGTCACAATACATACACACACACACAGTTATCTGTAGGGTTCCATTGCTGAAGCTGATCATGGTGTCCAGGAAGTTGATGCTAGTGTGGGAATGTTCCAAAGAGAGAGTTTAATAGACGGGTAGTGGTTGTGATGGAATCTCTAAGGGAGTTTGTCATCTCTACAGAGGATGGAAATATAATTAATGTATCTCAAATATGTTGTTGGCTTTGTGGTTCATTTGTCCAGAAATTCTCCAAGTTGGTCCATGAAGAGGTTGGCAAATTGAGTACCTGTGGTTGTTCCCATAGTTTGGCTGAAAAATCTTTTCCCTCTTGTATTTAGCAGTGATACTCAGAGAAAGTTTCCAAGACCTGAAGAAGAACTCTGTGTGAACTCAAAAGCTTGCCTTTCTCACCAACAAAAGTTGAATTTTGTCACCCATTGTCTGTCTCTAATATCTTGGGTTTAGCATGGCTATAACACTGCATACAACATTTTAGTTGTGCATTTAAGGTTGAATTTTCAGTTTGTAGTTGCACATTATGGAGTACGCAGGCAGAGTTATAAAACCAGAAGACAGACAAAATTCCATCACTGTTGCTTTTTAAAAAAGAAATTTCTGAGTTTTTGGGGTTCTGACTCATGTTATAAGATTTGGGGGTTGTCAATAAAATAGTTTGAAAGCTTTTATCAGAGAATTCAAGGTATTTCCAATACTGATTTATATTAAGTGTCACTAATTCCAAAATGCAAATTGAACCAGGAACTTCCAAAGCTGAAGAGCCAATTCCCTATAGTAGAAGCTGTAACAGACTCTTATCCTCTAAGGATTGAGCTCAGAGGGGAACTGATAACACACATTCACCAGTGGGTTATACCAGCATTTTCAAGGACCACCTGTGAAATACAGATCTGAATTCGGTCTTGACCAGACCAGATGTGGTGTTTGGATTTCCGTATGTGGAATAGCGTACTTCTAACAATTTTTTTTCATGGCATTTATATCCCTCTCACTGGCAGAGGAACAAGGGTATCTTTAAAATCTGAGCCACAGGATTTTAAGGGAATATGTTAAAATATGCCAATAATGCAATGTACAGTATTTTAAAGGGTTATAGTGCATATTTCCATTCTCTGAGTTTTACAAAAGTTTTACAAATTGAATTCACCTCTAAAATAAAAGTACCACTTAGGTCCTTTAACAAAATAAATCTGTTTACAAGAAGAGAGACTGAGCATCACATCAATGTGTTCTGTAATGGCATCCACTAATGCAAATGAGAGCTAAAGAGTAACTTTTCAGAGGAAAGTTATGCATTTTAAACCTTTTTGATTTTGTTGTTCAACTAAACGAGGTTTTTTACACCTATTTTTCTGACCAGCATGAAAATTCTGATAGATGGCTCTCTTCTTACCGAAAGTTCTGCTTCACTTTATTTTCACATATTATTTAGTTAGGGTACTTGAAAAGAAAGTAAATAGTGAAGTCTTTTTTTTTTTTTTTTTTTTTTTTAGTGCTAGGTGAGGATGTTTTGGTTAGCAAGATTATAGAAATACACTTGAAATCTATCGAAAGATTCAGGATTTCCCAATAGTAGTAATTACTGAATAGTCCCAAATGTTCCTCTCAGTCTTGGAAAAGTCCCAAATACTTCATTAAAATGCTTACTACTGGCATTTTACTTAAAGAAAAACACCATAATTGGAAAAGAAGCAGATTTTTTCTTTCTTTGTCTTTGGCCTCTGAAAAATTCCCTTGTAAATTTATACAGTATATGCTTGGTCTTGAGCCTTGATTATTTATTCTGAGTGATTTAAAATTTGTAAGAGACACTGTTTATAAAATTCATTAGTATCTAATTACACTTAAACTTTGTTTGCCTTCTTTTACGTAAATCACTAATATTAAAGTACTTACCAATGGGAAACAGAGGCACAGGGAGGCTAAGTGAATTGTTCAAGTTCACACAGGAAATCTGTGGTGGAGAAGGGAATTAAACTCAGGTGTCTCAAGTGCCAGAGATAATGCCCTAGTGACTGGATGATCCTTCATTCCATGAAAATGGCAGATTTGTGGATTAAATAAGTATGAATTAGTGGCTTTCTACTATGTTTTAAATTCAGGAAAAGACAGCAATGATTTCAGCAGGGATGAACAGCATTTGGAGAAGTGTTTGTTAGTTAACAGCTGTTAATAAGCAATGAGAAGAGCTCTCAAACATTGCTACTGCTATAGTGCAATACTTCAAAGAATAGTATTTTTTTTTTAGGGGAGAAAGAAAAGCTGGATGATGGATATCTTCTAAAATATTTAGCATTCCAAAGCCATTCTCAACAAGATTATAATAATTCCGCTAAAATTCTGGTCCTATTAGAGTTGAAAATCTCTTAAACTATACACTGAAACTTGGAATTTTGCATAGACAGGTGATGGCTTAAAAATGAGTGGTCATATTTCTTTTTAAAAACTGATTGTATTCAAGGTTATATACCAAGTTATGAAACTAAGCTCACACTGCGCTTCAGACTGTTGCAAAATTGTTAAACTCATCAATACACATTTTAAGCCACTGGATGTTTTTCTAGGTCCTGGTTATGAGACCTGATCTGTGTTTTTCACTTTAGCTGAGTTTTAATGTACAAGAAAGTGAAGATTGATAGCAGTGGGTGGCATAATCAAACAAACTGTAGGCTAGTGAAGTGATGTTTTTTTTCAGTTAGCTTATACGTTATGCCAGCTATGCCCTGTAGGAACATTCCTATTCTAGTGCCAGTTAAATGGAATAGTTTGTGGTGTGGACATATGTTCATTGTGAAGCACTTAAACCCCAGTCCTATGAAGAGCTAAATAGACTCAACTACACTACATCTGTGTAGTCACTTGTAGATGATTTTTTATCTTGAGCTTGCTTCTATCTACATTTTAGTGTTTCTCCTGGATAGATCCACTGAGCCTAATAACAAATTCTTGACCGGTTTAAGATTAGCAGCCGTGTTAGTCTGTATCCATACATAAAACGAGAAAGACTTTGTAGCACCTTAGAGGCTAACCAGTTTATTTCAGCATAAGCTTTCATGGGCTATAGCTCACTTCATCGGATGCATTCCATTCTATGCATCCAATGAAGTGAGCTATAGCCCACGAAAGCTTATGCTGAAATAAACTGGTTAGTCTCTAAGGTGCTACAAAGTCTTCCTCATTTTATTAACAAATTCTTGCTTTACCTATCTGAACCACTGTACAAACATTAATTAAAACACAAGGCTATTGTATGGTCCTGGTGTCTGTGCCCACTGGGGAAAATTACCTGAGCATAAAACCTCATTAGCCAATTTGATCACAGTTGTTGGCAGAGCCAGTTTATTAAATGGAACAATCCAAAAACAGGGTTTTTCCCTCCCTATAGTCCAGTGGACCCCAACCTTTTTATCGCCGTGGACCGGTCAACACGGGCGAGTCAATGCTTGCGGCCCGGGGGTGATTTTAATTTTTCAATCTGTGCGGCGGACTGTTGTATGTCCGCCGAAAACCCGCAGAATTCATTTGATCACCTTAATTCGGCGCGGCGGGCTCTTGTATGTCCGCCGAAAAGCCGCCGGATATGGCAGGGAAGGCGGCCGATGCGGAGTGGGAAGCCGCCGGATGCGGAAGGGAAGGCGGACCGGAAGGGAAGGCGGCAGATGCGGAAGGGAAGGCGGCCCGGAGGGGAACGCGGCCGCGGCCCGGTACCAAATGCTCCACAGACCGGTACCGGTCTGCGGACCGGGGGTTGGGGACCACTGCTATAGTCTACGTGCAAAATTACATGGCTGAGAAGGTTCTGCAAATCCAGCAATATGGCTTGTCATCTTTCAGGACCTGATTCTGTGCAATGCTGAGTGCCCTTAACTCTCCTAGGGGAACTTAAGCAGCATTCCTAGCCTAAGTTGTACCTGGACATATACAGAGGGACACACAGTTTATAATATGGTCTCTCTTAAACTGTGTATGTTTGTTTAGGTTTGTGAAAGGTAGGAAACATCCAGTTTTAATAAATGTTTCCAATAATGCTGTGAATTGCTTAAGTGATCTGTTTTCACAAATAAATTTATATGGTAGCTTATGGCTATTCCTAACTAAATTTCAGTGTGTCTCACTGATAATTAATTCCAGATAAAATCTGGATTAAATCAACTTCTTATAAGTGCTCTGTATTGTTAACATTACTATACTGAAACATTTTCAGTATATGCACATAAATATCATTGAACCTCAGCCAGAAACAGTTCCTAGTACATTTATCCTCCAGACAGAAATGTTTGTATGTGATATTTCAGATGATCACAATATTGACCTATTAAAGAACTGTTGAACATAGTTCTTCTAGACACCACCATAGTTACAGTGTATTAACAATATACCCTACTATAAAGTATTCAATTGAATTCCATGGAGATTCACTGTTGTGGGAAAATGGAGAATCAGGCTCATAATACATTGCTCTCTCTGGTTTCTGTCCTTCCAAAACACCAGGAAAACTAAAAATTATATTAGATTAATGAAACAATCCTTTGGGTGTTCTCTGATTTGACAGCATGAGTTGCTAGTCTTCTGGGAGCAAATTTTTCATGTTTTCTAGATCACTTAAAATAATAAAACTTTTGACACTGTTTTTCTTGTTGTGTTCTATAGTCTGTAATGCATAAAAGTTCTGGATAGTATGACCTTTCATGTTTTTCCTAGAATCTTTGAAAGGTATAGATTGTTTTCCTCAGCCTTATGACATTGAGTGGGCACTGTAGCATCACCTTACAGTGGAAAATGGATTGACTCTGTGTTGGCCTCTATTTCCAGTGTTCATGAAAAAATAGCAGCACCTTTTCTCTGTTGTATGCTATGATTCAGCTGTTCATTTTGCAATCAACTGTTGTCAAGAAACATTGAATGTTGTAGGAACAATGTTTCTAACTTAGCAGGTTTTTTAAATTCAATATCTTATGGTTCTGTAACCCTGAACAAACCAAATCTAGTATTAAATTTTCTACCTCCCATCAAGCTGCGTGAAGCAGCAAAGGGAAACTTGTAAAGCAACTTGATATCTGTATTTCTAATACTCAAAATTTAATATGAGTACATTATGCTCACAAATATCTGGTTGAAGTACCATTTCTTATTCATAAATGATCTGGAGAAAGGGGTAAACAGTGAGGTGGCAAAGTTTGCAGATGATACTAAACTGCTCAAGATAGTTAAGACCAAAGAAGCCTGTGAAGAACTTCAAAAAGATCTCACAAAACTAAGTGATGGCAAATGAAACGTGATGTGGATAACTTTAAAGTAATGCACATTGGAAAAAATAACCCCAACTATACATACAATTTTATGGGGGCTAATTTTGCTACACCTAATAAGGGAAAAGATCTTGGCGTCATCGTGGATAGTTCTCTGAAGACAGTGTGCAGTGGCAATCAAAAAGGCAAACAACATTGTGAATCATTAAAAAAGGGAAAGAGAATAAGATGGAGAATATCTTATTGCCCTTACATAAATCCATAGTATACCCACATCTTGAATACCATGTACAGATGTGGTCTCCTGATCTCAAAAAAGATATACTGGCATTAGAAAAGATTCAGAGAAGGGCAATTAAAATGATTAGGGGTTTGGAATGGGTCCCATATGAGGAGAGATTAAAGAGGATAGGACTTTTCAGCTTGGAAAAGAGGAGAGTAAGGGGGGATATGATAGAAGTATATAAAATCATGAGTGGTGTGGAGAAAGTGAATAAGGAAAAGTTATTTACTTGTTCCCATAATAGAAGAACTACGGACCACCAAATTAAATTAATGGGCAGAAGGTTTAAAACAAATAAAAGGAAGTTCTTCACACAGTGCACAGTCAACCTGTGGAACTCCTTGCCTGAGGAGGTTGTGAAGGCTAGAACTATAACAGTGTTTAAAAGAGAACTGGATAAATTCATGGAGGTTAAGTCCATTAATGGCTATTAGCCAAGATGGGTAAGGAATGGTGACCCTAGCCTCTGTTTGTCAGAGGATGGTGATGGATGGCAGGAGAGAGATCACTTGATCATTACCTGTTAGGTTCACTCACTCTGTGGCACCTGGCATTGGCCACTGTCAGTAGACCGGATACTGGGCTGGATGGACACTTTGGTCTGACCCAGTACACCATTCTTATGTTCTTTAGGTTTCATAGGTATTAAATAGCACTTTGAGTGCTACACATGAAATCCCAATCCCATTGAAGTCAATGGGAGAAGTTATTTCTACAGCTATGTATCTTATATAATACTAATGATTTTAGTATTCTGTGACAAACTGAATATCTTTTTAACCACAGACTGCAATAAAAGATGGTGTACTTTGGAAAGTGGCTTCTTGAGTTACTATGAAAATGATAAAACAACCACTCCTAGTGGTATGATTGACATCAGTGAAGTTATCTCTCTTGTGGTGCACAAAGACGACTCCTTTTTAAATACAGGGTAGGTTCCAAAATTAATTATTCAAAATAAATTAAGACATTTTCTAGCTTTTGTCCTAAGAAATGACTATGTGTTCATTGTGGCTTCAAATGACTACGTGTTCACTATGGTTTCACAAGAGCTGAGTAGTGGGTGATAAGAAATAAGGTTTTTTTGGGAAAAAAATTATTAGTAGACAATACAAATGTTATGCAGGGTAACTTGAAAAGTACAGCATGAATTAAAGTAAGGAAGTCCTTACATTTTCGGTAAAAGGAATTTATCCTTAATATAAAAATTGCTAAATGATGATAAATTGGAACATTCATTTTGAAGATTGATTTCTCCTCCAGACCAAAACATTTGGCTTGTACCTCTGTTCTGGCAAATAAAGGAGGCAGTTCAGAGATTTCCAACAGTCTCTAAGGTTTGATCATGCATCTTCCAACCCAGGGCTCACTTCTTGTGAATTGAACCTCACAGCATGACTATTGAAGAGTTAAGTAATTTCCGAACAGGATGTACTTTCTAGTATGATGGATAGTCTCCTAGCCACATACAAGACTTCCACTCTATTGATTTATGCAAAAGTCTGGACACAAATCTCCTTCAGGTGTCAACTCAGATTGAGAACAGCCTAGAAAACCAGACATTCTTGATCTTCTGGATTTCTTACCTGGTGGGTTAAAACTACATATTGACATACATCTGTGTCAAACACCATAGTGAATGCAGGCTCATGTAAATCTCTGGTATATGTCTCTGCAGTATTGGGTTTCCTTAAGGAAACATATATTCAAAAGAACAATCAGGCCTAACTTATCTACTTTGATCTACTCACAGTGCTTCAAGTTGATGTGAACTATTCTTTCAAATCAATGGCATGTATAACTCCATTAATTCCTTTTCCTAAAGCCCCGCTTCCTGCTCACAACTGCATCTGCAAAGTGTGTCTTCAGAATCTCTGTCTTAGAAAATAAGATCTTTACTGGGAGACTCTGTTACCTAGTGGATAGAGATGTGGACTTGGACTTGAGAGATGTAGGCTCTATTCCTGGCTCTGCCACTGGTCTGTTTGGTGACCTTAGGCAAATAACTTCCCTTCTCTGTGCTTCAGTTTCCTCATCTATACAATGAAGCTAATGATGCTGAACTCTGTTATAAAACACTTTGAGATCTACAGATGGAAGGAAAGGGCTTGATAAGAGCTCAGTGTTAGCATAATGGATGGACTAAATGAACCCTTTGAGGTCCTTTCAACCCCTATATTTTTATGATTCTCATTATTTATTATTCATGTTCAGTGAGGACAATAATAGTTACATGGTTTAGACTCTAACCTTGGATTTGGGGAATATATATTCACTTCCCAGCTCTATCACAGACATCTTGTGCAATTTGGTTCCCATCCTAGTGAATAGGGATGATATTTCTGCCCTGCCTCTGCTTTTGAAATTTTCAGAAAGCAGTGATGGGAACATAAATGGATGTAGATTGACATAGAACTGGTTGAAATAATTGAAATTTTGGGGAGGAGGGAAGAACAGTTGGGACATTTTTTTCCTGCTTTTTGACCGGCAGAGATAAAGAGGTATTCCATTGTACGCCTTTCACAACATAGGTTTAACTCTTCCTTCCTTAGACTACAGGAAATTATTTTCCCCACATTTTGCCCAAAGCCTTAACACAGGAAAAAAAAACACGTCATGCAATACAGTGAAATCTTGGCTTCATTGAAGTCAATGGCATAACACCTGTGGATTTCAGTGGTGCCAGAATTTCACCTTAGATGTCTGAAGAGAAGTTAAAGGATACCTTAACAAAACAAGAAAAACTCCCTCACATTAACTTTATCTATGTGCATCCAAAACCTCCAGAGGAGGTGCCAGTAGTATTGTATTACATGAAGCAACAGAGACACTGATTCCAAAAAGAATAAAAACCCATCCAGCAAGTTTCAGAACAGTATCCTGGGCAGAAAGGACATCAACACCCTCAAAGGAAATATATGAAGCTGACACCTCTTGAAGCATGAACACATTCATGATCTGCTACAGGCTTGACCTTTGTTTCTTTGCAGAAGCATTTTTGGCAGGAAGGTGCTCTTCAGAGCCCAAAATAACTAAATACTACTACTAATCTCTCCCCAATTAATTCTACTTTACTGTTTGCTACATCCCAGTTGTATCTGCCTAGAGCTGAAAACTTCTTTTTCTTTTCTGGCAGTATTTCCTCTAGTCCACCCCACCTGAGAAGTTTGTTGGGTGACTGCTTTAATTTCATGTCTGTTCTTCATGGAGTAGAGTAAGCTGTTACTTGTTGAGATGCTTAGCCTATTAATAATAAGAATTTCCATATAACTTTGGAAGTGCTCACTGAGAATGAAGATGGAGGGGCATGAGCAATCCGCCGAGCTTGTAGACAAATGTGAACTGCCTCCAGTATTTGCAAGAAGAATCACAATCCAAATGTGTTGGACTAGGGAGAGGTCAAAGAGAGGATTTATGTTACAATTAGCAAAATGTGAATTTTGATTAGCCAACTTTTAAAATATTAGGTACGTTTTAATATTAGTAAGGAATCATTTGCAACATCCTTTTAGTGACTAAACAGTCTGTTTATATTCAACAAGCATCATGTTTTAAATGTATTTCAACAATGATTTGTCCTGCAATTACATAAAACTGCAAGATCAAGTAATACTCTGCATTAAGTTGAAATAAAAATTTCACTGGAAAAGTCCAATATGCAATGCTCTCACAAAATGTATTGACCTAAAAGGTATTGTAACTATATTATACAGTCATAGCAAAATAAACTGTTTTATAGTAGTAACTACTTTATATATGTAACATTAGAAGAAAAATGCAGATGGATTTTCCATAGGAATGAGATAATGAGAGTATGAGAGAGAGAAAAATTGAGTTCTTGGCTATTTCATACTATGAAGCCTAAATTTAACTGTCTTTTTTATTCTGTTGCTTGCTTTAGGGCCATTTTTACCTTTGAAATCTACTTACTGTCAGAACGTGTTTTTCTATTTGGAGCTGAAACTGCACATTCACAGGGAAAATGGACCCGGGCAATAGCCAAGGTAATGCTGATAATTATCTGTTCAAGTTAGGCCAAGAGCCTTTATATAAGACTAGCAAAAATACCCGGCGTTGCTCGGGTCCGTCGGAGGTGGGGAGGGGGCAGAGAGCTGAGCGAGTGCGGGGTCCGTTGGATGGGGGAGGAGGCAGAGAGCAAACCTGACATCCCCACCTCACCCCCCCGACCAAACCCAACACCCACACCTCACTTACCCCTCGACCAACTCCGACCCCCCTCCTCAACCCTCCAACCAAACCCAACACACCCCCACCAAACCCAACACCCCCTGACCAACCCCAACACCCACACCTCATCCCCCACCCACCCCGACACCTTCCCACCCCCCCAGACCAAACCCGACACCTCCACCTCACCCCCCCGACCAAATCAACTCGGGTCCGTTGGAGGGGGGAGGAGGCAGAGAGCTGAGCGAGTGCAGGGTCCGTGGGGGGGGGGGGGTATTATGACATCATAACTGTCACAGAGAACAGCAGCTGCCCAGCTGATGTGATTGGCCTTTAAATAATTTCACCCCTGGGGGGCGTCAGAGGTGAAATTTGAAAAATTTTCGACTCTTACCCTGATTAGGACCCTAAGGCCTCTAACTGTACCAAATTTCAAGTCTCTAGCTCAAACGGTGTGGAAGGAGTAAGGGAACGTACATACATGCATACACTCATACACCATTTGACTTTTATATATATAGATGTAAGTGGCATTGTTAGCTTAGAATCGTCTGGGAAAACATACTTTATCATAAATTGATGGTTGATGAATACTGCTCTATCTGGTGTGCAAAGGCTTTCTGTGCAGCAGAAGAAAATATCTTCTGTAATATATGTGTACTGAGATAATGCAATGAAACACAAGGAGAATTGGTGTGCAACATTCTTAAACTGACCTTAAGAATATGGTAGTATATGTGCTAGTGATTCAGTAGGTGTTAGTATCAATGGATATTGATCCATGCAGTAGGACCTTACATCAACTGAGCAGTGTATGGCTACAATTATGCTTTTCACAAATTTTCTACTGAAATAAAACAAGTTACATAAAGGTTACATTATTTGTAATAAAAATAGATCATTGACTTTGCAAGCTTAAGGAGAACAGAATTGTAAAAATGTACTATTCCTGATTTTACATTTGTTCTTGGAATTTAACTTTTGTATTTATTTTTTATCCCTCTTAAGGGGTAAAATATCTATCTCTATTGTCACCTCATCCCCATTTAATACATAGGAATTCTTATTTTATGTATGTATATCTTTGATATTTGGAGTGACTTATTTTTTCTCATTTATCTTGGCAGCATTTTGTCCCCTTTGTGGCTGAATGTTTGTTAAAGAGAGACTATGATCTGATTGGCCAGCTGTACTACAAAGATTGCCATAATCTTGATCAGTGGAGAAAAGGCTGGTTTGCTATAGATAAGTCAAGTCTACATTTTTGTCTTGAAATGGACAATGCTCAAGAGGATTCAATAAATCTAAGGAGACTGCAGGAGCTAAGTATGATTTCAGAGAATATTTGAAATATATTCGCATTTGTTCTAAGTAACTTATTTTGATCCCTGCTGTTGAGAGAATCTGTATAACATTAAAATCAGGAGTGTCAAGGAATTCAATGCACACATCCCATTGCATGCACCAAATGCCATCCCCATCCACTCTCATACTGTGCTGTGTGTATCTATATCTGTTTCTCTTTTTCCATTGGTTGCCCAGATTAGAGTCATTTTCATAGCATCATAGTTTGTAAACCAAGTCTGGTCTAGTTATAGTGGTATCTTTCTTACAACAGTGCAGAATCATAGAATAATATATGATTTACTGGGTCTGTTGACTTTTTTTCCTGTCAATGCAGAAACATTCAACATGTATTCTTGAGAGGAGTGACTGGTCTAGTTTTGACATATGCAAATTTACTGGAAAAAAATAATCCTCTGGAAAACTCTTTCATCATTTAGTGTTTTTCACTTTTCTGTTACTTTGGAATCAAATTTTCCTTTGCTCAATTTCATGATGCAAGGAAGATAGGAGTGTACTTATTTAATACATTCTATAGTACGTTACATTGTACTCCATAATAGAGTAATTAGATTTTGGAGCCCTTTTTAGTTTTATACTATAATCATACATAGTAGGGTAATATGGAATATAGGGTGCCGCGGGGGAAGTTTGAAATTATGCTCTTCATTAATTGTATTATCTCTTTATATATAGTTTTTCATACAGGCTATGTATTATCTATTTGTAGCTCTATCCAACTGCACAGCTATTATATCTGAGACTGTTTTGCATTTTAAGTAAGAACTAACTTAAAAGCTGGCAGACCTCTTGGCCTTCTTAATTTCTCCATGAGTGCTGTGAAAAGCACCTATTTCTTCATGAATTTACATACCTCTGGCTCTCATTTAATCTTTGGAATAGTTTCTGGGCTTGACTTAACAGTTGTCAGGTCTGTGGACATCAAAATTTGAAACAATTGCATTGGGGATTAGTTAGTTATATGAGTATTCAGAATTTCAGGGTGTTTTAGCTATGCATTTACCTGTGCAAGCATGCATGTAGTCCTGATTTTTGAATATTGGTCCTTCTGCAAGTAGGTTTTGATGGTGGAATGGACATCTTCTTCTAATACTAGTCATATAATAATTCCTTCTCAATTCCTAGGCACCCAGACTTAGATGTTGACTTTTCAGTTGCCAAAAAGTAAGGTCTTTCCCACCAATGAGGAAATTGAAATATATAATGGTAACTAAAGTTTGCAAAATAATGATTCTTCAGAGTCACTTGCCACTCTTTTCCCATCTTCTGTGTGTCCAAGCAACTGTGAATTTAAATGAGGTATTGTGTATATGTGACACAAAAAATGGAAGCTACTGGCATTTGTTACATGCACCAGGATATGCTTATTGAACTTGATTGAAATTCAAGATTTTGCTGTTTCTTGAGGTTGATGAAGATACTCCATAAACTCTTTGAAAGAGATTACCTATTCAGAGAGCCCAATTTGTAGGTAGGTAAAACTCCGCTAAAGCATTTTTGTGTGTATTAAACCTTTTACTGATTAGATAATATTGCTTATAAAAATATAGTGGAGTATGTTATATATAATGGATGTGTATACTTTTATATAGCTGGGTGTCTATGTATGTATGTATAATTACATATACTTATATAGACACATACAATATAAATCAACATAATCAAGAGTGGAAATGGTCTTCACCCTACACTAATGAGTTTTCCTCTGTAATATAATATTATATATATTCACAGCCATTGAAATACAAGCAAGCTGACAGGTTTCAGAATCCAGTTTACTTCTGCACCTTTATAGTACTGTAACATGCTTTTTTTCCAGGTTAATGTTATTTTGATACAGCAAACAGTGAGGTGCACTTTACATTAAAAATCTGCTTATTTTTACTTTGTTCTTATCCAACTTATTTTTCTTGATACACTTGTGATTTATTTTAGTTTGTTTTTATGCTTTAATAATTTTTCGTATATTCACTTTTTTCAAAATGCATGCTAAATTTAAAACATTTTGATGAGCTTCATTTTCCTTTGGTCATTTAAAATCTGCTACACATATTCTGAAGAGGAAAATGTCATGTTTTGTTTTCAGCAATCAGCAGTGTGATTCAAAATGGAGAAGAAATAGATGTTCTGCTGCTTGTTGAGAAAGGAAGGTAATGTGTTCTTTTGTATATTATCTATTTTAAAACTAGTAGATGTGGTCTGATTTTTAGACTGGGTTTTAGGATTCTCACTTATCTGTCATGTTTTCGCAATTGTGGTTTCTAAGTAAATTGTGGTCTTCTAGAAGAAAGTTAATGTCAGAAAATGCTAACAGTTCATTATAAGTAAAATTTTCATATTGAGAGATTATCCCATCACTCGTATCTAGGCTTCCTTAGAGAGTCCTAGTTTCCTTTCCCAAGTTGACAAAAAGAATGAGAGCCCTTCTAAACATTTCACTGTGCTTCTGGATTTACATGACTACTATATCTCGGGTTCTTTATTTAAATCAGTTTAGAAGTAAGAGTAGAAGATAGCATGTGCGGTTCATCCTTTTTATTCTTAATTTAATGCACAACTTTAATCAGTAATATACTGGTAGAAAAAGGACTTTTTGATACTAGCTGCAAGGGAATATTAGTGAAGTAATCTATTTCAAAGTAGAATTTTGTAGTTCTGATATCTAAACTGTGCAATTTTCCTTATACAGACAAGGACAAGTTTGCTCAATAACTGGTCAAAGCTATTTCTTGACTGATATGAAACCTTTATAGAATTAAGATGAAAAGCTTACACATTCCTTAGCTATGGTTTAGCTGGATAAAACTGAGTGAAGGATGGCTTGCCCAAGCTGTTAGCAATTTACCGCCAGCAAGATATCTGAAGGAAAGCAAACGTGATGAAAACAAAACTGACAAGATAGTGATAAGGGGTGTGAAAATGAAACATTGTTTTCTTCATGAAAGATTCAGACCTTAGGAAAACAGTGCTGTGTTGGAAGCCTGATTCTCAAATCTAAGGGAAAGACATTCTCAAATTAGGGGAAAAAACCCTCATCTGACAATGTGACTGTTAATAATTATGTGCTATTGAAGGAGTGAACGTTGTGCAGGTAAGTACTGAAGACAATGCTATTCAGTCTAGGGTAAAGGCAGAAGATAGGTTGTTTTTGCTCTCTCTCTCTTTTATTTTAGGCTGAGGTGAGGAGGCGGGGAGGAGAGAACAATTGCAAAGTTCTCTTTTTAAATTATTTCATTGTCATTTATAGCAAACCTCCAATAGCATCAATACCTGTTATATCTTTGGTCCAAGTAAATTATTGTCTTACTCTAGGAAACTCATCTCTGTCTCCATTATTTTAATTCTCTCATAAGCACTGCTTTAATTTCCTTAAAATGTATTGCATATCATAACTGAATATGGCAACACAAATGGAAAACTAGCACCTTTCCTGAGACTTTTTTTTAAGGAAATCTATTGAAAGCTTCAGTGACAAAACACACAGCCCAACTAGAGACCCAGTGGGTATGCTATTCCAACCATAGTCCAACAGATTAATGCATACCATACATATAATTTCGGAGATATTAGTGCTCGGAAACGCTTCCAGCTCTAAGTCAGATTTTATTATTGCTTTCATTATAATATTTCTGTCAAGCAGAGACAAGTTTTCCCTGAACTGCTTTGATAGTTTAATGGAAATTCTGAACTATTTGGAAGTAATTCCAGCAGGGGCATCAGCTGATTTTTTTTATGGTGAGCATTAATATGTTGAATTTTTCTCCACTTAATTCTGCCACACTAAATTTAAATGCATAGTGTTCACATTATCTGAACCATTAAAAGCCATATGGATACAAGAGCTTCATAGTAATCATAGTAATGATTTCTTAGGGTATTACTCCATAATTATCCAGGTTTTCACATGCCTCCCAGACAGTATCTGGTAGTGATAAGCAATTTATTTTGGCATGATTTTGAAGAGTTAAAAATACTGCTTTAGTTGGTTTCTGTTCAGCTTTGATATGTGAAGACAGCCGATTAACCCCTTAGTACATCTATATGGAATTCCTCAATATTAGTTACTGACCAAATGTTTGGTGGTGGTGAAACCAGCAAAATCATCCGGACTTTCATATTATGTCCATGAGTTTGTGGTCCTGTTTTTGTAGTGTATAATTTGCTAAATGGAGTTCCAGGGACTTCTAGGTATGATCAATCTATATTCTGGTATATTGTAATACCAAGGATGACTTCATAAGCCATTTAGAGAAAAACTGCACAATTCAAAATAAGCAGCTAACGGGAATGAGTCAAGATGAGAAGTTTTTTGTTACAGAACTATAGAATCTTGAAAGTGAACAAAACACTTAACAATTCTTTGCATCAGTGAATGAATCAAGATGGCAGATTTCCTGCCTCCTCTTTAAAAATAAAAATAAAAAAATAAAAATACAGTGGATGGGAAGTAACGGAAATACCTTGGGTGAAATCCTGGCTCCAGTGAAGTCAATAGGAGTTTTGCCACTGAGTTGGGTGGACCAGAATTTCATCACATATGAAAACATAAACCATTCACATGAACAAGTAACACAAGGGTTTAACCACTTACTTATGAATCAGTGTGCTTTAAATTACACTTTAAATATACTTTTGCTGTCATATCATAGGAGGTTTGATATAATGTGGCAATCTAAAAGTTTGCTGACAAATTTGACCTATAAGGTCAGAGTTTTATTAATCTTGATGACATTTTGGTCATAGTAATAAAGCTGCAGGATGTTATTAAGTCTTAAATTATTACCTGAGCAAACCCTTTGCTTAATTCAGAGGCTTAATTTAGGCTGGAAGGGAGGAAGAGACCTTGCATGTATTTGAACTTTGGAAAGCTTTTGACAAACGCTCTTAAGCAAGGTAAGCAGTCATGGGATAAGAGGGAAGGTCCCCTCATGGATCAGTAACTGGTTAAAAGACTGGAAACAAAGGGTAGTGTAACAGACCGCCTTCTCACCCCCCTCAGGAACAGGCAGGAAACCCTTCTTTTTGCTCCAAACAGTGCTCTTTAATTTACAGTGCAGGCGCCACCACCAATATATACAGCTTAAAACAGTGCAGTCCTTTTCGTTACAGCTCCAGCTCTCAATAGCTCATTAACATACAGCTCTCAATAGCTCATTAACATACAGCTCTCAATAGCTCATTAACATACAGCTCTCAATAGCTCATTAACATACAGCTCTCAATAGCTCTCAATAGCTCATTATATACAGCTCTGAATATACAACTCTAAACAGCTACAGGGGGAGGCTGAGTCCACTACCCCCGGTTGGGACTCCCTCCTCAACTGCACCCGCAGAGTGAGTATTAAACAGCTTTGGATACAGCTCTGGATAGCTCGAGCATACAGCTCTGGATAGCTCAACAAACACACAGCTCTGGATAGCTCAACAAACACACAGCTCTGGATAGCTCATGCCACCACCCCTGGGCTTCCTTCCTGGCAGCCTTATATCCCCCAGAGGAGGCTGCCAGGTGCAACCCATCCAGGTTGATTAGGCTTTCTGCAAGCCAGGTGGCTAATTAGCCTTCCTGCGAGGGAGGTTTGCAGAGGGCTTTTCCCCCTCTTAAAGGGGCGGCAGGCTGGGTCAAGCCCACCCTGCCACAGTAGGAATAAATAGTCAGTTTTCAGAATGAATAAAGGTAAATAGCGGTGCCCTATAGGGATCTGTTCTGGGACCAACCCCATTCAATTTACTCATAAATGATTTAGAAGAAGGGGTAAATAGTGGGGTGACAAAGTTTGCAGATGTTACAAATTTACTCAAGATAGTTAAGTCCAGAGCAGACTGTGAAGAGCTACAAAGGGGTCTTACAAAACTGGGTAACAAAATGGAAGATGAAATTCAGCGTTAATTGATGCAAAATAATGAACATTCGAAAACATAATCCCAACTATACATACAAAATGATGGGGTCTAAATTAGCTGTTACCACTCAAGAAAGAGATCTCAGAATCATTTTGGATAGTTCTCTGAAAACATCCACTCAATGTGCAGAGGTAGTCAAAAAAGCAAACAATGTTGGGAATCATTAAGAAAGGGATAGATAATAAGACAGAAAATATCGTATTGCTTTTGTATAAATCCATGGTATGCTCATATCTAAAACAGTGCTTGCAATTTTGGTTGCCCCATCTCAAAAAAGACATATTTGAAGTGGAAAAGGTACAGAGAAAGGCAACAAAAATGATTAAGGGTATGGAATGGCTTCCATAGAATCATAGAATATCAAGGTTGGAAGAGACCTTAGGAGGTCATCTAGTCCTACCCCCAGTTCAAAGCAGGACCGATCCCCAACTAAATCATGCCAGCCAGGACTTTGTCTAGCCTGACCTTAAAAACCTTGAAGGAAAGAGATTCCACCACCTCCCTAGGTAACCATATGAAGAGAGATTAAAATGTCTGAGCCTGTTCAGCTTGGAAAAGAGATGACTAGGGAGATATGATAGAGGTCTATAAAATCATAACTAATATGGAGAAAGTGAATAAGAAGGTGTTATTTACCCCTTTACATAACACAAGAATTAGAGGTTATCGGATACAATTAATAGGCAGAATGTTTAAAATAAACAAAAGGAAAAACTCCTTCAAAAACTGCAAGGTCAAACTTTGGAACTCATTGTCAGGAGATGTTGTGAAGGCCAAAAGTATAATGGGATTGAAAAAATATTTAGATAAGTTCACAGAAGATAGGTCCATTAATGGCTATTAGCGAACGTGGTCAGGGATGTGACCCCATGTTCTGGGTGTCTCTGAGCCTCCTAGATGGTGTGCCTGTACGATGGGATGGATCACTTGATAATAGCCCTGTTCTGTTCATTTCCTTTGAAGCATTTGGCACCAGCCCCTGTTGGGATCACCCCTTCTGACTCATTATGGCCATTCTTCTGGTTTTATGTTCTGTTTTATGTGTGTACCTTTCACCAAAAAAGAGCCTCACCAAGTGATATGATGCTTACTTCAAAATGTAGGAAGACCGTTTTCAGAGCCTGTTTTTATTTTGTATAATTTAGGTTATAACAGTTCCGTGCACCTTGCATGATTCAGGGCAACTGCACATGCATTTTTCTTTTGAGTGGTCCAGCAAGGGTCCCCACTCTCAAGCTTCCAGCTCCTCAGCTGTTCCCTTTCTTGGGCGGATACGCACATCTCTATCCCTCCCTCTCTCCCATGTCAAACAGTTCCCTGCCTTCACTGTTATTTCCAGCAAAAGACAGTCTGCCTAAGCAGACCTGCTTCATTTCTTCCCTCAGAGACATTACACAGGGTAATTGCCAACAATTGTAAGTTCTCACATAGCACTTCCTGTGCAAGCCTCTTTTATTCTTAAGGTAAAAGCACCTCAGAGAAAACATATCAAAACAGTAAAAGAACTATATGCATGCTAATAAGCTTATCAGAGATCACTCTCTCACGCTAAGTCCTAAGTTTCTTTTGTGGTCACAAATTCATATCAGCATTAGCCCAAAACTAGCACTCATGTGGAAAGTTTATTCCCTTCTTTATACAGTTTGAAGGTCTTTGAACTGGAGTTCTGAGGAGCAGGTAATCAGTACACAGCTCTTTGCTCTTCTCACTGTGTCACTTTAAAAGGATGGATTCAGAGTTGGTCTTTTGCATTCTCTCCCCCCCCCCCCCCCCCGTAACTCCTAGGAAATGCACTTCACATGTATTGTCCCAAAAAGTCCTTTGCCATTCCTACTATCTCCTAGATACTGCATCAATCCAGTCTTCTGGGTAAAGAAGCTTCATACAATCCCACAACAGTACAATTTGCATTTTCAATGCAATGGGCCCCAAAGGTACTAAATATCCTTTAGTAAGGCTTAACTTAATTCTGTAAGGTTTGTCTGTGATATTGCACGATCCTGTCATATCTATTACATTCCTTTCCAAGCGTTGTGTGTTCGGCAGAAGGCATGTTCCAGGATTATGTGCCTTTCTTCGACAACATGTTACTTGCTGGTTCCATTCCATTTAAATCAATAAGGATTCTTTTAAGGAGCTTTAATTGATCTCAACTGTGGAAATACTCTATGTGGAGAGGGGAAGCTAGCCTAGTCCCAAACCTTTTAGGGATATTCCTATTTAAGTATTGCTCTTAACTGTAATAGAAGAGTGGATGACTGACAGGTGTCACACTTTAAAGTTTCTACTGCTTTGAGAAGCATTACTTGAATAAGAAATCTTTCTCAATTGAGTAGAAACCTTTTAAGTGTGATCACTGTTGCAATGGTTGAAGAATTACAGCTATAAATGCATGCATTTTTTGTTGTTGGCCCCTGAGCCAGGAAACTCACAAGTATGTTGTTTGTGGCTATACACTGAATGTTGATTCAAAACTATGGAGATCCTCAGCTTTACTAAACACCTAAACAGGCAGTTGCCTCAGGCAGCAAAATGTTTAGTGACTGTTTATTTTGTGATTGGCGGTGGGCAGTGTGGTGTGTATGTTTTCCAAATGGCCTAGGGCAATAAGACTTGGCTTGTGTAGTTGCAGCAGAGCGCTGGGCGAGAGCTCTCCCAGTGCTCTAAAAAAAACACCTCCACAAGGACGTACCTACTGGCGCTGGGGTGCAGCTCCCTGTGCTGGCACTTTACAGCACTGAAACTTGCTGCTCTCTGGGAGGTGGTTTTTCACACCCCTGAGTGAGAAAGATGCAATGCTGTAAATTGCTAGTGTAGACAAGTCCAAATTCTTCCTATGGAGAAGCGCACATGATTTTCATAGTTAATGTATGATGAAAGGCTTATGAGTAGGGGCCAACCCCAATATCAGCACCAATTCATTCTTCTAATTGCGCAGTACCTTCTCCTCACCAGATTAGACAATAGCAACTTGGCATCTGGACTGTTTCACAAAGGCACCACCTGCTTAGGTAGAAAGGTAATGGTCAGAGCATATAAATTAAATGCAATAGCAAGTAGAAGATTGCTCTGACAAAGCTAAATCAGAGTGAACTGTTCTCTGAGTCCATAGTATTTCTCTCTTTGAATTTTCCAGCCATGAAATCCTGGAAACCACAGAGCTGTCATCAAAATATAGTTCTCCTTTTCTTCATTCTTTGTTACAAGGAAACCAATGTCATGTTCCCTCCTTTACTAGAATTAGGATCTATTATGACAGCTTTCAAATTGTAGAAAACAAGGTAATTATCAAGGTACAATATATTTTGGTGTGCCACTTAGTGATGCTAAACCGAATGGAATAACTGGAAGATGTTGAAGATATTTGTACTTGCAGTATCCTGCTTTTCTATGTGTATCAGAATTCTGTAGGTAGTAGAGAAGAATTTATTGAGGTTTCCATTCACTTCCTTGGAATGATATTCAATCACAAGATAAATCCTCTTATTTTTTCAGCATCAGAAAGAATGAATAATGCATTAATGTGACTTTGCAAAGAGTGCTGTGCCCATCATATTGGAAAGGAACTGAAAGGATCCTCCCCCTCTTCATAATCATTCAGAATGGCTGCCGAAAGGTGCTTGGGAGCAATGCATTATCTACAGTCAACCTCTGCCCCCAGAGTCTGAGAGCACGGCCCTTACAAAGCTCTCCCTCTCTTTGTGCCAAGTGTGAGACAGACCAGCCTAACCGTTTGCCATATGGTACAATGTGTGCTATCAGATAAGGACAGGTGGGGAAGCAATACTTCTGAATGAGTCGTACTGGGAGCTAAATTCTCAGAGAAGCCGTTCAAAATGGTGACTATAGCTGCTCACCTTTCCACAGCCTCAGAGTGATTTGCATTTTCATAATCCGTATTGGAGCACACAGGGAGATTTAAAATTAGGCACGTTTATTGTCTGGGTACATATTTGCAAAAGGTCTCCAAGGTGCAGGGCTGCTTCAGTGCCTGCTGTGTTTTGCACCTCTGATCCTGCCACAGGACCTGGCAGGCCTGAAGGCAACTGAGGCATCACATGGCTGGTCTTGGCTGTGGTACAGTGTGCTGTGAATGAGCAGGGCATATGATATTGTAAATAAATAAAATGTTACTAATTCATAGAGTTCTGTGATAAACAATCACAATAAATCTGGTTCATATTCTCCTCCTGCTGGAAAAGGAGCAAATCTGGGAAAGGTCTTTAGATAACTGAGTCCTTTTGCCATATGTAGACCATTAAACAAGTCTTGGAGCTGCCTCCCAGGAGCCAAAGCTAAGGGCATTTTTACAGACAGTTTAAATAACAGCCAAACAGAATGGCTCTGTGTAAGGAAATGAATAAAGAAACTGGCTAAGTTACTCTTCCCTGGTGCTCCAAGTGCTTCAAGTTTCTTCTCTCCACTCCACTTCCCTCCCCCAGATCTATAAAATTCCTGGACAATCACTTCTCTGTGCAGCACAGAAAGTGGAGGAAGGGAATTAGTTCAGGTAGCTCAGCTTCCCCACAGGGGCTTCCTCCATTCACACCCTTGGCCTGGATTGTCTCCAGGATCTGGGGGGGAACACAGAAAAGAGAAGGAAATTGTTAATCTTATAAAGATGGGAGTGAGGCTGTGGTCTCTGCTGAACTGTGACTCAGTTCTGAGTGTGCACTGCAGGAGAGGGTGCACAAGAGCAAAAAAAATAAAGCATTGATAAAGGCCCTATTCCAAATCCTCTGTCAAGGTCCGTGGATTCTATTCTATTTCTGCTGTAACACATGCTGGCACCAGTATATAATATTTGTACTACCGTGGATAATATTTTGCTGAAAAATGTAATGGCCTATTCTACTTTTAGTGCCTTCAACAGCCTCCTGCAGTATATTTAAGTTAGGTGCTCTGATGCCTTATTCCAAATATTACCTTGAGTCCTTGAATCTATTTGCGTGGATTCATTTTTCATGAGAACGACTGTGCTGCTTTAGAAAACTTCTCCTTATTACTGTTTCAAAATATTTTCCAACTTGCAGAACATTATACATCCATGGTCATACGAAGTTGGATTTCACGGTCTGGCATATTGCAATTGAAAAAGCAGCACGTACAGATGGTAATGCCTTACAAGATCAGCAGCTCAGCAAAAATGACGTTCCTATTATAGTGAACAGCTGTATAGCATTTGTTACACAGTATGGTAAGTAGAGTAGAGATTTTATTCAATTCGTTGAACTCCTAGGATGATTCGTATAATACTTAAGAAGCATCTCTATCAGATTGCATTGAATTAGTTTATGTCCTACTGTACGTGAAACCCATAGTCTTTTATTAACCCTGTCACTGCTTTCAGCAGGTGCTTTGTGTGGTGGTAGTTTTTTTATGTGTTAGAGAGATACAGTGCAGTGTACCTAATTATAAGTGAATCTTTGGGAAATGCAACTTGAATGTGGCTGGCAATCCAGGCATCCCTTTTATAATTTTACGTTGTGCAGTTTGATTCACTGAATAGTTAAGCCCAACATTTAAGCTTATGGTAGGAAATCTGATGTATGCAGTTATGTAAGCTCTCTGCATCCCCTGCTGCACCTGGGTAGGTCAGCTGAGCCCAAGAAGTGAATAAAATCTACCAGGAAGAAAAAGAGATCTCCACAAACTGGGATTTCTGACTGTATTTTTAAAGCTACTGCTCTCTCTCTCTGACCTCTTTTACCCTGACAGAACTGCCGAAGGAGAACAGGGGCATCTATCCTCTACTAAAGTAAATTTCTCTGGAACAGTTCCCTGTAGAGGGTGTGTGCAAATTGCCTTCACCCTTTGTACCATCGTGTATGTCTATACTACCCACCGGATCGACGGGCAGCAATCAATCCAGCTGGAGTCAATTTATTGCATCTAGTCTATACATGATAAATTAACCCCTGAGCACTCTCCAGTCGACTCCTGCACTTCACTACTGTGAGAGGCAGAGGTGGAGTCGACGGGGGAGTGGCAGCAGTCGACTCATCGCCATGAAGACACCAGGGTGACTAGATCTAAGTCGACTTCAGCTAAAGTTGTGTAACTTAGATTGATCCCTTCCTCCCCAGTGTAGAGCAGGCCATTAATTAAGCCTAGTGTTCTGAAGTGCTATATACATATTAACCCTATAAAGACATGCTTCCAGAATATTACAGTGTCCATGGCCTCTGTCAGCATGGATTGGGTTTAATGAAGCATGCTCCATACATACATATTTTAACACTGATGGTTTGTCTAGCTGAATAACTTTTGTTTGGAATATGGTAACACTGTCTTATGGTAAACTCTGGTCTCCCAAGGTGTGGTGGTCTTGGCTGACATCAAGAACAATTGTTTGCTCAATTCTTTTTGATTCATTTGCAAGCTGAAGAATTTTTATAAATAACATTTTATTCCCTCAAGCATCGTAGTCTAGTTGTATCTGTTAAAGTGTTACTGAAGCAAGGGAAGTGTGATGCTGTAGTTATGAAGAGGAAAGGAAGGTTAGGCTAACCCCTTGTTTTTAGCCATTTTTAATGTCCCTTTCAAAAATTAGCCTCAGGGTTAAAATGCTGGCTCTCAGCTCAGAGGTATATGCTGTTCTTTTTAATGGGATGAGTATGATAATAATTAGTATTCTGAGTGTGGAAGAAATATAGTATACTCAGCTGAGATACTTATCAGATGCTTATTTTTTGCTAGCATAGTGGTTTGTACTTAAAACATGCCTGAAAAAGGAACAAATTGCCGTACATGAATTTACCAGGCCCCACAGCCAAGGTTAACAATGCAGAACCACTATCAGATGATAGTGATTTTAGGTAACACAGTAGAGGTGAGTGTGAAGGAGAATATAAGCTGGTGATTTTCATGGATTTTGACAGAGTTCCCCTCCATACATAAAGGATGCCATGGAGGAAAGCAGGGATGTGCTTGTCGGAAGCATGAACTAGCTGGCAGCAGAACTGGCATGGTTGGCAGCATTTTTAAGGAGAAGCAAGGGAAAAGCAGCTTCTACAAAGAGAGACAATTAAGTGACTACACACACAGTGCTGTCAAATGCACACAATTAACAAATTTAATATAAAAGGCTTTATTTATCTGTAGTAGTCGAAGGTGACATTCATAACACATTTTCAGGTAGGTTATAATTCAAATTGGCAGTGTCTCTTTAAGCTTCCAGTCCACCCCTGGGAACAGTGGAATTGCCAGCAGCTCTCTTGTGGTGCCGGTGTCTGGAACTTGTCCACCTGAAAATGAAAGCGAGAAACAGCAGTGCTGTCATTAAGGCTTGGAGAGTCAAACATCTCAGAACAATCACACACACTAAAATCAGACCTTTGGATGAGTCCTGAAGGGGATGGCACAATTGGTCACTGGGGGAGGGACAGAAGTGCAGATATGTTAAACCGGAAAGAAATCACTTTATATAAGAAGGCGGTATCCTTTCCTTTTATCACCTCTTTTATGATGATTATAAGAAGTCCACAAATGATTGTTGGAATTTATAACTTTAAACTCTTCCTGAAGTAGTGATCATAGAACAGTTTGTCGTTAATAAAAATCGACTAGGAAAGAGACCTATGTTAACTGTAGCTGGGTTTGGTGGTGCTGGTCAATGTTGTGTAAGGAATTATGTTTTGATTTTAAGATATTTGATTTTTCCCTTGTGTTTTCCCTCGATGTTTCCCTGTATTTAAGGTTTAGGTAGCAAAAATATCTACCTAAAAAATGGCGATTCTTCCCACGTGACTGAGCTGCTAGAGAGCTTCAAAAACAATGCAAGAAGTGTTAAACTGAGAGCTGGAACACATCAGCTGGAAGATGTGACTGATGTACTGAAATGTTTCCTGTCTCAAATAGATGATGCACTTCTCACTAAAGAGCTTTATCCATTTTGGATCTCTGCACTAGGTAATAAATACAGAGCAAAATAAAGAACAGTCTTGTTCATAGCTCAGACGTGATCTTTTAGGAAAAGAAGATGGAAATGTGAACTCATTACATTTGTAAAACAAAATGTATTTTGTATTTAATATATATATACACACAGAGCAAACATTAGATTATTGAATAATTGGTAAAAGGATTCTATATGTATTATTACAAAAATCACTTTGAGAAATTATGAATGAAACCCCAGCTCCACTGAAATCAGTAGAAATAGTATTAATAATGCTCTTTGCGTGGTACTCTTTGTCTACCGCTTGCAAATATACAATCTTATGTTGTGTTCCAGTAAGATATCCAGTTATTGACTAATCTTACTTAGCTTAGGAGGTGAGGTTTGCAAGTATCACACATGTACTGGAGAAAGTGGCATTGGAGTTCCAATAGAGGCCATGTATTTAGTAGGTGGTGCCTCTTCCTCTGAGTACGTACTGAACAGTGCTGGTGGTTAAAGGGCATGATACCAGAGATGCGATATTCCAAGGGTTGCCAAACTTACTGACACTCTGAGCCACATATGACAATCTTCAGACGTTCAGGAGCTGGGACATGTCTACCAGGACTTAGGGCTGAAGCCCCAAGACCGTCCTCCCTGCTAGGCAGAAACCAGAGGCAGCGTGTGAGGGGGCACATGGGGTCATGTGCCCTCCCAGATTTTTGCCAAGGTTTGCTGGCCCTGGTTGGTCTCATGGTGCCACTAGGCCCCCTCCCTGCAGGGCACCTACGTGAACGGGCAAGCTGGGAGCTATGCCTTGGGTAGAGCTGCTGCTTTTGCTGCTGCCTCTCCCCAAGGAGCAGAAGCCCCTTCCTGCAGCTCCCAGCTGTTTGCCGCTGCCTTGCCATGCAGAGCGAACACTTGGGAGCCACCTGGTAGGTGGAGAAGGGGGCTTAGGGAGGGTCCGGGAGCCACATTTCAACAGTAAAAGAGTTGCATGTGGCTCACAAGTCACAGTTTGGCCAACCTTGCCATATTCTGCATGAGATGCAAATCAAGCTCTTGACACCTGCAGTCATTAAAGATCCTTTGGCTTAATTAGTTCTATTGTGTGTGTATATCTATATGGATGTGTGTTACTAAATCTGTACTTGTGCTATTGAGTAATTTGTTACTTATATATGCCTCTCTTTAGGAAGTACAAATAAAATAAAACTTAAACATGAAAGAGGAGGGAGTGACTTCAACCTATCTCATAGAACTGGAAGGCCCTTGAAAGAAAGGTCATTGAGTCCAGTCCCCTGCCAAACTAGCAGGACCAAGTACTGTCCCCCTGACAGATATTTTGCCCCCGATCCCTAAGTGGCTCCCTCAGGGATTGAACTCACAACCTTGGGTTTAGCAGGCCAATGCTCAAACCACTGAGCTCTTCCTCCCTCACAACATAAACCCAACTTCAACTTATGTTAGAAACCTCAGGACATGTGTCTCCACCTCAGAGAGATTTGGATAAAGTCCATAGTCACATGTTAACTGGGTTTAAAATTAGAGTGTTTGATTGAAAGGTTTTTGGTGTTCCCCAAAAGATAGGAAACATATAAACATACATTTATCTACCTTGTAAACAGCGCTAACATTATATCTTCTGGTATAATTATAGGAGGTGAAGATTTCACTATTATGACCCTAACTTTTGTTGAGGTCAACCCTGAGGTTTATTGACCTTGGAGATAAATATTGACTGAGGTGAAAACAAATTGTTTACCTGTAGGGGGCAATAAATCTTCATATTGTTTACAAATGAAAGTGAGTAAATATAATTAAGAATTATGATAACATAAATATTGTCATCCTTTTTTGGTGGGTTTTTTTTTTTTTTAACTTTTGAAGTTTTTCCTCCCACGTGTGGTACTGGAATTTTAGATTACTTTCTGAAGAAAGATGGCCCAAGTGGTCACATTGCTATCGTTCGACTTGCAGGAGAGAGATTGTTTCTTTTTCTGCCACAGATTTCCTGTGTGACCTTGGCAAAGTAGCGTAGTCTTTCTGTGCCTCAGTGCCCCATCTGCAAAATGGGGGTAATAGCACTTTGCTACCTCACAGGAATGTTGTTAAATACATTAAAGATTGTGAGCTGCTTAGGTACTATAGTAATGAAGCACATAAGATTGATACCACTGTAGTTCACTTACATGGCACAATCTTATTAACTATAAATATGTCCAGTTTCTTTTTAAGAATAAAATATTGAAATAAAATGTATACAACAGCATTAATTGCTCTCCAATTCTTCAAAAGATAAAGCTAAATATAGAAGTTGGCCATTTGAGAAAGGGAAAGATAGCATCAGTAACTTAGCCTTAGTCTACATTGGAGGCAAAGTGGATCAATCTAAGTTACACAACTTCAGCTCCGTGAATAATGTAGCTGAAGTTGACGTACTTAGATCTACTCACCATGACATCTTCATTGTGGTGAGTCAACTGAAGTGTGGGACTGAAGCGTGAACTGAAGCGTGGGACTGAATTTTGAAACTTAGATTGCTCTCATCAAGTTGGCAGTCAGAAAAAGTTTCATGAGCAACATTTTTTTTTTTTCAGGGAAGGTCCATAATGAAGTCTCATTGACTTACATCCTGACTAGTGCATGTGACTAGAACTCTGTTCCAGCTTTTGCAGCAGAGACTTGTGTTGTAGTTAAATATTACCAGAAGTACTTGTGTGATAGTTACAAATAATTGTAAGTAGGAGACGATAGATATACAAGGCATATGTAGATCAGAAATTTGAATCCGTTTTTTATATTGTCCAAGTAGTGAAAAACCATAATACACCATGTTGCTGAACACTTAATGGAGATGGTTAGTCATTAACTGGAGAGAACAGAAAATTTGCAAAACAAAATTTGAGGGAGAAACAAAGAAGAAGGGAAGAAAAGCATCATACAAGTTAATGGCTTTATTCCTGGATCTGGCAAGGAATAAAGGCAAGGTAGGCAGCAGGTTCAGCCTTGGGCACAACGTAAACTAGAGAGTCAAGGTAGATGCAGGGTAGAGATCAATGTATAACACACTGGACTCAGGAGATTAGACTCAATCACTGCCTCTTCCACTGACACACTGTGTGATCACGGGCAAGTAACTTCACCTCATTGAGCCTTTGCTTCTCATTTCACCATTCATCTCTCTCATCTATTTAGATTGTAAACTGTTTGGAGCACTGTGTATTTTAATCCCAGTTGAGGCTTCTACTTACTACTATAATATAAATAATAATAAAGTGTAAAAAAAAGGCATATTCTCTCCAAACCAAAGCAATTTACAAATTACAGACACATGCACTCTCTACATATTAAGGTGTTCTTTGATTAAAACAGTATGTTGCTTTCTGGAGAATTCTGCTAAAAATGTTTCTTGAATACAGATTTTACAGTACATAGCATCATTATAATTGATACTGTTTTCCTTCAAATACTGTACAATAACGAACAGCACTGATAGCAAAAGCAGGCTGATTGGCTGAATTGTATTTTTAAATGACTAGATGTTGCCATTGTAGTGAGTCAGTATTGTTCTTGTTTTGGAACATGCATTGTGGTGAATGTCCAGTGACTTTCTGTGTCCTCCTCCATTAGATACACAGAATGAAAAGGAACGAGTGAAGAAGTATGGAAATTTTATTCAGAGCCTTCCACCAGTCAATAGAGCAACTTTGGCAGCTTTAGTTGAACACCTTTACAGGTCAGTGTGTCAGTAGATTGACTCAGGTTTCATACCATAGTAGAGAACAATACGTATTTTCTACTTCACTGGCATGACTGAAATGTCATTAACACTTCATATATCACTAAGTACCATTCAGAGCTATTCAAGTAGTCATGGCTAATTTTACTGATCCATAAATAGGATTAATAGGATTTGCATTAATTAGTAATCTATAAAATTTATTTTTTCTCATATTTTAATTTTAGCAATAGATACCAACACACTTTACAGAACAGTCTTGCACTGGCAGGAAACTGCAGATGTATAGTGAATTTTAAATGAGTCTATTAAGACCATCCTACCTGAATCTGTCATCCTCCAAAAGAGAGAGGGCAGAAGGACCTAGGGAGTTTAAAGCGATTTTTAAAAGCCCTTTCTCATAAGCTCCATCATGCGTAGCAGTTCCTGAGAAGAGAAGGTGCCGAGGGAGAGTCTAATATGTAAGATGGCTTTAAGAATTAATTTTCCTAGCTATGTTTCATTACTTTTTAATTTTGCAAGTGTAACAGTCCTGGGAAGTATTTGAAACTGTAGCCCTGAAGCACACAGCAAAATCCATATCTCTTTGTAAGACAGAGTAAGCTGTGAAGAGGGTATCAGAATTGTACCGCTTGGATGCTCCTGCGCAAGTCAGGCTGAATTAAATGGATCAGTGTTAATTGTTGTTAAATAGGTTTTGGGGGGTTTTTTTGGGGGGAAGGAGGAGTTCGTAGTTTCAACTGAAAACGTTCCACTAGTATTTGTGTAAACTAGCTGAATATCTGAAGTGGAGATATCTGGAATGCCTGCTTCAGTACAATATGCTTATTTGAGGAATAAAGGTATAATGGGTTGTCCTTGATTCTTATTTATACTGATGGAGTAATATAAGTCTTTAGTGATAATTCTTCATTTTTCTTCAAGTGATGGTCCCTATTTGTATTGCATTGTGGGTTATGCATGCGCACCGTGCTCCCGCCATGCTGGAGAATTTGAAAGCAGTGTCTGCTGGTCTGTGCATGTGCCCTGGCTCACCTCCTGCCCATAATGGAGGGGATAACGGTCAGGGAAGACCAACTACCTCTCCAGTTCCTTCTCAGTGCCTCCACATGGTCTAGGTCCGATCCTTTAGTGTCCTCAGCTGTGGGTCTGTTCTACAAAATAAAACTTTTCAAACTAGATTATTCTTAACAGTTTTAATAGTTTTTGCTGTTTAGTATTAGATTAGATTCCCAGGGGGACCTTTCTGCTGCCTTGTTCCCTGTTGGGAACTAGACTATGCCAGGACTCCAGGCTTCAAACTCTGTGCTTCCTAGTCATTATGCTTCTCGATCAGCAGTGACCACCACTGTAGTTTGTACTTCCGTGGGGAATCTCTCATTGAGGTGCAGTGCAGTATCTGCTGATTGTTCCCCAGCTGTATCCGAGAAAGGTGTGAACTTAATCTCCACAAATATTTTATGGAGGGCCCAGTCAGGGGAGCATCCCTATACATTGGCCTGATTCAGCAAGAAGTCTGCCTCCGCATCAAGGAGTGATAGAACCATGTCTCCCCTCAAGACCAAAGGAGAGGGTTTTACTCCACCTACTTCTTGGTATCCAAAAAGGAGGACAGTTGGAAACCAGTCCTTGACCTCTGCCATCTCAACTTTTTGATTCTGTCACAGGGCAGAGAGGTCAAACCCTCTGATGCCCTGCTAAAGACCCTTCTTCCCTCTGCTTCCCTGCAGTGTGACTGGGCTAAGGGGCCAGAACCCCCAGCAGGGAGTCCAGCTGAAGGCCCTCTTTAGTGCAGGCTCAGTGTAGTCTACTGAGCCAAATGGAACCAGCTGGATTGATGACTGAGGAGGAATATAAATGCAGGAATTAGTTTGGGGAAGTTCTGTGGCCTGTGTTATACAGGAGTGTTCTAAATGGATTTTACTCTCCTTCAAACAGGGTACAGAAATGTTCAGAAATCAATCATATGAGCCCTCACAATCTAGCCATGGTGTTTTCATCATGCTTATTTCAAACTAAAGGGCATACCAGTGAAGAAGTGAATGTAATTGAAGATCTAATTAAAAATTACGTACAACTCTTTGATGTAAGTACCCTACATAATGTAGTGACCTAAGTGCTCTGGTAGTAGAATTTTATAAAATATCTGAAAATCTCCATGCATTTCATGATCTTGCACAATGATGTTGTCTTCATAAATGTTTTTTGTGCAATATTGGTTACACTGCTGCAAAGTGTGCAGGATTCTCTCATGCTTTAGCTCTGTGGCCTTTGCTTTTTATTTGGCTGCTTTTAAACATTAATTCTAAACTATCTAGACTGAAGAGAAAAAATTGTGTTTCTAGAGTTGCTGTGAATCAGTCTTTTCCAAATGAGTGCACACAACTCTTCTCACTGGCATGAAGATGGCATAGGCTTTAGCAAATTCCAAGAGTGTGATCTTTGAAAGTGGTATGTTTGTTCACCGATTGTGGCTCTTGTGTTGCAGCTAAGGTATGATCGTGTTTTCCCAGCCTTTTGACTCAGCTAATGATGAGCACTTCAGAGAGATACTGTTTTCTTCCAAAGCGCTTTGCAGAAGCACTGAATCCAACTGAATTTATTCATTACTAGTGACTAATCTTCGTGACCCATTATGCAGCATTCTTTTTTATCTTGGGTCACAGAGGAAATGTGCTGATATTATAAACAGCTCAGTGGTATGATGGATTTTATGGAACAATGCGCTCTTTAGATTTACATTTGATAAAAATTGGTGCTTCCTGTTTGATATTGGGAAAAATCTCTGTCAGATAAAAATCATTGCAAGTGTAATCAGTCCTATGAGTATAATGACCCTACTTGATTTTCTTAGTGGTGCTAACTATCATAAAGAATCCACTAAGGATGATAAAGTGTTATGTTCATTTCTTTCTAACTTACCTGAATATCTATTTTTAACAGATAAATGATGATCAGGTCAAACAAATGGATACAGAGAACAGCTTTATTACTAAGTGGAAAGACACTCAAGTAAGTGGTGAAAATCAAGTGAGGAGTGATTTTAACAAAAGAATATTTAGTTGTCATGTAGCAGATTTGTATTTTATTTGTGGTGATTTGCATAATGTACCATTTCAAAAAGAGACCTAAAATAGCTGTATCTATGCAGCATTGTTCCCATGAAATTATGATCTAACACATAATGGGACTATATTTTTATCTATGTGTTTAACTCACATTTCAACTTTAGATGTACAGTTGAGCCCTGCAATACCGCGCCCGCGATAGCGCGAATCTGCTTACAGCAGGGGGTGCGCGGGGCTCCTGACGGCAGCAGCGGGTGGCGCTTTGATGTGGCGCAACCTTACAATAACGCAACCCCTCATTTACCGTGGTCGATATTTTTGGACCCTGATCGTCGTCATATTGCGGGATTCCACTGTATTTCGTTTCATATGAATTATAAACTGAATGAAGTAGTGATCGCCATTGTCAAACATTTTGAGCTCCTGTCTTTAGGATAGAATTATCGGTATGTATTGGAGTTATAAAATAGGCTTATCAATAGATAATGGCATGGTGTGAGCCTGAGCACTTCTGATGATCTTAGTGTTCAAATAGAACACACAAAAAAGAGGCTGTTTTAGTGCAGGGAGGCATCAAACCATAATGTTTATTTTATTTTATTTTTAAAAAAAACCACTTTGAATTGCTCTGTGAAGTTATTAGGAAGCCGTTGCATGAGTAGACTCTCTGGAAGAAGAACTGTTAAGTAGGCTGACCATATTTCCTTTAGACAAAAACGGGACATTGGGAGGGCAAAAACGGGACAGGGTGTGTGTGTGGGGGGGGAGGCATGGCCCCACCTGGGCCCCCCAGCACCGGGTGGGGGGGAGGCAGAGGGGGGTCGGGGGGGATGGATGGAGGAATAAGCAGAACAGGGATGGGGGATGAAGAGGATGGAGGGAGAGAGAGAGAAGGGGGGATGAGGTATGATGGAGGGGACGGAGGGAGAGAAGGCATGAAGGTGAGAAGGGAGAGGATGGATGGATGAGAGAAGAGACGGGGGTAGGGAGCAGGAGGGATGGAGGAGGCAAGGGACAGCGAGAAGGAGGGATGGAGAGAAGGGAGATGGAAGAGGAGGCAGTGGACAGAGGGAGAGAGGGAAGGGAGGGATGGAGAAGGGGGATAGGAGGAAGAGAGGGATGGAGGGATAGAGAGAAGGGAGGAAGGAAGGGATGGAGGGATGGAGAAGGGGATAGAGAGAAGGGATGGAGGGAGCGAGAGGAGGCAGCGGACGGAGGGAGAGAGCAGGGAGGAAGGGAGGGATGGAGAAGGGGGATGGAGAGAAGGGAGGGATGGAGAGAAGGAGGGAAGGAGGAATAGAGAGGAGGAGGCGGCAGTGGGCGGCGGGCTGGAGGAGGCGGCAGATCGGAGCTGTCCGGAGCTGCAGCCGGGGGTCGAGCGCGCCGGCGGGGGGGCTGCCGGCCGGGTTTTATGACTCATAATCACATAAATTCAGTTATGTGATTATGAGTCATAAACGTCCGGCCGGCAGCGGGCTGACGCTGACGGCGGAGCAGAGCGATCTGGAGCCGCAGCCGGGGGCTGAGCGCACCGGTGGCGGCGGGGGGGGGGGGGGGCGGACGTTTTATGACTCCACGTTTTATGAGTCCTGCCCCAAAAATGGGACAAAATTGATATTTTGGACAAAAAGACGGGACGGTTAAAAAACATTAAAAAAACGGGACTGTCCCGTTCAAAATGGGACGTATGGTCAGCCTACTGTTAAGTGAGTAGCTCCATGCTTCATTACCTAAAGTTTGAGTAGTTTTCATGTGTGGTCCCACTTAGAACACATGGCGGTGATTCTAAGACAGGAGCTGAACCTTGGGAAGCTGTTGATCAGGTGGGCAGCTGAATTAACCATGGCAAAAGGAAACCTGTGGAACTTGTGATCTATGTAGGAGATCTGAAATAAGATTGGGGAGAAGCCCTGGGAATTTAGTAGGGCTACAAGAGTTAATGTGAGGGAGACGCATCAAACTATGAGTCAATATTGGTGGCTGCCCCTCTCGGTTATGCGTGTGGTATAACACGTAAATCTTAAAGTACCTTAATTCATCAGTAAAAGTAACTGTGCTATGGTGCTAATGGAAGTCACATGTTCCATGATTCTCTGTATTCCTGCTGAGCTATATTACTTTGTCTCCTCCCCTCCGCCATGGATGTCAAATTTCATTGCCCTGGGGAAAGGTGCTGTCCTATGGCCCTTTTGTGGATGTCCATATGTGAAACTTGAATGCCTCTCTCTTGGTGTGTGTGTGTGAGAAAGAGAGAAAATTCAGTCTCGTTTGAAGATTGTGTTGCCACTGGCCTCATTCATACTATGTGTGCACCTGACTTGCCAGTGCAAAGGGGACTTCAGTAGTTGCTAGGAAGAAGCCTTGTGAGAAGCCTGGATTGTGTTTCTGACTATTTGCCACAAATTCTGCTGTATTCATAATCAGACTGTTACATCACTTCATTTTATAGCTCCTGGCTTGAGTCTCATCAAACTATCAATAGCTGAGTTTAAATTCTTCTAACAAAAAGCACTTTCATTTCAACCTTAACACAAACAAACATATTCAACCAGAAATGTCCGGCTCTTAGCTAAAGAGTGATGATTTGTGGTGAAATGTGATATTTAGACTTTTGAAAGTAGTAACGACAATGTTTCCATTTAATTATGTATTCAACAGTGTATTTCTCTTCCTTTTTATTTATTTTAAAGAACATTTGAGTCACTTTTCATATTTGTGTGAAATTTCATAGTTTCTGTGTATGCATAGAAATAACTTACAGTAACCTACACAAAACCTCGCTGTTTTTAAAGAAATACCCTTCTAGAATGGTCATATTCTATTTTTAAATTCACAGACAGTATTCATTTCCAAAATTTTATGTAAAAGGGAAGCTACTGCCCAGAGATTATATTTACTATAGTCTAAGGAAATAAATGATTTTTTTATGCATTTAAATGAACCTGTCCAGATGTCATTTTTAAAATCTGTTTTTCCTTCCATTGCTCCTTTTAATGGAAAAAAAGAACTCCAAAAAAGTGCTAAGGATGAGTAATAAAAACTACCAAATTTGCATGGGGCCCCACTTGGGGTAAAGTGTCTAGATGTTGATTTTCTGTAGATATTGTCACATTGCTGTTTAATATTCAGTGTGACTGGAGATGTATCTCAGTAAGTGCATGTCATCTTTCTGCAGTGCCATCTCTGCGAATTCCTGATGTACTGTACAGCTCCAACACATCTGTGATTTCATCTTTACTCCATCTAGCTCTGCTTTGTACTGTACTTCATGCAGCATTCTTACTTGTATGTATTTAGTTACTCCAAAGAGAAACTGTTGTGGAATGTAGACTTTGTTCTAAGTAAAAAAAAGGTCTGCTTTTCAGGAAGTATTTATTTCAGTTTCCCCTTCCACAGATAAATGGGAAAATGTATCAACAATATCTGTGTTTTGGCAAATCTCACTCTGGAAAGAAATAGATTTTTTTTTTTAAGGATAGGTTCTTACAGTAAATAACTGCTTCTCTTTCCACTCTCTCCAGAAAGTACTTTATTATGCAAGTCTGGGCAAGTAGAATTTTGAGTCCTCTTATTCACTGCTTGTGGGTGAAATGGATGAGCGCTATAAGTTTGTTTTGTGCCTTTATCATTTAATATAGTGTACTCAGACTGTTGTAGTTTTGAATGGCTTGATGGCATATATTGTACAAAATGTGATCTTCTCTCAGTGATTTGCAAGCAGTACAGATGAACTTAGCTTAAAGCAGTTGTTGCTGTTAAAGTTCTTCTCTTGATTTCTAGGAAAACAAATTGTAACATTTCATAGAATTACGTTGGCCATTTGGGGAAATAATATTTGCTATGCAGGTTTTCACTATCCAATGTAAAAAATATGAATAGAGCTGCAGTGTTTAATCAAGTCACTGTCAACATTGTATACACAAAACTTTAATGTACTGAGTTTGAGTCACAAAAACCGAGCAACACTCAAGGTTGATTTTCAAAGTAATAATCACTGAGTGGAAAGTCATTTCATACCGGTGACTGGCTAGGAAAGTCAACATACCTTAACTCAGGTAGTCATTAAGAGCATGGAAGTGCTTGCTGCAGGGGTGGTGGCGGTTTCTGTTAACATTATAAAAATGTAAAGGAAAAATAATTACCGTTTCAATGGTTGAGAAGATAAAGTTGAACTGCATATTGCTGTGGATACGGTGTTCTTATTACTGTGCCAGTCTTTTCCTTGCAGTTAAGAGACCTGTGTGGTAGAGAACAGGAAAGTAGAATGACATTGCCTCTGTGCTACTAGGATGATAAAGATGACTCACCTGCAATATTTAGCAGACTGAGAATTTGACTGGTAAGAGATTCTTAAACAAAGGTGGGGCTAATAGCCCTATTCTCCAGAATAGTCAAACTCGCCACCATAGAAATATCGTTCAAAACTTTCTCCAATCTCATTTATATTTTCTAAAAATAACTATTTATAGAGGAGAAACTACTTAAAATGAAATACATAGTATATTTATTATTCATGGTTAATAGACACCAAGCTGCTACAACTTTTTTTTATTTTGGTTAAAAATATTGTACAAAGTAAGGCCTGATCCTACCATATGTATGTGGAAGTTTAAACTCAGGAAAGAAGTGCACAACCTTTAACTTTGTTTCCCACCTGCATGAAGTTGGGCATCCCCACTTGAAAATACTCTGTCCTCTCGTTCTTTGTAAAACACAGACTACAAACACTCACTAATGGCTGATTTTACATTTTATTGCTTCATTTTGAAAGCTTGACTGTGAGGATTTTTGTTTTTAAGATCAGTTTAAATAAATCTGAAAATGTGTGTGTCCCAGGAGTTAATTTGGGTTTGAGTTTGGAGTTGTTCTGAGCAGGAAATTCTTGTGAAATAAAGTAATGTATCCCTGCCCCTTTCTCCTTTACCAGCGCTGTTCTTACGTTTGGTTTTAGGAAGGTAGGAAATAACCTGATACTGTGTTAAAATGTCAGGAGTGCTCTTATGGTCTCTAGAGGTAACAAAGAGTCCTGTGGCACCTTAAAGACTAACTAAAGTATTGAAGCTTTCGTGGGCTAATACCCATTTCGTCAGATGCAAGCAGTGGAAGTGTCCAGGGGCAGGTATAGATAAGTAGGCAAGAACCAGGTAGGAGGTAACAAGGTTAGTCCAATCAGCCTGAACCTTATGGTCTCTGTGGCCAAGCAACAACTGAGTCCTGTGGAACTACTGCTAGAGATAGCACGCTACAAATAGAAGCATAGCCATGGTAGCATGGGAGCAGCAAACAGCAGCATGGATTATCTGCCCTGCATACTTTACATCTGTGAAGTTGTATTAGCTGTAAGTTTTCTCTTTTCTTTATTAAACCTTTTTTGTTATAAAAAGTGGTTATTCCCTTAAAGTTGTCCTAGCTTTGGATTAGGCAGACTCACAGTTACCGTGTTTCCCCGAAAATAAGACCGTGTCTTATATTAATTTTTGCTCCCAAAATTACATTACATTATATTACAGCGAGAGGCAAAACTGGAAGTACGTCTTATTTTCGGGGGATGTCTTACTTTCGGGGAAACAGGGTAGTGGGCTGGGAGCTGCTCTCTCTCTCTCTCTCTCTCTCTCTCTGGCTGGAGAGGGAAGGGTGGAGCAGTGTCTGAGGTCCCGATCTCTCAGGAAGAGGGAGGGGAAGTTTGGGGTATTCATGTGCCCCTCTCCAGGGTCTTGGAGATTCACATGAATGGTGGCAGCGTGGTTCCCATTTCCCAACTGGTAGAGTGTGGGTTTTGGGGTGGAAAATACTTAACTTAGGCTGGGAAAGCAGCTTATAGTTAAGGGGTCATAGAAGAGACCCCCCTCTGTTTAGAGTGGGGGGAGGTTTTCTCTTCACAACATGTAAGTGTGTGTGATGTTACAGCATGATTGTGTGTCTGTGTCTCAGAATTGTGACCCAAATTCTGCCCCTTTAAATTGCATATGACTATCTTCTTAAAAGTGTAGGTTCTGCATATATCCTCAGTATTTAAATCACTTGATGTTTTTTCTTTGGAACAATGAAATGTGTCGTCCACTATATAGATGGTTTTATGGTTATGAATGAGCATGCCAGATTCCTATGGAGAATTCTCTCCGTTCATTACAAGGTTTTTTTGGAGTTTTTGTATATTCCACTTGGCGGTCATTAAATTCTGTTTTCATCTTACTTCCATAATCATTGCAAATGCTATTAATGATCATCAATTATTTTTTTTAAAAAAATCTTAATTTTCTCTTAAAACTTTGAGTTTTGGAACAGTGAATTTCACAAAACGTTGCATGTAGAAATATTTCCCTTAGTATTTCTGTATATTTACCTGCCATTATTTTCACTGGGTGACCTTTTGTCCATTTTGTCAACATGACCACTTACTAAAGTCATACATATTTCTAAAATATATCCCCATACAAGATTACATAGGTACCATTAAAATTGACAGAGCATCAGTCTTTACCATTATCAGGAATTAGCAGTATTCACCGTACTTTCCATTGCAAACAACACACACATCTCAGTTAATGTAACTACTGAAGGTGATAAATATCCTATTTTTATTGGTGTCCTTTTTTCATATTAAAGTTTGTCCCCCATTCTCCCACCATCACTCCCAAAAGACTTCCTATGATTAAGGCTATGATTTAGTCATGGGTATTTTTAGTAAAAGTCACAACCAGGTCACAGGCAATAAACAAAAATTCATGGCCCGTGGCCTGTCCATGTTTTATACTATAAATACCCTTGACTAACTCTTGAGGGGAGAGAGGGAGTCGCTGCTGGGGAAAAGGGGGGCAGGGCCAGTGGCTGCTCCAGCAGCCCCAGGGAACACTGTCCGGGGCCACCCAAGCAGTGTCCGGTGCAGCTGACCCCTTAGTTGGCTGTTTGGACGGACCTGGGGACAGCCTCGCTGACTGCTGCAAAAGTCACGGAGGTCATGGAAATTCCATATTTTCTGCAACCTTCATGACAGAAATGGAGCCCTATGATTGATTAGAGGGAGCAGAATGGCTTCTCGCAGAGCCAGGGCCTGATGCTTTCTGCAGCCTAGAAAATGGAAGAAAGTTTATGTGTTGGTACGACTCTATTATTGCTGTGATATAATGATTGCATTTTCCCAATTATGAAAAAAGCTATATAGATTTTAATGCATTTTAAATTTTGTAAATGATGTGTTCTGTTTTAGGTTTCCCAAGCCGGAGATTTGTTAATTGAAGTTTATGTGGAAAGAAAAGAGCCAGACTGTAGCATTATAATCAGGGTTAGTATGTAAAAGTGGTATAAACTTGTTGATAAACTTTTTTTAAAAATTAATTTAAACAAATTTGTTTTCTTTATATTAGTTTTAGCATGTTTATTGTTACATTTGTGTTTATTAGCTCATGTCTTTTCCCATCTTTATTTTTTTTACATTCAAGCTGTGGCTTAATTAGAATCCATAGCTAGTATTGCTCTTGTAATTTTAAGCAGAAGGCTATGGCATAATTTTAAAGCAGACACATCCCCTATCAGTTTTAGGGTTGGGTACTGCAGTATTGGTGCTCACAGCGACACCACTGTCCTGCTGCAGTAGATAGGAACACTAACAATTGCCTAGTGATTTCTGCAGTTTATTTATCAGCACAAGGTCATTTAGAAGGCCTTCCTCCTGATGTCTCTTTCTGCCAGAGGCTGTCTGCCTTGCTTAGGTGCTGAGAAGCCTAACCTCACTACTCACTATAATTGAGATTTCCAGCCTCGAGTCTAATAGCACTCCTGAAAAGTACTGGGCTCTAAGCAGTACTGCTCTAATGTTCAAAATTAAAGGACAACATTAAATTTCTGCAATAATGAAGGGTGCATATGACTAGAAAAACAATTTTACCAAGATACTGATTAACCTTGTTAAGGTTGTCTAGTTCCATTTCATTATCATTTTATACTGCATGGGACATATGAACCAAAAAAACCTGAATTTCTCTCTCTCTTTTTTTTTTTTTAAATTAACAAATTGGCTGGGATGGGAGAGGGGGGAGGGAGAACTCTACCAAAAAAAGTGTTTCTGTAGTAATTGTTATATTTCAGTTCATAGCACACTCTTTCTTTCTGTTTCACATGGAACTGAGCTGTAGTGCTTTAATATTTGGGAAGGAAGAGGGTGTAGATAAAGGGAAAAGTTTGCAGTCAGTTTTTAGCTGGATAGCTTCCAATCTGATGCAACAAAGTTGATGGAAATGTACTGGCCAGCAATATGAGAAATAATTATAGGATTGAAAACTTGGCATTTCTGTGATTGTGCATAAAAAAAAAGTTGAACTGTTTTTACATCACAAAAATATAAATTGTCTGCACATAAGAAGATCAAGTCATCTCTCTCCTACCAGCCATCTCCACCCTCTGACAAACAGAGGCTAGGGACACCATTCCTTACCCATCCTGGCTAATAGCCATTAATGGACTTAACCTCCATGAATTTATCCAGTTCTCTTTTAAACCCTGTTACAGTTCTAGCTTTCACAACCTCCTCAGGCAAGGAGTTCCCTTGTGCTGTGTGAAAAAGAATTTCCTTTTATTTGTTTTAAACCTGCTGCCCATTAATTTCATTTGGTGACCCCTAGTTCTTATATTATGGGAACAAGTAAGTAACTTTTCCTTATTCAGTTTCTCCATACCACTCATGATTTTATATACCTTTATCATATTCCTCCTTAGTCCCCTCTTTTCCAAGCTGAAAAGTCCTAGCCTCCTTAATCTCTCCTCATATGCAACCCATTCCAAACCCCTAATCATTTTAGTTGCCCTTCTCTGAACCTTTTCTAATGCCAGTATATCCTTTTTGAAATGAGAAGACTACATCTGTACGCAGCATTCAAGATGTGGGCATACCATGGATTTATATAAGGGCGATAAGATATTCTCCATCTTTATTCACTATCCCTTTTTAAATGATTCCTAACATCCTGTTTTTTGACTGTGGCTGCACACTGCATGGGCATCTTTAGGGAACTATCCATGATGATCTCTTTCCTGAGTAGGTTAGCTAAATTAGCCCCCATCATATTGTATGTCTAGTTGGGGTTATTTTTTCCCCCCAAAGTGCATTACTTAATATTTATCCACAAGTCAGAAACCATTGGTACTTCAGAAACTATTTATTAAATTCTAAACTGCTCCAATCTCTATCACAGGTATCGCCTTTGACAGAGGCAGAAGAATTAACTAATGATGTATTAGGAATAAAAAACATCATTCCCAACAAGGATGAGATCTGGGGTGCTTTTGAAGTGATTGAAAATGGAGAGCTAGGTTAGTGACTTTTTTTCCCCCAAAAAAATATTTGTTTTCTCTCTTACCACATTATTATTGGTTTCTGTTGGAAAGTTAACCAAATCAAAACTCCATAGTTCTACTTCGAGTGATGGTCCCTACATGTTTTCCATACATAGGTGCACATGTGCACCAGTCACCTGAGTTTGGAAGTCACCTGAGTCCGGACGTTTTCCTTAGCAGTTTCCCCTTGTGCTCAGAGATGAGGCTATAATATTTCAGGCGGGTCGATGCCTCTCCGTGTTACTGCCAGTTCCATATTACTGCCATATGGCCTTAGTCAGAACCCCTGTTCTTTCATGCTCTTAGCCTTTGCTATGACAGTGACTTCTGTCCATTTGTAAATATAGATGGTGGGGTTAGTGGAAAGAGATAAAAGCAAAGAAGCAGATAAACTAGGTTGTGAAGTACTTTGGCTGCAATTAGGAGTATAGTGTTGTCCTGAAAGGTTGACTGAACTAGTGACGGAGGAGGAGGTGTAAAACCATGTTTAGGGGGAGACCCTACAAGCCCTATGTATGATAGGGGCCCCGGGGAAGCCAATAAAAGCCAGAGTTTCACAAAGGTCAGAGAGGTAACAATAAATAGGGGGGAAACTAACTAAACACAAAAGATCCAATTTGGTGTCTCAGTTCAGTCAGTAGAAGCCTATATGTTTCTATTGTTTGAAAGTCTGCCTGAGGAACCTACTGGTACAAGCAGCTTGTAATCCCTACTCCTCAGAGTTGAGGGGGGACCTGTGCAACATAAGAAGAGGGTAAATTATTGGAGGTGAGGGATGAGATTAGTAAACCCAGGAGAGGCACTTGTTCAGCGGAGATTCTGCAGAGTCCTGGCCAAACTTAAAAAGCAGCTCTTCCCAAGGTTGAAACTAAAGGATAACAGAGAAAAGTTATCATGCATGAAATACTGTCCCTCATGTAGTAAGTACAAAAATAGCTAATCTTTAAATAACAGAAGAGAGGAGGAAAGGGAAAGGAGAGCAGAAGGGAAGTGTCACATTTCTTTTGGCTTTTATATAATTTCAGATAAAAAAAATTAAGATGCCCCCAAAATTAATGTGATGAGACTTGAAAAAAAGGCAACTTTATATTAATTTATGTGCTACAGAGTACTGCAGTCTACAGAAGAGGCAAATTTGATATATTGCCCATGCAAACTAATATAAAATTGTATAACATGTGCCAGGAGATACAGAGAAGTAATGCCAAAATATCTTGATTCTAGATAGGTGCAGACATAAACATCCAACTCAAACTAAATAGAAGAACATTTTATTGAAAAAATAACAATGGGTATAGAGAGATGCTTCAGATCACGATGGATTGCCTTTCTCACTGATATACTTCAGCTAAACACGGGTTATTTTGCTCAATACAGTGGTAACTGGGCGACCTGTAAAGGTCTGTGGGATACAGGAGGTTATGTCTAATGATTCCTTCTGGCCTTAAACTCATGAAAGCTAGTCTGCCACAAATTTAACTGTGGCCTAATCCTGTTATAGGTGTAGGTGGGTACTCAGTGCCTCCCAGGATCAGTCCTTGTTTTAGGAGTTCACAACACAGCTCCAGATAAGGCCTAACCCATTAATCTTCCATTCAAATTAATGGAAAGACTCCCATAATGACCTCAAGGGCTCTTATCTCATAATCTTCACTTCTCTAATTCTTTTCCTGAAATATATATAAAATGAATTGGGCTAATATATATAATACTACAGCGAAGACACACTTTACTCCTGGACCCAAATTGGGGAGATAAGAACCAACAAACTGTATTTTGTCTCTTCCAAGTTGCCATTGTTAATGTTATTATTTCATACATTTGTTTGACATACTGTGGACTATGCAGTCCCTGTCCCAAGGAACTAGTCTAAAAGACACAATAAGAGATAAGTTTTGTTTGTTTTGCTTCAAATCATACCAATGACCACAACTTCTCTCAGACACATGCATACGGAAGATAAACTATTTTTAGCATGTATCATTGTACTTGTCTATTGGCACGTGTCCGCGGTATTGGGAGATTCAGTTCATTAGAGTCTACCCTGCAATCTCTGGGGAGCTGCACTTTTTGGTATATTATCAAACAATTTCTTTGGCACCATGCTGAAAATGAGCCCTCACAAGTCAAGGAAATTAACATCTTGTATTATCTGGAATGTAATTTCCTTCTCATTTATTGCTATTTCAGACCAAAATAATGTGTTCTGGATATTTACCAGCAAATGCATAATGACCTTAGTAACAGGATAATTGGAAATATATGTTGACCATTTGATGATAGAAATACTGAAATTACAATATTAAAAATCAACTAAATTATTTACATATAGAACAGTTGAAATAATTGGTAAAATTATCTGGCCTTTTGCAGAGAACTCTTAGTACCATATGCTATTATCAAATAGCATCTCTGTTATTTTTTAATATATTTGTGTGATGGATAACTTATAAAGGAGGTATTTTGTCAGCAAAATAGCTAATGCATTTTAGCATGATGATTTGTGTACCATATAATACATTATGACAGACTATCTTAAATGTAGCTATAAATAAAAGAATAGGTGTTTACTTTGGGAGCATTTATATTCTAAGGAAAATGTGGTGATGTGCCAGGTTCATCCTGCCTTTTCTGTTTTGTTTTTGTTTTTTAAGTTTTGCTTTACGGTGGATTTTAACTCTTATACAAATGCAATGAATTGGTTTAATGTGATAACATATAAAGGACCACTTCACTTCTAAATCTCTTCCTTTTTACTGAAGAAAGTAGGGTTACTTCAATAAAAGTTCCCGTACAGGCACAGTTTTAAAGGGGCTATTGAATTATTGACCATAGAAGACTATTGCTAATCTGCCGCATAATTATCATTTCTGAACCATTCAAAAAAATCTTAATTACTGCATTAATATGCCTATAAGTAAATAATTTCTTATGCAAAGCTAAATTATGCCTCCCATTCCACTGTGCTAGTGAATAAAGGAGGTGCTATCATACCTCTCTCCCAGTGCGCCATAGTGCAAGAAAAGAGGTTCTACTAGTGCAGTTTGCAGTACTGACCATCCTCAAGGAAGTTACTGCAATGATGTGTCCATAGCATGTCTGGCTGCCTGTGCTTGCATAGAACTCTCTCTTGGTCTTTTCTTAGAAGGGGAAGCAAGACCTTCTAGGTTCCATGCTTCTCCCTCACTGTCTAGGAGGCGGAGTCCTTTTAGAGATACAGGGCTGAACTTTCTGTCCCCAACTGTGCGTGCTACTCAGCACCCAAGTTTCAAAATTTGTTCAATGCCCAATGTGCGCCCAACCAATTCTTCTGAAAATCTACCCACTTTTTTTGGTGTTTTAATTGTTACACATTGAGATTAATAATAAATTTAAGAAATGATACTGGGGGAAATGAACAAATGTTTATGAAAATGCCTTTCTCAAAACTTCTCAATATATTAACATATTTTCAAAAAGGCTCTTAAGTCACGTAGGCATTTTATTTAAAAAAAATACCTATATTGATCAGACACCCAGGATCATGGAAACTATCCATGCGAGGGAGCATATGAAGAATTTAAAATGGTAGGCCTCAGCTTTATTACTTTTAATATTAAGTGCTGACCTTCCTCTTTCCCAAAAACTACCAAGCATTGAATTGAGTCCAGTACAGGGCTAAATCACAACATACAATCAAAGAACGAAGCTTGCCCCCTCAGTTAAATCCCCACTACTGAATTCATAATTCAGCCAATTGCTGAATTGCACCCCCTTCACGCAAGAGGGAATGAAGGCACAGATGAAGGGAGCTCAGGCTGTTAAGACTTAGTCTCAGCGGTGAGGGGAGGGCTTCACCGGCTCTACAATTTCCTTCTGAGTCCCATGCTCAGATTTATCCCAGGATCTGGCCTCTTAAAGCCTCTTAGTCACACTGAAAAATATATGGAGATGTAACTATCTCATAGAACTAGAAAGACTTTGAAAGGTCATCGAGTCCAGTCCCCTGCCCACACTAGCAGGACCAAGTACTGCCCCCTGACAGATTTTTTGCCCCAGATCCCTAAATGGCCCCCTCAAGGATTTGGCCCCATAAAAGAGAGTTTAACTTTGGCCCGCAGGTATGTCTGCTGTGTCTGTGTGTGAATATACATGTGGATATTGGGCCCATTGGTCCAAGCTGCATTAAATTAGTAGTATCCTGGGGTGGGGGGGGCGGCAGAGGCACAATTTGTGGTTTTCACCTTTGCAGTTCCGTGATCCTTGGGTTGTCCAGAGCCATATTTACTCTGTGGGTAACTTAAAGCAGTTTCACGGTTGCTCTATTTTGTAATCATTTGATGCCCCTAAAGTGCTGTTTCTGCCTTCAAGGATTACTGAAATGCATTGACACTCCACCCACTCCCTCTTTCATCAGACTATATCTCCTGTGCCAGGGACTGTGGATTTCCTGGTTTGATAAACCAGCACTGTATAACTGTTTTGCAAAGGGAACAGAGTGGGTCTAAGAATTTGGCCCAATATCTGTGTGTGTCATTTGTAATGGATAATTAAAGTTATGCCAATAAATTACTGCAGATTGTGATGATGGGAAGGAGGAAATTATTTGCCATAACTGGAAATTTTATATATATATATATTTTAAATTGCAAATTTTTGGAGGCAGGGAATGTCACTTTGTACAGTGCCTAAGACAGTGGACCCACCTAGGTGCTACCATAGGATACATTTTAAATTATGTTTAAATCTAACTTTTGCATTAGATGGTATGTAGTACAGTTACATATTTTACAGGTACATATTTTATGTCCTTTCAGAAGGGTCCATTAAGAGGTAAATATAATGAGTTCTTTTAAACTCTTTGCTGATGTTCAACTGGGTAGGCACTGTTTGAAATTGAAACTTATTTGGAACATAGCAGCAAAGGTGTTGGGGTAGAGGATCAACAGTTAAATGCTTAACTGTATCATTGACTTGAATGACAGAAGAGGTAAGGTTCCATATTTTAAAGAGATCCACATTAATACCTAGACCTATGTAACTCACTAGGACCTGTGGTTTTGTTTTTGTTGTTTGTTGTCTGTTATGGGTTTTTTTATTTGTTTGTTTTTTACACTTTTGACATTTTTCAGAGCGCCCTTTACACTACACAGAGAACGTGTTGGAACAAGTTCTTCACTGGAGTTCATTACCTGAACCTGGCACTGCGTATCTTGTAATAAAGAAGTTTCTAAGAGCAGATACAGTAAAACTCGACAATGGTACGTACAATTATCTTTTGAAAAATTAGAAATTTTATGTCAAAGTCATACCCTGAGTGTCTGTATAGTGACTGCACTGGTCCAGTAGCTTTGACCCCAGCAGCTTGCCAGCAACACACCAGTAACACTCAGACTTCCAGAATCTTTGCTTACCATTAAAAGAGTTGCCCCAATACACTCCCAATCCCAGATTTTTCCCAAAAAACTGTGTTCTGCAAAATCTAGTCCTCTCCTGGGCAGTTCAGTTATGAACTGTCCCTTGTCCCCATAAGCAATCAATATTCAGTGATTTCTTAATATAACTGCAGTTACCAAACAGTTCATTTTAAACACTGCACTGGATTGGTTTACACTAAAAATCAAATGTTTATTAACAAAACAAGGTAGGATTTTAAGTGAATTTAAGTATAAAATAGAAGTTAGAAATGGTTACAAACAAATTACAGTGAAAATGTATCTAAAAGTCTAAAACTTAATGTAGCAAAGCATCATTTAAATTGGCCTTTCTTACCTACAGTCTTCCTGCAAGATAGTGACTGAGCCTTTGCTTGGTCAGAATCTCTCCCAGAGAGCCAGAGGTGCTGATGCTTTTGTCTTCTTAGGTGAAAGAGAACTTCGATTTTCTATTCCTTTTATTTCCAGTGAACCTTTGAAGTGGATTCTTCTGAAGGTTACTACTCAAAGCAAAGTTTTTCTAAAAAGTGAGGAAGGTGACATGCAATCTGGTGATGGAGATGGCTCCATGCTCTTCTTTCCCCACTTGTGTCTGCTAAAATATAAATTGTTCTGTTTTCTGCCATCTCTTCCCCTTGTTGTCTCAAGAATCTTGTTTACCACTTATATGTAAATTGAGGTAAACACAGTCCTTTGTTTAGGATAGGACTGTTTAACAGTTTTTTGCGTAGGCAGAGAGGTCTGGTTTTGAACATATGCTAATTACTTTACATATTTGCGCTCTCTCTCTCTCAAAACTAATAAATTGGTAATCAATAATCTCATGGAGATTATATACATGAGATTATTGATTAGCAATTTATTAGTTTTCAAATGGTAGCTCTCAAAGTAGATTTTGTACAAAGATTATTACAGTTGAGTGTCGGGTATGAATACCCAGAATCAGAGAGGTAGCCAGATGATTATTACAGTTGAGTGATGATTATTACAGTTGAGTGTCGGGTATGAATACCCAGATGCTTTTTGTCACAGGATTCAAGAAAAATTCCATGACGCTCTCAAATGCCTTTTTGGCATCAGTAAAACTAAAATTTCAGCTCAGAGTGTTTGGCACTCAAATTATGCATAAGACTCTTTTGACCTTCCATTTTTGCTGAGACAAGAATACATAATATATTTATGATATATTAGACCCGGGAAGAGGTTTTTTAGCCATGTCACCAAAAATCTGCATTTACCAAAGAGAGGGATAGCAGCATTTTTTTATATGTAATAGAATTTGAGATAATATTGAAAGATCTGGGAAATTACTTATCAAAAGCTGCTTGATACATTTGAAAGAGGTTAATTTAAAAGCTAGGTTTATTAATGTGTCAAAACCATTTGATATGGAGACTTTATCATTTTATTTTATTTTCTTGTGATAACTAGCCTCCTTTATATCTTGTTTGCTTATTGTGCCCGTCAGGATTTTCACTTCAGACGATAAACACTGATGGTGTTTATAAAAAAAAATCCTACCTATCATGAGTTTGACAAAGATTTTTAACCAAAAGAAGCAAAGATCTGTATAATGTCCTCAGATTTTGATATATGGAACCCACAAGCGACTAATTATGAATATATACTAATGTTCTTGGTGACGATTAGCTTTTCATTCTCTGTTGACATGTGTATTAAATTTAAACAACAGAAGGATGAGGTCTGTAACAAGACATGATCCAGGTCTTTCAAGTATCAAGGAGAAAAACCAAGTATGTGCTGTATTTTTTTTTTTAATTAATTAAGTGATGAGATCATCAGTAAGGCACACTTGTATTTCATAAATCTTTATTTCTTCCTCTAAAATTAGAATTTCCCATATTAAAGTTTCTTCTGTCAGAAGCACATGAGTTAATGGACTCATAAGATTCCTGAGCATTTCCAAATAAAGTATTGGGTCATTTAAGTTGGAAATATTGATCTCCAAGAATAGAGTCTATTATTCCAATTTTTTTTTAACACAGGCTTTAAAAATATAAGTGAATTGATACTTCATGGCCTCCTATTTGAGTCAAAGATTTTTTATCTGTAAAATTAATGAGATTAAGAAAAAACTGAAAATATTTTAGGTTTAATTTCAGCACCAGATACTCAATTAGGGGCAGCCAAGAAAATAATCAATTTGAGGATAAATTATTTGGTACAGAATTGAAGCAGTTTTCTCTAAGGTTTGGATAAAAAACTCTACATGTCTATCAGTTGATAGAAGTAAAAGAGAGATTTTGACAGGTTTGTTCTGGTGAGCGGGTAACTGATTTTAGAACAAGTTTGGTTTTATCAGCATAAAGACTAACTTCAGAATGATGAAATAATCATGATTATTATAATTTATCATTTGTATTATTTTTGCACCTAGGAGCTCTAGTCATTGACTAGGACTCCATCGTGTTAGAGTCTGTATAAACACAGAACAGAAAGATGATCCCTGCCTCCAAAGAGTTTGCAATCTTAAGTATAGGACAAGAGACAATACATGGATACAGGCAGAAAAAGGGCATAGAATATTGTCTCATTGTTTCCTTGGCTTGGTGCTAGGCAGCGGTCATAGCAGACTAGCAATCTAATATCTGTTTATTTTTTGTGGTTGTTTGATGCAAATGGTATAGATACGAATTTAAATTCCATTATGATCATGAAACAGTTGAGATAATTAATTTGAATCCTCTTGGTATGGAGGGAGTTTAGTATCTATATTCTAGATTTAGATAATGGCATAGACAGTACACTTAAAAAGTTTGGAGACAGTGCCATGCTGGGAGAAGTTGCAAGTGCTTTGGAGAATAGGATTAAAATTCAAAATGATCTGGACAAACTGGAGGAATGGTCTGAAGTAAATAAGATGAAATTCGATTAGGACAAATGCAAATCACTCCACTTAAGAAGGAACAAGCTGTTGCTTACATGCAAAATGGAAAATGACTGCCTCGGAAGGAGTACTGTGGGGTCATAGTGGATCATAAGCTAATTATGAGTCAATAGTGTAATGCTGTTACAAAACAAGCAATCATCATTCTGCGGTGTATTAGCAGGAGTGTTGGAAGAAAGATGAGAAGTCATTCTTCCACTCTACTCTGTGCTGATGAGGCCTCATTATTATGTCCAGTTCTAAGTGCCAAATTTCAGGAAAGATGTAGGCAAATTGGAGAAAGTCCAGAGAAGAGCAACAAAAATTATTAAAGGTCTAGAAAACATTATCTATGACAGAAGATTGGGGGGCGAAATGGGTGTCTTTAGTCTGGAGAAAAGACAACTGGTGGGAGACATGAGTTTTCAAGTACATAAAAAGTTGTTACAAGGAGGAGGGAGAAAAAATGTTTTATTGACCTCTGAGGACAGGACAAGAATCAATGGGCTTAAATTGCAGCCGGGGTGGGTTAGGTTGAACATTAGGAAAAACTTCCTAACGGTCAGGATGGTTAAGCACTGGAATAAATTGCCAAGGGAGGTTGTGGAATCTCAGTCATTGGAGATTTTTAAGAGCAGGTTAGTGCCTTAAGTGCAAGGGACTGGACTAGATGATCTCTAGAGGTCTCTTTGAGTTCTGTGATTCCTATTATTTATTATTAATATAATTATGACTATTTTCTCTCAATTTGAGCTGATGGATATGAGGATTTAAGTTACTGTTGAATCCCAATGTTATGAATATAATTGTAATAATTTTGACAATTCCATTTGGATTGGAAGAATGAGGACTGAATTGTTGTTAATTCCTTGGGTTGCCCGGCATCCAGTTTTTGATTGGAACACCCGGTTGAAAAGGGATCTGGTGGCTCCGGTCGGCGACACAGTGTGGGACCAGGAGTAAGGCAGACTCCCTGCTTGCCCTAGCGCTGTGTGGCTCCCGGAAGCAGCTGCCAGGTCCCTGCAGTCCCTAGATGCATGGACGGTCAGGAAGGCTTTGCATACTGCTCCCGCCCCGAGGGCAGGCCCCACAGCTCCCATTGGCCAGGAACTTCAACCAATGGAAGCTGTAGGGATGGAGCCTATGGGTGCTAGGGGAGCGTGCAGATAAAAGGCAGAGTATCCTTTGTTCAGCTAAACATGACTGGCCACAGTCTTCACTGTTGTTTTGCCTCCCCCAAATTCAAAACAGCTGTCTTTGTTACTGCGGCAGCCAGTAGCACCTACAGAGTTAGGTTCTGGATTCCCACTTTACATCTCTCTTCACCCTACTGGCATTTTTTGTAATTGCTCTTTTCAGAAAAGGCAGATTTTTACCCATGCTATGTTGCATTCAAAAATTGTTGACCAGCTCTAGAAATAACTGCGACAATCCAATGCCAGCATGACAAAATACATTAATACTAACTGACACCTTTTGTTGAATAGACTCATCGAAGAAACTAAGGTCTAAATAAGCTTTGGGATATTCTTTCCTAGAAATTTACTTTAGTCTCTCCATATTCAGATTGAAGTACATTGACTAGACAGTATAGACATCTTACATGGCCTCTCTCTGTGCTATCAATAGGACATCTTTCAGCACCAATATATTCATAATAAACTTTTAAATAAGGAAGTTTAGAATAATCAATTTTTGGTATCGTGTTGGTTCATAATAAGACTAAGCACATTAAAATTCAGTACTCGATTATTCCAATATTTACAAATACTGTAACCAAATGCTTTTCATCTTCTTGACAGAGAAGAATGAAAACGTTAATGTGAAAGCAGGCTATCTGAAATACAAAGAAGAACCATCAAAATTACTGTCTGGAAATAAATTTCAAGAGCGTTATTTTGTATTACGGGAAGGAAATCTGCTTCTTTACAAGGATATGAAGGTATAAACACATACTCTGCACCCTTCTAATCTAAAGCTTAAAACTTATTTTTACAGATGGAAAAATGAACACAGGTTGACAGGCAAATCAGCAATTGTCTACATAATTCAGGGATTAAAATAAGAAGAAATGTTTTGCTTATGTTAGAGTTGTTAAAGTGGAATAAACTGAGAAAATATAAGCACTCATTTAACTATGTTTATATATTTTGATAAACTTTGTGTTTTAATTAAAACAATTTTTAGAAACCATTGTAGAGCTTGTTTAAAGGCTGTGGAGTTGTAAGTATTTTGAAGCGCCAATAAACTGCTTGTTTGTTTGCATTGAAAATTTCAAGGCTTTTAGAAAACACAAGGTACAAGAGTACAATAGCTTTTTAAAAATTATTTTTGTTAAAAATGTCATGATAGAAGAGTTTTGGAAAATAACATCTTTCACTATCATGTTTTCTCTCTTTTCTGTATACTGTTTGTGAATGTTATTTTCTTTCCCTCTCTTCCCATTTCCCTCCCCTCCCCTGCCTCCTTGAAAAAAGTATGAAGCTGTTATTTTTTAATTATAAAAGCAGAAAAGTAAATCTATATTGTATGTTTGTAGGATTGGGCCTAAACCAATATGTGCTTAACTTCCTACACATGAGCAGTTCATTGACTAACAGGGCTAGTCACATGTATAAAGCATGTGTTAAGAGCTTTGCCACATTGGGTCCATAATATATTAGAAGTTTTTAATACTTTGCAGAATACTTTTGAATGTGTGCAATTTATACAAAATTATAAAACTAAGTAACTTACCCATTATCATGTATTGTATTTGTGATTAGTTTTATCTGATTAATTTTAACATTGCTAGCTTCTGGTAAAGAATACCTTTTAATTAAAACATTGCTTTTTTCCTCTTGATGCTGTTTTTGTCTGTGCAGCAGATTTATACATATACTGTACTTTCCCTAAAGTACCTTGGGGGAGTGTGCTCCTTTTCTTAGAGAAGAGCTTAATGCATTAATAGCTAATATAAGATTATATAGACTAAGTACTATGTCTTTTTTTTTTTATGAATCCTTAGATATATTTCTTAAGTAGAATGACCACAAGATGTCAGAAAGTGTCTAATTACTTAGTGCTAAAAACTGAAATTGGCACATATGTGAACATTAATTAATACTCCTAAAACCTTACTTAGCACCTTGGCAAGAGTTTGATAGGATTAATATAAATTGCCTTAAACTTTTTTTGCTAAACTGATCTGTTTCACAAGATTTTTTCCCTGTTTGTTTCTATTTCTAAACTCAGGTGAAGTTTTCTATTAAGTGGTAAAATACTGCATGAGCTTTTCATGGCTTTATAGAATTTAAGTTTAAAAAATGAGGAAATTATGGAAAATACCTAAACCTATTTGTTTTTGGCTGTCATTTGGTAGTTGTCTTTGCACTTGTAATTATTATAACTCAATTTTAAGTGTTATTTAGAAAAGAGTAGTTGAGGGGGTTGATATTTGCAGGTGGAGAACATGTACTAATTGGATATAATTTATGAATGCTCATTAATAACAAATTAAGTTTGTTGCTGGAGATGCATTCTTTTCTTTAAAAGGAATTGCTAATTCAAATTGCACTGTAATGGAGTTAGATTAGAAATGTATTCTGTACAGGTGCATGTTCATTTAGCTGCCATATTGGAATTCTAGGTTTAGGAAAAACAGGGAATCTCTGTTACTGAGTTGATGCAGGCAGTAGGTGAAGGTAGGGATATACACTAAGTTGACCTTGCCTGTAAATTTTATCACTTTGCCTATCCAGAGAAAGGAATAACAATTGACTTTTAACTTTCTGTATTTTTACAATTTTGAGTGGAAGTTCCTTTGTATAATCAATCGTGTTCTTTAAAATCTGACTGTTCTATTTCTATTCTCCCCAGGGTTCAGGGTGGGAGACTGGAAGCATTTGTATGGTGGAGAAAAATAAAGATCCTGGTTCAGCAAAGTACACGTATTTAACATGAAGCACAGGGATTTAAGCTTATGCTGAAAGGAGGCCTAAAAGTGCTGAACCACAAATATTAAACCAATATGGCTTTATGCTCCATGTATGAGACGCCTCTATTTTTTTACTGGAGAATTTTTCAACTTAACTTCAGCCTCCTAGCCTCAAGCTGGAGCTGTGAAACTCATCTACCTGATGCACATATATAATTATGCCGGGTCTGTAGTAAGTAGTTAATTATTTCCCCACAGGTGATAGGGGAGAGGTTGAAAAATTAGAAATAGTGACCCATAATGAAAAGATAAAAATAGAAGAAAAGGGATTGGGCATTTAGAAACCATTCTCTTTTGTAAATGTCTAATGCAGTAATTAGAAACCTATGTTCCTTCACAGAGTAGCAAACCCGAAAAAGTGCTGCCCCTCAGTTCACTGAAACTTTATCTTGGAGTGAAGAAGAAAATGAAGCCACCAACAAAGTAAGATTAGAAAAGAAACTGGGTTATGTTCTGTTTAGCAAAATACTAGAGTTTTGCAATGAAACTTTTTTCACGCACACACACACACACACACACACACACACACACACACACACACACACACACACACACACACACACACACACACACACACAAACACAATCAGGAAGCCAATGAAGTCTGTCTTCTATTCTGAATGGAATTGTTCTCTATAATATGATTTGTTCTGATGCTGTCTGGTCCTGTGTTCTGTGTTAACTCTTCTGTGTTAGAAAATTACTTTATTGATTGGTTTTCTTAATCTGAAGTGTGTTTTCTGTTGTGGCTGTAACTGTTGTTGTAGCATGTAGCCTGCATTCCAATGGTGTGGAAAAAAAGATTAGTGTGCTTTAGTGTGCCAAAGAACATTTAGTCTGCCAAAGAAGACTACTAGTCCTGACCTTTGGTGCCAGTCCTTGGGTCCATGATGGTGGATTTTCCTTCTCCATGTTCCACATTGCTGTCCCTTTTCTTTTTATGTGAGCCAGTCAGTGGCACTCCTCACTGAGTCAGGTTAGTTGCTACAGACTAGTAGGTCTCCTGTCTTCAGAGGCAGAGCATGCTGTCCCTTAGGGCACACCCAGGCCTCAGAGGTGAGAGAAGTGGGCATCAAACTAAGGTCTCACACTCCAGAGCTGCTAATTTTCAAAGAGCCATATGGTTGTCCCCTCAACTTTTCTAACCTATTGTGTGTGTCAGTGTTTGCATATGCTCGCTTGCTCTTCCTGACTTTGTCTTTCCTTCTGTTTTTGCTCATTCTGCCATCTTATTGTTTGGTCCCTAGGCACCTTCTTTCTTTTTCTTAACTCCTGTAATTCATTCTTCTTATCCCAGTCTTCAACAAACAAACTCTTAGCTGACAAATCTTGTCTCTCTCACCTCTGGAAATGGGGCATAAGAACATAAGAATGGCTGTATTGGGTCAGATCAAAGGTCCATCCAGCCCAGAATCCTGTCTACCGACAGTGGCCAATGCCTGGTGACCCTGAGTGACTGAATCTAACAGGTAATGGTCAAGTGATCTCTCTCCTGGCATCCATCACGCCCCTCTGACAAACAGAAGATAGAGACACCATTCTTACCCATCCTGGTTAATAGCCATTAATGGACTTAACCTCCATGAATTTATCCAGTTCTCTTTTAAAACCTATTATAGTCCTAGCCTTCACAACCTCCTTAGGCAAGGAGTTCCACAGGTTGACTATGCACTGTATGAAAAAACTTCCTTTTATTTGTTTTAAACCTGCTGCCCATTAATTTCATTTGGTGACCCCTAGTTCTTATATTATGGGAACAAGTAAATAACTTTTCCTTATTCAGTTTCTCCATACCACTCATGATTTTATATACCTTTTTCATATCCCCCCTTAATCCCTTCTCTTCCAAGTTGAAAAGTCCTAGCTTCTTTAATCTTTCCTCATATGGGACCTGTTCCAAATCCCTGATCTTTTTAGTTGCCCTTCTGTGATATTTTTCTAATGCCAGCATATCTTTTTTTGCGATGTGGAGACCACATTGTATGCAGTTTTCAAGATGTGGACGCACAATGGATTTATGTAAGGGCAATAAGATATTCTCTGTCTTATTCTCTTTGCTTTTTTGATTGCCGTTGCATGCTGTGTGGATGTCTTTAGAGAACTATATCCATGATGACTCCAAGAGCTTTTTCCTGATTAGTTGTAGCTAAATTAGCCCCCGTCATATTGTATGTACAGTTGGGGTTATTTTTTCCAGTGTGCATTACTTTACATTTATCCACATTAAATTTAATTTGCCATTTTGTTGCCCAATGACTTGGTTTTGTGAGATTTCTTTTGAAGTTCTTCACAGTTTGCTATGGTCGTAACTATCTTCAGCAGTTTAGTATCATCTGCAAACTTTGCCACCTCACTGTTTACCCCTTTCTACAAATCAGTGCCATATTTCAGATTATATTGTCTGACTTCATTCTAAAAACCAAGTCTTCACTTGACTTTCCCTCTCTACTTGCCCCACCTGCTTCAAATCCATGTCCCTATCTCTGCTAGTAAGAATACTTTGGCCTGTTGTAGCACCTTCATCAACGGATCTCAGTCATTAATTTGTGTTTGTAGAGGACTAAGTATCAGTGTTCCTCTTAAAAGTGAACATGTAAAAATGATGTCTCCTGTCTCAGTTGTGTTCCTTGTGTGTATTCAGTCATAGCTTTTCTTACTTCCGTGACAAAAATGCTTTTTCTAGCTCTCTCTCGGTAGCCCTGCAGAACCTACACAGCTAAGGCTGAATGAGCTGGATGCTGTTCCATTTTGTACATCATCAAATCATTTCTAATACGATACATTAGTTCCAACGAATTACACACGTAAAACTCCACGAGGTTGCATAGGTGTTAATGAAACTATAAAATGTATGGGGTAGCACAGAAATAACTGAGAGCATAATTTAATCTATTAAGCTTTGTTGCTGTGTTGATGATTCGTGAGGTGAAAGGGGCCTAGCATGACTGAGTTGGCAGACATTGTAGTTAGATGAAAAGGTCCTGTCACAACTTGTAAATAGAACATGGTTGATATCAAAAGCATTGAGACAATAAAAATGAAACCCCATGAGGTCATTTTAAATGAAAATGCTTTTCAGATTAGACTTTTTACAATGGCTTTTGAGGTATAATCTCCATGTAAAATTAACTTTCCTATGGAATATTCAGCAAGCATCCTGAAGTTAGCATTCAATTCTCTGTTATGGTTGTTTTCTGGTAAATACATTTATTTTTAATGTAGAGTGTTATTTTTTTCAGTTGGGGTCTTACAGTATATTCTGAAAAACACCACTGGTAAGTAATCAACACCAACAAATATGTGCTTGCCTGTACAATGTCAACATTTTTTTAAAATAGTTTGCTTGAAATGTAATGTGTATGTTTTTCTTGTTTTTGTTTGATTTTTACCTGTTATCAAAATATATTCGTTGATTTGTTGCAATAACTTTTAGTTTAAGCTGTCAGTTTAACAGCTTGCTAAAATCCTTGCTAAGATCCCTGTTCAGCAAAGTCCCAAAGCACGGGCTTAAAACTGTGATTTGAAATCCAAGGAAATAAGCACATGCTTAAAGTTAAACAGGTGCATCAGTTTTTGTAGAATAAGGATGGATTCCTGAATTGGATCCTATATACATTGCCCTCAGTCTTTTCATAATATGCATTTAATATATATTTTAAAACTTCTTATGCCCAAAATGAAAATAATAAAATATTAACAACATTAAATAATCAAGAGAAATCCAATCAGGTTTTGAATGTAAAAACAAGAACTGCTTTTGTGGTATGTGACAACTACAGTTAGATACTTCATTAATCTGTTGTTTATTTTAATGATCCCACATATTGTATTGTAGGTACATGTGTTGTGATGGACAGGATACACAGATGGCATGGATGACCAGTATTTTCAATGCACAGGTAATACTATGGTCAGAGAAAATAATGATTTTTATAAATTTTTCTACGTTTTTTATGTAGTGGTGAATGGCTGAGTTTCACCAGTATTTTGTACTTATATGCAAAACAATAAAACAAATGTATAGATCTAATGGATGTTCTGAATGCACCATATATTGTAGCAAAAAGAATAATGCTGTGAAACCAGTAATGTTACTGAAACGGTTGAGGTCATACAACCGCAAGAAAATGTGGACTTAGCCCAACTATGGGCTATAGCTCAAGTGCTTAGCTGATAGGTAATAATCGCTTTACATTTGAATGGTAAGTTTTTTGTTTGTTTGTTTGGTTGGTTTTTGAGGAGAAGTTCATAGAGTTCTCCTGGGTTTTCTTTTCTGTTGCAGAGAATCTGGACAAAGAGAGACAAGCCACTTGCCCATCACCAGTAAACATTGTGAGTGAAATCCTGGTCCAAATGGCTTCAGTAGGGCCAGTATTTCACTTATTCTTTTAAGTCAAATAGAGAGACACCAGCCACGGTACTAGGTTGTAGGGAATGAGGGGTTTGGTTTTGAATGGCAGCTCAAGAACACAGCCCTACAAAAGGATTTTAATATGCTTGAGTAATGGTTAGAGGGATTAAAAGAGATGGGGAAAATTTCACCTAGAGTGGTGAGCTGTACACAGAGCCATTTAGCGGGAATTTTGAAAATGGTGCTATATTTGCATCGACGTTGCGACTACATTTTTCCATAAGGATTCAGAATGCTTCTTGGCAAAGTCACTGCAGGTAACAGTTGACAAATGTGGACTTTGATATTCCTTCATAAGGAAGTATTACATTTTTACAGATTAGGTCACCGAGGCTCAGAAATATCAGACAACATTTAAATTTGGGTGCCTGTATCCATATTTAGGCAGATCTCCAGGTGTTTTTGATCTCCAGAAGTGCCTTCTATTTCTGAAAAATAGCTAATTTTTCAGAAGTGCCAAACTTTAAGCAATCAGATTTGAAAATGTTGTTCTGAGCCTTTCTCAGTTTTATTCTCCTAATGTAAAATCTTCAAAAGTGCCTAACTCACATGTTCAAGAGATGTAGGCACTTCTGCATGTAAGTTCAAAGGAGATGCAAGTCCAAAGGACACTAAGTCACTTAGACACTTCTGAAAATGTTGCCCCAGTGTACCAAATGGGATAATACTTCTGGTGAAAATATGAAAAATTCAACAGGGCTAACAGAAAATTGATATTTTAGATACCAGAGGTCAGGTGTTTGCAAATGTCATCCTTGTATTGAGTGTAACTACACCATCTTGTCTGTCTGTGTTTTAAATTCTGTCTGTTTTCAGGTTTCAGTATCTTCAATATCTTTAAATATCTTCATAATCCCAATTAAATGATGGGTTTAGAACTTGAGACCTCCTGGCTTCCAGTCTGGTTCAGCATATAGAGGGAGAAAATGCTGCCTGTTTTGCTGGAGGCTGTTGTAATGCTAGTTAGAGCAAAATGCCCATTTTCTTTTTCAAGAAAGAATTGAAACGGACACAGCAGTCATGCCATTTCACCAAGATTTTGCCATGGAGGCCATGCCAAATGCTTGAGACACTTTATGTGGGACTGCCGCAAAGACCTGGCACCCAAACTGCCAAATCCTTCTTTTCCCTTTCCTTATGTGAGAAATGATGAGGTGCCTCTTCTGTGCAAGACACTGAAGCTCTTTCTTCACCCCTTAGCTTGCACAGTAGTTCCACCAGCCAGATGTCACCCATCTCCCACTCTGGATTGCAATGGCAGCTCTGGTCCCTATTGGTCCCATACTGGAAACCTACCATGCAGTTGTATATAGCAAAATAAATTTGGACAAAATAAACTCTAGCTAATTTTCCCAAGTTTCTTTGGGTGAAGGAAGGCTAAAAATCCACACTCAGCTGGAGGGACAGAAAAAATCCTCTTGACTTTTGTAAAAAGGGCACCAACTGAGCATAAAGCACGCAAAGAAAATGCAGCAGCAAACCAGTGTGTGGCCAAGAGATAAATGGGACGTGGACAGGAAGTAGGTACAGAAATGACCATCTACATCTGGGATATTTTCATACCCAGTTATGCCTTTACACCACTATGTGGGATTTAGGATAGGTATTTCCTACTGCCCTAACTTCACATGTGATGGCCCATCCCTTTCCACTACTGACAAACACCCTGTCACTACCTGCACCATGGCTGAACAGGAGGAGAGGAGATTTTCACAGCTAATAAACTTTAGGATGTGATATTTCTGATGTTTCCTATTTGATCAAAGGTGATTCTTTTTTTAACCTGAAAATGGTCTTTGGGACTTTCTATAACAAGGGTAAAGCTTGGCTGTGCAGAGCTTTCTCAGGAGTTGACCCAAGAATGAAAAATGAACTCTCACAGGAAGTAAGGACCATCACAAACCTTTGACCTTTCCTTCTCTTATATAAGTGTGTGTGTGTAAATTCCAAACCAAAACATTCCACTGCTCCCCTGGGGGGAAGATGAGAAAATAAACATGACAAATGTGGAAGTAGATGTCACTGTTAAATTTGGCTTCTTAATTGTTCATGTGGAAGTTGTTATTCAGCAATATGAAACAATACAATGCAGTATATTCAAGGAGGTATGATTGCAGAGGGAGCCATAAGTTGTTTATAATTTACTGTGTTGTGTTCACTTATGGCGATATTAAAGTTGAGAATGTAATAGTTAGCAGCCCTCGCAGGCTGTCATTCTATTAAAAAAATGATTTAATTGTTAACATACCTTTTTATAAAAATTAATATATATGATTATCCTGCTTGTGTTCTGAGTATATAGTACAGAATGGAAACATGATTATTGCAGTACATACTATATAATCATAGACTTTGAGGGAGAGTCTGACTTTGACCTTTGTAAATAGTAGAAGTGGGATGTGTAATGCACATCTTGGAAGCAACAGACTTTTCAAAATCTTGTCTTATTCAGCTCCTCCAAGCGAAGTAACTATTGTGGTTTCCATGGAAACAGCTACCAAATCAGAAATACATCTCATGGGGATAACAAGGTCAATGTCTCAATGAATAGGTTCACAGGTTATTGACATAGGTTGCTTAAAAACAACTCATCCAAAGCTTAGTAACTCTGTTCAAGTCCTATTGATGCAAGATCACAAGAAAGATAATGTTACAACTCTGACCAGCAAATACAGAGTGAAACATATTCATTAAATCAGTCTGGAATGAAGAATTACAGAAACCGTTCATATCTTTTGGGGATTGTTTAAACAGAAGAATGCATGTTGCTAGGGGGGTGGGGGGATAGCTCAGTGGTTTGAGCGTTGGCCTGCTAAACCCAGGGTTGTGAGTTCAATCCTTGAGGGGGCCATTTAGGGATCTGGGGCAAAAAATCTGTCAGGGGACAGTACTCGATCCTGCTAGTGTAGGCAGGGGGATCCTGCTAGTGTAGGCAGGGGACTGGACTCGATGACCTTCAAGGTCTTTCCAGTTCTAGGAGATTGGTATATCTCCATTTATTTATTTATTTATTTATTTATTTATTTATTTATTTATTTACCCTCCCCCCCCCCCCCCCAACTTCAGCATATTTCTCAATTATTTTTCTTTGAAAACTGTTATCTCATTACTCATGATTAAGGCTAAGATTTTGTCATGGATAGGGCAAATAATGAAATCACAGAAGCCTGTGGCCTGTCCCTGACTTTTACTAAAAATATCCATGGCAAAATGAGGAGCGTGGTCGGCTGCAGGCAAGCTGGGAGCTCCCCCTACCATCACTGGGGTTTGGAGCTCCGACGTCCCTCTCTAGTGGCAGTCCAAGTTGTGGGGTGCCTCCTGCAGCAGCTGGGAGCTGCGGAGGCTCTCCCTACTGCTCATGAAGGGCGGGGGGTCCCACCTGCCACCTTCCCGCAGGCAATGGGGGACCCTGCAGTTCCCAGCCGGCATTGGCTGAGGTCATGGAGATCTTTGGAAGTCATGGTGACCTCTGCAACTAAATCCCGGCCTTTACTCATGATACACAGTATATAAATTAACAATATTAACAGGTTAATCAAAATTAACAATGTTAAGGGAACAATTTTATTCAGCATTCTGGTCTTTAGCAGGTGTAGCAACACTATGAATTATTTGTATCACTAGGTAGTATTGAGACAAAACTGACCTATTTTTCCATGGTAAAATATTATTTGCAGTAAAATCAGTACTTGGGGATGTAATAACTCCTGCTCCAAAAGATTATCAAAAAATCTCAGAATGCTTTGTACTTGCAAGTGTTTGTCTCTGGTATGAAGTTAATCCTCATCACCACCAGAGATTAAGTAAAATTGTAAATATGTAAACTGGATTTGTTATCCTGAATCAGCATTTCAATGAGATTCACAAGGGGGACTTAACCTCTGAAGTCCCACATTCAGGATCTACCTGACCACCTTGAAGTCCCTGGTTGTGCATAAACACAGCCACCTAACTCCTGCCACTGCTCAGTGCCTAACTCTCAGCAGAATTCACAAAATAGGCATCCCCTCTCCCCCGCACTATCTTGCTTTCGAGGCCCATTCCGATAGACTTGCACAAAGCATACCTAAACCCACACAAAGCAGGAGGAAGGGTTGGTGTGTCCTTTAGCCCAATCCTTAGAGCATTCAGGATGTGGGAGACCTGGATTTAAATCTGTGTTGGGCTGATTTGGAGCAGGGACTTGAAATGGGGTTTCCCACCTCCTGGGCATGGTCCCTAACCACTGGGATATTAGCCACGTTGGGGTGGGTCTCCCTCAATCTCTCCTGTTTAAAACTATCTCACTGTGTTTAAATAATTCAATATTCACTGCACACCAAGAAAGTTAGTGTGATTCTATAGCCCAGTTGTGTTAGGGACACACCTGGGAGATGTGAGACCCAAGTTCAAGTCCTCCTGCCTCAATGATTATTTCCACAGAGTGGGAAAGTTTCATCAGGAAAGGTCTGAAACCAGGTGAGTTACAATGCCTAAGTCTCCCTGGTGAATTCCACCCATAATTCTTTACACTAAAATGTAATTAATTCCTTCACCCAAAGAAATGGTGGTTCTACTTGCTGTCTATCCTCATTTATGTTTCAGCCACAAGGAGATTACACCTTGTACGTTAAGAATTTTTAAGATTTTCTACTGAGTACATTTAAACCTTTGGCATGTATGACTTAAGCCCTGAACTTCCTAGGAAGTCTGAACCATAACTGTTATGACAACTAACTTATAGTAATAAATTAGTAGTATAACTGTTCCCTTATTTTCATATTAGGTCAGATAATTGCATTTATATATACAATTTATATAGAATTTTGGAGCTAGAAATCAAATACACATTAGTTTTCCTGAATATAGATTTTTGTTCTATTACCAGTAGATAGGTTTTGATATTTTGATATATAGTGTGGCGGGAACACGTTGGGAACATAGACAGTGAACTGAGACCTTAAAGTTCTATTTGCTTAGCATCTTGCAGTTCTCCAGCATTACTTCTGTTGGATTTGTAGAAGTATCAACATAATTATAAAAAACATTCTCCTGTTATCTTTAAAAAAAAAAGTCATAGTTTTATGTGGAGCGATAGTATAGCATAGTATATAGGCTTACTAAGGCAATTTTGTACATAAAAAGCAGTATATACATCCTAATAAAATTACTTGCAAAGAGTAAGGAATTTTGTTTCTACAGCACCGTGATATATGGCCACCAGCTGGAAAAACAAGAAAACAGTCTATCACTAAAAATCCAAAGATTGGAGGCTTACCTTTAATTCCCATTCAGCAAGAGAAAAATACTTCTAAAACCAGAGGAAATGCAGAGGTAAGCTGGTGATTAAAGTTTGTGTTGAACTTTAATTACAATATATATATATTATTATTATACTTTTTAGATAGTCCAGGAGCAATTTTCTCTCTGGAGTTGGATAAATGTGAGCTGCAGATGTTTCTAATGTTAGTGTCCTTTGTATTGTTCTGCCACTAAAGGTATACAGGAACTCCTCACTTAAAATTGTCCCAGTTAACGTTGTTTTCATTGTTACGTTGCTGATCAGTTGGGGAACATGCTCATTTAAAGTTGTGCAATGCTCCCTTCTAATGGTGTTTGGCAGCCATCTGCTCTGTCCACTGCTTGCAGGAAGAGCAGCCCTTGCAGCTAGCTGGTGGGGGCTTGAAACCCGGGTGCACTGGCAGCCCCCCATCAGCTCCCTGTGCAGTAGCCGCCCAGCAGGCTATCAACTGCTGGCAGTTCAGCTGTCCCTCCCCCCACTGCCATGTGCTGCTCCTGCCCTTTGCCTTGGAGCTGCTCCGAGGAACCTCCTGCTTGTTGTGCAGGGGAGGGGGAGGCAAGAGGGGGGCTAATGTCAGGATGTTCCCCTCCCCCTGCTCTTACACTCCGCTCACCCCATCTTCCATAGAGCAGGGGGAACCTACCACAGACAGGGCAGGTGCTTTGGCTCAGCTTGCTGATCTAATTAACAAGGCAGTATATTTAAAGGGGAAATGCGCATAATCTCTGTCTCTGATTGCCCTTCTTCCTTTCCTGCTACCTTATAGAGTGTGGGCTGGTCTCCACTACGGGAGGGCGGGGGGGGGGGATCGACTGCAGCTACGCAACTTCAGCTACGTGAATCACGTAGCTGAAGTTTGCGTATCTGCAGCCGACTTACCGTCCGTCCTCATGGCGGCGGCAGTAGGCGGCGCGCTCCCCCGTCGACTCCAGCTTGTGCCTCCCGGCAAGCTGGAGTTACGCAGTCGACGGGGGAGCCGCGAGCGATCGATTTCTCGCGTCCTCATCAGACGCGAGAAATCGATCGCCAGAAGATCGATGGCTACCTGCCGATTCAGCGGGTAGTGAAGATATACCCTGTGAAAGTTAACCCTTGTGGGCTCAGTTAATCATTTAGCCGTAAGGCATTCTCTGGGAAATATCCCACTCTCTGACTTCACCACCTCAGCCAAGCTTCACAATCATCATCACTGTGTACCAGTATTAAATTGTTTGTTTAAAACTTATACTGTGTGTGTGTGTGTGTGTGTGTGTGTGTGTGTGTGTGTGTGTGTGTGTGTAATATAGTCTTTTGTCTGGTGAAAAAAAATTCCCTGGAACCTAACCCCCCCCCTCCATTTACAGAAATTCTTATAGGGAAATTGGATTTGCTTAACATTGTTTCGCTTAAAGTCACATTTTTCAGGAACATAACTACAAGGTTAAGCGAGGAGTTCCTGTAGTTAGGAAAATGCAATTAAATGCATAATGAGCTAGGCCTGTGGCAAGGTGGTAAATTAACACTGGATTTTTTTTTTTAGTAAGAGCCACCGATTAGAATTAAATGGGATTTTTGCCATGAATGTTACTACACATTAATAAGGGTGGAGTTTTTTTTAAATAAAGTCCTTGCTGATATAGCATATTTTTTCCTATCTCCAAAGCAGCCTTGCACTTTTAGGTATCTATTTTAAAATATTAGTAGCAAAGAGCTCCATTTACAAATTAAGTTAAGATGGAACTAAATGCTGTACATTTCAGTTATAACATTATTAGGCCAACAGAATAAGAAGTCTGGAGCAATGGTAACAGCTGTTTGCAGTGACTTACTCAAATGCCACTAGATCAGGCCTTCACAACTCGGAAAGCAGTGAGGGCCATATTACTGCAAAAAACCCAGCTGCGGGCCAAAAAGCCCCACTCTCGCCCTGCCCCCATCCGCTTCCCTTCACCCCACCGCTTGGCTTGCCCCGCCCCTACTCTTCCCCCATGGGCCGCACAATGAGCCCGTGCGGACCGCATGTGCCCCCTGGGCTGCATTCTCAGTCTTAACATAAGTGACTCACTCATCAGATGAACCAACTGGGATGGAGGGATAGAGGACGGGGGTCCAGGCTGTTTGGGGGAAAGCACAGCCTTCCCTACTCGGCCCTCCATACAGTTTCACATCCCCGATGTGGCCCTCAGGCCAGAAAGTTTGCCCACCCCTGCAATAGACTGTTAAACACACAACGGTAATGTTCTTTTATCTGTATAAAAAATAGCTACAAACTTTCCTTCCTCATTGTTTACCCTCTTGAACAGTACAAATCGTTGAGGCACCCTGCTATTTACCTCTCTCTTCTCCCCTCCCCCATTTGAAAATGACCATTCCTATCCTTTTTCTGTCTTTTAACCAGGTTTGTCAGTCATGAGAGAATCCTCTTATCCCATGGCTGCTTACTTTGAGTCTTTAGTGTAGGATCTTGTCAAAGGCTTTCTGAAAGTCCAAGTACACTATATTCACATGCTTGTTGAGACCCTCAAAGAATTCTAATAGATTTGTGATTTCCCGTCACAAAACCCACGTTGACTTCTCCCCAACATAGTGTGTTCATCTGTGTGTCTGATAATTCTATTCTGTACTGTAGTTTCAAGAAATTTGCCTGATACTGAAGTTAGACTTGCTGACCTGAGATTGCCAGGATCACCTCTGGAGCCTTTTTTTAGCTCTGGAGCCTTTTTTAGTCTTTTTTAGCTCTGGAGCCCCTTTTTAGCTCTGGAGCCTTTTTAAGCTATGAAATAGCTACAATTTCAGCATCAGAACAGGATATGGAGAGTTTTATTAGGAATGAGTGCTGTGGGTATGAAAGGGGAAAAAAGAGGTGAAAATCCTGTCTTCATTTTAGTTGATAACAAAACTCCCATCAACTTCAGCAGAGCCAGACTTTCACTCTTAATTGTGCCAAGCGGTGGGGTGAAGGGAAGCGGATGGGGGCAGGGCGAGAGTGGGGCTCGGTATCAAATGGTAAAAATTGTACCACCCTCCTCAAAGGATCTCCTCTTTGTATGTATTCTGAATTGTGTCTAATTACTTGGCTGATTAAAGTAAGGTACGCTTTTTTTTTATTACTTTTTTTGGTCTTTTTAGCTTTGAAAAGCCAACACAGGTAAAAGAAAGAATGTAAGATAGATTTGTTCTTTCTTGTGCATCATCATTAGAATTATTACTAAATTAAAATTTACACCTCTGCAATCCCATTAACAGAAATAGTGTTGCACAGATGTAACTGAGGACATAATTTGGTCTGACCAATCTTTGTTAGTGTTGATATGCAGAAGGAAAAAGGATCCTGGTTTTACTTCCAGATTATCATTATTATGCCCATATTGTTTCTACAGAGCTGGCGCTTAGGGGAAAATATCATTTAATTGTAAAAGTTACATTTTGATATGGAAATTGTTGGGAGAATAAAATGGTAATTCTGATCACAGGTCACCTTACAGTAGCACATTACTAGTATGAAGCACATTACTAGTATGGAAAATCTCTTAGCTATGTATCTTCTGTATAGTCTTATGTCATGCATTAATTTGTACAGCTGGCTTCATCTATTTCATGGGTTTTATACAACATGCAAATTATAAATCATACATGTGGTGATCCTATACCACTACTAATGAAAAAGTTCTCTGTGTGAGTGGTATGCCCCACTTTAAGTAGAAGGAATATATATATTGATCTGGAAGTTTATTTCAAAACAGAAGATGCTTTCCAAAAGTGATTATTGTCTTAGGCCTTTTTCAATTTCATGTAAGAGCAACTTTGGGAGAGAAAGTCAGGAAAAAGGGAGCTCACTGTACCCCATTTAGCAAAGAGCTATATTGGGTTTTAAGAAATGTAATCACTATTTTGCTTCTTAGAAGATGCAAAATTGAAGCATGGTTTTACTAGGGGTTGTAAATAAAATGCATTCTTCTAGATTGAATTTCAAGGCACTAATTTAATACCATGGCTTGCTGACATTTAGAAAGCCCTCCAGCTATGTTACTGCATCTTCTGATCAAAATCGAACCCCTCATTTAGAGAGCTCCAGGGAATACACCAAAAAGTTATTTTATGTGTAATTATGAAGATTTTCTTATTCAGCATCATCATACTTATCAATTGAACTGTGTTTTGTTTGTAGAGGTTTGCAGAATTACTTTTCAGACTTTATAGACTCTATATACATGGAAAATGAGACCATCCACAGCTATTAGACAGGATAGAACTACTGCAACAGTGAGGTTTTGGGGCAGCTTCTGAGCTCCCTTGCACACTTGTTTAGTGATTCTTGGCCACTGTCAACACATTACAGCCAATAACTGTTCTATCGCTCCCTATTTCTGTGTTGGCCTATGTTAGAGAGCTTATTCCTTCACTCTCCCATTTCTCTGGTCCTTCTCTCATGAGAAGAGAGAAACAATACCCAAAGTCCAAAGGTACAAACAATTCAATGTTTATTGGGGTGAACTTCCAGCAGGCTTAAATCCAAGTTCTTTTCCTTATTTTCGAAACCCAACTTACTTCCTGTTTGCCCCTAATTAATGTATAATATTCTCAATTTTATCTTAACCAATCATTTTATTGAAATTTACCTGACCAATCCTAACATCTTGTAACGTGATTAACCAACCAATTATATCCCACCACCTTAATTAGTTTACACACAGCAAAATTAACTAGACAGCAGACAGAAACAATCAGAGAACCAGAGACTATGCAAATAAACAATAGCAAAGTGGGAACTATAATTACAAAACCATACAGAAGTAAGGATTTCACAACTACATCTATAAAGACATGAGTTCCCTACCTGTGTCTATTGATAAGTGAGTTCTTACCAAATAGAAAACCATCAAACTAAATTTTCTTTTACATCTTTTAGGTTCTTCCCTTTCTCTGGAGGTGATAGATTGGATCACCTCTCTAACAGCCCCAGATTGCCTTATTTCAATCCGACTAGTTTGGAATGTGAGGATGTGACCATACACTTCCAAGCCTATGGTTGCCTCTGCTGCATAGCTAAAGGCCTTAGCTTAAGAACAAGGTCTCAAACTGTCACAGTGAGAGAAGGCCCTTACACAGATTCTTTCTTTTATATCTCTATAACTAGCTAAATGATAAATGTATACCTAAATTCTTAAAGTACAGGCCTTTACAGACAGGCCTGAATATCTATATCCTAACAGCCTAGAGAGAGCCAGGGGTAGATCCTTAGCTGGTGTAAATTGTCGTAACTGTGTAGAAGTCAGTGGAGATATAACAGCTTACACTAGAAAAGGATCTGGCCCATGTATATGAGCCAGTTTTAGCACATGCAGGGGTATGAAGTGCCCATGGTTGGTCATTCTAAGGCTGACCTTCCCTCAGGTATCAGAACACCATAATTCCATTAGCACCCACAGCTAAGTTGCTCCTGGGTGAATTTCCCTCCTAATGAATGAGAGCTACAGTATCAGCAATCTTAACTCTCAGTTCTTTCTTAGGAAAAAAATCTATTTAAAAATGTCATTAGCTTATTTTGCCCAAATACAATGACAAAATATTATTATTCTTTAAATATTGTGTGAATGTTGATTCAGCTGAAATGCAAGAAGTTGAAGTTCAGTAGATAAAGAATGCTGGCGCTCTAGAGATAGCAGCTCCCTTCACTTACTACATATTTTGTTCCTTTCCCCTCCTTTCTGCCCTTTTGTTAGGGGACTGGAATACATTTTTTCAAGATAAACTTACCTATTTTTGCTGTCCACTTGACTGCACCAACCAGACAAACCAGTTGTGTACTGTTGACAGTGGTATGCTCAAATCCCCTCCGCCAGGAGTTCCCAATTTTTTTTCCGAGCCCTCTCTGTGTAACTGCGATAGGCTATGTAGCTCATTAACAACACTTCTTGAGGAAAAATATTAATTTTCATTATTACATACATATAAACTATGACACTGTAAATAAACAATGTACATGTTTACTTTTCATTTTAAGGTAAACAATTGTAATAATAGAAATCCCTAGCAATATGAACTCAAATAAATGCCTGAAGATCTTTGAAACCAAACAGCTTTAGTAAACTACAGTTTAAAAGAAATGTTGAGAGCGAAACGTGTGGTGGTCAAACAGGAAAACACTATTTTGTATAAAACCGTAAGCAACACAACAATGTTAACAGTTTTGTTTAAAATGCTTGTTTCATTTTAAAACAAAATGGTTGTCCAACTTGGAACATTATATTGTGTTCAGTTTTTTTTTAGTGTAACATGTGAGTTTCTGTGCTGTGTAAGTAAAGACTCAATCCTGTTCTCAATTAGAAAAAGATCAAATATTGTAATAAAATAACTTACAGACAAGGAGTCTTCTTAATGGGATGGCTGTGCCTGGTTTTCCTTTCATTTTTTGCCAGCTGGGGACATATATTAGTGAGGCTCAGCCTGATCTCATCTTCACTTTTCAGCCAGTTCAGGGTGCAGGCAAGGGGGTAGCTAGAGGCTGTGTGTGGGCAGGACGGTAGCCTAGGATGTAGACAGGGATACATATGGGCTGTGCGTGGGCAGGGGTGTAGCTCAAGGTACAGATGGGGGTAGCTAGGGGCTGTGTGCAGAGACGGGGGTAGCTCAGGGTGCCAGCAGAGCTGTAATTCAGTTTGCAGGCAGGAGACAGTTAGCGGCTGTGTGCCAAGAGGGGTCTAGCTCAGGATGTGGGGAGGGGCTGTGTCTGAAGGAGTGCTGATGCTATGGTCCCTAGCCGTGAGCTCAGTCTCTAGTTGTCATAGTGGGGGAAACTCCACTCCTTGGGGCTGTGTGCATGCCGAGTCAGGCCTGGCCGTACCTTCCTACCCCATTACTGCGGCCAGAACTATAAGCTATGCTGCCCCAGCTCTTCAGCAAAATTTGATTTTTTCTTGTAAGTGGTTATGTAAAGTAATGAGCAAAACCCTCAATCTCAATATTATTGAATATTGTGTTAATTTGAGCCATTCTTTTTCTGATTTCTTGTCTTTATTCACTTGAAAGCTGACATTCAGTGAACAAGACGAAAATGACATTGTGGAAGAAAAAAAGAATTTAAAAGAAAGAGCACATATCGTTGCACAATGCCTAGAACGCAAGGGGGAGAAAAACAGAAACTATGTGAAAAAACATCGAAGTTTGATTTGTGTTGAGGACACAGGTGCTGACATTGCTGACTTACACCCAAGTGCCTATAAAGAATCAAGGACACTGAAGAAACACGAGAACAAACCAAAGAAATCTAATGTGGAATCTGATAAGTTGCCACCAAATGTTATTCAGGAATTAAATACAGTTCTTCAGAAAAACAGAGCCCTCCATGAAGAAATCTAAAGCCGAATTTGTAAGACAGAGATGTCAAACAACTTGATTATTCCAGGCAATAAATAGCTTGTTTGTTGAAGTGTGCATAGTTTGTACAGTGTAGAGACTATGAAATATGTTTATATACAGCTGCTGATTTTTAAATGAGAATTATGTATGTGCTGGTAATATGACATAATTTAAGATTGAACAGAGAGCTTTAACTGTATAAAATTCCTGGTATGAAATCCATTGCCATTGACTTCTCTGGGGCAGGATTTCACCCATCATTTTGAATGCAGATTTTGTTGGTGTTCTAACCAGAGTGCTGCAATTAAAAAAGACAGTTTAAATGTTAAGTACAGTTTGCTTATGCTCTGTATGTCCAGAATCCTTTTCTAAGTATGGGAGAAATCTTCTTGTAAAAAGAGACCAAAGTGCACATACATATTGTTGTTGTCTATAGTATATAAGAATAAGTAACATATGATCTACTCTGATGACAAATCTTGCAGTATCTTCTCTCTGCTAAACAGGTCGAAATTGATTTAAAGAAAGTGTCTCTAGGGGACTGGCTAGCTCACATGATCAGTAATGTGAGGCAGAACTTTCATCTTTTGGTCCTCTTTTGGATGCGACTAGCTTGCTAGTGACAAAGTTGTTATCGGATGGCTATTCAGTAATCACATGCGAAATGAAATTCCTTATGAGCAGATGGCCCAATCACAAAACTACCCATCAAATTGGCACTAATTCATCCGGTCACAGAATGGCCAGGAATGAAATGAGCATGGAGGCTAAATTATCTTTTCACCCTTAGAGGTGGTCGCACCAGATCAACATGGAGCAAGACATTGATTGAGGCTGCAATCTGTGCTATAGCTCTTCTGAGGATAAAGAGATGCTTCAAGCTCTACCAATCTAGTACCCTCCAGGCACACTGAATTCATTAATATTAAGGAAGGGAAGGGAAAGTGCCATATTTCATCAAGCTTTATAAAGTGTAATTTTGTCCTTATTTAATTAACAAGTATATTTTCTGATTTTTTTTTCCTGTTGCCATATTTCTGTGCAAACAGAAGCAGTGTCCTCTGTAATTAGCTTGTTCCTCTTTCCTGGTATGAATGGATCTTATAACTGTCGTGATATCACAGTTACGTCTCATGGCGATTAGCACTGAACACATCAATCAGGAGGAAGTTAATTCTGAAAGACAAAGCTGCCCTCTGAATACAAGTGTCTTGGTAATCTGTATGTTCCGAAGGGAAGGACAGAAAAGCTATAATTTAATGGGTTTTTATGTTTAATTTTTAATAGTCTGCTGGAATGTAGCAGTTGCAAGGGTTCCCAGGTCACTCACTTTGCACTTATTCTGCTTGATCAATTGTCAAATCTAAAAGCAGGTTTGTAACATTTTTTTATTTTCCCCAGTGAACTTTTGATTATTTTGTTCATCTTAATTTGTAGCATGAATTTAAGTCCTATTTACTTAAGAGTGCTGAATGTGAAATACATTCTTAATGTTTTCCTGAATCAGGGCCTATCTTTGTGGGAAGGAGGATATTTCAGAAAAATGCTTATACTGTCTGTCTGAGGCTGGTCCTGAATTTACTGTTTACAGTTATTCATGTATTTCCACGTTATTTTTTTCAGTGTCATCTTTTATTGTGTCATTAAGACTGTTATTCACGCTACTGCAGATGTCTCGTACATCACTGGAGTCCCACATTAATTGATGAAAATGGAGCAGTGGGAGAGGTTTTTTGAATTGGGCTAGTGTGCCCATGTAAGAGAATAACATGTTCTATTTTATCTTCACTGAAATACTGCAAGAAAACCTTCTCCTAGTTTGACCATAGCTTGCACAGTTACTGCAGGGTACCAAAAATGTAAGGAAAAAAGCTGCTTACTTGAAAAAAAAAATCAAACTAAATATTGTTTACTTTTCAATTGTGGTTAAACTACCTGAATTTATGGCTATTGGATTATCAGTGAAAATGTTTCACCTAAAGAATAAATAATCTTTTCGTGTTTTCTACATGTGAAATACATATTGTTTGAACCGTGGCACTGTTTAATTTAAATATAGCTTCTGTAATAAAATGGAAGTGTGATTAAATTCATTTAAAATTCATTACTTGTGAGTCTCTGATTTCAATTCAAATTATTACCTGATGATCACTCAGTATTGCACTTATCACTGAGATGGGTATAAGAACTGAAGGATAAATGTGTGTTATCTGTAATAGTGTCGTAATGGCTGTGGTGTGTCATCTATATTGGAATGGGAAGGAAACTAATTTCCAGAGAATAAATATTTTCTTTAAATTATGTTGTGTAATCTCTTGAGGGGAAAAAAAATCATCAAGACAGTGATAATTGTAGCAATTATTTCTATGCATACCTTCATGTCATTACTACTAATCCTTGCAATACCTTTATATAGTAGTAATTAGTTATTCCCACCTTACAGATGAGGAAAGAAAGGCACAACTAAAATATGTGGTTTGCACAAATCAGAGAGTGTTCGAGCTGGGATTAAAATTTCGGAATTAGTAAATCTAAGGTCCTTTGTTATATTAAATTCCTCCAACCTCCCTACTTAGAAAAGTCAATAAATATCAATACAGTTTATTAACACAGTCAGTTCTCTGTGCCTTTTCAAGCTCTACTGAGAAAAGTTTTAAAAATACTTTTAACTCAGCGTTAAAAGAGCCACTGAAGAGTTAGCTAGATGCTGTCCTATCCCAGGAATAATCACCCAACTTTCATTTCTAGAAAGTGAAAATGAAGACTAGGTCGGAAAATATGTTGTAATACAGAGACCAGCCTTCTCAATATAAGTGATGCATATCTTAATTACTTTATAAATCCTTCAGGAATTAGTATGGAAATGCACATTTATATTCATAGATTCTAAGGCCAGGAAGAACCACTGTGATCATCTAGTCTGACCTCCTATATAGCACACCTCATAGAACTCCCCCAAAATAATTCCTAGAGTATATTTTTTAGAAAAAGATCCTACCTTGATTTAAAACGTATCAGTTATGGAGACTCCAACACAACCCTTGATAAATTGTCCCAATAATTAGTTGCTCTCACCATTAAAAATCTACACCATATTCTTCAATGAGATCAGAAAAAATGTTCTATGCTGTATGATTTATTTCAGTTCATGGCTGGCATTTTAATATGTTCTGTTCCTGGTACTACAGAATGCATTTCCTTGCAAATTATACCTTGGTTATATAAACAGTAATCCCTTTTTTTTTCGTTTAGAAGTCAATTAATATTGATTTATCCAGTACTGCAGACTACTTTGGAACTACCAATTTAGAATAAATTTGAGGTTTGCTATATATATGAATAGGTTTAATAACTTGTCATTTTATTTTCTATCTTCATCTCCAATATGTACTAATTGAAATCTAATGATGTTGGTGTTTGAGTAGTTCTTCTTTATATGTGCATATTTAAATTTTGCAGTAACTTCACAATCTTCACTTGGATGAATCTGCACTGAACTTTTTTTGCTGTTTTCTTCCCTTTGCAAGCTATTTGCAAGCTCAGGTTATCCATTTTAATTCAAATTCATTACGATGTAAGATATCTTGGGCTTGCTCAGTCTGTATTTTTAGTGTGGTGCTTCTCCAGCTTTAAGAAACAATAAATAAATGATTCCATTTGAAACTTTTTAAATTCATGAAAGATTGAGTGTTCTATATAAAATAAATATATGACTTTTCCCTCAATAAAAGCATCTAAGGACCACATCTTACCAAATATAGGGGTTCATAATGCTGACTAGTCTCATCTGTTTGGTCACAGTTCAGTAACATATTTCACCAAGTACATAACTTTAAGCATATTGACAGATGCATTGACCTCTTTTTGGTAGATAGGGGCCAATGAAAACTTGAGGTGTTCAGTCCCTCAGAAACTCAGGCTGCTTTCATTTGGATGCTTAAATCTTAGACTTTAATTCTTATATGGTAGCTAATTGTTTTCCCTCCTTTCAATAGTGATATTATAATACAGACTTTGACAGGATACTCTATGATAAGTAGATGTTTAGCAATTCTCCCATAAATTACAGATGATAATTTCAAGTCAAAGAGCACAGTTACAGACTAGTAAGTAACCAATTTTTGAAGTTGACCATTCTATATCTAAGAAATCATCAAAGTCAATTTACTTTATTGTTCAAGTAAGTGTCAGCAAGTCTCCTGCTTCTCTAAAATAAAAATGACAAAGTCACAGGCAGGGAAGATAGGAAGCTACAATACAACAGAGGGTGACATCCAGACTCAAGAAGTACTTTAAAATGGCTTCTCTAAATTCAAATGATAGTGATGAGAAATTGCGCCTTTCACTTGTAGAAGACTATGAGGATCAATTCTCTGTCTCTAACTCCATTAAATACTTACATTGCAATTGCAAAGAGAAATGGTAAGGCCCAAAGGTACTCAGGCAGGTGGAGTTCAGGAGCCCCCTGCTCTTCTCCGTTCTTGTGGACACATTAGAAATCTTGCTGCCATGGTCCCAGCTGCTCTGGTGGTGAATGCATGCCTACAAGTTATCTGCAGTCTATAGTTAGTATTGTTTCTGGACTCTTTGCTGATGCTTGGCTCTCATCTGTGAAAAACTCTTTCTACCTAAGAGATGTGTCTGAACCTGGCTGATAATGTCCTCACAATGATAATACATGTCTTTACTGTGATACAATAACCTATTAATTCCATCTGACAAGGGGGTCACAGGAATATCCTGATTCTGGTATGTATATTTTGGTTCACCAAAGTATGATAGGAAGTCTCAAATGAAAGCCAGTGTCATACTGGTTATCAATGTAATTATGAATTGTAGTTACATATACTATGTAAGAAATTATGTATACATACGGAAAATATATTCTTGGAGTCTGCGTCAAGATATTAATCACCAGCAGAGGTGAAAAACTTTTTTTGTGAGACTAGGCTTTTGTTCACCTAGCTCTCTGTTGATATATAAATTAAAGATTGCAAATTAACACAATAGCTGCCTATTGAAATACAATGTCAAATATTAATGAAGAGATGTGAATTCACCAGGAAAGGAGCACACAGGAAACAAGCAAGTCATGGGGGATTATCCTGTCTGAATAAAGACAATTGAACGTTGGGGGTATTTCAAGAAGGCAAAGAAGATACCCTGGCATCCTGCACCTAGGAAGTAAGCAGACAGCGTGTTTGCATTCATGAAAGTAGGATCTCGGCCAGCTTTGGTTGAAAAGGCTGAAGAGGACTTTGGATAAGATAAACTTCTTTAAACAGGAAGTTAACCAGTTAGTTAAATTTAGTCTCCAGAAAGCCTGTTATGCTTTGGTTATATATGTGACCACTGTCTTTGCTATGAACTGAATTTCTAGTCTTTGATGATAATTGTCCTTTTGAATTTTCATATTGTCCTCCAAATTGTTTGCAATTGCACCCAGCTTGGGGTCCTCAGAAGTTTTTTTTTTTTTTTTTTTTTAAAGCATATTCTCCTCTCCATTATCCAAGCCGTTAATGAAAATTTTGAATAGAACCAGATGCAGGACTGACCCCTGAGGAATCCCACTAGAAATGTTCTCCCAATTTGACAGAAAACAATACTCATTGTGCATGGTCTTTTAATTATTTGTTTATCCATCTTATAGTAATTTCATCTAGACTACATTTCCCTAATTTATGGGAGTGTATCAAAAGCCTTATAAAATTAAGATGTATCAAGTCTATAGCTTTTCCCACAACCACTAGACCAGTACTCCATCAAAGAAGCAAATTATGTGGGTTTGCATGATTTATTTTTGACAAATCCATGTTGGCTACTATTTGTCACCCCATTGTCCTAGGTGCTTACAAATTGATTGTTAATTTGTTCCCGTATCTTTCTGGGTATCAAACTTCAGCTGACTGGTCTGCATTTCCCGGGGTCCTCTTTGTTCCTCTCTGTAAAAACAGGTACTATTCTTGCTCTTTTCCAGTGGTCTGGGACCTCGCCCATCCTCCATGAGCTCTCGAAGATAATTGCTAATGGTTCAAAGATTGTTTCAGCTAATTCGTTGTGTACCCAGATGAATTTAGTCAGGCTCTGCTGACTTGAATACATCTAACTTATCTAAATATCCTTTAACCTATTCTTTCCCTATTCTGGCTTCCCCCTTGTTGTTAATATTAGTTGTGTTTAAACATCTGATCACAACCTTTTAACTGAAGCAAAATAGGCATTAGACACTTTTTAGTATTTTTGGTGTTTTCAGTTATTAGCTCTCCTTGCATGCTAAATGGTAGGTCCACACTTTCTTTTGTCTTTTTCTTTCTGGATTTATAGAACTTCTTATTGTCGTTTATAGCTCTTCCAAGGTGTTACTCATTTTGTGCCTTAGCCTTTCTGATTTTATCCCTACATGCTTATGCTATTTTTCTGTACACGACCTTATCAAATTGTCCATGTTTGCACTATTTTTAGGCTTACTTTTTGGTTTTTTTTAAAGAGCTCCAGATGCAGCCTATTGACCTTCTACTATTCTTCTGATCTTTCCTTCACAATGAGATAGTTTGCTGTTGTGTCTTTTGATATTGTCTCTTGAAGAAAGTGCCAGCTCTTCCAAACTCCTTTTACCCTTAGATTTTTCTTCCCACGGGACTCTAGCTACCAGTTCTCTCCAGTTTGTTGAAGTCTTTTTTTAAATCCTCTGTCCTTATTCTGCTCTGTTCACTCCTTCTTTTCTTTAGAGTAATATTCTGAACACCTACACAATCTATTAGGAGTGGTGTCACAAGTGACAGAGTTTCAGTACTTCTTTCCCACCTCTCCCACAATTTGCCCATTGGCAGGGAGTTGGGGGAATTGAATTTATGATCAGTCCCTTGGTTTAGTTCTTGAACCCTGGAAGGTACTTGGATACAATAGTGGTGGGTATAAAATAGAAATCTCCCACTGAAATAAGCACATGCAATCCTATGAAAGTCAGTAGAGTTGTACTTTGAGTTTAAATTGGACTTTCAGTGAGAGTTGTACAACTAACTCCCTTTTGTGATATTGAAAATCCCAACCTGATATGACCTTGTACTTTCTACAATTTATGGATAACATGGGTTGAAAGCTCTTGGCTAAAAAAGGAATGGTAAAAACCAGCCGAAAAACTGGCTATGCTTGCAAAGGAAGAGTGAATTCACCTTTAAATGTGTCTTATGGCATTAACCCAGGTCTGGACTCCAAAGAGGCATAAAAAAAATCACACTTTGACTATATACTAGTTTTGTCAAAGCATGGGTGGATTATCATTATGGCTGGCTTTCTAGTATAAATTACTGCACCCTGAAGTCAAAAGATGGTGGTATGAAGCGAATGTCAGTTAGTGTTCTCTTGGGTACCATTTGTTTTGAACGGATGTACTTTTCTTTAATTCTGCCTGTTAAAAGCATAATACCAAATGGAAACTTCATGTAATATAAATAGGACCTCTTGAACTGAAAGAAGCATTGTAGCAGGGTGCTGGTGAAAAAGCACCTAATTAGCCCCTGCCCAGTCAGCTCCAATCAGGGAAAACAGATTGGGGGTGATGGAAAAGGCCTGATGCTGGCCTGAGGATTGACAACACCTGTTGGCCTGACAAGCCAAGAGCTATAAAGGCTGGGAAGGAACCAGAATGCGGGGGGAAGGGAGGGCAGGAGCCAGGGAAAAGTCCATCAGGGAAGGAACTGGAGGCCTCCTAGCTGAAGGCTGACTCTGCCTATAAAGGAGGAGAAGAATCCTGTAAAGCTTGTACATAGATGGACACTGGTGGTGGTATGAAGTTAAGTAAATAAAGACACAGATATGGCACAATCCTGAAGCCTCTCTGAGCCTTATAGGGGGGCAGCAAGCGGACCCCAGGAAGAGGGGCGGGTTGTGAGCCCTGTTACAAGCATGGAAAGATTACACTTATCATTTCTCCCCCATCCACTTAGTTTCAACCACCCTCAGCAGGACGTGGGGTTTGCTGCAGCGAGGGGTAGCTTTAATGTGGGGCTCATGGCTTTGCACCCACAGAAATCATGAAATCCAAAGTGCCAAACCTGAGTTGCACTGTGACCCTGTGTGCCTGGTTGCAATGCCTGAAGTAAGGATCCCTGTGGGACAGGAGCCACCATTCTTTGGTGAGTGCAGGGCAGGCTGGCTCTGCAGCTCTCATCCCCAGTCCCATCCTGCTGGGTTCTCCGTCCCCACTGGTCTGGGATTAGGATTGTGGTGGTGGGGCAGAGAGTGCTGCTGCAGTCAATCAGTGTCCCCCTTGACGACAGCTCAAAATTGTGTCCAAGAGGGGTTGAGTATAATACATTTACTGAATCAGGAGGCTACATCCGTCCCTGACTTCTGCTATCGAAGTAATCTAAGTGCAGTTTTGCTTTTAACGGCCACTACCACTTTCCTTGTTCTACTTCTGTGATGTTTCACTTAATATCCATGATGAGTCTCTCCTTTGACCCTGTCTATCCTCTATCAACTTGCACTTCTGCGTTGTTTTTAAAAAAATATTTTTACTGTCATAAAAATTTAAGATGGACTAGATGCTCTGTTTGTTTCCATAGGTACAATAAGTGACCCACTCTCATAAATCTTGTCGGCTTTCTGGATATTGCTGCTCACTTTTCCCTTCTCTGATGTATCATTAGTGAAAAGAACACCTAGGAGTAAATCCCACCTGCCTGCTCTCACAGGACACTACTGAAAAATGAGAAATTCCTTTCTTTTAGGCAGCTCCCTTTTAGCTAATTGTTTATGTAGCTCTGCAAAACAATGGTAGATGTACAGTAGAATTTGCCATAAACATTATGTGAAGCAAAATCCAGGGGCTGCTCATACATGTATCTAACAAGAGTTGCATGCATGAGCAATTATGGGATTTAACTAGACACTAGATTTTTTTTTAATAGCTTAGGCCTTGTCTACACTACTAGCTAACATCGACTTTTTAGAGTTGAATTAAGAAAGCCGATAGTATACATTCGATTGTGTGTGTCCCCAGTAAGTGGGCTATTTCGGTGGATCGCGTTCATAGTTCTGCAGCTAGCGTCGACTCTCAGAGCGGCGCTGTAGGTAGGTATCCCACAGTGCCAGCAGTCCCTGCGGCCCCTTGGAATTCTGGGTAAAGCTGGCATTGCATGATGGGGGCAAAAACAGTCTCGCGGGTTTTCGTTCGCGCTTCCCGTCACTCTCCCCTCCCTCCGTGCAAGGTCCGTTTCGGGCCTGCAGATGCACTTTCGGCTAGAACTCTGCTCTCCAGCTGCTATGAAGCTACCTCGCAGGTCCTCTCATTTGTAGGCTGGAATTTCTATTCTCGTGGCAGTCCAGGGAAATGGGCAGACCTGGCAGTGGAAGTGTTCAACCAAGGAAGAAAGGAGAAATGAGAGAAGAGATGCCACTCAGCGTGAAATGTGAAGCTACCAGACTTGACGTGCTTTTTATGAGTACCTGGGGCACAGACGGATAGCAGGCAACCTGCCTGACATTTGCTGTTAGGGCAGCAGGGAGGCCCTGGGCTCTCAACTCCCTTGTTGACCTGACCACCTTGTCAATCTGGCTGACTTTGAGTTCTGGCCTCTCCTGACTGGCCATGGGGACCTGTCAATTCCATGATCCTGACTCCTTTAGGTCCTTCCTCCTTCTCTGTCCTGGGAGATGGCCAACAAAGAAAACCACTATGTTACAGTGAGGAGCAAAGTCAATTTACCAACTTACAAAGAGTGTGTTGGACCCAAGGTGGATCATTAACAGTCTTGACAGCAAATAAAGATCTGAAAATAATTGCTACTGTGTTTTCAAAAAGAGTGAAAGGTAATTTTGGCCTGGTCTATAATTTTGTTCAGGCCCCCTGAAAGTTAATGTCCAGCACATTAAGCATGTTATAATTGAACTGTTGAGAAACAAATTAAAATTTTAATGAACTCTCTTCCCTTTGGAAGTAAATTTAAGATCCTTATAACCAGTGCTGCCAGAAATCCTGATATTATTGTCTAATCAGCACTTAATGGCCCACTCTCAGTGCCTCTAATTTCACATAATTAATGTGCATATAAAATGAACCTTGTAAATGTTTTTGTTCATATACCACATGCTGAATAATGTAAACAAGCTATTATATGTTGTTTACCTTTGCCCCTTACATGTTCTTGGTTTCAGAACTTTGCATTAACACAATGCGATGGAAGTCCCTGAGAACTAACTCGGTTGGAACATAAATGAACAGGAACACCAAAGAGATTCTAAAAAAGCAAATAACTAGATAGGTTTCTTTATTAAACCAGAAAATTCTGATGAATCAACCGATCTTTTATAGCAGTTTTCAAGTAGCACACGGGGGAAGTCCACTGCCTAGGCTATCCTGAAATCACTTTGTGCTGCCCTGGTGATGAAAGGGGGGCTTAAAACTGCAATAACGGGAGGATCTTCATTTTGGGGGTAGCCAGGACTATATCACCATCAGTGCTATTTCTTGATCACATCTTCTCCCTCCCTCTGGTGCGATCCTCCTGCAATCCCTTGCTGGCATAACAATTCCATATACCTGTGTTACAAACTAGTGTAACTTAGCTGAACCATTTCCCAATTGTATTTGCCCTCCCATCTTAAATTGTTCCAGGAAAAGCTGTTGCACAGGCTGCTGAAGAGGATCTAGGCTCTGATTCTAACAAGCACTTAAGCAAATGCTTGTCTTTAGTTGAAATGTAACCAAATGAAATTAAGCACATACTCAAGTGCTCTACTGAGCTGAGAGCCTAGTAAGAAAAATATAAAATAGAGTTAGATAAAGTCTGCATATGATTCATCTAGGTCAACTAGTTAATAAATAATGGAGAATTAGTTCATGTGTGCTTTTCAGTGTCTTGTCTTATTTTTTCTTATTTTCAATTAGCCCATTGCATTGCCTACACTACAGTATGATAAAACCAAGCTTTTGGATCCAGGAGTTTGGTTTTCTGGAGCTAATGAAAAATTCTGTTGATTCAGTGAAGGGGAAAAAAAAAGAGTATTACCCTTCAAGAGGAAAGATGGAAGTCCCTGTTTGATTGAATATATGTGGCATCCAAACATAGGTTGTTTCCTCTTTCAGGTTCATCCTCTTTCATCCTGTTCATCCTCTTTCCTTCACTATACAAGTTTTTATACTGACAGGGTAAAGTGCTCCAAGCATCTGAGTTCATTGTGTATTTTGGCTAAGAAAAATTTGCTACTTATTAACTTTCTCTCTTTCCCTGACATGGTCCCACTTACACTTGTGCCTACACACTCACGCTTAAACACACAAACTGGTCTTGCACTTATATGAAATATTAGTCCAGCACTGAGTTTATTTAGGTGCTAGTGAACAGCTTACCCTACATCTGCTATATTATCTTTGTTGAAAGAAACTCACATTCCACTGACTTTTTTCAATTTATGTAAATTGTGTGTGGGAGGGGAGGGGGGGGGGGGTTCCTCTGGCTCAATCTATTATTGTTATAACATTCTTCTTCTAACATTGTGTGGTGTTCCTTATTCATCTATCATTCCAATCTAATTTTGATTTTCATGTCTAAAGGTGGCTTGCAAGGACAGGACCTTCTTGCCCACTTTCTAAGTAAAACTTTTGCTGTTTGCATCACCTACAACAGTATGTGATAAGAACACAAATAAAAGAAGCAATTTAATAATAATATAATGTATATCAATGTAATTATACTGATGATCTTGTAATACGACCAACAAGGTGTTCTCTATCTATAAGCAGGGATGAGTTTTCAGATTACAAAACCAGTTAATTTATGCATTTGTGAATTGGGAGCTTCTCCTTTTCCTTTTTATGGTCTGTTTGATACGGCAGTACAGAATGATGCCTTAAAGTTAACATATTTGATGGTCAAGATTGAATAAATAAAACCTGTTTTTGTAGGTAATCAAGCTTATATAAAGAAAAAAGTGTGATTACGTTTGAAAAACTTTTTAATGCTTTTTGATTTTTTTTAAAAAAAAGGTTAATGTACCCCAACTCTTTCTCAGATAAAATGCATAGATACTGTGACAGTCTCTTAACATTCCCTTTTAATAATCTTTTTCCCAGGGCTGCTTGTAATATACAATCTGTTTCATGGAAATCAGATATGGTCTTCTTTCATTCTCACTGCCATTGAATGGGGTTTGCTTATCAGGATTCTGTAACACCTTTCCTTTTCAATCTCTTTCTTTAGCAGCTGCTGTTGGAAATTACATAAAGGTTTAATCTGGGTTCACTGAACACTCTGGCAGCCTGGGTGCCTCTTTTTATTATTTATTTTTCAACATAATTAAAACAAAAGAGGGAAATAAAATGGAAGAATACTATTGAAGCTTAAATGCAGCAATGTTGGCCATAATTTAAGATATCGCTAAGGATATATATTAGAAAGAAGAAAATAACAGGAGCCTGACCATAGTTCCACAGTATATTTGAAATGTAATATCTGCTTGGTGTATAGAATTGTACTGGAAAAGAATTGGGTTCGGGCAGATCCGAGAGTAATGTTCGGGAAGAACAACACTCTCACTCTGCCTAAGAGGTAGAAATGACAGTTTACTTAAGCATAGGCAGAGGGGAAACTTGCACTCCAATCAGCGCGGAGAGCCCCAGGGACGCGTGGACAGGTTGTGATGGGGATCCTCTGGCAGCCCGGGGCAGCTGATCAGGCAAAACTCTGGCATTGGAGTCCCTCACAGAGGTTTTTATCCCTTTTCCATGGCCGGCTGGGGTTACGTATGGCCAAGCAGTGAGTATATAAATTATTATAGATTATCTTGTTTACAGACTAATATATGTCTAATTAGCTCTCCTAGGCTTACAGCTGTTACAGCTGTTCTTTGCCAGGATGTTGCTTTGCTGACCCCTATTCATCACATCCCTGAACTACCCTTGACCACTTACTTTATCAGTCTGCCATTACTTGCTCCAGCTCCTCACCATTCTTCCGCAGAAGCCTTCCCCCTACAAGAATATACATAGTCATGCAGATGCCTTAATGTCAATCCAGTGCAGTGTCATTTTCCCCTCCCTAATATGCACCCTTAATGTATATTACTTAAATTGGCTGTGGGTATGTGCATAATAGAATCATATTATTTTATTTAAAAAAAAATCCAACTAGCTCTGACTAAAGGAGAAATTGAATTTCATATGTACTGTGGAGCCATGGTCAGGGCCTCAAGGTTTTCTATCAAAGTGGTATATAAGTCAGTTACTGAGGAATGCCAAAAACTGGCTACAGGACACCCTTAGCTGCAATCAGACCTGGATGCCTCTTTGGCCTTTGGAGCCATTAGAAGTCAATGAAACTCTAAGCACATCTCTAGCTATTCTACTTTACATCTAGGATCAAGGCTTTATACCAGCTTTGTACTCCCAACACTGTGTTCCTTAGCCATAACCGAGGAACTGGCCTTAAAGTTTCTTTGGAGTTCCCTTTACCATTTTAAAAAAAAAATCTTCTTAAGGCATCTTCAGACTTTCCAATTAGTTAAAATCTCTAGGAAAACTGGTGCCCAGAAAATATTTGAAGAAAATTACATTTAAATATTAAAAAATAGAAATTTGACAGTTAATAATCCCAAAGCTGGATTTATGACTGAGACTACATATCACTAACGTGAGGGTTAAGAGTCCATGAAAACTGAAGTGAATATAAAAAGTGGGAGGGGAAAAGGACATTGAGTTCAATTTTAGCTTAAAAGAAACTCACACATTTGAAAGTATTGAAATACACTGGACGAAGCTTAACTCGGTCCCATTGGTGACAGTCTCCCATCTTCCTTTCTTTGACCTTTTCATATGGAGGGCCTGATGTTGGAAACCTTTACTCATGTGAATATGGGTTGATAAAATAAAGCCCATCGAGCTTTAAGTTCACGGACTTCAACTCTGGACATCTTAGATTTGGAAAAGCCACTGTATTGGTACAGCAGCGCTATGACGCTGCCGCTATTCATCCTCTTTTCTCATGAAGAATTGAAAAAGGTTGCAACCAATGAATGCAGAAATATTAAACTAGAGAAAAGACTGTACTTTTACAACTTGTACAGACATGTATCTGTGAGTATAGTTTCAAGAGTGATGCTTTGTCAACCCAGTAACTGTTACTTTTTTCATGTACGGTTTATGATCTTGTACAAAGGACATTTTCATCTATAGTCTCTATAAAAATAGAAAGACATTAAGCACTTTATTCAAGATGCCTTTTTGTTCTTTGTACAGTGCCTAGAATAGGTTCTGATCCATAACTTGGCTTGCAGGCAGTATGGAAATGCAAATAGTAAATAATACTTCCTGACATTTGTATAACCAATGGGCCATCAGTTACATTGACATTCAGATATAGATAGGCATTTTAGGAAAAAAAATAAGGCAGACATGAAATTCTAAAGAATACTTGTAAATTCATTAATATTTTGTAAAAGTCTGTGTCCCTTCTATGGCCAATATGTAGTCATGAAGAAGATTACCATTTACTTACCATTATTCAATTAAGATGAAATAATTCTAGTGGTCTTGGTCACTCCCAAATGTTTTATTATGAATAGAGAATATTATTTGAGTTATTTATTCCCCAAGACAGTGCTACAGGGGAAGGGTGAAAGTTAGCTAGGTGCTGTTCCTGTGTACCTTTATACTTTCTAATATTTGAGTTTCTTTTAAGCTGAATTTCTTGAGAATCTACTGCTTTGGGTTTGATTTTGTTTGACATCAATACTCTTGTCAGGCATTTGAACTTGAAGTTACTGATCATGTTTAACTTTAATGAAAAATGTTTAGGCCTGTGACACAGCCCATCTACTCCCACAGAGCAGAGAGGGAGCTTGTCCCATGAGGTGTCTCTGAAAATAAACCCTTTTGCCTTGTACCATTTAATTTACCTGTCCTGAAAGGGTAAATGGACATGATAACTCTGCCAAGATTTTAACCTGTTAGTTCAGGAGGACTCAATTAAGTATTCCAAAATCATGTAATGTTTAAAGTTCTCAAAGAAAGACGCTCATTGTTGTTCTCTTAAATGCTTTTCCATAAGTACAAATATAGTGAAAAAAAATCACTGTGTAATGTGCTTTGAATATTTCACCTAAAAACTATAGTTGGACAAGATGGAAGTTGCAAAGATCTTACAAATACAACTCTGCTTATTCTACAGTAACACCATGTCGCTTCATAGATAAATCCTTTGTTCCGTATAGAGAGAAGTGAAATGTTCCTTAATCTTGGGAAGAATCTATAAGCATTTCAAAATGATATAGGCAGATAATATATTAAGATACATCATTGTAGCACAGCTGCTTGTAAATTTTCAGTTACAGGTGCTCTAATATGCATTTATGCTATGATCATATTTGAATACACACATGCATGAATGCTGTTGTTTGCTAAGCTGACTTGATATACTTTTACTTTAACAAACCAAAGGAGGATTGTGATGTCCTGCCATAATTAGATATTCTGACCAGAGTGACTCATTAATCCTGCCTTTGACCCACAGAAAATAGCAACTTGGATAATTTCATGGTCAAAGGGAATCGCTATACTGTTAGCTGGTCTCTGAGTGCCCTTCCATTTTGGAACACTTCAGATTTTCTGTTTCTTTGAATAAAAATTTAAATCAAAGAAATTATTTGGCAAATGGGCAGTTTTGACTTATTAATGATAGGTGGGGTGGAGAGGAAAAACAACTATTGACAAGTGAAGATAAGTGTCCCACCATATGGATTCTAACATTTTAATTATTTTGTTCCCTTTCTTTTTACGGCAACTTTTAGTGGTAATAATTTTTAAACTAATTAAAGACCAGCTGCTACTTAGCAAGCTAGACACCCAATTAGGAATCCAGAACCTGGTAAACAACCTTTACTGCCAGCCAGCTAGTTGAATCACCTCCTGTCACTGGCATGGAAGTCATTATTTTTTGTTTTGAAAATGCATGTTGTTGTCATTCTGATTGGCTCTGTTGAATGCTTTTCTTTGTGACTAGCTGAACAATCTGACATCATGTTCACGTATTATTATTTTGAAGCCTGAGATCTCTAGTGGCTTTTTATATTTTTTAAGATTATCGTCAATTATAAGACTTTTGGGGAAAAGTTTTTACTGAGTACAAATATATGTTTCCTGAACACAGAGAGCAACTGCCTGCAGTAACTAGCTGTTAACAAATCCTTTCAAGATGATTAAGTACTGCTTCAGATTGCAGATTCCATTTTCTCTATGCTATTTTAAGTGTGAGTACAGCATATGTTTATTAGATATTGATCTCTATACTGGATGAATAATATAATCATATCTTGAGTTTATAAGAAAGAATCATTATAGACCATTCTAGGAACAGCAGTCATCTAAAAGCTCTGTGTATCAGTGAAGTAGAGGAAAGAGAAGTTCACTGTCTTGGCTTATCTCTCCAGGATTCATCTGAAAATAGACACCCTTAATTTTAATTACATAATGTAGTTATTAATGACCTGGGAATAGGGTGAAGACTCAGATGGCAACATTTGCAAATAATGAAGAATTATTTATGTTAATCAATTCTTGTAAAGACTTGGTGACATTTTGGAGTGACTTCATAAAGTAACGAAATTGCAGATGAAATTTAAGGTTAACAAACGCAAGGCGATTCACATTGATATGAATAATTTCAATCAGTCATGTGTTTTCCTGGGTTCTATTTCTGAATTAACTGTAACCACTAAAAAAATAGACTTGTATAGGTGGAATCACCTTTGTTCAATGGATTGCAATGGTCAAAAACCAAACAAAAGGTTAGTATGTGTAAAGAATGGCATAGAAAATAATATGGAAAATATTATATTGCTATTATACAAATTGATGGTTCTCCCTCACTTGGATATGGTGTTCAGTTCTGGTACCCCATCTCCAAAAAAGACCTAACAGAAATACTGTTCAGAGAGGAGTGATAAAAGCGTTCAAGATGAGATATGGAGGAGATTGAAAAGGAGATTGGGACTGTTTAGCTTAGAGAGGAAACGAAGGAAAATAATAATGAAGGAACAAGAAAATAATGAATAGCATGAAGAACTTAGATAAGATTCTCCAATTTGCTCATTCTCAAACTGTCAGAAAATATATGGAATGAACTGAAATGCAGCAAATATAAAACTGATTAAAATAAATAGGTTGTTTTTTTTGCCTGACTGATGATTTGTGGAACTCACTGCCACAGGACATCATAGAGGCCAGGAGTTTAGTAAGAGAAGAATTTTGTCTACTAAGAGAACATCTATGTTTACATTATTTGGGAAAGAAAAACAAAACAAAAGAAAAAAGCTTAAACAGAATCCCTTATGCATAGTAGCATGCACTTTTGCTTTTACCTAGAGAGAGTCAGATCTTGGAGCTAAACTTGAGAAATCCCACCAAATTATGAATTTCAGGTTAAATTCATCAGATAAGTATGTACCACGCCACACCTAGGATCAGACTCTCCTAAATGCCCTCTGTACCACCCAGTGTGCAGCTCCCTCACTGCCATCTGTACATTCATTCTTCCATCCCGTAGCTGATGCAGGGGATGATGGAGGAGCCATGATAACCATGTTGGCCTCTCTTTTGCTATGTGTGGCGGCTGGAGCTGGCAGATCTCTGCTCCCCTCCTCTGCTGGTCTGGGTAAGAGGGGGGAGCATCACAGACTGCGCTACAGCTCCCCTTACTGGCTACATGCAGCTCCATCTGATGTGCCACTCTCTCCTCATCATCTTAACGGAAACTCCCAGAAGAGGGAACTGTTGAGCCTCTTCCAATGACAGCAGGAAGGAGGTTAGGAAACAATGGCAGTGTTGTTCCAACCAGGTAAAAAGTGGCATGGGACAAGTCCCGGCTATCCCTACATCCATGACTCTGGGATACTAGAGATGTGGCACTATACTTTTCTGTGCTAGGGTGATGGTTGAGTTACACAAATTGACCAAGTCATATGCAAATATACAGTCTGGTGAGAAGTTATTTTTGGTGGGCAGTCTTTGAGGTATTAACAGAGAAAGTAGTCATCGAATTTCAGTGGTCACTCAAACATGCCACAGGTTGGTGCATCTTCTCAGCAGATTTTAGACAGAATACATTCCTATTTAAGTAAATGGCATAGTAGGTTGGGGGTTTTTTACACAAAAATAATAGTATCTATACATTTAACATATAAATATTATTGACCATTTTGAATACTAAGCAAGTATTTTTCAAAGTTAAATATCTTCGTCATTTGTCATTCTTTTCTAAGAAACAGAAGAGCGAAGTCTACTTTATGGTTTTACTGCCAAAAAAATCTCTCTCTCTCTCTCTCTCTCTCTCTCTCTCTCTCTCTCTCTCTCTCTCTCTCTCTCTCTCTCTCTCTCTCTCTCTCTCTCTCTCTCTCTCTCTCTCTCTCTCCAGGGATTACCACAAAACCATCTGAAATTGGGGATAGATGATCTTCTTTTTTTTTTTTACTATATGAAAAAAGTGCAGCCTAGTTCAGTATATCATTTAATTACAAATTAAAAATGCAACACAATCTCTGATCCACATACACCTAATTTGACCCCAAATTTTATTTTAATGTGATTTCAAAATGTAAAATGCTTTTTGCACTTGACCCTGAAAACTAGGATTAACAGGTATTTCTATTCTGTTGTATTCACCTAACCTTTTTTTCTGTAAATGAAAGCTATTTATAATTATTAATTGTCTAGAAAACCCAGCCCAATTGTTATAGAAAATGTGCATCAGTAGTAGAGTAGCTGGAGAGCGTAACTAAGCACTACAATGGTGCCACAAGCACCAATATAACAATTGAGTGAATATCAATTTACTAATATTTTAGACACTTTGGGCCAAATTCTGACACTATTTGGCTTTGTCCTAATTATGCAAAATTGTAAGCCCTATTTTGGCTGCTTCCAGTTTTCTGACCGCTCCCTTTTGAAAATTAGAGAGGCAGCAGAGTATAGTGGTCAGAAACATGAATGTGAGTGAGATCTGATTTTTCTAATCCTGGCTTTGACATGAAATCTTTGTGTGGCCTTGGACAGGTCACAGAAACACTCTGTACCTCATGTATAAATGGCAACAGTCATACTCCTGAAGTACTGCTTGTACAGATTCAAAGTTTACTTCTTTTCTCTTTTTCCATGCTTCTCTTGTTTATTTAGACTATATGTTCTTCATAACTGGGATTTTCTCTTCCTATATGCTCGTAGTGTCTAGCGCAATGAGGCCTCTAGGCTCTACTGTCATGCTCACATTAATAATAACTTTCAGTGAATGTTTGCATCTGGCTGAGAGGAGCTGGAGTTTGGGAAGAATATTTCTACAACATGCTCCTCTCTTAGGCTCTGGCATTTTGGGTGGGATTGACCTAACTCTGCTCCTATTGAAGTAAAATGCCAGTTTTACAATTCACTTCAATAGGAGTAAAATTAGGCCAAGGCTGAGCGCATCTGAAAGGACCAATCTTTATGTGCATGCATTACACCGAGGGCCAGATTCTGGCACCAAGATGAGTTTAAAACAAGATGAGACCAGACATGCAAATCCTAATGTATTGCTAGACATATGAAAGTTATTGGAAATCTTATCTAGAATTTTATAGGAAGAGCTTCTAATACCTTTATAAATATATACTATTTGATATATTGTTTTTATTACCTGACAACTGCAGATAAAGAGTGTAATATTTGTTTTCCTTGTGATCACAGTAGTGGTTAATAAATTCACACTGGATTTTGTAATCATAAACTTTAATGTTTCTTTCTCAGTTCCAAGAAACTTCACATCTGTGAATGCCAAGTGACTGGAAAAAGAAAACAAAACAAACCATCTACCAAGGAAATTACTCCTCTTATTAAGTATGTCCATCCCAAAGGAATTTAGGAAAAATTGCTGATAGCTAATATTAGGGAGAAGGTCACAATTTAAGTTTTGATAGGAATATTTTGGCAAGTATTTTGCCATTATGAGACCATAAACCTTGTGCATTTTGTTATAAAGAATAAATGAAGGCAAAAAAGGAATCATGGCTCTTTTGCATTCATAAATACATAATGATAGTTCTTCCGCTGTATTCCACTCGTGCTGTGGGTTTTTATTGGGTATAAAGCAAACAAATCATTAATTTGCTTGGGCACATTTGTTTGAGAAAAAGTACTTTCCTGCTTTAGTAGGTATTAGTCAGAAGAAATTATTGCTTTTTAGTCTTTGCTCTTTTAACACACACAAGTGACAAGCATTTGGTACATATGTTCAGCTGACAATAGAGCTTTGTCATTTTGATGAGAAATGAAAAAGAAGAATTGGATTAATTTAGTTATAAAGAGATTTACATTTTGCTGCTTTTAACACGTCTTGGTGAGAGTGATGAATAAGAAATGAGATAAGTAATTCCTTCTGAAGCCACCATTTCTGAAAGAGTTAGAAAAATTCCACTCACTGAAATATGGAACACATCTCTGGCAGGTAAACCCAAAGAAAGTTCTCCTCTGTTATTAACTAAACTCACAAGAGAGAATAGAGTCTGCAAGATGCATGGTCTTATTTCTCTGCTGGAGCACAGGGACTTTTAGTGTGCAGTGGTTTACAAAATCTCTTGTACCCCTGTGGCACAGTTAGGGTTAGAGAAGTCGATATTGTGATCACTTGCAAATCCTTGGTACTTTAATATCATCTGGAATGGTTCTGAGGGACATCATTTGGATTTTTACAGGGTGCGATAAACAGTTCGGAAGCAAATTGCTTCACATATTTTCTTAACCATCACTTTTCATTTCCTGTCCCTTGACTACTTTTATCGTCTGTTTTTTAGGTAGTAACATGGATCAGCAAAATTCAATGGTGCTTTGGTTAATGGCTACCTAGAGATAGATACAAGGGATCTTTCCCCAAATATACAGGTAACATTAAAAGATGAGTATATCAGCAGAAAAATGTATTATTGGACTGGGGAAAGAGGAGGAAAACAATATTTCAGAAGAATAAGACTTCACTGAAACAAAACAATAAACAAAGGCATGCAAAAAAAGTGGCATTTAGCAATTACACTAATAACTGTGAAAGCTGTTGTTGTGCCTCCCAACGGGTGGTCAGACATGACAGAGCAATTAAGTAATTACTAGAGTCCTCCATCTGCTGGCTTCATTCACTGGGTCAAATTCTACCCACGATTACACATACTCTGTCAGACCTTACAATACCATAAGCAGCCAAAATGTGATTCAATGTATAGAAAAACAAGCCCAATGTGAAACATGCAACTCTGGAAATGATGCTTTTTGAAAGTTATTAAGTAACTGGATTAATTCTGATTCTAGCTGTTTTGGTTGGTTTTTAACTTGATGCATAAGTCACATGGTATTGTTTATCTGTTCTGATTACAATACGCTAGTACAGGGATCGGCAACGTTGACACGCGGGACCGCAGGGTAAGCACCATTAGTGGGCTCTGCCTCTTTGTTTACCTGGAGTTTCCCACAACCCCCATTGGACTGGGACGGCGAACCGTGGCCAGTTGGAGCCACAGTCGGTGAACTGGCAAGTAAACAAACGGGTGGGGCCCGCTAAGGGTGCTTACCCTGTGGTCCTGCATACCAAGGTTGCCGATCCCTGCTATATAGAGACCGAACTCTCTGCCATGCAGAGGAGAATCTATCTGGCAATTAATCTATACCTGTTGCCTGTTTCAGTTCCCTTGGGGAATGTTGTTAGTGCTTTAAGGTGAAAAGGGAAGAGGGTGTCATGGGGTCTGGCATCAGCAGGGTGAGTGACTATAACAGGGTTCAAAAAAGAACTAGATAAATTAATGGAAGATAGGTCCATCAATCGCTATTAGCCAGGATGGACAGGGATGGGGTCCCTAGCCTCTGTTTGCCCAAAGCTGGGAATGGGTGACGGGGATGGATCAGTTGATGATTACTTGTTCTGTTCATTCCCCTGGGGGCACCAGGCATTGGCCACTGTTGGGAGACAGGATACTGGGCTAGATGGACCTTTGGTCTGACCTAGTATGGCCATTCTTATGTTATGTTCTTATGTGAGGATGTGAGCGGCAAGCCAGATTCATGGCATGTGGTGGTGGTAGGGTCCTGTGGCGGGCGGAGAATGGGTCTGACGGGTGGGGGGAGTGAGGAGGTGAGAAGCAGGTGGGTGAGCTGCAGGCAGGGGAGGAGATGATAACATGGGGGTGAAGAGGTGAATGGCGAATCAGTGGTGGGCATGGGCGGGGCCTGGGGCAGAGCAAGGGTGGAGTGTGGGGAGGGCTGGTGGCACAAGAGGTGAGCCAAGGAGCTTGTCTCCCCCCGGGAAAGCTTCACCCACCACCCATGACAAATTCAGAATAGAACTAAGGTGTTAATTTTTTGACAGTGACTAATTAACTACCACAGCCTCCAAATCTTTTTCAGTCACCGTTTCCCAGGCTAGAGACCTCCGTTCTGTAAGTACTGCATACATTCTTCTGTTCCTAGATGTATACATTTACATTTAGCCAAATGAAAGCACATATTGTTTGCTTAAGCCCAGTTTACCAAGTGATCCAGATTACTCTAAAACAGTGACTTGTCTTCTCCATTATTTACCACTGCCCCAATTTTGTGCCATCTGTAAACTTTATCAGTGATATGTTTTTTTCTGGGTTAATTATGTTAATTAGCATAATCCCAAGAACTGATCCCTGCATTATCATAACTGAAACACATCTATTCAATGATGATTTCCTAATTACAATTACATTTTGAGACCTATCAGTTAGTCATCTTTTAATCCATGTAATTTGTTAATTGAATATCTTTTTATTTTTTTATCAAATGTTATGTGGCACCAAGTCAAATACCTTTCAGAAGTCAAAGTGTATTATATCAACACCATTACCTTTATCAAAACCAAATTGCATCTCATTTTGAAAGAAAAAGACATCAGGTTAGTCTGACAGGATCTATTTTTCCATAAACCCATATGGCATTAATTATATTACTCTCTTTAATTCTTCATCACATCATATTAATAAAAGATTGTCAAAATAATTTTTAAAGAATTATTGTGATGATGGAAGCAATTAATTTAAACAGAATTTTATTTATATCTGTTTAATTTAGTATTTATATCACATTTATCACCACCTCTGAGAGCTTGCAAATAGATTTGCCAGGCACCTAACATCAAAAATGATGGATGATACACCTTTAAGACCTAACGTGTCTTCAGTGATCCCCACAATGAAATTAAAAATCAGATACTACAGTATTAACGATCAGATAAGTACCAGAGTGATGACTAGATTATAATTAGTCTGCCTTTCTCCTATTATGGAAGAAAAGATGTCTCTTTCAGAGAATAGATCCTAGCCTTGAAAAACTACTAACTGTGGTCATGATCTGCTTGCTTATGATATCAAAACAGCAAGCAAAGACAATAACATTATCATAACAAGAAATCAATTTGTTGGTTGCAAAAATGTGTAATAACTTGTTGGAGTATCTTTCCAGGTACTGAAGATAAATTCATTGATCTATAATTCCCTGGGTCCTCCTAGACTCTAAAACCCTTTTCAGGATGAATGAACATACAGTACTTTTTGATTGAGGCTAAGTTATAAAAAGTTAAAAATATAATGAATCATTTGCTGTCTTTATAACAAATGTAGTTATTGTCTGTCTAGAGACATTTTAAGTCAAATTCATTCCTAGCCTTTTTGGCTTCAGTGGGACTATTTGTGTTTAAAGTTAAGCACATGTGTGAATCTTTTCAGGACTGGGATCTTAGGTTTTTTGTATGTTGCCCAGCATTATACTATCTCAGAGTATTGGGACCCAAGAGGTGAATGCCAATCGAGCCACAGAACAGTTATGTTTTTTTCTACCATGTCTCCTTGAACTCGAGAGTGGGAAAGTCATTCTCTGTTAAAATCTTGGCCAGATGCTAAAATTTTGTTACTCCCAATCTGAGCTGGATTCAGATTGGCTGTCTAGAAATGAAAGACCGTATAGCCTATTACCAGTACTTGAGTTATCCAGTCCCCATTGAATCAAGGTTATAATTACCACTGTTTCATTACAATTTTATACTGCATATTCTATATTCCACTGTATTACTAATACACATCTAAACTATGTGTTTCTAATTCATAATTAGAGAAGGATGTGGACCACAGTAGAAGATTTAAATAAATTATTTGGAAAGATGGCATTGCAATGTCTGTGAAATCAGTTTTGAGCTTTTTGAATGCACCTCTTTTCTGGATTTCCATTTATATTTCATGCAAACCGTGATCATTTATCTTCAAACTAATCCTAATGAGGAGCCTTCCAGGTTTTCTGATGTGCAAAATTATTTTTGCAGAAACTGAAGCCCCTCACACATAAATTTTTACTTACCAGATATCAGTGGTGGGTCCTGTGATACTAAAAATGAATTTTTCACATCTGATTCTTCAAAGCACTTGCTAGCTTAGTAATAATGTTTCCAGCATCTGCAAATGGTTTAATAGAAACACTTCTATGATTTTTTTTCCCCAGAAGACTCACTTGCTCAAAAATCTTTAGGATTTTCTCTGCAGTCAATTTTACACTCAGTAACTCAACCTATCCATAATATTCCTGAAGTTTTAGACTTCCCTCAAGTATTAGAGAATATATAGGTACAAAAATAAAATTATAACTATTGTTACAGTAAGAACTATATTCCCTGATATGTCAGCCCATTGGCACATTTTCCTCCCATAGAAATAAATATATTTATTTTGACTGGTATTGCATGTATAACCATTTTTGCATTTGTGAAAAATTGCCCATGTTTTGTTTTAATAGTTCTTTGCCAGTATAAGAACCTTAAAGAATGGGTAGATTGACACGCCCACAATTTGTAAGATTGTAATCAGCACTGTAAATTGTTTATTCTTCATGTTAAAACTTATTTCTAATTTTTATTGTCCAAACTGTTTGTATGTTTCTGGTTGTATTATTTCACATGATCAGTACCATTATATGGGAGTGGGATCAGAACCTAAGAGTACAACTACCCTAAATTAGAAACCCAGGTTTGTGGGACCTGGGCTAGTGGACTTGGTGTTTCCATGCCCATGCTTGAGCATCTACTCTGCACTCCTTTTCCTCAAAAAAGTGTTTTAATAGTGAAGGCTCTCTGAGCTTGTTTGCTAGGCTACTGCTGATCTACTTGGGGAAGGGATGGAAGCAGAAATTCTCTTGATAACAAATACCTGCTTAAGGAATGTGATGAAAAAGCGGTATTGAAGGGACAGCCAACATGCCACTACAATCTCATACTATGTCTGCTGAATCTTTGCAGGATAAGTAGTGACATTTCAAGTTACTTATTCACACTTGCCCAGAACATGTCACTATTAAAAAAATGCTATTTTGGCTAGTAGAAAGGAAAATGTATATCAAGTTAGGACAAAATACTAAGAATTGGTAACTTTATGTGCTGTAACAAAAGTAGTACAGGTGGTGAGGTAGTCAAATGATTTCCAAGTTGATGAATCCTATCAATTTTAATGACACTAAAATAATAAAGGACACAGTCAACTGTGGGAAGTTATTTTAGCACACAGATTCTACAGCTACCTTAGCACATTAGTAATGTATTCATATTTCTGATAGGATAGTTGCTGAATATAATCAGCAGATTTAAATATTTATCTGATCTGTAATTTGGCTGAGGAATGTATTACACATTGAGCCAAAGCTGAACTTTCAGTCCTTCCCATGCAACTTCACGTGCCTTTTTTTCTGACTAGATCATGGGGGAAGAGTGAGGAAATTATCATGACAGAATGTTAGCATGTTCGATTTAGCACCGGAAGCAGCTAAGTTGCATACTAGGCAGTTACCTGTGTTGTCTGGCCTCTTAAACAACGAGGACCTCTGCACTTACAAAATCTGCCATGGGACTACATGCTAAGAGCTGGTGTCAGCGAAGGAAAGGGGAGATCAAGCCAGCATTGTAATTTTTACTTGTGGGAATACTGGCTTTGTGTACTAGTATGATGCAGGCCATATCAGTTCCTGGAGATGTAGAGATACATAGTTGGGTTTTTGCTCTTGTGTTCTTCATGAAGTTAAAATGTTCACTCCCATCCTTCCAGGTCTAGATGTTGCACACTGATTATCTGGCTGGCTGCCCAATACTCCAGAAGCAGATTCATTTAATCAATGCTGTATCTATATAGTTTGTGTGTTGGGATCAAAGGTGTTATCTAAATATAAAATACTCATTTATTATACAATACCCCTTCAATATAACTTATCTGGGTGTATTGTAAATAAGGGGGAAATGAGATTAGTGAAAGAACTCTTCAAGTTTGACATGTTATTAAAGTCTTGCTCTTTTCCTAATTGTCCTATGGGATAGCTATTGTATTTATTTAATATTTATACCGGGGAAGCTGATGAACTGATCCAGGATATCAGAGCCTTAGCTCTGCTCCTCTTCCATCCTTCTGAACACACATTTAATAGATTGGTTTACCCCCCAGTATTAGTAACTGAAGATATTTGGTGGAGTAGTTGTGCTTGAAACAGGCAGTTAGGTAAATGGACATGTGCAGACGGGCAGAGTTAAATTTGCAGTGTGTCAGCTGTGATGTATGTTAGTTATTTGTGAGATACCATATGTGGAGAAAGAGATATATTGATAGATGGCCATAGTTTTCATTTTCCTGCTTTTACTGTTCGGTGTCAGGTATACTGTGGGTGTGACAATCCTAACTGTTTCACAACACCGGTAGGCAGAAAAAGCCCCAGAACTTTTGAATTGCATTTCCTGCTTCGGCAGCGTGGTGAGCTCATCAGCACAGGTGACCATGCAGAGTCCACCATCACAGGAGACCACGCAGTCCCGGATTAGCAAATGAGCTCCAGCATGGACTAGATGGAAGGTACTGGATCTCATTGCAGTATGGGGAGAAGAATCTGTTATGGCAGAACTATGTTCAAAAACAAAAAAGAAATGCAAATATATACGCGCAAATCTCCATGGGCATGATGGAAAGAGGCTACAGCAGTGTCCTGTGAAAATCAAGAAGCTCAGGCAAGCCTATCAAAAAAACAGGGAGACAAATAGGCGCTCGGGGTCACAGCCCCCATACACGCTGCTTCTACCATGAGCTGCATGCAGTTATGGGGAGTGACACCACCACTACCCCACCACTCTCTGAGGAGACCTGCAAGGGGAGGGGGAATCACAGAGAGCGAGGAGGATGATATTTGGAGGACAGAGAGGAGGAGGAGAGTGCACAGGCGCCAAGTGGTGAATTCGTTCTCCCCGGCAGCCAGGAATTGTTCATCACCCTGGAGTCAATACTCTCCACCCCCTTCCAAGGTGGGCTCCCGGACCAGGATGCTGGAGAAGGCACTTCTGGTAAGTGTAACTTTTAAGTACGATACAGGGTTAAAAGCAAGTGTGTTTAATGATTCATTTGCCTTGAAGATTTGGGATGCATTCTCAGCCAGTACAGCTACTGGAAAAGTCTGTTCATGTGTCTGGGAATTGAACGGCAATCCTCCAAGGATATGTCCATGGAGCTCTCCTGGAGGTACTCTGCAAGCCTTTGCAGTAGGTTTCTGGGTAGGGCTGCCTTATTCCGTCCTCCATGGTAGGACACTTGACCCCACCAGGCCAGTAGGAAGTAGTCAGGAATCATTGCTTCACAGAGCAAGGCAGCGAAAGCTTCTGGGTTTTGGGTGCTTTCAAGCAACATTTGCTCTTTATCTCTCTGTGTGTTTGCCTCATGAGAGTGATATCATTCATGGGCACGTGGTTGAAATAGGGGAATTTGTTTAAGGGAACAGTCAGAGGTGTCCGTTCACGCTGGGGTGTCCGTGTTTGACTGAGACCTGATCAGAGCCACGTGGTGAGCTGAGTGGGCTCCATGCTTGCTGTGATATGGCACCTGCATGGGCAATCCAGGAAAAAAGGCGCGAAATGAAGGAGAGCAGGATAGAGCAGGAGAGCAGAGTGGCAGCAGAAGCAGTGGCGCGTGGATGACGATGGCTTTTGGGCTTTCTGCACGAGTCATAGGCCAGGAGAGCGGGAGAGCAGAGCTGCAGAGGAAGCAGTGGTATACGGGAGATAACTATCAGTCTTATTGCACGAGTTGTGGGACAGCAGAGTCTGCAGATCTACCGCACCATCTGTTACTTGAAAAATGGCATGAAATGATTATCTGCTGTACCTTGCATGGAGGGCGGAACTGCACCCAGGAAACCCTGGGAGAATGTTGTTGCTCCATCATGCACTGGGAGCTAAACTCAGAACTCCAATAGCGGCAGAGACTGTGGGAACTGTGGGATAGCTACCCATAGTGCACCCGTTTGAGAGTTGATGCAAGCCTCAGTACTGTGAACACACTCCACTGACTTAGCGTGTTTAGTGGGGACACACACAATCGAATGTATAAAATTTGTTCAGAAAAATCGACTTCTATAAATTCGATATAATTTCATACCATAGACGTACCCTAAGTATGAGTAATGCAAATAGCATCTGGCTGGTGATAAAGGGAACCAATAGTTGCTAACAAATTCAACCCTTGTTTTATATTGTTCCTTCAAGTGTCATTTTGTCCCTCACTTTTTTTGTATGTGTCAAGGGTTAGGGAAATACAAATTACCAAGAATATAATATTAATTTTTATGTTTTCAGTAATAGGTGATACTAGCAATTTCAAAATTTGCTGCAGTGTGTGTGTGAATGTGCACACACATGAGAAAGTTCATTTCCTTATACCAACCTGACTTTGAAATAACAGATAAATAAATACAAATAATAACACAATCATGTTTATCTTGTAGAAAACTATTCATAACTGATAAATAATATATTATTCTTAATTATTCAATACTATTTAGTGAAATTTTTATGCCTACTGGAATATGAATGTGATATAAACAAGTGTAAATACTACCATTTTAATTAAAATACTTTAGCAAAAGTTGCAAGAGAAAGTTTTGTTGCATACTCAACATTGACAAGGAAAAGCAATCAGTAAAATTGTAAAATAAAGACAAGGAAATGTCAGACTGATATGAAATTACAGTAGAATTGTCCATATAAATCACATAGTATTTTTTGCTCTCTAATATCATCATTATTAATAAAAATCATATAACAGAACCAATTCTGAAACTACATCTTTTCCATTTATTTTTCATGTGCTATTTACATATTTTTATTTTGGGACACTAGGCTATTAAATATAGAACAGACTCCTATTCAATGCTATAGAATGCTGAATAGGAGGGAAATCAGATTTCATTTTAAATTGAAAATGTATACTCCAAAGTAAACTTTTCAAATTAAGTGCTCCCATCAGAATCCATGGAAATATTTACCGTCTTCAATAAATACTTTACAAAATCTAATGAGTGGATAGTCCATGATATCATGGAAAATAGAGCTAACTTTACCTGGAATTATCATAAGTCACATATTAGTAAAACTGAAGGTCACTAATCACAGAGCAAGTTTTGTGATTGTTTTTCATACAAATGCCTTAGTACTTTTGTAACAGTAACAGTATATGATGAATTTACTGTTTGCTGTCCTTCACTCTGAATGCAAATGTATCATTTCTATTTCTACCTGGATTTTTTTGGTTTATCTGGGCTTCCAGAAACACCTTATAAGTGGTCATAAAGTCATAGGAGATTAGGGTTGGAAGAGACCTCATGAGGTCATTTAGTGCAACCTCCTGCTCAAAGCCCAACTAAATCATCCCAGCCTTAATCATCCCTTAAGGCTTTGTCAAGCTGGGCCTTAAAAACCTCTAAGGATGGAGATTCTGCCATCTCCAGAGGTAACCCAATTCAGTGCTTTACCACCCTCCTAGTGAAATAGTTTTTCCTAATATCCAACCTAGACCTCCCCCACTGCATCTTGAGACCATTGCTCCTTGTTCTTTCATCTGGCACCAAGAACAGCCGAGCTCCATCCTCTTTAGAACCCCATTTCAGGTAGTTGAAGGCTGCTATCAAATCCCCCTCAGCACTCTTCACTTCTGCAGCCTAAATAAGTCCAATTTCCTCAGCCTCTCCTCAGAAACCCTAACCTCCTAATCATTTTCATTTTCCTCCGCTGGACTATCTCCAATTTGTCCACATCCCCTCTGTAGTGGGGAATCAGGGGGACCAAAACTGGACACAATGCTCCAGATATGGCGTCACCAGTGCAGGATAGATGGGAATAATCACATCCCTCAGTCTGCTGGCAAAGCTCCTACCAGGGCCGGCAACAGAAATTTTGGGGCCCCCTACTCTGATAGTTGGGGGCCCCCTACTCTGATAGTTGGGGGGCCCCTACTGTGATAGTTGGGAGCCCCCTATTCTGATAGTTGGGGGCCCCTACTCTGATAGTTGGTGGCCCCCCAGCCTGTTCTCCTTCCCCCCATGCCTGACCCACCCAGCTCAGCCTCCCCCCCACCAAACCTCCTTCCCTCCCGCACCCACGGCTCGCTGGCCCCCGCCCCCGTGGAGCGGCATGCTTGGCCAGTCCTCTGCAGCCGTCGGGGCGGGGGAGGCGATGGAGCCGGCATCCTGTGGTGCCGCCAGGGGGCTCCTCCCCCCCCCCCCCGCCAAGGGCTGGGCCGGCTCTTGCTGCAGGTGGGCGGGGGAAGCGCTGCAGCCAGGGGTGCCTCAGGGCGGCTCCTGAGGCACGGGACGAGCCACCAACTGAAGGGCTCAGGAGGCAGCCGGCCACTGACAGGCGGACACAGCCCGGGAAAGAGCGGCCAGGGAGATGCGGTGCCCAGGGGGGACGACTACGGGTAGCGCTGTGTACCGGACCCCGGACTTAAGGCCCAGTACAGCTCTACCCGTAGTACCCCCCTGTCGCCAGCCCTGGCTCCTACTACTACAGCCAATATGCCGTTGGCCTTCTTGGCAATGAGAGCACACTGTTGACTCATATCGAGCTTCTCAAACACTTTAAGCCCCAGGTCCTGTTCTACAGAACTGCCCCTTACCTAGCTAGTCCAGCTCTTCTACTGAACCCTGAAAAGCTAAATAGCTAGCTGGGATGTCAGAGCTGCTTAGGGAAAAATGCTTTCTTGGGGCAGAATAGAAAATGAAGGGCTGTCTCATGCTATCTTTTAAGGTTCTTCTTAACATTCTGGAAGTTCTCTTGAAAGTCACTGGTGGCATCATTCTGTGGGTGAAATCCTGGTGCGACAGAGGTCAATGGCAAAACTCCCATTAATGTCAACAGAGCCAGGATTTCAGTCTATGGCTGAATTTTGCCCATTAGCTGATGAGAATTGCATTAAATTCCTTCCTAGGGCTGACCACATGTAGGATATCTGGACACACACATGTGAAAAAGGGAAAAGGATGATAACCATGAAGTAGCCGTGAAGGTATTTACAGAACTTTTTCTTTCACATCATGGTAATACTGCTATGTACTGGCATGGCAAAAAATATATGAAAACTGCAGCATGCAAAGTAAGGCAAGGCTGTGAAGTGAAGAAATCAATGATATTTTATAAATACCTTTTAATATATATTTTAGCATAGGCATCACACAATTTGGAAATTGGTCTTTGTACAAATTCATAATTTATCTTGTCAGGTGATATTAACAATATATGGTGACGATGGAAAATGGTAAATATATTTTTGTGGAAAAAAATGTTTTTTGATGTTTCAGTTTGTCACTTTCCTCTTTTCTTTCTTATTTTTTCCCTCAGTGGGAAACAGTGGAAAAGGAAATAAAGTTTGGGGGAGAGAGGGAATAGAAAGAAAGAAAGAGAAAGAAAACAAACCAAAACCTGGTTTTGAAAAAAAGAGTCCAGTTTCTCAGTTTAGGGGGAGGTGGGTTAATCAATTTTTTTTTTAAAAAAAATTGAAATAGAGAGAGAAAACTATTTTCAGAAATTTCCAATAACAATTGACCAGTTCTAATAATATAGTAAGTCTGGAATTATTGTTAGGGTTAAGGGAAAATGTGGGAAAACCCCTTTATCCTTTTGGTTCCAATATTTTTGTGGGATTTTGTTGCTTATGGATGTCTTCATTGTACGTAGCTGGGTTTCTGTTCAGACTATGTCTATAACTAGTGCTTGTTATGGAGTATATTAATGCATAAAAAGGGGGGCAGTTAGCCAATATGGGGGCAACAGTTGGAGCTCAGTATCCTCAGCTATTGGAGAGTAGTGTAGCTGAGGAGAAAGACTACTTGCATAACCGTGGTCAGTGTGAGCATCCTGAGTAGAAGGTGAGCCTGAACATTTGCATTAGTAGTCCTGTGGGTGACTTGTCTGAAATGTATTACTGATTGCAAGGGGCTCCTTGCCAGATGGGAAGCTAATTCCTAGCTTCCATTAATTAATTTGTTTTGTTTTCTTTTCATTTTGGGATAACAATGATAGCTCTGAAAGGAGTGGACTTCTGTAGAATATCCCATGCCTAGGCCTGTGCTAATGACTGCCTGGACCCAGATGACAAGGGCTGAGTGAATACAGGACCCTGTCACACCATAAGGGTGGGGCACTGGAGGGAATAAGTCCCAAACAGGCTGTTTTACCATATTTATATATAATTTTATATCAGTAAGCTTAATGAGGTTCAGTTATTTTTAACAATGTGTGTTCTGCTAGACCAGTGATGGGCAACCTGCAGCCCGCAGGCCACATGTGGCCTGACAGGGTAATCCTCTGGTGGGCCATGAGATCGTTTGTTTACATTGATTGTCCGTAGGCATGGCCGCCTGCAGCTCCTAGTGGCTGCAGTTTGCCATTCCCAACCAATGGGAGCTGTGGGAAGCGGCACGGGCCGCAGGGATGCGCTGGCTGCCGCTTTCCGCAGCTCTCATTGTCCGGGAATGGTGAATCTAAATGTAGTTTAATGACAGAAAAGGGGGAGAAAACAAAACCACTTGAAGTGAAAAGGTGTGATAAAGGTGGAGAGTAACTCAAGTGAAAAGAAATGGTATCTAATGGTATCTGGCATTCCTTTCTCTTCTGACCTGAGAAAATTTGAGTACTGCTCAAACATGTCATTGTTTTATTGCTGAGTGAGAGATCCCTTTTCTTCACACAGTAGTTTAGGCTATGTCTACATTTACTGCAGCGCATAGAGTACAGGCACAGTATGTGTAGCTACATGCCACAGTGAAAAGCTCCAGCAGCAGGGAGTTGCATTATATTGGTTCCCTCATTGTCAGTGGTTGGGATTTCAACCTGACAAAACCTTTGCCTAAGCAGTTGCCATTGAGTGGCCTGGACTTAGAGAGAGACATTAAAATGGCTCAAATTGCCATTTGGAGAAAAAAGCCAGCAGGTTGAAACAACAGATGTTATGTACAATGTTGGAAGACTGATCAGTCCTTCCCTATTAATATTGGCTGTGCTCTCCAGAATATGGTGTGCATTGCACCTGATCAGCTATTGTCATAGAATGCATGCTACACAGTTAGGCAGGCATTGCTTTAGTGACCCATGTGTATTTTGCATTTGTGACATGGTCTCTTGCAATTTCTTTTTAATTTCTTTTTTTGAAAATATTTTTTGTTTTGAGCCGAATCAAAATATCACAGATTGTTCAAGATACCAAGAAAAACAGATGCAAAAAGAACTAGTTGTATGGGTCACCAGCTGCACAAAATGTACAGAACAATGAACAATAACTGATAAATATCATAGTTAAAAACAAAATGGTTTTAAAAGTTAGTCAGTGAAGCAAACCAGACAAGAATTGATAATGTGTCTCCTGCAATTTCCATCCAGATTTTCTGATGGGATTTGTTATCACAGGCTACTTTGTGATCCTCAAGGAAAGCTGAAGGATTTTGGGGCTTTGTAGTAATGTCTTAATGTCTAGCTGAGAATGACTCTCCAGTCTCTGTAACCACACACAAATCTAAATCCTACCCCCTCACCCTCACTTCCCCCATTGTGTTCTAATGGTCATTTATTTTTGAATAAGGTATTTATAGAAAAATGAAAGTGACATTTGTTGCACAATGCAGCAGAGCTGCTGTGTTTCCTGTCATTAAGGTTTAAATTCATAAATACTGTAATTATAGCTAGCAGTAAGCAACATGATCAGGAAGCAGATCTCCTTATTCAAATCCTGCAGAGAATTCTAATTGAAGGCTTCGAGTCACCTCTAAGATAGGGAAGCAGACTAGTTTGCTATTAAAGGAGGCAGAATACTGTAATTGCATTTTTATGCCAATGTCAGCATTTTTAATAAGTATCTATATTGTGCTCAGCATGGATATTAAGCTTGATGCAATTCAGACAGCGTGAAGTAAAATGACACTTTTTTGTCCAGCTCTGGCCTTTGGTTAAAGCTCATCAGCTAAAAAAATTATCTGCTAAGGGTGGAGGAGAAAATAGGTGCATGCCACTTATTTGTATCATTATTACTTTCAAGATGCCAGAGCCAGGCAAGCACGTCTGTATAATTTCTACCATTCTTTTTTTCCCTCAGTCACTTGTATATGGAGTCATGCATAGTGGGTGAAATTCACACTTGGGCAGGAAGATGACACAAGGTCTGTGCACCAATGAAGTGTTCAAAATAACACTTAGGTAGGTCTTCAGTGGTGCCCAGGAATGCTTGACATCTGTTGTGCAAAGTAAAATTCACATAAAAGATATGGAAGGAAAATTTTGCAAAGGAAACTGTAAATAATTATGATGATTAAATAATATGGGGGGTGAGGTTGGTTCTGGTATTTTTTAGTAACCCAAATAGTCTAGGGTCTAACAGTGCCCCTGAGATTTGTGTGTGGTTGGTACCCATCTTGGGCATTTGTGTGGATGGGGCCAGCTACCTGTGTAGCACTGTCACTCATTCTCTGTTGTGGCAGAGATCCATGAATACAGAGGGAGTGGGCAAAGGATGGAAGTGAGTCCTGCTTGCAAGGCTTGGGAGGGTGACACTCAATGGCCTTCTCAAGCTCTGCTCCGGATCCAGGAAAATGTTGCTGCAGCCTTGTGGCTCTTCTTTGCACTGTAGAACCTGTCTTTGTGGGAAGTTCTGGGACAGTCACCAACAGGGAAAATCTTGGCAGTAGAGTTCCAAGGGACTGGCTCAAGGTACAGGGACTTTCAGTAAAGGCAGTTTAAACAGAACACTTCTTCACACAATGCACAGTCAACCAGTTGCCAGAAGATATTGTGAAGGGTTCAAAATAAGAGTTCTATAAAGAATGAGATATGTTCATGGAGGGTAGGTTCATTAATGACTTTTAGCCAAGATGGTCTGGGATGCAATCCCGTGGTCTGGGTATCTGACTTTCAGAACCTGTGATTGTACGACTGGGAATGGATTGCTTGATGATTGTCTGTCTGTTCTGTTCATTCCCTCTGAAGCACCTGGCAATGGCCACTGTCGGAAGATAGGATACTAGGCTAGATGGGCCATTGGACTGACCCTGATGAAGTAAAATGACACTATGAATAAAAAGTAGCATATGATTGAAATAAATAGTTAATGAACCCGTGGAATGACTTTTATTTACATAAGCTGTTTGTCAAACAAGTCCAAATAATCAATACATCGATACAAATCAAACTATCTAGAGGGGCAAAACTTATCATAGAAATTGTTTGCTATGAATGATTTATCCAACTCTTAGAGATCCTGTCTCCTCCTGTAGAGATTGTGATATCATTAGCTTTTGATGCACAATGAATACTATTAACAATCAGAGCTTTGTCTTTACTAGATATATCTAGAATTATATCTTTCACATTTTGGTTCCTGTGCTCTGTGTTCCTGCAGTATGTAATCTCACCTCTTCAAATCATCACATTTATCCATTGAGGTGCTGGAAGTAGCACAGATAATAGTGTCTGGACAGATAAAAAGGTTCTCAACGGTTCCATTAAAATATTAGTGACACTACTGGACAAGAATGTTCAGACTTGTTCAGTAGTTCTCAGATCACAGATGAAAGCAAAAATTATCTGACCCTATACACATGGTGAGATCTTTGATGAGTACAATAAAGTAGTTCTGCTCTGCTTGTGAGTGTACGCTGGACTACAACTCTAGGCCAATGACTGATTTTGCCAATGTGTTTGTATTTCCCTTTGCAGTATAAAAAGTATCATTACATTTGTCATAGTTGCAAGTCAGAAAAGTAGGTAAACATTTATTTTTTCTTTTGAGTGGTAAAAAAGATATTAGATGATGTTGCTTTTACTTGAATTTGAGAGAGATAAAGACCACACTTAATTGGTCTTTCATTAAATTAACATGATCTCATTCTTTGTCAAGTGGATACCTTTTATGGCTGTAAAAAGCAGGAATTAAAAAACACAAAAAAGTACTATTTTGCTTTCTAGTACTTCATTTGTTTGTGAGAATCTATTTTTCATGGCCTGGAAGTTTTATACATTTCTCAGATCTTTGACAGATTTGGAAGTCCTTCTTGTCTTTACCTTGGAGCATTTGGATTTTATACCCTAAAAACAGTTCTGGTAATGAGAACATGTGCTGTGTGCACTCCTGGTGCTGCCAGTAACAGCTTTAAACTATAAATTAATTTTTAACCACCAGGCTTCTGTGACCAGAGCACTGTTATTAAACTCTCCTGGCACAATCTCTGGCTTTCTTCAGTCACCTATGCTGCTTTTTTTTAAAAGCTGTGTTTATTGTACATGTTATCTTTTCTCCTCCAATTAATATTTAATATAAAATATATTAGAAAAGAAGCATATTAAAACAGAATAATCTTGGACTACTTACTGTGTGGGTTTTCCTCGCAAAAGGGGAATCTATACCCAGAACATTGCTTGTCTCAGCCCATTTACACCCCTGAGGGCTAACATAGGGTTCCCAATGCTCAGGTCCTTTAAAATTCTGTTCCATTGCTCTGCTGCTGAAAAAGGCCATAAACTTTGCAGATCTAACTATCACAGTTTCAGGGTAACTGCACCTGTATTTCCCCCTCCATAGTCTACTCCAGGAGTTCAGAGAAAGGTCTCCACAAATCACCTGTCTCTGGGTAATGACCCTTCCCCCACTGCCTTCTGTTTGAAGGCTGCCTTTCCTCTTGCGATCCTCTTGACGTGATTTACCCAGCAGGCCAGTTTGCCTAAAGGCCAGCACCTAAGGTGCTCAGGGAACCCACTCAGCCACTGCTGGGGGAGGGGTGCATCATAGATGCCAACTTCCCCTCTAGCCCGGGGATGCTTGGCCCCGTGTACTTCCATCACAGGCCCTGCCCTCCTTCCTCCCCTTCTCCCAAGTCCTCACTCCCACCCTGCCTCTTCCTGCTCTGCCACTTTCCAGCCTCCTCCTCCAAGCACACCCCATTCCCTCCCTCCTGGAGCTTCCTACATGCTGTGAAACAGCTGTCCACAGGGGGGGGACGACAAGAGGAGCTGGGAGGGAGGAGGAGAAGTTGGTCAGCAGGGCCGCTGGCAGACGTGAAGTAAGGTAGTTTGTGACTTTTTATTTTGAAAGCAGATGATTGATAGAGAATAGAAGCGTGCAACAAACCCATTCAAGGTTTATAGTTTACAGTATGAGCTGAGACTCAATTCAATCATATGACATTCTATGAAAAACAGTGATATGTTACAGATATTCCATTTTTATCCAAACAATGCCAGAAGCAAATGTGCTTATAATAGGAAATGGTGTCATTCCAATATAATATGTAGAAAAAACAGGTTGAGTATGTTAAATATCAATTTACATACTTTCAAATGTGGCCATGCCTTGTAAAATAACTCTTTCTAACTCTGCATATGCAGTGTTGTTATAGCTATGTTGGTCCCAGGATATTAGAGCGACCAGGGTGGAGGAGATGAGGTAAAATCTTTTAGTCGACCAACTTCTGTTGTGAGAGGGACACGTTTTCGAGCTACATCGAGCTCTTCTTTGGGTCAAAGTATCCAGAGCACCTTTGCCAGACCTGAGGAAGAACTTGGTGTAGTTCTCTCTCTCTCACCAACAGAAGTTGGTCACTAAAATATATTACCTCACCCACCTGGTTTCTCTTAAACTTTTTTTAGATTTCTCCCAGTGCTAACTAAAACATTCTAGTGATGATTTTTACATTTCAGTTACTGATATACACTAACTCCAGGATAATTACCTTTTTTTTGTTTGGGATTTTGAAGGTATTAGGATAGTATTCCTCTGGGGTCAGAACCTGCAGCTGGCTGGCTAATTATCCCCACCTGCTGCACCTGGGAAAAGACCAAAACATATAATTGGATGATCCCCATAAAAAGGAAGAGCAGGAAATGGAAGGTAGGTCGCAATATTTTCCAGAGGCTGGAACAATTGTTGGGAAGAATGGCTTTAAGAAAGAGATGGACAGAAGGTAAACTCGGGACAATCCTGTTATCCCAAAAGCTCTGAGGTAAGAGCCAGGAATTTTTGATGAACTTGTGGGGTGAGGGGCAAACCCAGTGAAAGGGACTTTAACTGTTCAGACTTTGAGGGGAAATGGTGTGAAGCTTTCATACTGTTTTAATTCAAAAGACTTGAAGTAAAACCCGCAGCAATTAATCTGGCTGGAAACTACCTTCCCTGGATTCTGCAAGGGCTTCAGGCTGACCTTCCAATGGGAGGGAATGGATTCAGGCACAAGCTTGGGTCCATTCAGAAGGGGTTGCTATAAGGTAAGCCCCCAATTCTTTTCAGGGATGTATGCATATAGTACATAACACTAAGAATAATACTAAGAAGATAACATTGTCTGTAGAGAATATTATTATTGTGTTTTTTAAAAAAATATAACTAAGAAGATCAGAATTTTTTCAGTGCCAACTCTCGGGATCTTAAATATTTTGTGCCAACATTAAAAGAGAAGGAAGAAGGGTTTAACTCCCCATATGACAACAATTTTAATGCAGCAACCTTTTCAACTGAAGCTAAGACATAAAAAATACTTAAGCTTGCCTGGGAGGCTTATTCAGCGTTGTGAGCCTGAGCTCTGCTGGATCACAATGTGATGATGCAAAGCAGCCTACAGAAAATTAAATAAATAAAAGATTCAGAGCTCACAGTATCATGAAAAGCCTGTAGTATTTAGAAACAAAAGAAATGTTGGAATAAAGAGTGATGCTCTGAACTATACCATACTTCATTCTTATAGTTGATACTTAACTTTAATGAAACCGGAGTCCAGGAATGATGATTTAGATCATTGCATTTTTCTGTGGTTAGAATATGTGAATGGGAGTCAGAACTCCTGGGGCCCTCTTTCTGCACTACCCTGATTTACAGCATGAGCTTAAGCAAGATGCTTGTCCTCTGTCAGTTTAGTCCTCTGCCAAAAAACAATACTGCTAGTAGAAGAAGCATGTAAGCATTTCTCCACATGTTTTTTTTGGAGAGAGAGTTAACCTAAAAGAATAAATAAATTACAATAATTATCTGGCTCCTATTGACAGCTGTGAGCACCTCCCAAAAATGCAAGCACCTCATTAAACACCTAAAATGTATTAATACAATATTTAAATTGAAGTTTCTAGTCAGACAAATTTCAGTTTATACAATCACCCAAGGACCCAGTGCCCAACCATAATGTGAGATTGCAACTAAATAATGCACTGATGTCTGTTTACCTTTGTTTCTATAATGTCCATCACCACAGTATCCAAGAACTTAGTAGGTCAATTAAATCTGCATTGTGAGAACCCTAGAGAATTTCCTGGATATTTCTGCTCTTCTTTGTGCTTTGGTTGAAGGAGGTTCTGTTGGGATATTATTTAAAAAAAAATGATCATGTTGCATATGGTGGAAATACTTCATCAGTGGGGAAGATTTTGCAGTGTGCTCTGAAGGTGGTTAGATCTGGGAGATGGAGGGAGGAGCAAGTTGTGGTGTGTGGTATGAAACCACATAGGGGGCAAAGGGAGAACAAGTGGGAGTATCCTGGGTGGGCAGGAGTAGGGAATAGGCAGAGACTTGGTTTTGCACACACAACTTGCCAGCCACTGTCTATTCTATTCTATATAGGTCCTCATCACAGTGGTAACCAAGCACCTTCTGGTAGTGTATTATGCCACTGAGCTTTATCACATGTTTGTTCTTTCATTCTCTGCCCTAGGGATAGAAGTGTGAAGGGTGGAGTGTCTCGTTTTGGTAGGGTGTTTGTTATGGTTGTTGGTTTGTTTTGGTGTGTGAGAGAGACAGGGAGATTGTGCTTTTAATGTGCATTACTTTGTATTTATGTTAGATAGACATATTTTTTTGATGTTGCTGACACTTGGAGCCAAGAGCCAGATTGTGACTTTCTGTTGAAGGGGGCCAAAAGAGAGAAAAGGAAGTGCCCATTGTTTACTTTCTTCCAAGTTCTTCAGTTGGACAAATTCTGTTCTGTGGAAGAAACAAGGCGATAGCTTCCCATGAATCTGAGATTCCTTGTGTACATGGGAATACTCATGCATTGACCCTTTGCCTCCTCCTCCTCCTCTCCACCCCGATTCTTTCTCCGCTATCTGGCAATGCAGGTCTCATGCCATCATCTGCCCTTGGAAGTCCTATCACAATCCCCTTGTCACGGTACCGAAATAATTTGGTACCATATAGATCATTGGGGTACCAAATATTATGTGAAGGGAGTCATAACAGGTGTCTATGACCAGGTTATGGAGGGCGGATTATGAATATGCCATTGATATGTGTGTATCTTTTTTGGAACTGAAGTTATGAATATTGGATATAGGGTGCCTGTACTTCAAACTTATGCTTGGCTTCTGGGTGAAATCTCAGACAAGCTGGTGTTAACTTGAATGGCCTGCCTGATGGCCCATTAAAGGACCATCAACTGCACAATGAACTCTGTCCACACCCGAGGAGCTTCGCCAGGAATGGGACATGCCTGGGCAAAAACTGAATCGTGGAGAGTCTGGTGATTGGACCATGTGGCTATGGACCTCCAGTTTGCAACCGGACTCTGCATAAGGAGGAGGAGGGTCTTCGCCCACAGGAGAAAATCTATAAAGCCTGGAAGGACGTCCTCCATTTTGTCTTCAATCTGCAACCTTCAGCTAGCATCAACCTCTGGATAGGATTTTGCTACACGTGGGAGCTCTGACCAACGGATTGATGACCCACCCTAGAAGGGGGTGAATTCCAGAGACTTTTATCTGAGCCTGCAGTTTATTCTACAGCTGCAAGACTGAACCAAGAGACTTGCCATCACTGCATGTAATTGATTTCTTTTAACCTTTCCTAACCCTCACCTATACCTTTTTTCTTGTACAATAAACCTTTAGATTTTAGATTCTAAAGGATTGGTAACAGCGTGATTTGTGGGAAGATCTGATTGGTATATTGACCTGGGTCTGGGGCCTGATTCTTTGGAATTGGGGAGAACCGTTTTCTTTATTTGGGGTATTGGTTTTCATAACCATTGGTCCCCAGGACAGGTGGCTGCTGGTGGTGATACTGGGAACCTGGAGTGTCTAAGGGAATTACTTGTGTGACTTGTGGTTAGCCAGTGGGGCAAAACCAAAGTCTTTTCTGTTTGGCTGGTTTGGTTTACCTTAGTGTGGAAAACCCTCAGCTTTGGGCTGTAGTTGCCCCTTTGGAAGCAATCTGTCCTGATCTGACACTCACAGTTGGATCCCACCAAGAACAGCACTGTCATACCCCTACCTCTCAAAGATGTGGCTACATAGCACAGAGGGCACTTGCTCAGGAGTTAATACAGCCCAAGACTCTATTGGCTCCTAAAAAGAAGTCCCTAGAGTCTGGGATTAGGAACGATGAACTCCCAACTCATGGAAACCCTCCATGAAATGCCCTCCATGGTCTCTGTGAAAGAGCAAATTGGTCCCATGCAAACAGCTGACTCATCCCTTCCCATGGAAACAAGCAGAATAAGTGTCTTAAAAGGCTCCCTCTCCATTTGCCCTAAGGACAGTCTTGGCTCTAATGTGTTAATAAAAATGTTATGTATTTGAAGGGTTGTATGTCCAGAAAACTGAGGTCTCTGTGAACTATTTAAATAATTTTTTTTATTTAAAACTACATGTGTTCTAAGACAACTTCTTAGTGTTCTGTCAGAATGGCATGGTTAAATGGAGCCAGTTCCTCAGATTATTAAGTGATATTACATATCAGCAGTGAGATTTCTTCTGCCTTGAAGGCAAAGTAACTATGCATGTCAGATGAGCAATGATAAAGGCAAGGCATATACCTATTGCAAAATTTCTCATCAAGGTTTTAAATTCAAGGACTTAGGCACCTTGTAAGGTCAACTTTTGCATAAGTTAGACTGGTAAATTGTACAATATGTCCCTGTTCTGTAACTTGAATAAATCAGCATGGGTTACTTGGCATTTAATGAAAGACTCAGCTGAAATACATGAAGAAGACATACAAATAAAAGGGACGAAATATCAAAACAATATATAACGGCAGTGGCACAGATGCCGAAGAAATGGTAATGACTAAATGCATTTCTGAAATATGAGAGCCTTATATTTAAAGCAATCCCTTTATGAAAAAGAAAATGAGAAGACCTTCCATTCCATTCTCCCTCCTTTTTGAAATCTCTTCAATTCTCTAGATAGCATTATCTTTCAAGTTGTTTTACCCTTATGAGTTATTTTAACTAATCTAGTGCATCTTATAATTAATGGTTCATTGTGGCTGAACCTTAGAATGTTTTGAGGTTCTGATAAACCCCATGGTTCTTGTTGTTTGCTTTTATATTGCATTTTTATCTTTTTTCTTACATTTTGTAAAATTGCAGTAATATTAGCCTGTGACAGGGAGAGTCTCTTCTGTGTTTGTGCAGCACCTCTCACAGCAAGGTTCTGGTCCATGACTTTGGGTCCTAGGTGCTGTGATGATATAAATAATGATAATTTATAAAAACTGGTGTGGATGAGTTTTTTACAACTTAATAAGGATTAAACCAGTAGTTTTCTATAGAAATTACTCTAAAATATATATAATTCAATAGAGAATATGGTATTTCTATATAATTTTAGAGGCATCCTATAGAATTTTATAGAAAATTATATCCTCTCTGTAAAATTCTAGTTGTCACCACTTTGCCAAACACCAGTTGATTTCAGGGCTTTACACATTTTTTCCTCCGTTTTGAGGGGACAGGAAAGACAGCCTGTGTATTTTTTTAGTGTAACTAGTTTTGTTTTTACACACAATACTAGAACAGAGGTGGTTGCAAACAGCATATAATGTATCCCCGCCCCCATTAGGAATTTCTGCCAAAACACTAAAGCCCAGATCCTAGGAAGCAACTCTGCACCAATAATTGACTCCAGTTTGACAGTTAAAGGCAAGAATCAGAGAGGTAGCCATGTAAGTCTGGAATTGCAGAACTGACAAAGAGTCCTGTGGCACCTTAAAGACTAACTAAAGTATTGAAATATAAGCTTTCGTGGGCTAATACCCACTTCGTTGGATGACAAAGTGGGTATTAGCCCACGAAATCTTATGCTTCAATACTTTAGTTAGTCTTTAAGGTGCCACAGGATTCTTTGTCAGTTAAAGGCAGTGGTTCTCAATCTTTCCAAAGAGTACCTGTGAAGGCTGAGTTGGACCATAGAGGGTTGACACCAATGTCCTGCTGCCTAGGACTCCCTATAGCATGGTTGCAACCCCCTAACGCTGGCCCTGCATTTGTGACCCGCAGGTAGAGAAACGCTAATCTAGATGAGTTGAAAGGAAGACCACTGCATACACCTGGTTGAAAATCACTGGATTAAGGCAGAGAGCAAACTCCTGTTTTGCAACAATCTATACAAACAGCCTCTCCACAACATAATATTTCTTCAGATTGCTAGTGGCACCACTTGCAGACTCTGACCATAAGAGCATGTATGTTTAACAAGTGTAGAAAAATTATTCTTCATTAAATTGGTGTGGCTTCAATGTAGCAGTCAGAGGAAATAAACAAGAATACACCCTCTCCCATTATACCTATTTGTTAAAAATGAAAAATACCCTCTCTGGGTTAGGCCACCATGAGCATATCAGCTCTGTGCTTCAGTCCTACACAGGCCCTCAGTTTTGCTTTTACTGCCAGTTTAAGGCTTTCATCCTGAATTTCAACTTCCTGGACTTTAAGACATGGAGTTCTAATCAATTGTTCTCAAAACTACACAGGTGAACAATAAATATCTCATAGGTAACTGATTGCATACATGAGTGGGCAAAATAGGCTACAATGTGCATTCCTGGAATAATGAGAGTAAAATACCTGTGAAGATAGGGTGTATTTCTTATGTTATCAGTCCATGGATAGTCAGGAGATTAAATTCATCCTCCTCTTCCATCTGTACCATGAAATAAATAGGACTTAATTGTTTTCATAGAGTAATGTTGCATGGGAGTGGGAGGGGAATCCCAGTGCAAATGAATCTGAGAACACGAGTATCTGCAGGTTGGGCATGGTGCTGATTTTACTCCGCCCTCAGCACTGCGTAACATTTTGAAATGAGGCTGGGCCACTTTCATTTAGTTCCTAGTGATATAATCCACTCGTTTGCAAGATGACCTAAATTCTGAGTTTAACAAATAAGGGGTTGGGGATGGGGGAGGAGAAGGCAAAGGGATAATTTAGTTGCCCCAAGTAATCTGTGTGCATCTTAACAGTGTAATAGGTTCCATAATGTTAGTTCCCCTTCCCTGCTCCCTCCCCATTTGTTAATATAAACTGTGACACTATCTAATTCTGTGGTATGTTTAGGACACCCATCACTATAATATCTGAGCACCATTATGACTTTCTAAATTGTCTTCTCTTGCCAGTCAGTGTGCCTATGCATAATGCCCACAGCATCATCAAATACAATCCTCTCTTAAAGTTGTTGTACAAAACCCCAAACTTAGCTGTGCTGTTTACTGTACATAGTACTACAAAACATTAATGAGGGAAAATGCAAGATTTGGTTACAGGTTATTAAACTAGACTTGCTTAAGAGTTGTTCCTTTCATACAAGCAGCATTATGGATAGAACTGCTAGAAAATACAGCTTTAGTAAATGTACTTCTATGATGAATCAATTGTCCACTGGGTGCCACTGTTGATCCATGTGGCCTTCTACTGAATACTTTCTTTGGCAGTATAAATGTTTCTCTTGTTGTGAACAGCAGGTGCTCTCTTAACCGTTTGACAATTCCTACAGAGAGAGCGTCAGATTCTGGTGGAAGGAAAATTGAAAGCTTTTTTTCTACTGTTAACGGATAATGATTGAGTCTCATGTTGAGGTACAAGGATTCAGAAAACACTATAGGTGAACACACATTTGTGAGGTCAGACCACTGCAAGAACTACAAACAGTTACAAGATTGTCCATGGCCATTGCATTCTGTTGTACCCTTGCTTTGCACTGTTCATGCTTTTTACATAAGGTGTTAATGTGCCTTGCTTCAAAGCAGTTAACTGTAACATAACAAATCTGCTGCCACCTTGCTCTGTCATGGGCTATTGCTTACCACTTGCTGAGGAGTCAACCAGATGTACTTTCAATTTTTACTTCTGGGTGTCTTTATATCATTTGTAGTAGCCATCTTGAGAATAGATGCCTTGTTTTAGCTACCCATAAGATATGGCCTTGGGTATTCTCAAGTTGGCACTACAAACAAGATGTCTAGACCCATGCAGCCGAACATTCATGAGCATATTTTAAATGCTAGACATCTAACAACAATTAAGAATTTTGATATTCGGAATCTTGTCCCACCAATTGATACTGCAAACTTGACCTGTTTCTTGGAGCACCCTGGGCTGAGAGTCACCTTGTTACCACTTGCCCCCAGGTCCAGGGAGGCCTGCCTGTGCTAGTTGGGTGTTAGGTCCCTAATAATATCAGCCTTTCCACCACTAAAGCACTCTCTTTTGGGCTACTGTCTTTACCTTTCAGGTTGACAATGGATGCGCCCCAGCCCCTGAGTCCCATCAAAGTGTTCCCCCATGATATACAGCCCATGATCATTGGATACCCACAGAAATCCCAGATCTTCTGGTTCCAAAGGAGCAGTATACCACAGTCTATCAGTTTCACCTTAGACCTTCACTCCTGTGTTATGCACAGTACTTATATTCAGTTATAAAAAAACAAACAAACAAAAAAAACCAGCGTGAGATGGAAACAACTATATACATATAAGATAATATCAAGAGACTAATCTTAACTAACAAAGACCTCCCCCTATCTCCTACAAACTAGCTTACCACAAGTTCTTTCCTCAAAGTTTCCAACCAGTTTGGTTAAAACTGCTTTCCAGAACGTGAAGCTTGCTTGCTCTGAAGGTTAACTACTCCAGGCTCCGATGAATGAAATTTAACAGCCAAGCACTGCTTAAACAAAACATTGACTCTCCATTTTCAACCCGGGAGTCTGACAGCATGAGCAGCCCCTGTGATCACAAGGATAATGATGTTCTATGTGGAGAGAGGCCAACTTTCATCTCAGATAATGAGGGACCAAACCATTTAGGGATCAATAGATAAAACCAGCTCCTCAAACTCCACCTTGAAACGTATCAGAATCATACGTAGACTAATATTTTAAATGGTCATACACTTATAATTGTTCTCACCATTATAATGTGCAATGAACTTGATTACTGAATCATGTTTTTGTTCCATTTTATGAACAATTATTTATGTTTTGTAGGGTGCATGCTTACTAAGAAACTGAACTCTAAAAATAGACCATAACCTATCTTTTTTTTATTACTACTTACCTCCTTGTTTTCCACTTTTGTATATATTCTTGTCATTTTTCTTGCCACTTCTTAATACCATATTTTCCCCTTCTATCTTAATATTTTTGAAACCCTACCCCTATTCTTTTGAAAATTTAAACCCCATATTATACTCCTTAGAGAATATGGAAAATTGGGTACCAAAGTCAGCTCCAGAATAAAAACAGTGAATGGCAAGGTGGGTGAGGTTATATATTTTATTGAACCAATGTCTGTTGGTGAGAGAGACAAGCTTTTGAGCTGCATGGAGCTTGTCTCTCTCACCAACAGATGTTGGACCAATAAAAGATTATCTCACCCCCCTTGTCTCCCTAACATTCTGGGACTGACACACCCATAGCTATACTGCATACAAGAATGGAAGACATTCTGGAAGAATAAACATCTGGTGAGATGGGACAAAAATCTGAAGACTAAATTCTGATTCTTACCACACCCCTTACATTTTGGTTTGTGTTAAATTATGGTTATGAAACATGGACATCCAAACACTCAATAAAGAACCTATGTTATTCAGATTAGTCATTATACAGGAAATCTGAAAATATCATGGATAGATGGTGTAACCACTGAAAAAAATATTGGAGATCATTGAAACTCATCAAACATTAGTCAGAGAGAGAATTATAGTTCCATAGGCTTGGAGGAATTTGTTGGGTCTAAACCCTCCAAAATAGATAACTATCAAGCCTCTTTTTGAAAACAGCTAGAGCGGGAGCTTCCATGACTTCCCTAGGCAGTTTGTTCCATTGACCTGTTCTAACTTTTAGGAAGTTTTTCCTGAGATTTAATCTAAGTCTGCTATGCTGTGATTTGAACCCATTGCCTCTTGTCCTGCCCTCTGTAGCAAGACAGAACAATTTTTCTTCGTCTTTTTATAGCAGCCTTTCAAGTATTTGAAGACTGCTATCATGTCCCTCTTTAATCTCCTCTTTTCCAAACTAAACATACCCAGTTCCTTCAGCATTTGCTCACAGGGTGTACATTTCATTGCTCTGATCTTTGTCACTCACCTCTGGATCCTTTCAGTTTCTCTACATCCTTTCTATACATTGGTGACCAAAATTGGACACACTATTCCAGATGAGTCCCAATCAGTGCTGAGTAGAATTGTACTATCACTGCCCATGACTTGCATGCTATCTCTCTGTTAATGCAACCTAAAATTGCTTTTGCTTTTTTTTTTTTTTTTTTGCAACAGCATCACATTGCTGACTCATGTTGAGGTCGTGGTCGCCACAACTCCCAGTTCCTTCTCAACAGTGCTCCTGCCAAGCCAGTTTTCCTCCCAATCTGTATTTGTGCATTTGGTTTTACTTCCCTAAGTGTAGCATCTTACATTTGTCTTTGTTAAATTTCATTTTGTTGTTGGTAGCCCAGATCTCTAGTTTATTAAGAGTCCTCTGAATTTTAGCTCTATCCTCCAAAGTATTGGCAACTTCCCCCCCCCCCCCCCCCAGATTTCTATCATCTGGAAACTTGATCAGTATTCTCTCTCTGCCTATGTCATTAATAAAGATGTTAAATAACACCAGACTCAGAACAGATCCCTGTCGAAGCCACTTGGGACTTCCCTCCTTAACTAGCTGATGATGCTGTTGATTTCCTTTGAAATATTTGGAAGTTAAAACTAAATCCTAGTGAAAGAAGATTGCAAGTATGGTGATAGGGCTGACTGTAATCTTTATGACCATGAAGAAAAAGTTTTGCATTCCCTCTAAACTACCTAAGTACATTCCCCATGCAACAAGTTAACTCCCAGTTTTGGATGTAGGGAACATTCCATGGGGCATGTGTCAAAAAAGGTTTGTTGTATTACACTCCTAAAGTTTTCATAAAGACTTCCACATGCCATGTTGGAGACCAAATGTAGCTGATATAAATTCCATACCCTATCAGTTAACATAAGGATTCACTTAAAATGAATACTGGTAAATAACAAAATAATTAACCAATAACAAAATAATCCTACCTTGTGTACAAAAGTTTGATTTTATATGCGAGTAGTTTTTTTGAAGCTGGAAAGGTGCCCAAAACAAAACACAAGACTTAAAATATGATTTTTTAAAAATTCTAAGTTGTAACTTAGAACTCAAACTAGATAACAGATTTATTTGAAACTCCCCAGAAAATTAAGCTTTACTCAGATTATATGGTGAAAATTTGGGGCAGATATCCTTTGTTTTTCATACAAAAAGAGAGAGACTGAACTCCTACTTTATATGCACAATAGAAGGTAGAAAATTCAGCATTGGAACAGTTGGACTATTTTGTTTAGAACTAGGAAATACATGTCAACTGGAGTACCATGGAATCTCTGAAAATATGATTTTTTGTTACATAAATTATTTCATCTAAATACAGTGACTTACAACAAGTGATACGATATTTTTCCAACCATTACCCTTCCTTTCCCCAAGTGTATGTGCATGAAAACATTTTGTACTTTGAGTTTAGTAGATGCTGATGTTTTTTAAATACTGTGCCACTTTTAGATCCAAATGGCTAGTCAAAGATGGGGAACTTGGGGATGTTCCAGTTGGAAGCAGAAATTCATGGCATCTTGTATTTGATGTAATCTTGTTGATAGAGCATAAAATAATGACTAGTTGGTATATATACCAACGTAATAGGACTTTCCTTTCATAATGTAGTATTACATTAAATCAGGCACTATAAAGGCTTAAATAGTCAGGGCCGGCTTTAACTTTTTGGCTGCCCCAACCAAAAAAAAAAAAGGGGGGGGCAGTCAGAGGAGCGCCTCTGGAGCGGGGAAAGAACGTGGGGGGGGCGAGCACACGAGCGCTGCCCTAGGATTGTCCGGAATGCTGCCCCTTACAGAGTTCTGCCCCAGGCATGTGCTGGTGCCTGGAGCTGGCCTTGTAGGTCATCCTCTGAAGAAACCAGTCTTGACCACTGCCAACACACCAATTAAGAGTATAGTATACTAGGGTAATTCCTATGCTCTTCTGTAGTGATAGATGAGAATAGACTGGTTCCAGCAGTGCACTCCAGAAGAGATGTGTGTTTGTTTTGTATTTCACCAACAATCCCTAGTAAGAAGGCTTGCCCTGAGAGTGACCATCTTTTTTTTTTCTTTAGCACCACAGCCTCATTTATGTATCATGCTAACTTACCCTGATTCTTAAGAATAAAGTGGACTTTACAGTTGAGGAAAAAGAAGTTTCTTTTTCTTTTAAAATTCAGGTGTCAGGCAAAGGTACTCTGGATGATTAGGGATCTGATTCTTACTTTAAGGGGCCCTAATTCACTATGAACTGGATTTCATTAAGTACTCAGGAGTTGACAGTGACATTCTAATTATTGTATCATTTATGCATTTTACTCTAGAATTTGTTTTGCTGCTTTGGAAATTAGTAATTTCTTTAAAATATTCTGTAGCTGAAGGAGCTACTGTAAAGGGAAAAAATTCCTAACATTGCTCATTGAACAAAATTATACATGTCTGGTATCCTGTTTGAATTACCATATTTTAGGATATCTTTTTAGCAGAGGGAAAGAAACTTTAAGACAGTTTCCTATTATATACCAGTTCCCTCCAAATTAGCATTGTGTGACAATATCTGAAATACTGGAAAACACCTCAAAAATATAAAATGTGTAAAGAGGTTTTTCAAGGCTTTGAAATCAGTTACTGGAAATATTATGTGCTGTATAGCTACAGTGTATGTGGGTGGTGAGGGAAGATGGATTTAAAATGTATTCTACTACTGCAACAAGATCAATATTAGAAAAAAGGCATTGGGATCAGCTAATGCTGCAGTTTCATATAAATCTGAGATATCAGGAGAATCTGAGAAGCAGAAGTTAATGAAAAATGGAGGATCTGGAAACTGATCCAGAAGCAATAACATAAGACTAATGGGGGCTACTGGAAGTGCCTTTTGCAATGAGAAAGAGAGATGGAGAGAGAGCGTAAAGATCTCTGTGAGGAGAATATTTTGAAAAAAATGCTTCTGCCCATTTTGCAGTGTCAATGAAAGGATCCTATTTCTATAATTTGAAAAAGCTCATCATTGTAAAAAAGTTCATGCTTATTGGAAGTCACCAACTGTATTACAGATAGCATTCTATGATCCGTTTATCTGCATATATGGAAGCCAGATACTAAAAAATTGCTTATTGTCAGTTGTGATGTAATTTTTTTAACATACAGTAAAACCTCGATATAACGGACTAATTCGGGCGAGGGGGTGTCTGTTAAAGCCTAAACGGACTTTCGGCTTTAATGGACACCCCCTCACCCGAATTAGTCCGTTATATCGAGGTTTTACTTATCACAGCAGCCAGGAGCCGGGAGTCAGCCCGCCAGGGTCCCGGCTGCTGGGACTCGGGCAGAAGCTGTCAGCCCGCCAGGCTGCTGGGACCCGGCTGCCGCCCAGCTGCTCACACCCAGGCGGCAGCTAGCAGCCCGCCCGCCCGCCCACCCAGGTCCCCGGCTGCTGGGACCCGGGCGGAAGCTGTCAGCCCACCCGGCTGCTGGGACCTGGCTGCCGCCCGGCTGCTCAGACCCAGGCGGCAGCTAGCAGCCCGCCCGCCTGGGTCCCCGGCTGCTGGGACCCGGGCGGGAGCTGTCAGCCCGCCCGGCTGCTCGGACCCAGGCGGCAGCTAGCAGCCCGCCCGCCCGCCCGGGTCCCGGCTGCTGGGACCCGGGCGGGCGGGCTGACAGCTCCCGCCCGGGTCCCAGCAGCCGGGACCCGGGCGGGCTGGCAGCGGGGAGCCGGCAGGCAGCGGGGAGCCGGCAGGCAGCCCGTCCGCTGCTTGGATCGGGGAGGCAGCGGGGAGCCGGCAGCCAGCCCGCATGCTCCCGGCTCCCGGGACCCTCCAGGCAGCCTGCCTGCTGCCGGGGGGCGGGCGGTAGCCCGCCCCCAGCTCAAACCCCGGTGGAGTCCTCGACAAACGGATTTCGGATGCATCAGACTTTCTTACAAAGTTTGTCCGTTGCATCCGAAGTCTGTTAAATCGAGGTCCGTTAAATCGAGGTCCGTTAAATCGAGGTTTTACTGTACTGAGTAAATCAGTAAAGTATGTTTTCTGACTATATTGTTTGCCTGGGAAGTCCACATGTTTGTGTGCAAACAAACAAAATGATGTAAAAAAAAAATACTAAGACCTGATTCTCCTTTCCTTTACAGTGATACTGTTTTGTGGAATATCAGGAAAAGCAGAAATAACTTGTTCACAATGGGGAACCCAGGAGTGGACCACGAAAGAGCTAAGTGTGATTCACAACTAAACTGTGCAATATGCTACTAGTCACACCTCTCAAATATACTTCATTAAAAAGGTCACTCTTTTAAGCTCCATAGTTAACTATATTCCATCCAAATTTGCTATTCCCTCCCTGTCCTTGTTGAATATAAATTTTCATTCAATTTTAATGAGCTCCACAGAATTTTCAGTTTCTGACATGAATAATTTTTGTGACCCACTGTCTGGGGCTTCGTACATATGGTGTTCCACATTTGGACTCTGTCAGATTTCCGCTCACACTATTCACCCCTATTTCTTACATATATCTTTTTAAAACTTATGGGATGTAATCAGTGGTAACTTCACCTGCTTCCTAAACTGTTCCATAGAACCCTTCCAACAAGGAGAAGAAACAGGCTCTTAAGTATATGACACAGTAAACAGGCCCTCCTATCTATAGTGTTTTTTAAACTTATTAACTCAACAAATCTGGTACTGCCAATTCACTCGTGGACTGCTAAATCTCTTTCTAACCCAGATTTCTTTTTAATTCCGACCAAATGAAGGAAGACTTACACATACTGAATACAGAAGAGGAGGTAGCACAGATCACTGTTTGGTCATATATAAAAGTAGATGTAATGCCCCTATTCCATAAACGATAGGTTTTGGTGCTTAATTCCCCTTCTATCCCTTTAAAAATCTGCACTTTAAGCATTTCTTTCACTCTAATATCAAGTTATATTTTTAACATATCTGTTATAAAACCTTCTTTGACATTTAGCTGGAAATTGTTCAAAGAAGCCATGAAGATTAGGACATAATACAAACAAACTGCCCAAAGACTTAGACTTTGCACTGAACTTTATCTTCCCTCACCCTCAGAGATTGAGATTTATGGAGATGTATGTCTACACTGTGATCAGCTGATGCAGCTGATGCCCGGGTCAGCTGATGCAGGCTTGGAGGCTTCAGAATGCAGGATTAAAATAGTAGTGTAAAGTGGGCTTAGGCTGCAGCCTTGGTTCTAAAAGCCATTCTCCCTCACAGAGTATGGGTACATCTACTTACGGATAATAGACCTCTGTGGTTGGCACAGGCTCATGGTGCTCAGACTATGGGGCTAAAAATCACTGATGCTCAGATTCGGGCTGGAGCCCAAGTTCTGGGACCTTCCATCCTCACGGATTCCAGAGCTCATGTTCCAGCCCAAGCTCGAATGCCTATACAGTGATTTTTTAGCGCCTGAGCCCCACCAGCTCAAGTCCAGTCTTTTATCCCTGTGTAGACAGTGTCAGAGCCCAGGCTCCAGCTCTGCATTTTCATAGGCCTGCAGTCTGAGTCAGCTAACTTGGGCCATCTGGGGCTGTGCTGCAGATCTTTTATTTCAGTGAAGATATACCCTTGGAAACTAAATTTCTGGAATACATTTTTAAAGCCTAAATCCAAGGTTATGAATGGAGAAATGGAAGTTAGATGGAATGGAAGTTGCATCCATAATAATGTCTCACTCACTTATCACTGTATATTAGTCAACAAGAGATTCTGTGAATGGTCTAGAACACAATCTCGTCACACAAATTAAATCATATTTAGCTAATATTAATAATTCAGGCCATATTTGGTGCACACAACCAACACTCGGGAACTTGTTAACACTACTCATCATCACCATCATCATGTTCCTATTACGCCCCTGGCATTTAGGTCCATGATGAAGTACTCCACTCCTGTCTATTTCTGGCAAGTCTTTCATTGTTTCCTCAGCTGTGTCCCAGGTTTTTCAGCTTGGCTTACGCAGCTCTTCGCCATGTTGTTTTCGGGCAGCCTTGTTTTTGCTTGCCTTCAGGTGTCCATCTTATTGCTACTGTGGTGATGGAATCAATTTCCATCCAAAGCACATGACCGAGCCATCTCAGCAACGGCCTGGCAACGGTGGTGCTCAGATCCTCTTGGCTGCACTGTGTCAATAGATCATGGTTTGAGATTGTTCTGGGCCAAAAGATACAGAGGAGTTTTCTGAGGCAGGTTGTATGGAATGAAGACAGTTTGGACATGTCATACTTTCTCATTCCCCAGCATTCTGCACTATAAAGTAGCGTTGAAAGAACGCAGCTCTGCTAAATCTTGAGTTTGGTTTTGGTGTTGTATTTTGATGATTTCCAGACTGTATTTAAGGTCCAGAAGGTGTTCCTGGCTTTACTCATTTTTGCCTATTTTTAAGCCTCTGTCCTGGTAGACTTTTCGAAATAACGGAAAATGTTCTGTATTTTTGCAGATCAGAAAGAGATCCGATTGGTCAATTCCCAATTGGTCCCTCCCCTGCAGCTACAGCTGCTGACTCCCAACTCCCAATCCTGCTAAGGAGACCACCTTTTCAAAAGGCCAAAGTGGGACACATGCAGGAGTGCTTCTCTCTGAGGCCTCGCCCCTTCTCCTTCTCTTCCCCCTAAAGTTCCCTCCCCCTCGTCAGGCCAGAAGCTGAAGCCGGGCCATGGTAACAGCTGCCTAGGGAGCTCGGGCCACTGTGGGGAGCCCTGGACCCTCAGCCTTCCCTTGGCAGGAATTCTGGGGTGTCTGAGAGCAGACTGTGGCCTTGTCTCCCAGGGTGCACTGCCAGGGCAGGTGAAGGGTCCAGGATTCTGGAGCTCCCCACAGTGGCCCAGGTTCCCTGAGCAGCTCTTACTGTGGTCCATCTCTGTCTTCCAGCCTGGCTAGGGAGTGTAGTCTCAGGGAAGAGGAGTAGAAGTGGTTAAGCCTCATGTAGAGGTGGGGACTAAGGCTCACCTCAGCCTTACTCCACCAGGAAGAGGCTGGTACTGCCCTGAGCCTTGAACAGATGCAGAACAGCACCACTGGGATTCTGAGACTAATGTTGTCCTGGAGTCATTCAGCCTGGGACTTGAACTCTATGTTTTGGGACTTACCACACCCAGTTCAGGAGAGGTGGTCACCCTATGTTCCCCAGGAAGACACTGACTGATGACTGTTGCTGCAGCCTGGGCTTCTGGCTGCCAACTCAAGAGTAAGGCTCCACGTACCCTCCCTTCAGTATGCCCCCAGAGACTCCTTCTAGTACACACACACACACCCTTCTAGCACTGCCCAAATACTCCTCCATCTTCTCACACTCGTCTCCCCTGGCAGTGTCCTCTTTTGGGAACCTGAAATATGGGAACCCTACTCAGACCTCCTCTCTACCTAGCTATCTAGGGTAGTATATTCAAAAGGATTCAGCTTTGGTCTAACTTTGTTTGCATTGCAGTTAATGGTAAAATGTCTGTCGACTTCAACAGGCAGCAGAATTTGGGCAGCAGAGTTTGTCCAATGAAAAATCCTTCCTTAAGATTAAATGGCTAAAGCTCCTGTGTATATATAAAAAACATGGCTGTAATTGGCTATACTCTTTCCTACAAATTCCAATTCCTGTTATTTTGCTTTAGTTGATATAAAGCATTTAGCTGAATTGTTGAGTTGCAGCCAGTGATTCACAGGAATTCAGGCTGGTAATATTTCCAGTCAGGCTTCTTCTCTAAGATAATGACCTATTAAAATATTTCTCTAACAGTCTACACCCTACTCAAAATAATTCACAGACTTTGGTGAATTGTCAGACAACAAATTAACAAGGCAGAAACAAAGTTGCTATCATTCCCAAATCCTTCCATCTTTCCTTCCATTAAATTCTTGTTTGTATTTGTAATACATTGGCAATAACCTTGACAATAGGGCCGATATGTTGTTTAAATGTACTTACAGCCTAAACAAGTGTCCCCTCTGTTGTTGGTAGTGAGGGGCATTTGGGAACTTTCAGGCAATGTGATCTGTTCACTCCTCTTCTTGCAGGGCTGCCTTTTTGTTCCTGTCAACCTGGCAGCAAAGGTGGTGGGTAGGGATGTCTGAAGGAAAAGAATGGGGATGAAATACAAGACTTGCGGGAAGGGAGAGAGTAAGAGGCAAGACTGGAGTAAAGAGCCGAAGGCCAGGTGTAGCAGGGCGGCGACTCACCCTGTGGTGCCTCCTGCTGGCCCGTCCAGGGAATTAGTTCATCCAGCCTCTGGAGCGCCGTCTGCAGGCTGATGTCCCACTTGCCACTGGCCCCGTGTCCCTCCCTGGACCCTGGTGCCCTCTTACCTGGGGTGCTGCGCCCCTGCAGTACCTCCCCAGTCTCAGGGTCTCTCCTCCCTGGGGAACCTCCATTCCCTATCCCCACCTTGCGTCAGTCTAGGCAACTGCCAGTCACCACTTACCCCTCTTACCCCTATTCTCTGGGGCAGACTGCAGTATAATTGCCACTCATCACCGGCAAGGGGGGGTTGGCCTGCTGCCTCTACAACTATCCATGGGCCACCCTCTGCAACACCAGTACCCCTTGTTGGACCGTCCCCTAGGCCCTGCAGCCTGGGGGTGTCCAAGCCAGAGCTCCCCAGCTCCTCTTGCCTTACCCCAGCCCTACTCCACTTATCAAGCTCTCCAGCAGCCTGGCCTGTCTGCCTCGATAGCCAGAGGAGACACTATCCCTCTGAGCACCAAACTCTGGGCCCTTATATCAGGGCCGGCTGGGCCCTAATTGACCCAGCCTCAGCTGTGGCTGCTCTGCCTTCTGTTGCAGCCCTGTGCTGGGTTGCCTTTCCAATGCTACAGCCCTGCAAAGGACTGTTTTAAGGCCTTTTTACCTGGAGTGGGGAAGCCACCACTACACCTGCTACAAATTTATGTTGATCTAAGGTATGTTGTTGTTATATCACATGTGCTCACTACACAACTTGTGTCAGTGGTGCGCTTCCTCATCAGGGGCACTTGTACTGATGCAGAGTTCAATGTGCCGTGGGTAGGTATCTCAGTGTACAACTCGCCACCATCCAGTGCAGTGTGTTTTGGGAAGTTTTTGCAATGCCTAATGGGGCTGAAATTAGTCTCAACGGGTGACTGGGAGCAAAGGGTCGATTTCCCTTAATACAATCTTCCCCCTTCCATAATTTCATCTGCAGCTCATAATATTTTGCGCCTTTCTTTTCAAAGTCCCACAAACCTGCACATCCATCCTCGCCATCAGCCATCTCTGACAGAAACATGGATCCTGCACAATTCTGCACCATTGTCATGATCATTGCAAGCACCAGGCACCTGATCCTGCAGAGCCACACGAGGAGTCAGGGGGAACATGATGATTCTTTGGAGGCTAGATTGCTCTGGGACATAGAAAGAAACAATTCAAGGTTGTTGGTGGCAAAGAGACTGTGGAATGCCAGTCTGGGGCCTGAGAAACAAGTACTGACTGGTGGGATTGCATTGTCACACAGGTTTAGGATGAGGAGCGGTAGCCGCAGAACTTTTAGATATACAAGGCCATGTTCTAGGACCTGTGTGCCAAACTCATCCCAGTCCTCCAGCGCAGGGATATCAAAATGAGAGCCTCACTGACAGTTGAGAAAGAAGTGGCAATTGCACTGTGGATACAGTGCCAGATTGCTACCAGTCAGTCAAGAATCATTTGGAGTCAGACAATCCACAGCAAGGGATGTTGTCATACAAGTGTGCAGGGCCATTCATCACCTCCCACTACACAGGACTGTGATAATGGGCAATGTGAAGAACAATAGTGGATAGTTTTGCAGCAGTGGGGTTCCCAAACTGCAGTGGGATGATAGATGGTATGCATATCCCTATTTTAGCAGAACACCTAGTCACAGAGTACATCAACATAGAAAAGTAGCCCTTTATGATAATGCCAGTGCTGGCGGATCACTGGGGACGCTTTACCAACATCAGTGTGGGCCGGTTAGGGAAGGTGCATGATGCGCACATCTTTAAGAACACAGGACTTTTCAAACAGCTCAAAATAGGGACTTTCTTTCCCTACTGGTGGATTACCACTGAGAATGTTGAAATGCCACTACTGACCCTGGGAGACTCAGCCTACCCCTCGTTGCCATGGCTTATGAAGCTGTATGCTGGCTACCTCGACAGCACCAAGAAGCACTTCAACGACAGGCTCAGCAGGTGCAGAATGACAGTGAAATGTGTCTTTGGCCGTTTGAAGAGTTGCTGGCATTGTTTACTTACAAGATTGGATCTCAGTGAGAGAAAAATATCCCAATGGTTATAGCTGCCTGCTGTGTCTGTGAAATATCTGTAAAGCAAAGGGGGAAAAGTTTCCGCTGGGGTGGAGGTTGGAGGCGGAATAGCTGTCTGCTGAATTTGAACAGCCAGATAAAAGGGCTATAAGAAGAGCTCAACGGGGAACTATACAGCTCAGGGAGGCTTTGAAAGTGAGCCAGAATAGTGTGTGTTGCTGTAATATGTTCTGCCTGGCCTTTCCCTTTTGCAGCCTGGAATGAATCTTGTAATGATTGCTGTGTATGTAGGAATATAACATTGTCAAAACACCTATTAATATTGTCTGTGAATGATGTTATGGGTTCTGTGTCAAAATGAAGTAACAGGAAACTGGTGTATATCATTTCAGCACCAGACAGCATATGTTGTGAACTAATAAAGATGAATCTTGAACCAAAAAGAAAAAAGAATTTTATTCTGTAGCATGAACCAGGCAATTAAAAAAATATTTAAAACTTGATGAATTAAGGGAACAGAACTTTTGAAGGGGAAAGAACACACATTTCCGTTTCCAACAGTGGCTTTCACAGATGAGTGTATGTGAAATTACGATGGTCTTTAATGTCATCTGGGGTGGAATGATTGGGATAGTACAGTGACCCTTGATGCCATGTGGAATGTTGAGGCGGATATAGGGAGGTTCCAATATCGCGTTCTCTATGGGATACAGAGGGAGGCGAGCACAGGATAGTTGATCCTACAGGTCTACTGGAGACCATAGCATCTCTGTTTGCTGCCTGAGGAGTCCCATTGTGTCCTCTTGCATTTCTCTCTCATTTACCTGCTTAGACTCCTGGGCCTTTCTCCTCTGCATTCTTTCCTTCTCCATGTTGTCCGCGAGAGCCTGGTCTCTCTCTGTTCCAGCACAGGCTTGCAAGATCTCCTGGAACATGTCATCCTGACTCCTGAGTCCTCTTCTTTCTGCTCCTTCTCTGACTGAGACGTGCCATGGGTGTGGGGCAGGAGAACCTGAAGGCTGCAATGGCAGCAGTGGCAGATACACTGACAATGTGTGGTGTATTTATGAGGACATCAAAACTTAGGATGCTGAACTCGCTTCCCTTACTCCCCTAAAGTTGTAAGCACCAAATTCACATTTCTTGGGACTGATAAGGCACAACCCCAGCCATGGTCAGTATGACCTTTGGGAGGTAGGGGTGTGTGTGTGTGGCGGGGAGTGAGTGGGTTACAATCAGCAGAAAATACATCACAGGAATGATTCTAGTAGTATAGGGCAATGGCACTAAATAGTGGCATCATTTTCCATAGGCGGTGGTGATTTTAGCTGAGGGTAACAGAGGCAGAGAGGGCACAGCTGCTGCTGGGGTCCCAATGCCGCCCAGGCCCATTAGCTGGTAGCCTGTGTACTGCAATGGTGCCTGCTGAAGTAATTGCTGAGTGGCATGGGAAAGTGTCTTACTGTGGGTGGAAGAAATAAGGCAGCCCTCCCCAGAAACCTTTCGCAGAGGGATTGCATAATACCTCCAGGAAAGTTTAATTAAGATCTCTGTGGAGGAATCATGGGACATCCCGTGTTGCACATAATGCAACACTGCTCTGCATGACTCCCTCTGCCTAACTTTAGAGGGGAATGAAAAGCAGATAGTAACTCTGCCTCACTTGGTTGTTCCACTCGACTTGCTGGACTGAAGTGGAGTCAAAAACATGTCCTGCCTCCCTGTACAGCTGGATCCCCCAGTTGCTTGTCCCCCATACTTCTCCTCCTCACTGTTCACAGTAGGGGGCTGTGACTCAAGCTCCTCGGCAGCGCACGGAGGAGGGGGGGTGTTCGGGGTCTCCACTGAGGATGGCTGGCAGCTCTTTGTAAAAGCAGTAGAGCTGCAACTCAGTACCAGATCGATTGCTTGCCTCCTTGGCCTTTTGGTATGTCTGCTGGAACTCTTGGCTTTCAGGCAGAACTGCTGCTGGTCCACGTTGAAGCCCTTCTCATCACCCAACCAATCTGCTCATAGATGTCCACGTTTCTATGGCTGGTTTGGAGCTGTGTTTGCACAGTCTCTGCTGCCTGCAGGCCCAGGAGATAACTCCTGTCTACACCAGGCAGGAGTATATCTGCCATGTATAGCCGGCCTGGTCAGCTGGGAAGTTACACCCAACAATGGAGAGCTGCTAGCTATGGTTTACTAAGCTGGGCAATCAGGAGAAAGAATTTGAAAAAAATTGTGAGGCTTTACAAGAGAGGAGTGGCTTTCTGTCCACCTGACTTTTGGGTAGCGGGGTGGTGACCAGTGTGGGGTATTGTGGGCTGGCTCCTGCAGACCCGGTAATAGTAGACATAAGTAATGCAGTGTCTACACTCTCAGTATGTCGATCCTGACTTTATGCTGCTTGGGGTGGTGGCAGGGGAGGGGAGAGTGTTGTTAAATCAGTATAGCGGGGCACTTATGTTGGTGGGAGAAATATTGAAGTGTAAACACACCCATAAGTAGGTCAGCATAAACTGTTTTGTGTTGACCTAGCCGTGTAGTGCAGACCAGGCCTAAGGGGCCTGAGGCAGGAGGCAGGGAGTGAGAGAGAGTGGAAAGGATAAGGAGAAACAGGTGATGAGGATGGGAGAAAGATAAAGCAAGATGCAGAACCTTGAGTACTGGCTGAACACTGCTGCTGTGGAAGCCTGAAGCAGTAGAAAAAGAGGAAGCAAAGCCTTGATTTACAGTTAGCAGAACAGAGGCCACAGGGCTGAGAAGAGCAGAAATATCTAATGGTGGTGAGGGAATGAATAGAACTTCTGAGAACCTCAAGGGGTTGGGAGATCCTGTGAAACTGCTGAGGAGAGCATTTGTCCTTTCCAGATTTGTTGGCAAAATTACTGGTGTCTCCCCTGGAAGTTGGCTAATGTAATGCCAGAGAAAAATCAGGGACATAAGCCTTAGCCCTGAGTATTTTGTTAAATGTAAAGAATTGGGTTTGATTTGGTTTTGTTTTGGATTTTTTGATGGCTGTGGGATTCATTAATTTTCCCCTTGGCAATACCACACGCCTTACTAATATGTTGTAATGAGTGACTTTTTGTTCTGCAGGAATTTGCAATGACTCTGGCTATATAAGGACAAAGCAAAGTATGAAGGGGAGAAAGAGAGAGAAAACATTCCTGAAATGAGTTAAAATGGCAATTTATTTAAAATTTAATGAAATGTTTTTTTAATGTAACTCTTGTATTTTGTCACAGCAGCAAGAGTATACATAATTTATATCTTGTTTATAAGACTAACAAATGTGTTTTCCAGAGATAAGGGGTCTGTTTCTAATACTGGTTATTCTTTGCATAGCAGAACTTTTCCAAGAGGTTTATGAACATTACTTATGACTTATTTGTTAATGCTATCTCTTTCTTTAATTGTAGTCCCAGACCCTGTATTGCATGCCAAAATCCTAATGCTTATTCAGTTCATTTGAGGATCAGCAAAGATCAACTTTCCTTTAGATAACCACAGACCCAGCAGGGGATTCAGCATATTAATACTGGATTGTAAATTTAAAATGCCAATAAGTGTGAAACTCTATTTATTGTTTATGGGTATTTAGGCATTGTGGGCATTCTACTGTGAAAGTTTCTGTATACAGGATACTGTGCCTCATTCCTTGTCACTGATTTTGTCCTTGTTTTTGAGGTGGATTTCCAAGCAGTTTGAAGTCTAGTTTAATGTGTTATGAAAACTAATATAATAGTTCATTTATTTTCAAACTGAAGTCTGTGAACGGGTAAGGCCAGAATTGCAAAAGTTTCCAATTAGGCAGCATAATAAGGGCTAGAGCAGTGATGGCGAACCTATGACACGTGTGTCAGCACTGACACACGTAGCCATTTCTGATGACACGCGGCCGCTGAGGCGGCCGCATGCCGAGAAGGATGTTTCATCCTCGGCTCCTGCACGGCCAAGTGCAGTAGCCGAGGATGAAACATTTGCTGCTCCTGAGGATGAAACATTTGCGACTAGAGTCTTAGAGTTAGACAGTCTTAGACTCTAACTCTAAGACTCTAGTCGCAAATGTTTCATCCTCCCCTATTAGACACTCTGTGCCGGAGGTCTGTAGGCCAAAACAACAGAAGTCCGGCACAGAGCGTCTAGTTCTGGGACTTCCGGTTAAGCCGGGATCTTTGCCCTCACTTCCTCCGGCAGAGCAGGGAGCAGCGGAACGCAGCGGGGGACGCATCTCTGGGGGCCCTGCCATTCAATTGAAGATTTAGCCAATGAAATTCAGCAACAAAAAAGTCACTAATAGGCAGGTTAGTTAAAGAATTCCCCCTCCCCCTCACTTATCTTAGTTCACGGCACCCCACACAAGCTAAATAATATCAAGACCAACAAAAGAAACCAACTGACAGATGAACAAAGAAGTCACTAAGCAGGTAAGTTAAATAATTAGTTTTTGGTTTATTAAATACAATTATATATAACAATTATACATTTATGTTATTTAAACTATAAATATCGCGAAATAATGTTTTTTCCTCAAAGTGACACACCACCCGAGTTATGCTCAGTTTTTTGGCGAAGTTTGACACACCAAGCTCAAAAGGTTGCCCATCACTGGGCTAGAGAATACATTTGTCTTAAATTCCAGAGCACATGATACTGGGGAAAAGCACTGATTTGCCAGACCACTGTGGGCCAGACCAACCCGACCCAATCTAACCCTTGGCTGTGCAGAACCCCCTCTTGATAGTCAGCATAATTAAAAATCAGAGGGGCCAAACTTCAGTGAGAGCAGGAATAAAGTTAATCTTTACACTGTCCTGCTCCTGGGTGCCTGAAGACAGCTTATGGTCCCAATGGACTAAACTTGCATTCAGGATCCACATACCAAGGGCATCCCAACCATACCCTTTTTCTTCTACCAGCAGCATGGAAGGGGCCTGGCATCTATGCTAGCTCTATGCCTCTTGATGATTCCCCTTTGCACTAGCACAGTCCTCTTAGGGCCAGATATCCCTGGAAGCAATGTTACCTAGTGGTAGGGTCACTGGACTTGGAGTCAAGAGGCAAGAATTCTATTCCTAGCACTTAACCTTGGTATGGCTCAACCTCCCCATATGTAAAATGGGAATAAAGATACTTGTAAAGCACTTTGAGGACCATGGAGCAGTGAATTACTAGGCGAGGATGGGTGGTCTTCTGATTCAGGCACTGGAGTAGGGTCTACAAGACCCACATTTAGTTCTAGGCTTTGCTGCTGATTTTGTGGGTGGCCTTCAGAAAGTGAGGCCTTCAACCTCATTGTGGCTCAGTGTCTCATCTGTAAAACTGAGACAGTAATGTGTTTGTACCAAATGGGATGTTGTGAGGATAAACTAATTAAAGTTTGTGAGATGCAGGGATGGAGGGGTCACAGCAGCATAAAGATTTTACTGCTGCAAAGTAGCTGAACTGTACCTGACGATTTGAACCATGAAGTAAATAACAGGAAAGGATTTGGGTGCAAATCATGGAGATGCTAATGGAAAAATCTCTCTTACAAAATGGTCCGTAGTATGGAAATAGTTGAAGAAGCTCTGTAACAGATCATTTTAAAAAAATGTCATTTGAAATGAGTTCTAATAGTAAATTAAAAACCATTTTTGGGGTAGAGGGTAACATCCAGTAATCCTTTAGAGATAATTATCCTATGATCTAGCAGGAGAAAACAGAGGCCTTGCCCAGAAACTTAAGTGGTATAGCTTATACAAGACACCAGGTGATGTGGCTTATACTAGACACTTCAGAATCACCAGGTGAAATTAAAATACTTCAGGTAATACCAAACTAGTGAAAAGCAAGTGATCTACAGAAAAGAGGGGAAAAATGTTCAGGGAAGTGATGGAAATGCCTGGTCATGAGTAATCTCTGTTTCATTTCCCCCCGTCTAGAACAAGAGGTAACACCTGCTGACCAGATGTTGCAATATTTTTTAATTAATTCAAGTTTCATTAGTTTAATTGTAAAATTAGTTGGTGTTGCCCCTTTTGACCCAAGTGGTTAGCCAAAATTTGGGATTCTTGTACATTATTTCTGTTAGAAGGAGAAATTGATGATGTCAGCTATTTCTTTTCTCAGTATCAGGGCATCTAAAATAATTCTTCTGGTAAAATAGTCTGCACTTTCCCCAGCCCACAGCAGGTTGCTTAGCAACACACTTGGTTATGTCATGTGATGAAAGCAATATGATATAAAATATTCAGTATTTTTTATATATATATATATATATATATATATATATATATATATATATATATATATATATATAAAATATAAAAGAGCAATGCTTTTTTTTACTTAAAGTACACATTTTGAAATAATATTTTAGGCTTATTAGAAAAAGATAGACTATGGATGCCCTGAAAGTTTGCTTTACTGAGTCCAGGTATTTGAAGAAAAAAAGTCTTATGTTGCACCCCAATTCCAAACAGGATTATTTGATTTTAAAAGATCTGACTTTGCAGGCAAGTCTACTCCAGACTTTGTGTTCAGACAATCAACTAGTTGCACAACTTCCTGCTAATGGGATAAAATTACATGTCTCTGCAAAGAAAATTAATGGAATTATGACATTTACTGAACCCATAAAGTGCCTGAAACACATCAGAAAATATGTGACTTTGTGAAGGTCTCTTTTTTTAAAATGTCAAACTGTCTGAAGCAGAAAGATTTTTTTTAAGCCTAATTTTGGATTCCTGATTCAAAATTCAGCACAATCACTACCTATTTGTAACTGCAACTTCTTTACTTCAGAGTTGGCACAATTAGAGCCCTAAATAGATATAAAATTTGTATCTGCATGTGATCCATGATCTGCAAACATGGGCCTGAATATAAAACAAATATCTGCAGATTTGCAGAGTTCTAAGCACTACCTTAATCACAGGATTTTGGAGTTAATGTTCTTGCCTGTTAGACATATTCCCATTAGAAAGTCAGTCAAAAGGGCTCATTTTGTCTTTCAGCATGATAGTAATTTTTGGACTACCAAGCTCATCTCATAAGAAGATAGCCTTTCTTGATATTTATTTGCTCTCTCTGTGTTAAATATTTACACTCATTTCAGTAACAGAAAGGTAAATAACACATTTATCAGAATTACTTGGTGAGAAATTCTAACATTAGTCACTTACAGGCAGATACTGTAGTCATAGATGTGAGGAAAGTGATTCACATAAAAGAAAATCTGTCTCAAACTTTCTTCCCTAGTAGAAAACTTTTTTTTCTTTTTCTTTTTTGGCTGAATACTATGAAATAAGAAAAAGAAAAGGGGGGTTACACTTCTACTGTCTGCACAATTTGTTTATTTTGAATATTAATTCTACTTGCTGGATTTTCCCCATACTGAGATCTTCCTTCTTTTATTTTATACTGGGACCTGCTTGCTAAAAGCAGAAGCCCTCTGGCTGTGCACACACATAGAGCTTGTCTACACTACAGGGAAAATTCATTCTAAGCTATGTAATTTGAGTTACGTGAATAACATAAATCAACATAGCTTAGATCTACTAACCACAGGGTCCATACTATGCAATGTCAAAGGTAGATGCTCTCCTGTTAACTCCCCCTACTCTTCTCAATCCAGTGGAGTACAGGAGTCAAGGGGAGAGTGATCTGAAGTTGATTTAGTGGGTCTTCACTAGACCTGCTAAATCGACCGCTGATGCATCAATTGCCACTTGTTGATGCCCAGTTAGTGTAGTCACGCCCATGGATATTGTTCTTAGATCACTACATAAGTGACCATTGGCAGTCTTATGGGTAGATATTCTGTGACTTGCCTTTGATGTTCTTGGACTAGTTTCCCCATTGTTCCCTACCTTGCCATTTCTCTATTGTGGCATGTTGTTTATTTTTAATTTTCCTGGGTAGAAGGATGCAGATATCTCTGTAGTCCTCCCCGCAGCAACTTGTGCCTGCTAATTGAGTCTGCAATCTACAATTTCAGTGCAGGGGGGTATTCTGAGAGAGAAGGACTGGAATTCAGATCTCCCTGGTAGGAAAAAGCCTTGGTTTCCCAGGCCCTCTCAGGTTTGGTCTACCATACAGACTTATGTTGGTATAAATATGTTTTCCTGAGTGTAGGATGACCAGACAGCAAATGGGAAAAATAAGGACACTGTTTTGGGGATGGGGGAAGGGAGGGATGGTTGCGTGTATAAGCCAAAGCCCCTAATATCGGGACATCTCGTCATCCTATCTGAGTGACAGTTATCCTGACTGCACTCCTGGTGTAGACAGTGCTATGTCAATGCAAGAGCTTCTCCTGTCAACGTAGCTACAACCTCTCAGGGAGGTGGAGTACCTATACTGATGGGACAGCCCCACCTGTCAATCTAGGTAGTGTCTTCATAAAGCGATATAGCAGTGCAACTGCAGCGCTGTACATTTAGACAAGTCCTCAGAAAGCAGATAGGCAGTTATGTTTCTCTCTATGCCCCCTTGCCCTTCCCTTTGTCTCTTTGAAGGGCTAGCATTCTGCTTTTTGTGGGCTGTGGAAGCATATTGCCTTTTTTGTGTGGAATATTTTAACTCCCCCTTGACTTTTCATATGTTTAAAAACACAAGGCTCAGTTTTGCTCTCGCAATCCACTGAAGTAAACTGAGACAACCACTGTGAAGTTGGTGTAGGTAAGATCAGAATCAGCTTCACAGTTTGTGAAGTTAAAGAAAGTAAGTAAATACAGGTTTGTCAGAACAATATGGAATTTCATAAAACTCCATTGAATCTACTGGGAGGGAGCTAAGCATATATATCACCAACATACTTCATCACTTCTCATACAGACATCACATTCAATTAAGTATAGAGCTCTCTGTCAACAATTTTGATATGTATACCCAGGGAATGTCACCAGCCCCTGAAAATCAATATTCAGGTTATGATGGACTGACAGCTTCACAGGTGTCCCTTGATTTTTACCTATTCTTCCTGCAGAGCAGTGGAAAGTAGGTGTAGCATGAACAAATAAACTTAATTAAGCTAAGGGATATGGTTGAATAACATAAACCAAAAGTAAACAAAGTTATTTAGCATTAAAGAACTGCTTAAAATGAAATTCAAATCAACAAAATAATAAAATACAAAGCTGCCACTGAGTTTAAAAAGACAAGTTCTCAAAAAGCTAGAAAGATACATCTACATTCTTATGTACATGTACTCTAGTGAACTGAACTTTTAACGTATCAGACCTGGAAGGATATTGAGGGGTCTTGGCAGTGCTGCCATATTGCAGATATCTGTCTTGATCTGCTCTATAAATGTAAAAACACTAATATCATATAAGAAATGAGCAATGGTTCAGTTAGTCTGAAACTGCACTTTTAACAATGGCCAAGACCGAATGATTGAGATGCAATTAAAGGTCTCATAAGGCAGCATGGGGCATGGGTCACTTGCTAGAGGATTCTCTGCACCTTGAAGTCTTTAAACTATGACTGGAAGACTTCAATAACTCAGACATAGGTGAGAGGTTTATTACTGTCATAGGCGCCAACTCCGTGAGTGCTCTGGGGCTGAAGCACCCATGGGGAAAAATTGGTGGGTGAAGAGCACCCACTGGGAGCTCCCCGCCTCCTCTGCTCAGCTCACTTCAGCTCCATCTCCTCCCCTGACCATGCTGCTGCATCCTGCTTCTCTCCCCTCCCAGTGATTGAGCTGTGAAACAGCTGTTTTGTGCAGCAAGCCTGGGAGGGATGGAGGAGGAGGGGGAATGTGGCATGCTAGGGGGAAGAGGCGGGGCCAGGGTGAGGATTTGGGGAGGGGTCCAATAGGGTCAGGGAGATGTGGAATTTGGGCAGGGACTTGGGCAGGGCAAGGGTGGAGTCAGGCCGGGGACGGGGGTGAGGCTGGGTGGGGTGTGAGCTCCCACCGGTGCTGGCAAAAGTTGGCGCCTGTGATTACAGGAGTAGGTGGGTGAGATTCTGTGAGCTGTGTTGTGCAGGAGGTCAGACTAGATTATCATAAAGGTCAGAAGGGACCATAAAGTCTATGGTTCTATAACAGGTACACCTTGCTCTGATTCTAGATGGCTGGAGTATGATCAATATTTCTCGCCTCATAGAACTTGATGCCTTTGACAGAAGCTTTGGTGGCTATGTACACTTTCAAAACACGCATAGCTGGTAGCACAAAAGAGATACACGCTTGATGTGCACTATTTAATCATAGTTACTTTCAAATAGCTCATGTATGACAATTTCTGTCTTAGCAATATTCTCTTGGGAAAGAGTCATCGGTGTAGCACTGGGTTCCTCATACAATATATGCTCAGAGTATGTTTATTTTCAAGGACATGAGGTGTATTAATATAATAAAACTTGAATTCTGCCTTCATGTTTAATTAACTGTCTAGTAGGTAAGTCCTAGTTCTTTAGCTGCATCTTGTATATTTCATAATGTTTATAATGAGGATGTCATGCTGTCTGGTGGACAGTTCCTTTCACTCTGTATCACCCTGCATGGTGTCCTTTCTGGGTCCATTCTGAACATGTATTAAAACCACCAGTCATCATTCTTCAATCTTTTGAAACAGCTTTTATCGCCCTATTTACTTCTTACTTAATTTGTTATTTTCTGTAATCTTAAAATGCTCATTATTGCTCTCAGCCAATTCATTTCTGCATTAATATTTTTGGTTTGTTGGCTTTCCTCATACTCTAATATTTTGACCGGTACAGCAGCCTTGGCATCACAATTGTGTCATATAAGATGATTTTCATTTTTATTGAAATGTGTTGTTTAGCCTTGCAGATCTTGCAGTTTTCTGAATGCAATAGCCATTAATGCGATTCTTCTTTTTATAATCTTCACAATTCCCATTCTTTGATACTAGTCCTCTAAGGTACACACATTTTTACACCTGTTCTAGTACTTTGTTTTTTTTAACCTCTTCCTCTTGTCTTAATTGCCACAATATTGGTCTTCTCCTATCTGATCTTCATTCTGAACTTTCTGCATTTATGGTCTATCATGTCAGTTATTCTACATAAAAATCTCCTTGGTCAATGAGTCTTGCTATGACGTCAATATCCTCAATGAGTCTAAGATTATTCCCTGTCTTCCCACATAACATGACTTCTCTAGTTTCATCTCTCAGCACTACAGCTAGTACTACTTCTAGTACCAAGCTGAACATTTCAGGTGCTAGCATGCATCCTTGTTTCCAAGTTGTCTTCTCCAGTCTGAACCATTCCACGAGCTTCTTGTCTACTCTTGCTACACTCATCAACTTGTTGTAGATGTTTTCTATCAGTGCGATCAATTTATTGGGGATGTCCTACATTCTCAGGGCTTGATATAACCCTTTCTACCAAAAGCTTGTTTTGAAGTCCGTAAAGTTGTTGAAACAGGTTTGATTGTGTTCTATGTACTTCTCTGAAAACTGCCTTATCACAAATAGTGGATTTATTGTGCTTTGCCCCTGTCTAAATCTGTCCTGTTCCTTTGCAAGCACCACTTCCACTTAATTGTTAATTCTCCTGTTGTAGCATAACATTGGTGGAAATTATGCTGGACAAGTTAGTGGGTATTCAGAGTGTTGTTGCAAATGAATGATGATACACAAGTTAACCTCAAGGCCAAGGAGTCGTGGTTGAATACTTGGCAAATATTGCACCATAGAAACCAAATAATTCTCTGTCATGTACCATTTAATATTTATTTTTCAGTTTTTCTCATTTACTAAATAGATTCCGTGCTGTTGGTTGTTGTTACACTGTTGAAATCTGACGTCAACTTATTTCACTAATGCACTACATTCATTTTACTGCTTATTGTGAATGATGAAATACTAAGTGTCTATAATATATTCAAATTGTATATTAAGATCAATCAGATCCATGTTTCTAATGCAGATGTTTCTAGAGAAAATAGCACAAGGAGATACCGACTATTCATGAGTATTTTTTCATTCTCCTGAGTTGAAATTTACTATTATTTGTCACTTATAGGGGAACGAAACATCACTTTGGTAATCTTAAGGAAAGTTTTTAAATTGAAACATTTCTCTTGTATGATTTTAAAAGCCTGCAAACTTAGCAGCCAGAATGAATTTTATGGTCTTCAAAGATGCAGCTATATTTATTAGAGATACTTTAGGAACACACAATGAGCACATTTTGAACTCACTTACACTTAGTTAGTACAAAATGTACTCCAAAAATGAAGCTTTTAAAATGTTCCCTGAGTACAATTCCTTGAAATTTTCAGTAGCACTGCCACTCCAATATAGTAGTCAGACAAACTGTATAGGTCAAATGGAGTGTTGTTTTAAATTGATATAATTTGGGAGAAGGGGAGATGTTTTTATTTATATTATAGTAGGAAGGGCAAGAAAACGGGTGAAGTGACATGACCCTCGCTCACACATCAGGTAGTGGCACATCTAGGAATAGAATCACCTGTTTTTTTGATCTCCAGTATCCTATCTACAGTGTGTGTGTACATAGATATACACAGAGCTCTTCCTCAGGTCTGGGAAAAGTACTTGGGATGTCACAGCTAAATACAAGATTGAACAAACAGACTATAAGCTAACCACTTATTCTATCTAGTCAATCTTGTATTTAGCTGTGATACACTTGAGTATCTTTCTCAGACCAGAAGAAGAGCTCTGTGTATATCTATCTATAGATATAGATGGATAGATATACACACAATGTTGGTCAGACAGGCTTCTCTCACCAATAGAGTTGGTCCAATAGAAGAACAGATTTAAATGTTTTATTAAAGCTAATGTTTAAAATCAAATTTGCACAAGTTAAGAAAGAAGGTACTGTACATCTGGGGTCAGGCTTGAGTTATGGGGGAGTGCAAGTAACAGTTACATGGTTTACAAGGTACATGCATATCACATAACCAGCATAGATCTAGATTGGGGTGTGGGAGTTTTTAAATCCTTAGTGGATATTTGGACTCCGGTGTGCCACCTGTGGAATGTATTAAGAGTCCATGTCACTAGTGGTGTAGACAATAAGTACATGGGTGGGGTATGTTCTTTGGTTTGTCAGGTAAGGGAGGAAGTGGGTTATTTTCCTGGTCTGTGGTCTCGGTTATTCAACCTGGTGCTGGCGGTGTCCCATGATGTGTTCTGTGTAGATGGCTCTGGACCACGTGATGGTGTCATACACCAGGAGCTGTATTATCTCAGGCATCTTGTTTCCCTAATATCCTGGGACTAATACAGCTACAACACTGCATAGATAGATGTCTTCCATCTTTATATAGTGTTTGTGTGTACACCAACAATCTTAGCTCCTAAGACATTTTAAAATATTTTGTGTAACTGCATGACCCTGTGACAAATTGCTTTTCAGATTCAGAAGCAATCAGTTGGCACTGATGATATAGGTGATATAAATTACAAAAAGTAAATATAATAGGTTGGATCATCAGTTGATGTAAAATCAGTTGATGTATATAATTCTTGATTTCAATGGAGTTATGCTATTTATACCAGCCGAGGATCTGGTTTAAGAAGTATATAAAGTTTGAGCCCCATAAAAAAGAAAATCAATATATTAATATTTCCCAAGTGAAAAGAGACAGATTTCTGAACTTCCTAGACAGCACTACAAGAAGATGATAATACTAATCACTGAGAACAATAATAAATAAAAATGACAAGAATATTTGCAGCCATGCTGTCAAGTCCAAACGAAACATATTTGTATGCTGTTTCCTAAAGTATCTCCTCCTCGTGTCCCAAGATTTCAGAGTTCATATGGGATCTTAGCACATTAAAATTAGTTGTAGCAAATTAAATAGTCAGAGCAGGAATATTCACAGCAGGTCTAGAAGGTTTAAAAAAGGACGACAGAGTGGGGGCTGTGGGAGAGATGAGGCTTTGCAAAAGGAGAAGGAAAAGACTGGTGTTTCATTTTTCTTGTTCTGTTTGGTAGCAACTGTGCAAATGACAGGACAGAACTATCACAATGAAGTGGTGTTACAATTACCCATCACTCCTAATACAGGAAGAACCTGCCCCCACTCTAAAGATTGAGACATGCTGTCCTTCCCTTTTCCAGTGGGAAGTAAAACTGGGCTTCTCCTCTCCTGCAAAAAACAGCTCGTCTTCCTGGGAGGGAGTTTTCAAGCCCAGACCCAGGAACCAGCATCTCACTCTTTTCTCATCCTACTTCCAATAGGAATCTGGGTGGTGGTTCTTCTCTGCTGCCAGATATCAGCAGCACATCAGGAGATAATCTTTTGGGGCAGGTAGGGGAAGTGCAGCCTAACACCTATACCTCAACAAATATATTATCATTATTATTAATTTCTATTTTATAACCAGATGCTTTCCATTTGCAACCTCATTTTATACTCTCCTTAAAACATGCAATGTTGTGACTTGTACTAATGAAACAACTAGTCGGTGCTATAGGCCTTATAAACTCCCCTTTCTAAGCAAGTTAATTGAAAGGCTTGCACCAAAAAAAAAAAAGTCTCCAAAGCCACCTGTCATCTGCTATTATCCTGGATACATCTTAGTCAGGCTTAGGCCACGATGAAGTGCCGAGACTGCATTTATTGCATTGTTGGTTGATGTCCTTTTTTGTCCCATAAACAAGAGAAGTAATCCATATTCACCCTGCTAGACGTCTCTATGGTTTTTTAGACTGTTGAAGCATTTGGGGGCTTTTCTGTTAAGTCATAGAGGAATATTTTGCGATCCTTGAAGTGGACTTAATAGTGAATCACAAGCTAAATATGAGACAACTGTGTAACACTGTTGCAAACCTAGCAAACTGCGTAACAGTGTTGCAAAACAAGCAAACATAATTCTGGGGTGTATTAACAGGAGTGTTGTAAACAAGAGAAGAAGTAATTCTTCTGCTCTATTCTGCATTGATTAGGCCTCAACTGGGGTACTGAGTCCAGTTCTGGGTGTCACATTTCAGGAAAGATGTGGACAAATTGGAGAAAGTCCAGAGAAGAGCAACAAAAAATGATTAAAGGCCTAGAAAACATAACCTATGAGGGAAGATTGAAAAAAAAATGGTTTTGTTTAGTTTGGAGAAGATAAGACTGAGGGGGGACATGACAACAGTTTTCAGGTATACAAAAGGTTGTTAGAAGGAGGAGGGAGAAAAATTATTCTCCTTAACCTCTGAGGATAGGAAAGAAGCAATGGGCTTAAATGGCAGCAAGGGCAGTTTAGCACTCATATGGTATGCCCACATCTTGAATGCTGCAGATTTGGTTGCTCCATCTCAAAAAAAGATGTATTGAAATTTGAAAAGGTGCAGAGAAGGGCAACAAAAATGATTAGGGGTATGGAACAGATTCAGTACGAGGCTAGATTAAAAAGATTGGGAATTTTCAGCTTGGAAAACAGATGAGTAGGAAGGGTTATAAAATCATGAATAGTGTGGAGAAAGCGAATAAAGAAATGTTATCTACTCCCTCACATAACACAGGAACTAAGGGTCACCAAATTAAAATATTAGGTTTAAAACAAACAAAAGGAAGTACTTCTCTTGCACACAGTCAACTGTGGAACTCTTTGCCAGAGGATGTTGTGAAAGCCAATACTATAACAGGGTTCAAAAAAGAACTAGACAAGTTAAAGGAGGATAGTCCATCAATAGCCAGGATGGGCAGGGTTGCAAAACCATGCTCTGAGTATTCCTAGTGTTTGTTTGCTATAAAGCTGAGAGTGGATGACTCTGATTGCCTATTCTGTTCATTCCCTCTGAAGCAACAGGCACTAGCCCCTGTTGGAAGACAGGATACTGGACTAAATGGGCCAGTATGGTTGTTCTTATGTAAGCAGGGTCTAAGCAGGGTCTTATGTAAGCAGGGTCTAAGCAGGGTCTCTCCTAACAGCTAGTTTGGGAGAGGAAAAGGCTTTAGGACCATACTGTATTTACATGAACACAGCCACACTGCCTAGGTATCTAGCAGACAGCTATGTTGCCAAGGTGATCAACTTTGACTGGTGTTGGGTTACAACTCACTTTAGTACTGAATGCAGGGAGTAATGAAATATTGTTATCCTTATTGTCACCTTCAACTGAAACTGTGGGTACGGCTACACTACCCACCAGATCAGAGGGTAGCGCTCGATGCATCAGGGATCGATTATAGTATCTCATCTAGACGTGATAAATCGATCCCTGAATCGATGCCTGTACTCCACCTCAGCAGGAGGAGTAAGTGGAGTCAACGGGGGAGCAGCTGCTGTCTACCCACCGCTAGGGGGACTGCCAGGTAAGTCAACCTAAGGTACTTCGACTTCAGCTATGCTCATTTGCATAGCTGAAGTTGCATATCTTAGGTCGATCCCCCACCTTAGTGAAGCCCAGCCCTAAGAGTTCTAGGCATGATTTAACCTGCCCCTACCCACTGTTCAAAGGTAGAGCTAATTAAGGCTACATTAGGAGTCTCTTGTTTTGTTAAATGTTTACTAAAGCTGAAATTACTTGTTTTGGGACAGCATTTCTGCCCAGCTTTCTTCAGCAATGAACTCCCCCCACTAAGCTGACAATCATTGAGAGTTGAAAATCACTAAGAACTGTGTAGAACCTCAAGAGACTGACCCGCCGAGCTGACAGTAGATAAGCAGGTGGCAGCAGAAAGTAACTATGTGCAGAGCAGCTGCTGCGAGAGCAACCAGCGAAGTGAAGCGACAGGTAGCTTGGACAGCAGAACAAGCAAGGTGTCCCCCTTCTTCCCCTCTTCGAGTCAAGGTGGGAGGTGAGCTCACACAGATGCACCTCTGAACACTGGCTCTTCACTGACCAAGGACAACAATTGTGAGTGGGGTTCTGTGGAGGGAGAAGGGTGGAGCACATTAAAGGAACTTTTGGTTACTGGACTTAACCTGTGGCAAAAGGACACAACCCAATGTACTCTGAGATGGGTTTTTTGCTCATGCTTTTATGTTTATGAATCCTGCTTACAGCATTTTCCAAAATTAATGCCAGGTGACTTCCCCCCTTTTAGTAAGTGTCTTTTCTAGGCTCAGACTCCGTGCTTGTGAGTGGGGAAGTATTGCTTTCTAGAGGCATCCAGGGGGTGGGGTGTAATTGTTGCAGGTTACTGGAGTGGGGGCTAGAGCTGGTTCTGTGTTGTATTGCTGAAAAGGAACCCCTAGGTATTGAACCCAGCCCTTGTTGCAGCTGACTCCACCTGGCAGAAGGGTTACACTTATTTTCTTAATCAAATATCCACCTGTGTGCTGTTTGAGCTGAAGTCTTTATTTCCCTGATTCAGCCTGGGTATAAATGTTACTTCCTTGTTCAACAGTGGCTTTTTCGTTTTATAGCAAAGCAGTGGAAATGTCAGATATGTCAGTAAAGTGAGTGAACGCATTTCATGTTTTGTCAAAGCCAGAGAAATCCTGTCTATGCTGAAGTAGGAGAAATACAACCTACTGAAGCAATAGATTTAGACTTGTTGGAGCTTTGTGTTGTATGCTTGAAAGGGTTTAAGAATAATAAAATATCAAGCATAACCATGCTAGGAAGCACAAATTAAGGGAAGGCTGATATCCTTATATTCACTCATTTGAATCCTTGTAGGCAGTGCCATCAGTTCCTCCCCAATAATTTATGTCCAAACATTGTAATAAGGTTTTTCAAATATTAGATTTTCATTAAGAAATATCAGTTATAGATGTTAGCTGGACTACGCTGAAATATGTTGTCAATATTCACCCTTATGCAATGCTTTTTCTTTCAAATAAAAACTGTACATTCATTTTTCTGCAATTCACAATCTTTTTTATATCATTTTGCTGAATTTTTTGGCACAACTAAGAGATCTCCTAAAGGGGAACTAGGGCCAACTTCCGAAGTGATGCATAAGGTAATATGTAAGTTAGACCTCCTTTTTGGCTCTCTTGAATCCCCTGAATTAAAAGTTGTAACTTACATCATCATACATCTTCTCTTGACCTCTAAGCATGTAAGCTGGACCAATTTGCATTCCCTTCACCTGGACTTAGTAGTCTCAGGATATTTAAATGCAAGGGAGTGAAGTCCAACTCTTATTGTGTATCTCTTCTGATTGACCTTGGTCCACAGAGTTTCAATGGGATTCCCAACAAGATTCTATCTGCACCAAAATGAAGTAAATAACTTCACCAAAATGCAGCCACGTTTTCATACAACGGTATAAGAAAAGAGGTATCAACTCAGGTGGATTAGGGAGTATATTATGGCAAAAAGGGAGCCTGTAGGTTATGCATGTGAACCTTGCACTTATACAGAAATAAACTATGCATAGATTGAACAAGAAATTAATGTTATATGTCATCAATATGTATATAGGAGAGAGCTCTCTCTAGCTCACCTCACCAAGGCTTCCAAAATGATGTTGCTCCTGAAATACAGCTTTGAACCTAAACACAGACCAAGAAATAATATTCCAGGCTCTGATATTTAAGCAGTTTTTTCTGCTAAGAAATTGCAATTGGATGAAGACAATTTGATCACAAATTCATTTAGTCACATTCAGTGTACCTGTTTCAGACAAGAAATTGACTATGCAAGATCCCCAGTTATCCACATTACTGGAAACATGTAAATCCATCTTCTATGATCTTCTATGTATTGCTGGTTGGTCAAAAGCAAAACCTGTGTCTACCACAATGAGAATTCTAAACATTCCTTCAAGTACTATCAGCTATGAGAATCCACCTTAGAAAAAAAAAATCAGAAGTCTTGTCCATAATCACTGAGATAAGAAATGACAAAGATCACTCACTTGGGACACACAGCAGTAAAAGAAAACAGTACACATTTGGGATGGAGTTTTGATGTTTTAGTCTGGCATGAATGTGCAAACTGAAGAACAGATTCACCATCTCTAAATAGTTACAAGTAGATATACAAAAGCCTTAGCTCTCATCCTGATTGAGAGCTAAAGATTTATGAAACTTGCAGATTTTACTTCCTGAGTATTTTCCTGTGAGGAGTAAATATTATACTGGTTTTGCTGAGAGGGAAATTTTTTAGTTTTAGTGACTCCATTCACTAGGTAGCAATTCCAGATAACTGCCAAATGATATAGGAACAGGACCACTTCTAGGGCCTGCTCCTGCAGTGTGCTGAATATGCTCTTCTACCACGGAAGGCAGTGAAGGGTGTTCAGTACTTGACAAGAGCATGTCCCTACTTTCTTCCTGTGGTAACAAAAGGCTGCCCCTGAGCATCAGAATAAGTGGAGGTTGGTGCAGAGAGGTTTTGCTGTGTCACAGTCCAACAGATTTAGCTTTTATGCTTCCAACAGTTTACAATAAATGGATGTGGAATGTGGATCTAGAGAAGATTACTATAGAAATGAAAACAGTGTCAGCTAACAACGGAGAAGACCTTCAATATCAATCACACCAGACAGGATTAGACTCTTAAAACTGGTTTTAAATAAGATTAAGATTAGCTAATAAAATACAAACACCTGACCTCCCTTGATCTTGTCAAGTACTGAGCACTCTTCACTGCTTTCCTTGGTGGAGGAGGCTGTTTAGCACACTGCAAGAGAAGACCCTAGAAGTAGCCCCATTCTTAGATTGTTTGGCTGTTATCTATAATGAAGTGAGATAGAAGGAGGAGAGGGTTAAAATGGGAGTCAGTACATTGATTGGAAGCATACAGAACAGCACATGGACACAGGCAAAATTCTTCCATTGTGTGATACCACTGATGTCTGTGGTGGTACACCACAGATGAATTTGACCCCTGAGTTGAGAAGCATTACTTGCCTCTAAGATAATTTTTTAGTTCATTTTTATTAATTCAATATATGTGTATACCTCTAGCTCTGTGGAAGGCTTGCCTTGAAGTGTCATTTGATATTAACCAGCCACTTTGGCAGTAAAAAAAGGATTCTGACAAGTGCCCTTTATCTCTGCAGGACGCAGTAGCAAAGCAGATTTGAGTAAAAAAGAAACAGAACTGTCACCATTACTTTTTAGTGCTGTAGAATGGCCAGAAGGTTTTTCTCTCATTTCTTGGAGGTCTTAGTGTTAGTCTAGGTCTATATTATTGAAATAAATAGTTTAAATATAGTTTCTTAGTGTTTATGTGATGAAGAGGCAGCTAACAATACGCTGTTGCTTTCTGATGACTGATTTTGGAGTGATGCTGTGATACGATGGGCTGAGCATTGTGAGTGAAATGCATCTCTACTGTAAGCAGCTACAAGTTCCCCAAGTCTACTAAAGTTGTAGCTCTTTATGTTAGGGTTGAAATTGGTCCTGTGGGCCAACATTTTTAATTGGGCTTATAAAGAGATAGCTTTAAAGGTTATCATAAGTAATTAACCAAGCATTTCACATTGTTCTTTTCCAAAATTAGTTAATAGCAGACTCTGCTAGGCAAAAAATTGATAGACATAGTAAACATACTGTAGTTGAATAATTAGTTTGCTAGTGCAAGTATTGGTCTTCAATACCTAGCAGCAAAGTAAAAGTGCTTTAAATGTCATCTACTAAATGCTAAAAATAAAAAAAACAAAAGAGGATTCTACACAACCAACAAGTTCACTGCAGACTCCTTTGACTCCTGCCTTTACCGTGAGAAATTCACGTTAGCATAACTTTATTTTGTTTATGAAAAGAACAATTTTAGGACTACACGTACTTTCCCAGGCAAAAGAAAATAAATGGTTAACTCAGAGTTAGAGCTGAGCCGAGACAACAGGCAGTTTGCCATCATGCCTTGTAAAAGTCTTAAAAGAATCTTTGGTTGCTTGTGGTGAATGATAGTATGGGAAGCAAGAAAATTAAAAGTCATGTTTCCATTTTAAAAAATAAACAAAATTAAAAAATAGGAAATAGTTTGAAATTTTCACCCCCATTTTTTGTCAAAATTCAAAATTTCAAAGCAAACTTTTTTCAAAAAATTCTAATTGTGAAAAAATGTAGGTCAGCTTTACCACTGTTGTAAACAATGGAAAAGTACAGTTAGTCATCCAAACACTGGGACCAGGGCAGTCAGGTTTTAAGAGGCAGCAGGGGGTAGAGAAAAGATGGATTTTCTGGAAGGGTGTGGGTAGTTTGGAGACCAAGGAAGATGGATTTAGGGTGTTTGCTCACTGAAGGGGAGCTGGGTGATTTTTAGGGGCTAGGGATTGAGACTGGACCATGGGGATCTGGAGTGCAAGTAAAGGAGTTAAGATTATTGTGGGAGAAACTAGTGTTTAGCAGGACTGGAACTGGATCACCCTTCTCCATACAGAGCTGCTGAGATGAACAAAAGAGAGGCTTCCTACTTTGATACCTCTGGGGCAGAGAATTCAAACATGAGGTTTTCTCCTTTTTCCCTTTTAGAACTCATCTGATATCTGGTTGACACATGCTTGATAGGCACATGACGAGATCACACACATTGTATAAACCTTTTTGGCCCCAATGTGGGTTTAAAAACACATCAATCATACATGTTCTTGTATATGGCAATCATTCTTATTTCACACCTCCAGTTTACCCTGGTAAAAACCCTCCAAAACAATCTAAAAACACAACTCTTCTGAAGGAACAGGAGACAACAGAAAATGGGATTTCAAGAAGAAGCCCTTCTGGAGATATTTATAGGAAGAAATACATTACAAAAGCTTCCTAATTTTTTCAAGTATCCACCTGTTGTCTCAGCATGTGATTAAAGATTATAATTTTTTGGGTAGAGAGACTGCCTCCTTTTAACGTGCACCTAGTACAATGTGGTCTTTATCTCTGATGTGTTGTGTAATCATTACAGCACTATAAATAATATGTTTCTGAACCTTCATGTCTTAATACCTTCTTCAATGTCAGTTTGCCTCAGATAAATAAAATAATACTGCTAAGTTAAATTATGAAATTTCAGGTGGATTGGCTTGATCTTGGCAAATTGAGGTGAGCATGTCAAAACTGGGCTTATAGTCGGAATCAGGGCCGGCGACAGAAATTTGGGGGCCCCCTACTCTGATAGTTTGGGCCTCCCCCCAGCCCAGCCAGCCCCCCCCCCAGCCCAGCCGACAGCGGCTGGGGGGCCCCCAGCCCAGCCGGCGCTCCCCCCCCCCCAGCTGACAGCGGCTGGGGGAGGAAGCCCAGCCGACCTCCCCCCCACCCCAGCCCAGCCCAACCGGCACTCCCTCCCAGCTGACAGCTGGCGGCAGCGGGAGTGAGAGCCCGGGAACTGCATGAGCCGCCCTTGCTGTCCCCTCCCCCCCCCCGCCCTTTGTCCCCTGGACTGCGCTGCTGCCGCCGGCCAGGCTCACCGCTCCTGTCGGGGACACGCACGCTCGTCCGGAGGAGAGCCGCGCCGCCTCCCCGCCCCTTCCCCGCTCTCGAGGCCCGGCGACAAGGGGGGATGACAACGGGTACAGCTGTGTACCGGGGCCCCCCTAAAGTTGGGAGGCCCGGTACAGCTGTACCCGTAGTACCCCCCTGTTGCCGGCCCTGGTCGGAATGTAGCTTTACTGATAACTGTAGTCTCTCTACATTTAAAAAAAAAAAACACAATAGGAGACCAATGTCTAAATTAGACATCTTCTATGTAAAAAGGAGAACTCTAATTCAATATATTTAATTTTCAGAGGAATTGAATTGCTGGATTGCTGATAAGAAATGATACATTATCCACCATTGTAAATTCTACCATCTGGACTTTTCACATAGGATGCAATAACAAGAAAACCCCATATCATTCTATACTCTGTAGGTAAGAAAGCAAATGAGGCCCCAAGGACCTCAGATGCTTAAATGTATTATTCTCAGAGAAGGCATTGTGCTATTAAGTAATCGCAGTAATGGATATTCTATAAACCTCTTTCTGAACTTCATTTTTCACTCAGCTTTACTTTTACAATGTAGCTTTCAGAAATTTTACCTTTTTAAATAAACTTGAACTAGGTCCAATATTTTTAATACCTATCTGGATAATGAAAAGATTACATTACAATTACATTAAATCCCTTTTGCATAGGGCCATCCCTTCTCTGACAGGGGAAAAGGAACTTCACTTATGGGTAGGCTATTCCATAATTGTCCGCCATAAGGATTCTAGCACCTTTTTCAAAAGCATCTGGTATCAGCTGCTGTCAGATAGGCTTCACAGATTAGATGAACTACTGGTGTGATTTGGTATGGCATGTTCCTAGTGAGTTTTTCTAACAGCTGCACAGAACAATTTGTGATACTTTAGTTCAACATTCCTACTTGTTCTGCAACACTCATAAAAACAGATTTTCCGAGAATAAAATATGCAAATTGCATGCAGTTAATTTCTGTGTAAATGAAGAGACAGAAGCCATGTCCATGACACTTCATACAAACGTTGTAGTAAATTATTCCAGATTTGTGTGTTTCCCACTGTAATTTTTTAACCTTGGAACATGTTAAACTAAATCCCTCTGTGGCTTATAGGGCATAGAATTTATTAACGGGATATTATGCAGAGTAGTCATTATTAATTACCTTCCAGAGTAGAACTGACTAATTCTATTCACTGTCTGACTCAAGTGCCATTTGAGAGTTTATTTTTAAAAAGTTTAAAATGTCAGGTCCTAAAATAATTTAAATTGAGAGTAGGGCATACATGGTTGAAGAAACATTTAAAAACCCTTCAAAACATATGTTTTAGACAAAACACAAACATATAATTAGGTTTTGCAGCAGCTCTAGGCAGAAATATGCAGTCTGATAGCATTTAACTGTAGCATCAACAGCACATGGAAATGATGCATGCCGACAGTATAGTCATGCACCGACCCTTAATTCACATCAAGCTTCATACATATAGTGCAGTCATAAGGGACAAAAAAAGGAACTAAAGTTCTAAATATTTGCAAGTTTAAATTGATTGTTTATTTCCTTTCATCTGGTTTCTATGAGCAAAGAATACCTTCTCAAATGTAAACATGTAGCATTCGTTGTTTGAATTAGATATTCCAGATCAACTGCTACATATCTCACAAAACGTAAAAACATTCTGCACTGAAACAACTGGCTAGATTTGACTGGATTTGAAAAATGTTAGTCTTTGCTGGGAGGATAATTAAATGTTCCAGAATAGGGGATCCTGTCATCCAAGAGAGGATGGTCCCTGAGGTTCAGATTGAGGTACAAGTTGGAACAATGTAATGAAGGTTATTATACTGATGCCTGCTTCATCCAAGATTGCTTTTTCCTCTGTTTCTTACTACACGGAGGTCACAAACACAGCTAGATTAATTTCAGGGTTTTTTGTTTGTTTGTTTGTTTGTTGTTTTTTTGCAGGGTCAAAGCAAAAGGCACAGAAGAATAATCTAAAATTCACCTGAACACATACAAAATATTTCAATGGCCTCCATCTTATTTGAAAAATTGCCCCCTTAGAAATGTTGCTTCCTCCTCACCCTCCTGTGTCCACTCTATCCCCTTAGCTTTTCCTTCCTGTGCTTTTCTTTTCTCCTGTCATGTTTCCCCCTTTCTTGTCTTCCTGCTGTTTCCCACTTTCTGCTGTCCGCTTCAACTTTCCCTGACTTTCCCCCTTCTCTCCTTGCCCTGGGTAACAGCTTCTTCCTTCTACCTATACAGGTTTGCATCCTGGCTCTTACCACAACATCCCACCATGCCTACCTTCATTCCCATGTCTGCTTACTACTTTCCCTTCTTCTTGCCATGGCTGTCTGTGCCCACAGGTGAATGCCCTATCCACAAAGCTATTGATTACTTGTCCCAGGGAACCGATGTCCCTGTCAGTCTTCTAAGAAGAAGTCTATTTCTTCTGTTCTCCTTGTGGTAGCTCAGTTCACCCAGGAAAACAGGCATCTAAAATCAGTGGGAACTTCTGAAGATTTGGCTTAGTCCAGGACCACTAGCAAACTGTGCATGCCTATTTCTTTCTGTTAAACTGATTTGGGTTTCTTTTTCTCTCTCTCTCTTTGTTGTTGTTAGAACTTCAGAGAAATGAGAGGAGTCCATTGGCTAGAATCAAGCATTTTGTAAGTGGGCACTCTGCAAGTTTGGTTTTATTCATATAAAGCTGCCTCTGAGATTATTTGGCTATGTAAATGTTATGGAACTGTAGTTGTGGGAAGGAGCTTTATGGGGCATGGATAGGGGTTTGCCATGACCATTCTCCAAAGTGAAAATTAAAATAAATGATTGCACATAGTACCAGGTAACATTTCCGAAAGGACCTAAATCCCATTTTCAAAAATGAAAGGGCAATGGGACTAATGTCACTTTTGACAATGAAGTATTGCCAACTTTCACAATTTCATTGTGGGTGTCATGGTACTGGTGGGATTTTGTTGTTGTTTGTTTTTTAAAAACCCTGTTAAGTGAGATTCTGCTTCCTCCCTTAAAAAAAACAAACAAACAAAAAACCCCACAATTAAATTTCTAGCACTCATGTCTAAAACCTTGGAAATGTGACCACTAAAGGCTCAAAATAAGAATGACTTTTTAAATCAATTTCATGATTTTGGGGGGCATGACCCTCTTCTTTGGTTGGTAACATTAATTAAGATAATTTAAAGTTATTCAATTAAAAACCTAATTTGTGAAAGCTAAAAATCCATGGGGATGCTCACTTATTTCAACATCACTAACATTAGAGAAGTAATGTACAGGCAAAAGGAAATAATTCAAGTATTAAAGTTAAATGTTACATATACAAAACACTGCACATTGGCTAAAATACAATCATCCATAAATAATAAATGAGAGAAAATCATTGGAGCGGGATTTTCAAAGGTCCTGCACTTGACATTCTGCACCGGAGATTCTGAAAACAAAGGAATTTTCAGAAATGAATATGGGTGCACAGTGCATGTTCTCTGAAAGTATACTTTCATTAGTGACCAGCCTTGTCATATGGGTGCTCAGCTTTCAGCAGGGTGCTTAGCCAGTGTGGTTTTAGAAAGATCACTACTATATTGTGGTATGTTTCCAGGTGCTGTTCGCCTTATAATAAAATTTCAAGACTTCTCCCACTGAGGCACTTGAGTATTATTCTCACGGTATTTGTCCAGTTAGGCTAGAGTAATGACTTAATCATCATCTGAAATGACAGAGAAGTCTCATACAGGCAAGGACAGTAGAATTGGTCACTGGTTTTTAAAAGTAATATTCAAGTATCTTTTTAAATTCCCTGCAGGGATGCATGCCTTGAAAGCAAAACAGATAAGGGCAGTATTTACATATTTTTAACCTAAAGGATACAATTTGCATAAAACCCAACTGGTTGTCATAGCTCATTCTTTGCCATTCAAAGGAAACACTGCAGTGTGGATGTCTCTGAGGTGTGAACTAGGACAAGCAGCTGCCACAAGCAGATAAGCTCTTATCTCTTCACTGTGTAGAGTCTTGGTAAAACAATAGGAAGGGGCTCTAATGTGAACTGTGTAGAACCTGAGGGAGGGAATATTAATCTTGTAGGCGCTGACTAACTAGGCAGGAAACAGAAGACCACATGGTAAGACTATGTGAATCTGAATGTTCAAGTGGCTGCATGGGAATCATGATTACATGATACAGCGTGATTGAAAAGTAGAGCTAGTTGAAATTTTCCAAATTTTAAGTTTAATTTTTTTCTCACTTTTTTTTAACACCCCCTCCTCCCCCTGGCTACCCCCTATTTGAAGCCTTTTTGGAACTGCTATACACTTGGTCAAATTTGTTTGGTGGTCCAAAAAATTAATTATAATTTAAAAAAGAAAAAATCCCAACACTTTTAAAAAGACTAAACCCCCATCCCTCAAACAAAACCCAAAATAACTGTAATGAAGAATCATTTATCGGGTTTGACTTGGAACTATTCAAAAGAATGATTTCCACTACCATTTTGGGATAATACAAAGGCACTTCACAATTTCTCCAGGGGTGGAGAGATAATGTAATGTAGACATGCTTGCCTCCTCCTTGATGAAAAACTGTAACTCACTAAATTAACCTGGACACTGAAAAAAAATATTAACTAATATCTAATGTACTTAAATGAGATTTTCTCTTGTGTTGGTCGGGCATCCCACACTGTTGACCCACATTGGAAGCCAGTAGGCTGGGAAAACCAATTTTGATTAGACTCAAGTCCCTGTGTGGTACAATCAGAAATAAATTGTTCTAGTTGTTTGCACTTTGAAATCTCTTCTGTCTGGAGTTTAATGAGAAAATAAATCAGGAAATATGAGCAAGCACCCACAGCCTTGTAGGTGGATGAAAGATTTGAGCGTAACCAAAGTAGAATAGCTACAGCAGTATCCTTTTGGGATAGATGGGGGGAACTGGCAGAGGGGATAGAGAGGAATCTAATCTTCAATGGTAATAAGATGGACACCATTGTCACTGATAGTACTCCTTTTCAGAATTATTTGGGAGAGTTCCCAAAACTTCCTGTCAGACACAGGGCCATCCCACAACATTTTGGCACCTGAGGCAGGAAGCTCAAATGCCCCCTTGCTAGGGCAAAAATTTTGAAAGGCCTCAGTTCTGCCTTTTCCTGTTCTACTCCTCTCATGGTAATGCTCTGCTATCTACCCCAATAAAGATGAATTAGCAGCTTAAAATGACTTGTTCAACAATTTTAAGTTACACTTAACTTTCAAATGCCTGAACAGCAAATGTAACTTTTCTTGTCGTCTTAGTAAACACTGGTATTTTTATCTGTTTGAATAATCAAAGTAGTGCTTTCCTTGCCTTCTAGATGCAAAGCTTTGAACTGCTTCTGCTTCCTGACGGTCCACAGTCTGGGACAATAGAGCTCATGCTCTATTGAGATGGTTGCAAGGCTGAACAGCCGCTCCAGTGTCATTGTGGAGCATAGATGTGTTTTTATTCATTTCAGCTTGGAGAAGCTACATTCTCTACTGGCAACTGTTACTGGAAGTGTTAGAACTATGCGCAGAGCAACAAAAGCATTTGGAAAGAGGTTGAACATCTTATTTGTGCACATATATTTCAGATCAGCCTTTAGAGTTGATCCTGCTGAAATGTATCTTGAAAGGGCTTTCAGTTCATCACCTAAATCACTCACATCAATATCACACATAAAATCATGTGTCAACACTGTCTCTAGTGCTCTGCATTGCTGGTGTAGTTCTTCTTCAGGTATAATGAGGAGTTTTGCAATATTATACAACATCCCAAATATAGTGTTGTGTTCCTTGAGCTGCATGAAACGTTTTTCAACTGAGTGTAGTGCATAATCTAACACCTGATTAAAGAATTCAACTTTGAATTTTTTTGAGGGGTCTCTATTGGGATTATCCCGTGCTTTGTAATCAAAATATCTTCTTCTTTGGTGACTCTTGTATTCTTAAATGGGTTGGAAAATAGCTTCGGTGTGACATTCCTCATCCAACTTCTGTGCACTCTTAAGAACATTTTGAAATCCCTCATCTGATCGGTAAGGCTGTAGGTATGACTTTGCTTTATCCAGTTGTTCCATTGCTCCAAGTATATCAAGGTCAACACCTTGGAGTCTCTTGCTTACAACATTAATTTTAAACAGTATGTCACAAAACTAAGCCACATAGACATTATGTATGTTTCTGGTGATTCCATTTCCCTTTGCCACTCTTCTCCCTGAACAGTTCCTGTCATAGCATTAACCTCCATTATGGCAACTATGGCATCCTCTATCTTCCCAATTTGGTGTTTGATGGGCTTTATTGCCTCCGCTCGACTTTCCTATCATGTGGCACTCAGTGGTTTCAGTGTCAGAGAAGATATTCCCAGGTGTTGTTTCAAAAATTGCCATTGGTGAGTTGATGAGGAGAAAAATACATAGATGCTTTGAATGACATTAAAAAAATTCATCAGCCTCACTAGAAGCTGATGCTGCATCACTGACCACCAAGTTCAATGAAAGACAACTGCATCGGACAAAAAAAGCTCGAGGGTTAAACTCTCAGATCTGTGTCTGCATGCCGCTTTTCTTTCCTCTTATGTTGGCACCATTATTGTAGCCGTGACTATCACAATTCCCATATTTTCCAGCTTTCTTTAGAAGCACATTTGTCATACCAGCTCCTGTAGTATCATCAATGTCAATAAATTCTAGAAAATGCTCTCTGAGAGTCACCATTGCAGGGACATTTTCACTAGGTTCTGTTGTTGTTACAAAAGGCACCATTAAAGTCATTTGTTCCATATGGCTGATGTCAGGTGTGCAGTTCAGAATAACAGAGTAATATCTTGCTGATTTCAGAGGTACGTAAGAGGCTCTTCTTCCTCTCTCTCCTGGCAGCTCCTGCTGCTTTCTGTTATTCCCTCTCACCTGTTCTCCTGCCTCCCTGTTATGTCTCTTCTGCCCCCCTTCCTCCAGCACAGCACTCCATCATCTCTCTGCATCTAGAGCAAGGGTGGGCAAATGTTTTGGCCAGAGGGCCACATGGGGTTGCAAAATTGCATGGAGGGCTGGGTAGGGAAGGCTTTCTCTCTCCAAACAGCCTGGGCCTGCTCTGTATCCGACCCTCACCCGCTTCCTTCTCCCTGACTGCCCCCTCAGAATACCCAACACATCCAACCCCCCCTGCTCCTTATCCCCTGACCACACCTACCAGAGACCCCCTTGCCCCTACCCACTCCCTCTGGGACACTACCCCCTATCTAAGCCCTTCTGCTCCTTGTCCCCTGACTGCCAACTCCAGAGACCCTCTGCCCCTAACCACTTGCCCTGGGACCCCAACCCCTATTTAAGTCCCCCTGCTCCCTGTCCCCTGACCACCCCCTCCCGAGATCCCGCTACCCAACTCCCCCGACCCTATCCCGACAGATCTTCAGGACTCCCATGCCCCATCCAACTCTGCCTGCTCCCAGACTGCTTCTCGGGACTCCCAACCCATTATGCAACCCCCGGCTCCAGCCCACTTACCACACCACTCAGCAGCGTGTCTGGCAGCCGAGTGGAGCCAGTCACACTGCCCTGCCCCCCAGAATGCTGCCTGTGTGGCGTGCTGAGGCTTCAGGGGAGGGGCGAAGGTGGGGCGGCGGCAGCAGCAGCCTTCCCTGACAGAGCTCAGGGGGCTGGGTAGGACAGGCCCGCAGACCAGATGTGGTCCACCAGCCATAGTTTGCCCACCCCGATCTAGAGCAAAGAGAACACATATGCACCAGCAGAAGACACCATTTTCTAAACTCTGGTGCCCCCAGTCTGGCACCTGAGGCAGCCGCCCAACTTCCTCCAGTGCCAGTGGGTGCTTGTTCGCCCCACCCCAACTCCACTTCTTCCCCGCCCCCATTCCAACCCCTTCCTAAAAGTCCCCGCCACAACTCTGCCCCCTCCATGTACCTATTGAACCCCTTCCCTCAAATCCCCACCACAGCCCCACCTCCTCCCCTGGGAGGAAGGAGGGAGAAGCAGAACCCAGCGGCATGCTCAGGGGAGGAGGTGGAGTGGAGATGAGTGGGGTGGGCAGGGTGGGGAGGGAGCTGCCGATGGGTGCACTGCACCCACCAAATTTTCCATATGGGTGCTCCAGCCCCAAAGCACCCATGGAGTTGGTGCTTATGTGGCCGTCTCAGTTCGCCTCATGGTAAAGCCAGCCCTGGAGTCAGACATGATTTGGAAGTTTCTGTTGATGGAAATGGCGTGACAGTGGAAGAGAACAAAAATAAACGGAGGAACTTCTGCAATAGCTTCAAATAGTTTGACTACTGGATGTCACGACAGCAGGAAGTTATCCCTGGTGTCACCCAAAGGAATTAGCATGCTGGCACACAAGGAGTCACCTTTCTAATAATGAAGCAGACAGCAAATAAAAACAAGTAATGTCTACCTACACACCGTTTTGAAAACTTTGTCCTAACAAAAAAGACAGTCCAAAAACAAAGTGTCCTAAGCACTCCCACACAGAAGGCAAGGGGGCAATTTATTTCTCATAGGCAGAGAAAGAACAGATGCTGGAGAACTACTGAATGTCATTGTTCACTTCAGATGTGATCTACTGAGCTGTGGAGAAGGCAGGGAAGAAGTATTTCACTGTGAACCATTGACCATTACTGAGTTATTCTGGCATATCATGAACTTTGACATAGTTGAAACACTGACTTATAGAGATTAGTGACAAGATATTTTCTTTTAAATTGGTGTGTGAAGCTAATTATCTGTGAATTTTTCTAAATGACGCAACAATGTTTGGCATTTTATTTGTTTTATCTTGTTTTCAGTATATATTAAATGTCCATTCAGTGCCTCTGCTAGGAGACTAAAGGATGCAAAGTATATATATTTTTTAAAAAATTAATGATTAAATCCACACATCTATAATGTGCTTTCTTCAATCTTTTATCTCCACTGTACCTTTTACTTGACTGGCTGTATAACTTCAGAACCATGATCAACTTCTCTATTACCTACTTGTTCAAATTAAATGAGATTTGATCCACTCCCCATGACTATTATGCATGAATCCCCCTTCCCCTTCTCTATTTACTTCCTTGCTTGGAGTGTGCTAAGTTAGCAGTAATTAGAACTGTTTGAAAGACCCAGTTTTTATTTAATGGAATTCTGCCCAAAACTGTCTCACTTCCATACAACACATCCCAGATGTCACTTTATAAGTCTCCAGACATAAGCTATCTGGAGTTCAATAAATTATAACTGGTTATGATTGCTATGGGGCTGTTAGCTTTTCATTTTGTGGCGATCTAGAGACAATGCTTACGATTAGTTGTGATAGTTCATCTGGGAAATTCATCTACAGTTTGTGTGTTCACATTTGGCTTAGGGTGGTCCCTTCCAACTCTGAGTGTTTTACAGAAACACTTCGATGTTGGCAGAAATGGTTTCTTGTGGAGTCTTTGGAGTGTTTGTTATAGTTCAACAAGTGATTCCAGAGGAATGTCAATTATCCCTTTGGTGCTACTCTTCAAAACTCTTACATGAAGCTGTTTAGTTAAACAAAGGAAACAAGCTGCTCGGAATGTTTGAGACTTGTCCCTTTTATCTTAATAGGTTAGCTATAAGCATTCTCATTAAGGTATGGATTTTTGCATGTGTAAATCTGGTTTAAATAAATGGTAAAGTTAAAGCCAAAACTGTGTTTTGTGGATACATTTAAGAGCCCTCTTGTATACTTAAGAAAATCTGTCAGGCCTTTATTAACCTGACTGAACACACAGGCCTGTATCCACAAGAGCACTTAAGCATTGCAATGCTGAGCATTGCAAAATCTAACTTTTAGACACCTTGAAAATCATGGTAATCCACAAACCCTGGGTTAGGTGCATAGACTCTCTATACAGCACCTGTGGCGACACAGGGGCCGAAGAATAGGATCTACAAGTCACCATTCTAGGCAGGGAGCCAACTAACCTAGCCAATGGGAGATGCTGAGGAGAGGGGTGTGACCTAAACCCTGCCCCTGTTAGAATTAGGCACCAAATTAGCCTGTAGGGAGGCATCTATCTCTTTGTGATCCACAGCTGGGAGTGCCTCTCCTGAAGTCAAGTGCTTAAGCCATTCTTGAAATAAATGGATAGATTAGGTGCCTGCCTCACTCCACATAACACATGTATGGGTGAAGGATGAGATTGTGGGTACAAGTGGCAGAAAAGTGGTTTCCCCGCAGGGTTGCTGGGTTTATTTTTCAAGGTAGGATGAGGAGTTCAGCTATTTGGGAGATCCTCGGAGTAAAGCTGCTACTCCTCTGGATTGAGAGGAGCCAGTTCAGGTGTTTGGGGCACCTGATAAGGATTCCCCCTAGGATGCTTCCTTTCAGACTATACTGGGCATGTCCCACTGAGCATAGGTCCTAAGGCACGCTGCAGGGATTATATCTCCCAGCTGAGCCAGGAATGCTGGGGAATCCTCCCGGAAGATTTGGAACCTGTTGTGGAGGAAAAGGAGGTCTGATCCTCCCTATTCTCCGTGCTGCTGCTGTGACCCTCACCAGGAAAAGCGGCATAAAGGAAAAAGGAGGAAGAGCTATGGTCATGCTCTGGAGTGGTTAATGAGCAAGAATACCAACTCCATGGCAGACTATTAAGAAGCAAGGCACAAACACAAACTTGTTATGAGTTCTATACACTGAGTTCACCAACCAAGTAACAAGTGTTAACTCTGCAGCCACTATGCAGCCTTACCATGGGGTCACAGACAGTCCCTTTTGGCATTCTAATCTATCTTGCCATCCAGGAAAGCTTGACTCTGTTATAGATGGTCACTTTACACTAAAGATCACACAATATTCAGGTTACTCCTAGTCCCAAAGTACCACTCACTTATACCCCAGGTCAATTTTCACCTTAGATCTCATACCAATTACAAAGCTTATAGTCAATCCTATAGTCTTTTAAACTAAGGAAAAGGAAATGAGTTATTTACAAGCCTAAGGCAAGTAAGCATACACATACAAATGAGTCAGTCAGATTTCATAAAGTAACAGAGACTTCTACAGAAAGCAGACCCTGTATAGCCTATAGAGCTAACCTAGGCAGAAAAACTGGGCACTCCTTGCATATCTTTAGAAAGTCTCATCCCTCAGTGGTCTAGCAGCAAAGGAATAATAAGTTATCCTTAATAGGCACTTGTATTCTCTTCCTGCCGTGGTCAAGCTGTGATGTGACACCGACCTGGGTACATACTGTCTTCAGGATTGTGGGGGAAGCAATCAACAAAGTATTTGTTCCAGGTCAGAACATAACACCTTCTGCAGCATTTTACAATTGGCGCTGTTTTCCTGTTTGGTGAGTTACATAGTTTCAGAATCAGTTTACAGTTGTAGAACACTTAAGTATTACTTTATAGTATGGGATATAAATGAGATTAAGGCAGTCAGCAATTTACAAGCATTTCATAAACACTATACACACTGATAGATCCAGTACTGTTTTAGCAATATTACACACAGATGAGCCAGACTGGTTTCCAGCTATGCATTTGTCAGTGTTTAGTGAGGCCGAAGGGCTTTGGCATGAGTTTAAACCTGGTCTGCCAGCATCACAGTATGTGTGAAACACCACCTGGCAGCTGCATCATATAAAAGATGCCACACTAGCAGTAAGCCTCAGAATTTCATTAGGATCCCCAAAATGCATTCTTACAACAGAGATGATTTTCCATGTAACTTGTGAATTACATTGAGACTTGTGAAAGTGCACAAAGAGTTCAGTTGAGCAAGATACAATGTGCCAAATCTCAGCACCTGAGTATTCTAATTGAAATGAATGACATAATAGCAGGCTTAATTATAACCTCCTGATTTAAAGTATCTTGCTGAATCAGTGCCTAAGATAATAACATGCAGATGTAAGCAGGGTCTGAATGAGCTCTTCCCTGATAGCTAGTGATGAGCTAGGGATGAGGCCTTTAGGAGCGAGCCTTGTTTTCATGGGCACAGCCACCTTGCCTTGGCGCTCAACAAAATGGGCTGCTCTGCCCAAGGGATCACTTTTTGGCTAGGACTGGATCACAAGTCACTTTGGTATTGGGGAAAGGGGGTACTAAAGGGTTATTATCTTTGTGTGACTCAAGGATAGCAGAACTATACTTGTCATATGCTGACTGAGAAAATCACCCTCAATTAAACTGCCCTTGCCAGCCAGGGGACATGGGTACCAAAGTCCAGAGGAATTGAGAGAGGGTAGGGACCTCTTGTACCCAGTGGTGTGGGCCATGCCTGGGGATTCTAGATCCTATTTGACCCTTCCTCTCTCTACTGTGTAATAAAAGAGCTGATTAAGACTCAACTGAGAGTCTCATTGCACACCATTAGAGCTGAAATCACTGATAGCCAGGCCTAAGTATTAGGCCTGTTTTGGGACAATGTCCCTGATGCAGTAGGCTGCTCAGCCTGCACCAATACTGAAGTTCCTCCACTAAGAACTGAAATCATTGAGAGATGTGGTAAGTGGTAGGAACTCAAAACATGCTAGAGAGTGAAGAGTGGAGCAGCCAGTAGAGCAGCGAGCACCTGGACAGAAGAGTGAGCAAGGTGCCCTCCCACCACCAGGATGGGAGGTGATCTTCTGCAGCTGCCTCTCAGAACTCTGGATCTTCACTGAGCAAGGACAACTGTGAGTGGGGAACGATGGAGGGAGAATGGGGGAAGGTACGTTAAAGGAACTTTTGGTTGCTGGACTTAAGAACCTAAGGCAAAAGGACACTGCCCAGTGTACTCTGTGGTGGGGTCTTTTGCTCATGATTTTATGTTTAGGAATCCTGCTGGCAGAGTTTTCCCAAATTAATGCTGGGTGACTGCCCTCCTTTTATTAAAAGTTTCTTTTCCACACTCAGATTATGTGCTTGCGACTGGAGAAGTATTTCCTCTTAGAAGTGCCATGGGGGGTGGTATATAATGTCCCCAGGTTACTGAGTCAGGGCTTAAGCCAATTCTGTGTTGTATTGTTGAGAAGGACCCCCCTAGATATTGAATCTGGCCCTTGTTGCTGCCGACTCCACCTGGCCGTACAAATGCATATTGGCTATTGGCTAATCCCTTAAGCATGTATTACAAGGCTATTGCTTCATGCCAATATTGCAGCTTAATGTACAGAATTTATATGCTTTCCAGGTGTTTGTTTTATATTAACAGATTCTTAAGTCTCTGTTTCTCTTGTTCTAACTTCATTTTACTGGAGATTTGGTTTCTTCGGTCTGTACTGCGTGTTGCAGCATGAGCTGTGATATCATCTTTCTTCCTTTTTACACTCATATCTCCAGCTGTTTTTTTTTAATAAATAGAAAGCTTACAGAACTCACTTCTGCAATTAACATCAGCCTCTAGTTACAGTAAGTTTTGAAAATGTATTAGTGGTACTGTTACAAGTGCAGTGTTTTCTGCTCTGCATATTTGTGATGAGTGCATATTAATGTATAAATTTCAGCTTTGATGTAATTTTAGAGATCTACATTTTGTATATATGAAATATATAGTGGAGGAATGGACTAATATAGTGGATTAGTGAGAATGGAGCTGATTTCCCATAGCTGCTACATTCTGTGCAGATTTTTCTATGATGTTTTATTCAAATTATTGGTAAATATATAAATTAGTTGAACATATAATGTGTATATTGAAAATAACTTGCATATGGCCTTAAATTGAAGTTTATGGCCAATACATCCTGCCTAAGCAGTAGCAAAGATTAGGACATCAAGCTGCACAACACTTGGCAGGTGTAGCTGGAGGTTGGATGCTGAAGATTATCTGGGAAGTTGGTACAAGCTGGGTTAAGAACATTTAGGAGTGTTCATTTAGGAGCTGGAGTTTCTGGACAGGAAATGGTGGTGGTTACTGGAGTGGCTGGGGAGGTGGAGGTGGCAATTGGAAGTTAGGCAATAGGTAAGGAAAGTTGTCTTGTAGGATGTCTGTGTGGAAGATAGGGTAGTTGAGGCTTGTTGGGTGGGAGGGTGGGGAACAAGTGACAACTAACAGAAGCTAGGGTTGTGTGGTACCTAGAGGAAGGCAGGTGCACGGGGACGTCTAACAAGGTTGCTGGAAAGGAAAAGCTAGGGATTGCTATACAGTATTTATGTGCAATTGTCTAGGGGAAGATGGGAGTTGCTGTGGGGACAGGATTTGCTGGAATTTAAGGAGCGTCAGGCAAAATGAGGGTAGATGGCAGGCTTTGTGAGTGGCTGAGGTAAAATGAGTAGAGTAGCTGAGGACTGGAGTGGGGATTAACTTGATGGAACTGTTGTGGGGAGTGAGGGGATTAGCTTCTTAGTGAGTGAGGGAGTCTGTGGGCCCCCGTACCCTCTTATTTTTTTGTTTCTATCACCACTGCATGCCTGCTTTTCCTCATTGCTCAGTCTTTGCTTAAATCCAGCAAAGGCAACAGCAATACTGAGAAGTACAATCACTACTTTTGCAAAACCTAGGCTTTAGAATTGCTTTACATTGGAGTTGTTGTGTGTGTCCCATTTTTCTATATTTTACAGTTAACCAATGTATTTGCCAATACTTCCTTAGGAGCACAGACAACCAATAACAATCAAATATAGATTGCTCAAGTAGCCTAAAAGTTAGAAGCAGAATGCTTTGAATTTTTTTCAAACAAATAAAGGCTGTTCAGCAAGATAGAACTGAGATAAGAAAACACTAACTTGGCAGGAAGCCAGTAGTACACAGCTTGGAGAGAAACAAAATCTCAAACTTGTGTGACAATAAACCAAGGCTTATCAACTAGAAACCAAGACTCCTCATTTTGGACTAGAAGGAAAACTTTAAAATACCCAGAAAGAGAGCAAAGCTCTACACAGAGCTTAAAGAACAAAAATTCCTACAAGAAGAAACAAACACTGCTTCACAGAAGTTGAAACGCAAATCAGGCACAACATCGTGGAGGAATATATGAGAGTCCAAAATAAGTTGGGGGACAATTTGCTTTGAGATAGAGAAATCTCTCAGGGAAACAGAGGGAACATTTGTTTCACTAAATTGAAGTAGTAAGCTAAACTCCAGAAAAATCACAGACACTTAAACATAGATTTGCGCAGAGCTGAATTCAAGCAAAACTGGAGGATGAAACCCCTTTGGAAAATGAAATGGATTGCGCGGAATCCATTTTGTGTGTTTTGAAAGTAGTAAACATTGATATTGCTTTCTCTTTGCATATGGATCACTGCTTTATACCCCTGACAACCATCCAGGAAGGCACATTGATTTGGAAAGCCTGCAATATCTAATTGAAGAACTTTAACTTCAGGAATCATTAGGCAAGACTACATTAATCATAGATTCTGGCTTGTTAGGTTGACAGGACTGAATTTATCATACTTCATGTCCTAAAACTCACAATTTAAGATTGTCTGATAATAGTAACATCCTTTTATAACAATTACATGGAGAAGGTCTATTGATTTACATGGAGATGGTTTATTGATTTATGTATGTGGGGGTGCTCTCTCTAGGTATTTATATAGGTACTAGGATCAGTCTGGATGTGATAGATCTTCACCTTAAGGGAAGTATTAAATCAGAATAACATACACACTACTGTAGAAGAGATGGGGCTCTCACACTACTGAGAGCCCTATCTTGGTCTCATTGACTTTAAGGACAGCACAATCAGGCCATGAAAAGATAAATCACATGCCTTATTCCACACCTTGGTCCTTGGACTATAATAACTATAATCTATCTATATATAAAAGTCAAATGGTGTATGCGTGTGTGTATGCGTGCGTGTATGTATGCTGCCTTACTCCTTCCACACCGTTTGAGCTAGAAACTTGAAATTTGGTACAGTTATAGGCTTTAGGGTCCTAATAACTGTAAGAGTCGAAAATTTTTCAAATCTCACCTCTGACGCCCCCCAGGGGTGAGATTCTTTAAAGGCCAATCACATCAGCTGGGCAGCTGCTGTTCTCTGTGACATAGTTATGATGTCATAATACCCCCCTCCAATGGACCCCGCACTCGCTCAGCTCTCTGCCCCCTCCCCTCTTCCGACAGACCCGAGTTGGGTTTGGTCGGAGGGTAAGTGAGGTGGGGGTGTCGGGTTTGGTTGGGGGGTAAGTGAGCTGGGGGTGTTGGGTTTGGTCTGGGGGGGGTGGGAAGGTGTCGGGGTGGGTGGGGGGTGTTGGAGTTGGTCAGGGGGTTTTGGGTTTGGTCTGGGGGGGGTGGGAAGGTGTCGGGGTGGGTGGGGGGTGTTGGGGTTGGTCAGGGGGTGTTGGGTTTGGTTGGGGGGGCGAGGAGGGGGGTCGGGGCCGGTCGAGGGGTAGGTGAGGTGTGGGTGTCGGGTTTGTTTGTGGTGGTAGGTAGGGGTGTCAGGTTTGGTTGGGGGGGGAAAGTGAGGTGGGTGTGTCAGGTTTGGTCTACGGGGGGTGAGGTGTGGGTGTTGGTCAGGGGGTGTTGGGGTTGGTAGGGGGTGACATGGGGGTGTTGGGTTTGGGTGGGGGGGTGAAAATGTGAGTCGGGGTTGGTCGAGGGGTAAGTGAGGTGGGGGTGTCAGGTTTGGTCGTGGGGTGAGGTGGGGGTGTCATGTTTGCTCTCTGCCCCCTCCCCAACTCCAACGGACCCGAGCAACGCCGGGTATTTTTGCTAGTACATGATAACCAATGAAAATGTTACAAAAGTTGGAGCTATTTATGATGGTTGACCAAACAAAGTCTCATGATGATTCTAATTACCTCCATCTCATGCAAACAGCAGCCCATGGCTAATTGGGACTGTTTGTAAGACTAAATACTGTTAAAATGTGAATGAGAATGTATATGATTATCATATTATGTACACAATTTCTCAATGACAGATTTTTCAGAAGCATTTCTGCAAACCTCCAAACTCCATGCATCTGTGAGGAGATTTGGTGCTCAAATTTTAAATTATTAGTATTAAATTTTTATTTTCTCTTTGGGTGTTTAAGCAGGTATATCACTGAGAAGAATTTTCAGGATAAATTTCAACTCCAAAAAAGTTCAAAAAGCCAGTAAATTAAGAAAGGAAACTAATGTATTGTTTCAGTCATAAAAAAGTTTGAAACAAAAAATTTCCTTGTAATATGTTTTCCTATATGGCTCCTATATGACACTGGGTTACCCATAATTTTGTTGTTCTGTTGAATTTTGCTTATCAACATATTATAGAGATGCAGAACAATGTTTTTCCCTGTTGTTTTGTTGGTAAGTAAAAAAATGGATACTAAGTTTGTGAGTACTGGTAGAGCAGATGGCTGGCTTGGTATTTCATGTGACAGTAGGAGTATTGATGTTGCCCATAGAAACTGAGGAAAGAGAAATAAGAAACTGAAACCTTTTGTAATTGATTGAAATGTCAGGCTCATGTTTTTTTCCTTTAAAGAAGTGGGGGGGGGGGGGGAATGCAGCATCTACTTAAAGCAGCAGTAAATAATACCAGTTTATTTATATGTCACATTCATTTTACTTTGCTATGCCAATTAAATATTTAGTTACATAGATGTTAGAAAAAATGTATGCGGTTTGCTTGCAAAAATCAACCTTTCCTTCCCAAATTCATCAAATATTGTAAAATGTTCAATGGGAAATGTTTTCCAGCTATGTCAAAATTTACCATTTCATTATCACAAAAAGATTTTATACCTATATCATGATTATTTCTTTTTTTTGGTTTAGTTTCATGAGCAGAAACCTAAAGAATAAAATATATACTTTTTTATTTATACTCAGGGAGAGGGAGAAGGAGGAGGAAAGGTGCTATTTGGGTTGTGAATGGATGTGGTTTTAAACAGTGCACCAGGTAAGTTGGAGTCATAGACATGGTGTCATCCATAGTAAAAACAGAGCACTGTTGGTTTTAAGAGTTGGCAATACATTATGTTTATGATATTCTCAGGGATGAAAGTAGTTGTAGGGATTTATCAGTATGGGGCTGGGTTGGGGCTGGCTCTGGCCCCCAGAAGGGTTGGGGCCTCAAGTGGAAGGGGCAGGGCTGGGGGAGGTCAGAGCCAGCTCTGCCCCACCCTGTATCGGTAAGTGCCTACCCCCCTATGCCCCCACTATTGGGGGGTAAAGGTAAGGGACAGGGATGTTAAAATGCTGCTGCGGCAGCGCTTGAATGGTGTGCTCCCTAACCCCCCCCCCCCCCCCCAGTCGGCGGCCCTGCTGGTAGGTTCTGTATTGGCAGGGCCCCTGACAGGGGAGGCAAAAGGGGCAGGGACATTAAAGCGCTGCTGTGGCAGCACTTTAATGTGGGGTGAATAGTACCAGCATGGGTTCTTCCCAGTACATCATACCAGCCCATACCAACCCACTCTCACCTCTGGATATACTGTATAATTTTCTTTTTCTTTTAAATCAGATAATTATTCTATGTATATCATGCAAAGATGATGCTCAAAATAGCAAATAATACTTTTTAGAGTTAATATCTGGGAATACTGAATATGAAGTTTTTATAAGTATGTATATGTGTGTAGTGTGTGTGCAATATATATATATGTACACACACACTCTTAAATCCTTAGGTTTCCTAATTTTGGTTATCAAAAATGAATTTACTAATGTGAATTGAGAAATGTATAGTTAATCCTGTTTCCCATCTATAGCACAGAATTCTTACACTGCATATTTTATCTGTTTGTAGTCTTTTAACTCAGAGCAGGTTGACAGGATCGGGATGAGAATGTGTTTAAAGAGATTCCCTGATATGAGACAAACAATGAGCATATATGACAAATGTGTGAGATTTATACTGCAGTCTTCCGTTGTATATAACTTTGACATGGTTTCAATATACAAGTCATCCAGTTTGTAAGGCAGTATTGCCCCAAATTTTTCTGTCTTGCCCCCTTGCCGGTAATGGAATCTGTCTGTGCTCCCACCCTCCATTACTGCACAGTTGGTTCAACAAAGAAGCTTGGGCTGAAAGCAGAGCTGGGCTGGGGGCGGAGCAGGGGGTGAAGTGGAACTGTGGCAGGGGCCAGAGCTGGGCTGAGGGCAGAGCAAGGGGCAGAGGGGAGCTGAGCTGGGAGCACAGTGGAGTTGTGTGGTACTGCCTGTCTGTCCCTATGGGGGCTGACTCAGACCCCAAATATTCCTTTGCATTGCCCCATAATTTGGGGACCACTGCTCTCAGGCTTATCCATCAGTTCTTTCAAAAGACTTATAACATGGTCTTGACTTCATGCACCACTCAAAAGACCAATTTATTTTGTTTTCATTTTATGTATTAAACTTTAGTGTGTCTCATAGTAACAATATTAATACATTTCTAGTCCCTGGTGCAGCAAAACATTTAAGCACATGGTTCACTTAAAGCATGTGAGCAGTCTCTTTAGCAAATGATATTTTTTAGCTTATCATTCATCAACATTGTTTAAATATTTTGTTAAATTAGGGCATACAATGTGTTATGATGGAAGGGCTAATGGCTGCCAACCAGTAGTGTCTCTGATCTGTGGGCAGTCACAAACTTTGTTGAGGCTGATGAATGTGCTGACTGCCTTTTATTAAGACTAAATAGAAGAAGAAATTTAAGTTCCTTTATGGATTAAGATAGCTGAATCAGAAAAAGCCACCAGTCAAGGCACTGGGCTGCAGGAGATGACCTGAGCAAGAAGTAACTCAAGGATAATAAAAGGGCTTTCCCTGGGCCTGAATGAAAACACAGAGGCTGAGGCTGACGGAGCTCTGCGGATCAGAAGAAGAAAGCCACCAGAAAAAGCCAAGTAGAAAAATCAGCTAGAAAGCCAGAGAAGTAGATTGTAGCATTGTCCTCCTCTTGGTTTTTTCTGAGGTGTTCTGGGTAGGGTTACCATTTAACCAATTTTACTAGTTTGGTACATGGAATTGTGAGGGTTGTAGAAAGCAAATAATGATAAATGTTGATGCAGATATGTAAAGATCAAAATATAAGATCTTCATTAGGAAAATGATAGACAGTCATAGTTATTGTTTAATGTTAAGGTGTATTTTAAAAAGGTTATGAAAATGTTTTGAATCAATCATGTAACAAATGGTTTTTGCACATTTATACAATCACTACCTCATCAAAAGTAATATGCTGCTATTGCATGTTCTGTGCACAAGCAATGCAACAATCCTGCAAAAAGGGCGCGAAATTCTGTCCAATCACGCTGTTCCTACCACGTGCCTGCTCCACGTGAGTAGTCTAAATCTGCCTAGCAATATGGGATAGCCAATCATGTAACACATAAAGAAACTGCGTAGTTAACCAAGACTATAAAAACTGTAAGTTAAGCGTGGTTGGTGTGGCAGTTTCTTCACGCCTTTGGGCGGCTGCCACCTCGGCCGAATAAACACGTTTTGTTTTGAGCCTCATTGGTCTCCTTGAACTTTATTACCGATCTCCCTCAATAGCCTAGCGAACATCCCGCTACATCTTCTGGGGGCTCGTCCGGGATGTCGAGGGACGATCGGGAGCAGGTTCAGGGATAAGTCCGTTGGGGACTTGCAGGGGTGAGTCTGTTTCGGGGGCCGGCACAGAAGCGGTGCATCGAGAGGGGCCCCGTTTTGACCAGTGGCCGCTCGTGGGCCGGTTCACCGTTCAGATTGCCTTTTTGCACCAACGGAGAGGCTTTGAAAACAACCGTGGGGAAAGGGAGGGAAACACCAGCCAGTCTACGGAGAGGCAAGTATAAGGGTCTCTGGGAGGGATCTCCTTGTTGGAGTGACTGATTGTGTGTGTGACTGAGTGAATGGCCATTACGGTTCCTGTTGTCAGCCGTTGGAACGTCCGGTGACTCAGGCTAGTGGCGATTGAGAGTAAACCTTAACCCTCCCACCAACCGACTCCCCCATCCTCTATAGTCGGTTGGGAACCCGTCTTCCCTATTGTGTCTGTTTTATCTGTTCTATCTGGGTGGAGAGGTAGATAAGAAAAGTAAAGACAGCTGTAAAGTCAGGTTAGTGAGGGTGCCCCAAGACCTAGTCTGCAGAATGGAAGGAAGCGGATCTAAGGAAGACCGCAAAACACCTCTAACTTGCATGTTAGAGCATTTTGGAGAATTTAAGAAGCACATCTCCACCGGCAGTCGTGAGGCCGGTTTATTAAAAGGGTTCTGTGAAAAGGATTGGCCGGCATTTCCCATCCAGCCCTCGTGGCCGGCCATAGGAACTTTGGACATGAACATTATTAGAGATGTCCTCAGATACGCAGGACAAAAACACTCCGATCAGTATCCTTACATAGCTGCATGGTTTGATATAGTAGAGGAGAATCCATCTTGGTTACAAAAATACACTAAACGCCCAGCCCTGCGTGCGCGTCCGAAAAAAAGGTCCGAAAGAACTAGGGAGGAATTAAAACCTATAGTTACAAGCCCTCCAGACAATAAGCCACAAGCCCCACCCCCTTACATGCCGCTACCCATAGTCCCGGCCGCCCCGCTCGAGCCTATGCCTGTACCGCAAGCACCAACAGCCCCGCCGCCAAGCGTAGCAGGCATGTCCGTCTCAAACTCACCAACTAACTCCGGTCGGTTAAGCTTACAGCAGCTTAAAGAAAGTGTGGTGAAACTTCAGCCACTTTTAACTCCCGAAAGAAAAACTAAGGATCATGATTCTAATCAAGATAATAGAAAAACGCACTTAAAACCCTGTGAAACAAAAAATAGTTCTAAGAAAAGATTTGAGTTATCTGAAATTGCAAAGAAAGAAAAGGGTGGTTTTGATTCAGAAAGTGTAGAAGAAGGCCGCTCAAATACTTCAAAAAGTCCAGAAGTCATTACTTTGGTGAACAATATTTCTAATTATCATAATGATTATAGCTGCCAGAAGAGAAAGAGGATAGAGTCAGATGAAGAACTAATAAGTAATGTTCAGAAATTACAGCTATACAGCTGTCAAAGAATAATACCAATGTCTGGTAAAAATGTTTGGCATTATAAATCATGTGCTAGAACTTCTGAATGGTGTCATAAAAATCATGTGTCTGCCCTAGAAGACAAGACTTCAACTTCTGGTTTTCAAGAATGCTCATATGAAGACAATACTGAAGCTGTAAGAGAGATGGTTTTACCTCCTAACACCAGGCAATTAGATCTAAAAATGTTGGAGGCAGAAAATATCAAAGAACCAGTATGTAAAATAATAGTAAATTCCAATACTAAATATCTGATTTCTATTAGAATGCTGGAGTCTTCATCATTGGATATTCGTGGGTCTTTAACAGTCACCTGTAATAATAATCCAAAGTCACTGATGGATAATAGTCCCATTGGTTCTCAGTCTGAAGGTATTCCTGAAGCTCAGGTGACCTTAGATGTAGTAATAGAACAAAAACCAAAATTAGGCTTCCCCGATTTGAACCAATCTTCTACACTGTATGTAGGAGTAGGAGAAGGTGTTGCAGTTGGTGTCTTAACCCAGACCATCGGTAGCTGGCCGCGACCAGTAGCATACTTCTCTAAGCAACTAGACACTGTAATACAAGGATGGCCACCCTGCCTACGTGCCGTAGCTGCAGCTGCCCTTCTTGCTGAAGAGGCAAGTAAACTCACCCTAGGACAACCAATCTCCTTAAAGTGCCCACATGCTGTGGTCACCCTAATGGAACATAGGGGCCATCATTGGATAACAAAAACAAAGCTCTCCAAGTACAAAAGTATACTGGTTGATAATCCCTATGTTACTATCTCTGTCTGTTCCACTCTCAATCCTACAACTCTGCTACCTATAGAAGAAGATCCCACTGAGAAACATGATTGCCTTCAAGTCATGGAAGAAGTTTATTCTAGCCGACCTGACTTACTGGATACACCTTTAGCCACACCTAACTCTGTCCTTTTCACCGATGGTAGTAGTTTTATTGATCAGGGTCAACGATTGGCAGGATATGCCATAATTGATGGTCAAGGTACTGTCTGTGAAGCAAAGGCACTTCCTCCTGGCACCTCCGCTCAAAAGGCTGAACTGGTCGCCCTCCGTCGGGCACTTGAGCTAGCAACAGGACAAAAGGTTAACATTTACACTAACTCAAAATACGCCTTCCTAACACTCCATGCCCATGGTGCCATATACAGGGAAAGAGGACTTCTGACTTCAAACGGACAGAAAATAAAGCATGCAGATGAAATTCTGGCCCTTCTTGATGCTGTTTGGATGCCCAAACAAGTTGCTGTAATGCACTGGAAAGAACACCAACATGGTGAGGATCCTGTCGTAAAAGGAAACCGACAGGCAGATGAAGAAGCAAGGAATGCAGCGCGTCAGCAATCTCCAGCTATTCATATCCAGCACCTCAACGTGGCTGAAATAATTCCTGCTGAAGTACACTACACTGCACAAGAACAACTTTGGGCTGAACAAGGGAAAGGAATAAAGCAATCAGGTTTATACATTTTGCCAAATAAAAAGATCTTCCTGCCCATAACAATAGCTTGGGAATTAATCCAAGAGTTACATCAACAAACTCATCTGGGAGGTACTAGCTTAGCCAAACTCCTAGACCAGGAACTGTATATAAAAGGTTTGCATTCACTCACCAGACGTGTTGCTCTACGTTGTCAGAACTGCGCAACACATAATCCTCGTGTAGGGCCTCTTCAGCCACCCGAAGTCCAATATGTGGGACATATTCCAATGGAATCACTAGTTGTGGACTTTACTGAAATGCCAAAGTCTGGAAAATTCAAGTACCTGCTTGTAGTAGTTTGCACATATTCCGGTTGGGTTGAGGCATGGCCCACTACTAATGAAAAGGCTGAACAAGTCACCAAAGCCCTGCTTCGAGATGTAATCCCTTGGTTTGGACTCCCATTACATATTGGAAGTGATAATGGTCCCGCTTTTGTTCATAAAATCATCCGCTCCTTGTCAACACTTTTGGGCATCACTTGGAAACTCCACTGTGCATATTACCCACAAGCATCAGGAAAAATTAAAAGAGTAAATAGAACTCTAAAAATTATTGTGGGGAAAATCTGTCAGGAAACCGGCTTATCATGGATTGTAGCTTTGCCTATGGCATTGCGCAAAATTCGATGCACACCTACACGATCTTCAAAGTTCTCACCCTATGAACTTGTGTTTGGCCAACCACCGCTGGGGGCCCATTACCTAAAAGGGGACACTTACCTCCTGGGAAAGCAAGATCTTATCAAGGAAGTTCAGCTTCTAAGCAATGTGGTAAATCAATTATCTACCTATGTTAGTAAACTCAAGTTCCCACTCCCTGTCACTGCTTCACACCCTTTTTCCCCGGGTGATACTGTATGGCTCAAGGATTGGAAAATTAATCCTTTGGGACCTAAATGGAAGGGTCCCTATATTATTCTCCTTACCACTCCCACTGCTGTTAAATTAGCCCGTGTTAAGCCTTGGATTCATTATACCCGTGTCAAGTCTGATCACACATCGCCTCCACCTAACTGGCAAGTCTCTGTAAAGAGCTCCAACCCTCTGCAAATCGTCTTCCGCAAACCAGCCCAACCACCTAGTCAGCAAGATGCTCAACCTACCTCTTGTGAGTCAGGTGACCAAGCACCACTCTGAAAACCTGCACTACTGTATGATAATGTATTCCTTAGAAAATCTTATTCACCTGTTGCCCCAAATTGTTACTGTAATGTTTCTCAGGGAAAGGGGCAGAGGTGGGTTTGTTTAATGTTGTGTGAAGTATACTATTTTTGATATTTTTGTTTATAATAAGTTCTCCTATTCAACCTTATCTTAATGTGTTATATATTCTGTATGTCTGAAAAGTAGTTTAGATCCTGTAATTTGTTATGGTCCAGAAGAATAATGTTAATGTTTAAAATTCATCAATAACTGGTAATAATGATGTTTAGAGTGTTACTAGTTTGCAATAACTAGTAACAAGAAAAAGGAGGGAATGTGAGGGTTGTAGAAAGCAAATAATGATAAATGTTGATGCAGATATGTAAAGATCAAAATATAAGATCTTCATTAGGAAAATGATAGACAGTCATAGTTATTGTTTAATGTTAAGGTGTATTTTAAAAAGGTTATGAAAATGTTTTGAATCAATCATGTAACAAATGGTTTTTGCACATTTATACAATCACTACCTCATCAAAAGTAATATGCTGCTATTGCATGTTCTGTGCACAAGCAATGCAACAATCCTGCAAAAAGGGCGCGAAATTCTGTCCAATCACGCTGTTCCTACTACGTGCCTGCTCCACGTGAGTAGTCTAAATCTGCCTAGCAATATGGGATAGCCAATCATGTAACACATAAAGAAACTGCGTAGTTAACCAAGACTATAAAAACTGTAAGTTAAGCGTGGTTGGTGTGGCAGTTTCTTCACGCCTTTGGGCGGCTGCCACCTCGGCCGAATAAACACGTTTTGTTTTGAGCCTCATTGGTCTCCTTGAACTTTATTACCGATCTCCCTCAATAGCCTAGCGAACATCCCGCTACAGAATGATTATCTGTATCGTGTGAGGGATCACAGGCCTCAAACTCAGGCCTATGAATGCCCCAGGCAGTGCTCAAGCCTTGACCACCACCCAGCTCTAGGCAGTGACTTAGTGGGTGCTCTGGGGCTCAAGCACCCATGGGAAAAAAATAGTGGGTGCTCAGCACCCAGGAGTCACAGCTTGGGACAGGGAATTTGTATATAAACAGAGACAGGGTGATAAAAATAACAAAAGGCTTCTCATTAAATTAAAGTAAGGATCATTAGATGATCTTGAAAGAATTCCCATGAACTCCAGTTAAAAGATAGGAAACAAAGGGTAGGAATAAATGGTCCATTTTTAGAATGGAGAGAAGTAAACAGTGGTATCCCCCAAGGGGCTTGTACTGGTCTGGGACCAGTGTTCAACATATTAATAAGTGATCTGCAAAAAGGGATAAACATTGAGCTGGCAAAGTTTGCAGATACAAAATTACTCAAGATAGTTGAGTCCAGGACAGACTGCAAGAGTGACAAAGGAATCCCATAAAACTGGGTGACTTGGCAATAAAATGGTAGATTAAATTCAATGTTAAATGCACAGTAGTGCACACAGCAAAATATAATCCCAACCATACATATAAAATGTTGGTGCCTAAATGAGATGTTACACATTAAGGGCTGTTTGCATATTATATTTTAGTATATTTCCTTTAATTTACTAGAATTGGTGGAAACTTTTCAGATTTAATAAACTTTGAATGATTTTCCAAAATGTATTTTTCTGTGGTTTTCAACCAGCTATATTAGCTGCATTGGAACTGTATTTGAGTTAAATATGTAATTTAAAGCACTTATCTTTGGTGAATCATCTTGTAAAAGCTTTATTTTAGGAAGTGTATTTTAAGGGTGGGGCATGTGAGGGCTTTGAGGAGAAGATAGTGGTGTGGTGCACAATAATTGGAAGGCCATCTCAAGTGGTCTAATGGAAGAAGTCAAGGAGGAGAGAGTGGAGAAGAGCAGTCAGATAGTTTGCTTATGAAGAGTGAAGGAAGTCAGAGATGGGAGTAGCAGGTTGTGGGAGTAGGGAAGGAGTTGTGCAAAGTTTTGAAAATAAGGAGTAACTTGAATCTGCTGTGGAAGATGAAGGAAAGTAATTAAAGGATTCACTGAGTGGGAAGTTGATGGGGATGGGGGCAAATGAAGGTGCAGACAGAGTAGTGGAGAAGATAATTTTACCAGTAGTTTTGTGTGTAGACTACAGGAAAGAAAAAGGGAGAAAAATGGATAATGTCTGCATTAAGGAACCCTGCAAAGATCAAGGCAAGACATGATTAGTGCATAGCTATTTTTTGTAGTAGGGACAAAGAGGAAATAAATTTCTCAAGTGTTGGGGGCAGAATCAACATGATTTTGCAACAAATTGGTAGTGGAGTGCATGTGTGGGATGGAGAGAGATAATGAGATTGGGTAGGACTTGCAAGAATGAGTGCAAAATATACAAATAAGGAAGAATGAAAGAGAACATCAAGAAGAAACCATGATTTGGATCAGTGAGTAACAGTGATTCATCAATGAACATCACATCTCAATTTACTAAAAAATTGAGCTGGTAGTTTTTGAAAAAGAATCGTACATGAAGAGGTTAATTTCAAGTTTATCTGATGCAATTAGAGAGGATTTTTCTCAGGATAATAATTGATTCTATGCAGTAGTGGCAGAGGGCTCTGCATATTTAACTTAATGAAACAGATTGTAAGACAGGCTGGAAACATATGTCCAAATATTCAATTTCTTATATGGTAAAGCAAATTCAGGTGAACTTTACTTTGAATAGTTCAGATTAATGTTGAAAAAACTGTGGTGGAGATAAACCATTTTGCCTGCAGATAACTGATGTTGCTGATCCAAAACACAGATATTTAAAATCATTGAACTTGACTTGGTTTTTTTTCCTTCAAAACAGTGTTCCTACTAGAACTACATTCATACATTCCATTAATGAACCATTGGGAGCTATTTGACCTTTCTGAATTTTTTTAAAAAGTGATATATGGTTTGGGGAATAAGAAAAAAGTCCCCTTCTGAATAATAGTGGCTGCATATGATCTAAGAGAAACATCCCCTTTACAAGATTCGTCATGGGATTTGTAAGGACCACAAAATATAAGGATCTATGTTTTAGGTTCATCCCATAGATGGTATCTCCACAAAGACCTAAAATCATGGTGGATCATTAAATATTGACTTAAAAAAGCCAAAGGATAAATATTTCTTACCCAGTTATGTTTATTAACTTTTACTCTGTTTACAACAATAAACATTGAAACAAAATTCCAAATTGAAGAACTATATTTCTTTATATTAAACAGTTAAACCGCTATGATTGAAATTACATGACAAATATTCAGTCTTCGTTAAGGCTACGTTTTAGTCATGTCAGGGGGTGGGCAGCAGCATGTGGTCAAGGACCTCTGCTGGTGCTGAGGGGGTTGATGGGGCCGGCAATCTCCCTACCTGGATCCGCAACTCCTGCCCCCAGGGGCAGCACAGTTTGGCTGAGGGAGGGGGCAAGGGGTTGGGGCATGGGATGGGGTGAGGTGGGCTCTGGGCAGCGCTTACCTTGGGGAGACTCCCTGTAAGTGGCAACATCCTCCTTGCTCAGCTTCTAGGTGGAGGCTTGGCCAGGCAGCTCCATGTGCTGTCTCCGCCTGCAAGCATCTCCCCCACAGCTTCCATTGGCTGGGAACTGCAACCAGTAGGAGCTGCGGGGGTGGTGCTTACAGGTGGAGGCTGTGTGCAGAGCTGCCTGCCTCTCCCCACCTAGGAGCTGAGTGAGGGGGATGTCGCTGCTTCTGAGGAACCCTCCAGGTAAGCGCCACCCAGAGCCCACCTCACCCTGTCCTGTGCCTCAACCCACTGCCCCCTCCTACACCTAAACTCTACTGGTGCTGGGGGCGGGGCATGGTGGCCCAAGAATGCCCCAGCAGCGGCCAGTGCACCTGATGCAAGACCTGAGCTGCCCCTGAGCCAGGTGCACTGGCTGCTCCAGAGGCCACGGAAAGTCACAGAATCTGTGACCTCTGTGACACTCTCAGCCTTGCTCTTCTGATTCATACCAAGATTCACACTGGAGCAGAGTTTTACAGCTTAGCTGTAAAACAAAAATCCTGACCAACCCTTAAGTTTAGCAATGCCAATTAGAGTTTCTATACTGTAACTTTAAATTAAAATGATGTTATAACTAGAGTTGTGTTAACTGGACCCACACTAATACTTCATATTTGGGGCATTATTCAGAAATGCAGTGGTTGCAAACCGACTGTATTTATTGTGTACTGAATAATAAAAACTAGGAACACCACTGTTTCCTTCCAACTCCACTTGCAATTTATATAGGCATTATTTAGCAATTAGTGTCACTTAATATAAAGTGCTGCTGCAATGATACAAAACAATAACCCTTTTTCATGAGCATTTCTTATTGCTGGGTTTAAAAGTCACCATTATGAGGAATACTAGCTATTAAACAAAGTACGTCAAGTAGTGGATTGCAAAATCTGACCTCTAAAAACTTTTGAAAAGGAATCATATAATTAGAAGCTATAGAAACACCAAAATGGTTGGAATTACTGTTTCATGTAGGGACTTTGAAACATGGTGGGTGGATACTCTGCCAGTTTTGGGGGAAGTCTATTTTCAGCATATTTATCGAGTTCTTTCATATTCTTGTTATTGAATGTGTTTGTCATTGGTATCTTTACTATTTTAATAATGATTCAATTGTTATGAACTACATAATTACATTATCATGAATTATAGTATATTAAAATAATTGTAATCACCTACAAGTTGGCTTAATTAATGTCCCATTTTAAAGACATTATGTCTCACTGTAGCTTTCTGGATGAAACTATCACCAATCTTATTTACATCTAGGTTCTCTGGTATTGCTTTGATGCACTTTAAGGACAGCTTCAGTATTCAGTTGTGTCTGTCCCATTGGTGACTAGAGATAATTTTGAAACTGGAGGAACATAATGATCATTTTGAATCAAAATGCTAACATAGTGTAAATTCTTTAAATGCAAAGCAGGACATTACTCATCCACTCTATGGAGAAATCAAGCAGGTGCATTTTTTTATTTAAAAATTGCTCAGATCCAATTTTTAAAAGCCCAGAGTTTTGTTTGGGGCACTGTCACCTTTACAGGACTAGCTGCACCTATGCTCCTGTGGGTGTCTCTGAGTGTACACTGTCAGGTGTCAAGCCTCATACCTTTACTGTTCCAGGGGTGGAATTCCACATTTCTTCCACTCTTAAACCAGGCCCTGGGCTACAGTACATTGCATATCAATCATGCTTACCCAGCAGGTCTGACTGAGCTCTGCAATTTGTGACCGCTAATATCCAGGGAAAAACCAACCTTCTTAAAGTCAAAGCATTGTTTAGTTTGTAGTGGAAACAAATAAATAAATAAAAAATTAAATCAGACTACATGTCCATCTTACGTAGAGGCTTACCATGACAGGCCTAACTTCTCTGGACAGACTTGGTAGCTGTCTGTATCTTAGTTCCATGGAAAAATTCCCCCTTTCATGAATTACTAATTACTAAAAGTATTACTTTTTAAATGTACCTGAGTTCTTTTGATTTCATGAATTCCTGAGCTTTGGCCCTTCTGGACAAAACTGGTTTTATAGGTTGACTGAGGAAGTAAAATCTTGAAAGCCAACTGTATGGACATTGCCTCTCAGGAGCCCTCAAGTGTGTGCTGAGGGATGGCTTATCTAGAGTCATTCTTTCACTTCCTGCTTGTTTTCCTTACAGCCAACATATTCATACAGTAAATATTCCATTAACCAGGTTAGCATACAGTATTTATAAATTATTACAGAAGAGTGCCACATCCATCATGGGCTCCTTTATAGTTTATATTTTTACCTAATTGTATTGTGTACTTGAGTAAAAGTGATATTTTCAATTAGATTTTCATTTTCTCTTAATGTTTGAATATGAATTTAATTTGCATGCTGCTTGTAATACAGAATTCATCTTTGTCAGATAAGAAAAACATACCTAAGGACAAGTTATTCTGAAAATCCGTGTGTGGTTAAAGAGCTTTCTACAGTACCCGTTTAGACAAAATTTAGCTGTGTATGATTTAGTTTCCTTACTGATGGCATATGTATTTCTTCTCTACCTCCCCCCGTCAAATATAATTTTGACTTTCCTCTGTGACTTCAGAAAGGAAAAGATATTATTTTGTTAGTAAATGAAAGCGAGGCAGGATTGCCTTTTCAATGATTTTCTAGAGGCTTGCTGGATGTGCACTTATGAGGATTCTTCAAAGCATGTAGTAATAGCTTGGGCTTCAAACCTATTTCTATGGTTTCCATGCTCTTTAACTTTCACCATTTAAGCTTCAAACATTGAAAGCTGGTGATGTGAAGTAAAGGAGACAGCCTGTGTATGGGGAGAAAAATAAAACACATAGGCAGATTGAAAAGTTAAATGCTGAGAAAATTTGTGACAAGCCACTATGTCAGTAGTATGGAATTAACCCTTAGTGGCACAGAGAGCAATAAAATAGAATACATTCTATAGGCTGTGCAACTTTGGTTGATGGATGAATTTGAACAGAATAATGAGAAGTGAGAGAGCATCTTCAAATGTCACTTTATTTTAAGACATCATAAATATTATTTGATATTCATTTTTATTTAAAATATATATTTGTATTTCTAGCTATCAATTCTGTGTATCCCAAGTTATTCATTTCTTCTAAAATGACTTCTTTGGGCATGTTTATGGTCTGCATGCTTAAAGTCATCATTTTTAAAATTCTATTAAATTCTTATATCAGAGCAAGCACCCCACTTGCTCGGTCGTCATTTGGCATAACTGATTAAACAACAACAAATAGGATTTTAACAAATATGTATCCAGATATCCAAAATCCATCATTATTACCACAATTTGAGCTTAGAATAATGGTCAAATCTTGTACTCTGCACTCTAGTTACATATTTTCTATTCACTTGATTATTCACACGAGTAAGGTGAGCAAGATTTGGCCTTACATTTTAAGTACTCATTACAAGCTAGATCCTATTAGGTTCTAGGAATCCAACACTTACTGAAGTTGAGGGGAATTGATCTGATTGCAAGCCTATTGGAGTAAGTGGGGAAAACTCACATTGACTTTGATAGCCTTTACATCAAGTCCTAAATGGGGTTACTTTTTTAAAAAAATCTATTTTTATATTATGGACACTAATTTACTAGCGTGTGACTGTATTCCTATGAAACACGCTACTGCAGGGGAATTGGTTGTTTGGGGGAAAAAATAATCTGGACTGATACACTTAGACCTGCCAACTTTTTCTTTTGCTGAATTTTAGACTTTGGGATAAAAATTTTATCGTTTGTGAAAAATGTGATTTAAAATGTATTGTGTTAGATTTTAAGGTGCCACAGCACTCTTTGTCACTTCTGCAATTCCAGACTAACATGGCTACATCTGATTCTTGAACATTAAAAACAGCGTACTTTCCTCAGAACTCCCAAGTGCAAGAAATAGCAATGGAAAGGGTTGGAAAAAGGCAGTCCTTCACATGATCTACTCTGGATACATTGGGTAGCTTGGTCCTTGTTTGCATATATAAAGGACAAAGTGCCTATTTGATCTGCTAAAAGATTCAGATGTTACTAACCAGTGTTTTTTTTGTTTTGTTTTGTTTTTATGTGAGGTGCTAGTTGAAAGTTTCATGCCATGATTCCTAACCCCTCAAAAATACAAAAATTAAAAATCCAAGCTGAATTTTCATTAAAGCTGAAACTAAAAATTGTTTCACTTGCCATTTCATCTGGAGAGAAAACTGGAAGAAGGTGGTTTGTAGGCCAGAACTCAAGGTTTGCTGATAACTTTATCAGGAAAAAATAACTACTAAAAATGATAGCATTTAGCAAAAGCAGAGTATGTAATGCTAATTTAATAATGTGAAAGCACACAAAATTAAAGTCTATTGGACTAAAAGCACAAATAGTTGAAGGGCAATCTCTGAGACTTCAAATCTGAGCTATAATATTGAGTCAGATCACTGATTAAAGTATTATATAATGACAGGTTGCAGCATGCAACGGTAACAATCATCTTAGTAACAGTCAATGGCTTGGTCTACACGACAAACTTAGGTCGACAAAAGTTATGTTAAGTCAATGTTAATGAATGTGTCTACACTACTGAGTCCCTTCCATCGACGTAAGTTGCCTGTAAAGTCAACTTCTGTATTCCACCTCTGTGAGAGACGTAGCACTTCATTCAACATCCACAGGTTGACATGGGGATAGTATTCCTTGCACTCAACATCAGGGGAGAGTACAAGAACCAGAAGGTATCCATTTCCACACCACTGATTGTTATTGCAGTGAATCTCTAATCAAGCTTTCTTTGTCCCCTCCCCACATTTATCAGCACTTTCGCCTCAGATTATCTTACTTTCCTTTGCTGTTTCCCTGTGTTTGTGTGCATAATAAACCTTAACAGATTGAGGAGAAAAGGCTTTTTATTCATTCAACACACAGGAGTTGGGGGGATGGAGTTTACAGGGGAGAAAATGCAATGGTGGGTACAGTTTTATAAGGAACAACACAGATAAGTATCACATGACTCTGGCTCATTGCTGAAACTGGTTTGGAAAGCCTCATAGAGGTTCAGAGCCCCTCAATGTGCTCTTCTTATTTCTCTGGTGTCTGGCTGCTCAAAATTGGCTGACAGGTGATTTGCCATGGTGGAAACTTTTCTTCCTTTGTTTCATGGTATTATGGAGCACACAATAGGCAGAAATAGCAATTGGGATATTGCTTTCACTGAGGTCTAACCTAGTAAGCAAACCACGGCAGCAATCTTTTAAACATACAAAGAAACATTCCATTCCATACAAAGACCATTCTGCACTTGCTCAGCCTATGGTTGAAGTGATCTTTACTGCTGTCCAGGCTGCTAGTATATGGCTTCATGAACCATGGGACCAAGGGGTAGGCTGGATCTCCCAGATTCACACTTGGTGATGTTGAAATGCCAATGGTTATTTTAAATCTGGAAAGAAAGCCCTTGCTTGCAGCTTACTGAACAGACCTGTGTTCCTAAAGATGCATGTCTCATGTATCTTTCTTGACCATCCCATGTTGATGTTGGTGAAACAGCCACTTCTCATCATCCCATGGCTGCATAACTATGTGGTCCCACTGGTTAGTGCTAGTTGCCCGGGCCAGAAATGGCACTCAACTGTGTCAAGGTGTTGCCAGCATCTGCTAATTGCTCCACTCTATATCTTCCAGCAGGGCTGCTTGTGTGGCATCACATTGTTCTGTGCAGCGGCTCCTATATCAGCTGTTTAAATACTACAGGGTGGGGTACAAGGTGTTTGTAATGCTCACAACAACAGCGCGCAGCTGAGCGAGGTCCATGCTTCCCATGCTATGGCATCCATGCGGGTAACCCAGGCTTATGAAAAAAAAAGTCATGAAAAAGGGTTGGTTGATTTGTTTGTGGTTGATTTCACGGGGGGGGGGGGAGAGGAGAGAGGGAGGGAGGTAAGTGCATCATGGGAGACTCACACCATGTTACCATAACCACTCATGACAATGTTTTCAGGGATTCTAATGGTCCCATAAAGCATTGCTAACCCAACACAAAATTCCACTTGGCTACGTGCACTGTGGGATAGATACCCACAGTGCTCCATGCATCGATGCAAACCCTGCTATTGAGGATGCACTCCACCGACACAATGAGCATAGTGTGGACTTGTAAGATTGACTTGCTTAAATTGGAGGCTCAATGTCAACTTACATAAAGTTGACTTAACTTTGTAGTGTAGACATGGCCAATGAAGTGAACTTAATGAATCCAGTTTGGGGTCTATCATGCCCACTTTTTATTTTTGCATTTCCAGATTATGTAAATTCCAATTTACAATAAAACATTTGTTGTTAGGGCCTGATCCAACAACCATTAAACTCAATTGGAGTCTTTCCTATGACTTCACTTAGCATTGGATCAAGCCCTTAGGGTTCTGTAATAGGAAAACTATATAGAAACATCTTGAGAGGTGAAAAATGCCCTTCAAATATCATACATTTATAATATGGATCTCTTTTTTATAATATTTTACACTGCTCTTAATGGTATGTGAAACTACATACACAGGTACTAAAAGCCATATTTTTAAACACTTGAAAATCCCGCTAGGCACCCAAATGGCTTTAAAATATGACCTTGAGCTATAATCAGATATTATCCACCTTTAAATTTGCCTTTCAAAAACTCTGTCTATTCCTTATTGTTCAGCTGGATGAACTGGAAAAACACAGAGCAGTTTCTGTGAATGAAACCAATTCAATTCTCTCAGTGATAAGGGATCATTGGTAGTTTTGACACTGGTTCACTTAGCAATGGGAGCTCTTCTAGTTTAAATAGAAATAGTATTCCCCTTTCTTGGATTCAGGCAAAGATCCATCCATTCTTCTTAATACCTGTCAAAATCTATGTATATAGAAATGCTTTTTGCACAATTAAATAGCAGCCCTTCTAAATGTCTAAATATTTTCTAAGCCACTTGGAATGTAGAAAGTCAAAATTTTCTTTCCTCTGTTTTATTACTAGTGACACTTGCATCCAAGTCAGATGCCTGATTTCCTGTGCCATGGCAGCAATTTTATGTTGCTGTAATTCCATAGGTACAAATATAGTTGAAATAGCTTAAAACTTGTGTAAAAGAGTAGAGAATCAGGCCCGAGATCTATATATTTGACTTAACGTGCTTATTCCCCATGTGTGACATTCTAACTGCTATAAAAATGCTTGTAGCTTCAGGAGGGCAGTAAAAAGCAGGAGTAGATAAACTCTTAAAGAAAGTACCCAGTACAGAGAAAAACCCTCGTCTTTCCTGAAAACATATTTTATAGTAAACTGTACAGCTAAAATTGTTTTTAAATAGAATGGGCTTTCATAGTTTGATCAGAGAGCACAGTTTCCCAGTTGGTTCCTCAAACCTTAGGGCTTGCTATTGGGGCCCAGTGGTCCAGACTCTTACTAACACACGTAACTTTACTCATGGGAGTAGTCCCATTGGCTTCTATAGAACTATCTGGGTAAGTAAGGGGTTTGTAGGAACAGGCCCCAGAGCAAAGTGACTTGCACTTTGAAAACTAACTTTAAAATAAAAGATATTTTGCATTTGATATTAATTGTCAGTGAGTGGTTTACAGATCAAATGAGCTCATTTTATAAATAAAACATGATTTTCTAACTGCAAGCCCTGAAAACTCAACCTAGGACCTAAAAGTGAAGCTGTTTTTTCCTTTCATCAATAATGAAGGATTTATAATCAAAATTAGACCTTCAGTTGCACATCTTCACATATTTTGCTGGTGACATCTATGCATGAGTGTTATTGGAACTGGAAAGAAAGGAAAACCTGCACTCCAAGTAACTATCCTGTGTTTCAAGGAAGACGTTTTCAATGTTTTATCAGTGCCTGGAACTTACTAAATTTGCATAGTGCAGAATTTAAGGTTGTTCCTTACATCTGCAGTTCTTCATCATCCAACTAGACAACTATAGCTCTTTTATTTCAAAAAGGCAAATTTTAGAATGAGTAAATGTTGTGAATGTATTTAAGAGGATGCCTCTGTCTATACATAGTTTAAACACAAACTTAATTTCATCAAGAGAAATTGACACGTTCTTTGCTTAACATAATGTATTTGTTGTCTGGGTATCTTAGTTAGTTATAGTGTATGGTGCAGTATTATAAATTAAATGTGTTGTCATCCACTCTACTACACCCTGTCCCAAGAAGTAGTGAGCTGAGAGGAAAATAGCAGCAGTTTCTGGAGCAGCTAGTCCTCCAAGGGCTAAAGAAGCTTGCAACAGCCAATCAGTGCCTTCCTGGTCCAGATAAAAGCAGTTGGCTGGCCTTAGGAGTTCAGTTCCCGGCTGGGACCAGAGGAATGAAGAAAGGTGTTCCCCTTCAGCCAAAGGATCCTGACAATTAAACAGGCAGGCTTCTGGTGGCTGTACTTAGTAGCTGGGAGAAGATCTGAGAATGGTCGCCCTGAGATAGGGCTGGAGATGGAAAAGCCTTCCAGGAAGAGGCCCAGGGAAATAATACTTACAGTTCGAAGTAATCAGTATGTGGCTACGGTGTGAAGTGTCCCTGGATTGGAACCCAGAGTGGACCTGGGTTCCCCTGTTGGCCACAGATCACCGAGAAGGGGACAGGGGTTTATTTGGAAGCCCAAACAAAAAGATGTATAGTCTCTTTAAAAGGTCAAGGGCTGGGTTTGAAGACACTAGCGAGGACAAATAGACTGTTTGTTTATTGGACTCTTTAATACTCCAGAAGGGGTTCAGTCAGACTTTGTGACTTGGCCAGAGGGCTAAGCTACTGAAGATCAGGGATCAGCCAGCTGCCTGCAAAGGGCCCCCAGGGTGAGAAAAGGACTGTGTATCACATCCAGAAACTTGGAGGTGCTTTAAATGTAGTGCCTTTACAGGCAGGGACTATTATTTATTAAGTTTGTGCAATGTGCCATTTTGCTAGGCCAACCCATTTGAGGCTTGTAGGTGCTACCGCCATCTAAATAATAATCGATAATAAACTATGTGCTCCAAAGGGGCTGAAGAAAGAAAAATGAGACACTTCCAGTTCCAATGTCTAATTAAATTAGTCATAGCTTAAAATGGAGACTGCAACTTTGTAACACAAAAGAAACATGGCACAACACTGTCATTTTGAAAGAGAATCCCAGGAGACCAAAGCAACTAGCATAATTATTTAAACATGTCCAGATACACTCTAGAATGCAAGTGAGAAAATTGTCTTTGTTTGTAGGACAGGCACTACCACTGCCTGAAAAACAATAGAAAGATAAAGTACATATCGCCAATTCAAATACATTTTTTTAAATAGAAAACAGATGATTCAAATTACCAACTAGCCATGGATTAGCCTCATTCTCTGAGAGATCTTTAACACATACTACTTAAACAGAAAAATACAGAAGAAGGTAGAACATTTATCTACACAATTAGTTTTAGAAAGCTTTTCAGCCGAACGTGAAAGAGATCTTTTGCTCTGTTAAAAACTACATAGATATTTGGAGATGATATCTTTTTTAGGATTAGGACACCGACATGGAGAATATGTGAACAGATCCTACTATTATAGCTCCACATCCAGCACTACAGAGCAGTGTGGCCTCTTTCAAAATATAAAGCTGCTGATGCTGAACTACTGAATGTTTTATAGCTTTATTAAGAAAGAAGAATTCAGAATATGGCAGGATAATATTATTGCAGTTTAAATAATGCCTTCCAAATCAGTCATCACCAGCTGCAAGGAATGATTTGGGAGGATAATAGCTTGCACAATAAAAGGAAGTTAACATGCTTAAATCACTGTACTGAAAACCAGATTAGATGCTCTTGTTATTATTAATAATCTTGCAGCAGTGTCCGATAGTGATTTAGATAAATGTGGGAACTGGTCCAAAAAAAGATAAAGAAATCTCTAGTATTATTGGTCTGGGGATAATACCAACAGCACATTTTTCTGATGTGCAATAGGCTCATGTCTGACCATCTCTAGAACTTCTTATGGACCTGTTGAAATTTACCCACTATCTTTTTATGTAGGGTGAGATTTTAAAAAAGTGTTCAGTGTTGGTCTGTGGTCTACTGAGGTTAATAATTTAAGTGCTATTATTTCAATGGGAGCAGAATTAGATGGCGCTGAGCATTTTTGAAAAGCCTATACTGTGCTCATCTTCATAAGTATGAGATCATCATGGATATGGTACTATCCATCTCTAGGGCAGTTTGAGCTGTAATTCTACTGCAATAATCTTGACTGTCAATATATGGAGCAGCAGTGGCTTGAACCCAACAGGAAGATTTTTAATGGTAGATTTTGCAGTAGACTGAAGACTCTTGAAGACCTTCATGAGGGGAGAGACAATAGCTTATACTCAAATGCTTGGATATAGCGTGTTCTCCCATCCCACCACTGGGGAAAAAGGGAACATTACTGTACACCGAATATTGTAAGAGGTTGTATTAGCTTGTGTGTTGAGCAGTAGCAATCATTTAAACCAACTGCTGTGTTATGTCTTCTGTTCAACACATAGTTGGACAATTTCTCTTTCAAGACCAGCCATTTGTGTATTGGTCTATGTTTTTCTCTTTTCACAAGTCATTTATTGGATTTTGCAAAATGGTTCCATTTAACATTTCCCTTGCTGTTCCCATGCAGGTTTCTCCCACAGTACTCCTCCAATTTGCTCACCATTGCCAATTGACCATGAGTAACAGACAGCTCAACATGCAGCTTAGGAGGTTGAGAAAATATAATTGAAAAGTTGAGTATAAAACTCATTCATTCTGGCCTGAGGAGCTACTTATTCTTTCAGTATGAGATGGCTCAGTATGAAGGGTAACTTAAATACATCCTATTTAATAATCAGCTAGAAAAGTGTGTGTGAAGCCGTCATGCGCAGTAGAGATGGCCCGGACTAACGGCATGCTGGAAGGTATAGCATGCTGGGAGGTGTAGTTCGGCAGCACAACATGGCCACCGCGTGTACGCCGCTGAGAGGGAAGCAGGGTCTGGATCAGGGACCTAGGGCAGGAGGGTGGCTGGGCGCAATAGGCGCAGGCAGGGAGCTCTGGCTGGGCGGGGCACGGGAAGGGGGCGCTGGGCCGGCGAGGTGGAGGCACCCGTGCACGGCCCAGCCAGCTGTGCCCAGCCTAGCTGGGGCCGTGGGGGAGGGGGAGAGAGCTGAGCGAGCAGGGGCCTTGGAGTGGGTGGGAGGGGGGCTGAACGAGTGGGGGGTGGGTGGGGGGGGAGGCTGAACGAGCGGGGGAGCTATGGGGGGAGGGGAGGCTGAACGAGTGGGGGGGAGGGGAGGCTGAACGAGCGGGGGGGAGGGCCATGGGGGGAGGAGGGGAGGCTGAATGAGTGAGGGGCGTGGGGGGGAGGGGAGGGGAGGCTGAATGAGCGGGGGGCACGCTTGGAGAGGGGGGGCTGAACGGGGGGGGGGGCATTACTGTTGGCCCATGTCCATGGGCTTTTACACTAGTAACACAATAAAACAGATCAAGCATCAGCCATACTTAATGAAAACAGTTGGGCAGTATAACACTGACTGAGTGATTTTGTGCCTCTCAAAGCTTTTGTTCTCCCTGATTTTAGAGAAACCTAGAAGGAAATAACAAAACAGACAGCATCATCAAAGAGGTGTCAGCAATGCAAAGTAAAGTTAATTATTTCCAAAAGATAGTCAATTCAAACTCTTCACTAAAAGAATGGACAGAATTCTAGAAAGGCTTTGTATGCATTTTAGTATTATAACAACGACATCTCTTTCAGTCATCTCTTCTCCTGGCTAGTGGGCTTTCCTGCTCACTGCAGACAAGGCCCATCAACACAGGTTGGCTGCAAAAAAACAAACCAAAACAAAAAAGGAGGGGGGGGGACGACAAAACAGGTAACTCAATAAATACAATATGGATCGCTATTCAGGAATATGCTTTTATACTAGAACTGTTGATTAATTCGATTAATTATAATTAAATCACACAATTAACTCAAAGTAATCATGATTAAAAATTAATCATAATCACAGTTTTAATCACACTGTTAATAAATTTCAATTGGTATTCTATTGTTAAACTATTTTTAGATGTTTTTCTACCTTTTCAAACATATTGATTTCAATTACAACACAGAAAAGTGTACAGTGCTCATGTCATATTATTTTTATTACAAACATTTGCACTGTAAAAATGACAAAAGAAATGGTATTTTTCAATGTACCGCATACAAGTACTGTAGTGGAATCTCTTTAGCCTGAAAGTGCAACTTACAAATATAGATTTTTTTATTACATAACTGTGCTGAAAAACAGAACAAAATGTAAAACTTTAGAGCCTACATATCCACTCAGTCCTACTTCCTATTCAGCCAATCACTCTGAGAAACACATTTCTTTACATTTAAGGGAGATCCTGCTGCCTCCTTCTTATTTACAATGTCACCTGAAAGTGAGAACAGGCATTTGCATGGCACATTTGTAGCTGACATTGAAAGGTATTAATGTGCCAGATATGCTAAACATTCATATGCCCCTTCATGCTTCAGCTACCATTCCAGAGGACATGCTTCCATGCTGATGACACTTGTTAAAAAAATAATGCATTAATTTAATTTTGACTGAACTCCTTGGGGGAGAATATTATATCTCCTGCTGTGTTACCCATATTCTGCCATATATTTCAAGTTATAGCGGTCTCGGATGATGACCCAGTACATGTTGTTCATTTTAAGAACACTTTCTCTACAGATTTGACAAAATGCAAAGAAGGTACAAATGAGATTTCTAAAAATAGCTTCAGCACTCAAACAAACATTTAAGAATCTGAAGTGCCTTCCAAAATCTGAGAGGGACAAGGTGTGGAGCATACTTTCAGAAGTCTTAAAAGAGCAATGCTCCAATGCAAAAACTACAGAACCTGAACCCCACCAAAAAAGAAAATCAACCTTCTGCTGGTGGCATCCGACTCAGATGATGAAAGTGAACATGCGTCGGTCCGCACTGCTTTGGATTGTTATCGAGCAGAACCCGTCATCAGCATGGACACATGTCATCTGAAATGGTGGTTGAAGATGAAGGGATATATGAATATTTAGTGTGTCCACCGCTTCCGCCTGTTTGCCCTCTGGGGATTGGGGCACAGGGGCTTCCTCTGCCCACCCGACACTCCTGCTGGGAAGTGGGGTCAGGGCATAGGGGGCTGCCCCGGTCTGTTCTTCCCCACCCCAGCACTCCTGTGGGGAAATGGGGGGGGGGGGATAGACACCATCTCTGTTTCTATTCAGGGCTTGTCCAAACTTAAAATTTTTGCTGACACAACTACATTGGTCAGGAGTGTGTGGGGGAGGGGTGGGGGCAGAAATCAAATCCCTCAGCCACCTTATTTATGTTGTCAAAAACTCTAGTGTACATACAGTTACACTAGTAAAAATGCTCTTGGAGCTAGTATAAGCCATACCGGCAAAAGCATTGTTTTGTCGGTATTTGATGCATCCTCTCTAGGAGGGTCTGCTGGTGTAGCTCTACTGGTAAATCCTTTCTAGTGTAGACAAGCCCTGTGTGCTATTGTGCAGCTGTAACTCCTGGTGCTGAACACTTGCTTCCTATGAGTAGGCATTATTATTTCTCCTGGGAGTAACCACTTGTTAATGTGAATGAAGGGTTGCAAAGTCTAGCTCTGAGTCTCAGCTGAGGGAAATTATTATTGCTTAGCAAACATTTAATAGAAACACAACAGTATTTTCTTAATGACTATGAGGATAGTCATGTGACTACTTTAGCCAATCTGAGTTAGTTTGTCAATTTTAATGTACATTGGCTTTGATTCAGCAACATTGTAGTAAATGGAAAAATGACTTCCTCTAAATATAGATTTTAAAAAAAAATTACACTAATTTATTTCAGAAATCAAACCGTTCAAAGTTAGAACTTAGCATCTCATTATTAATCAATTTCAAGCAATTTTTTCCATGGAGATCTTAAGCTTAATTTAAATGCAGTTTCATTTTTTGCCTATTAAATATGTAATCTTGTCCCAGAAGGTTATATTACTGCATCATACACAAGAGTGCATCCCTGATTTTTTTAAGAAAGTCAGCAGTCTCAGTTAATCAACAAAAAGTAGAGATATGGATAAGATTGAATTATTCATGTGATTTGCCTGGGTTGGTTTTGGACTATTGAAATGAGAATGTGGCATTTTTCTACAGTTCATAGTTGTTATAATGAATGCTTTACTTAAAGTTGAAACCTGATAATCCTGTATGCTTTTTGGTGACTTTTGTTTTTCTGTTTTAATATATTAAAATAAATGAGTCTTAAGCAATTATTTAGACATCATGAAGAATTATATTTGTAGTCTCTTATAAATAATCAAAAACAATAGTGGATATTGCTGTCTTGCAGAAATCCCTTCCCATTAAGTCTTATCTATATTTTTATTGCATCTATTACAATAGTATCTCTGTGATGATAGTGGTTGACTTTTACTTATTTTTATGTAATTGAAGTAAGCATGGTCAATTTCTATTAATCTTTTAGTCCATGGGATGATTCCAATATCAAAAATCTACTACACAGTGAAGCATTTACATGTGTGGCTTTGTTCACCTTTTCCAGGTTTGATACCCTTCCAATTAACATTTAAAATATTTAGATGAAGGATTCTGTGCAGGATTTTAGGTGCTTAAAGATAGATATAGGCACCTACTAGGATTTTCAAAAGCTCCTATGTGCCTATCTTCCATTGATTTCATGGGAGTTGGGCATCTAAGGGTTTTCGAAATCCTACTGGGGCCTATCTTCATCTCTAGATGACTAAATACTTTTAAAAAATCTGACCCTCCATTTCTATATTGAGATAATCCTGTTTGGATACAGGAAGTTAGACCTGCAATTACTTTTGATAATTTGGAAATTTTGGATAAAGACCTAATGTATTTGAGGTTTATTTCAACAGCAGCCAACATCTTTGATCCAAAGGCTTGTGGTCTTCTGAGATCAGGCGTAGTCATTATTAGACCTGATCAGAAATTTTTCAGTGAAACGTTTTCCCATCAAAACCAAACTTATTGTGGATGTCTAATTTGGGTCAACAAAAATTAGGGTGAAGTTTTGTTGGCATAGTAAGAGCAACTGTGTAAGAGCCAATAACTTGGTGGTTAGGGCATACAGGTGGGATGTGGGAAACCCAGGTTTAAGTCCCTGCTCTGCCTGATTCAGAGCAGAGTTTGGGCAAAGATTCATGTTGGTTCTTATTTGATTCTGACAGATTCAGCCATCTTTAGCAATAGCAATTCATTTTATACCTTCGGGGATACCTATACAAACTAATCCTGCCATGAAAGGTTCCTCTGAGTCTGTAGAGTTAGTGTTAATACATGGCACCAACTTCAGGAGAGAGGGGATTGTAATTGAGGTATGGGAGAGTGAAAAGAAGTATCTAGACAAAGTTAGGACCAAGCTGCATTAACTGTTGGTTCCCATCATATTTCCCAAACACCCAAAGGAAGGACATATAAGTCTAAAGACAAGACAAAAATGGTAGCAGGGGGAAGAACTTGGTAGATTATAAGATTAAAGTGAATTTATCCGATTTGCCAATCAGGATTCTCATTTGATCCACGTTTGTCTAGTGATTATCTCTAAGGGTTCCAGAAGGAGGCCTCTGGTATACAGATAGTTAAAGTTGGAGTCATCATGGATAGCTCTCTAAAGACATCCACACAGTTTGCAGCAACACTCAGAAAAGCAAACAGGATGCTAGGAATCATTACAAAAGGGATAGAGAATAGAGAATATCTTACTGCCCCTATAGAAATCAACAGTGTACCACACCTGGAATACTGCATATGGATGTGGTCTCCTCATCTCAAAAAAGATATACTGTACTGGCATTAGAAAAGGTTCAGAGAAGGGCAACTAAAATGATTAGGGGATTGGAACAGAGGAGAGATTAAAGAGGCTAAGACTTTTCAGCTTGGAAAAGAGGAGACTAAGGGGGATATAATACAGGTATATAAAATCATGAGTGGTGTGGAGAAAGTGAAGAAGGAAAATATATTTACTTGTTCCCATAATACAAGAATGATGGGCCACCAAATGAAATTAATTGTCAGCAGGCTTAAAACAAATAAAAGGAAGTTCTTCTTCACACAGCACATGGTCAACCTATGGAACTCCTTACCTGAGGAGGTTGTGAAGGCTAGAAATATAACAGGGTTTAAAAGAGACCTGGATGAATTCATGGGGGTTAAGTCCATTAATGGCTATTAGCCAGGATGGGTAAAGAATGGTGTCCCTAGCCTCTGTTTGTCAGAGGGTGGATCTGGATGGAAGGAGAGAGATCACTTGATCATTACCTGTTAGGTTCACTCATTCTGGGACACCTGGCATTGGCCACCATTGATAGACAGGATACTGGGCTGGATGGACCTTTGGTCTGACACAGTAGGGCCATTCTTATGTTCTTAAGATATCTTGTTGTGATAGTCATATCATGTGCATACTGAATGCTGAGTGTTAGGTACATGTGATTTATTCTTTACAAAAATGTTGTGAACATAATACATGTAAAATGTTTGGAAATATTCTAGTTTGTCATGTAGTTGCCCAAAATTTGCACCTTCAGTTTCATTTACACAACATATATTTACATATATCAGTTTAGTAACCAGAATGTAACCTGTTCTCCTTAAATAGTGACCTGAAGTGATTTCTCTAGCCAAACTATGCTAGGAGGTAGCAAATCTATGTTAAACTACTTATTTAGTTTCCTGTTCATTATATCAATAGCTTGTAAATGAGAAAAACTGTATTTGCATACACAAATATATATTATAGTAAATACGCTTAATATATAGTTGTTTATTTAGCATAACTTTCAGCAACAAATCTCTGAACAGTTATACACTTTTTTCATGAAAAAGTTTACCTCATTGTTCTCCCAAAACCTGTTTGAGTAGCCTTTACTCACTTCCTATGGTATATTCCAAATGATAGTACAGTGAAAAAAGATTTTTTTAAAATGCAGTGATACAAATATTTACTTCATATTTGCATACATTATAAAGAAACTGAAGGGTAAAGTTCATAATGAGTCTGGACTCCCTCTGGAGCATGAGTGCTTACTTTAATTTTGAATAAATCAGCTTTTCTTCTCACTTGGTAACCTTGTAAAGCTACCTAGATAACATTTATTTATTGAAGACGAAAAACATTAGGTAACTTCAAAATAGCCCATTCCCCATGGCAGTCAGTTCCATAAGCATGATAAATGCTTATTCTTAGGAAAATGTTTGTTTCATCTAAATGCTGGTTTGATGTCTAATCCAAAAACACAAAATTAGAGCCTTGTAAAATCCCAATATATTATGCACAGAGAATGTTGAGCACACTTGGCATTGTGCATAAGCAGAAAAATGGATGACAATGAAAAAGCTGCAGAAGAGGTACAGAAGGCATTTTTCTGGCTTTGAATTCAGAAATAAGATTTGTCATGAGCATAGTGGCTAGTCCCATTTCAGAAAGTGTAAACCGGCCTGAGGCTGATCACAAAGAAACCGAAGAGGTTCTGAGAATCCTCAAATCCACTTGTCCAGAGACTGCAGCAAGGGAAATGCAAAGATGCATTTATGTAGAACATAGTTGGGAATACGACAGAGTCTTGTAGCACCTTATAGACTAACAGATGCTTGGGATCATAAGCTTTCATGGGCTAAGACCCACTTCATCAGATGAATGGGAATGATATTCCTAAGTAGAGTGACCAGACAGCAAATGTAAAAAATCGGGACAGGAGGGTAGGTGGTAATAGGAGCCTATATAGGAAAAAGGTCCAAAAAGCAGGACTGTCCCTATAAAATCAGGACATCTGGTCACCCTAAACCTAAGTAAGTGCAGTAGACCTAAACACACAAATATTTCAGCAAAATCTTTCTTATGTTAAAATAAAGATCTCCGAGGCCTGCCCAAGGACCTCATTTCTGTTCAGTTTTCCCCCCTGTAACTAGTATGTTTTGGTTTGCACAAAAGCTTAGTATTAATTTCCTTCTCCAAATATATTTTCTTTTGATCTTTGTTCAATGATGTTGCTTGGGGCAATTTTACAGGTAGTTTATCTTATTTGCCATTGCATCCCTGCCTGGCTTTAGTGTTATCTGAAATAGCTGTGCAACAGGAATGGTCAACCAAAAGACACTAAGATTGAAGGTTGGTCAGCAGTGCTCATTCTATTGCAAAGTGTACGTCTTTCCCCACCTATTAAAGACAATGCCATGTTAAATGTCATATTCACAACCTCCTTGCCAGTTGGGTTTATTGACAGCAGCATTTTTTTTCTCTTTGTTAGAAGAATTCATCCCCTTTTGTAGAGCATTCATTTTACTTAGCTTATATGCTCTATATTTGCCACCTTTGTGCTAGTATTCCATACCTCTGTGACTAACATTTTCTTACATACCATATTTTAAAATTTCTAGAGTTCTAATAATTAAAGCCCTTATTTTACAGATGTCTGTCAATGGAATTCAGTGACATTATACCAGGGATGAATTGTCACAGAAGCTAAATGATTTATCCAAAGCTTTCTAAAAAGTCACTGTTACTTTCTGGTTCCAGTGCTGAACCCTAACAATTGGGCAAATACTGTCTCTTGCGATGTATTAGTTTAAATGTCTGTTTCTTGAAAAAATAGTCTTCCTTACACATTTTCCAGGGACATGAGAGATGTGATGGGATCAAGTGTTGCATGCCACTAGAACCAGATATTCATGGTAAAAAGAAATCTATAGTGAATAGCTCCTGAAGTAAAAAAATATAAAGTTGGTTTCTTTGCCTAACAAGAGTGACCCATATGATCAGGTAATATAAGCAAGTCACTTTATACCAGCTGAGGATCTGTCCCAAGCTTGTAAAGAATAGGTTTGTCTATTTGTGCCTTTCCTTACAATTGATGTGTGTGTGGAATAGTATTTCTTTAGCGGATATGAGATTTGTGAGGTGGTCAATTTTCTTAAATGGAATCCTGACCACTTACAGAGAATATATAAAAGAAATAATGTACCTAGGGCAACAAGACAGAGCAGCTTCAGAAAGGAACAGTACAAGTGTGTCATCACTGAAATATAAAGACACACTGAGGCTAAAAACAAAAAGCCCTCCTGGACATTTCCAATATGTATGCAGGGTCTTGGTGATTGCACAGTGTTTTGAAATTGCAAGTTTGCCCAGATGACATAAATTTAGCATAGCCATTTCTATATTGCTTCTTCCTGGCTCCCACTATCATAGAGAATAGCAGCCGTGCTAGTCTGTATCTGTAAAGAAAGCCAGGAATACTTGTAGCACCTTAGAGACTAACTAGTTTATTTCAGCATAAGCTTTTGTGAGCTATAGCTCACTTCATCGGACGCAAAGAACTTCTGTTCCATTCTATGCATCCATTCTATGCACCTGATGAAGTGAGCTATAGCTCACGAAAGCTTATGCTGAAATAAACTAGTTAGTCTCTAAGGTGCTACAAGTATTCCTGGCTTTCTTTACTATCATAGAGGACATTCCTAGGTTCCAAGGCCAGACGGATTTTTGTGATCATCTAATCTAACTACCTGTATAAAACAGGCCATAGAACTTCCCCATAAAAATCCCTAGAACATATTGTTTAGAAAACAACTCCATCCTTAATTTCATTTGAACAAATAGTACCGTATTTTTCGCCCTATAAGACGCACTTTTTCTTCCCCAAAACGGGGGGGGAAAAGATGGTGCGTCTTATAGGGCGAATGTGCGCCCCGGTTCCCCCCTCCCCGCCGCGGGCGGGCTGCCGGGAGCTCAGCCCGCCCGCGGCGGGGAGGGGGGAACCGGGACGCTCCCGGCAGCCCGCCCACGGCGGGGAGGGGGGAACCGGGACGCTCCCGGCAGCCCGCCCGCGGCGGGGAGGGGGGAACCGGGACGCTCCCGGCAGCCCGCCCGCGCGGCGGGGACGGGAGAGCGAGGCGCTTTTTGTGTGTGGTGGTGGGTTTTTTTTTTTTTTTGTGTGTGTGTGTCCGGCTTTTTCATTTAAAAACTCGGGGGCGTCTTATAGGACGGAGCGTCCTATATGGCGAAAAATACGGTAAATTGTTCCAATGATTAAAGACTGACTGTTAAAAATTTACACCTTATTTCTAAGTCTGAATTTGTCCAGCCTTAACTTCCAGCCACTGAATTTTTTTATGCCTTTCTCTGCTAGATTGAAGAGCCTATTATCAAATATTTTTTCCTGATGTAGGTACTTGAAGACTATAATTAAATTACCCCTTAACCTTCACTTTATTAAACTAAATAGATTGAGCTCCTTAAATCTGTCACTACAAGGCATATTTTCTGATCCTTTATTCATTCTCATGATACTTCTCAGAACTCTCTCCAATTTATCAGTATACTTCTTGAATTGTGGACATCAGAACTGGACACATTATTCCAGCAGCAGTTGTACCAATGCCAAATATAGAGGTAAAATAACTTCTCTACTTCTGGTTGAGATTCCTTTGTTTACGCATCCAAAGATTGCGTTAGCACTTCTGGCCACAGCATTGCATTTAGGCATTCATGTTCAGCTTATTATCCACCTCCCCACAAATCTCTTTGAAGCACTGCTTTCCAGGGTAGAGGCTTCCTTTCTTTAAGTATGGCCTATATTCTTTGTCCCTAGATATATACATTTACATTTATCAGTATTAAAACATATATAGGTTTTTGTGCCCAGCTTACCAAAATATCCATCTCTCTTTGTATCAGTGACTTGTTCTCTTAATTACTTCTCACTCCCTCAATTTTTGTGTCCTCTGCAAACTTTATCAGTGATTATTTTTGTTTTCTTCCAGGTCCTTGATAAAAATTTTAAGTAGCTAACAACTAATCCCTGTGGGACCCCACTAAAAACATAATCGTTCAATGATGGATTCTCCCTTTACAATTGAATTTGGAGTCCTGTCAGGTAATCAGTTTTTAATCAATTTATTGTGTGCCATTTTATTTTTAGATGTTTCCTTTTTAAAAATCAAAATATTATGCAGTACTAAGTCAAATGTCTTACACACACCTTACATCAACACTGTTTCCAGTATCAACCAAACTTGTAATCTCATCAAAAAAGATATCAAGTTAGTTTGAGAGGATCTATTTCCCATAAACCCATATTTATTGGCCGTAATGATATTACCTGGATTAATTGTTCCTGACTTGAGCCCCATATCAACCACTCAATTATCTTGCCTGGGTTCAATGTCAAACTAACAGGCCAACAATTATCTCGGTCATCCCATTTACCCTCTCTAAATATTGGCACAACGTGGAGCCGAGAATTATTGAAAATCAACATTAATCGTCCAGGGAGTTCCTCAGCTTGTACCCAAGAGTTGTAAAAAAAAAAAAAAGCTATTTGGTCCTTCTGATTTAAAAATACTTAACTTTGGTAGCTGCTGTTTCACATCCTAGTTAGATTCTACTGGAGTGGAAAGAATGTTATCATAAGATATGATTACATCATCTGGCTTTTTCCCCAAATGCAGAACAGAAATATTTCTTGAACACTTCTTTTCTACATTATTATTATTGATAATTTTACCATTTGCATTTAATAATAGACCAATACCATTATTAGGATTCTTTTTGTTCTTAATATACTTTAAAAAACCCTTTCTTATTGATCTTAACTCTGCTGGCCAGAGATTTCTCTTTATGTCATTTTGCTTCCCTTATCAAGTTTATATATTCCTAGCTTTTGATTTATATCCAACTTTCTGTTTCTTCCATTATATATATGGACAAATATATATTTTTTTCTATAGTGCCTTTGTTTCTCAACTAACCAGGTAATTTATTTTAACCAATAAGGCCTTATAACTTAATTTATAGGATTGTGGAGTTTCTGGCTCCTAGTAAAGTATTCTGAAACAATTCCCAATTATTTTACAATTTTCTGATTAAATTCTTCTATCCTGATGATTTGGCTCATAATAGTTTTCAGCTTTGTGAAATTGTCCCTTTTAAAGTGTCAAGTGTATTTATGAATCATCTGGACGTTATTCTGTTTGCATGTTCTAAATGTATTCACTTGTAGGTAAGCTATCATTATTTTTTAGTTCTGTGATCCATTACTCTATCTGTCAAGTTGAGGTCTAATATAGAATTCCCCTTTGTTAGATGCAACACTTTTTGAGCTAGGAACTTGTCATCTACAATATTTAGAAATTCCAAGGATGCTCTAGTACTGGCAGCCTGATATCTCCAGCATATGTCACTCAAATTGAAATCTCCCATGATCACACAACTGTTTTATTTTCCCCTACACATTACAGACAAGTGGATATGGAATCAGTCATCAAGTTTCTTAATGTGATTTGGCAGTCTGTAGCAGACACCAACCAATACTCCATCTTGTGCTTTATCCATTAGGACACAGATCTATAAGCATTCAAGATCATTTTCTTCCAAATTATGAGTAATCTGGAAACAGATAATGCCATTTTTGACACAGAATACCACTCCTGCCTCCACTTTGGCCACTTGATCATTCCTAAATAGGTTGTAACCATTGATTTTAACATTCCGATCCATCCCACTAGGTTTCATGTGAATCATCCCATTAAGTTTTGTAATGCCAACTACATCAAATGTATGATCACAAATAATCATTAACCAATTCCTCTTGTTTGTTACCCAGGTTCCCTTCATGGTTGTATAGGCAATTAAGGAAATTCTTCTTTTCATATTCTTTGGTTTCATGATTAATGTTCTCCGTCCAAAATTGAGATATCTTCCCCCTTTTTACCATCCTCTTTTTGTTATTAGTTTAATTCCCTCCTGCTTACTTTAGCCAGCCTGTCCCGAGGAGATCCATTTCGCTTCTACTGACATGAAGGCTATCCAAACTATAAAAGTTGGACCAATGTCTCAAACCCACAAAACTCAAACCCTTTAACCTCTAGAATCTTATGCATTCTGTCTTCTTTCACTCATGGGACTAGAAGGATCTCAAACATTCTTCAACATTCTTCTTCAGCATGTTTAGGCTTTCTTCTCTAGCAAAACCTGGTTGTGTAAGTCCTTGTAGTGGGCTTTTATCCAGATGGCATAATGAGAGTAATCTTAGGGTTAAAAAGACCCCAGATATCATCAGGTAAAAGGGCAAGGGATACCACTTTTGCACCATCCCCTAAGTTTCTTCACTGAGGCCAGCTTGCCCATGTGCAAGAATATGTCTCCATCCTTTTTTTTTTAATGTATCTATAACAGATATTGCAACTGTGACAGATATTGAAACCCCATCTAGTATCTTTTGGGGGCCATTGTGTTAAACCATTCATAAATTTATGTATGATTACCACAGCTCCTACAGGAATTAAAAATAGGATGATTACCCCGAGATTGTAAATAACTCCAGAGAAGTGTTACTGGTGTGATGGGGTGTTTGCATATACTGCTTGAAACTGGATTTTCCAGAGAATCAAACAAAGAAAGGGCTTTTGGTATAGAAAGGCTGAGTTTGAACTCATATGGGGCCTTCTTTCTGATCCAGGAAACAGACCTTCTGTCCAAGGGGTGGCCAAACACTTGTGGAAGGATTGGAAAGACATTCACCTACTAAGGGTCCAGAAGTAGGCTTGGAAGAATTAAATGTTTATATTTTTATATCATTTGGACAGATAATGGTTTATTAAGCATTTTTCAACTTGTATTGATCTAAATGTTCAGTTGCACAAAATTATGGATTTTAAGCAATTTTTATTTGTATCAATTTATTTTTTCACAGTCGTGGGAAATCATTGGGTGGAGAGTGTCAGACAATGTTTATTTAATGACAGTTAACCTTGAGACTTAAAAAATTAAAGCCATATAAGTGTTAAAAAACAATTTGTCAACATTACATGTCAAAATATTCCAAATAAATCTCAAGTAGCATTTTTATTTGCCTATTTCTAAATTTTGATTATAAATACAAATATATTTTCATTCGCTTATTTTTGTGCGGTCAAATGGACATTTATTCATAAAAATCAAATCCTTCCAAATTTACCTATAAAGCTAATGGTGATTGCTAGTATGTTTAATGTTTGTTTAAATCCGTTTATCATTGGGTTTTTTTTCCATTAAGAATAAATGTGTTTGCTTAGCAAGAGCAGTTTGGATTATGGATAAATCACACCTATCATAGCCATTGGAGAAAGAAGCAATGGCTAAATAGCTAAATAGCTTGTTAGGGTTATCACAGTGTAAATCAGGTTCAAGAATAGCAGCTGGAGCTGTTTAGCCTGTGTGTTCAGAAGGGAGTGGGACATTGGTCTCTGCCCCGAGACAGGAGATGGTTGAAGACCTGAGACTTGCCTTGGCAAGCCTGGAGAAGACAATGGAGTGGCGGACAATAGCGCAGTTACCCTGAAACTGTGGAAGTATCTTCATTGCTAATTCTAATGAGGCTGACTTGTTTGCCGTTCACTCCTACTATGCACAGTTATTGTGTCCTGTGAGTGTTCTTAGAGGTTCTGAATTCATCTTCTAAATACTCTTGATGAGAAGTGCTAGTTACTACCATGATTTTCTTTTTGTATGTTTAGTAACAATGTAAGATGTGTGTTTATACCTCTTGAAAAATTCCTAGGAAAACAAAGAAGTAAGAATTTGTACTATTTGTATTGGTGAAGTGACAGTAAAAGTGCATAACAGAGGGCACTCGTGAGATTGACATACTGTGAAAGGTGTTTACTGATGCAGAGTAAATCACAAATAAAGGATTTATGTCTGCAAATTTAGCTTGCTATTAAATATTGATTTTGGTAGTTAATCACATTTAAGTACCACAACTTGAGGTAGCCATCCACACCCATTTCAGAACACCTGAATCACTCATATTCTATAACAGACTTGCTCAGACATCTTACCACACATTGTACAGTGTCCGTGGCTTCCAGTCACAAACCTTGTACCTGCCTAACACCTAAACAGCACATCACATGAATATTTCAGGATATTCACTCCCCAGAGCACACTCCACCTGGGATTGATACTGGTGATCGTCAAAGAGTCATTTCTAGTGCCAAGTACTAGTGAAGAAAGGGAAAGACTGGTCTTCTGCGTTAATCTATGAATGCTCAATCACTGTAAAGGAGAGGGCTTTTTTGCATAGAATCTCATTGACTTTTGTGAGAGAGAAACAATGGTTTGGATTAGACAGCCTTCACTTAAGCAGATAAGGTACCAAACTCTTGGGTTCTCTATCAGAGTTAATGTAAACAGAAAGGGTAGAGAAGAGGAGCTGTTATATTCAGTAACTCACATAATGTGTTTCCAACACACAAAATGAGACTCGTGAACAATGTTACATTTCTAAAGCTAAAACTGTCAAACTTTAGGCACCCAAATCGTCTTAAGAAAGGCACCTAAAGGCCTATTGTCAAAAGCATTAAACACCCACAATCAATATAGTGATAAAATGTAAAACAAAGACTGCCATCATTTTTGCTGGCATACACTTAGAAAATCATTCAGGACTATATATACTCTAGTAAACTATTAGAATTTTATAGCAAGTTTGTAATTGTCATTAGTTAATGTTCTTTTCCATTAATTTTTTGTATAAAAGCAATTTTAGCCTGCTCTGTTTTCAGTCTGCTGATTAGTCTTCATCCTTAATTATAGCAACTGAATGAAAATCTTGGCAGCCAGGATCTTTTCAACTTAATATGGGTGGGATTTTGATAGAAATGTCAAGCATACTTAGAAGCATCAGGAATGTGCCAGAGTTGGTATAGTAGAAATGCAATTAAGGATGTGCACATTGATGTTAAATTCATTTGAAAAGCTAAACAATAAGTTCTCTGAATCAATCGCAATATTGCACATATTTAAGCACCTTCTTCACAGAACCAGTCTGCTCTTTTACAAGCGATTAGATGGCTGTCTTAGCAGAAATTCAAGGGCATATAACATATAGCTTCTGAAAAACTAAGATAGCCCATGAAATTAGGACTGAACAACTTTCATACAACATAACAAATATAATCTGGGATTTCTGGGAATTTCATCCTGTAGATATTAAAACAAAGATGATTGAGCATCTTAGAAACAGTTTGTATTTTACCTGAGTTTCTGCAACAACATATCTTAAAATACTGTATGTTGTTTCTTGTCCTAAAGATTAAGAGTATTACTTAGATTATTAACTGTGCTGTGGCCACAATCTTGGTGGTCATTCATTCAAATCAAGATCTAAAATCTGCAGCTGGATCCTATTGCCATGAAGATCATGAACAAAACCAAAGAGATTAGGGAATGTTCAAATTTTCAGAAAGCGTATGGCTGATTTATACTGACCCTAAAGTTTTCTAATTGGATTAGTTCAAAATCAGACACACACACACACACACACACACACACACACACACACACACACACACACACATGCTTGTAGTGGAGGGTTAGGCTCTGTTAATCATGTCTTGACTCCTAATTTTGAAATTTAATAATAGAGATCTACAAAGATTTTCAGCATCCATTATGTTGTCTACACAGTGGGTCCGGCTCCACATCATCTCTTTTCCTGGATTCAGACCAGTGCTTAAGGTAACCAAATTTCATCATTTTAGCAATTCCTACAACTTTTTGCTGTCATTTTTTTCCTGTGAATTCTGGACCACTTATGAATTTGAATTTACACTAAATGACAGTAAAAACTGTGAGTTCCTAAAATTTGTTTTTGTATTATTCTTTTTCTATCCCTATTGTTAAAGGCAGGTTTTTGCATTTTGAGAATTTTGTTTGTTAATTCAAAGAGCTAGTTTCAATCTTCATTGTGCAAATTGTCCAGTCAGCAAGCCCTGTGCCTGAGTTATCCCTCAGATCAGGCCAAAGAGGGAGAAAGTTCAGTAAGGTTACAGAGGAAAAGAAGTCCCATTGTTGGCAGTGGTGGAGGTTTCTTTGTTTAGGAAATGTTCAATGAGCATGCTCAGAAATGCCAGCACACTCTTGGGAATTTGGAAGTGTAAAATAACAATAGCCTAGACCGTGGCTGGCCCTGTGCTAGTGCACAAGCAAGGTGGAATTTGGTAAGCAAGAGAAGCTGGCCACAGTCTCTGCATACTCTTCATACCAGGCAGCCAAGTTGGTTGTGGAGGGAAAATATCCTGCTCTCTCTGAATGGGCACCTCCTTTTACTTGCCCGTGTAACCCACTGTTTTGTCTGTTACATGTCCATCTCTGCATCTGATCCAAGAAGATGTGAGAATACTGAGGCTTGCAGTTCAGCTCAAACAATAGCAACTCATATGTTTAGCTCTGGAGGACCGTAGGCCAATCTTTCATGTGCCAGTCAAGATGGCGATTGCCACACCTGGGTTCAACACTGGAAACTTTGTGCTTGGAAACTCTCTCTCTGCACTGGCTCCAGTGGCACTCTGGTCCTAATATTCAATCCACTGCTTTTTTTTCCACCTAATTTCTTACAGAGCTGAATCTAGGACTGTATGGAATGCTCAGCTGCAGATGACATTCCCCTGGCCTATCATGTGAAGTTGGTGGCCTCAGCAGCAATGGTTGGTGATGTACTCAGGAACTGCATGCAGTCACTGCTGCCTGGCATAAACCAAGGAGGAGAATGTCCATAGTCTCCTACACACAAACTGGTTGCTGTCAAATGACTGCCTCCCCTGTTCCAGAGAGCTCCCTCGTAAGATATCAGCCGTACACTGACCAACCACTTCTGCCACCTGAGGTGTATCAGGGAGTAGGAAAGCAGTGAAAGCAGTCCAATAAGACAGATGCCAGCAACCAAGAGGGCATGATGCCTCTAGGAAGCAGAAGCTCTTATCTGTCCTGCTCCCTCAGGACCTGCAGTCTCAGACCAGAAAAAACGAAGGGAAGCATATTTATGGCTTACACTCCACAGTCTCTGTGAACAGTCAGGTATTTATTTTTTCCTACCTATCTCCTGCCCCAATTCTTTCACATTCTCTCAGAGGTGAAAGTCAGGCAGCTGTGGACCCCTAGCTCAGACCTGACGGATGAATGAAGGTGGAGAATCTCTCACCCATCTCCAGGCCTGAAAGAGTGAAGATTGAGAAATATTTAGCTGTCAACCTTTGCCAAGCCTAATTATGCACAGACAAGACAACTCTGCTCCTGAGGACTGGGGCAAGTGAAGATTAGTGATTGTTGCCCAGCAGGCTTGGGGGTGTGAGGGAAGATATCTATCCATGGCTAGGAAAAGGGACTGATGATCTAGGTGGACTATGCATGGGTGTTGGATGAATTGGCTGTGTGGGAGGGACACACTGAGTTGATCTGGTAGGGTGATTTCAGAGTGTGGGGGAGGATTGGTTTTTTGATACAGAATGTATTTGTGGAAAAAGAGAGTGTTTATGATAGAGAAGGGAGAGTTTTAGGGGAGGGGAAAGGAAAGCAGATTTGTTGGGAGAAAATATAGGGACAGAAAAGCAACTTGCAATGGAGTGTGTGATGGAGTGGGGGAAAGGAAGAGGGAGAAGGAAAGCAACTCTGACTAGGTGAGAGAGGGAGTGGATGAGGAGAAGGCAAATAGAAGTGAATTAAAATGGAGGTGAGTACTGAGGGGAAAAAAAGAAAGAATGGGGAGAGGAAGGAACGGGGGGGAGGAGGGGGAGACATGGAAGAGGAGAGCCTCAGAGGAATTTGTCTTTGTAAAATGGACTCTATGATGAACAAAAATGTAGTCACTCCCATAAGAAGAATGGTGTGGTGGATTACATAAGGTATTCTGTTGTTGGAATTTTATGTTACAAGATTCAGTAACACTTCTGTGGTGTCGCACCTTGCTTATTAAGTAGAAAGAGTCCCCAAAAGGTTGCTGTGGTTACTTGTAATTGGACCTAATGGTGAATTTCCAGGGAAAGCAGAAAATGGCTTTGAATAATTAACAATGTTCTTGAGGGCAAATGTGCAATTTGTGTCACTGACAGTCCCATAACTTTTAATTGGTATATGTAAAGCTTAATTGGCAAGGTGATAATAATGTGAACTGTTACAATGAAAAGCTTTTCAACCCATTCTCACACATTGAAATATATTTATTCTTTACTCATGTAGCTTAAAATATAATTAAAACACATGGATGTGGTTGTATCCACTTTTGGTTCTGCCCTTCAGCATCCTCTCAGGGATTTACCACACTTCCATAAAGATACCTATGTGCCCAAGTCTGGGGTTTAGTTCAGGTATAGGCTCCACTGCAATTCACAATTTTTTTGTCAAGCTTTATAGGCAACTAAACTCAGTCATTCACCTATGTTTTCAGGGTAAAAATTTCTCTGCACCTACGTTTATACCAGTGGGCATGCACTTTGATGGAGGTATCCAGACTCTTCTCTCTCACCTAAGCCCCACAGCAATTCATGAACCAAGGGAAGATAGGCATTTGGTTGTCTATCCCATGTGCAGGGGTCAATCTGATCTGTTTTTATGCCAATGGATAAATACTTAAGTAGTTACTGGGCTGAGGGAAAGGGGGAGGAGAATAGAGAGAGAGAGAGAATGACTCTTTAGTCCAGTGATTTCGGCGCCCTATTGAAGTGGTTGACCTAGGGTCCAGTCCAGTCCCTCTGGCTCCAGTCACACGTCCTTATCCCCAGTGAAACAGCTTCAACTGAAGTAACTGAGGAAGCCCCACCTCAGAATATCCCATAGTTCAGTGATTATAGCACCTTCCTGAGAGGTAGGAGCCACCGGGGGCCATTTGTGTCTCCTCTCACTGATGCTTACCATGTGCTTGGACTGGCAGGTCAGAGCAAGGAAGAGACCCACTCCCCCTCTAATGCCAGCCGTGGCAGCTGCCCTGGTAGTCCCCAGCTTGCATGAGTGTGGGCAGTGTTCTCCGGAGTGTGGAGGTCAGTGAGAGGGACAGAAATGTATGGAGCTGTGGGAAGGGCAGCGGGGGTGGAGGGGCTGCTGCAGTGGGGTAGGTGTAGTCCTTGCCCCTTGGCCACCTTAGTGCAAAGCTGTTTGGGTTCTACAGTATTTTGACCACTGTTGCCTGGAAGCTGTTGCAGACAGGCTGTGGCTTAGTCCATGCCAGCTTCCCCTGGAGGATCAGCATGAGATGTGTCCAGCCTCTTTTGCTCCTGCAGCAACAAAGGAGCGGTAAAGTGGCAGAGGGTCAGGAGTTAGTTTTTTATTTTTTGATACATCTTTATAAACTCCCAACGAAGTCCATCTCCACAAAAACTTTTGGGACACTGAGAATAAAGCCAGCCTGAATTGTTACAGATATGGTCACACAAACAACCTTGACAAAAGCTGTGGTTATAACAGTCTGCTGACCAGTCTATGGCTGGATCCTGCTGTGGGGCGCAGAGCAGGGCTCCGCATCATTGGGGAAGAGAGGCTATGCAATTCCAACCTCAGCAGTCCTGGGAGAGGTAGTGGATGGATGTAAATGGGATCTCTGACACACCTGGCTATCCAGTAGCAGGCCAATGGGTGAATGAGTCAATTCTTAATCTGCCAACATGCTGTGTGTCTTTCATTCTGTCTAGCTCAATGTGTCTCTGTCCTCTGCTAGTGGCTGCTCTGCATGAGAAAATAAGAACTTTCTAAAGGAAATAGCTAAAGGAGTTAGTCTGTTAATACTTAAAGCATGAGGTTCTGCTGCTTGAGCTAAGTTTAAATCCTGCTGATGACAAAAACAAGGGGGTCAGGGATGGTAATTTGGACACAGAAAACCTATGCAGTTTGAAAATATTTAAAAAAAGATGGTCCTAAAAGAAAATATAAAAATCAGTCTATCTTTAATGAGCCTCCAGAGACCTATGTGGCACCTGGACCTCTGCTGAAAGTTGCCCTCCCCTATTAAAACCTGAAGTGGTGCCCCTGGGAAATACCTGTTCAAATTCTCTCTTCCCCTTTGGCAAGGGGTGGAAAATTGAATCTGGGTATCCTGCATCCCAGCAAGTGCTCTAAGCACTGAGCTAAAGGTTATAAGGTGGGCACCACCAGCAGTACTTCTCCAGCCAGTTTTGTGTGCGGAGCAAGGCAGTAATTAACTCATTCCAGCAAGAAACAGTATAGGCACCTAAGCTGCCTAAGTCCAGGAGAGGGGGTTTCATTTGTGGATTGGCAAGCAGATCTAGGCACTTCTCCGCAGCTCAGACGTGGGCTAGTTCTCGCCATGACAGAGAGGGGGCTCAGCACACACCTCTGTTGGCATCTCCCGTTGGCTAGTTTAGGTGTCTCCCTGCCTCCCATGCTGGATTTTGTGGATTGCTTGCTATGGTGCCTATATCTCTCCATTTGGGGTAGAGGAACCTATGTGCCAAACTCAGGCTTTGTGGATCACAGTGCTGTTCCTGTGATTTTCTGCAGCTGAGTGCTGCAATGCCTAGGTCCCTGTGTGGATCAGGGCCTCAGAGCCTTTAAAAATTCACTTCCTCATTTAACCCTACAAATTTTTGCACTAGTTACAGGCTATGCCAACTTTCATTTTGCAAACCTCATCCATTTTTTACAAATTTAAGTGCAATTAAAATATTTTTAGAATGGAGAAAGAGGTCTTTTTTTGTTGTCCTCTTTTTCAAAAGTGATTGAAAAGATTATGATCAAATTCTCCTCCCCACTTCCTTACCAAAAGTCACCTTTGGGCTATGACCAAGAAGCATGGAACATTTAAATCCCAAGCATTTGTTTTGCAAAATGGTGCATATGTGAATATAGCTATATAATGAAAACTGTTCAGCAGTGCTACTCAGCTACTATGATCCAATTCTGTAAAAGATGACAGTAGTTGTGTGTGAGAGAGAATGTGGGTAGAAATGAAAAACGTTGCAATCATCTTAGGAAGGATAATAGAAGTTTCTGAAACACAAAAATATATATTGTTCTGAGATGACTTGTCCATAGAGAATAATAGATTAATTGAACTTTAAATAGGAACAATATAGCCATTCTTTTTAAGAGAAAAGCAACTGCAATTCTAACTTGATAATTACCTGAAACTCTATTTCTCCTTTCTCAGCAGATATTTTATTCAGTTCCAGCTAAGATTGCCAGGTTTCAGTATTTTTTGTTCACACGCCATCATTATTTTATATACATATTAACATATAAGACTTATTTTCTTGGTAGCAAAATATCTTGCCATTAGTTGAGCTAGTTTCAGGTTACGAAGGGAATCTGTGATATACTCTTATCCAAAGCACCTAATCAGAAATGTCCTTCCAGTTTCATACAATGCCAAACAAAAGTTACTTTTTTTCCAATATATTTCAGTCCACAGTTTAAATGTTCAATAATATGAAGGGAGAATTGGACTAGGCTTCTCTCAGAGGAACAGCAGTCAGCAAAAGCCTCTTAGCCTGAGGAATGTGTGTCTCTAACAGATTGCCAGGAAAGATTAACTGCTGCAGGTAGCACAGCTGCTGGTTCAAACAATTTTGATCTTTTTATATCTTGTGCTCATTCTGTTTCCACATGGAATTGGTCTGCTTGTTATGGAGAGCTGCAGGTAGCACAGCTGCTGGTTCAAAGGAGTCTGGTCCCCTTATATCTTCTGTGTGTTGTTTCTACATAGAATTGGCCCAGTTGTTCTGGAGAGCCCCAAGGAAACCATTTTACAAAATAGTTTGCTAACCTTTTCAAGAAATGAAATATGCTCTTTTTTGTCTTTGTAGTGAAAATCATCAAACATACCATTTACCTCAATTTCTTTACATAAGCTTTACTATGGGGGGAAAGATACATTCTTAATTGAATTGGAAGGTTTATAAATAGCAAAATCACCATGTTCAACTGTTTCTCAGTATGTAACAGTTGTTCATCAGATTGGAAAATCTTTTGTAAAACACCTACATCTGAACTGGTTTCTGCAAAATAGGTCAGATTTTCAGTAGTGCCTAAGTCACATTTTCAAATGTGCCTTTTGTACTGAGGAGCCTAAATCTCATTGAAAGTCTGAGCAATATAGTTTGAGGCTTATTTAACAGTTATAAAAAGTTGGAGTTTACCTATTTATTTTCTGATGGGCACACTGATGCAGCATGACTGCGTCAAAGAACTTAAATGGTAGATTCAATTCAAAGTGGAGCTAGTCCAAATGGACCTGGAAGATATTCTAGTCACAGAAACCTGGGGGTGTTCCATGCTCGGCATATGGAATAGATTTACTTCTTGTCTTTTTTGTAAACCTGTGTAAAACTAGTTCAGAACTCGCTGAAACAGTGAATTTGTGGTTATGAACTCAGTCTTTTTATTTTAAAATATCACTGTGTCAGGTATGGCATTATCACATCAAATTAAGCTACTTTTTTCTCTCTGCTTTTTTAGTCTTTTATAAAACATGTATTGCTTTGCTATACATGGCTAATTCCTTTCTGAATCCTACTAAGCTTAATTGTGTTTTGTGGCAATGTGCTCCACAGGTTAATTATAAATTGTGTTTTTCTTAAATAGAAGTATTTCATTTAGTTGGGTGTCCCCTTGTTCATATATTATTTGAAAGCATAAATAATATTGCCCTATTTACTTTTTCTGCAAGCCAATAATTATATTTGATTCATGTTAGTAGAATTTGTATACATACTTATATTACTTTAACATACACTTAAGTGCTGTCCTGAATAGAGATGTTTTCCTAAATTTAGTCTATAACATTATATATTTCATATACTTGTGTAATTTCTTCTTCTTCCTCCTCCTCCTCCTCCTCCTTTGAAACCTTTCCTTCTGTGGCTCTAATCATTTTCCTAATCTATATCCATGTGTACTTTGAAAACTCAGTCCCCCTTAGCACCATGGACCTGATTTTTGGCTGCACTGAAGCTGCTTTGCAACCCTAATGCAAGGCAGCTCTTAAAACAGTCCTAGCAGACGACTAAAAAAAACCCTAATGAAGATGACACTGCTGTAGTGTCACATTTCAAAATGTATAAATCATGTGACTGCTGTGGCAGGGTGCTGGCCAGGAGTGCCTGAGCCAGCCCTGCCGGCCCTTTAAGAGGGAGAAAAGCCCTCTGCAAACCTCCCTTGCAGGAAGGCTAATCAGCCACCTGGCTTGCAGGGCAATCAACAGGGATGAGTGGCACCTGGCAGCCTCCTCAGGGGGATAAAAAGGCCTGCCAGGAAGCAAGCCCAGTGTGGTGGGGATGGTATAGAGTGAGGTTGTGGTTTGAGCTATTCAGAGCTGTGTGGTTGGAACTGTAGAGTTGTATGCAGAGCTGAACTATATAGAGTTGAAGGCTGTATTGTATAAAGCTGTATATATTGGTGGTGGTGTCCTGCACTGTGAATAAAGAGCACTGTTTGAAGCAAAGAAGGGTTTTCCTGCCTGTTCCTGAGAGGGGTGAGAGAGCGGTCTGTCACACTGCAAAGTAATATAGCAGGAAAATATGAAATACACTGAAAACCAAAGTAAAAGGTAAAAACCAGAGTTCAGAACATTTCCTCAAAATATACTTGCAGTTCTTTGGGGTTGCTCTCAAGCACAGTGATCATTGAGAACTGTGGTTGATTGGTACTTTTAGGAGTTGAACCCTTGAGGCCAGATTCTGCCAATATCTTACTTTGTGAATATCAGTGGGATGATTCTCGGAGTAAGAAACTACTCAACATGAGTAAGGCAGACAAAAACTTGCCCTCAGATGGTTATCAGATCCAAAGTGAAGCCACTGACATGATTATAGAAGCTCAGTTTTGTAGACTAAATCCATAACTTCTATACTCTAGCTCAGAGCTAGAGTGGTACTACTTATCATACAGGGTATTAACCTTTCTTAGGCCCTTTCAATGGAGAGGCAAATTAGAAGTTGCACAGCAATTTGAAGAGGATATTATGAACCTCATAAAATATATCAATTTCAGCAACTACCTGTCAACTGTTGGGATAAGAGGAATGAAATGGAAATAGTCCATTGGAGACGTTGCTAGGTTCCAAATAATCCTCATGTAATTGAAAGAATTTGGTCATGATAGAAACATAAATTGTATGGATACATTTGGTTAAGGCGCTTGGCAAACTATTCTCAGGATTAATTCTCCTCTGATGATAAAAAGGCAGAGATCTGGGGTATAATTCAGGAACCTTATTTCTGAGATTCATCTATCTTTTAATACATGGAGAGAGCAATGTACAATATATCTATCTAATGTTGGAAATTCTTTCTTGGTTCACTATTTTCAATATGAAAAATGATGATATTTCTCATCCATTTCCCCCCCACAAAAATAAATTGGTCTTTTTAATCATTAAGGGGTTTATATTTAATGTTAATATTTCAGATACTTGGACATCCTCATCTACTGAACAGTCATGGAATCTGTTCTCGTGAATTCTTCTTTGGGACTATAATTAGTCTTCTGCACAAGTAGTGGGAAAAGATTTCATATGTTGAAGAGTAAAGGTGGAAATAAATGCTCAAGTAATGTGTTCATGAAAGGTGTGGCTATTGCAGTAGTTTGCTGTATAGAAATCAATAAGCTGGTGGCTCTTACTACACTGTTTATTTAGAAAATACATATAGGAGGACACTATCACCTACAACGTATAATTTACAGAAAAGTATATAGTTGATGAGTTACTGAACTTCAGTCTCCAGCTTACATCCTTAATAGAGATACTCAAATAGCAGCATGATGCAGATTTTCTATACCTTTAGCTATATCAGGGAGATTCACACAGCTGTAATAGTATGGATCCATGGGACTAGAATCCAAGTCTGCAGAATCAAGGACAGACAACATTCCCACTTTGTGCCTGGGAGGACATGCAGTGCTATGTTAAAGGAGCACTGTAGAAATAGGTGACACAGGAAGGTATCGCCCAAATGGTCCTGAGTACTGGCACCCGCTGCCTCTCTGATTGGCCACATACACTTTTTAACCCTGTAGGGTAACCACACAGATTCTATCCTGCTGCTACTCCAGACTGCACTTCCCCCCCTGATCTTCAACCGCCAATGCCAGCCTGACACTGACCCTGCCTTCGATTCCAACCTGATACTATCTCAGATTTTCAGTTTACAACCCTGGCCTGACTCTTGTTTATTAATCCTGGCTCAAGCACAGGGGTGGGCAAACTGCCACCTGCGGGCCATATCCGGCCTTTGGGATCCTCTTTCCCGGCCCCTGAGCTCCTGGCCAGGGAGTCTACCCTCAGCCCCATCCCTGCTGTTCACTCTCCCCCTGGCGCAATGCTCTGGGCGGTAGGGTTGTGAGCTCCCAGGCAGCCCAACTGCAGAGCCGTGGCCTGGCTCAGTGCTCTGTGCTGCGTAGTGCGCGGCTGCATGTCCTAGTGCAGCAGCGCCGCCAGTCACCTGTGCTCCATACAGTGTGTTAAGGGGGCAGGGAGCATGGGGGAGGCTTTGGATAGAGGGCAGGGGAATTCAGAAGGTTGTCGGGGAGTGGGGGTGTAGATAGGGGTTGGGGTGGTCAAAGAGTGGGGAACAGGGGATGATCGGGGGCAAGGATCCCTGGGGGGGCAGTCAGGAAGGAGAGGGGAGGTTGGATGGGGCAAGAGCCCAACACCTGGTGCAAAAATTTTCTGATAATAAGAACCTTGAATATCTGCATAAAGCTTGAGCGACCCTTGAACCAAAGACAGCTCAGGTGGGCATTACTCTTCTCTAGATCAATTTTCATCATCACCTGTTATCCACCCTTGCTTCCACCCAGCCTTGCTGGCAGCCCTCCTGAACACAATAGAGGCTGGGATCCAACAAATTCATTATATTCAGGAAGAGCTTAAGGACCACCTCAAAGATATGAAAAAGGACTACAAGCATATACAGACTGTCAATGTCAGTAAGGCCCAGTTCTCACAGTGGGCCAAATGGTCTGGCTTGATGCAAAACATCTCTGTGTGAACAGGCCATCCTGTAAGCTAGACCATCAGTTCCTTGAATCATTCCAGATTTGTCAGAAAATCATCCCATCATCTTCAAATTGCAGCTCCCCTAATTCCTTAAGATACATCCTATTTTCCATGTATTTATTCTGAAGCCTTACACAGAGGATCCTTTCCTGACAGGTCCCAACAACCACCCCCACCAGGCCTAGTACAATGGCATGAGGAATATATTGTCCACGCTATCCTCAATTCTAAACTGCAGTGGGGGAGACTGTCCTACTTCAGTGACTGGGAAGCTCCTGAAGAATGCTTCTGAGAACCTGCTGCTCATGTCCATGCTCCAATAAAAAGGTTTTCTCAAAACCATCTGGAAAAACTAAGCCTGGCACCAACCATGAAGCGGGCTGAGAGTAACATAAGGATTTGGGGGACTTAAGCTCTTGGGCTGCAGAGCCTGGGACAATGAGAGGGCCTGCAGAGAGTACTGTGGAGATTAGGCAACACAGGAAGTACAGTAGACTTTCGATTATCCAGGATGATAGGGAAAAAATTAATCCTGGTTAATAAAATCCCAGATAATCACCATCCATTGGAAATATTGGGAGGGGTTGGGGGGTTGGTTCACCAGCCACCCTGCACCAGGGGGAGGGGGTGTTGGTTTGCTGGCTGCCCTGTGCCCTGGTGTTTTTTTTTTTGTTTGTTTTTTTGGTGTGTGTGCATGCGTGCGTGCTTGGGGCAGCAACAAAGCCAGAGCTGGCCCTGTGGGTTACACATATTTTTTTTGACATCCTGGTTAATCCACATCCTAGTTAACCCAATCCTGGATAATCGAGAGTCTACTGTACTGCCCAAAGGTTCCACAGTGGCAGCACCCTGTGGCCCTCTGATTGTCCAAGCACACTATTTAACACTGGAGGGTGTCCCAAGAAATAGCAACAACATAAACATCTGGCCTGCTCCAACTCCAAACTGCACCTTGCTTTCTGATCTCTAGTCTCTGACCCTACCTGGACTCTGCCCCTGACTCGTGACTTCTCATTGCAGCCTGGTAACTGTCTCTAGTTGCCGACTCTGGCCTAACTCTGACCCTGACTCTTGGTTATTGGTGCCAGCTTCAGTTCTTACTCCAATCCCTGCTCATTGACTACCACCTTGTGGCTATCCTTGACTTGTGGATATCAGCACAGCTGTGACCACTAGGCCAGATTGCCTATGCCCTGGTCTATCACAGTAATTCATTAATAGTGGCTAAATCACCAAATATCAGAGGGTGGTCCATAACTGAGATAATACCCTGGTTGTGGAGTTGAGTAACATTATGTGTTTGGGTAGACTGCTCAGTCTATTAAGAAATCCAGTAGTCACATTAAATCTCACAGTTATTGCAAAGATCCTGTTCTGTTTGCTATTTCTTCAGTACTCCACATGTTGGCACAATGATAAAACGGTAGCTAAGAGCAATTTGAAGTATTGACAAGTCCTTTTATCTCCCTTGTCTAATTGCCCCCAATAATTCAGAACACTCCTTGTTGATGTATTTCTTCTTCTTTAAAGTCATTTTACTCTACTTGTGCACTGTCATATTTGTAACTTTTTAATTTGCATACCTGCATTTTCTGTCATGTAATAGGCTGTAAAATGCAGTCATGGACATTACGTTTACTAATTTCTCTTCTGAAAAAAAATCATAGCTAGTCTGGTCAAACTAGTAAATGTAAATCTAGAGAGGCATCTGGATAAAGATGGCTCAAATAACCTTTGCCTCATCAATCCTGAGACCAGCCTGTGGATTGCTATATGACCAGCTACCCAAAGGGCCATTCTGGCAGCAGGAGATTAGACAAATGCAGTAGCACCCTGGCCATGTCCTTTCCCCCCAGACATGCCTTCTCTACCAGAGACAGGGAGGGTAGTAGCTTAAGAGCTTCTCTGACAGCCATGAGTAAATGGGTAGCCACATTCCACACAAACTGACATTTCTGAATGTAATGTGGTTACTATTACTTCCTTCCAGTTTGTCTTTACCTACATATATGGTGTTCATTCTGACTTATAATGTTGTTTTATGGTTTGAGTCTTTCACAGTTTGGAGTTGACTTCTATGTTTTTGTTTTACCCCTCTGCTATTGAGACTTATTTATAAATCTGTTGTTAATGTCTCCCCTCTCTATTGAATCCAACTGGTTCCTTGTTTTATACTTAGATTGTGACCTCTTTGGGGTAGTGGCCATCTTTTTGTTATATGTTTCTTTAGTGCATTATGGACTCTTTATCCCTGACTGGGTCTCTTAGGTGTTACCACGATACAAATCATTCTAAAAATAATAGTATCCCTAAATGTGCTTGTGTGAGGTGTTCGCAAAGGTAGAACCTAGACAATGAAGCCAGAAATTATGTACTTTCAGGAACAACTGTAAAAACTGTTTTCCAAGAATTTTTATGAAGTGGAAATTTGAGTGGGGGTGACTAGACTGACAGGTATGCGGCTCAGACTTGTATTGTCATTGGGTCAACCTGCATTTTCTTTGTACCTTTAAAAAAGATTGTATTGAAGATGTGCCTCGAACCTTGGACAAGGTGCACTTTTGAAAATTAGGGTGTAAGTCCCAGGGATAGAGTTCTCTGATTCCTCTACTGGGAGGAAGTACCTGACATAAATTGTTTCCATCTACTGTGTGTGGGGGGAGGGGTTTGGTTGGAATTTACATTTTGATGAGTAAATATGAAAATAGATAATTATCAGTACCATACTAATAAAAGGGCACAGGAATTGTATAGGATATGAGGGAAGGATCACCCTGATTTATTAGTAATGGACTTTGGTGGTTCAACAAAGGCAGAAGGGTTCTTTCTTGGAGATGAGGTTCTGTTTTCCAAGGGTCTTGTTTTGCTTTGAGTTTATCAAATGGAAATTCCATGTCCTGTGTAGAGGAATCTGCCAGTGGAAGCAGAGAAATCACAGAACTGAACTAGGTAGCGCCACCGTGGAGCAGGGAACTAGAAGGGCCAGCAGAGTGCAATAAAAATGATTAGGGGGTTGGAGCACATGACTTATGAGGAGAGGCTGAGGGAACTGGGACTGTTTAGTCTACAGAAGAGAAGACTGAGGGGAGATTTGATAGCTGCTTTCAACTACCTGAAAGGGGGTTTCAAAGAGGATGGATCTAGACTGTTCTCAGTGATAGCAGATGACAGAACAAGGAGTAATGGTCTCAAGTTGCAGTGGGGGAGGTTTAGGTTGGATATTAGGAAAAACGTTTTCACTAGGAGGGTGGTAAAGCATTGGAATGGATTACCTAGGGAGGTGGTGGAATCTCCATCCTTAGAGGTTTTTAGGGTCAGGGTTGACAAAGCCCTGGCTGGGATGACTTAGTTGGGGATTGATCCTGCTTTGAACAGGAGGTTGGACAAGATGACCTCTGTCTGTTACAGCTTTCCCCCTACTCCATTTTGTCTGTTACAGCTGTCCCGTTCTCCATTTTGTTTTTGCTCTCCTGTGGCCACCCCTCCCTGGCTGTTAAAATTATTTACCAGGGCCACTGCCCTTCTCAAAGGGAGGGCCCCTTAAGTTGTTTACAAAGAGCCATTGCCCTTCTCAAAGGGATGGCCACTTGTGCTTAAGTGGGATAACTGCCCTGTTCAAAGGGTTGGTCCTGTTATCACCTTGTTAAACCTGGGCTCGGTGTAGGGCAAGGCTATGTCAAGCTGTAAGACCAATGTGCTTTGAGATCCTGGGCATGAGTCATAGGCCTCATGTACTTTTGAGTCATGAGGCATGCCCAGGCATGTCTCTACTCACCTGTAGTTTTTCTCTGAACTCCTCCCCTGTGACAGAAGGAGCCTATCAGCATTACTGGCAGGGAAACTGCCTGAGTTTGCCTTTAAGAACAGGCATTTTGAAACTAGCATCAGAAAGGTTCCTGCATTGCTACCTGGCCTGATCAGGCAGGGGTTCCCCAGGGTCCTTTCTCCGCTCTCGTTTTATTATTGAGCGTACCCCCGTTTTACCCCCCCCCACTCTCGTTTTATTATTGAGCGTACCCCCGTTTTTAACCCCCCCCCGCTCTCGTTTTATTTTTGAGTGTACCCCCGTTTTTAACCCCCCACCCCCCGAAGAACGAATTGCTGCCTGAGAGACCTATTGCTGATCAAGACCGTGCTGAGCCCTCCTGGCTTCTTCTGATGTTGATTGCTGCTTCAGTCTTTTCTGCTGTCTGGGGACTGGTGAGAACCTCTCTTCTGTGAAACTTTCTATACTTAATCACTCTAGCTGCTGGCTCTGTTTCCCCAACACACAGACTTAAACTCTGTGTCTTAAAACCTCTCTTAAACTCCTCCTTAAACTCTGTTTCCCCAACACACAGACTTAAACTCCTTGCTTAAAACCTCTCTTAAACTCCCCTTGGTCTGTGTCTTAAAACCTCTCTTAAACTCTCCTTGGTCTGTATCTGTAATCTGTTTCCTGTGTCTTCCTGGACTGTACCTGGGCACACAGCACTCTGCCCTCTGAAACTACCCCTAGTATAAGGTGCACCCATTAGGTTAGATTTTGTCTTTTAGTCTAGATAAGTTGTAATTTCATTTTGCATAGCTGTAGTTAAGTTAGGTTTAAGAATTGTTGCATTGTGTTTTGATATTTGCTAATTTGTGTAGTTTTGGTTAAGTTAAATCATAGATAAGATTTTGCTGTGTTTGTATAATTGTCTCTCTGCAGCCTGTTTGCTCTGTGTCTCCCTGAGTTTAAATCTCCCCCCACCACGTGCTCCTCTTCCCCCATTCCCCAACCTTTACTTCTCTGCTGTTTCAACTTGTAGCCTGTCTGCTCTGTGTCTCCCTGAGTTTAAATCTCCCCCCACCACGTGCTCCTCTTCCCCCATTCCCCAACCTTTACTTCTCTGCTGTTTCAACTTGCAGCCTGTCTGCTCTGTGTCTCCCTGAGTTTAAAAATCTCCCTCCTCCACGTGCTCCTCTTCCCCCATCCCCCAACTTTTACTTCTCTGCTGTTTCTACTCACAGCCTGTCTTCTCTCTCTCTCTTTCTAGCATAAAACCCCATTGGTTACCCCCTTTTCTCTCTAATACACCTCACATTTTACATTTACATTGTTACCTGAAATTGTTGGTTGTTTAACACATTTTATCCATGCTGTTAGTTGATTATATGCTGCTGTGACACACTTTTTACATAGGAATTGTTAGCCACCTGTTACATTTATGCTTCGGTGTTAATTGGTTGCCTACTGTATTATACCCCACTGTATTGTACCCCACTATTGAAATCCCCTATCCCATTTACTAAAAGAAACCTCTCCCCAATTGTCCACTTTAACAAACCCCATACCCCTCACTATTGAATTTTCCCTGTTTTCGCATTTTCTTAATAAATTTATTTTGCACCCCACCTGTGTGGTAATTGCTCCCCAAGATCCCATATACCTGCTGGCAGGGACAACCTCCTGAGGTCCCTTCCAACCCTGATATTCTATGATTCTATGACAAGCAGTTCTCACTGAACAGACTAATGGAGGACAGCTACCCACCTCTTGGCTACCACTGAGATTAGCTCATCTCATGAGTGGAGTTTTAAGTAGATGGGGTTTGTGATGAGACAGTTGGGGCATTAACCAAACTCCTGATATATTGACTAGAAGTTGCCATACCCAATTTCAATAAAGCCAATAATAATCTTTCCATTGGCTTCAGTGGGGGTTGAATCAGGCATGGATTCTGAAATCCTTACATTGCACATCCTTGAGTAAGCATTACATGCCATATCAGTTCCATAATAACCAACGTGATTTTAAAAGAGGAAGTTTATTGTTGCATCAGAAACTGAACCTTTGCCTGTCTGCTCTAAGAAATTTACCAGACTGTTATACTGATAGCAGTAATTAGGGTAAATCCTAGTCTCTACAAGGTCTGATGAAATTTAATGTGTGAATTTCCCCAAATCCATGTAAATTTATGCAAATTTATATATATTGCCTTTTCCCCTGAAGATGTTGGCAGGTATGCAATTTAAAAAGGAAAAAAAAAATATCTGAACTGAGGCTTAGATCCATTTCCTGTTCTAGTGAGTCTGGGTAAACAGGCATGAACCTGTCAAGTCTGAACATTTTCTATGAATTTTCAGTGAGATACAGTTATAGGGATAACACTTATATTTTCAAAGGGAATTTCAGGGGTAAGGTAAATGGCTTTATCTATGTTTTAGATCATCAATATAGTGGATGAAAATAGGATCACTGTTTTACTGTGTATGTCTCCTGCCTCTGAACTCTCACTATATATATGTTGGTACTGTACCACAACCAGGTACATTTGAACTATAACTTCTTCAGCCTGAAAAGCTATGTGAATTGATGTTTGCTTCTCACACTGCAATTTGCAAACCCTTTTCATTACAAACATGGACAGATTTGCACAGCTCTACTCCCTAACAATATTGAATCTCCTTATCTTTAGAAGATTTGAGGTGAGGTGGGGGATAGGGAAAGGAAAACATTCTTAAGAGGTTGTCTCACTCCCACCATAAGGCTACACATACTGACTATTTACTTACTCAAACACTAGTGTTTAGAGTATCAAAGTCTGATTTCTCCTGTCATATTGGTGTAAAAGAGAGACGAATCAAGCCTTTTACTCTCATTTAGTTACAGCTGTGAAAATTCATTTACCTATAACAAGAACTATGGAAATTAAAACTTCACTCCCTGCCTTTCTGCTGATACAGTATTTGTTCATTTATTTTTCCATAAGTGCTTCTCCCACTGCAGCGAAGTATTCATATAATAAATGGATCATATTTTTCACACAAATTGATTATGATGAAATTATGCTGAAATAAAATGGGAATAATATATAAAAATGATGATGTTGTTGAAGCTGGATGCTCATGATTAAGCAGGGTTACAAAATATCTAAGAGTGAATGGAAATAAGCTAGTTGCCTCAGGATCCAATTCTATTTCATTTTTAATACTTAAGAAATAGCATTTTCATCAAATTTACCAGCAAAAATGTGCTTCACAGCATTTAAATAAGAAAATTGCTCAGCATTTAAATAAGAAAATTGCTCAGCAGGTTTGTTATTGTTTTTAAAAGTTTCATATACACGTTCCTCATTTTCTAAATAACTCTGCTTTTCAACTGTGGAGTGAATTGGATGTCTTGTCACTGTACTTTCAGTAAACGTCTGTTTAAAAAGTTGTTTGCAATGTTGTTGGAGCCAGGAAATGAGAGAGAGAAAGTGGGTGAGATAATATTTCTCATTGGATCAAATTCTGTTAGAAAATGGAAAAGTTTTTGAGCTACTCTGAGCTCTTCTTTAGGACAAAGTGCATTGCAATCTCTTTCAGAAAACATAAGAAAAATCTCTGTGTCCTCCTGCTGTTGCTTCATTAAGAATCCTGTATCAAGGCTCTTCCTTAATCCATATCACACCATTACATTATTCCCATTTTGGTGCGGAACTATCTGGGGTTGAACATTATGCCACATTTAGGAACTGTTTTCATGGATTTTTAAACCTGATTATATAGAACCTCAGGTTTTTCCACCACCCGCTTATATAGTTGTACAAACTTCACTGGTGATCTAGAGCCTGGTCCAAAATTCACAGGGCATGGGAGCAGGCCTCTTAAGCAGACTGATTTCAATCTGCCATAGTAATATTCTGTTCTGAATCTATGGCTCATTGCAACATCCAGATACAGTATAGGGTACACACTGCAATGTATCCTGCAAAACTGTTGATCCACTTGAGCATATATTGTAGTGCAGTTGATTTTACAAGCAAAATGATGATGTGTTTTCACTTATATAAGGGCCAATATTAAACTCTTAGCTGTGCTTTGAACAGAAGAAATGCTTATGTTCTTGTTCATTTTTCCATTGGAGTGATGACATGGGTCATTGTGATGAATTTCAGAAAAGATCCCTTGCCTACTCTGTGTCTAAGTTTACCCAACTGTAAAATAACTATAACAGCTTTGGTTGTAGGTGTCTAAGAATTTGTCCATGCAACTATCAGATTTGTATGAACAATTATGTATGACTCCTTGAAAATCAGGCCCACTATTTTGTTTGCTTGCTTAATTAAACATCAAAATGCATATGTGGCTAACCCAGCTCTCCTCAAAGATGGTATGATAGGGTGCTGGGCAGGGTTGCTTGAGCCTGCACCCCGACCCCCTCCCATGCTCCTGCCCCAGCCCTGAACCCCACCTCCTGTGCTCCAAACTCCTCAGTCCCAACTTGAAGCACCTTCCCAAACTTCATCCCCAGCCCCACCCAAGGGCCTGTACTCCCAGCCAGAGCTCTCACTTCCCTGCCCCAGCCTGGAGCCCCCTCCCACCACCCAAACCCCTGCCCCAGCCTGGAGCCCCCTCCTGCACTCCAAATCCCTCAGCTTTAGCCCAGAGCCCCCTGTTACACCCCAAATCCCTCATCCTCAGCTCCACACCAGAGCCCACACCCCCAGCTGGAGCCCGTACTGCCCCCCCAACTCCTACCCAAGCCTGGAGCCCCCTCCTACACCCTGAACTCCTCATTTCTGGCCCTACCCTGGAAGCCAGTACTCCCTCACACATCCCAACCCCTTGCCTTAGCCTGGAGTCCCCTCCTGCACCCCAAATCCCTCATCCCTGACCCCACCCCAGAGCCCACACTCCCAGCCAGATCCCTCACCTCTTCCTGCATTCTAATCCCCTAACCCAGCCCTGTGCAAATGAGTGAGTGAATGAGGGTGGGGAGAGTGAGCAACAGAGGAAGTGGGGGGAGGAGTGAGTAGGGGTGGGTCCTCAGAGGAAGGGTAGGTGTGGGTGTGGGAGAAGGGCAAGGGTGTTTGGTTTTGTGTGAGTATAAAGTTGACAACCCTAGCTGTATGCCAGTGTCTATTCACCTCACACAGACCAGACTCATTTAGACGAGCCCCACTTATCTCCATGAGGATCAAAGCTTTTATTCTGTAAGGAAACAGAACAGGATTACAGAAGCAGCTTCCTCTTTGCTTGTCTCAGGCTTCCTGCTGGGAGGGAAGAGGGTACATCTTCGCAGGAACCAGGACGTTTTCCCAACATGCAGCAGTTTGATCCAACACTTGTAGTTCCAACTGCTGCTGCAGAATGCTGTACCTTTGGCTACAAATCTATTAGAATAAAATAGTTCTAAGGAGAACACTGCAAACCTTCCATGATTAGAAAGCATTTTTAGCTCATTTATCATCTATAGCTGTACAAAACATGGTTTCATTTTTCCATAAGCTTTTTATCAACCTCTTAAAATTTTGGTTTATGTGTGTTACTACTAGAGCTAGTCAAAAAAATTCTGTGGAACATGCTGATTTGGTCAAAACTTCGATGGAAACCAGGCTGGCTGGCCAGCCTGCCTAGTCTCCTTCCCATCTAGGTCCCCATAATGTCTGGGAAGTTGCCTCCCTTGGCTGCCCAGCTTCTCAGATAGCTGTCTGCCTGGGGAGTGGGACAGGATGGGAAATGGTTGCTTGGGGACTTGAAGCCAGCATGAAGCAAAAATGTTCTGGTTTTAGTCTCCAAAAATTGGATTGTTCTGAATTTTTACGCCAATGAAAAATCTGGATTTGGGGACTCTTCATCTTGATTCAGGATAAATTCCTCCATTTCTCTCCCAATCAAAATTTGCTGCAGGAGATAAATTGCAATCTCTACCCTAAGAAATGTCAGTTTTTATTTGGGGTTCAAATAAACTCAGATTGAAATGCATTCTTAAACTACTATGATGGCCTCCCTCATAAGCCTCAACCATTTAAAACCACACAGTTTCACACGGTTTCCACATGAAATCATAAAATGGGCCATGTGCATTTGAAACATAGTCCAAGATCGCCTGAACTATTTTAGAGAATATTTACAGAGATGCTGCAACTGCATTTACCACTTATGCCATTTGTACACAGCCTTAGGTCCTGGAACCTCCTCCAAATTCTTCCTGTTCCCCTCTCTCTAAATACCATGCAGGTTGCTACAGTGAGGAACTTATCAGGGGCTGTGGTAGATTCTCCATTGCTGACAATATTTAAATCCAGATTGAATGTTTTCCTAAAGTATATGGTCTAGGAATTATTCTGGGGGGAAGTTCTATGGCCCATATTATCCAGGATATCTGACCAGATGATCACAGTGGTTACTTCTGGCCTTGGAATCTAAAACTGAAAACAAGATGAACATTGATTGCTTTGGGATTCCTTTAGGATAGTTTGACAAAGTTCTATTCATAGCATGCTGTGCTGAGATGTTGTATCTCTCTCTTTCTTATCCAAGAGTATGGAAGGATAATTTTAAAAATGTAACAATTACAGCCATATTTTCCAATGTGTTTTAACCCTTGTCTTTCCAATGAGGCAATTATCTTTTCAAAGATGGTAGTTGATTATATAATTTTCATTCAATTTTAAAAATGCATTCCATCTTTTAGTAAATGTAAATGTCAATGCACAGTGAAACCCTCATCAAAAAAAAGATCCGGCTGAAGATAAATGTCATTGTGGTGAGAATCCCTCTGAGTCTATAATAACCACAAATATCCTATCTGTTGTTGTTATAGAGCAGCTTTTTGTCACACAGTAGGTTTCCTTTGTAAGTAAAGCTAAATGAGGTTGAACAAGCTGTGTTCACATCGTAAAATATAGGTAAAAAAAAATTCCAGAAAAACAAAATCATATACCAAAATTGCATGTAACAGTAAGAAAAATAAAGAAGAATTCTGGGGGAAAACTTAACTACTTTTCCATTTACATTTAGATGTTTTGAAAACAAGACTTTTTTTTAAGATTTAAGTTGTTTCCATTTTTCTAAGCACACAAGTCTGTGCACATTTCTAAATCTGGAAGTTAATGTACAACATCTATAGTGTCTATGACAAAGACCTTAAACGTAGAGCTGGGCAAAAAATGGTTTTCAAATCCTATGAAATTTTAAAGATTTCAAACACTTTCTCATTCCACACTGGGATAAACCAATACCTTTGAAATTTTTCATAAAATATGAGAGAGTGAAAGGCCCACCTGCTTTGGAATTACCTTTAGCCTGGTGGCTAAGACACTTGGCTAGGATGTGGGAGACTGAGGTTCAAGATTCAGGAGACCTCCCAGCAAGATTGTTCCCAGTCCCAAAGGACCAGTCACTTAGCCCAGGTCAATTGTACCTTAGATGTCACACCAAAGATAACAGTTGCAGCCAATCTTATCATAAACTACAGTAACTCCTCACTTAACGTTGTAGTAATGTTCCTGAAAAATTAGACTTCAAGTGAATCCTCTTTACCCATAAGAATTAATGTAAATGAGGGGGTTAGGGAATTTCTTTTCACCAGACAAAAGACTCCTTTGTTATTCTCTTCATCCCACATGCTTTTGGCTGCAAAGCTCAGCTGATAGGAAAAGTCCCATTCATTACTTGCCTTCATGGGGAAGAGGCAAAACAAGAAGTGCCTTTGTCCTCTTGATGATGTGTAGGGAAATTCTTGTTGCCACATTCCACAATAATCAGTCTGATATTGATGGCCCTTTCCTTTTGTAAACCATGTAACAACTTCTGTTGAATATCAGCCCTGTACGCTAATTAATGTCTCTCTCCAGTCAGAGGCTCACAATACAATAGCTTAAATATTATTTTACAATTCATAATACAGATACTGTAATTGGGGTTACAGCATGCAGCAACTCACAAACATTCAATGCAGTCAATTCTAATACCTATTTTTATAATACTAACACACAGGCATGCCATACTGATTCCAGCTATGTATTTGTCAGTGCTCAATTGAAATATAGGGACATTGCTTAAGCTGTCACCAGGTCTAACAACATCCCATCAACCCTTTCCCACAGAAAAAAAATGGTTTAGATGAGATGCATTTTTGACCAACAAAAAGTTTCATTGAAAAATTCCCAACCAGTTCTACTGAAAACTGCCTAGACAAAGGCCACATTGGCAGCTTGCCAAAGGGTCACACCTAATTTCCATATACAATATTGCAGCAAACTATAGCCATTCTCACTGTAATTTGAGAGAGATTGCAGGTGTCAGTCCAATGGCTGAACCCTCAGAATTCATGGCTGTTGTATGTCATGCATCATATGTGATTTGCATTTGATAGTCCTGTTCATGTAACTACTAGATTTTCATGCATCTAGCATCACCACAGGCAGATGCCAGGGCTTCCTTTACTGTTCAACCTTCCAGCTGCAGGGACCAGTTCAGCATCTGCTGAACAGGCCTCTCCCTTGCACTCTTCATCACAGACTCAGACTTTAAGGCTGGAAAGGACCATTGTGATAATCTAGTGTGACCTTCTGCACATGGCAGGCCACATAACCTCATCCCCCACTCTTATAGTAGGCACATAACCTCTGGTTTATGGCTTGCAGTGAGCAAATATGGTTAGAAGGTGGTGCTAGCAGTGCCTTCCCAGGATGCACCTGAATCAAATGTCTAACTCTGAGCACCTCGAAACTTTAGTAGGAGATGAGAGTATTTGGAATTGGAACCTGAACTTGAATTTGGGATCTGAACTTGACACCTCACTTTCTTTCTGTTATATCACAAAGCAAATAGTGGGGTGCTCTAAACACCCTTGATCTTTGGGATATTGAAAAGCTGACTGCAGATCTGAATTCTGCCCCTTCAGCCTAAAGGTTTCACTATTTTAATTTGATATTGAGAGAACTTATTTTGGTTCATGTTCCCAACTGAATGGATATGTGAGGGGAAACAATTGATTATAACAAGCTATTCAGAAAAAAAAAAGACTTTAAAAAGCTTAACATTTCACCCTTTTTATCATGGCACTTTTCCTAATTCAGGTACATTATTTTGAAAACACTCTAATTAGTCAGTTTTTTAATTAGAAAGATTCCAAAAGTTCTGATCAGTTCTGTTGTTTCTTTCAACAGTATTTCATAGCCTTAAACAGTGGATGATGCTGTTATCTTCTGGTGGAGGTGTGTATGTGTGTGAAATCTTATTTATCTTTGTGTATATTATTTGTATTTAAATAGGCTGGAGGAATGCTAAATCATTCATTTTTCTGAAGGAATTGCAGTTGTATAAGTAAACTAGGCTGTAGTTTTGAGACTAGCAGCACCATAATTCAGGTTTCTGTTTAAATTGTTGCTGAGTATTATTTAGAAGTTTTTCTTTGCTCATTCTACAGTCACCAGGAGTTTTGCTACCTAGTTATTTGCATTAAAGTTTTTTTGTTTGTGTTACTTATTTTGACATTTATTTATTAAAGGCAGAAGAAAAAGGTGATGTTAGAGTACTTCAGAACTAAAACACAGTGCCTTTAGTCTGTCTGATTTTTAAAATAAGAAATATTATTTGAACATTCAAAATGACTATGCAAATATTACCTTTGAAAACTATATAACACAAAGTGAAGCATTGTTTGAATAAAATCATGCTTTTTTTCTAAGTACAGTGGTTATGTTTGTAAATTAATGTGATTAGTGGTTTTCTAAATTGTACGTCTTTATGCAAGACTGTCCAAAAGAATGGTATATGAATAGTAATAATCATAATACGTATTTTCACACTTGTATATTGTTTTGCATTTTTAGGGCTGTTTTCAATGGTTGGCTGTGTGCGTGTTCTCGCCAAATGCTGTACTAGCTCTTGCCAGATAGTCCATACAGCAGACTTCAAACTGCCCAAGAAGACCATAGACTCAGTTCAGTGGTGAAGACACTCGGCCATGATTATTGCTGACACTTATACATTTTATTGGTACTTAATACATGTATACCCATGACAATGGACCAGCTCACTTAGCAATGGGATTTTATGCTCCCCCCGCTGGCCAGACAAAGTCACCCCTCTGCAACCCTTCCTTTATGCATTGAAACAAACAAGATATGTGTTGCCCCTATAACTTAGTTACCGCCCTTTAGCTTGTACATGTTGGTTCAATCGAAACATCTCTATCCATTACCCTGTCATCCAGACAGTATCTTTAGGAGGGGTCAGTAAATCTCTATATCCTCTTCAGGAATGTGTTTATACCATAATTTAGTATAAACATTCTGGGTGTTCTGGAACCACCCTCTTGAAATATGTTTATGCAAGTATCAATGCCTAGCACGTGTTTGTGTTTTTCCAACGCCAGCCATGTTCTTGCCAAGTTCATGTTCTTGATAGTGAACCTGCAAGCAGGCACCTGCTTTGTAACAAGGCCTGCGTTTTGATAACTTTGCTTTATAGTAGCAGGGCCTGACTTTTGTTTCGGCCTTAGGCCCTTATACCAAGCCTTAGGCCCTTATATCAAGCCTCATATCTCAGTCTTGCTCCTTCCACTACATGGGCCTGCTCCAAAGCCCAATGAAATCAATGGGTATTTTCAGTTTCTTCAGTTATTTTTGATTCTAGCCTTTAATCCACTTAAAAATAAACTAATGAAATCACCAAGGATATTAATTATCTAGGTTTTCCCTAGCATCCAACCCAAGTAATGCAGTTCAATAATAATGAACTCTGTAGAAGAAAGGTGGTGCAGGAATTCTGCACCCAGACAGTGAAGTGATAGCAGTGTAGTTTTGCAGATGCTATGTATCCTAAAGTCTGGAATAAGATCCTCCAAGACCTGCATGCCCCTAGTGCACAGGGCAAAGGACCAGAGGATCACTGGGGCCCACCCCATTCCATGTCGATCTGCTGCTACATGTGGCCATGTTCTGTAGCCCAATCTATAGATTTTATAGATAGATTAGATCAGAATTCCCTGTTATCATTTTGGGGATTAACATGTTCTTGGCCCATGATCAGATCCAGTATTATTCAAATTAATATATAGTTGGGAACCCTGATTGTCACAGTTGCAACTGTAACACTATAGGAACTCCTCTATGTTTACACACAGTTTATTAATACATTTAGCACAGTCACAAATATCCCAACTCAGTAAGATAGATAGAGACACTATAGAATGTACATCTGCCCATCAACATACTCACAATATTCCTTGTAGAACAACCTGAAATGTTAGCCGTCATCTTCCTCATCACCATGACTGTCTCCTCATCACCAGTGGCCACTATTCTGGCACCTCCCAAGGACTACATCTCCTTCTCCTACTGCTCCTAAAATGGGAATGCAACTTTTATTTTATGTTACATTATGTATCTTCTATTATTTGTGTGTGAGCCTCAGATTCTTGACATCTTTAACATCCACTGATTTCAGTGAATGTTAAAGGTGCTCAGTAACTCACAGGAAGGATCAAAACCCTTGCATAATGAAACCCTTTGAAATCTTCATAAATAAATTTCAACAAGAAAAGAGAATGAGAGAGAAAAGATGCAGTTTAATATAACTATGGACAGACACTTTCAACTTTAAAAGGAGAAAATATAAATGCTAGTAGTTTTTAATTTAGCAAATATGCAAATCCATACATAAATTTTGGTAAGTTAATTGTAATTTTTTTCCTACAATGCATTTTTTTAAAATTAACCTCTATTTTAGCTAATATACATATTTATAGGCAACACAGGTAGTGATGCATATAGTTAAAACTGCCCATCACTTTCCATTATAAGATCCTTTTTCCAATGGCTTATAATTTTGTCAAACTTTAACTATTTATGTTGAAATATTCATACTGGGTCTCTGACTCGGGTTGAATTTTTTTTTGGAAAATAACATAAAAAACAAAACAAATTTGGGAAAAATACATTGCTTTGCTCTTCTGAAAAAATTCTTATAACTGTTGATAAGGACTAGTACCGCCATGTTTTGGAGCAGGGAACCTGCTGCCAGGGAAGTGTCTTCTGCTATCCCCATGAAAAGTGACCTAAGTTTGGCCAAGTAATGGAGTTGCTGCAGAATTTCTTCAACCTTTCATCTGTAAAGTAAACTAAATACTGATAATTAGTTTAACATTTATGTTTAATAAGTCTAAAATAATAGATATATAGCCTATTAATTCAGTCTAAGTAATTATGTATTATAGTCTCTAGTTCTTTCTATGTAGCGTTTGAATACCATTAACTTTAGAGGTTCAAGAATAGCAGCCATGTTAGTCTGTATCCGTAAAGAAAGCTATAGCCCACAAAAGCTTATGCTGAAATAAACTGGTTAGTCTCTAAGGTGCTACAAGTATTCCTTGCTTTCATTAACCTTAGACAATTTTTCAGAAGGCACAAAGCAAGCCTGCTTAATTACTGTAGTCAAGCCTCTGAATTCACAAATATGATTCTGTAAATCTGGGTATGGGTTCCCAGTTTTATATAGATGTTAGTAAGATTTACAAATAAAGAGCAAGAAACTATTATTCTACTCCTCAAAGTATCTGTCTACAGTATGCTGCATTTGAGCTGAAAGAAGGGAATAGAAATTCTTTCCTATGTCTACAAGTAGTACAGAATAAAAGTGGGTATTAGCCCATGAAAGCTTATGCTTCAATACTTTAGTTAGTCTTTAAGGTGCCACAGGACTCTTTGTTACCTCTGCTATTCCAGACTAACACGGCTACCTCTCTGATAAATGTCTGAGTGACCATTTGAGAAACTAGGAGCAGCATTTCACTGTCCAATTTGGTGTCTGGACATAAGATTTTGAATTGTTTTTTAAAGGTGGCAGTCGGTTTGATCAAGGTGACAGAATTTAACCATGCTGTAATATCTGAGATCTTAATTACTTTATAGTTGGATTTGATGTGATCCACATAACCTCTTAAAATGTAGAGACATTTTTTGGTCAAATAGCAGAGATCGGTCTGCCTTGTGGGAGGGCAGTGCGTTTCTCCATACCATAGTTATTCTTAGGTAGGAAAATAACTTCCTACTAAGTGACCTTTAATATTTTAATCAAGCTGTGATTGCAAATAGTGCATTTACTTTTTGATTATTCTAACTCCAGCTAGCATCTAAATAGAGCTATTTCCCTTTCAGTTTTTATAAAAAAAAACATTGGAGTATTTGTTAATATTTTATTTATAAGAAAGAGTCTCCTTGCTGTGCATAACAAATCTGTGTAGAGCAGTGCCCGGTAGTAATGTTAAAAAATAACTGCAGTTTCTTCACACATCTGTAACACAACACAACACATCCCACTGTATAAAGTGAGATTGAATCCTGCTCTCCTTACTCACATAGGCCTTTAGTAAGCAAGATGCAGGAACTAAGTATTTCTTCTTTGCATGTGTTCGGTAAGGTCTCCTCAGGAGCATAGCCCTGTCGTGCATTAAGAAGGGCAAGGGTTGCACCTTAGATCCCTCCCTCTAGTAGTATCAAGGAGGTAGAGGGATTATGTTGCCCCCTAATAGAGGTATTGCCAATTACTTTTCTGGAGCAACTGCATTGCCCTCTGCTGTTTCCATTAGAATGGAGGGGCTTCTGCACCCTCCTTACTTTGGATAGTGCCCAAAGTAGAACTGGATATAAATAAAAACAATGACATTTCAAATACTAGGATTTAAAAAACCCACAACAAGACAGAGGAGACTGTTGCTTTTCTTAGATCAGACTATTCTATTGAATTCTACATAAATATGAAATCTTCACTTTTCATTGCAAACATTTGGCACATCTATGGCATTAGACAGAAATTATATTAAGAAGCTTAGGTAGGGAAACCCTCTGCACAACCAAATCTGTAGGCATATCTATCTATTCAAGTTATTACTGTTATACTGCACCTACTTTTTTGAGTGATTAGTTTGATTCTATCATATGATGGAATTGAACCCTTATTTTGCACTTGAGCAAGGTACTTATGAACATGACTAGCGCATATGGTCAATGGAAAATCAATAGGATTGCTCATATACTTTAAGGTAGGTGCACGAGTACCTTGCTAAATTGAGGCCTTCGTAAATAAGTTTCAAAAACAATGCTGGAAGAATGATGCTTGTTACTAAATCTTTTGTGAACTGTTTTAATGAGTTCCAGAGTGCATATGCATATATAAATATGCATGAGAGGGAATAATTTAAATCTTTGCAAATGTGATGAATATTTACATGGTCATTAGAAAATGAGTTTCGGGTCATTCATTGAACAACTACAATAACAGAAGCATCATTCTGATCTTTCTACCTCTCACCTAGTGAAATCCCACATTTCAAGACCATTACATGCCCTTCATGCATAGGGGGTATTTTTGCCATTGACTTCAATGGGACCAGGATTTCATCCTCCGTAGTTTTTTTGTTTGTTTGTTTTTAATGAGTCATTGTGACTAACTAAAAATCTTAAGCTAATCAGTTTTTTAAATTAGATTTTGGGGTCCCGAAGAATCTTGCCTTTTTTTGCTATCCATCTCATATTATCTGAAGAGATGGTTGGTGTTTAATTTTTCATAGAAATAAAGGGGTGGAATGGACTTCTAGAAGTCATCTAGTATAGCCCCATATGCTAAGGCAGAAACAAATATACCGACACCATCCCTGACAGGCATTTATCTTAAAAAACCACCAGGGTTTCCAGGAATTCGACAACCTTCCTTGAAAGCCTAATCCAATGCATGACTATCCTTGTAGTTAGAAAGTTTTTCCCAATTAACCTAAATTTTCCTTGCTGTAAATTAAGCCCACGACTTGCTGTCTTACCTTCAGTGGACATGGAGAACTATTGATCACTGTCATGTTTGTAACAACCCTTCACATATGTGAAGACTGTTATCAGGTTCTCCCGATCTCCTCAGTCTTCTTTTCTCAAGACAAAATATACTTGGGCTTTTTAATCTTCCCTCAGAAGTCAGATTTACAAAACTTTATATCATGTTTTTTGTTCCTTTGGGCTGTCTACAATTTGTCCACATTTTCCTAAATTGTGGCACCCAGCATTGGACATATTACTTGAGCTGAGGCCTCATCATTACAGAGTAGACAGGGACATTACCTCCTTTGCCTTCCATGACATTCCTGTTAATACTGATGTAAGCAGAATCAGAACTGGCTCTTCCCTGACATCTGGTGGTGAGAGGTAGAAAAGGACTTTGGAGCTAATCTCATTTGCATGGGCTCACCCACCCCTCCTAGCATGATGGGACTGTTTACCCAAATGGTCGCTTTGGCTGCTGTGGGATCCCCAGTCTCTTTGTTATTGGGGCAGGATGAATCAAGTGTTGTTATCCTGGTTCTGTGAATCAAGGACAGTAGAACTGTAACTAGCATTTTATGACTCGCCCTCAACTATGTAGCACTTGCTAGGCAAGGGGCATGGGTTCCAAAACTCAGTGAATTGAGATGGGCTGGGAGTAGGCATTTGTACCTTGTGGTATGGGCCCCTTTGGAGGGCCCTAAATGCTAATCACACCTCCTAGCGCTCTCTCAACTGTGGAATATCAGAGCTAATTTTGATTCTATTAGAAATCTGGTTACAGACTGCTGAGCTGAATTTACTTTTGGCTAATGGTGCACCATTGCTGTGGTTCCCCCATCAAAGAGCTGAAATCACTGAGCACTGTGTTAAGTAGTGGGGACCTGAAGATATATTGCTGAGCAGCTGGTGGAGTGGAGCAGTTTGTGGGACAGAGAGCAGAGCAGCTGGTAGAGTGGAGCAGCTTGTGGTGAAGGCTGCAGCAGAATCAAAGAGAGAGGTGGGACAATCGGCCTTGGACCATGTAAGGTGTCCCTTAACCTCCCCCCCCATTCCTTGCCGGGTGGGGTGGGGGGAACTCTGCAAATGAACTTTTGCACTCTGGGGCTCCATTGACCATAGGGTTTTGGACTTTTGGATTGTGGAACTTTTGGGACTCTGGGTGACTTTTGGGGTTTCAGGACTCAAGAACCAAAGGGAAAGGACATAGCCCATTTGCTTGGGGAGGTGGGGTCTTGGTTCATGGTTTGCTTTATGAATCCTGTTTGTGGTGTTTCCCCAATATAATGCTGCATTGTTTCTCTCTGTTATTAAAGGGCTTTTGGTACACTTAGACTCTGTGCTTGCAAGAGGGGAAGTATTGCCTCTTAGAGGCACCCAGAAGGGTGGTATATGGTTGTCCCAGGTTACTAGGTGGGAGCTTGAGCCAGTTTTGCATTGTTTTATTGGAATGGAACCCCTAGATACTGAATCCAGCCCTTGTTGCTGCCAACTCTGACAGACAGAAGGGTTACACTTGCTAACAAATTCACCTTTTTCACAGCTGTATCACATTGTTGACTCTTTCAATTTGTGATCTGTTTCAGTAATATTTTTGCCTAGCCAATTATCCACCATTTTGTAATTGTGCCTTTATTTTTTGCATTTTTTGCATTTGTGTTTATTGATTTTTTTGATTCGGACCAATTCAACAATTTATCAATACAATTTTTAATGATAACCCTGTCTTCCAAAGTGCTTACAGTCCCTCCCTGCTTGTTGTCTTCCACAGATTTTATACACATACTCTCCACTCATTTAGCCAAGTCATTAATGAAAATATTGTGTAGTGCCAGATAAAGAACAGACCCTTGTGTGACTCCTCTAGATATACCCCACCATTTGACAGAAAACCATTGATAACTACTCTTTGAGTATAGTCTTTCCACTGGTTTTACACCACCTTATAGTAGTTTCCTCTAGATCAGGGTTTCTGAAACTTCACTGCACTATGACACCCTTCTGACAAATAATTTTTTTAGAAGACCCCAGGAAGGGGACTGCAGCCTGAGCATCCACACTGTGTGGTATGATGAAGCTTGAGGGCTTCAGCCCTGGGCGGTGGGGCTTGGACTTTGGCTTCAGACCCGGGCCCCAGTAAGTTTAATGACAGCCTTTGAGGTTCTGACCCACAGTTTGAGAACCACTGCGCTAGATCACATTTCCCTACTTTGCTAATGAGAATGTCATGTAGGACTGTGTCAAAAGTATTACTAAAATCAAGATATAGCAAGTTTATAATTCCCTCCCAACCATTACTCCTATCAAAGATGGAAATTAGGTTGGTTTGGCACAATTTGTTCTTTACAAATATATACTGAATATTATTTATCATCTTATTATCCTACAGGTGCTTACAAACTCATTTTATAATAATTTTTTCGAGTATATTTCTAGGTCTCAAATTTTGTCTGATTGGATTGTAATCCCCAAGATCCTCTTTGTTCCGCTCTTTAAAGAAAGGTACTATACTTGCCCTTCTCCAGTCATCTGGATATTGCTCATCTTCCATGAATTGTCAAAGATAATTGCTAATTGTTAGAGATTGCTTAAGCTAGTTCCTTATGTACCTTAGCATGAATTTAATTTGGCCCTGCTAACTTGAATATATATAATTCCCTATTTTAGCTTGTGACAAAGAGTCCTATGGCACCTTAAAGACTAACTAAAGTATTGAAGCATAAGCTTTCGTGGGCTAATACCCACTTTGTCGTCTGTTTTAGCTTATGTTCTTTCTCTCTTATTGTAACCATTAATTGTGTTGAGTACCTGGTCACAGTTAACCTTTTAAGCAAAGACTGAAGCAAAATAGGCATTAAAACACCTCCACCTTCTTGATGTCATCCATTATTAATTCTGCTTCTCTACTAAGTAGGGGACTGTAGCCTTTTATTTTATTTAAAGTGAATATTGCAATGAGATATTACACCACTGTGTTTTGGCTCTGGTGATGATGGTTTCAAGCTTAACAGAGTGAAAGTTCCCTCTGCTACTTGCTTCAGATTTAGAGTCTCTAGGAACACCCAAAGACCAAGGGTGGTGACCATATATACATTTTCAAGTACAAGGTCTGGTCTCTTGTACACGTTTTATTAAAGTTACAATTAAAGTTTTTCGAAGTCCACTGTTCTTATTCTGCTGCTCTCACTCCTTCCTTTCCTTGGACTAATGAAATCTATCCCTTTTGTCACTTCCACTCAAATTATTTTCAATCTTGAGATTAACAACCAAATCCTCCTTAATGGTCAGAACCAAGTCTAAAAGGACTGTTTCCCTGGTTACTTCCTCCACCCTCTGGAACAAAAAGTTGTCCCCAGAACACCCCAAGTATTTACTGGACATTTTGTGTTTTGTTGTATCATTTTTCCAACAGATGTCTGGGCGGTTAAACTTCCCCTTTACTATCAGGTCCTGTGGTTTTGATATTTGTTTTTGTTCTAGAAATGAGTCATCCACTGCCTCCTCCTGATTTGGTGGTCTATAGTATACCCCTAAATGACATCATTTCCCTTCTCCCGAACCCGCCTTTTCAACTGGTCTGGCTCATCTCCTTCTGGACCTCTGAATAAGTGTATTTATTTATTATGTTTAATGCAACACATTGTTTCCCCCTGCTTGTCTTTCCTGAACAAGCTATACACCTCAATACCAATATTCCAGTCATGAGATTTATCCCACCAAGTCTCTATGATGTAAGGGGTGGTCAATTAGTCCTATTTTGTATCTTTTTTAATTTGTGTGAAATTTGGATCATTTTGTTTTTAAGTTTTATATTGGATTGATTCATACCTACAATTAATTAGATAATGTGGGCCTCTGTGAAGGAGTGTATTATCCCTTTAAGAGACAGGCTAGAGCCAACAACCATACAAGTCGAGGTATAATAAAGAAGGCTATCTTCCTGGAGGTGGGGCTGGTTTAAACAGGGAGAGGAAGGTATGCATATATGTGAAAATTCCAAACAGGAAATATTTCCAACTTTTTTGCACATCCCCTATCATCTTAATCTGCCCAGACAAAGCTTTGTTTCCAAACCATGTTATAATATAACTACATTTTCTCTCTTTACCTTAAAGATGAATTTGGAAGACAATTCTCCAAAGTTGAGAAGATATCTTTTAGGCATCATTTTATATTTCTTCCTCCTCCCCACTCCCCCACCCCCACACATCAGAGTAATAATTTACAGTGTGCCATAATGTATGAGCTGTACTTCAGTTGGATTTATAGTGAGTGAGATTTATTTACTGAGAGAGCCTGAATGCAGTTCAATCACCTCTCACAAACACTGAGACATAGCATGAACTCCACCTATCTTTATGGGCCTGTATTTCTTAAAGAATGATTTGCTGTGAGCTGGTCTTTTTTTTTTTTGGCCTTTGGTCTTCGATCTACTGATTCTCAGTGAACTGTCCTTCATCTCCTGCCTTCTTCCCCAGGCTTGGTTTCTGACAAGAATATCTATGGTCCATTAAGTATCCATTACTAGTGATTCTGACCAGTGTCCTTGAATGTTGTTTAAAATAAGTGGAGCCTTTATGGATAGGCCTTATTAGAGCTCTAAAATACCATCCCCTCCATAGCATATGGAGATCTTTTCTTGAGAAATCATATTGTGATTCCGGTAACTTTGCCCATTATTTTGCAGTTTCAAACATTTCCTTTCTAGAGAAGACCATTAAGAGATCAGCGGCGCTCTGATTCTAGGGCTTCCTGAACATATTTCTAAGTACTCTATCACAAAAGCAATGTTCTGTTACCTTTGTGGTAAAACTCTCTCCTTGCTTGTGTAAGTAAAGCATTGCGGAATAAAGATAACATGGCTGCCTCGTAAATGCAACCTGGTTCATTTTGTTATTAAAACATAAACAAAATGAAAGAACGCAATACCAAAGTGAAGGTAAACCTTACCAGGAATACTGCTGAACTAGGAAGATAATAGAAACAGCAATTTTTGATTTATATAAAGGTGATGGTGTCAGTGGAAAAGCTGAAGAGGAATAACATTATTTTGCTTCTGCATTTGGTGTGGGAAAATCCACAATGAAGGATGACAGAACATTCACCTCTGAGAATGATGGTGAAAGAGGCATCTGGATATGGATTTACAGAAATGTGATATATGCTGTCTTAGGTAATAGAATTCAACATCCCACTGATATTAATTCTGTACTTGTACCCACAACCAGGGCTTTGACTGTTAAAGTAAATGGAGTTTCATTGGTATGCAAATGATGATGATGGGAGCAAAAGGCCTTTTTTACATCAGTGCATTAAAATCCTGCTACACTTAATACAAGTATATGCACCTTAGTATATTTGATACTGAAGTCGGGATTTGAAAAAGAGACCAGTGATTTGGTGCCTAATTTGAGGAGTCTTAAATTTTCTGAAAGTGTTGTGCCTCTCAATTGGACACACAAAACTGAATCACCTAAAATCATTGTCCACTCTTTAAAATCTTGGCCTAGGATTATATTTCATTTGAGGCTATGGTAGTTGATAACTTGGAAACATATTCAAGGAATTCAGGCTTCAACCTGCTGTGGAATCAAACACAATAGCTGTTTGAGTTATATTTATAAATACAGTATGTGTTTATGATGGCTGTTTCAATATTTGGAAAAGAGACATTCTTTTAGTGGTTCTGGATTGCAGAAACCCATCTGATCTTTTTCAAAGTGTCATGGCCTTGTTATTTTACAGATATTGTTAATAAAATTAGCATAAACCATCTTTGATGGTAGACTGACCAACTTGCTGCAAATGAGTATGCTATAAGCTAACAAACTGTATCAACAGCCTGGGAAACAAAGCTAATTTTTCTATCTTTGTCTTTTTTTAACTTCTGGTTTTGATGATTATAGGAGTGACATGTATTTTATGGTTGATGGATGAAAGAAGACAGTAAAAGGCAAGATGAGCTAATAACAGTAAAGTCTGTATTGAATCAGAAATATATTAAGGTAGTGAGAGGAATCAAGATATGTGCTTCAAACATTTGACTTTGTCACTACTGAGATTTGTTGGTTGATGTGCTGTCAAAGTACTGAGAGAAAAAGGTTTTATAACAAGCATCCAGACTTGCAGAAAGAGAAGTTTAGCACTCAGAGGACTCTGTATAAACAGAAGTTATAAAGTGAAGGAGAGCAATAAAGTTGGTGCCATGGGAAGGAGAGAATTGATCCAAGCTTTAAAAAACACAACTTTCTCCTTTTCAAATACTCCTAAAACTGTTTCTTTTTGTCTTTAGTTTCCTAAAATTATATGAACAGTTTTATGGATTTTTTAAAATAAAAAATCTCTCTCCTTCCATTAGAGAATAAAAAAGAATGGGAAATGCAGGACTTGTATTTAAAGTTGAACATCACACTCTCACTCCCCCCCCCCACAAAATCAGTTGTAAAAACATAAAATTTTCCTGTAATTCAGATAAATATTTTTTGAATCTTATCAATGAGCAAAATATTTGTCCACATAAATCATTTGAGTCTTCATGAAACCATTTGGCCATCTTCTAGGTCACAATAATCTTTCCCTTCCCTACTGGCTATTAATGATGTTCTACTCCATTGATAGTATGGTTATGGAACCGCTCATTTCTATGTACTCTACTGTAGGGCAAAAGACAATTTTTCTAATAATCTAGGCTATTTATTGAGTCTCACTTGTGAGAGGTTTTTAACAAAATACACTATGGTCAGATAGTCTATCTTTCCAGAACATATTTTTAGTGTCATGACATTGGCCCAAGTCCTTGTATCTTCCTGTTAGTCCCATTAAAATATGCCAGAGATCCCCAACTTCATTATTAGTTAGTGGACTGGGTTTATGTATTCTCTACTGGGGGGCAGAGAATTGAATATTATTTGAATTAACTGACAGTAATAAATCTGGCCAAATACCATCCATTCTACCTCAAACTTCTACCTCCAAATTTCACTCAAAACTGTGTTTTGTTGATGAAATCTATGATTCTCCAATAGAAACTTGCATGGTTCCAGTCAATTTTAATAATTAAATATAATAAGTTTGTAGAAGCTTTCCAAGGCTACAGGCATCATGAGGAGCTGTATAATACTGATGAAGTTATATAATGCCTGCCCTTGTATTTCTATTAATGTGTTTTGCCCCCTAAATAATGACAATGCTTCTTTGTGGCCTTCATCTTTTTTGGATGTTGGGATCTATTACTGATGCTTCTGCTGGCTCTCTACTCTTTCTGGGTGATAGCTGATCATGAAAGTCTTGATATATGAAGCTAAAATCAAATTCTAAATCAATAACTGAAGGAATTACAGATGGCAGTACTTCACAGTGAAGGCTTGGTATTTATCAAGAATTCCTAGATATCTGACACCATATCCCGTGTGTGATGCAATAAAAGACACTTTAATCAAGGAAATGTTTCAGTGCAAAACCAAAATTGTAGAGTTAATCAGAAATCTCAAATACTGTAAGTGAATAAAGGAGTTCCTAGAGAGTAAGGAACCTTCAATGTCTAAATGTGAATGTTGATACAGCCAGACACTAAACCTCTAATTTCCTTTGTAAAACTATCTAAACCTTTCTAAAATGATCTAACTGTGGAAGTAGCTTTTGTAGTTCCATAGTTAAGGTTGAGTAGAGCTGTGCGTATAAAGCAGGGATAAGATAATACAGCAGTTAGCTCTAAATGATGGAATTATATGAATATAAAATGAACTAAGCTATTACCTGGAAGATTTTTCTCAGAATCCAAAATTCTTTTTTATTCACATACCAGAAACTCAGACAGAGGCAGAGAGCACAACATATGCAGCCTTTACATTTGTGAAAGCAAATGGAAGAGAAATGTTCTGATTCTCCCTAGCACATTCTGTATGTTTCAGCCACTCAAGGAAACAACCAATTAAAAAATACTTTGTGAGTCTAGACAAGTAGATGTCCAGAAAATGATGATCCCAGGTTCAAACTTGAAATGAAGCAAAGCAAAAAATATTCCAAATTTAAAAGTTTCACTGGGCCAGAATAATTTCTAAATAAATGCATTGTGGCCAAAATTTTCATATATAAAAGTGTGACATTCTATACCTTGGGGTGTGTCCTCTAACCATATCTTGATGCCACCAGCAATAATATTTGCAATCTCCTGGATGACAGGTGAAATCCCAGAAGACCAGAGAAGGCTTAACATAGTACCCATCTTTAAAAGGATTAAAAAGGAGGATATGGGGAACGATAGACTAGTCAGCCTGAGCTTGATACATAGGCTTCTGAATGTTTCGATAAGGATTCTGCACACTAGTAATTTTACCTTAATTATAAAGATTGAGAAGATAAACTGAAATATGTTTTTATGCAATAGTTGGGATTAGTCAGGGCCTCTGAAAGAGCATGTAACTTTTTTTTTTTGTAATGGACTTGGCATCTTAATTGAAAACCTTGCAGACCTGATTAGGTCATTTCAGAGAGGTCAGGTGAAAACCATTTATTGCTTACAGAACAGAAATCTTCAGATGTAGTCATATATTTTAAAGTTATATAAGCTATCTGCTGCACAATTTATATCAGATTGTCCTAAAAACCTCTTGGCAATTTTTTAACCTTTTAAATAATGTTTTAAAGAACTAGCATGGATTTCTGTGAGAGGAAGATAAGGCCAATAAGATCATGGCTGGAAAAGCTCTTTTAGCTCAAATCCATGCTTCTGCAAAGGCAAAATAGAAGCCCTCTGCCTGATGCTAGTCACTTTTAATGTGTGTATGCATAGCTATAAATCAGAACTGAGCTAATTTTTAATTATCTTAAGTTAAAATGTCCATGTCAGCCAATATATTATTTTCAGGTCATTATGAATGACAGACTTTTATTGTCGGTTCAGTATATTTATAACTTTTAAAATACATGTATTGTTTTTCAATTATCTTAACATTATCTCACTGCTTGGACTAAAATATTCAAATAAGTGGCATTTTGTGATCACAAAATGTCTCCCTGAATTGCCATGTTGATACAATTGTATTTATTGGGATACTTCTAAACCTGCCCATCCAATGCTCTGCATGACTGGGTTATATAGTAAAATAATAATAAAATCAATTTGTCAAACTATAGATTCTTCTTACCCCAATTTATGATAGAAAACTACTATTGGGAGCAATTGTGACATTCTGAATGTTCAAGTTTATTAGAGATCAGATGCCTGTAAATAGCATGGTCTTAAAAGAGAGTGAAAATCTGCAGGGAAATGAAATTGAAAACAAAATACAATGAAGAACTCAATTAACGAACCACTTCCCTTGAATGGGTAAATAAAATCAACACCAACAGCTTGTGGTATGAAATCTATTTACCTAAAAATAGGTTCAATAGGGTAGCAGCAGAGTAACCACACTAGAATAATGGATAATTATGTATCCTTTCCCATTCACTCTGTTTCCTTACTGAGGGTGGCAGCTTTGTGATGAGGGATATCTATTTGCTAATAACTAGACCGAAGCCACCAACTTGTTTCACCTAGGACATTCAGCAACATTTACCACCAGATGAGAACTTCTGACTATTGGACAAAGAACAGACATAATATAGAGGCAAAAGTCTCCAATACCATTCACATGGGCCATCCAGTAAACCATATATCTACTTTTTTTTTTGTTATTTTGAATGTTCTAAGAAGTGTCAACACCTCTCTTACAAATACACAGAGGCTAAAAAGAAAGATTTTTTTCAATTGCCCTTAATAATACAGTAGTTGTCATTCCTATAAGAAATATTACTGAAGAAAATGCCTATGCAATAACTATATAGATTTTTTTAAAATAGTAGATTTAAGAAAAATAGATAAAATATTAATTGAAATGGCAAATTAAGTCATGGGTTTAGTGGATACTTTTAGGCTTTAGATGTTTTCACTATAAAATAAGTATGGTTGATAATTCTTTGGTCACTTTATCTTTCTAGAATAGTTAATTAAGAATATATATTAAGAATTTATTTTTCTATAATAATTAATTTAAAATATGTTTGAGTATATTTAAAACATCTTAAACAAACAAACCTATGCCCATAGTATTGATATATGTACTGACATGCCCTTGTATTCTGATGTGAACTCCAGAAGCCCAAAAGACACGTCAGAGAAAGGTAGGTATGGAAGATGTTTGTAAGTTGATTTGGGAAGAGCAGGATGCGTAAATGATTTGTCAATGCAAATTCTGCTAATAAAACTCTAAGGTTTACCACCTCTACTGAGCTGCTGAGTTATTCTCTTTGATTCTAAGTCTTAGCATTCACCTTTCTTAGCAGCACAAAGGCAAAACAAGTGATTTACTTGGATAATAGTCTAATTTCATCTTCTTCAATAGACTTCCCAACCTAAAATATCACTACTTCAATCAATTTGTTTATACTCTGGAGTTCATGGTCAATTCAATTGATGTATGCTGGCTTACGACTGCCAACTCAGCTACCTAACTTGGTTATCTTTTGGAGTTTTTTAAGCAAAGAAAGAATAACTCTGCAACAACAGCAAACAGCAGAAAATGTATGATGTGTGCAACTCATCTGTAGACATTGCTGCTTTAGAAGAAAATAAATAGCAATAGCAATTAGCAGTAGGACTGCAAATTTTCTAATTAGAAAATGAGCTACACCAGAATAATAATGTAGTACATTCCTGATTGTTGTAACATGATAAAATTTATTGAGCAAGTGTAGCTGTTTACCATGGTTATATATATATATACATACATATACAATGTATCATTGTATGTGCAAAATATATAATTGCATGTGTCCCACTGCATGTACAAATGTAGGTTTTGCATGTGCACACTTTCTGTGAGAATAATTTAAATAATCAGCTTTAAGTATTGGCCCAACGTTAAGTACTGCTGTTAAAATTGTGGTTGTTAAAATGTTTGCAACAGAATCTAAAATCCTTCAAAATGAGAGGTTTTCATATTTTATTCTAAATTGGAGGAGGCAAGGGGAGGAAGGATTTAATTAAACTTGTGTTATTTTGTGTATGACTCTTGGTCACAGATATCCTTGAGAGAAGCAGCTGAAAAAGAGTATTGAAGGTGGCATTACTCATGGATCAAAGATGGCAGGAAATAATATGTGAGGGGAACAGATTAGAGATGTGGGAAGGGGTTGCAGGACATGTGACTTTGAACATCTTTTATTAAACCGGAAATATTTTAAGTACTCTGGGCCGCCTTCAACCAGAGAACTTCTGCCTTCCCATTGTGAAGTCTTTTAGAACTGGTAATTTCTGCTTGTCTGTCTGGTTTCAAATTTAAAATTCCCAGAAGCTATGGTAGGGTCACAAGATTTGATGAGTCCCTAAAATTGATATGGAAGAATACCACAAAATATAGGAAGTCTACTATGGATGGGGGTGAGTGAGGTTGGAGACAAGAAAGGAGAGAGAAAATCCTGGAGAGAAAGGGAATCACTAGGTTCCACCACAGAGGGAAAAGCTGATTATTATTCATATAGGAAGTAGAGAAGGAATGAGGTCAAGGACTATGTCAAGAGTGTTCTGGGCTTTGAGAAAGACAGGGAAACCCATGCAAGGGATCAATTTAATCCCTGGCACATCTCCACTGAAGACAAGTGAGTTGCAGCAGGGACAATTTGATTCAAGGTTCGCATAATCATCTAAACTTCTGGAGCTATTTTTCATTTCACCATATAATAGTGTCATTATTTTCAGTAAAAGCAGCTCTCAGTCTGTTGTCTGTTTGCTATTGAATGTCTTCCCCTCTCTTTGCTGCACAGCAGAGAACCAATTCAGAAAATTTCAATAAAAACCCTTCACATTTGGATGACATACAAAACAGGATTAGTTTTAAATCATATCCTGGGATGAAATTACCCCCTTTTTGTTTCCTTGTCTCTTTAACATATTTCATCATTCTAAAGCTGTCACGTAGACTTAAACAGTGGAAGCTGTCTATGTGTAGACAGTTCATCACCGGATCAAACTTCTTGAGCTATTGTTTTATAAATGTTTTCCATCTCATTTCCTTTGTTCCTGCTGATATCACAAATACAAATAAAGCTGCCTGAGGAACTCTTTGGGATATAGCAAGAAGGGTGAGTAGTGGGGATCTAATTAAAAATATTTACATTGTTTCTAACTATGAGTTGATACGTGCAGAAGTGCATTTTAGTGCGTGAATCACAGAGAACAACAAATCCACAGAAGACCAGCCTAAACTGATTTAAACTCTGTTCAGGGGAATTAGCAGCCCATGTACCCTTCCATCCTATGACAACAGTGCAAGTAAAACCCTCCTCCAGCTATTGTGTACACTTGCCCTCTAATTCTAGAGCTAAATTTCCACAGAGTACGTATGACTTAAAGGAAATATCTGTTTTTACATGAGCACTATTTGAATAATTAGGGCCAGATACAGAGAAGGGCTGGGCACTTGAAGTTAGTGGAAATTGACAGTGATCAGTTACCTATCAGCATTCAGCACTAAATTAAACCTTTCTTCAGTCCTACAGATGATTTTACATTTGAACTCCAGGAACAAATTATGTCCACCCTTAAAATTCTGAAATAGAATTGAAATCCAGGTTAATTCAACTCCCTTCTTCTGTTCTCCTCTCCTTGGAACAGCTTTGCTTCCTTCTCCCTTACTCAGGAGCAAACCCTCCCCTACAGTAACAGTGAGAGTTCCTGTGGTGGGGTTTACAGATCCCCACACTAATGTTAAAGGAGTGATGGAGCAGTATTGGGCCAAGAAGGCCCTGTTTCTCAGCAGCTGCCAGGAATGCTCCCTATAGCAGGCCTCCTTAAAAAGGAGCTCTGGCAGGCAGGTGGGGGGAGAGTGAAGGAGAAAATGGCTGCAGGGAGGTAGACAAGCTGCAGTTGATGAGGCAAAGCAATCTACACAGGGAGGACTGGGTCTGTGAGTAAGACTTGGCTAGGAGCCTGTCCCTGCCCCCTTTCCCCCAACTTGGCAGAACTACTGAATTCTGTGAGTGAAGATGCCTTTTTTCCTATCAGCCTCAAACTGAAGGGAAAACAGAGAAGGTAGGAAATGGCCCAGGGGAGGCTGATCTGGAATGACAGCCAGAAAGGACTGAGCAGTCTCTCTCCACTTAGGCTGTGGGCTGGGACCTGGTGGAATGGAAGGGCCTGGGTTGTACCCTTCCCCTGGCTGCCAGAGGATCCTAGAGGACTTGTGGGTGGTGATGAACTGTGACTTTGCCATTAGCCCACACTACCCAGACTCTCTGGAAGAGCTGTCCCAAGACTTGGAGAAACTGCTTGACTGGGCCTCTTGGTCCCTGATTGAAGCCTCCTACATCATGCTAGGAACAGTGATAGGACAGTCTCTTCCACTCCACACAGGCTGTAATCCTCATGTTAGGGCTAACTCAATTTCCCTCGCTCCTTCTCACCATGTATTCTTCCTCACCAGCAATCACATAGTTAAACTCCCAAGGGTTGTAAATCATTCGCTTGAGGCTTTAGAAGTTCAGTGCAATAGTGCTTGACAACAGGTTGTTTATGTACTCTTATCTATACCGAGCATGTGACCTTGCCTAAACAATTACAGTCTGTAGGCCTCACTAGATGAGCTAATGTGTTCTATCTCCAGATTGCATTATATGTATGTAACGACTTTGCTAGAGAACGAATAGACTCTTATTCATACGCTTGTTGGCATCATGTAAGCTTTCTCAAGGTCCCCACACCAGGTGCCTCAAGAGGGCACTGACCTAGGACTGATGTCAGGGTTTCCTGATGCGCATGCTTCAAGTAGGTCTTTCCCTCCCTCCACCCATTTCCCCTCCCCTTTGAATATACTCTATAAAAGTCTGCTTGGTACTGATAATAAACGGAGCTTCTGCCAACCCCCTTTCTTGACCGAGAGGAGGGTGCCTCAGTTTCCCCTTTGATCAAAGTTGAGTTGTGTGTTTCTTCAATGGTCTCTGACAGCTTGTGAGCTACTTGCCTCAACTCTGTCACAGCAATCCGGAGTGTAAAGGTAAGGGGGAGAGATGGGCCATTAATCTTCCCCTGACACTCACAAGTCCCATTTACCATTAATTAGTACAGATATGGAAATTGCATAACACAGCGTAGCTCAAATATCTCAACTCCTTGGATTATTATCTTCATTCAAAGTATTCGTAGCACTCCTGGGTCCCAATTCAGGCAACATGCTCTTGTCTATCCTTATTCAGGACACCACTCATGCACATGCAAAAGTGCTGTTCTGACTGAGAGTGCTTTCCTTCAGCAGGGCTCTGGGGACTTCTCTTGGTTCCAGAGAAGTTGGTCTCATAAGGATATTGTTTGTTTTACTAAGCTTAGCAATAAAGCTGCACAGAATTGCCAAATTTCTGTGTTTGAAATTTTGAGAGATCTAATTTTAAATGAGGATGAGGGACAGGGGAGAAGACCCTAGGACTGATTTAATTACTGAAAGCTGAGAGAAGATAATTTCCAACAAAGTCCCTAGCCTATAACTTTCCAGTATAATAAAAGAATTCTAGCAGGGACCAAACTTAAAAGTGCTGGCAGAGGCACAAATGCCAGATCACTATGCTCCTCATCCCTCCTCTTCACTTGCCTCTGGGTACAGATATGGGATCTGAATGGGATTTTGTAGATCAGTGTGGTATTCATTGCAGCCATTGAGAATTCTCTAATTTACATTCAAGACCTCAAAAATTTATACCAATCAGTCTAATTTGAACAAATTATACTGGTTGCTAAGTGATGACACCTACCATGATTAAAAACATTTACAACGATGATCTACTTTGAGAGCACAGTAGCTTGTCACCCACTAAGATGAAATTGTTCCAGACTTTGGAAACTTGTCAATTCCTACCCCCTAAAATAATTTCCTAGCACTAAGAACAATCAAAAACAACTGCTAACCTTTAAGGCAAATGTGAACCTTTAAGGCAAATGTGAATCTGAGCCTAAAACCCTGCCAAGGTAGCATTTGTGCAATGCAAATCTTAGGTGTACACTTCCCCATTCGTTATCCACCTTGGCTGTCTACAACACACTTCCCTGGTAGAGGATCTTCTCTCTGAACCTTGCCTTTTTGACCAGAAAAGTAGGTGTCTTTAGTCCCCTGTTCTTGGCAGGCCCATCTGTGGGTGGGTGGCTGTAAGTTATTATCGTGAGATACTGAAGACCTGTGTGCATCTTTCCAAATAGACAGAAGAATTCTTAGCAAAACCAAGGTTTATTTGAAGATTAAAAGCACAAGAATAGTTTAAACAAAAATAAATGTACACCTAAGATTTACATTGCACAAATGCTACCTTGGCAGGGTTTTAGGCTCAGTTACAGAAAGAGAAGAACAAGCTTACATTCCTTTAGAAGCAAAGCTGTGAACCTCTGATACCACCTGACAGTCTGTCATGCTGTTGTCTGAGCCTCCATGTTTGTGTGTATGCCTCTTTTCAAAGCAGGCCAAACTTTCTGTTGGTCAGTGACTCTCCGAGTGATAAAAATTTATTTGAAACATGTTAATAACCTTTCCCTTTTGTCTCTTGAGAGCTGTTGATACCCTCTTTCCAACTAGTTTTACCTTTCATTTGTGTGCTTATTTGCTCCTAGGTTAAGCCTTAGCCAGGGCCCAGTAATCAAAGGTGAATAGTTCTGTTGTTGTGTTGGAATTGCTGTACTTGTGAGATATTGTTGCTCATTCAGTGCTTCAGGAGAAAGTATTTCCCCACTGTTTGGAAATATATGATGACTGAAAGCCTTTTCTCTTTCCCTCCTTCCAGTATAATTTCAGAAATTAATCCTATTTTGTCACAATTGGAATTAAATGTTTTATCCAGTTACTTAATAAAGTCAATACTTGAATTGTTTTTCTAGCAGATTTTCATCCATAGGCCTCAAAGCACTCTATCAACATCTATTTTAGTTACTTAACTGGCCCCCATAACCATAGCATTGATCTTCACAACATCACTGTGAGGTAGGGAAGTTATGTCATCCCCATTTTAAGGGTGTTAAACTAAGGATCAGACAGATGAAGGACCAGATTTTCAAAAATATTTACAGACCTAAAGACACTGGGGATTAGGGATCTTTTTAAGCCCCGGTCTACACTGTGAGGTTAGGTTGAATTTAGCCGTGTTAGATCGATTTTATAATCAATGCATCTACACAAACAACCCCATTCCATTTATATAAAGGGCTCTTAAAATCGACTGCTGTACTCCTCCCTGGCGAGGGGAGTAGCTCTAAAATTGACCTTGCTGGGTTGAATTTGGAATAGTGGAGACGCAATTCGATGGTATTGGTCTCTGGGAGCTATCCCAGAACACTCCAATGTGACCACTCTGGACAGCACTTTCAACTGAGATACACTAGCCAGGTACACAGGAAAATCCCCAAGAATGCGTCCGGGTCGGGGAAGAAGGAAGGCACCCAGCCACTCCACTCCAGAGGATGGCCCAAGCAACAGAAGGCTGTCATTCAATAAGATTTGTAATGTGGCTACAATAAGCCTTGTCCTTCCTTCCTCCTCTCCTCCCCCACCCCAGCCAGGCTACCTTATCAGTTCTTTCTTTTTTTTAATCAATAAAGAAAGAATGCATGGTTTTAAAACAATAGTGACTTTATTTCCTTTGCCAGCTGTGATCGAAGAGGGGAGGGTGGTTGACTTACATGGAATTAAAATTAACAAAGGTTTGTATCAAGGAAAAACACACAACTGTCACACCATTGCCTGGCCAGTCATGAAATTGGTTTTCAAAGCTTCTCTGATGCGCAGCATGCCTATCTCTGCTCTTCTAATCGCCCTGGGGTCTGGCTACTCAAAATTGGCTCCCAGGCAATTTGTCGTAACTTCTCATCTCCCTTACTCTCACAGATATTTTGGAGCACACAGCAAGCAACAACACCAATGGGATTATTGGTTTTGCTGAGGTCTAACCCAGTCAGCAAACAGCACCAGCATTATATGTGCTTAGGAAATGCCCTTGAGCAGTAAGATCCAACATTCCCTCAGAACTTGCCACCTCTTTGCCCGTCACCCATTTTCCCAACAAATTTTTCATTTTGTTTACATACTCCCCATTACTCATTCCAATATTGCTTTTAAGATTACGAAATTTAACTCTATATGTTTCAGGGGTATTCTGAAAACTCCACAAGACAGTATCTTTAAATTTACAGTCGTCAAGAACATTTTCAATAGGCATTCCATTGAATACATTTCACGCTTTACCAATAAATTTTGCAATCAGGGTAGGAACTCTCATCATTAGGGATGTCATGTATTACACATAGCCTTTTGAAGGTAGTCATATATTCAGCAATACCATCGGTCTCACTGTGTGCAGTACATAAGTGTTCCCACTTGTGGATTTTTGGAGTGATGGGAATTATTGGGGACAGGGGGTTCTAGTTCTGTTTCTCTAGCAGGTCCAGTTGGTGTTTTTGCTCTCTTTCTCTTTTTTCTTTCATAGCCCTTCTGTGTGCAGCTTCCTCCCTGACTGTCTCTTTTTCTTTTGCTTTTATCTCCAGTTCTTTCAGTTGTAGTAATCTCTGGTGTTCCCTCTCCTTTTCTGCAGACTGAAACCTAAAAAGCTCCAACTTTGTTATTGCTTTACTGCTTTCGCTCATTTTCCTGCTTTTCTGTTCCTACTTCCCTTTCCCGAAATAAGCAAACAGAAAATAACAAAACTGAGACCTCCTCCTGACTCTTCTTAACCACTGCACTTAAGACTCACTTAAAATCACAAATATCAGTGCTTAAAGTGTGAACTTCAATTAGAGTAACAAGATCTATAACTATGAAGATCGATTTTAAGTGATTATAAGTCAGAACATAAGTCCAATTTGGTCAAATGACATAAAAGCAAAATGCATTCAAAGCTGAACTTAACACTTTCAATGTCCTTAAAAACTTAGATGCTTCTCACCTCAGGGTGGCTGGTTACTTTTCAGTTAGGCTCTCCCCTTTGATCGGCATTTCAGTCACTTGGTGGTGGTGGTGTGTGTAGATTTGGGGGAAGAAAGAGAACATGGCAAAATGTCTCTCCCTTTTATCATGTCCTTTCTTTCCTCCTGGCTTTGAAACCCCTCCCCCCACTTCAGAGTAAGGTGAGCATTACTGCATCACAGTTCAAAATTGGCCAAAGGAAGGGAGTGACTCCCTCAACAGTCTAACACAGTGGTCCTCAAACTGGGATGCACGCACCCCTGGGGCTGTGTAGGACCACCCACAGGGGTGTGCGGCCCTGACTAGAGGAGCCAGGAGCCGCGGTGGCAGGAGAAGATGGGCACCCCTGGCGGCTCCTCCTCAAGCATCGCGGCAGCCCTGGCCAGAGGAGCCCGGCGCTGCGGCACTTGCAGAAGAGCCGCTGGGTCTGGCCAGCTCTTCCTGCCTTATTGGAAACTTCCTGGGTTTCCAATAAGGCAGGAGGAGCCGGCCAGCTCTGGCGGCTCCTATACAAGTGCCGTGGCAGCCCCCGCCCCCCCCCCCGGAGGAGCTGGGTGCTGTGGCTGAACCCCGGCCCCAGGAGCTGGGCGCTGCAGCAGGGACCAGACCCAGGCGCTGCAGCAGGGACTAGGCCTGGGAGCCGGGCACCACGGCTGCAGCTCGGGGAGCCAGGCAGGGGTCCCAGGAAGGAGCTGTCAGAGGACATGGGGAGGGTTCTGAGGGGGACAGTCAGGGGGGAAAGTGGCAGGGAGTGGATGGGGGTGGGGCTAGGGCAGAGCTGGGGTGGGGTGGGGCTTCCCCCATGGGGGTGCATCCTCAAAAAAAATTATGCTAGGGGTGCACGAGGAAGAAGGTTTGGAGACCCCTGCATAGACCTGGTCTAACAGATTTTTTTGTTGCTGCCTAAGCCAGTGTCCATTGTTTCTGTGAGGCTGGGCTGAGTTTGTCCCATCCAAGCCCTGAGAAGGTGTGAACTGCTTCTCTGTTCTTGGAGAGTTTTTGCATGGGCTTGCTTTAAGTCATGAGGATACATTTTCAGCTCATAACTATATAAATGAAATTATAACCTGTAACCTTACTATAACATTACTATAACATCCATACTCAGTTCATTATGAGCCTTCAGAAGACACCCAACATGACAAACTTTGTATTAGATACCACACAATCATTTTATAACTATGAACATGGGGGTGTGGGGTGTTCTTCTGAGGTACAGAGCATCACACACAGTTTTGGTTTAGCTGTTGTTCATGAGCTGAACTGAGGGGAACAACTATGTGATCAACAAGAATAACCATATGGGGGGTGCAGTGTCAACTGCAGTCTTGAGAAAGGAGTGGGAAATTCCTTCACCACTGATAGCTGCAGATCCCCCATTGCACCAAAGCCTAGAACATTAGGCTTGGTGTAGAGGCAGAGCTGGAGCTAGGCATAAGCAGACTAAATAAGTGTGTAGGGCCCTAAGTAATTCAAGGGGGTTGCCTATTAACATTTTATTATGTACTATGTGTGAAGGCTCCGCCACCAAATATTCCTGCTTAGGTGCCTAATGGTCTAGTATTGCCTCAGTGTAGAGATCAATATTTGACCCATGGTATGGTTTTAAAACTCAATTGGCTGTACTTACATCAGTTAGTCCTTTAAAATGCTGCACTGAAAAACAGAACGTGAAAACAATTTACCACTTTTTGATCAGTTTCAACTTACTGTATGTAACCTCTAAAAATAAATTTATAAAAATTAGCAGCAAAAGATAAACTAACTTGTGCCTTTTTTCTTTCTTTCTAAGAATAAAAACTCTTTGTTTCTGTTCTTAACCTGTGCTACATCATAACATCTGGGCAATTATGCAAACCTGTAAATTACATTTTTTTTCTGAGTTAATTGGTATAAAATTATAATGAAAAAGAATTCTAAACCTCAGTGCAAAACTAGTCGGCAAAATGAAATTGCAAACTGATTAGCATGTAAAATTTTAATGAGACTATGTTTTGATGGAAAAATCTTCAAACTGAGAGAGTATATAGCAATTTCTAGCAAATATTTTGCTTAATTAATGAATTTCAATAATTGATAGTTTTATCCTAGATTTAAATATCATTACTGAAACCATTTCTCTTCCCCCCCCCCCAGCTTCTTAATGAGATTGCTCTAAAGAATATCTCCTCCTCCATTTCTTCACGCAGGCTGGAAAACCATGAGTTTAATAAACCACAGAAATTATATTGGAATAGAACAACCATGCTGACATTCAGCTGAAAATAAAAATATATGTGTAGTACTTTGTGGGTTAATGGTAAAGGCCAGGTCCTGTGACTGACACACAGGCCCTTACAGGGGATGTTATGGAGCTCACTGGCATGTTGGGGGACAGGAGGGAATATGCACGTTGAGAAATCCCTTAGAATGGTGTAACTTGGTCCCCTGCTGTGTCTGGCTGCTGTACATTGGGGGGGGGGGGGGCGCCGGTCTCATTTTGAATGGTTTGAAACCCTATGGTCAGTAGATGGGAGTGGTCCCTGTGCTCCCCAGAGTACAGGCACTGGTCCCTGTACTCCCAGAGTACAGGCACTGGAACTGTGTCATTTTCCTACACAGATAAATGCAAGAGGGATGGAACTCCTTCACTTGTGTGTGGACAGGGCACAACCTAGCCCTAACCATTTTAATGCTGTCTAACATATGCCATACTACAGGTGACTGAATTGACCTGAATAATATAAAAATCGACTCGATAAACTTTTGTCCCAAGCATGAAATGAGTTTAAAATGTTCAAATACCTGGTTATATTTCTTTTTCATATTGTCTGTACTTCCTAATTCTAACCAGGTCCAAACAATGTCATGAATGCTGTTCTCCTGACATTTGAAGTCAATAAGAGTTTTGCACATAGAAGGACTACAGGATTGGTTTCTTGGTACTTCAGGCAAGCAGGAGGCAGGAATGATTAGAAATCTTGTAGAAAAGCCTTTGCTTGAGAGATTTCCTGATCACCTATGTAGATTTCGAGTAGCTTATTAAGATAGTCTGATCTAGTTCAGTATACGAACTTTTGCCTCCAGCATCTCACTAAGTGAGGAATTGGTCATTTCAAAGAGTGCTGCCAAAAGCACAGGACAGAAAGGAAGTGGTTAAACCATGGAAGTTTATTCCATGTAATGTCATTTCTTTTATTATTTATTTATGATGGTATTAAAATGAAAAGAAAGCATTTATGGAAAGGTATGAGAGTTAACTTGATAGAATCTTTCAGAACCATCACAGTCAATCACTTCAATGGCATAAACATACATAGCCAATTTTTACTACTGTTAGGAAAATATAGAAATGTCTTGCCCATAAATCTAAGGAGTTTATTGAATTCCAAAATCATTGTCAGGTGGTAGCTCCAGTAAATCAAATTCAAAAGTCCTTGTCTATATACAGCAGTTGAGCCAGTTTAAGGACTGATTTTAGTTAGGCCAATATGAAAACTTGTGTGCACACTCTCTTATATCCATTTGAAATTGCTTATATTGGATGGGCTTGTGCCTTTAAATTTACCAATGCGAGTAAAATCAATATTAACCAGGTTTAAAACAATACTAGTTGGACCCATTCATACCCTTTGTTAAACTAGTGCATCTTTGTGTGGAGACCTTTGTGGTACTTCACAGCTCCTCATGGTATGCAGTAATCAGTCTTCAAACTTTAGTAAATTAGAGCAGTGCTTCTCCCTTTCAAACAGCAAACCTATGAGTGCAACTCCCCTTAGAAATTAAAAACATATTTTTTTGTGTAACACTATAAATGCTGGAGGCAAAATGGGGTTTGGGATGGAGGTTGACGCTTTCAACCTCAAGTAATATCCTTGCAAACCTCTGAGGGGTCATGACCCCCAGTTTGAGACTTGGCTTAGGGACTAGGGACCTGCTCCAGGAAAGAGGTAGATGGCAGTTTTTCCTCTTCTGAGGTGGAATTGACCGAGTGAGGTGAAAAATCCTGTTGACAGAGGTCCTAGCTACTCCTAGAAATCTTTCTCCAGTCATAACAATGGGGAAGGCATTCTCAAAAGCCCAGGACTGATCCTTTTGGGACTCCACAAGTGAGTGTTATGGCTGCAGAAGTGTAACTGAAGTGTGCATGCATCCGACAAAGTGGGTACTAGCCCACAAAAGCTTATGCTTCAATACTTTTGTTAGTCTTTAAGGTGCCACAGGGCTCTTTGTTGCTTCTGCAAACCCAGATTAACACAGCTACCCTTCTGATTCTTGACATGTAATTGAGTGAAAAGAAGGATTGGAGCCGTATCAGCTCTTTTTAATCAGTATTGCTACATTTCTAGCAAGACAGGCATATGCTTTGGACAACAGTATCAAATATGATAGATGTTCAGGAGGATGAACATAGACACCTACCCCGATCCATGGACAGGGGCTGGTCATCCATATCCTTGAATGTAGAGGTTCAATATATTGGCAATGGATAGATATGGTAGGATGCAATTCTTCACTAGCTTCTTCATAATCTTGCACAAAAAAATGGGAGAATTGACACCACCTTGTAGCTGGCAGGGTCTTTTGAGAATGCCTTCTGAGACTAAGTTAACCAGTGCATATGTTTGGGGTAGATGACAATGGGGAAGGGATATTAAATGGAAGGTGTTCCTTCCTTTTATTTATTTTTCTTTCATTTATTTATTATATTGGAAGGGATGGGGCATTTGATTACTCTGCAGTTTTATTTATCTATGTCTTTATATAAGACCTCCAAAAGGGTGGGTTAGAGTAGTTTCATTTTCAACCAGTTTGAGGTCTACCTAAGGATCAGGCCTGTCCCAGTGATATCTTGATCTTGCCACGTTCTCAAGTCCCAGCAGCATACACATAATATTCAACTGTTCATCTTCTTCATCTCCAATATAAGTATCATCTCCCAGCAACTGTGTTTCTCTGTCTGACTGAGGCAAGCAACTGGATAAAAAGCAGCTGTCTGAAACTGAACCCTGGCAAGAGAGAGATGATGTTTATGGGAAATACTTTGAAGAGCTATCAATCTTCCTATCTGCTGCTTAAAGAAAAGTTTATTAAACTGCATCCCTATACATAAATATAGCAATACCGGTTACAAAGGTTATGGGGGATGGTTCCCATAGAGACACCCGTGTGCCAAGTTTCAAACTAGGTTAAAATTTGATGGCTGACATGTTTGCTTTTATGAATTTTTCTTTTTCTTTTCATTCTTGGACTACAAAACACGGTGTCAGCATGAGTGTATAACCATCTGAAATCAGTGCTATCTATGTAAATGGCAACAATATAAAATATTTCCACATCACTTATAATACAGTAGAAAATGTTCATTAGTCAAATCTCTTCATAAATGGCTTTTTTTTTTAAAAAAAGGCCAAATTAAGCCCTCAAGTTGTGCTACTGATAGCAATTGAGTTTTCTTGATTTATACCAAATTAAGTAAAGCTTTTGAGTAATGTGGCCTTTCTCTATTAACTTCTTACATGGGTACAACTTTTCTTTTTCTGAATGAATATTCAGTAGTGACTTAAATTTGGTATATTTATATTGATCTAAGTATTCTAAGATATCAATATATGATGTACTATTGTTTGTGAGGCAATATGTATTTACAAATGTATGGTATATTAAGTTTCTTTTTTCTAGTAATGAAAATGGTATATATTATGGAACTTTTCTAGTAGTATTTTAATTTTAAGAGTAGGTGTTAGGTTTTGGATTTGCTCTTCTTGAATTCACATCCAGGAAGACCTTTAAAACTGATTGATAATGGTAAGCCAGTTAAGTAAGGTAAAGGCAGATATATTTGAATCAGTGGGTGACATTAGCTTCTCTTAAGCTAAAACTGTTTGCTGACTTGTGACTGCAGATGAATTTTGAAAAACGAAAAAGTCACTGCAATTATGGTACTGTTTGATTTTCAAGTGTGTTAAAATTTTAAAAATTACATTCTAAGATTTTTGGAGTTAGTACAAACTTTTCATCGAAATTACATGTTCTTAGCATTTAGAACATCACTTGAGATCATAATTTATATTTATTGAAAAAGAGGACCCTTATTTAATTAAGAGTGGGGTTTAATATATATATATATTGAATAATCACATAACCCCATGTGTATGTGTGGGCATACATGTATATATGTGCACGCACGCCCACACACACACACACACACACTTGTTACTATTTAGCTAATTACATTAATAACAAGGATTTATCGAGAATTAACCTCAATAGAATCAAAATTTTAATAGCTGTTTAGGGCTCGATTTGTACATCATATGAACCATTCTGCCCACTGGAACTACCCTGTTCCACTGAGGGGAACTAATTTGACACCTCTTTCAGGAGTGCTGCCTTCTCTTCCCTCTTTACTCATACATTGACTGTTCAGTAAAATGCCCCTATACTGTACATATTTTCAAAGTATTTTCCTGTGGTTCAGGTAGTAGAGATACTTATTTTAGTTCTTTGGGATCCCTAGTTCAAAGCTAAAGAGAGGTGCATTTTCACTGTTTGAAATAGCATTGAGTTAATTAACTGAATTAACTGAAAACAGATTCAATTAAAATTAATAATAAGTTAGTTGAAAATAACAATACTTACTTTCTCCCTTAGGACAGGGACTGTCTATTACTTTTCTGTGAATAACTACCAGCACAATGGGGCTCTGCTATCAGTTTGGATCCTCAGATAATAAAAATAATATATAGCAATAATAGTAATAATTGCACGTTTTTGTGGATTACTAATATGAATTGCAAGAAAACTCAATATACTCATAAAATTAATTGTCTGGCTATAAGCCTTCTAAATTGCTGCTGAACACTGGATTTATGGGAGCTTCTAGAGTAGCAAATTCACAAGTGTTTCCATATGTTCCAGCAGGTAAATAAGTGATATAAACCAAATTCTTAAGCTCAAATTGTGGCCCCTTTCTACTACTGGGGTATCATAAAGGGAACATAATGCAGCCACTAATGCTTAGCAGAGAATTCACTTGTGTAGAGGAACTGTCTATTGGAACATGTTTTCCACTTCCAGACCCAGAACTTCTGCTCTCTTCTTTTCAGTGTAATAATCATGCTGGGAGAGGTATTGGAGGAGGGGGCAGAACCTCTCTCTTCCATACAAACCCTACACGGGCATGCAGGTCATTATGGTCACTATTTTTTTTAAAATATGCAATGGTTTTATTTTTTATTCTGGATTACTTAAAATTTTCCAATCCAATTATAGCTCTCTAATTCGGAGGGCCCATCCCAGATCCAATGCCACTTGGCACTGTTGCTAGGTTGTTATTCCATTGGCATAATATCCTTCACTGAACATACACGTAACAGGAAGTCTAAAGGGTGTCAAGGCTAGGGCTGACCTTCAGATTCAGGGAGCCACACACTGTAATGAGATTAGGACTCTTTTTAATATATCCACCATAAAAAAGGATACTACTGCACCTTTAAAATATTAAAAATCTCCAATTATGGCATTTAAAAAAACCTTTAAATCAATAAATCAAATAGCTTCAATCAAACAGATGTGTATGATTTGACATATGGCAAGAAAAAGAAGCAAACAAAATAAAATGTAATCTGCCATGGGAAGTCACATAATTTGGACATACACTGACTTCGACTGTCCTTGCCAACTTTACACCATGAGTTGCAACTCAGTGGGATTACTCAGAGAAGTTGATCCAATAAAAGATATTACTTCACCTACTTTGTTTCTCAAAGTTATTTATACTTAAGAGTGGCAGATCCTGATCCCCTTTAAACAGAGAAAAGGGGGTTGGATTGAAATGGACTGGGTAAGTTTCAAATAGGGAAGTTAAAGGGCAAAGCAAAATGTGAGTAGTTGTCCTTGTATGCGCCCTTCAAAAGCAAAATGTTTTATTATGTTGTAAATTGTATCAGATACCACAGAGCTGTGGTATTTAAAAACTTAAAGATAATACCTTTAATTGTTGTGAGCCTTGAAGTGAAGGTACAGCATGTTTTGCAGATCTAATAAAATCTGACACTAATTGAAGACACTTTTTCCAACTTTAATTTCAAGGCAGTTGTAATTCAAGGATGGATTTAATTAAGAGCAACTATTTTGGTAGGTGTCAGTCCATCTGGCATAGTAGTGTGTTGCTGTCATCGTCCACCCTGGAATTGGAAACATCAATTTTAGCAGCTCTGCACTCTACAGAGAGAAATTTGAAAAGTGCTAATTTTTAAACAAAATTAATGCTCATGAACATGAGCACATTAACAGTCTAGAGACATAGAGCTAGGTCTTCATCTAGTGTAAATCAGCTTTGATCTTTTGAAGCCAATGGAAATATGCTGATTTACACCAGACCAAAATTCGGTCATTAAGGGGCAATTGCAATGCAGTACTCCACACTATCCTATTAATGTTCTTCAAATATACTTTGGAGATACAACCACAGTGGGTGAAAGAATAGTTCAATCCCATTCAATCATTTTGAGACTGCCAAGAAAGAACTAACCGATGCTGAATGTGCTGCTGTGCTTCTCCCTCCTTGCCCCCCGGTTGATTGACTGGCATCAGGAAATGGATTTAAATTACTCAGTAATTTCAGATAGACACTCTAAGGGTATGTCTATCTGGTGGTTAGCGATCGATCTATCGGGGGTTGATTTATTGCATCTAGTCTAGATGCACTAAATTGATCCTGGAGAGCTCTCCCGCCAACTCCTGTACTCCACAGCTGCGAGAGTCATAGGCAGAATCGATAGGGGAGTGGAAGCAGTTGACTCACCACTATGAAGACATCACGGTACGTCGATTTAAGTACATCGACTTCAGCTATGCTATTTTCATGGCTGAAGTTGCGTATCTTAGATGGATCCCCCACCCCCTGACCAGTGTAGACCAGGGCTAAAAATAACTGGCCAGTTCTCATTGCAATCAATATCTGTGGAATTAAACCTCATGTTGGTACAATGGCAACTACTTTATGCAAAAAAAGTTCCAGTCACACTGAAGGAATTGTGTGGCAAATTCTCTCTCCTTCTATGAAGATAGGCATGGCAGCTTATAGCCTACCAAAGCCTAAAGCTGAACATGAAAATCTTCAGATGATTTTGAATATCCTTCCTGCTCATTGGCATCTACTCTGTAATGCTCAGAGACAAATGGTGCTGAAGTAGCTGAAGTGCAAGTGACATACTTCAAGAAAACTTTCAGAGGAAGATGGCATTTGTTAAATGTGGACCAGGAACAAAATATGACAGGAATTTTGGATCGAAGATGTTTTAGCCATCTAACCCATCAGTTGAGGAAGATGTTAAAGTAATAACTTTAACCACTTGTCAATTGCAGTTACATTTGAAATAATAATCAGTTCTGTAAGAATTGAGGCATTTGCTCAAAACACTTAGTCTCATAGCTACTGAATTTGTCTCACGTTGATCATTTGTCATTGAAAATGTGTGAAAGAGAACTTTAAAAAAATTCCTGTAGCTGTCTTATCTCAGGCCTGTGCCTTCATATTCAAAGAAATGAGTATGGTAAGATAGTTTTTAATTGCTCTATGTTCCATCATTGAAATTTCATGGTTAGAATTTCAATTGGCTTCCAAGATCAGGGGAAATAATATAATAATGAGTGTTAGCGTGCAGAAAGTCAAAGAAAGTTAATGGACTTTAAAACTGACACATTGCTCTAGAAGAGTCATTAGCACAGTCCTTAGCTTCACTAGAGAAATAACTAAAGATAGAGGTTTTGAATTAATTAGTTTAAAGAAGGAACTCCCAGCACAAAGACATATATGTAAGGAATGATAATGACAAACTAAATGAAAACAGCCCCCTCACCTCATTTTTAAACAAGGGTTATTGTATGAAGTGTGTTTAGATACAATTAAAACACAATTATATTTAGAGTCAGATGTTCAAGTTCATTTTGAACACCTTTGAAATCTGGGGCTTTGCAACTAATTGACTGAGTCTTTTAAAAGTTTTTCAATTATCCACGAAACCCAACTTTAAAATATAGATGGCACTCGTATAGCATATCTATACCTTTATTATCAACAGTTGGGAAAATTGAATAGCACAGCTATGTGGGACTTTGCTTGTAATTCTGCTTCTTGAGAGATGTCATGGGATTCTCATTCTTGAGCCTCAAGTCTACTGTGAGAATTCCCAAGGTATAGAGCTTTAAAGACCGTATGCCCTGACCTGACCTGCCATGGGAGTGTGACAGCTGAATTGCTTCAAGCTGGGTGAGTTTATTTTTGAGAACTAGATTGCGATGTTGATCGATGCCAATGTACCTTGTGAACTTTGCTGGGCTAGAGAGTGGGTGCAAAAACCAAACAGTTTGTAAGGGCAAATAAGAAACAATAGGATACACATATAATTATGTATGAAAATAATCACGACGCAGAGCACCACCCTTCGTATGTATCTTTTTTCTCAGGTGCTTTCTCGGGCATAGGGAAAAGAGTTGACATAGGCACAAAAGTGGTGTCTCACACTCTCATAGGCAATGGTCCCCAAACTTTTCAAGGTCATAACCCCCCTTGCCCCTGGCCATGCCCCTCCCCCGGGTGCTCCCCTGCTAAGCTGGCCCATCTTCCTACCCCCAGCACCGGCAGCGCAGGTACCACTGCAGGTGGTGGGAGAGAGCCAGAGGAACTGGCTTCAGCGCATGCTCATCTGTATGAGCACACATACGGCTCCCCCAAATATAGCCATCAAACTACGCCTCTGCAGACACCTGGATCAAAAGGGTTGTCTCACCATGCTCTTGCCAATGCTTGAACACAAGGGAGGGAGCTGAACCCAGTGTATCAGCACTTCTATGCTACTTCACCTTGCCATGCAGGGGAGAGGGCCTATTCTGGTCCACAAGCGTCTTTCAAACACCTCCCTAGATGCCCACGCATAGGAGAGAGACTATGTTGGCATGTCAAAGCCTCTGTATTGTCCCCCTTTTTAGTACTATGTAAAAGAAGTAGGTTTATTAGCAAAGAAAAGGAAGTGAAAGCTATTGAGACGTTAAAGCAGGTAAAACATATGCACAGGGGAGTTACAGTTTGTAATTCCATGGTGGCAGTGAGGTAACATACTCAAAGTTTCCCCAAAGTCTTTTCAGGGTACCCAGATTGTCTCTAGGGACCTCTACTTTGCATCTGGTACAGTTTCCCGTAAAAGTCTAAACAGTCCTGAGATGAAGGATCTTTCCACAAATCCATAATTACAGCTTCTTCCCACAGAAAACAAGCTGACAGGGTCACTACCCACGTGGCCTTTTCCTTTCATAACACGGAGTGAAGATATTCACAATATTAATGTTTGCTATCACATTATTATGAGATACGGATAAGTGAGAATAGTGCAAGTAACATCCCATTAGTTTTTATGAAGTTTAAAAACCAAGTACACTCCTACACATTTAGCAACTACTTTGATCTATACTAATATAAGTGAACTGGCCTGGGGCTTTGGCATGAGCTAGCACCTGGACTGCCAGTATTCCAATATTTAGTAGCTCAGACAGCCCTAGGAACTGAGTACATTTTTTAAAGGCAAAACCCAAGCAAAATATATGAGGAACAGCTATAAACAGCAGGGAAAATACTCCAATGGCATGAGAGGCAACAGGAAATCATATGTAATAATATTTTTTTTACTAAATTGACACAAGAAAGCAGCTCATGCAAACAGAAATTTGTTTAAAACCCTGAGATAAACTGAAGAATAAGCAGGAAAATCAGCCAAAAGTCTGACTAGCTATAGGAGCCAGCAAAGTGGGCTCCTCAGATGTCAAGTAAAAAGGAATGGAGAGATGAAGTTCATTTCACTTCTGACACAACAGGGCAGGCATATTTCCTGTCATAAGTTGCATCTGTTGACTTATATGTATAGAAGGGTGCAGGCTTCCAAAAATCTTTAGCTTTGGAAGCTCCAGCCAGTGTTGCATTAGAGGCTGTAAGAGTGTCTATTCTCTCTCTCTGTACACTGGAGTACCGAGGAGAGTCTCTTCTATGCCAGACCAAATAACTACAAGCTGCTTCCCAGCCTAAGTTAAGTCTTTACACCCCCAAACCCCACACTCTACCAGCTGGGAAATTGGGGTATCGCTGCCACCATCCGGGTGTATCTCCAAAACCCTGGAGGGCAGCACCCGGACTCCCCCAAACTCCATCTCTCTCTCCTGAGAGCCAGGACACTCAGAGGCTGCTTCCCTTCCCCCTTCCCCCTCCCGTTTTTTACCGAGAGAGATGAGAAACCGTCCTGAGGCTTTCACACTGTGAGCCTTCCTCTTAGACACACATACTTCCCTGTACCTGGGAACTGGGTTAAATCCAAAGCTAGGATTTATTTATGAGAAGAACCAAAACTTTTTATAACTAAAAAGATTTAATAAAGAAAAGAGAATACAGCATACACTTACAATACAACTTCACAATCTAGAGTTCCCTAACTTCTCCTCTGAAAAGGTTAGTGACACTCTAAATAGGTACAGAAACTTATGGAAATCAACATATTATACTCACAGCACAGCTACTTATGAATATAGGAAGGAAAGTAGAAGTTTTCTTCCTCCATAGCTAGAGGCAAAAAACTGGGTCTCTTGCCAACGCTGGAACGGCAGGAAACTGAACTAAAACTCCCTCCCTCCCTCGTGGCACAAAAGCTCTTACGTCACTCCCTCTCAGGTAACATTAACCCCATACAGGCAGAATAACACTCTCCAGCACTTTACACTTATGACAGAGGCTTAAGACAAAAGTGTGATACTCCTGTTACGATGGTCTCCTTAAAGAAACAGAAGTCTCTTTCCTCCTATATATGTCTGAAAGAGCATGGGATGGCATCATGGTTCAAGGTGAGCTGTAGCTTTGACTCTCGCTGTCTCGCTGTGGGCACCACTTCCATATGACAGGCCCATACGTGTATTTCTCTAAGGGTGAAATCATGCGATTAAAGAGGCATACAGTTTTTCAATAATGCTAAAACATTAATTAAAAGGGTCTGTCACAAACACACTTAGTAAAAAGAATCTGTCAAAAATAATTGTTTTCTGTTTGACCTGGAACTAATTTTCCCTCAGTTTGGGGGAATTGCCAGCAAACTGAAAATTCTCTTATTCACACAGCTGAGCTACTACTCTAATTGTGTCATCAGGTCACAGCACATCTCAGTCTGGGGATGGATTACGCAGATAGCCCCATTCAGCCTTTGCTTTTGTCTCAGTCTCACCCTCAATCAGTGTCTTTACCCCTGAGTTCATTGGTACCCTTTATCCATTTAAAGTTCCTTTGTCTGTCCCGGGACCCTTGAACTTGATCAGTTCAGTTTCTGCATCTCAGCACAGCTGTTGGAGGTGGACTTTCAGCAGTGGATTTATCTGTTAAACTTCAGCAATTGAGTTAGAGTAACTGTCAGTCTCCCTAGAGAGGTGTAAAAGGATTCCGGATTGAATAAGCTCTTTGTGCCCACATGACAAACAGCATGAAAATGATCATAGTAGACATAGGTACCTGGAATATTTATAAAAAATAATACAGGTAACCCCCACATTTTCCACAGATGGGAACGGATGTGTGACATTTTTCAGTCTTTGCTCTCCTCAAAATAAAAAAGGTTCCACTTCTCAACTTTGCTAAGCAGTTATAGTTTTTCTTGAAAAAAAAGGGGGGGAGAAATGGTAGTGGTAAAACAGGAAAAATATTATTTTTATCACAAACATAATTATATTTTTGCAATCTAGCAAACATGCATATTTTGCCAGATTAACAGTTCTTCTGAAACTGATCCCATTGAATGGCAAATTCAGATACAAAGTACTGAGAATATTAGTTTCCACACAAGAACTCCCCAGAAGTGGAAACCATTATTGTGAAGATTTGGGAGAACTGTCTAATCAACTTATGAATTCTGGATAATATCATAAAATTATTGGTACAAAAATTACTGTATCATGGAATACCTCAAGGTTGGTGTAGCCTCTATGGTTTACATGCCTGAAAGCATGTCTTCCCCAGACCAGGGATAATAGAAAGTGCTTAACACTTAATGACTGGTCAATAATTATGCTAAAATAGTGGTTTTCAACTTGTGGTCCATAGGGGTCCACAAACTATGTATAAAGAGTCCACAAAAGGTGACTAGGAAAATAAATTTTCAGATCCCAGAAAAGGCATTCAATTTTTGTAATCAGTCAAAAGTTTGTGAATATTCCTACCTATAGGTCAAAAACAAGAAGTGTTGTCATTACCATGGAAGCCCACAGTTTAATGCCCTTTTCATGCTGCATCAAATGCTGGGCCGAGCATGTGCAACATTTATGGCTGAATTCTTTTCAGTCTAACACTTCTATATTAGGGGTCTGTGGACCACAGGTTGGATTTCTAAAAAGGTCTGCGCCTCCATTTGAAATTTTTCAGGGCTCCACAAATGAAAAAAATGTTAAAAACCATTGTGCTAAAGAGTACCTGCACTTAAAAGGAAACCAGTTTACTGCACCTCTGAGAGGAAGGGTTAAAGGGGGGAGAGTGGAAAGTTATCAAACAGAGCAAATAATCTAAGGTGTTGCTAGGGGTATTCTCTAAACAGACTCACAAAGCCTCATAGGAAAGCTTGAGGGTGAGACAGGGAATTCTGGGCAGGATTTGGAGGAGGGAAGAGCTCAGACCAAGATCAGAGGATGGGAGGGGAGCTGGAGGAGAATGCTCTGTGTTTTAGAACACAAGCTATTCTCTGCATCAGATGGAAACGCATGGCCCTAGAGGAGCCTGACCCAGCCCAAACAATTATTTGGAGTGGAAAGGAATCATAGGCAGGGGAATGCACATAGGGTTTAATATTTTTGTTTGGATCTCTGTTTTTCTCATGTGATTAAAGAAGGAGCATTACTGTGTTAGAATGTGTGTGTGTGTATATGTGTTTTGCTTTACAACTATGACGTGTGTCCTGAGAAAGTTAACCCCAAAAGTTCACATTTTCAATGTGATTATTGGAGAGGGTGTGTTTAAGCTATTGGATAGTTTCTAGGATAGTGCTGCACATGGATGGGGGGGGGGGGGAGGGACTAGGCAGGACTGAGGGCCTGAAATTCCATGAAGGGAAAACAGCTTAAGTGCCCAGGAAATGTGTGAGACAGGAAACGGAGCTGCAGCCTGCTGAGACCATAGAGGCCTAAAACATCTGTGGATTCGCCTCATGGTTATCTGGTGGGCCATGGGCAGGGGGAGCCTGACTGGATCTGACAATTATCAGACATTCTTCTTGGAAAGTACTGGGGGACAGACCTGTGATTTGCTTTCCTAGCACACACAGAACATCCAGAGAAACCAGTGGAAGCCCAAAGAATACAGGAAAGGGGCTATCATTTATGGAATACATTGATGAGTGTCTGATTCTTGGTCAAATTGTACAAACTCATTCTCCTTTTACCAAAATAAAGCAACATTCAAGGCAGGGGCTCTAAATCTATTAACAGATTTTTTGAGAGAGAACTTTTCAGTACAAACATGTTTTAGATAAAAATCTAGGGGAAGTTTTCTGTCTATCTTGGGACCTGAGAGATTGTCAGTTACTGACTTTATTTTTATTTTAAATAGGCTATATTGCTAAAGGGCATTTGCTTCCTTCCATAATAGAAGCTGGCAAGAAGCTTAGGTATTCAGTTACCTTTTAAAAATGTTTTAAACTATATTGTATGGAATAAATTCACAGGTTTGCCTAAAAGTTGTAGAGGTTTGAGAGGCTTGAACACTTAATGCACTGATAACAGTTATGGTAACAATCTGATTCACAATGCTCACATCCGTACACCACAACAGGATCCTGCTACAAGGTCAGTCATGCATGAAATCTAGAAGTATTCTCACAGCAGGAGCAAGGTCTTTTGGAACAAATGGCGTATCAGCAGACTCTGCTTCTTACTCAACTTCCATAAAGACTCTCAGCAGCAGTTCAGTTTAACCAGCAGTGTTTAAAATTGGAAACCTCATCCTTTGGAGAAATCTTTCACAGATTGCTTCTAAACTAGCCCTGTGACACAATGACCAATCAGTTGCTGAAATGGTGTGCTATTATCCTGATGACCCACTTATTCTATAGATATTATAAAATGCTTTTGGGTGTTGAGTCAATCAGATGGGTCAACTGGATGAATATTTTGTAACCTTTTGATTTAGAAAAAAAAGGTGTCTATCACTGAAAAGACTTTTGAAAGAACATCCTCTTGTTGACATAAAGACAAAACTGGAGCTAGGGAAAAATTCCATGATTTTTTTTACTGTGTGAAGACTTAAAGTTTTCAATCATCATTCAAATCCCCATCATATATTGGAATTTTTAAATTTTTTATGAAAATGTATCACAATTCATTAAAAAAACCCTAAATAAACACATTTCCAGATAGTATTAAGGTTGTACTGCTGTAGTGATATTTTCTTTTTCTTTTTTTCCCCATCAGGGTAAAGGCATAATACAAGCAATTTTAAAGACTTCAAAGTAGGTGTGTCACATACATGAAATTACCAAAGGCCAGACTGTGGTGAGGATGGAGAACGATGGCTCTAAGCCACATTACTGCTTCCCCAAACCAGCCCCCTGTATAACCTCTATGGGGAAGAGGAAGCTGCGTGTAGTTTAAAGCCAGTGTAGTAGTTTTGCATTATACTCTCTCTCATCTGAGCTGCAGAACCTGGAGACTAGTTTTGGTCCCAGGATAACTCCCTTTAGTATCTATATCTCACTTCTATCTCCTTCTTGGATTGCCATTCTTGATACTCTCATAGATACTTTCCAACTGATATTTGGAAATATGTGTCCTAGTCTTTGGTTAAAGTATATAAAAGTAGTCGAGAGCTGATCACCTCGTTAGCATGAGTAACATAAATTCCCCTTTTGTGCCTGGCTGGTTGAATACATCTGTCAGCCTAGCCACCCTAATCTGAGTCTGCTTGCTCCTGCCCGAGATTGGTTATTCAGTGGGAGATTAGTACTTTCATGCTTATGAGAAGAGGCTGAGGGAACTGGGCTTATTTAGTCTGCAGAAGAGAAGAGGAAGGTCTAGGTTGGATATTAGGAAAAACAACTATTTCACTAGGTGAAGCACTGGAATGGGTTACCTAGGGAGGTGGTGGAATAGCCATCCTTAGAAGTTTTTAAGGCCTGGCTTCACAAAGCCCTGGCTGGGATGATTTAGTTGGAGTTGGTCCTGCTTTGAGCTGGGGGCTTGGACTAGATGACCAACTGAAGTCTCTTCTATTATTCTAATTCTTTTGCAGAGGTCCAAAGTATAATGAGCATTTAAATCTTTTACCTTCTAAGCCCAGTAAATGAAAACTGCTGATTTCTTCCACCGCTGCAGTTATCCTGCCTCAAGACACAGCAGCTCAGCCTCTTTGACACTGACAACTGTAATTTTTAGTTTCCTTTTCCAGCAAGGTTTGGGGATGTGACCATACCTGCCATAGATTTCAGAATAGCTGGCCATTTCTTTACCTTCTCAATATAACTTTGGTCAATGAGGTCTGAGTTGGCCAAGTTCTGGAAATCTATGGGTTTATGAACATCTTTATTACCTTGAACAATCCATAGTACTCAGACTGACATAATTTTGGCTTGACTGTCTTGTACTCATTTCATTCTGCTAAGCCAGGATTCCAAAAGGGTGTTTTATGTCCCAGTTTTCTGCATATGTTCTAAGCATTCTCAAAAAAAGTCTCAAAAGATCCCCTGCTGTATCTGCCACCGTCCACTGGACAACATGTGGGTGTAAGAGAGAAAAGGAAATGAGGGAGCTGCCTGAAGGACACTTAAAGCCTGGAGCAGGCTTGCTAAATGAGCCAACAAGAGACACCTGGTGCTGGGAGGGCCTCTCACACAGCTGGTTCCTTATAAGAAAGCTGAAAGAGAGCTTGAAGGAAGAGCTGAGCTGAATTTAGAAAAATCTGTAAGGGTGTTATCTCTGAGTAGCATAGCTTCAGCCCAGAATGGTGTATTTCCTCAGAACTGATAAAAGGACCATGCGAAGAAACATTTTCTCCCATCCGGGCTCTGAGGTAAGAGCTGTGCCCTGAGACTGACCTTTGAGTTTTCCTTTTTGAGTTCATTTGTCAGAATAAACCTAGACCCAGTTAGGGTGGGGATTGGATGAACAGGTGTGTGGTATCTGTTTAAAAGGGTTTGGAAGAGGGAGCATAGAGAGCAGGGCAATGCAGAGGCACCCTTGCTATGTAGGAGTGTGTGGGGGTGGTAACCGTGTCCTTATATAGTGTACAGAGATTTGAACTGGAACTTTTGGCATAAGGAGCTCTTGGAATTTATTTGATGTCATCTGAAATAATGATGTATTTTCCTGTCAGTAGACGATAATGGGACACTATTCCCTGGGGTGTATTGTTTCAGCAACTTGTATGTGGGAGAACTTTTTTTCATTTTAAGTTGGATACAGATGTCGAATAGCTAGCAAATTCAGACCCTGTAATGAAAGCTATGAATCCTCAAGGAGAGTATAAAACCTGCAAATTTTTATTTCAGTTCCAGGGCAGAAGCAAAAAAAGCCAACCAAAAGGAAACTAATACTTAGTTATGTCCAACTGTGTCTGCATGTGAACTACACTATAAGGAGCTTCAGAACTTCTACAAGTCCTGATGTGAGGTCTGTCTTAACTACAACTCATAATATAATTTTCAGAAAATCTCTCTTCTCCTTTAACCTTATTGCTTAAGAGACAGAAATAAACTATTTTGTGGCACTAGAAATGATATTGAATAGGTAGCTTCAGTATAATGCTCCAGAATTTATAAATTCTGGAGCATTATGTATATATAAAAATTGGAAAATAATCTTGACAAATAGATGTAGCTGTATTTCCTGGGATATGATTATTGTAGTGAAATACTCATTAAAATGAAAAATTACAGAAATTCATGTCTGAGAAAATGAGCATCTTTAAGCTATTTTAATGAAATCAGTTCTAGTGATTAGAAAAAGGTAAAGTTTTCTGAAGTAACTGTTGGCTTTAGATCAACTTCAATAGTATGGCTTTGTTTTCTTTTTGGTGCAGAGACTAATACGACACAGAGATGGAAGGAGAGTTGAAGGGGGAGAGGAAGGACATGTAGTATGTTAGTAAGTGAACAGAATGAGGGTCTGCAAGGGTTAGAGTCTCAAAGATACTAAAGTGTGGTAACTCTGGTCATCACCATGCCCAACTTTTAGGCACCTACAAAATCACTGGGATTTGTAAAGCCTCATTTAGACAGTTAGGCTCCCTACACAATGAATGGGAAGAACTTTGTGCCTCCGAAAGTCACACAAGCCAGTTGTCTTCTCTGAGGGGGAGAAGGAATTTGAACTGGCATCTCTCATTTGTGTGCCTTAACCACAGGGCTAAAAATTATGAAAGAGGTCCTCCTCTTGCTCAGATCTCTTTTGTGAGCTCCTGTGAGGGACTTGAATCGGAAAGCAGTCTCGGCCCATACCTGGTGGATTGGGCCCCACACGCGAGTGAGGTGGAAGAACATCTATCTTTCCCTGATTCATGAGCCGTGCTGGGGCATAGGCCTCCAGATGCCTAGAGTGTGCATGAGTATGCACATGCAGAGGCAGAAACATAGGTACCTAAGGAACTTTTACTGCAAAAATGTAGGCACTAAATGAGTTTAGGTGCTTACAATGGTCAGGCATCTGAGCAGGTTTTTTTGAATCCAGAGGGTCCTAATTCTGGGATTTAGGTGCCTAAAATAGCAGTTAGGTGCCCAAATCCTTTGGCGACTTGCTCCAGATGTCATGTTAGTTCTACAATTTATCTATTTACGTTTCGGGTGGGGGTTTTGGGAGGGGATGAGCTAAACTGAGAAGTTGAGAGGAAGAGAGAGGATTATCATTGGGATAGGGGAAGGCAGAAGGAGAGGAGTGTGGAGGGAAGGTGGAATGAGGCACAGAGCCTATGGGAAGGGATGGGAGAAAGCTGGACCAAAGAAGCTAATTGGCACAAGGAAGAGAGTAACCAGAACAAAACTGTGTTTTGTTTTGTTTTGTTTTAAGTCAGGTATTGATGTCATCACTGTCAAAATATTTGTGCCATAGCTGCCTGTTCACTGTTCTGCTAGCTAGAATTTCCAGCTGGTTTCCTCCCAGGAGTTTTTCTAGGACTTAGGAGACAGGTGTAGGTCACATTAAGTTTGGGAATCCTGGGGCGTGTTTGCTGCATATTTCTGGGTTCAAGGATGTTTAAGGATGGGGAAGGTGTATACAGATCTAGAATACAATTAGCAAAGCAGACTAATCTTAAGGATGAAAACCAAACAGTTACTAACTTGTGGTATGAAATAGAGTGCTGTACTTACTGTATGTACAATAGTACTGCTAGAGCTACTAGCCTAAATTAGTTTCATATACAGAAATGTGCTACATAATCCAAGTTTCATGTTCTTTATCCAAAAGAACTGTAATTCAGACAGACCACATTTCAATACTAATAAGAATGACAATGTAGGTCAAAAATCTCTCCAAGATTTCCCGAGGTAGAATACAAAACCAGAGAAGGCCAAGTTAGAAAGTCTGACCTTATGTATGGTTAAAGCTCAGCAAGGCTTGATCTTCTGTCACTAGTAAAAAGATCCAGATAAATTGGTTAGGACAGTCACACTGAAAGTATCTCAACGTGCAGAAAATCTTTCAATCTCTCTGTGTTCAATTTAACACTCTACCCATGACTCTAAAAATATCTCTTAATTTTCAAGGTGTATATAAAAAGGAACTTACAAATGTAATACTGTTTTGTGTTTGTTTTGTTGATCTTCTATGTTATGTCACTGAAATGTCACATTAAAGCTAGCTTGTACACATGATATGACTGAACAGTTCAGACCAGTTCTGAGAATGTGTAAATCAGAATTATCCAGTGACACTTTAGGGATACACTGAATAAATGTAGAATTGGTTGGGTAGCAGAAATGAAATGAAAGAGGGAAAAGGGCTCCTACCTTTTGTCAAGGACCCTGCTCAAGGTCCCTCTCTACTGAGGACCTCCGCTGTTGGGAGGACTACCTGACAGGATATGATGCACTGAGGGATCCTTCTTGGGGTGCAAAGTAGAGGTGTCTTTATTGAAACTGCAGAACTGAAATCGCTATAGCTGGGTTAGATGGTGCACCATCAGTGTAGGACAAGCCAGCCCTTCTCAAGGCCTGGAGAAATTCCTGTTTGAGTGAACCTCAGGACTCTGAGACTATGCTACCCACTGAGACCCAAGTATGAGGTATGAGGAAGGGGAGGAAGAAGCGGATGAAGAAAATGATCCAGATTATGACCCAAATAATCATAGGGGGGGGGCTAGAGGATGGGAGAGGGGGAAGTGATGTAAAGGCACATAGCTTCTTGGATATGCCCGGAAACTGAATTAATGGATTATTGCCAAAGTTACCATGGTGAGTTATACTTTTCATTCATGTTGCTCTATTGTTGCTGGGGTCTCTTCTACCAATAAAGTTTTCCTTGTTTCAATATTCAGACTCAGTGTTTGTGAGTGGGGATGTATTGCCTATTAAGAGCACTCAGGGAAGGTATTTAGTGCTCCTAAAAATTTGAGGGTGGCTCAGGTCAGTGGTGTGTGTTTTTTAAGAGGGATCTCTAGATATCTGAACCTGGCATTTCTTGCTGCTGACAATACCTGCCTGATGAGTTGCAGAAGTAAAATCCTATAAGGAAAATCACATGCCTACTAAATACATTCTGACACAACAAGGTCAGGGTTGCTAATCATGTGTGAATTTTTATCAGAACAACAATTATGCATGATATACATTGAGTGATCTACACAGCTCTCATTTCAAATTATGCAAAAAATCAGAGAAACTGTGTAAAATGGCAGAATAAAACTTAGTACTTCAGAGAAATGCTGTAGTTGGTGCAACTCTAGAATCTAGTGTGAAAATAGAAGGCCCAAATAGTTTCCTTGTAAAGCCTTTGAGAAAGCTGGTGTGTGGTTTTTTTTGTTTGTTTGTTTTGTTTTTTTTGTCTTTTGTAACTAAAAAAGCTCTATCAGCCTTGGTGAGATCACCCTCATGTGATAGCTTATCAAGATGTAAATAACAGTATCACAATTATCTGCAACAAGAAAAGAGGCTTGGAGTCTTTCTCTTCGTTTAAAAAAAACAAACAGTCCTATTGCTGTGCTACTTTAGAGTTTCACTTTGTTCATATTTTTGTCTGAAAGTTTATAATGACTATTTTATCACCTCTTTATTTTCACTTTTATTTTTACAGTATGTGAGGGCATGCTAATTCAGCTGAGCTCAACAAAAGCCTGTAAATAATGCAATAGGAATCCAAGAGTTCCTGATGTTGATATTTAAAATACTAAAGTACTATCTTATGTAGTTTTCTCTTTTGTATGATAAGATTCATAATTGTGCTTCAAGTCACAGTAAGCAACCCTGAGTCTATTACCTGAGCCTTGACTACTCTATCATATTAAATTAAAAAAATCCATTAGGAGCCCTGAAGATCACATAGTTTCAAACTCAATAAATTTGAGGGTTTCCTGGGGCTAGACTGGCATGCAGCATGACCCTGACTGAATAAGCATATTGACAAGAAAGCTAAATTATTTTCCAGAGCTGCTGAAACTGGAAGTAAAGATTCCTATGATAGACCTTTTTAACTCAGTATGTGACAAAAATCTGAAATGTAGCAGAAAGAAGTTTCTGGAGAGGCAGTTTAAAGTCAGTACCAGATAAATACTGAATCTAATTGGAGGACAACTGTAGCAAATATTAGAAATTGATTAAAAAGGGTTTACACAAAGAAGAGCTAAATGAAATCTGTGTGAATAGTTCTTGCACAAAAATGCAGATTTGGGGTGACTGAAACCATTTCTGAATTTGGGCTGTTTTCAGTGACTAGTGTCTCGTTTTACCAAAGAGAGAATTTAAAATGTTAAAATAGCTCATTTTGACATTTCAGAAATAAAACATTTTGACTTTTCATTTGGGAAAGATGCTTAGTTTCAAAATTTCTCTACATTTTATTTAAAAGTCTCAATAAAAAACTTCAAAAAAGAAATAGTGTGATCAAAAATGATTTTGTTTTCCTGCAACTTTTCTGTTTTGCCAAGAAATTTGTTTTCAAAAAATCACTTGGTTTAATCCAAATTGGGTTTGGATTTTGTTTTTGGTTTGTGGGTTTTTTGTTTTTGTCCACCGAACAAAAAATAAAAATATTTCCCCAATACTATACACAAATTGTGCTCTGCAATATGACTGCCATATATTTTGTATCCGGAAGACAGGCATTTTGGGACCAAACAGATTTTAAAAAGAGTTGTGCAAGATTTCAAAATTCCATTCAGGGTGGGAACATGGTAGGGGGGAATTTTGCTGAATTCAGAGAAAATGTATGGTTCTTGGAAAATGACTCCATTGCATTTAGCAGACCACGCAAGGATATTATGTGTTGGAGATTAGTATCCGAGTTTGAGAAATTTGTCCCACTGAATTTGGTAGTCTATAAATGGGTTCCTGATTTCTGGCAAGCTGTCTGAAGACTAGTAGGAACCTATCTTTCCTGTGGGAGCTACTTTTTTCCCCTTTTTTTCTCCCCTCTTCTCCCCCTAGAAAATCTGTCTGCACAGATTTAATTATATCAAGATGGACAGACATGGTGTGGGTGGATAAAAGTGGGCAAACTTTTTACTAGCATCAACATGATACTAATGATAGGGTCAAGTACCAATGCTATTTAACATTTTTATTCTATGACCTGGAAGAAAACATAGGATTATCACAAATGGGGAAGCAGTACATAGTGGAGAGAAAACATTTTTTCAAGTGATTGAGCTGTGTGTGTGTGTATCTTAACAAAGAGAAGATTAAGGGGTGACTTGATTATAATTTACAAGGGGATAAATATTTGATAACTATTTCTTCTAGATTGAACTATTTCTTCTAGCTGGAAGCTGAAGGTAGACAAATTCAGACTGAAAATTAGGTGTACATTTTTAACTGTGAGTAATTAACCACTTGAACAATTTACCAAATGTGTTGGTGGATTATCCATCACTGACATTTTTTAAGATGAGCTCCAGGAATTATTTTAGCGAAGTTCTGTTGCCTGACAGATCACAATGGGTGATCACAATGGGTCCTGCTGGCATTGGAATCCATGATAGACAGATAGTAGAACCTTGATTTTTCTGAATTTAACTTTTTTGAAAATCTGCCAGGGATTGTGTCTGTAGTGAGTTTTCCCCTGGGAGGTCACCTGGTACTGGGGTACCACTGAACCCTCTGACCCCTCCCCCCCCAGCCTGGGCTCCCTCTCAAATGTGCTTCTGTGACAAGTTGCAAAGCCCACCAAGCTTGCACTTTCAACAGCATTCATACAAGTAGAGATGCACCCAGATGCCATCACATGCAGACCCTCTAACCACCAGCCTAGGACCCCAGAGAGTACTATACAACCCTAGTCAAATCTGTCTACTATATGGGTTTAACACCCAGTCTGCTTCTCCCTCAATGTGAAGAGGACCTTAGTCAAACACACATTTGGTTTGGATTAAAGCATTATTTATTATGTATTAACTACATATTATTATGTATTAACTACAAATATCGATTCTAAGCTATTATAAGTGCTAGCAAAGAGATCAGAGCAGTTTACCTAGTAAATAAATAAAACCACAAACTGAGCTTAACATACTGGATTGGTAGGATATGAATTAGCAAATTCTCACCCTGAGTGATAAACAGGCTGGCAGATTCTTCACAAGCTGTCTCAGCTATGCAGTTTGGGTTTCCCAGGTTTTCATACATAAGCTAGCAGTCCCTTAGAGAAATGATGGTCCCAGACTACCCCTCAGTTGTTTTAAGGTGTGTTGTTCTAAGGAGAGTGAGGTTACCCCTATGATGTCATTTCCCCCCCTTTTATATCTTTTGCTGTGACCTGGGTCACTGCAGGATCTTAGAAGTGATATTACCAACCTCAAGTGTTTAAAAATCATTAGTCAGACTCCAGAATCATGAAATTATTTTTAAAAATATCCGCTAGTAACAATGACATTTTGGGTTTTATTTTCCTTCTGGTTTGTAATCCTTCAGGGTTCACCTTCACAGTCTCCCTCTGAAATGAGGGATAGAAATGTACTGTACTTAAAAAGCAGATGGAAGATATAAGACTCCCAATCATATGACTCAACAAACTGGGGCTCTAAAGACAAGATCAAATATCCCAAGACTTGGCAAAGTTGCTGCAGAGCAGGGCTTCTGGGAATCTTTTTTGCTATTGCAAAAGATTTTTTTTCTCGACAGGCTTCTGCCGATGAGTACCTGCAACCTGGGATTCATCTTTCTCTGGGAGAGATTGGATAGTGAATCAAGCCTATAGTTCGTTCTTTGTCCCATTACAATTTTTTATAGCAACTTGTTTATTGCAGCAAAAAAATACTTGTGGCTATTCATGTGTGGAGAAGTGAGACTAAATAAGACTGGGTAACATCCTTTGTGTTGCAGTAATTTCCCCCAGAAGGCCTGAATCCTGCCCTCTGTTTTCCCTTTACAGCTTGCATTGAAGTTGAGAATTGTGTAAATACATTTGTAGAAACCTAATCAAGACAGACCTGTCAATGAGTTTACATTGAGCTGACGCATACTTGCAAGATTTTTAGTTCTAAGTAGTCCTATATATTTTGCATCTTTTGGTAATTCTGTTCCGCCAAGTAAGCTTGAGTGGCACCCGTTGTTTGTTAGAAATATAGCAGACTCCCAAGCTGATTTAGTAATGGATGATTTAGGGCAGACCGAGGTGTGTGAGAGGGGTAAAGTGTGTAGGGTGCCTTTCTTCCTTACCCCCTTTGTTCTCAAAGCTTCAATAGGGCACTTAGGGAAAGTTGTCTAATGAGTTATAATAATCCAGAAATAGTTGGTGACTGATCAGATCTAAATAACAGTGCCAGCAGCACATGTATTACCATTTTTTTGGGCTCTTCTTATTTTAATTCCTTTGATCTTATTGTTCTGTATTCCAGCTGCAGTTAAAAGGTTTCAAGGCAGTTAAACTAGTACTGTATGCTCACGGTAATAATTATTATTCCTTCTCAGTAGGCTCTTGTAATAAGTTTTGAGTCAGACTGTTTGCCTGCCTTTCAGCCACCATATGCTTCTTTACTAACACACTTGTGGGGTACTTTACATACAGTGGTTAGAGCTGGTACATTAATAAGTGCTGAACATAAATATCAAGGCATGCATACAGTCATATATATATTCATCACTGGCTAGATCTTCAGGTGATGTGGATGTGGTTTTTTTTTTTTTTTTCCATAACTGGGGATCTGGTCCCATATTCTAGTGCTTTACTAAGAAGCTCAGAGTTAAGTCTTAAGAGTTACTAAAACTGATGCAGAAAGATGGCATTTTGCCCAATGGAATGCTGCATGGCCTTGATTTAGTCAGAGGCACAGTGAGCAGATTTGTATTGGCAATTCATTCAGCAGGCACAAAAAACAGGCACAGACAGGGAGCCTGCCTATTGTGAAACTAGCCATTTTTCTGTGCCAAAGTTCATAGGTCTCAAGACTTGTGCTAAAACTGCTGAAGCTAATGTCTCACAGAATACAGGCCTATAGGTTCATTGCATTATAGCTGAATATAATTAAGGCAAGCTAGCCCTATGGGCTGCAAATCCAAAACATGTGGAGAAAACGTTTGCACCAAATACAGTCTAAGATATGTCTTTTTATGTACAGTTGAGCTAGGGTGACCAGATGTCCCAATTTCATAGGAACAATCCTGATTTTTGGGTCTTTTCCTTATATAGGCTCCTATTACCCCACCATCCCGTGTCCCAATTTTTCATATTTGCTGTCTGGCTACCCTAAGTTGAGCACTATGGGTCCAAAGAACCACCTGGGGCGTGAGCCTAAGAAGATACTCTAACTCTCCTAACAATTGGCAGCAAATAATAAAATACCTGTCCTGTTCATTGATGTAAATCCCCTTTACAGTCAGACACGGTTCAATTCAGAAAAGTTTGACTGAACCTACTTTTACTTCATCTATTTATTGGCAGTTCAAGTAATGGCTACATTGGGGCACTCCACCCCACTTTTTGCTCCCCTGTGGCTACAAGGGCTCTGTATTCTGACATGCAGGGGTAAGTGGGCATTGCACAATCACTTTCTCCCTCTTCTCAGCTAGTGGGCATGTTTTAGCAAACAATAGATAGAACCAGGGCTCTGTGCCCAAACTCTCTGGCCAGGACAGTTAAACTAGTGTAGGGTGTCTTATTATTTGCTGCAGATACAGGCTAGCAGCAAGGTGGCCCTACAAGTACCTTAGAACAAAAGGGAAATGTGGGTGGGGGAGGAACTATGCCTCAGAGGGGTTTCTCTGAGGCACAATGCTTCCCAGGGCTGCTATTGCAGTGATGCATCTTATATACCACTACTTGCACGGGGCTGTGCATGAAGATGCAATCTGACTCATGGCCTCCAATTTGGATCCTTCCTTGTAACTTTTTTTTTTCCCTCAGGATAGTACAAACTCTTTAGATCTGGCTTGAACACTTCTCAGGCAAGCAGAAGCAGCAAAAACATCCTAGTTATTTGATCTGTTTTACATCAGTTAAAAGTCTCAGTCAAGAGAAGATATTCCCTGTTAAGTGGATGACTGACATTAAAGAGTTTTATTACTCTGGAAAATGCCTGCCCCTTGTAATAGCTCAGTGAATATCCCCACCAGTAGAAAGGTCAGGTTATAAGATGTGATTAATACTACTGTCACAGAGCTCATATATTTCAATGCCATTTTTATTGTGCTTTTTGTTTGGCACATATTGGATAATAGCAACATGATTTTTCATCCAGTTTAAAAAGTAGATAATGGATAGCACTCCTTTAAAGGCACAATACTTTCATTAATAGCATTCAGTGCTAGGTGGATCAGACCTATCTGTTCTGCTTCTGGTTTCTTTGTGGCAAATGATGTAGGAAACCATACTAGTGACAAAGATTTTTACCAAACACGGTAATGTACAGAAGCCTATGGATACGTGTCTTTCCCCCTAGTCAGCCTGCCTCTAAATCAGTGTGTATATGTCTTGGCATCCACCATTTCCCAGAAGAAGTGCCCTGAAAGCTGTCGCTCAGGGAATATCACTGTTGGCTGCTTCTTCAGTATCCTCCTTGGAAGAGGACACCTTTTACCAAGACAATGCTACCAAGATTGATGTAAACAGCAAATACCCCCTTTGGTAAGGCAAGCATTTGGCATCTATTGCAAGTAAAGTAAATTCTTACTTCAGGCCACATTTACTAAAGAACAATACCTGAGATCAGCCCATGATATTATAATGTGAGGGTTCATGATGTAGTCTTCATGTTACACATTGAGATGGGCACCCTAGACAAGCCACTCAATCTGCATATGGTCTGGCATATGAAAAGAAACTTGAGGGTGGGCTCACAAGCAGGAAAGGAAACTCTTCACCTATTCCAGGAGGAAACATCAAGAAGGTCCTGGAACCAGACCAGAAAGCAAGAATTGGCTTGGAAACTGACATCCTCGCTTATGCAGAAAGACTGTACTAACTACAAGAGTCTTTAAGTTAAGATCTGTTTGCTTCACCCAGAGTGAAAACAAATTAAATATTATTCACTGTTTTCCTCCCCCTCCCCTTCCCCTCCCAGAGAAAGATGAACAAAGCATCAGTCCTGCCCCTGGGGTTAGCAAAAATTCCCTGAACAGAGGTGTGTAGGCCGTAAATTTGTAAGAAGCAGCACTTTGTCTCTCCCCGCCCCTTCTGTTTTCCTCTTGTTTTTGTTTGTATCTCAGTCTGTAGTCCTACACAACTCACATACAAAGTATTCTAGAAGAAAAATATCATATCCTACAATATAGCAATGGCACTTATCAATACTATAGTTATCCATTATAACTACGGTGTAGTTATATCCACTTTTAATTCTTACTGGAGTAGGATAATGTCTTTCAGGGTAGCTCCCAGTGGAGCAGCGATTTGATAAGGATTCAGCCCTGTACATATTTAAGATAACCTATTTTATTCCTACTCAGGATTCAGCTCTCAATACAGACAGGGGATCTTGATATTTTAATTTCCTGTATGACTTTTCTATATCTCAGTTTTATGGCTCGAGCCAAGCAGATGTCTTGCCTTGGCTGAAAGAACCATAATCTAGACATAAAGACTCTTTCTATATTTTTTTGTGATAAGACTCTAGTCCTATTTTGACAGCAGAAAACTTTGAATTAAAAAGGCAGTTTTGCTATTAAACCACCACCATAGTCACTTTTATTACAGTAGCACCTACAGGTCCTAACCATAATCAGTCCATGTGATTGTAGGCTTTGTACAAATGTTTCTCCAAAAAGCTTAAATAATTTAGTCAGTGCAGTAGTATAAAGATATATTTTCTTATACCCCTGCAAACTCAACCTTGTAGCTGAGGATCAAAACATATTCCCCTCTCTTTGCACTATGATAAGCCCAACATGGTGGAGGTGGCCAGTGTATGTTTGACAAGGTAGGGACCTAGGAATGGGAGAGCTGGGTTTCTTTGTGAATCAGAACGGGCGGGAAGATTCTCTTTTGTAGCATTTCCTTGCTCGCTGGCTGTTGTATGTTGAAGGTGTTTTCTGATTTATGGTTTTATTGTTGTATTTCTAATTAATGGGAAGGCAATAGACATCGGGATATGCCTCTATGTTTATTTACATTAATAAAGATTCTAAAAGACAAATAATACATATGTACCCCTATTGTAGTCAGAGTATATCTTCAGTGACACATGAGATCCCCTACAGCTACCTCCTCTCTGTCTTCTGCCATTTTGGGAGGCATAGTGGGAAAGGTGATTCTCTTCTCCTTCCCTAGGGAGCCCCAACTTTCTGTATATGGGGAGAGGGGAGAAGACATGCATACCAAGAATGTTATTTGCCCACCACACTAAATACACAAGGTGTATTTCCCATTTTTTGTGGGTGGAATACTTCTCCCTCATTTCCCTCTCCCTCCCCCACAAAAAAACAGTTCCAAATTCCTGGAGAGGATGTAGATCAGGTGTTGCTGTCCAACCCACTTATGGTTTTATCTCACTGGGGGGGGGGGCGATGAGTAGGAAGGACCATCCCTCCTCCAAACTGTATTGGATACTTTTTGTTAGGCGGTGGGATAGGGAAGGAATATGTACAAGTGCTCTTTCCTCTTTCCCTGGAGGTCCTAGGTCTGCTATAGCTGCGTTAGGCAGCTGCTACTGCCTGAGCTGGCTCTGACCCCTGAAAAGAAGTGCAGGAGTCTATCTGGACGGTTGGGTAGGGTTTCAGCCTGCAATAAAGGAGGCAAAGGGAGGAGGTGGGTGAGGATTTTAAATGTGGAAAAATAACAAAATATTAAACATACTCCCTTTGACCCCTAAAAATGATGGACAGTGGATTTTGAGAGAGATGGCTGAAACTTTGAGTTAGTGATTGCATCAATGATTAGTTCACAAGGTACAAAGCTGATATAGTCATCAACTTAATATTTTTTTAGCTGTTTCAGATTTTATATATAACCACCTCATTTGGGGCCTGATCCTAGCAATGTCTGGGTGCCTCTTATAGAAGGCACATTATATCATTGAATTGAAGAGGAATGTGATCTGCCCAGCATTTCGCACACTCTTTATTTGCTAGCCACCTGAGCAGTCCTAGGCCTTCATTTCCTTGGGTCTTTATCATGAGGTGAAGTACAAGAATAGAATTTTCAGACTGAGTGCCAATGCTTCAGGAACAGTGTTGCATTCTTCCCAACTAATCCATAGGTTATCTTAGTTCTGTGCTACCTACTAACGACAGCTGGCAGAACCAACATGCAATAGTCATACCATTCTAGTCCTTAAAATAATCACTATATAATCTGTATCACCAAAGCATTTTAGAAAAGGCAAGTTAGGTTAGTGGTATTTGTCACATGACAGTGCGTAGTCATTTCACATAATTTCTTGTGGCTAGGATGCATGCCACTATTATCTATTTTCCTTTTCCACTCAGACTGTAGCAGCAGCTAGATGAGAGCAATTCCTCATATCCATGAGGTTCTCAGTAGATGGAATTCAAGCTACAAACACACACAACATGAGTAAGCGAAATTAATAAATTCAAGTCTCATGCAGAATGTGCTGATCAACTGAACATTTTACTAAATCAAGTGCAATTGACATTAAAGCTCAAGATGCATGGTTTTGTTTGTTTGTTTTAAATGTCCTTATTGGCTGATGTGGTGTTCATCATGCTTTATACTTTAGTGATCCTGATAATTAGTGCAGCACAGTTTATTCCTGTTTTCTGACCTTTGGTTAGCTAATAATCCTGTTTAATCAAAGGTTGATTGTATATCCTAATAATAATGTACCCCATGCACTGATCCCTGCTCATTCAAAACTCTGCTTAATCCTAAGGGTTTCATAAACTGTAATTGACTCTGCCACTGCAATTGAGCAGCATGCTCTACTGATTTAGCTGCATACAGCAATTTATTAGTCATAATACAAATGTTATCTCTGCATGTACGGTTACAACTTTGTACAAACATTTGGGACTGCATTTTCTTAGTCCTAGGTACTGCATTTTTTTTTGCTAAATGGCTTGCACTTTTTAGCCAATGTCCTTTTCTTGACACAAGTGTGTGTTTTGCAAAGCAAAAATATACCATGGAAAACAAATCTGATGCCATTTCAAATATTTGAGCTGCACATTTAAAATCACAGCAGAAAATGAAATTGCTATGCTTAATGGTTTATTAAATATAAAAAAGATGGAAAAGACTGAGGTCCACAATTCTGTATCCCTTCAGTCATACAATGCATCATATGGTGTATACCCATCTGATTGCACCAAGGAAGGTGACCCTCCCCCCAAGTATCTGCCAATATGTCATGGGGTGGGGAAGCTCACTTCCAGCCATCAATCAGATGTAAAGAGTTAAGAATGGGAGCAAAGAATTGCTATATTTCATCATCAAAACCTCCTTTTATTCAGAGATCATAGGCATCTTATTGTGAATCCAGGTAAAAGTTATTCTGTCAGTACCACCTGTGATAAGTCAATCACTGATTACCCTTTTGGGAATACATTTTTAAACTGGATTTAATTTAGAGCTAATTTCAGGCACTTTAACACAGAAGTAGTCTAGCGATTTATACAAAACAGTATATTTTGTATATCAGATTAAAATATCAATAGTATGTTTGGCATGAGCAGCAAAATGTGGGTACTTGTCTGACTTTTAAGCCAACCAAAGTTCTAGGGACTTCGGATCCAGAGCTTTGGTTCAAGTCTCATTCTCATTCAATAATAATTCTGAAAGCAAATAGTATTATGCTGATGCCATGAAAAGCCTTGTGGGCAATCAAAGTTAGAATGCTGGTCTTTTATCACTTGCTCCCCCTATCGGTAGACCATCATGATATAGTAAATAACATGGATTTTAACAAGCAAGTTGAATTGGTAATTTTCTCTGTGAACAATACAAAGAATTTGAGCTTTTATATGTCCGCTTCTCTATTATCAGATCATTCTTTCATTAATCAATAGAGTCTCATCAACTTCCATGGCAGCTGGATATGGCCTGTGGGGAAGCCCCTTAGTCATTTAGGCCCAGAACCTCAAATTTATTTCGGCCCCTAACTTGAATTTTCTAGTGCCTAAATGCCTTTGAAGGTCTGGGCCTTAGCTTGGATTAGCCAAAGATACTCTTGCTAATACTTTATTCATACCAAGCAATCATAATGACTGATTTTAAAAGTGCAAAATAGATCTGTAAAGTATGTATATCCAAATTACAGGGGTAGGTGTTAAGAGCATAGCTATGTATAGCATGGTCTTCATGCAGTGGCTGGTTGCAATATTATGAAGAACAATGCTCATATGGAGGACTGTGCAAACGTATTGGGTTTGGCTCAGCTGAATTTCAGTGAGTCCTATTAATCGGTTCAGATCACACACTGTCCAGATGCAGTTTCATTTTGAGATGGAGGCTAATATTAAAAAAAAACAATAAATTTTAATATAAAATGATGAAACTCCTAGGATTCCTCCCTGCACACAAGCCCTCTCACCTTTCTATTCCCTCCCGTTTCCTTATATTCAGAAGACAGACCTCATAGTCTTCTACATCCTTCAACTTCCAATGTGTTTTCCTAGTGGATAGAGCACTGAATCCAGAGAGGCCTGGTTGTTGGCAGGCAGGATCAAACCTGAGATCTGTAGAGCTTAGTTCATGAGCCTCTACTCTACTGAATGAGCTAAAAGCCACAAGGTTCTTATTTAAGGCTGTATAACAGACTCATTAATCTTTAAATGGACTCAATGCCACTAGAGGAGGACAGAGCACAATACCTGCAAGGTATGTTAGTTACACTTGGACAAGTCAGTTTGACTCTTTCTGTGCAATAGTTTTTTTCCCATTGGTAAAGCACTTTGAGATGCACTGAGAGAAAGCACTGTACCAGAGCTAGGTTTATATTGATTTAATATATTTATTTCTACATTCCACTTTGTGGGGATTTCATTGTTCATAAGCTCCCCTTAATCTTCCAGTAAGATTGGAAGAAACATCCCCATAGCTATTAAGTAGTATTCACCCTCTGCCTATTTTGCAGGAAAAACTTCTGTTCTTATCCCTGCTGTCACTAGCTTGGCCTTTCACCAACTCTGGAGGTGAGATCTCTGTTTTCACTGAATTATGAAGATGCCCAAGTTACAGGAATAGGTATTGCAAGCCTGATAGCCCTTCCTTCCTTCAAGTGGTTACAAATAAAGGGTGCACTAATATTGCAGGAGAAGAAGGGATTTCTACTATATATAAAGTAACCATAGTGGCTATGGCTATTCTGTTCCATTCATTTAATATGTATGTTGTGCACCACGTGATCCATCAGATTAGATGAGTCAGACAATCCCAAATGAAGGTACACAGTCAACCCAGATCATTTTAATAAAGCAACATTTTTTCATTGCTTTTATTCTGTATGTCCACTTTCTAGGATCCCCCTTTCTGACCCAGCATGCTGGAAATCAGTGTTTCATGTGTGGGTGGGAAGGATAAGCACAGAATTGCGCATCTCTTATAGATTGGAGCCTTATGGAAAATATAATTAGCATACAAATTTAATATTAGAAATTAATATATAGGAAATATGGCTTATTTTAGGACCTTCTTGGGGAAATTAATCCATTTTGTCAATTTACTTTTATCTGAGCCTTAATAGTTTGCGGTGGGGCAGATTTTCTAAAAGTAAGGCTGAAAATTGAAATATAAAACAGCATTTTCATTCAGATCTTAAAAAACAGGCTCTCAGCAACTCATAAGCAGGAAAGTCAGACCATTGTGGTCATTTATCTTCTGCTGAATGCAGCAGTTTATCAGCTCCTTTTTGCCCTCTCTCTTTCTCTTTTTATCCAACAAATCAACCTCCCTGTGGTATTCAGCTACCCAGTGATAAAATAACTTTTGTTCTGCTATTTATCTTTAGGGGCACATTTCTCCATATCAACTTTGTTCTCCTCTTCACTTGTACCATTCTTTTCTGACTATTTATCCTGCTACTAAAAGACACAATTGTGAAAAATCTGGCTGGTTAGCTCTGCAGGGGCTTGTGGGAACAGTTTTGTTTGGCTTTGTTCCAGGTGAGTTCATGCTACCATGTCCCAAGTTTCTTTGAAATATGAATTTGGAAAAACAAACCTAAGTCAAAATATCATGTATCACCCATTGTCCTTCCAAAATGATGATTTTTTTTTACCATAAATGTCCCTGTGTTTGTTTAAAAACATGATGAATTTTGCCTAGAACTGAGCTCCATTCAAGTATTTCCCAAAGAAAGGGCTTGAATTCAAATTTGTTTTAAAACCAAGTTTGTTCTTCATAATTCTGGACTTTGAGGTGAACATTTTTTTTAATGCTGTCAACATTTATAAAATAACTGGGCTTTTTTGAATAACAATGTGCTTCTAGGTTTCAGGGTGGTAGCTGTGTTAGTCTGTATCAGTAAAAAATGAGGAGTACTTGTGGCACCTTAGACTAACGAATGTATGTGGGTATAAGCTTTTGTGGGCTAAAACGCTCTTCATCAGATGCATGGAGTGAAAAATGCAGTAGGAAGATATATGTCTATACAGAGAACATGGGTGTTGCCATACCAACTGTAAGGATTCAAATCAATGAAGGTGGGCTATTATCAGCAGGAGGAAAAAAAACTTGTAGTGATTATCAGGATGGCCCATTTCAAACAGTAGACAAACTGTGAGTAACAGTATGGGGAAAAATTAGCATGGGGAAATAGTTTGTTTGTGTAATGACCCATCCACTCCCAGTCTTTATTGAAGCCTAATTTAATGGTGTCCAGTTTGCAAATTAATTCCAGTTCTGCAGTTTCTCATTGGAGTCTGTTTTTTGAAGGTTTTGTTTTGTTTTGTTTTGTTGAGGAATTGCGACTTTAGGTTTGTAATTGAATGTCCAGGGAGGTTGAAGTGTGTTTGAATGTTATAATTAATTCTTGATGTCTGATTTGTGTCCATTTATTTTTTGTAGAGAGTGTCTGGTTTGGCCAATGACCTGGCAGATGGGCATTGCTGGCACATGATGACACATTTCACGTTAGTAGATGTGCAGGTGAACAAGCCCCTGATGGTGTAGCTGATGTGATTCCTGGGTTAGTGTTTCTGTTGTGTGGTGTGTGGTTGCTGGTGAGTATTTGCTTCAGGTTGTGAGGCTGTCTGTAAGCAAGGGCTGTTCTGTCTTACAAGGGCTGTGAGAGTGAGGGATAGTCCTTCAAGATCCTTGCTGATGCACTGGAGAGGTTTCATTTGGGGGCTGAAGGTGATGGCTAGTGAAAAGCTAATACATGTTAGGGCTGAATTACCTGCCCCTTAGGGCTCATTGCCTAGTGGAGATCCTCTTTTTCAAGTGCAGCCACACTGGTCAGAGGATTCCCTCCCAGTGCAATTCTACCAGGAGGCAGTGGAGCAGGTAAACACCAGGAGCATAGATCCGGTGCAAACACAAAGGTTGTCTTCCTGGATGGCCATGACTAGCTGCCAGTCACCTGGAGTTAGTGTGGTTTGGGGTGGACTCCATAATTGATTTAGAGGTGGCATACCCTGCCCCACAATGGAGCAATTGGGGAGAAGCTGTGACCTTGTTTTTTATTGCAGGAAGGGGAGAATCCAGCCCTGTGTTACAAGAGTAACCCTACAAGCTCACCCGTAGAGCTACTTTTGGCTTGCATACTTGCTTATAGGTATAATAGGGCTGTATAGTCTGTGCTTCACATTCTTCCCAAAATGACAAGCTGTTTTCCCAACTCAACTACCTACAAGCCTCACTTAGACCTGGTCTAAAGTATGTCAACTTACCTGGTCATCCACACCGCAGCGAGTTGACCACTGCCGTTCCCCATCAACTCTGCTTCCACCTCTTGTGGAGGTGGAGTACAGAAGTCGACGGGGAGCGCACTCAGGGATTGATTTATCACATCTATACTGAACACAATAAACTGATCCAATCCGGTGGGTAGTGTAGATGTACTCTTAGTATGTCTATAGCTGGTCTTCAATTTACATTGAGTTCCAATGGAAACATACTTCATCACTGACCAGCAGCTGTAGTCATCTGTGTATCTTTTTTACGTAAAAAATATACAATAAATGTTGGGGTGGGGTCTAGGGGAAGCTATATTTTTGCAGAAATGTTGGTGGATGGTGGAAACTTTATTACCTAAAACAGTGGTTCCCAAACTGGGGGTTGTGAAATGTTAGAGGGTTCTATTGGGTAGGGAGGAATTCCCTAATGGTGGACAGAGCTGTTCCTAGGGACCCAGGTAGCACGGGGCCAGCAGCCTGGAGCCCCTGGACTTCCAAGAGCTAAGCAGATCAAAGCAAGCATATCTATCACACTGAGAAGATTTAAACTTCAAAACTCCTTATAAGAAATAGAAAGGGAGATGGATATTTTTTGCTGTTTTTAAAATTAAATAGGCAGCTAATATTGATTTTTAAAATTATTAAAAAGAACAAGTTTGAGCTTTGTTGTAATGTGCATTGTTTGCCTGGATTGCTCAAGACCTCAATGCTTGAGTAGGAGGAACTCTTTGAGTTGGCTTCTTCAATACCTTCATGTTTCACATCTTATACTCCTTGATGAAACATAGGAGCATTGTCTTATAACAGGCTTATTCAAAGTGATACAAACCACTGAAGTGAGATCTTGGCAGAGTGTTGCCGTTTTCATAATGTAATAGTACTGTAATGGTAAAAATGTGTAATAAACATGTCAAAAACAAATTTTATATTTCCAAGATCACTGCTTTTATAAGTTATACTCAGGTAAAGGAGAAAATCCCTGGACATGTTTATTTTTAGGAAGGGGTCCGCGAGACTTAACATTTTAGTGAAAGGGGTTCACAGGCTGTTAAAGTTTAGGAACCACTGACCTAAAACAACCATAGCCACTAATAACTGGGTAGAATTGAATCAATGTAAATGTGCAGTAGATGTTTGAGCAGAGAATTGCTTGTGTGTGTTTTTTTTCCCCTCCATAAGTACATTTTATTTCCCCACTTGTAATGCCACACCCTTGGTCTTCAACTCAAATTGTGATAGTAGAAAATGACATAGGATTATTCTTTTTCATTTGGCTCTTTGTGGCCAATTCTGTAACATTAATTTGTGCTGTTGCACCAGGGTCTTATCTAGTCTTCTGTTGTTCAATACTGATATAATGTATGATGCTACATAGATCATTCAGTCTTTTTGTGACTCTTATGCACATGATAAATCACTCTGACAGTTTCTCCCAGTTCAGGCAGAGATGGAGCAGACTGCTGCTCTGTTTTATTGATAACCAACATTGAATGGAGAGCTGCCTCCAGCCCAATGTGTTTGAAACTGAAATAGTACTAACAATTAGTTCTAAATGTAAACTTGTTACTGAAAATATATGGATTTTTACCCTCCTCCCCTTTCCTGCTAGGAAGAAGGACAAATATTCAGTGCTTCAGAGTTGAAGGAAAATTTGAACTTTGAAACATTCAAATGGGTTGAGTTTGTGGTGTGGTATGAGGGTCTTTTGCGGGTGTTTATAGGTTTTGAAAGGTTTACAGAGTGGGGTTGGAGAAGCGGTTGAGAATCTGATTTTTTTGCGGCTTTTGTGGGAGTTGCCATTCTGAATAATTGGAAAGAAGAATATGAGACGGCAAAAGTGTTTGGAAAGGTTTCTTTAATACAAGAAATGAGCTAGTTAACAAAAGAGTGGTAGCACCACTTGCCCAATGAATAAACCTTGTTACATAGTTATGACTTGACATAGCATATAAACTTTTGTATTATGACATATCTTGACACTAGACATTGGTGCAACATCATGATGAAATAATCACAGAATACAAGGTACTTTTTTGGCTGTGTGACTTCCAATGATGGTAAAATATATAAAAAGCCACGTGTCACTTCTGATTTGCAGACCAAGTTTCACATTTTTTAAAGAGCTCAAAACAAACAAACAAAAAAGCCAAAGTCCCAAGCTCTTCTCCCTGCCCCAGAAGTTGGGCTCCCCCTGAGCTCCAGGAGGTGGTGCTGAGAAGCTGTTGCTGGATAGGGTGGTAGATGTGATTCCCACCCTTCCTCTGCCTTCCATCTTCCCTTTTCTCCTCTGACTATTTTTGCTGAATCTTAGATTGGAGGAAGAATTGAAATAAAGGTGGGTAATGCTTGGCTGACAGAGAGAGGGAAGAGAGCATCACAGTTACCAGTCCTGTCCACCTTGCCAGGCAGTTAAGAAAGCACAGAAGTAAGAAGAATGGACCAAGGCACTGGAGGAGACCAGAATGATAAAGTCTCGGGGCAAAAGCCAGCGGTTCTGAAGACCTATTTGAGAGCCAAAGAAAGAACTAAAAATTTCTGTCTCTGTCCAGTGGCTGCAAAAAAACCCTATTTACAGTCACTATAATGGAGTCCTGTCTCTTTATGAAAACAAAGGTTATCCCCTTAAGTTTTGCTACTTTAACGAATATTACAGTAATAGCCACACGGGTGGGTGTGGGAGAAACTGGGTAAGGTATACGAGCCAACCATAAGCAGCGAGCCCCATGGAGGAGCAGAGGCTTACTGAAGGTATTTTGAGCACGAGAGACATGTGGTCATGCAGCAGAGGAAATAAGGGAAGCTTTTTAAAGCTCTTAGGGATAAAAAGAATCAAAGAATTTCAACAGGCATTCATGGATCTATTAAGATTTATGCAGCATCAACCACTATAATAAATTACATATAGCAATTTAAACACTAACACATCAGTCAGCTGCAGAGATATTGATTGTAATTTAAATAAATGTAGGAATTTCAGCATAGTGACTTACTCAGCCTCTCTCTGACAGCAGAGGTTTTTCTAAAACCTGTTTACTAGTTATGAGCCCTCTTCAAAAGAAATGGCAGGTATTCTGGGGTATGCAAGTGCCAGATGGATGCAAATGGTGGTCAAGTACTAAACTGAGCTACTTGGAGAGAAGGTCAGCTTCCAGCATAATAACAAAAAAGAAAAACAGTCACTTCTCATCTGGGAGTTGCAATCTTGCGTAGGGAGTGTGGTGTTTCCATGTGCATCAGTAAATCTCATTCCCTTGCAGATTTTCAGGTTAAGTTAAGATGGTAATCATAACTACTTGACCCACCCAAAGTGTATGATGTATAGATACAATAGGATACAATTACCTCTTAGCCAGGAACCTTTGAATATTTTCTTGTCCAAAGCTATCTGAAGTTGTTTTGACAAATGTGTGAATGTAGGAAAAAACCCACAAAATATAGTCAGAGGCGATACTGTAATTTTATAGTAACACTTGTTTAATAAAATCATAGCTTATCTTTGTAACATCAGAAAGTCATAACCTATCATTCTGATGACCCATTGATAGATTATCTTCATTAGAATGCTTCAATGTCAGATTTTGTGAGTATTTTAGGAATTGTGGTTAAAATGACCTCCATTTAAACACCAATTCTAAGTGTCTACACTCCATTTTTAATTATTGATATAGTACCATTTCAATAATTTCTTACACTGTTATTAAATGTTTTAGTCATTTAAAAATCTCCATACTTAAGGAACCGTGTTGGATTTATTTATTAAAAACAACAACAACCACAAAAGAGTTGACAAGTAGTGAGTTAAATAGAAATTTCCCCTCAGGGTTCCAGTAAAATAATAAACCAATCAAACTCTGTTCTTGTGTTATATGATATCACCCTGTCTAAAACCCCTAGGTGAAATTATTTCCTTGCAAATCATTGCCGCTCATCCATTATGCTGAAGAAATATGATTTTAAAAGTGAGAAATATAAAGGGCTATATACTGCCCTCCATCCATTGATATGAGTTCAAGTCCCTGGACAAACCTGGGGCCCAAAGTTTGTAACCACTTTTATGATTTTGAAAAATGAATGAAAAGTTTATAACATAATGGAATATAGAAAATAAAACTACCAAAAAAACAAAGGTGGTTGTCAGGGGAAATACTGGTGGTATTCTTACAACAAATGTTGATTGTAACATCCACACTAAATGTTTTCGTGATCCCCCCCCCGCCCCCCCCCGTGGGTTTAGGATGGAGTACTTATTGAGTGGTAAGATTTAGTTTCTCTTAATACAATATTGGAGAGAAAACTCATGGTATGTGTTCAATAGTGGCAACTGAATGTGGGTATCCTAGTTTTAAGGTTACTAGTATGAGACTGTGTGGTGTGTGTGTGTACTGTGGGCACTGGGAACTGGGAAATAGCTTAGCTCTCTGTCTTATCAATCAGGGTTCCCTCATGCACAGACATTGGGAAGGCCGCAAAGCCCTCCAAGCTTGCACTCACACCAACATCCGCTGGCAGGGACCCAGCTGTGTTCATGAATGCTCCGGTGAACACTTGTGAACCAATAATAGAAAGACGAGAGAAAATGCTCACCACCCTATTTCCCAGTTTGTCCCTCCCTTAATATGTACAAAATCTTTACATTTTAAAATAAAAAAACCCTATTTTTAGTCACCAGCAACCTTAGCTTGATTTGAACTAATGACCTAAAGGTAAGAGCCTCTAGCTCTAGTCCCTTTACTCTGACCTATTTTGAGTCTTTCTCCTTTGAAATGAGATCTTATCAATCTTGTCAACCTCAGTGTGACCAGCTCCATGTATAACAACTACAAGTTCTTTGCTATGTGCACAGGGAGCTATTTTTTAAAAGGGGTTAGGTTAGTTTTGTGACGGATAATATGTGGAAACAACCACACCACAAGAAAAGCTTCCGGATTGTGACCGATATGTTTCTCTTTGAGCTGACACGCATACAGTGCTTCATAAAAGAATTTAATATTCTTTCAAGATTTGATAAGAATTTATTGAAAGGTGAAGGATATGGCTATCTGCTTTCTGAAACTTTGGGTGTTCTTTATTAAATTCATGAGAGATAGTGATGTGTTCCTGATAACCTATGTTAGCATTTGTTCCAAAGTTTAATTTCCTAATGATTTCTGAGAACATCAAGAAAAGGCTGCACAACTGGAATAATTTTCCTTTCAGAGCATTGTCACCTATAGCTCTATGTCTAAGCCAGTGCGTGGCAGTGATGCTACCACATTCCTTAGGGGGTAGTGTGGAAACACTCTCCCACAGGAGGAGCATTAGAAAAATTGTGCCTCAAGCAGACACTGTCTTTCTGGAGCTGCTCTGCTTAAGGGGATGAAGAATGTGCTCAAGCTATTAAAGTGTGGAGTGCTAGCCTGTTCCATGGAATGGTAGGGAAAGCAAGGCTGCCTTCCTCACAAACTTTACAGCTGATACCAGGGACAGCCAGCCAGAGGGAGCAGTCCTGGTGTTCCCCAGAAGGCAAAGGGGTGGAAAGTTCCTTGTTTGCCATTGTGAATCCTTTATAGCCAAGTAAGTGCCACTTCTAATCCAGCCTTAACATTATATCTACATAACTATAGTCCTAATGGCAGTTCAGGATCCATTAGTAACTGGCTACAGCCTTTTCCCCTGAGCCTTTTCTTTTTTTCCTGTGATGTTAAGAACATTCAGTACCTCATGTAGTAGTTGAGTGCTCAGAATCTTGCAGAACTGGGCTTTGTGGGTATGCCTACACGGCAGCTGGGAACATGCCTCCTATTCTGGGTAGGCAGACTTGCAGTAGCTCAGTTCAAGTCAATATCAGTGTACTAAAAATACCAGTGTAGAGGTTGCATTAGTGATGGTGGCTCGGACTTTCATGCCCTCCCCCGACACCCTGGGTATGAGCTTAGGTGGCTAGCTCCAGTTTCCATTGGTCCTGCAATACTCACACTGCTATTTTTAGTGGGCTAGCTCAAGATGAGTGGGTTTTTCTACCCAGGCTGGGAGGCTGCTGAAGTGTAGACTTATTTTAGGTGACTAAGTCTGGTTTAAAATGAAAACTTGGCCAATAATGGCGGAATCCTGGATATATTGTGACAATTATGGCTCTTTCATATATGTAAAACTTTAAAGCTGGACTTCATGGTTCAGTCAAGTGTCGTGTAGGATGTCTATCAACTAGTGACTAAGAGGAACAATAACATTGGAGCCTATCCATGTGTGGGTGTATGATAATCAGGAATAGTGGGACTGGTTTGGAAATACTTGGTGAAGCCAAAAAAAAGCCCAAATTATCAATATGGTTTTGTTGAAAACATACTACTTTATTTTGCCAGATGAGGGACTGCTGCATGTCTTTGTGTTTTACAGCTTAATAGAGTTCAAAGTATATTAGACAAAGATCTCCTTCAAGGAGTCTGTCTAGTGAATTTTTATTCTTTTCAATTGTCATCCATCTCGCACCTCATAAATGATTCACAGGATGCCCAGAGGTGTAGTAAGGAAGGCAAGCTGATGTCATGAATGCATGTTTGTTTAAAACTCTATTAATAATGAATGGGCTTCCCTGTAGGGTACAGGATACAATACTTCAAGCTAATGAATGGAGGCTTGGGTCTAGATAATGTATTTTTGTCCCTTTCAAGAGATCTTTTTGAATAATGGCAAAGAAAGTGTTTGCTTCTGTAGCCCCTTACTCATTTGAGTAGTCCTATTCAAGTAGATGGGATTAAATTAACATTTTAGTTTGTAAATGATATAAATCTTTCTGCATATTGTGTTTAACTCAGGAAGGTGTTTGCACAACACTGTGACTTGTACTTCTTTGATCCTGGGGTTCTCTCAGTGCTGGTTCAGTCCCCAGTGTAACTTCAGAACAACACATCTAGTTTTACAGCCAGCAATTGCAGAGATTTAGAAGATGATTCTCCAATGGCTGCACCTCTGGGGTTTAGGACAGGTTCTGGACTCCCATTTTTTATTTTATTTTTTCAAATTTCAAAAATGTCATGCACTTGATGAATTCTTATTGGCTTTCCTTATGAAACATTTCAGTTCTACTATTACAAATTTTGTATTTGTAATCAGGGTGGTAGCCGTGTTAGTCTGGAATAGCAGAGTTAACAAAGTTCTGTGGCACCTTAAAGACTAACTATAAAGTGTTGAAGCATGAGCTTTCGTGGGCTAATACCCACTTCGTCGGATGCAGGCAGTGGAAGTGCTCACAAACAGGCAGTTATAGAAAAGTAGGTAAGAGCCAGGTGGGAGGTGAAAAGGTTAGTCCAATTAAGCTGAGCCAGCTTGTTATCTCCGATCAGGGAGTGTGGATTATTCGTCTAGCATTTGAATGGGGTGTGTGAACATGGAGAGACGAGAAACAATGTCTGTAATGAGCCAACCATTGTAGATCTCGGTTCAATCCCAAAGTGTGTGTGCTGAATTTGCAAATTCAGCACACACACTTTGGGATTGAACCGAGATCTACAATGGTTGGCTCATTACAGACATTGTTTCTCGTCTCTCCATGTTCACACACCCCATTCAAATGCTAGACGAATAATCCACACTCCCTGATCGGAGATAACAAGCTGGCTCAGCTTAATTGGACTAACCTTTTCACCTCCCACCTGGCTCTTACCTACTTTTCTATAACTGCCTGTTTGTGAGCACTTCCACTGCCTGCATCCGACGAAGTGGGTATTAGCCCACGAAAGCTCATGCTTCAACAATTTATAGTTAGTCTTTAAGGTGCCACAGAACTTTGTTAACTTTGTATTTGTAGTTTTCTTTCCTTTATGCAGCTTCCTGGAAATTTATGTTGAGGTTTTCAGCCATCCTATTAATGTATCTGATGCATTTTGCGGGGGATATATAATGTTTTGGAGCTTTTTCAGTTTGCATTCAGATTTTCTTTTGTAATTTCATACATAGAAGCTTAAACTGAGTCTAAAATTTCTGTTCTTTGTCAGATTTTTGCAGCCAACAAAACTATCAGAAATCTTCATTTCAATTTACTCCTGTTGTTCAGCAGAATTTTCTATAAGATTTAGCTCCCATTTCTTTTGCGTTCCATTCCTAGTCATGTATCCATAATGGCTTTTATTCTACTGCTGCTTTTGAGTTACATAACAGGAACCATAATAGTGCTGCAGAGCGTTTGTTCTAATATAATTTAGCATTCTTTTATATCTGTCACAGAGGACAGTCATTTGGGGTCTAATCCAGCATGTTGCCGAGCAGCTCCTACAAATTGCTGAACATCTTCAGCACCCTAAAAGGAACATTTGGCACATTCCAGGACTGGGCCTTTGGTGCATCGGGGGAGGGTGGGCATTCCAGGCTTCAGCAGTATCATGGAAGAGGGCTCAAAAATCAAAATAGGTGAAATACTCACAACATGCATTTTTGAAAAATGGCTAGTGAGGAGTGCAGTCTAAAGAAGTGTGAATAGTTGGAAGAGAGCAGGACAAATACCAACAGTGAAAGTAGAATCCCTCTCTCCAACATGAGGAATTCCATGAGAACAATAGCTAACTAATAAGACGGGTTATACTGTATATGAAAGAGACCGCTGCAGTCTTTTCTTTCTCCCGCTTAGCTGTCAGAAAGCACTTGGTGGATACTTTGTTTCCAAAGATAGTTCCTTTCATTATATTTTATGATACTAACATTGGGATGGAAAGATCAAAATATAACTAGAGTCAAATAGAGTAAATTCTGGAGAACAGTAATATTGTATAAGAAACTCTTGGAAGTATAACATATAATTAGATATGATTTTAGAGATTAGATATAGGAATTTAGATAATTTAAAGACCTACCAATGGAGTAGTAGGGGAAGCATACATCTTGTAAACTTTGAGTTATAATTAAATGACTTATTTACTATGTTCAAATCTAAACAATTTTCCAGACTAGCACTACAGCAAAGCAAGAGGAACCAGACATGAATTCAGAATGAATAAATTCCATATATTTTCTTTTACCTGACTAAAGTTTAAGGATGACGGAGAATGGCAGGGGGAAGAGGAAGGGGCGATGAGGGAACCTCTGATGGTTCATTGATTTATGAAATTTTTGGAAAGAACTGTATAAGAATACAAAGCAAACGAGGTGTCAGAAAAACCAGAAGGCAGGGACAATCTGCTTTGGAATGATTTTACTTGAGAAGAAGGAATTCCGGAAGACATCAAATTAAAAACCTAGAGTATGTGCTTAATAAATAAAATTTTTCACTTAAGTACTTGTCAACTGAGGATCTCAAATCACTTTACAAGATCAGTATATTTCAGAGACAGATGTGAGCACTTCTGACAGTGTTTAAAATATAGTCTCACCACAGTGCCTACCATGATTACTGAGTGCACCCCTGTCTGAGGAATTTGGGAAGGTTAATGAAATGATTCTTTGGAACCTCCCAAATGTCACTAATTCTGTGTGTGCAGATGTGTGTCCAGGAGGGGAGTTTTCAGGTCCCACTAGTCTCCTGCTGCAGGTGAAGTAGTGCTAGTGGATTCCATGTATATTAACATTTTGCAAGAAGCTTCTGTTAAAATAAGCTTCAGATCTGGGCATGACGAAAGACTGTTTGTGCATTCTGGTGAATGTAATGCCTTCTAAATAATATTACTTATTGGCTATAAAAACACTCCTTTTTGCTACCATTTAAAAAAAATCATTTTATAGATGAGGGATGCAATACAAAAGAGTGAAATGGCTAAACCAAGTCCAAAATGGGAGTCGGTGTCAGAGCAGGGTTAGCTTATCACCCTGCTCTGACACCAAGTCCTACAAAAAAGCCTTTCTCTAATTTGCCCCTCCTGGTGGCTAAAGGTAATCCTGTCTTCTTAGAAGAGATGCTGACTGAGGTTCAGCCATCTGGGTGGAAGACAGTCAACAGCTCCCTGAATAGTGTGCCCCTAACAGCAGTAAACACACATTGGATCCTGCTAAAGGTCAAGTAGTTTGTTCCTGGTTTTCACTGACTCTTAAGGCCATATCATAAATCATAGAAGGGAGGACCATGAACAATGAGGATTTTTTTAATCCAAAATGACTGACTCACCTTCAAGCCTAATGCTGGGTTTGCATAATTAAGTATTGTTTTTACATTTTCAAGCTCTTTTCAAGGAAATGGGCTAGAAGCTTTTTTTAAAAAAATGAAAGCTGACATTTGCTGTGGTATTTCCAATCCCTCACCTCATAAAGAGCCTGTAGTCAAGGGTTTAGTGAGTCTGCCTGTGCTGCCGTGACTGTGACCTTTGGGTGAAATTTGTGTGCAAAGGTCTATGCACCGGCTGAGTCCTATTTAAGACCTATTTTGATTCTGGTCCTCACCACAGTGGGGAATTCTATCCTTCCTGAGAACATGCTAGCTGAAAGGAACAGTAGCAAATGCTACTGACAGGAAACTGAATTCTAAGGAAAAATTTCATAAAAGTGCATTCAAAACATGTAATTTGGTTTTCTCCAGAAATCTGATTCAAAGCCTTATCCTAATGCAATCGGGGAATAGGAACATGACCTCTGAATCCAATCACAAGAGCTCCGATTGTGAATACCCAAAGCAGTATGCAGAGTAAGCAGTTTCCCAGCAATATGTAAGCTGAAATATATATACACATAAAACCATTCTTGGAATAATTCTGAAAAGCAAACTACTGGAAATCGCGATGTTTGTGGAAAATTTGTAAGGCGACTAAAGAGCTAAATATGATTAAGTTCCTTCAGAACAATAAATATAATTATTTTCTTGTTGTGACTAGGAGGCACAGAAAGATAATATGACACCAGGGTCACACAGTAAATAAATGACCAAACCATGACAAGAACTGATGTCTTGATTTCCCGGTGCCTTGCTTTAATCTCTAGACATGTTGCCTTTGTAGGAAGCTAATTAGAAGATGCATGTTATCATTATACACTATAAATCTAATAAAATTACTGATGTCTAGGCCTAGTGATAAGTGTGTTATTTTTAAGATGCTGAATTTATCTTTCAGTTAATCATATAGAAAGATCTTTGAGTTTAAGTGGTGTCTGCTTTCCTACCTCTCCTTTATTATTACTCTTGTAAGAAGACTATTCATAACCCCTTAACAATCCACTACATCACAGGTGGCCTTCATATAAAAAAAAAATAGAAAAGGTGCAGAAAACTGCGCCATTGAGTTACTTGAGGAATCAGCCTCCTATTCTTTAAGAATGAAGATGTTTTCTCTGCCTTTCTGTATAACTATGAAATGCTCTCAAAGGGAGTGAGACGGATGGATGCTTAAAGACCATTTGTGTCCAATATAAAAATGAAGTGAAGTAAACTAAAGTGAAGATTGGGTCAGGCCCATTTATGCTCAGTTTCTGTACACACAGTAGATTATATATACAAGAGATGACTGAAGGCAGAAATAGAAGCAACTGGAATAAGGATTTCATAAGTGAGAGTTCCAATTGCTAACTTATCCCAGGAGGGGCTAGAGCAACAGACATGTTACCAAGCTTACTTCTGTTGCTAAAATGCCATGTTTTCAATCTTGATTTGTACTTCTGCTTGCATGTATTTTGCTTGCATATCATTTTTTTTATCAAGAGTGTACTGACTAGCTTTTGATTTATAAACATGAGCACATAAATAAGGATTACAAATACATCAGAGTATGAAGTTATTCTGGCCATACCTTCTTTTGTCCTGGGCATACTCCCTATGTTAAAAGGATATTGTAGTGGTGCTACCCTCCTGTATGCCACCCAGGCTTCACCCTGTAACAGAAGAATTTCCAGCTGCCAGATTTATGACCTCTGTGTACTTATTTAGTCGTGCAGAGGGACTGTATTGGGGCCAATGGGCTGGTCCATAACTCCTAAAGAAAAGGAAACAAGACTTCAGGGTTTAATAATTCTATTTTATTTTTAGTGTGACCCAGATGATCTTATAATAATAAATGGAGAAGTTTTAAATAAAGTTCACTCATTTGAAGGTAGTGACAGGCACTGTTTAACGTCCTTAAGAACAGTCTCATCAGAGGCCAAGTACTGAGTGGAGGTGAAGCTCAGATTACTTTGATAAAAGCCTGTGTCACCTCTTGTGTATTTTTTCCTGCCTCATCCATAATCATTACTTCATCTTCTTCCTGTAGCCAGGTCTCTCTCTCCCTTTCTCCTTTTCAACCATGTATTACCTTCTCTCTCCCTCCCTGAATGTTCTCTCCTAAATCCAGCACTCTTATTTTAATCTCTAGCTGCTAGGTATTCCCCCAGATACAGTACTCTCTAATACTGTATTAAAACGCCTTGCCACATGCAGCACTCCTCCAGATAAATCTATTGCACATTCAGTTATATTTGAATTAGAGGGATTCTTTCAGGAATAGGGTGTTTGGAAATGGTTAAAATCCACAATTGAACCACCAGGCCAACAAACACAAGAAGGAAAGCAAGGAGAAAAGCATCTGTATCAAAAAGGAAACCAAACTACTAGATACACAAAAGCAAGCTATCAAAAAAATCAGATAGTAACTGTTAATTGGATGGGCTGCTTTGGAAGTTGCATTGTGAGTAGCCAACTGCTGTGTATAGAAACCATTAAGTAACAGTGACTCAATATAGCAAAAGCTGCAAAATAGGCCAAAGTAAACTGCTCTGAACATACATGGGCATTAAAGTGGACAAAACTGCATAGAAACATCAGTCACTGACATTACCAGAGCTGAAATTGTGTAAACTGCACTAGTTACCTTTGGCTTAGTACTTTCTTTGGCTCCTTGCCAGGTGCTTAGTTTGTTTGTTTGTTTGCCATCTGCCATGCTGGTTCCTATGTAGGGAAATATTCCCTGCCTCCTCTACCAAACATCTACCTTAGAATCCACCTCTTCAGATAATTCTTTCTATTCCTCATTAATAATTTCCATACACTCTCTTCTGAATGGTTGTCCTGGATCCTGTCTCATGTTTGCTTTTTTGAATCAGCTGAGAGTAAAGATTACTCCTGGCAAATGTTTCTAGTCACTTAAAAAGGAGCTAGAAAGAGGTGGAGCCATGACTTTGCCTGTTGTGTGCTGTTCAACAGCAGAAGGGAGCATATGCACTGTAATCCCCTGAATGGCGTTCTTCACCTTGTGTTCCAAGGAGTGGGAGGAAAGACTGATATTACATAACAGTCAATCAAGCATAAGCCATAGACTGGGGTTAAGTATCAGGGTGGTAGCCGTGTTAGTCTGGAATAGCAGAGTTAACAAAGTCCTGTGGCACCTTAAAGACTAACTATAAAGTTTTGAAGCATGAGCTTTCGTGGGCTAATACCCACTTCGTCAGATGCAGGCAGTGGAAGTGTTCACAAACAGGCAGTTATAGAAAAGTAGGTAAGAGCCAGGTGGGAGGTGAAAAGGTCAGTCCAATTAAGCTGAGCCAGCTTGTTATCTCTGATCAGGGAGTGTGGATTATTCTTCTAGCATTTGAATGGGGTGTGTGAACATGGAGAGACGAGAAACAATGTCTGTAATGAGCCAACCATTGTAGATCTCGGTTCAATCCCAGAGTGTGTGTGCTGAATTTGCAAATGAATTGAAGTTCTGCAGTCTCCCTTTGCAGTCTGGATTTGAAGGTTTCAAGAGATTAATATGCAGGAAAAAAAATGATTGGAAAGCCAGGCAAAAGCTAGTGGCAGGACTGTGCAGCAGCTGTGAGGGCAATGGGATTCAGACACAGTTTTCTACTACTGCTAGGCAGAGAAGGAGTGAATGTTGAAGATGAAAATGGATATGAAGGTATATAGAGTGCAAGTGGAAAAGGGGGATGGTATAATGGGAAAAGAGGCTGAAGCTTGCAGAAGTAGGAAGGAAAATATATATATGTGCATCCACAAAAAGGAGTCCACAAGCTGGAGCAGCACCAGGTTAACGTAGCTGATACTCCGCTACTTTGCACCTTATGTTGTCGCATCTGTGCAAAACAGGAGTAAAAAGCTAACATTGTGATTTGTCATTTATTTGTGCACAAGGCAAAGGAAAATCAAGCCATTTGTAGGGCAAATCTGACAAAGTCTTGTAACATTTCTTATTAGTAATGCATGTGATTAAATATTATAGTTGCATTCAAAGACCCTAACTGGAATCAGGGCACCGTAGCACAACCACGGCCAGGGCCGGCACTAGCCAATAGGTGACCTAGGCGGCCGCCTAGGGTGGCAGCATTTAGACAGCGGTGAATTGCCAGCCTTGGTGTCAATTCGGTGGCAGCTAAACGCCACTTCCCGCAGTTCCCTTTAGACCAGGACGGCGAACCGCAGCCAGTGGGAGCCACGATATGCGAACCGGCAAGTAAACAAACCGGCAGGGCCTGCTGCTAAGGGTGCTTACCCTGCGGTGCCACGTGCCAAGGTTGCCGATTCCTGATCTATATAAAGTATCCTTGTCTGAATACTGTGAAGATCTTAACATCAGTGATAGCAACAAATTCCACATTTTAATTGGTAACAAAGTCCTGTGGCACCTTAAAGACTAACTATAAAGTTTTGAAGCATGAGCTTTCGTGGGCTAATACCCACTTCGTCGGATGCAAGCAGTGGAAGTGTCCAGAGGCAGGTACAGAAAAGTAGGCAAGAACCAGGTGGGAGGTAAAAAGGTTAGTCCAATTAGGCTGAACCAGCTTGTTATCTCCGATCAGGGAGGGTGGGTTGTTCTTCTAGCATTTGAATGGGGGGTGTGGACATGGAGAGAGGAGAAACTAGTTCTGTAATGAGCGAGCCATTGTAGGTCTTTGTTCAATCCGAGATTGTTTGTGTTGAATTTGCAAATGAATTGCAGCTCTGCAGTTTCCCTTTGCAGTCTGGACTTGAAGTTTTTTTGCTGCAGTATGGTGACTTTTAAATCTGTAATTGTGTGACCAGGCAGGTTGAAGTGTTCTCCTACAGGTTTTTGTATATTGCCATTCCTAATATCTGATTTGTGTGCATTTATCCTTTTTCTTAGGGACTGTCCAGTTTGGCCGATGTACATAGCAGAGGGACACTGGTGGCATATAATGGCATATATGACATTGGTTGATGTGCAGGTGAATGAACCAGTGATGGTATGGTTGATCTGGTTAGGTCCTGTGATGGTGTTGCTGGTGTAGATATGTGGGCAGAGTTGGCATCGAGGTTTGTTGCATGGATTGGTTCCTGAGTTGGAGTTATTGTGGTGCAGTGTGCTGTTGCTGGTGAGAATTTGTTTAAGGTTGGCAGGTTGTCTGTGTGCCAGGAATGGCCTTCCTCCCAAGGCCTGTGAAAGTGAGGGATTATTGTCCAGGATGGGTTGTAGGTCACTGATGATGCGTTGCAGAGGTTTTAACTGAGGACTGTAGGTGATGGCCAGTGGTGTTCTGTTGTTTTCTTTCTTGGGCTTGTCTTGCAGCAGCAGGCTTCTGGGTACACGTCTGGCTCTGTTGATCTGTGTCCTTATTTCCTTGTGCGGTATTGTAGTTTTGAGAAAGCTTGGTGAAGATCTCGTAGGTGTTGGTCTCTGTCTGAGGGGTTGGAGCAAATCCGATTGTACCTCAGTGCTTGGCTGTAGACAATGGATCATGTGGTATGTCCGGGATGGAAGCTGGTGGCATGAAGGTAGGCATAGCTGTCGGTAGGTTTTCGGTATAGGGTGGTGTTGATGTGGCAGTCATTAATTTGCACTGTGGTGTCTAGGAAGTGGATTTCCTGTGTGGACTGGTCCAGACTGAGGTGGATGTTGGGGTGGAAGCTGTTGAAGTCATGGTGGAATTCTTCCAGAGTTTCTTTCCCATGTGTCCAGATGATGAAGATGTCATCAATGTAGCGTAGATAGAGAAGGGGTGTGAGTGGACGAGAGTTGAGGAAGCGTTGTTCCAGGTCAGCCATAAAGATGTTGGCATACTGTGGGGCCATGCGGGTGTCCATAGCAGTGCCGCTGGTCTGGAGGTATATATTGTCACCAAATTTGAAATAGTTGTGTGTGAGGATAAAGTCACAGAGCTCAGCAACCACCTGTGCTGTGGCATCATCAGGGATACTGTTCCGGACAGCTTGTATTCCATCTTTGTGTGGGATGTTTGTGTAGAGAGCCTCTACATCCATGGTGGCTAGGATGGTGTTTTCTGGAAGGTCACCAATGCATTGTAGTTTCCTCAGGAAGTCAGTGGTATCATGGAGATAGCTGGGAGTGCTGGTGGCATAGGGTCTGAGTAGAGAGTCTACATATCCAGACAGTCCTTCAGTGAGAGTGCCAATGCCCGAGATGATGGGGCGTCCCCAAGATCCACAAATCTGGAAACCCTGGAAGCCCCATCATCTCGGGCATTGGCACTCTCACTGAAGGACTGTCTACAGCCAAGCACTGAGGTACAATCGGATTTGCTCCAACCCCTCAGACAGAGACCAACACCTACGAGATCTTCACCAAGCTCTCTCAAAACTACAATATCCACACAAGGAAATAAGGACACAGATCAACAGAGCCAGACGTGTACCCAGAAGCCTGCTGCTGCAAGACAAGCCCAAGAAAGAAAACAACAGAACACCACTGGCCATCACCTACAGTCCTCAGTTAAAACCTCTGCAACGCATCATCAGTGACCTACAACCCATCCTGGACAATAATCCCTCACTTTCACAGGCCTTGGGAGGAAGGCCAGTCCTGGCACACAGACAACCTGCCAACCTTAAACAAATTCTCACCAGCAACAGCACACTGCACCACAATAACTCCAACTCAGGAACCAATCCATGCAACAAACCTCGATGCCAACTCTGCCCACATATCTACACCAGCAACACCATCACAGGACCTAACCAGATCAACCATACCATCACTGGTTCATTCACCTGCACATCAACCAATGTCATATATGCCATTATATGCCACCAGTGTCCCTCTGCTATGTACATCGGCCAAACTGGACAGTCCCTAAGAAAAAGGATAAATGCACACAAATCAGATATTAGGAATGGCAATATACAAAAACCTGTAGGAGAACACTTCAACCTGCCTGGACACACAATTACAGATTTAAAAGTCACCATACTGCAGCAAAAAAACTTCAAGTCCAGACTGCAAAGGGAAACTGCAGAGCTGCAATTCATTTGCAAATTCAACACAAACAATCTCGGATTGAACAAAGACCTACAATGGCTCGCTCATTACAGAACTAGTTTCTCCTCTCTCCATGTCCACACCCCCCATTCAAATGCTAGAAGAACAACCCACCCTCCCTAATCGGAGATAACAAGCTGGTTCAGCCTAATTGGACTAACCTTTTTACCTCCCACCTGGTTCTTGGCTACTTTTCTGTACCTGCCTCTGGACACTTCCACTGCTTGCATCTGACGAAGTGGGTATTAGCCCACGAAAGCTCATGCTTCAAAACTTTATAGTTAACTTTAAGGTGCCACAGGACTTTGTTACCTCTGCTATTCCAGACTAACACTGCTACCTCTCTGATTCTTCACATTTTAATTGTGTGTGGAATAAAAAATTAATCAGTTGTAAACATTAAAAAAAGTTGCAAGTTTCACTTACTGCCCCCCTTATTATTGTAGCATCAGATGGTAAATAAGAGCACTGAGTTAATTTTTCTATGCCAGGCAATAATTTAGATATCTCATGTCTCTAAACTAAGCAGGCCTTCGTTGGTTCTATTTTTTGTTTTTCATTCTCGCTTGCAATATAAATCTCTCCGTGTCTTTTGTTGCCCGTATCTAGATCTTTTTGTATTTCTGCTGTACTATATTATTTCTGAGAAAGGATGACCAGAAATGAATGTATTGGGTGTAGCTGAGGAGTTGCCATAGTAGCATTACAATATTTTTAGTAATACATCCTAAATTTTTGCTTTCTTTTTACCATTGTTTTGCACTGAAATAATTTTTCATTGAGCGGTCCACGGTGATGTCCAGATATCTTCCCTGCTTACAGTTTCATTAGTATCCAGTGAGTAATGTGTATAGACAGTTCAGAATGATTCCTTCCAAAGTGCATTGTGTTGCATTTGTCAACACTGAATTTAATTCTTCATCATGTTGTCCAGTTTGCTAGCTTAACTCCTGATGGAGTTCCTCATTTTCTTGGATAGTCAAAACTGAAATTTGACTATCATCTGCAAATTTGGCCATTCCGCTATTTGCTACCTTTTACAGATCATTGAGAGGTCCTTGTTAACCTTTTGCGAGGGTAAAAATTGACCTCCTGTTTGAATAACATAATTTCTAATCTATTACCGCACTTTACCTACTAAATTGCTTCAATAAAGTCTTCAGATCAAGGGGTTTTTGAACCTTGAAAATTAATTCCATCTGTCAGCTGTCTTTTTTTACTATTTTATTGACAAGATCAAAGAATTCTGCCTCATTGGAGAGCCCTTGTTTTCCTTTACAGAAGCCATCTTGGTTTAACCCCATGCTATCTTAGTTCTCTAGCTGTTTAATACCCTTAATCCCTCCCTTTTTGCTGGCCTTTAATCTTCCAAGATAGTAGGTTATTACAATGAGAAACTGAATGGAGCAATTCTTGAGCTGGTATAAATGGTCATAGCATCACTGGCTTCAATCTCTTTTTTAGCAGCTCAGCCACTTGAGTCTTAAATTATCTCAGAGCCCTTCAAAGTGCTCATGATTTGTTGCTCTTTAGCATATTGATGTATTCTAGTACCTTCTCTAGAACTGCAGTCACTGATAGTGCCTCATCAGTGGATTCTCCATCACTGGCAATATTTTAATCCAGATTAGATGGCTTTTTCCCCCTAAAAGATGTATTCCAGGAAGCATTTTGGGGAAGTTCTATGGCCTGCATTATACAGAAGGTCAAACTGTATGACCACAATGGTCTCCTTCTTGCTTCGGACTCTATGAATCTCTATTTCCTGAAAGTGTATGTGTAAGGCCCCAATAAGACTGCACCAATGTCCTCGGTGGTCAAAACTGATGTAGAAGTCATGTAGTGCTTCTACAATGTCCTTTTCCTCTTAATTTCTGTACTCTTTGGCAGCCCACTACCCGTACTAACCATTCCGCAGTCTTCCTGGTTTAAGTTTCTTTTAACTTTGCCAGTCTTGAACTTCTTGGGCTGAAAATTCATGCTACTTGTCTCTTCTGACTGATTTTTTGTTGTTGTTGTTACAGTTTCAGCTATGTGGTTTAGCCATTTCAAAAAGTAGGAAAAAATAGTCTGTTGGAAAATACTATATCATGCATTTAAAGACTGTCATGACTTGTAAGCACAAGATAGTTGAATTAAGATTGTGCAGACAACTTTAATTCAGGCAGTTCCTAATGTCTGAGTGGTTGGCTGTGCAACCTTATTGTAGGTTTTATGAATTCAATATTATCAATTTTAAATGGTAATGCATAAAGAATCAAAGCTATTAATAGGAATACAGCTGTATGGCCATATATTGATATCTTGGTGTGACAGACCGCTCTCTCACCCCTCTCAGGAACAGGCAGGAAAACCCTTCTTTGCTCCAAACAGTGCTCTTTAATTCACAGTGCAGGACCCCACCACCAATATATACAGCTTTGTACAGTTCTTCAGCATACAGCTCTTGATAGTTCAGCTGTACAGTTTACAGCTCTACAGACTCTTTATAGTCCAGCTCTTAACATGCAACTCTAAACATGCAGTTCTAAACAGCTCTAAACATACAGCTCTGACTAGCTCCAAACACACAGCTCTGAATAGCTCCAAACCACCATCACCACACTGGGCTTGCTTCCTGGCAGGCCTTTTACCCCCCTGAGGAGGCTGCCAGGTGCCACTCATCAAGCCTGAGCCCTCTGCAGCCCAGGTGGCTGATTAGCCTTTCCTGCAAGGGAGGTTTGCAGGCTGGTGCTCCCTCTTAAAGGGCCGGCAGGGCTGACTCAGGCACTCCTGGGCAGCACCCTGCCACACACCTCCCCCCTTAGCCTAGCCCCATCGGGCTGGCTCAGACCCTTCAATATTTGCCAATTATATCTAACAGGGCCCTTGAACCCCTACTCCTCATCTCCTTCACCATAGCCGCATGGTCCCTAGGCTTTGGGGTGTCATGCCCGGCTGTGGCGGAGAGTCCCACTGCCTTCTTACTTTCTGCCCTCGCCTCTTTCACAGGCGCCACCTGGGCGGGGGGTTGTGGTACTTTGCCCCCCTGCTTTTTGGGGGGGAGCCTTGTCCACTCCTCACACTGCAGGCAGTAGGGTGGAACTGACCGTCCCTCTGCCTCAGTTTCCCCCAGGCTCTCACAGGGGCTCAGGGCCTCCTCTGTGGAGCTTACCTCCTGCTCTGGCCTCAGCCCTTCCTGGCTGTCTAGGTCCTTCGCGGGGTTAGTGGGCTGAGACCCGCCCCTTCGCTTGGCCGAGCCCCCCGTATGGGTTCTCACGCCTGGCCTTGGGGCAGCCCGGGGCCTCATACCTCCCACCGGGCCCCAGTCCTGCCAATGATTACGGGGCACAGCAACCCCTCCGGCACTCTGACCCGCTTCCAGCGGAATCGTCCGCTGATCTCTAGGGGGACCCGGGCCACCTGACAGGTCTTCCTGTCCCCGTGGACGCACTGTAGGTCCATGGTAGCCCCCGGAATTAGCCACTCAGGGCGTACCAACGCTCTACGGACAAGCATACAGGGGGAGGCTGAGTCCACTACCCCCGGTTGGGACTTCCTCCCGACCTGCACCCACAGGGTGGGTATCCCCTTATGCGGTTTCCGCCCCCAAACCTCAGTCCACCCACACCAGTTAGTGTAGTCACACTCCATGGCTGGGCAGTCTCTCTTAATGTGCCCTGGCTTCCCACACTGCCAGCAGGTAAGCCGGGCAGTTCTCTCTGGCGCCCCTCTGGGCTCCCCATCAGTCCCTTTGCCTTTAGCTGGGGGGGGGGGGGAGTCCCTGGGCCGACGCCCCAAATCCCGGACCCGTCGTGGTCGCTCTTCTCCCCGAGGTCCCTCTGCCTCCACGTATTCCTCGGTCAGGCGCACCGCAGACTCCACCGTCTCTGGCTGGTGCCTCCTGACCCAGGTACGGACAGTCTCGGGGAGGCTGAGCAAAAACTGCTCCAAGATCAGGGAGTCCATAATTTCCTCCCCTGACCGGGCCTCCGGCCTCAGCCAACGCGTCGCCCAGTCTCTCAGCCTCTGGGCAAATGCTCGGGGCCGCACCGCCTGCGTCCAGCGGGCCACCCGTAACTTTTGCCGGTATCTCTCAGCAGATAAGCCGACCCGGTCCAAGATGGCCGCTCTTACAATTTCAAAGTCCTGGGCCTCTGCATTCCCCAGGGCCATATAGGCTGCCTGGGCTTCACCCACGAGGTAGGGAGCAAGCCGGAGGGCCCAGGTGGTCCGCTCCCACCCGGCTGTGGTGGCTACCCTCTCAAAAGTCCCCAGGAAGGCATCGGGGTCATCCGCCGGGCTCATCTTGCAGAGTCCCCAGCCAGGCAGCCACATGCTTTCTCCTGCCCCTCGACTCACCAGGTGCTGCAGAAGAGTTGCCTGGGTCTTTGCTTGCTCCTGGATAAAGTTTTGCAGCATCTTCTGCTGCTCTGCCTGAGCCTGATGCATCTCCTGGTGGGTTTGCTGCAAGGCGTGCATGGCCTGCTGGGTCTGCTTCTGTTGTTCCACGAGCCACTGCAGGATTCCCTCCATCTCAGGGCCACCAGTTGGGTTGCTGGTGTAGCGATCCCACCTCTGACACCACGTGTGACAGACCGCTCTCTCACCCCTCTCAGGAACAGGCAGAAAAACCCTTCTTTGCTCCAAACAGTGCTCTTTAATTCACAGTGCAAGACCCCACCACCAATATATACAGCTTTGTACAGTTCTTCAGCATACAGCTCTTGATAGTTCAGCTGTACAGCTTACAGCTTTACAGACTCTTTATAGTCCAGCTCTTAACATGCAACTCTAAACATGCAGTTCTAAACAGCTCTAAACATACAGCTCTGACTAGCTCCAAACCACCACCACCACACTGGGCTTGCTTCCTGGCAGGCCTTTTATCCCCCTGAGGAGGCTGCCAGGTGCCACTCATCAAGCCTGAGCCCTCTGCAGCCCAGGTGGCTGATTAGCCTTTCCTGCAAGGGAGGTTTGCAGGCTGGTGCTCCCTCTTAAAGGGCCTGCAGGGCTGACTCAGGCACTCCTGGCCAGCACCCTGCCACATTGGTGATGCCAAGAGAAGATATGGGTAAAAGACAGATATACTGAACAGTATACAGAGATGCTATCTTAATACAGATTTTGGCATCTTCTATCAGCAGAAATCAGTGGGTAGAAATCAGTAAACTCTAGAAGTATGTTTCAGCTTATGAAGTCCATTTTTAGGATGATTCAAATGACGTTAGCACTCAGATCCAGATTAAGTTTAATGATACTCTTTAAAATAATAATACTGAGCACTTATGTAGCTCTTTAAATCTACATCTGGGAATAAAAAGAATGTTTGGCCTGCCAAGTAGATATGTGCCAAATATAGTGGTTAGTAGGCGTAAAATATGCATTCAGGTGATTGCTCACCCTTTGGGAATCTGTCTTCCAAAGGATTTTTTTTTCTCCCTTCAACTTCTATACGATACAAACTATAGAAGATAAGTTAAGAGCTATAGTGTACAACATTGAAGGGCTTGAGAGTCTGATTTTTGAGAACAAGTTCTAACTTATAGGATAAATGAGTTCAGTCAGCCACAGCACAGAATAATTCTATTATCCTATGGTGCAGTTGTTCCCAAAACCATTTGGTGAAACCAATCTGATGTGTCTACCCCTACATTTCTCAAGCTTGTTGATAAACTATATTGTGATAAACAGCTAGAAATATCCCAACCTGTGAGTTTTAGTGAAAACTCACTGGTATTGCTTAATAATATAAGGATTATTTTTGCCCCCATATCCTTAAGCTATGGCTCTTCTCCTGTGCAGAAGAGGGGCTCAGCTGCTTACACAACACCATCTGGTTCTCTTAATGGCAACCCCTCTGTAGGTCCTGGGATTCTCCCATGGTGGAATGAGACTAGTAATGTCTGGGCTGGGGGACCATGGGCAGGGTTGGAGGATTAGTGTCACAAGTCATGGGTCTGCCCCCTTTCCCTCTATCCCCATAGAAATTACAGAGGAAGTGAAAATGCAAAAGAAAAGCCTAGCTCTGCCTATCTGTTCTGTAGGTATTATTATTTGTCTTGTAGAAGTGTCTAGGATTCCATCATGTATCTGGGCCTGACTTCGCTCTATACAAACACAAAACAAAGAGATGGTCCCTGTACTGAAAAACACTAGGTAGAAAAAATAAACAAGGGGTTGGTTGTGGTTGCTAGTTTGCAGGGAGGAAATCTCATCCCTGACTGAACAACTGGAGAGAATTTTGCACAAAGGCTCCCCATGGAAACCTCTTCACCCTGAGCTCTGCACTGTGTTATAATATAAGTGGGTTCAAAAAAGAATTAGATAAATTCATGGAGGATCGATCTATTGGCTAAGATGGTCCGGGATGCAACCCCATGCTCTAGATCAGTGGTCTTCAAAGTGGGGTGCAGGATACCACCCTGGGGGGTGCGCAAGACCACCCCCAGGGGTGCTGCTGATCCCTCCTGGGAGACCGCCGAACTCTGAAGTGGTCTATTTTTGTCCCGCCGAAATGCCGCCAGCAAAAGTGGAAGCTTTCTATTCAGCAGCATTTCAGCGGACATACCCTGGAGGCCGCGAGTAGAGGCAGGATAGTAAAAAGGGGCTGAGGAATGCTGCTCTAGATGTCTCTAAATCTTTGACTGCCAGAAGCTGGAACTGGACAACCAGGGATAGCCCTGTTCTATTTGTTCCCTCTGAAGCATCTGGCACCAGTCACTGTCAGAAGACAGGATACTGGGCTCGATAGACTTTGGTCTGACCATTCTATGTCCGGCTTTATATGTAAGGAGAGGTGATCCAGACTATAATTGTTTAAAATACCACACATGGCCGAACTTGTGGCCTGATTCTGCAATCCTTACTCACACAAGTAATTTTTTTATTTATGGGAGTAAACCCAACGACCTACTCATCAATAGGACTACTGCAGTTGAAATTACATGAGTGTGTAAGGTTTAGTCACAGTGAAGTTTGCAAGATTGGTTCTTAATTTGTACAGTTGGCAAAGCATAGTTGGAAAACAGATATTTGCACATAAATAAAGACAAAATTTCATGGCATCCTATAAATTATTTTTCCAGGTCCTAGCTCTAGTCTGAAAAATTAATATGAGGAAGCTTGAAGTATACACAGCCTGTTAAGATTTAATTTACAATTGTTCCTATTATATTATCTTTACAAATACAAAAATGACTTTAATTTATAAAATAAGATGTCACATAATGCTCAAGTTTTTAAAATAATTTTTTTCAAAGTCCAAACCCATTTAATGTTACTTTCCTAGTAAAGAACATCGTGTTGCCTTTGTGTTAAATATTTTTTTCATAAAGTGAACAGCTTATAAACATACACATTCATATTAAGGAGGTGTGTAACAAACTGAAATATGAGTTGAGTACTACTGAACAAGAAAAATACTTGCCAGGAGTAGATTTCCTACCTACACTATGCAGTGTAATATCTGTGGTTAGAATATGGATAATTGATTCTTCACCTATTTCTTTTCAGATGGCAGCCTTTTTCTATAGAAAAGTGAACATGAAATGTGATGTGTGAAATCTGTGCTGTAAGGATTATGTAACTGCTGTCACCAATTTACCATCTATTTCTCCTAAATTTAGGATCATCTGCCAGCATACATGTATCCTATTAGTATTTTGTTTTTGTTTTTGTTTTTTATTTGAAAAAGAGCAAATATCACAAGGACTGTCACCCCTCCATATACACATCAAATTGAATATTAATACTTTGCAAAGTTAAAAGTAAAAAACAGTTGGCTAATGTTACATACTCCAAGATCAAGGTATTTTGTCTGGGAATGCTTCATATCTTGTTCAGATAAATTCCCTTTTACACATACCAACTACTGCCAGTTACAATCAGAGTCTGAACAAGGATCACATCTTAATCCCCTAAAACAGCAGTTGTTCCAATGACCAGGCTCTTATGAGTTTCCATGATTATCTTTACAGTTGTCAGTATCTTGGAACCTGTAGTTTCCAAATCTTGCATAATCTTTGAGCCCCAAATTGGGGATGCATTATGTGGCAGGGTGCTGGCCAGGAGTACCTGAGCCAGCCCTGCCGCCCCTTTAAGAGGGAGAAAAACCCTCTGCAAAGCTCCCTTGCAGGAAGCCTAATCAGCCACCTGGGCTCAGGCTTGATGAGTGACACCTGGCAGCCTCCTCAGGGGGATAAAAGGCCTGCCAGGAAGCAAGCCCAGTGTGGTGGGGATGGTATAGAGTGAGGTGGTGGTTTGAGCGAATCAGAGCTGTGTGTTTGGAGTTGTAAACTGGACTATATAGAGTCTGTAGAGATGTAAGCTATAGAGCTGTGAACTGTAGAGTTGTATGCAGAGCTGTAGAGCTGAACTATATAGAGTTGAAGACTGAATTGTACAAAGCTGTATATATTGGTGGTGGGGCCTGCACTGTGAATTAAAGAGCACTGTTTGGAGCAAAGAAGGGTTTCCTGCCTGTTCCTGCAGAGGGGTGAGAGAGCGGTCTGTCACAATTATAACATCTGTAATGAAATGAAAACACATTCAGCTGATGACTAGTTACTGAATTGTCCACTTTCATGTCCCATTGCTCAGTTTGTTACGTTTCTTTCAACCTCACTCCATGATCTTGAAAATGCTTCAGCACAAAAGAAATTTTATTCTTTTGAATAGTCCCATAGAAGTGAGTGTACATGAGTAAAATTTCTCATGTGCTAAAGTGTTTGAAGGATCAGACTTTCAAATTACATAAGAAATATTTCCAACTATAGTTCAGCTATACATAACTAGGCTCAGCAGAATTATTTTTTTTAAAATAAATTTGACTAATATTTAAGAATCTTTTCTGTTCCCATAATTGAAAATTTAACACAATAAAAATAAAAGGGGTCATCAGACAAAAAATATTTAATGACCATAGACATTGAGATTCAAAAGACTAAAGATTTATAACTGTTATAACAAACTGAACATCACATGTTAAAATATACAAATTAAATATCCTTAAATCAAACTAAGTTCTCAAGCAGCATTTTTCTTTCTTTGCCATTCTGTAATTTGTTCCCTCGGTTTGTGTATATAGTGAAACTGAAGTTTACCAACACTTACCAATACAAATCAAATCCTTCCAGGCCTATATAAAAGTTATGAAAGCTTTTAAACTGAGATAAAATAATTTTTCAACCAGCCCTAAAATTTATTTCTCGCAGTTTCAAAATTTCCCTTTTACATGGTTCAAAAAAAGACCATATTTTAAAAAGTTATTTCCTATATATGTATTCTGCAATTATTAGTAAAATTGTTTTGGAATTTTCTTTATATACATTTTCCATTTTTTAGTAAATGATGTTGATACATTTTACAAAAATATTTGTCTTTGTAAAATGCAATTTTTCAACCAACTTTTGATGTGAAAATTTGTCTAACCCCAATAATTTTATTTGGAAAGTGCTACTTTGGACTACATAGAGCATGATATAAACAGATTAAAATGCAAACCAATATAATGTAAAAGTACACTCACAAAATTACAACAGGCAAAATGTTAAGGCCCACATCCACAGGTGGAGTTAGGTGCCTAAATCTGGAGTTTAGACATTTTAGGCTCTTTGCAATCCACAAAACCCTCACTCAGCTGCCACCGAGTCCTGCAGAAGCCTAAACTCACTCAGGGTCTACATTTCTGTTATGAAAGCTTGCTAGGTGCATGCTCACTGTTGGCTCAGGCAGCCAGCTGAAAGCTAAGTCCCAATGTGATCCTCATACCATGTGAATATGGGTATTGCCTTGCTTATCTCTTCTTGCCTGCAAGGCAGTAGCATGCTGTGAACATGTTTACAGCCACACAAAATGGAGAGGGAGGCAGCAGTAGATAGAGCACTTACTGGTGTCCTTGTATAGATTTAGGCCTAAATAATTAAAACCTGCATCCCTTTTATAAGAATAGAAAATAGATCAAAAATATATATAAACCTTTTTGGTGATGTGAAAAACAGTGTCAAATCCACCCACACACACCTATAAAAGCATTGAAACCTGTGAAGGGAATCTGCTTTAAAGATACTTTCACACCCACATATCACATTAACCACTGTCATTGATGGACTCTGCATCCCTAAACAGGACTTCTTTGTCTATTGGAGGAACAATGAAATACATACAATCCCGTATTTAATCTTGATAACCTCTTAAAGCAAAACCTCAACTCCCAAATCAGCCTTGTTAAAATTAAATGAACACAAACTCTGGTTAGTGGCAGTTGAGGCTGTAGCAGGACATACCACATCTTAAAAGCACGGAAATAATAAGTTAAGGGGAAAGACTTGTGCATTCCTTTCAACCTCATATTATGTATAATGTTGTCAATAACATGTTCAGCATTCCATAAAGCTTTCACTTTTATTTCCAATAGATTCCCAAAGCAATACGTATCTCAACGTCATCAAACTTGCACTCTAATGCAAAACTTTAATGTGACCTCAGGCTTTTATATTGATTTCATAAAACAGAGCAGTACATCTGACTTTCCCACATTCCATGCATTTGGGAAGTTATTCTGCATTAACAATGCTGATAAAGGTACGTCATTCAGGGATTTGAAAAATTCACAGCCTTTTCTGACATAGTTATGCCAGCCTAGCACCCAGTGTAGACACGGATCAGTGAAGTAGGTATACCAGTGTAGTCTCCATAGTATGGACAAACCCTTAGACTCTTACCACTTAAGTTTCAGGAGTAATAGGTAATCCCTTTCTAGATCAGCCACTGATGAAGCATTTGAAACACACTTTATCAGTGTGGTACATATCTGTTTACAAGTCAGCATTGCAATCAAAAAACCTGGATTCTACCCCGACCCTGGAGAAGGAGTGTGGTTTATTGTGGTTAGAATTCTGATAATCCAAACACATTTAAGCTATGTCTACATAGTGGCACACCTATAGTGTTGTTGCTATCTCTCTGTAGTGCTGTGGTATAGATGCTTTCTACCACTGGAAATGTCCCTTCCATCATTGATGTAGGTAATCCATCTTTCCAAGAGATGGTAGCTAGGTTGATAGAAGAATTCTTTTATTGACTTGAGTCTACAGTGGGGGCTAGGTAGACCTAACTATGTAACATTTCGTGTGAAATTTTTTCACAGCCCTGTATGATCTAGTAGGGCAATCTCATTTTTAGATTGGGTTTGTCAGAGATCTGGGTACTGCAGTTACCTTACATAAGCTCTCTGCCAACTTATTTATGAGATAGGGGAGGAGTATTCAGCAATACATCTATTGTCTTATAGGGTAGGGGTTATGGTCCTTGTCAATAAATACGAGTAGTGAATTGGAAGGAAATTTTAAGCAGCACTTAGATGAAGTGAGATTTGAAATCCTGGTCTTGTTCCTAGTTCAGGAAACGTTTACCTAGATTATACCAGTAGAATGTGGTGGGGGGAAATGTCTTATGTGATGCCATTTTTTAAAGACTTCTCTGGAAGTGTGTGAAGGCATTTGCACCAGAGCAGATTTGATGTCACATTAAAACTTTGCACGTTTGCTTTGGTGCACGTATTTTCCATCATGGCTAAAAGGTTATATAAAATGTGCTTTTGACAAATGCTAAATGCTATCCATGTATAACTAACATTCTTCAAGTCAGTCCATGATGAGCCATCGATGTGGCGAAAGGGCAGGTCCCAGACTGTTTTAAATATCTTGTAAAATGAACACAAAGAAAAGTGAGACAATCTAATGAGAAAAATGACCCAAAGGGGTGATAGTTGAATTCTTCTCATTATTTCTGTATCTCAGCTGATTTTTCAGTAAGCCACCATGAAAATTCAAATGTGCTCCAAGTTTATAATATGTATTTTGACTTTTGACATTTCAGTGAGGTTTTTTTACCCAAAGGGTTTAAAGATCTTGTTAAAACTGAACTATGTAGCACAACTTTAATGATGTTTAGGCATAAAGACCCTTTTAACCTTCTCCTTGAGTCCTGTACCAAAGAGAGCCAACTGGACCTGAGGATCAGGACATTCAGACAGGCCAAAATGTGCATAAGATAGTGGAGAATCAGGTTCCTGATTAACACTGGTTTGACTAATTGAGATAGCTGTAAGAAAGCTCATGTTAAATCATAACTTTTGCCAAAATAGCAATCCAGCAGTGGACTGTAGGTTTTTTCTAACACACAATCTAAATATCGTGTTTGAGTGATGGAAAATATAACAAATGTATGTTGCCAAAGATGACTATTAATTTTATAAGTAGAGAAAGCTTAATGTTAAAATTATCTGCTTGACAACTAAGTGGTATTATAAAATCTGCTGACATTCTGTCTAGAAAGATGTTGGCTTTAATTTGGCTGAGAACCAAATCTAATATGAGATTTTAAATATGAACTAAGTCCATTTTATATGCTACTAATTGGCATGAAACCACTTAAATAATGCCCTAAGAATTTGTTGAATTCAAGACCCCAGGAATAAGACCATGACAGCTATGTGGTTTCTTGGGAGTGCCAGAATTTAGAGACTAGACGTTTAGGTATGTATGTCTGATTCTCTGGGATTAAGGTAAAGGATACAGAACCCTTCATCTCTTCTCAAAATCCAAAACACAATTTGAAGATTTATATCCGTCTGATTTTGGGCCTTGTAATGGGGATTTGGGCCCTTGGGCCCTCTCCTCTGTAAATCAGGGACACTTCAGACTGGTGCAACACCCGTTTTATTTTTGATCAAGTTGCCACCACCAGTCTTTAACTATACACAGACTTTTCACAACAAATTGACCTACCACAGGCCTGGCCAGGCAACAGACTAGGAGACTGCCACCTCCCTCTGAGTCTGACCTTCCCCTTCTGGTCTCCACTCACCCTCCTCTCTCTTTTTCCCAGCCTTAGGGCTCCTGGTAATGAGGCTGATAGTTATGATCAGTTACCAGGCAAGTGTCAGGCTATCTACCCATCCCCAGTACTGCTACACACCTCCCCCCTTAAGCTGCCACCACCAGTGGGGGCCTGGTCCAGCCCTTCTCCACCTACCTAGGAGGCTGCTTAGGGGAGGCCATCTGTTACCCACTGGGTAGTCCCTGGGGTCTTCCACACAGTGTTGATCCATCCCCCAGCCACAAAAGGTCCACTGGGTCAGGGGAAGACCACCCCACAGGTTTACTGCTACCCACAGGTCTTCACACTAGTCACAGCCACATAGTCGCCCTCCCAGCTGCTCCCCTTTTTCTGCTGGCAGGGAAACTGGTTGGGCCTCTATCTCACCCTGGCTATCCCTACCTGGGGGCTCCAACTTCAGGCATTCCTTGGGGACCTCCCTCCTGTCAGCCTCTGCCCCCTTCCCTTGGGGACACTTCTTTAGTCCCTCATCGTTTACTTCTCTCATGTCTTCACTCTGGCTCTGTCTAGGGTCTTTATCTCCTGTCCCCCTGGGGCCACTGAGCATAGGGGTCTCTCATCCCGTCATTGGGGTCTCCCCTCTCTTCTTGCTGGGGAGTCCCCTCCATTGCCTCTTTCCTGTTTTGGGATGGGGCCACAATCTATCCACAGTACCGCCCCCACCCATTGCCAGGCAAACTGGCCCCTATTCTCCAGGGGCACCTGGACCACAGGGCAGGGCCTCCAATCCCCAGGGATGCACTTGAGCATTAATCTTGCCCCGGGGATAAACCATTGGGGCTCTCTGAGGGAGCAGGCTGAGGCCATGTCCACTAAGCCCCTCTGGAGCTTTCTCCTCACCTGCATGGGGATGGTGGCCAGTCCTTGACCCTGCTTCCTCCCTTCACCATTTATCCAACTGCAAAACTCTGCTAGTCCTAGGGGCCACCAAATGAAAATAATGGGCAGCAGGTTTAAAACAAATAAAAGGAAGTTTTTTTTCATACAGTGCATAGTCAACCTGTGGAACTCCTTGCCTGCGGAGGCTGTGAAGGCTAGGACTATAACGGGGTTTAAAAGAGAACTGGATAAATTCATGGACGTTAAGTCCATTATTGGCTATTGGCCAGGATTGGTAAGGAATGGTGTCCCTATCCTTTGTTTGTCAGAGGGTGGTGATGGATGGCAGGAGGGTGATCACTTGATCATTACCTCTTAGGTTTACTCACTCTGGGGCACCTGGCATTGACCACTGTCAGTAGACTGAATACTGGGCTGGGGGGACCTTTGGTTTGACCCAGTATGGCCATTCTTATGTTCTTAGTCCACACTCCATTTCTGGGCAATCTTTGCATTTGTGTCTCAGCTACCCACATCCCCAGCAGACCAACTGTCCAGGCTGACTAGTGGCTTCCTTGTTCTCCTTTCTTTTCTCCAGGTTTCTCCCGGGGCAGGGGCACAGGGGTTTCTTGGGGTTTCTTCCCCCAGTACAGGTCTGCCCAACTCTCCTTTCGCGGAACATCAGCCTCTGCATATTCCTTGGTCAATTTGACAGTAACCTCTACTGTGTTTGGCTGGTGCTGCCTGATCCAGACTTACATGTTTTCTGGGAGACCCTGCACAAAGTTCCAGGATCACCCTGTCCGTAATCTCTCCCACTGTCTGGGAATCTGGCCTCAATCACTGAGTGGCCCAGTCTGTGAGCTTCTGGGAAAAAGCTCGGGGCCGCAAGCCCCCACTCCACCCAGAACTTCTGTGTGTACTTTTCCATGGACAGTCGCATCCAGTCTAGGATGGTCTTCTTCACCACATTGTAATATTTGGCCTCTTCGTCACTGAAGGCGGTACAGGCAGCCTGTGCTTCAACGGCTAGATAGCGAGCCAGTCTTAGGGCCTAGGTCACCTTATCCCATCTGGAGCCTGTGGCCACCCGCTCAAACATATATAGGAAGGCATTGGGGTCGTCGTCTAAGCCCGTCTAACAGAGTCCCAACCCTGGCATGTGGTTGCCATCACCACCAGGGGACTCACCCACCTTTTACAAATAAAGGGGTACTAAACAGTCCAGGTCATTGGAATTTTTTTCTTAATTATGATTGCCACTGGTACACATCAATATTAATGTAATTTATAAAAATTTTAAAAAGCACTTCATTATTTAAAAAAACAACAACCCATAAAGCTATTCAAAGTGGGGAACACTCACTGATATCAGATAGAATGGTGGTTAAGGTAACAAAATGTTAGCTCCCTATGCAGAGAAAGGAGAACCATCCTTCCCATACCTGAAAAGATGCAGAGGTTTAGTACCACTTTATTTGTAAAAGAAGGGAGCATGGATTCCCTTTTTAATATTAGTGGGGAAAATGGCTTATTTATTATTCTTTGAGGTTGCTCTAAGCATAGTGTTCTGCACTAGCTCTAGAAACCAATATTCTCCTGCACTTTGCAACTTCAGTAGTAAAGATTTTTTTCCAGGAGCTGATAATCAGTACAGTATACTTATGTAAGGAAGAACTCTCTAAGGTACTGAAGCTGAAAACACTTCAAATTTATTGCTAAGTAATTTAGCAGTCTCTTGGGGAAATTGAGTGACTGCTCACAGTATAATCCTATCTGCTATTGAAAATGTTAACAATACATTTTGTTCTTAATTGTGAATTATTAGTATAGATTGCATAATCATCAATAGACTGATGGCTTTACTTTTTGTGATTTAGCTACAGTTAGATTTCCTTCATTACTTCATTTTTCATTTATTAAATAGTTACCTCACTCTAATGAGCATCCCTCAGGCTTGACATGGTATAAAATATGCAATTTACTTTCTGCAGAAAGAGAGCGTGTTGATCCATTGTTTTAACTACATATTCTGGAATACTGAAGAGCTGGCAGAAATTTCTTATGCCAATGAAGAAATCCTAGATTGATTTATGCAGGTTGTTCATATTTCAGTTCTTTTTTGTTACCTGAATAATGAAGACCAGGTTGTTTGGATAGCCACTTGAAGATTTGTGCATAGTGTTCCTTTTCCCCTACTTTCTACATTTTACAGTACTTGTTACATATCCTAAACCCCATGTTCTGAAGTCTGAACTGAATTCTTAAGGTAAGGTACAGGGCAAAGAGTTAACATTTCAGACAAATAAGGAAAGAAGTGTGTGGTATGTGTATGTGTATATTATTTTATATATTATAGATAGATATATCATCTATATATAGATATAATTAGTCCAGTCATATACCCTATATGAACCTATAGTATATCATGCCAATGCTGTAGAAATTAGCAAGCCTCAGTGTTAATTGAGTCATAATGGTGTGTGGAAGTAGGTATCTTTTGTGTTTGGTTTTTATATTTATATAGATATAAAAGATAGGAACAACACATACAAGCAACAGCTTAAAGTGGATCTTGGCTGTTTTTACACACCATTAAGTCTACCTGATCCAGTAGGTATTTGCATATTTATTACACGTATTTTACCGAGGATATCTATAAGTACAGTGCCACATCTAATTGACTATGTCTACAGCCAGCCAAAGCTATTATGTGGAAAATTCTGTAGAAAAAAAACTAATACATATTATCCACAACTGTAAATAGAATAAAAGGAAGTGATAGTGATTATGAGCCTAAGGCTATAAAATGTAACAATACAATCATTCATCAGGTAACAGAACCATGGCAAGGAGAGTAACAAGGTATAGTGGTCACTTCTAGAAAGATATCATCATTTGCTCACAGTTACCACATAATTGACTATGACACGGTGTGCACTCTCTCTCTCTCTCTCTCATATGGCATAACTGTAGCACAATGTAATCTGTGGGCAAAAGCTGACATTTTGTTGGCAATGTGTGTACAATGAGGAGAATTAAATAACCCTTAGAATTAGGGAATGTTCTCCAAATTTTGGAACAGACTGCCTGAGGCTGAAGGAGTGTCATATTAGTCAAGTTCAAGTGAAAGACACAAAGTAGGAGAGCAGTGAGAACTGGAAAAGTACATGACACGATTCTGAAAATATCCCCCTAAAGTTGGTAGGCTGCTCCTTTAAGATTGACTGCTTGTCTTCTCTGTTCCTATGGAGGGCTCTCATGCAGGCAGCCATGTGTGTGCTGGGCTACAGGCTCAAGCAGCAACCTGACAGTCCATGCTTGGGAGAAGATTTGTCCTACTGACTATGGCTCTGCAAGTGTGTACCCCGTCTTCCTCAGAGCAATATTTTTATGACAGTAATAAAATTCCATAATAAATTTCTAAGATCATAGTAGCAGTTCTGATCTACAATGCAGCTCCACCTGCCTCTTACCTAGATGTACAATGTGAGGATTGAGGCAGGGGCACAAAGCCCCTTCCCCTCTACCTAGATTTGCATAGTATGAATAGTGACACAGTCCCTGTGCACAGGGAGCAGAACTTCCATCTGTTTCTACTCTAGGATACTGAATGACCCACTGAAGGTAGCAAAAAGATGGGGCCAAGGCTTTATCTGCCATCACCCCACATAGGAGGATACTCCGAGTGAAAGGGTATAGCAGTTGGTACATTTCTCTTGTATGCTCTGGACTCGGAGCACCAGGAGACATTCTCCCACGTAGTTCCCCCTGAAGCAGTGCAACTCTGCACCACCCTTACTCTGGGCTTCAGCCTGAAAGCTTGATCTCATGATGACAGAGAATAAGGCAAAGAGGTTACAGATGGTAAGATGTCACCATGCTTGTTTCATACAAACAAGCTATTGACAAGCCTGCTTAGTTATATAAGAACACAGGAAACGTGACGAATTTAGTTTGTCAAGAATTAAAAGGGAATGATGACGAAGGACATTTGATGGGGACATTCGAAATGGTATAAAATATCTAATGTTTGCCTATTCAACAGTGGTTATTAAGGATTTAGTTTTTACCATTTGAGTATAAATTAAAAAACAAGGAATGACTTCAAACTATTTAAAACATTATTAAAAGTGTTGAATATTAAATATTTTGTGAGGGCAACTTTGATATGTATCAAGTAACTGAAAAAAGGAAGGAATGATTTATCAGTCTGCCTCTTGACCATAGGGAAAATTCCCAGTGTTCATTAGAGATTGATATTTCAAATAAATTCCTAACCACCACTGGAATTATACTCGGGAATGTCTCAAATCATATATCTGTCAAGTCACTGAGATTCTGAGAGTGATGCAACCTCTGGGACTTCTTTACATGTACCCATGGTCCTTCTCATTATCACTGATCAACTTGACAGCTATCAGTTTCTTCTACAAAAATCTAGGATTCCCATATTAAGCACTGGAATAATTCCTTTTTTATTGCTCATATTTCATTGCTGCATCTTTCTGTTGAGTTAACTAGTTTTATACAGACTCTTCCACTCTCCCAAAGGATATGTACTTCTTCCTAATAGCACAAAAGAAAGTGTGGATTTTGACAGGTCTGTAAATATCATAGTCATAAAGTCCAATCCTATTCTTCCAGATAATGCATTCAGAGACTCAGCATTCTTGTTGCAGACATCTCTGTATCAGTGAGGAAGAGGGTCCTTCCTATTGCCAGACCCATCTTTGTACAACCAGCAACAAGAAGAAATTCAGATTCTCAGTGAGGCCAGTTCATACTATTGATGCTTTCCTTTTGTTTAGTTGCTGGAAATGGTCAGAATTTAAAGTTTATGTTGCCACTACTATGTCTTATTCTGATCTAACTCATGTTGGTGTTCCATTGGCTTTACATCCGTGTAAATGGCACTACACTTTAAATAGCTGGCACACTTTTTCTTTTTCAGTTGTCACCCTCAGGGTTACCATTATCATGTGCCCTAGTACTTTGGTTGCCAGTACCTTTGATTACTGGTATGTGCCCTGTTCTCTAAACTTTTTCAAAACCTAATTTGCATTCCTTATTATGATTTATATTGTTTGTATTTAAACTGAAATCCCTGTCTTGGGATGGACTGGTACTCCTTTAGGTGGTATTTTATTGTGGGTATCCCACAGACTGCATGCCGTACTCACCAGCTTTCTTCCTAACCACCAGAAGCATTCTGGAGAGTGTTCTGCGGCAGGAAATATTGAAGGCATCCATCAGCAGAGCTCCTCAAATGGTGTGGGCCCATCACTACAGATAGTATCATAGAATATCAGGGTTGGAAGGGACCTCTGGAGGTCATCTAGTTCAGTCCCCTGCTCGCAGCAAGACCAATCCCCAACTAAATCATCCCAGCCAGGGCTTTGTCAAACCTGACCTTAAAAACCTCTAAGGAAGGAAATTCCACCACCTCCCTAGGTAACCCTTTCCAGTGCTTCACCACCCTCTGAGTGAAAAAGTTTTTCCTAATATCCAACCTAAACTTATCCCTCTACAACTTGAGACTATTACTGTTTGTTCTGTCAATAGTTAGATAGTTGCACAGACTGACATCTCCATAGGAGAACCAGGTTGATGACATGCATTCACCCACTCTCTTTAGTGGAGAATTTTTAGGAAGAATTTTTATCTGAGAGAATTCCTGCTTTCCTTTCCTTGCAATTTTCAGTGTTTAATTACTGGGAGCTAATGACCAGTATTTATAAGTGTTCGTATACTACTTCCACATTCACCTAAATACGACCAATAAGGTAAAGCTGCCCTTTCAGTGCTAGTATTTTATGGTACTAGACTGTTAAAATGTTGTTAATGTTCCATCAAATCAATGGCTTGTTCATTCAAAAATGTACCTGAAATCCAGTGCTGCTCACTCCGAAGCCAGTGGGAGTTTAGCCATTGAATTCAATGGGAAAGGGGTTGGGCTCCCGGAAGATTTAGCCATGATTAAGCAGGAAGATTATTTTTAAAAATGGAAGGGGGAAATATCTATAGTGGAATAAATTGGTGAAAAGGGGCATCTGCTTTAAAGTATTTACATTTTTTTTTCAAGTCAAATGGTATCCTAAGACCTGGAAATCACCATTTCCCAATAGTTCCCAGGGCATCTAAACAGTTCCTAAATCTGAAACATGTGAACTGGCTCCTTAGTTTGAAATAGAGAGCCTGATAAATTGCTCTGTTCTATACATGGATCTGTTTACATATACTGAACAAACAATAAATTTAACATTTTGAAAACTTTGAAGAAATTATATCTGAAGAAGAGTACCAGGGAGAATCTGAACAGTTCAACTCTCCCATTAAGCCTATGATACATATTTAATTAGCTTACACATGGGGTGAGCTCTGAAAACAGAGTTTAGACCATAAAAATATCCTTGTTAACATCCTGCTTGCAAAGCTGATAATATTTTGTTAATTCACAACTTTTAAAAGATTAAAACTTTCTCTTTTCCCGAATGCCCCCGAAAGCACTAATTTGCTGCTTTAGCTGACTCTTTAACGCTTCTAATTGGGCCATCCAGAGGAGCTAACCAGCGATCATGAAACTCTATAATGATGAAGATCAGCAAAACAAGTTCATAACTCAAAAGCACACATTTGAGAAATTCAGCTTTCTTTGGTGTTAATAATAAAAAAGCCAGCAATTAAAATGATCATAGCAGTGTGACTTTATCCTTTTCAAGCAGCATTAGATTCTCTGCTTGCAAAAATAAATAAGTAAAAATTAAAACCCCTCTAAGTCAGAGCAGCTCTTTAGGAGGCGCTGTAGCACTGCAAATATGTGTACTTATCAGTAAATTGCAACTCCTTAGCAGCAGTGCTTCAGCTTGAGAATTAACTGTTCCTGCTACACATAACGCAGCATATCTATCAGTGGCTACTGACTTTGTTTGTCGTAACATATGGTCCAAAGTCATTCTGTTCATATGACAGCCGCTTGGAAAAACTATACTTACAAATCTTTATTTCTTTATGAATCAGGTTTCCAAGGTGTTTACCTCTGCCTGCATTTTTGCTCCACTATGCCCACTTTAATTCATACATTATAGTATGGCTTCTGATGATACAGTGGTCTTTTGCAGTGGTCTTTTGCAGCTAAACTCAGGTTGCTTGCATTCAGCTGTGACCACTTTCCTGGAACCATAAAAGATGGGAGAGGGGGGTGGAAATACCTTTTGTAATTTAATTTGTTTTTAAAAATAAGTTAGAAGTAGAGAATAAAAACTGGACCATCTTGTGTATTTCCATGCAGCACTGAGATTAGTGTTCTTTGGAAGAGTTTACAGAGAGAGCATCATACGTGTCATGTAATTTGATTAGGTTTAACATAACGGGATTCTTTGTATTGTAGGCAGCAGGACATGCACAAGCAAACTCATTATACCTTCATTCCCCAAAGTAAAGAAATGGAAGGGCATAAAGTCAAAGGCCAGAAGGGATCACAGGATCTACTCTGAACTCCTGTATGTCACAGGCCACCCACACCACCCAACAATAATCAAAATGAGACCAAAGTATTACAGCTTACACGAGACTAGACTATTTATGTGCCACAGACAGAGAAGAGGTGGGACCAAGATTTTCCTCTGTCCACGTGCCCCTGACAATGACAAGGAAATGACTAAATGAGATCTACCCAGTGATCCTGGCAACCGACAACCCACATGCTATAGAGGAAGGTGAACCACTTCTTCTCCAAGGTCACTGTCAATCTGACCTGGGGGAAATTTCCTTCCCAACCCCACATATAGCAATCCGCTACACTCCAAGCATGTGAACAAGAATCTGCCATTCACGCACCTCAGAGAGGTGCCACATCAGAGTTCTGGCCCACTCAGTCCAATGTCCTATCTCCAACTATGACCATATCTGATCCTTCAGAGGAAGTAAATGAAACAAAAGACCTCCCTCCCACAATACTTATTTTGGGTGGGAGGGCGGTGGGGGAGAGGAAAAGATTTCTTTCCTGACCCCCTACTGGTGGCTGGTTGAAACCTTGAAGCATGAGCTTTAGGAATGTAAGAGACATACCAGAAGTGATCCCCAGGTTTATGTAGTGTGGGTGTTTTATAAATGACTAGCGAAAATACCCGGCGTTGCTCGGGTCCGTTGGAGGTGGCGAGGGGGCAGAGAGCTGAGCAAGTGCGGGGTCCGTTGGAGGGGGAGGGGGCAGAGAGCAAACCTGACACCCTCACCTCACCCCCCCGACCAAACCTGACACCCCCACCTCACTTACCACTCGACCAACCCCGACTCACATTTTCACCCCCCCACCCAAACCCAACACCCCCACATCACCCCCTACCAACCCCAATACCCCCTGACCAACACCCACACCTCACCCCCCAACCAAACCCGACACCCCTACCTACCACCACAAACAAACCCGACACCCACACCTCACTTACCCCTCGACCAATCCCGACCCCCCTTCTCGCCCCCCCAACCAAACCCAACACCCACACCTCACCCACCCCGACATCTTCCCACCCCCCCAGACCAAACTCAACACCCCCGGCTCACTTACCCCCCGACCAAACCCGACACCCCTACCTCAGTTATCCTCCGACCAAACCCAACTCGGGTCCATCAGAGGTGGGGAGGGGGCAGAGAGCTGAGCGAATGCAGGGTCCATTGGAGGGGGTATTATGACATCATAACTATGTCATAGAGAACAGCAGCTGCCCAGCTGATGTGATTGGCCTTTAAATAATTTCACCCCTGGGGGGCGTCTGAGGTGTGATTTGAAAAATTTTCGACTCTTACCCTGATTAGGACCCTAAGACCTATAACTGTACCAAATTTCAAGTCTCTAGCTCAAACGGTGTGGAAGGAGTAAGTGCATGTACATACACGCATGAATACACGCATACACCTGTCCCTGCCAGCAGGTATATGGGATCTTGGGGAGCAATTACCACACAGGTGGGGTGCAAAATAAACTTTATTAAGAAAATGCAAAAACAGGGAAAATTTAATAGTGAGGGGCATGGGGTTTGTTAAAGTAGACAATTGGGGAGGGGTTTCTTTTAGTAAATGGGATAGGGGGTTTCAATAGTGGGGTACAATACAGTTGGTAACCAATTAACACTGAAGTATAAATGTAACAGGTAGCTAACAATTTCTATGTAAAGAGTGTGTCACAGCAGTATATAACCAACTAACAGTATGGGTAAAATGTGTTAAATAACCAACAATTTTAGGTAAAAATGTAAATGTAAAATGTGAGGTGTGTTAGAGAGAAAAGGGGTAACCAATGGGGTTTTATGCTAGAAAGAGAGAGAGAGAGAAGACAGGCTGTAAGTTGAAACAGCAGAGAGGGAGAGAGAGGGAGAGAGAGAGAGAGAGAGAGAGAGAGAGAGAGTGGTAGATAAGTAAGGTTGGGGGATGGGGGAAGAGGAGCACGTGGTGGAGGGAGATTTAAACTCAGGGAGACACAGAACAGACAGGCTGCAAGTTTAAACAGCAGAGAGACAATTATACAAAACACAGTAAAATCTTATCTATGATTTAACTTAACCAAAACTACACAAATTAGCAAGTAACAAAACACAATGCAACAATTCTTTAAGGCTAACTTACATGGTACAATGCAAGCAATTTCCTAAACCTAACTTAACTACAGCTATGCAAAATGAAATTACAACTTATCTAGACTAAAAGACAAAATCTAACCTAATGGGTGCACCTTATACTAGGGGTAGTTTCAGAGGGCAGGGTGGTGTGTGCCCAGGTACAGTCCAGGAAGGCACAGGCTTATTTCTAGCAGCAAAGGTGCTGTAAAGCAAGAAACAGATTACAGATACAGACCAAGGCGTTTGAGAGGTTTTAAGACACAGACCAAGGTTTAGTTTAAGTCTAAGAGAGGTTTTAAGACACAGACCAAGGAGTTTAAGAGAGGGTTTTAAGACACAGACCAAGGAGTTTAAGAGAGGTTTAGTTTGAGTCTGTGTGTTGGGGAAACAGAGCCAGCAGCTAAAGTAATTAAGTATAGAAAGTTTCACAGAGGGATTCTCACCAGTCCCCAAGGCAGCAGCAAAGGCAGAAGCAGCAACAGCATCAGAAGAAGCCAGGATGGCTCGGCACGGTCTTGATAATCAGGAGGTCTCTCGGGCAGCAATTCGTTCTTCGTGGGGGGGGGGGGGGTTTAAAAATGGGGGTACGCTCAAAAATAAAACGAGAGCGGAGAAAGGACCCCCCAGAGCCCCCAGCTGATCAGACCAGGTAGCAATGCAGGAACCTTTCTGATGTTTGTTTAAAAAATGCCTGTTCTTAAAGGCAAACTCAGGCAGTTTCCCCGCCAGTAATCCTGATAGGCTCCCTCTGTCACAGGGGAGGAGTTACAGGGAAAAACTTCAGGTGAGCATAGAGACATGCCTGGGCAGAGTCCTGGACCATAGGCGTGAGTTCTACCTCATGACTCAAAAGCACATGAGGCCTATGACTCATGCCCAGGATCTCAAAAACACATTAGGTCTTACAGCTTTGGACATTGCCTACCCTACACCGAGCCCAGGTTTAACAAGGTGATAACGGGACCAACCCTTTGAACAGGGCAGTTGTCCCACTTAGCACGCAGCACAAGTGGCCATCCCTTTGAGAAGGGCAATGGCTCTTGGTAAACAACTTAACAGCCAGGGAGGGGCAGCCACAGGAGAACAAAAACAAAATGGAGTAAGGGGACAGCTGTAAGAAACAAAATGGAATAGGGGGAAAGCTGTAACAGACAACACCATTTGACTTTTATATATATAGAGTATGCTGAATTTCTAACTCAATAAACCATTTGTGTTCTTGCCAATTACTTGTGGTGACATCCTTGAGAATGAGTCTTTGCCCCAGCTGTTGTTTGTGTTCTTTCAACTAACAAACTCTCCTATACTAAAACCTCTTTCACAACTAATATGCCATATAGGCCGGTGATCATAACATTCAGTAGTTTATGAAAACATGCCCAGGATGACACATCTTTCTCTGTTCCCCCTTTAATCCCAATTGTGTTTTTTTGTTTGTCTTATGTAGGATGCATATGCAGTAGATTTTTTTAATACAATGTATTTAGTTCTGTATTTGGACTTTCACGAGGCAGGAGTGAAATACAGCAGACAGATAGGAACCAGGAGACTAATAAGAGTGTGTTGGCAGTGTCAGCGGGGTGCCTGGGAAAGTTTTGTGACAGCAGCTGCAAGGGAGGGTGGGGATGGAGCTGCTTAGTATGCAGATCTGCTAGTGCCTGGAGCATGTCCACTTGGCTCTCCATAACATTTAAGAGCCATTCCATGGCTTCATTCTGGTGCACCACATTCTCCTTTTGGCCCCCCTTCTTGCTGTCCTGCCACTCCTTCAGTCCCAGTGTTGTTGGGTTTTTTTGTCCCCAGAGTGCATCATGACATCACACAAAGTCCTCTGTAGTTCTTAATGACCCCTTTCTAATTCTGCACACAGCTGTTCATCCGGCGATAACAAAGAGGGAGGCTGGGCTCCCACAGTCCTTTGTGAAGCCAAAATGCAACATTTTACAGAAGCAGTATTGTTTGCAACACAGAGACTACTGATTTAAAACACAACCACTATTTACACACCTGTCACTAACTGGCTGACCCCAGGCAAGCACACATGAGTCACAAGACCCCCCAAATGGTGAGTAACTGCAGGGACAGAGGAAATCAGTGTTCCAGGATTGTACTGTACACAGGGCATGTGGCTCTTGGGGAGAGCCAGCACTGTGAAAGGGGGCCTTATAATCGTTCATATTGCCACATTTTCCACAGACTGTGTTCATTATGGAAGATATCTTGCTGCTGAGGGTGAACATGGAATCAAGGGATGGTCTTCTCCAAAACTGCGGCTTCCACTCTGGCCCTTGTGTCTCGCCTGTATGCAGCAATGGTGCCCTGCTCCCTGAGCCTTGTGATTGCAGAGTGGCATGGGAAACTTACTCCCCTTAATGGGGCAAGAAACAAAGCAGCTCTGCCAAAGAACATGTGGCAGGGGATTACCCAGCATCTCTGAGTTTCCTGGAGATTTCTGAGACAGATTCCCATGAAGTGAGGGACTCAGTCAACACCTTGTTCTGCTGCTCAGACTAGGCATGTGGTGGTACATGATCATAGACACAAGTCTGCTTTCTGCAACCCTCCTGTCCCCAACAACTTGCTTCAGTGATTCCCCAAATTGAAGTCACTAATTAGATTCCTCCTCTCCTGTTTGCGCTTCACCAAGTTCTGACAGGTGTGACAGGCTAGCCTCCTCTGTAGTAGAGAAGAGCTCCAGGCTGCATGCATCTCTGACCTCTAAGTCGTCCTCTGCCACTGGGTCCCCTTCCCCATCTTTGTCCAAGATTTACTCCTCCTGGCTTGGTCCCCTCTCGACTGGCACACAAAACACCAAAGTATCCACAGTGGTCTTCGTAGTGGAGGGGTGTTGCCACTAAGGATTGTGTCCAGCTCTTTGTAGAACCAGAAGCTTATGGGCACAACACTGCAGTGTCAGTTTTCCTCCTGTGCCTTGTGTTAGGCGTTCCAGAGTTTCTTCACTTTGACCCTGCACTGGTCATGGCCTCTTTCTGTCAGGCATTGTGAAATCTGTCTAGAGGTATCATGATGCCTACAGCTGTAGGAATCATCGGCTGTAAATTTCACTAAGTGATTCCTGCATCTAGCCTAGAACTTCTGACTGAGCTACAGCTAACCTTTTAAAAGGACATCCAATCTTTAGTCAAGCACTCCAAATGATGGAGAATCCATCACATCTCTAGGTAAGTTATTCCAGTGATTAATTACCCTTAGAAGATAAGGGAAGATACAAAAATGTCCCCCATGTTATGTACATAGTCCATGTACAGTGCCATATCGAGGATTTAGAATTACTGTACTACTACTTGATGCCTGCAGAAGTAATGAGGCTTTTAAGAATCAGAAGCATGAAGCTGAATCGCTTATTAATCACTTCTTATCTGTTTGTTTTTCATAGACATTAGGGTTTTTTTAAGTTCTGTGACAGAAATAGGCTTGCTTTTCTCTTGTGGAATTGACTCATACTGGTTGAGTGTGCGCTTGTTGAATAAGAGCTTCCTTTAAGTGGCTCTAAATCTACTGTCCCCTGTTTAAATGTTTAGCTCATTTGTCTCCTATTAATTGAGTCATACTTGAGCCATACTAACTTTTAAGGAAAAATGAAATGACTTGCATGTTGGGGGCACCAATGCACCCATTGGAAAAAGGAAATGTTGATTCTTACAATGATGGTGTTACTGGGTTGGCAGGGAGAGAGATTTTTCTAATTCCCTGTTTTCTGAATGTTTCAGGAGATGGTCTCTTTTCCCTACATGGACAATATTTCCCAGTGGAGGAAAGAATGCCAGTACCTTTCTGTCTCTCTGCTTCCAGGCCTGACCCTATTCCCACTGAAATCAGTAGGATTTTGCTGTTTGTTTACTCCAGTTGTGTTTAGTGTTTCTCAGCCAAAAATAGTGATATGAATTGCCCTAATTAGTAAAAATATATCACAGTTTCCACACAACACTCCGTAAATTATCTATTTAGTTGTGAAGAAATGATTCAAATCCCTGCAAATAATACTGTATGTGTTATCCTCCCCCCTCAGGAGATCTTTTTGCTCATTGGCTACTTAATTCATTTTGTCTATACCTGCTATAAAGACCCTCATACAGTTACACCTACCGGTACTTTTAGAGATGGAACTTCTTGCTTGCTTAAATGTAAATGAACCGAATACTGAAGGGCCCCTTTATGGAGTAGTACACATTTCATAATAGTCAGGATACCTTCTGATAAAACAAGTTGATGTGAAAAGGAATAATATCTGAGGAGGATATTGTGTCTCAGGGCTTGAGAAAATGATTAAAAAATGCTACACCTCATTCTCTTGGGAATTTACTACTGGCTATATTAGTTGGTAAGTGGAGACAGCCATCAATTGCCCTAGAAAGATTACTGTTGTATTTTTCAGTGGTGTCTAAACTAGCTAAGGGACAGCAACTCTTCAGATGCATTCATTTTTTTAACCTTTTATTTGCAATTGGTGCATTTACATGAGTAACCAGTGTAAGAGCCTCATCTGTATTAACACGTAAACAGGTACAGTTTCACCAGTGCTAGCAGTGATTTCTGAGAGAGCTTTTATTTTGTTTTAAAACAAATGGATATGCTGAAATATTAAAGAATTGGTTTTATATGAAACATTATATAGGTGTGGGAACTGTCATTCCTGACAACCTGCACAGATTGCCCAATAATATGAAGAAAAAAATGAATAATTTTACATCTTGTCTAAAGATCTGACTCTCATTTACACTAAAGACTAACCTTTTTAAACACCTCTATATTCCATTGACTTTCAATGGGATTTTGGCCCCACTTTTGGAAAAGGTTCCTAAGTCAGTCATGTGCTTTTGAATTTTATGATTCTGTGGCAATATAAAGGGTCTTAACGGAGATGTAGGTTGCATTTAAACTCACTTTAAGCCTCCTATTCAAAACCATAGGGTGTTATAAAGGGGCATTTGTGTGTAAATGAAGCAGTCCCACAATTGTTGACTGGTTCAAAATAAAAATATGGAATGATACGTTATTAATTGTATGTGCAGTGCTAGTAGTACAAGTGTACTAAATTTCTGTAAATCTCTAGATAAATACATTGTATCAGTGACTGGATGGTTTAATCATTTTTATCATTAGTTCCTACTGAAGTATAATCTGAAAATATTAAAAAGTGCTTCTACTTCCATGTTATTGGGTCAAATTAATCACTGGGATATTTCCACTGGCTTTGGTATGTTACATCCAGAATGAATTTGGATCACTATGTTTTTGGTACATACCACGATAGTCAATTGATATTTCACCACAGGATCATGGTGTGGACTGGCCAAAGAAAATGTTGACAATACAATCTTCAGCCTAATCTTCAGTTAATTTGAGTCCTGTTTTGTGTGTTCGAAGTAAATTAAAGCTGCACTGGCAAGATAGTTTCTAATATCTGGAGTTCTGGATTGGGTATAAATTAGGAAGCTGCTATTATTTGTATAGTTGGTGCTATAAACCAGTCTGAAGTAAGTTTGGACAATATATAGTGACATAAGATTAAAAGTAATACTAAAAGGCAATACAAAATCTATTGTCACTGCTGCCTCTAATTTCAAGGAAGAGTAAATCACTATTTTTTGGGGGAGGGGTGGAGAGAACAGAATATAACAAAGGAAATGAACAATGAAACAGAAAGCTGCCATTCTCATGATTGTACATGAGATGATCTATAATGCAGCTCAGCACCTGAATGCAAAACAAAGACGAGACCTGCGAAGTTGCTGTAAGGTATGTTCTGTTTTTTTAATGTACTTGATTAGATGTGGAGTTCTAATGGGCATGTGCCAGAAACTATTATGACAGCTGGTTGTCATGGAAACCTTCTCAAATTGTTGTCCTGAAGGACAAAAAGATGGTGAAGACAGATTGTTTAGAGGTTATACTTTCATTATTTATTAAACACCCAAAAGAGTGCTAGGTGTCTCAGGTGAAGTCTTCCCTGAAAAAATAGGTGTGATTGTTTGTTTGTTTTTTACATCACCATAACTAACCCAAGTTAACTGTTTCAATGCAAAATCCTAGTGGAGACAAAGCATAGATAATGGGGGGTTTGGTTGTATTTTTTTCACCTCAGAGGGCTGACCTCAACAAGCTACAATGTCCCTCTAACTGCAGTTTACCTCCGCTAGTTAAACAGAAGTAAAACCCACCTAGCTTTGCTAGGATTTTACATTGCAATAGGTAACTTGATAGGGATCCCAGTGTAAAAACACACCTTTTCTGCATTGAAGAGAGAGCCTCACAATTCTAGACTAGTCCAAGGCACCTCCTCTAGGATCACCTTGTCATGAAAGGTGGCCTGGCAACTAACCCACCTCTGGCAGTTGCTCTGCAACAAAATGGAACCTCAGAAAACATTTGATTTCCCAGACAAAAGGGTGCTTTATCTCAATCACCTTAACAAGAGTCTGTGTGGTAGAGTAGAACTGGGCAAATTATTTTGTCTGAAACTTTTTTCACCAAAAAATGCAGGTTCAGGTCAATTGAAATATTTGGGAAATTTGTGTCTGTTTTTGGTGAATTGTTTCAGTCAAAACAAACAAGACAAAGAAATTAAATTTTGATTTTTTCCGGGAGAGGGAGGAGACTAGATTCACAAAGGGATTTAGGCACCATTCACAAAATGGAGGCGCCCCTTCCCTGTACCTAGCAGCCCACTGGTTAGGGCACTCATGTTGGAGACACGGGTTCAAATCCCCATTTTGGAGCAGGGATTTGAACCCAGATATCCCCACTAGACAGGGAGTGCCCAAACCATCCGTATTTTGGATGGTCTAAGGTAAGACTCATTTTTCAATTTCTCCTGTTTAAGGTGTGCCACTTTGTATGAATAATTGTATTGGAGCTGCAGAAAGGACTGGAACCTACGTGGCCTATTCTCTCTCTTTCATGCACAGTAGCCCAGTGACTATTCCAGTTTTTTACTATTTCAGTTTTGTCAGTGGTGCCTACGGCCCCTTGATAGTCCTTCATTTCCTTTGCTTTTATTAAAAATGGCCAAAAGTAAATATTTCATTTCAAGTTAAAAAACACCTGAAACATTTTTTTTCCCCATTTTTCCATTTATCAAAAATTACCAAACATTTTGGCTTTCACTCATGTGGAACTTGTAGGAGATCTGCTCTTCCCCCACGTCACAACAGGCAGGAGACTCTCTTGTGGCTTCCAACAGTGTTCTTTATTTACAGTGCAAGCCCCACCACCTAAATACAGCTTTACAGGTTACAAGCAAGCTCAGGTTTTAGCTCAGGCCCAGCCCTCACTTGGCTGGCCTCAGGAACAGTTAGCTCAGCTACCTTCCTCAGCTCTACTCCCTACCCTGTAGATTCTCTGTCTCCTTCTCTCTCCACGCTGACAGGCTTTTTTTTTTATCCTCTGGAGAGGCTGCCAGGTGCAACACATAACCCTGAGCCTTCTGCAGCCCAGGTGGCTGATTAGCCTTCCCTCACTCGGAGGTTTGCAGAGGCTTCCCTGCTCTCTTAAAGGGGCAGCAGGGCTGGCTCAGGCCCCACCCTGCCACAAACTATATTTTCAGTTTTTCACAACTGCCAAGGAATTGAAAAATCTGTTATTCTCACAGCTTTAGCGGTGAGTATTTCACAGTGGAAGTTTGTACATCAGCAACTTGCACCATGCGTAACATTACCACCTTTCACTAAATCAGGACTATGCAATGAGGTTGACATGCAATCAGTTCCAAGAAAAGGATTCTGGTATCTGAAAATCTTTATTCAAACATGACAGAATCTTCATTTGCTTACAGAATAGCCACAATGTCCAGGCTTAAGCAAAATGTAATATAGTATGTGTGTGTCAACATCCTTTATTACTTCAAGTGTGAGTGTCCAGTGCTATGAATCTAGGACTCCAAGTTCACTGCACTTCTGTCCGAAGATTGTTCGTCACTGTACGTTCTGAATGGAGTCTGGAATAAGGAACGAGCAATGAATAAATTAGAGAGACTTAAAAAAAAACCACCAAGCTTTACTGAAGAATATGCAGCTATAATGAAAACACACACATGCTCCCTTCCTCCCCTTGCCCCGAATGGTTTTAGATAACTATTTAATGTTGACACATTTCTAGTATACCTCAACAGAAAGTTTAAAAATAATATTCAAGTTAAGTCTGCTGTTAATTTGCATCATGACAGTTACCATCTAACATTAATTCCAGCCCAATATTGTCCACAGAAATTTTTTTGTTAAAACTATTTCTCATTTTGTACATTTCTGAAGATACAATAATTATTCCCATAAGAGACCAGGCTAAGCTTTGCATACTGGAAGTGTCCACTGAGCTATAGCAATCATAGTTGTTAACCACTGGTTCACAACTTCTTTCATGATAAGAACATAGAATTGCATAATGTTAATTAGATTATACATTTTTATTCTTCAGTCAGTGTCAGAACTGTGCTGCAGCCATTTTGGAGAAGCCCCAAAGTAATATGGGTCAAGAGCTGCTACAGTAAAAAGGAGAGATTTCTGGAATCCAGAGCAAAGTGTAGCATACTGCAATGTTCCTGTTCCAAGCTTCTGCAGCTGAATGGCTCTGAAGCTATTTGATATTCATAGCCACCATTTCATACAGTAAGATTTCAGGCACATGAAGAACTATTGCTGCTTCAGAAAAAAACTGTTCTTGGTTTTGTTTGTTTTTTAAAAAATACATCACTTTTTTGTTCTAACGGGAAGCATAGGGTACAAGGAGAAGAGTGAAGAGAAGAATTACATTTTCCAGGAATAAGAAGCAAACTTGCCTGTTTCACTGAGGGGTGAAAAAATAATTTTACTCAGTGGAATGTCACAAATCTCACTCCAGCCAGAAAGCTCATTTCATAATCGAAGCAATACAATTATCATGACCACAACACCAAGCCACTTCCTGCAGCCTCCATTGGACCAGAGCGGTGAACCACAGCCAGTGGGAGCCGCGATCGGCCAAACCTGAGAACACGGCAGGTAAACAAACCGGCCAGGGTGCTTACACTGGGGAGCGCATGCCAAGGTTGCCGATCCCTGCTTGGTCTGTACGCTAAGCCATTGCTCATGCCTTCAGGGAAGGGATTCTATCTAACACATTTTACCTATTGTACAAGTGCTATGACACCATGACCCACCTCTGGATAGACTTTCTACTTCCTGAAAATATATATAACACAAATACAGTGTATGCATTTCTACAAACATACATAATTTATATAACCTAAAACATGGTTAAATCAGTCCAATTACTATTTACTTTGATCTTTCTGGTCACTTTATGCAACCATTTATGATATGAGATAAATGAAGTGTGTGGGGGAGGGGTCAGCCCCCTTGGACGGACACACAGCCAACCAGTTGTTAAAAGTGCAGCAGGTAAAGAAAAGGAAGTTGGCACCTGACCAAAAGAGGGAAAGTAGAACTTTTTAAAATTGGAAAAAACACTTTCTCTTTGTCTGTTATTCTCTGGGCTACAGGGATGGAACAGCAATGGTGTGTAAGACTTGAACCAAGTATGAAAATTCATCTTTCATACCTAGAAGAAATTATTTGGATAGGGCATATTTAGTTAGACACTAAATAGACAGTTGGACTAAATAGACTGTTTAGTTAGACAATAAATAGTTATTTTTGGCTTGTGGCTCCCCTCTGTGCTAACCCCAGATGCTTTTGTTTGCTTGTAACCTATAAGCTGAACCCCTAAAAAAGCTATTTTGGGTGCTTTATTTTTTGAATTGCTCTTTTAAAAATCTAGCAAAAGCCTAAGTTCCAGATGTATTTTTTCCTTTTTGTTGTTAATAAAATTTACCAGTTTTAAGAACAGAATTGAATTTTTGGTGTCCTAAGAGGTTTGTGCTTATCTTGTTTGATTAGCTGGTAACCACAGCTAATTTCCTTTTTCTTTCTCAGCTCTTCCCTGGATGGTAGGTGAGAGAGCTTGAGGGTACCCAAATTGAGGAGCAATTCCAAAGTGCGCTTTTCCTGGGTTCAAAAGAGGTTTTTTGCATTTGGGAAGCATTTACCAAGACAAGGTCAGAGAAAAGCTGTAACTTTGGGAGCTTAATACAACCCTGGAGTGACAAGTATTAATTTTTAGAATCCTTGCAGGTCCCTACCTTCTGCACTCATAATGACAGTGGGGATTCAGCCTTGACACCATATTATGGGGAAAATTCTGATGTTAGTTACACAAGATTTCAATCCAGAGTCAATTTACTGAAGTTTAAAACCAGTTTATACTGTTATCATTATGAGCAGAATTTTGTCCTAACTCCTCAAAGAAACTTGAAACTCTAAGATAGGAGTTACAATATTCTCATGTGGGAAGTGAGGAGAGGTTGAAATAAGGGAAGCACTATCTTAATGTTTTCTGGGACAGGGAGCTAATATAATCTTATGGATCTACTTAAGGCATAGAAATACTAAGGGCAACAACAATCTAAGGAAAGACTTTGTTATAAGGTCTGTGTTGTCGAAGACTGATCTTATGGTTAAACAACTAGACTCTACTCGGGGGAGCTGGGTTCATTTCTAAGCTATGCTACAAATTTCCTGTGTAATATCTATGGGAAAGTCAAATGATCCTTCAGATTCCCATTTCTGTCACACGGGAATAATCTTTCCTTTTTCATTGTATGTTGGTCTTGTTTATTTAGATGGTAAACTCTTTGAGGCAAGAAGTCTCTCTTACTATGTGTCTTTCCCAACCGTAGCACAACAGAGCTCCAAATTAAGTTCGGGACTCTAGGCAATAAGTGTAACAGAAATAAAATTATTATTAGGGCTGTGAAATTATTTTAAACAAGAATAACATAGAATAACATAGAAGCATGTCCTTTGAAATGATGGGACATACTGATGTTTAGCATATCTGGCATGTAAATCCTTGCAATGCTGGCTACAACTGCGCCATATAGATGGGTGTTCTCACTTTTAAATAACATTGTAAATAAGAAGAGGCAGCATTATCTCCTGTAAATGTAAACAAACCTGTTTGAGCGACTGGCTGAACAAGAAGTAGGACTGAGTGGACTTGTAGGCTCTAAATAATTACATTGTTTTGTTTTTGGGTACAGTAATGTTTTAAAAAAAATCTACATTAATAAGTTGCACTTTCATGATAAAGAGATGACATACCAATAGCTGTACAAGGTGAATTGAAAAATACTATTGTTTTTTTACAGTGCAAATATTTTTAATAAATGTGAAGTGAGCACTGTACACTTTGTATTCTGTGTTGTAATTGAAATCTATATATTTGAAAATATAGAAAAAAAATCCCAAAAAATTATAATTTAAATTGGTATTCTTTTAACAGCACAATTAAAACGGCAATTAATCACTAAAAACCATTAAATCATTAAAAATTTAGATTTTCAAAATACTTGTTAATTTGTTTTTCATTAAGCATTTTGAATTAGCTGATAATTTGACAGCCCTAATAATAATATACCCCATTCAGGCCCACTGACTACAATGGGAAGGGAAGTCAGCAGTATCTGAGCTCAGTAATTTCCATCAATTTTAGCTCTACATCTAAAACCCATGAAGCAATTAGCAAATTTTGGAGAACTGATAACATTTATTTTCAAATGTTTCTCATATTCAGGGGGCAAGATGGATTTGAAATGAATATTATTTGATTTTTTGGAGCTTGGGAAATGTGGTAGCATTTTGGTTAGTTGTGTTACATAAGAGCACAGTGTAAACAATACTAAAGAGGAAAAAATAGCTTCTAGGCGAAAGGCCCAGTTATGAGAGTTATTGAGCACCTGCAATTTCCACTGAATTCTTCAGTGAAAGTTGCAGGCCCTCAGCACCTTTTGGGATTAGTCACTCAGAATGTATATGGCAAGTTTTAGCTCAAGGTGAAATGGGAAAGCTATAAATACTCTGTAAAAGAGGGCTTATAGTGGGAATAATGACAAAAGCTTAACTACAGTGGAGTGAATGATGCTGCTATCATAAAAATAAACCCTTATGTTTGTTCATATATAGGTGTACATACTTAAAGCAAAACGAGTCCTTAAATTTGCCAAAATCTATAATGATTTGTGATGCAGATGAATGTGTAGAAAGTAATCATATGAATTTTCTCTTTTTGGATAGATATTGGATATATTTAGAGGTGGAGGGTCAATGCATTAATTCTGTATACCTTTGACTTGTTATATAAATTCCCATTCATTTCCATTTCAACGTTAACATTGATACATTCCTATGCAATGATATTCTTTCTTGTCCAGTGAATTAGTCTAGCTAGCCCATTATGTTAATACAGGACTTATTAAGGTACTCCATTAATTTTATCAGCAAGTATGACACCCAAGGAAACAATTTGTGTTTGCCATAATTGCCACCATTTGAAAAGTGATTTTTGTAAAAAGAGGTTTTGTTTTTTTTAACACATGAATTTCTTTATTATCATAACATCAAAAGTGATAGTGTTTCTAGCTGTTCTAAAAATGTTTTCCCAAAAAGTCCACCAAACTCTACATGGTCGGTTCTATATCTTGCATGATGACACTGTATACGATAGATACATCATCACATGTATGTTCTTATAGGTTTTTGGAACACTGCATCAATACCACATGTTGGTACATGTGGTAAAACATGGAAGAGCATGCAACCCCCAACTCAGGAAATTCAAAGGGATCAGTTACTGGCTGTAACTTACCAATAGAGAATTCTTTTTTCAGGGGTTCTTTGCTGGTATGAATGTATTGGCTCTAGGCTCTACTGTTTCCACATCCCCTGTGTGGTACAGGGAACATGTCACAGGTGGGAAGGGGGCACTAAGTGGATATAGCTACACTACATTATGCTGTGCTTACCTCTACTGGCAATGAAATCTGCATCATATCACATAAAATAGAGCTTCTGGAAAGCAGCTCTGAAAATTAGGGAGTCATCCCCACCCATCTCTTTTATAGCAAGTATAGTTCCCAGGAAGGGGTGCATAGCCCCAGTCTGCCATAGCTGTTAAGGGTCAGAGGAGCAACTTTCTTAGCTGCAGGTTGAATAACAGCAGTTGGGTTAAGAGGCTATAACCCAGGCAGTATTATCAGGTATACTGGCAATTAAAAGGGGAACATTAAACAGTAGGAACAATCTATGTTGTCAAAAACAATATTTCATTTATTAGTGTGCTTAAGCATGAATGGAGTACCAGCATGGATTCCAATTAAGGCTGTAGATTAATCACAGCTAACTCACACAATTTACTCAAATTAATTGTGATTAAAATTAATTGGGATTAATCATTAATTGCACTGTTAAATAATAAAATACCAATTGAAATGTATTAAATATTTTGGATTTTTTCTACATATATTATATTTTGTGTAATTGAAATAAGTGTATATTTTTCACTAAAAGTATTTGCACTGTAAAATTGGTAAACAAAAGAAACAGTATTTTTTCAGTTCACCTCATACAAGTACTATAGTGCAATCTCTTCATGTGAAAGTGCAATTTACAAATGTAGATATCTGTTACATAACTGCATTAAAAAACAAACCAGTGTAAAACTTTAGAGCCTACAGGTCCACTCAGTCCTGCTTCTTGTTCAGCCAAGCACTAAGACAAACAAGTTTCTTTGTATTTATGGGAGATAATGTTGCTTGCTTATTTACAACATCACCAGAAATTGAAAACCGACATTTGCATGGCACTTTTGCAGCCGGCATTGTAAGGTATGATATGCTAAAAATTCATATGCCCCTTCATGCTTCACCCACCATTCCAGAGGACATGCTTCCATTCTGATGACACTTGTTAAAAAAAATGATACATTAAATTTGCAACTTTTCTCCTTGGAGGAAAATTGTATATCCCCTGCTCTGTTTTTTCCACATTCTGCCATATATTTCATGTTTTACCAGTCTCAAATGATGACCTAGCACATGTTTTGTCAGTGAAAGTGTTCTTAAACTGAATAACACCAAAGAAGGCACCAATGAGAGAGTTCTAAAGATAGGTACAGCACTTGATCCAAAGTTTTAAGAAATTGAAGTGCCTTCCAAGATCTGAGAGGGACGAGGTGAGGAACATGCTTTCAGAAGACTTAAAAAAAGCAACACTGCAATGCAGAAACTGCAGAATCAGAACCACCATAAAAGAAAATCAACCTTCTGCTGGTGGCACCTGACTCAGATAGTGAAATGAACATCCATCCGTCCATGCTGATTCTTATCGAGCAGAACCCATCATCACTATGGATGCATGTCCCCTGGAATAGTGATTCAAGCATGAAGGGACATATGAATCTTTAGCTCAACTGGCATGTCAATATCTTGCAACTCTGGCTACAAAGTGTCATGCAAATTCCTATGTCCACTTTCAGATGCCATTGTAAACAAGAAGCAGACAGCATTCTCTTGTGCAAATGTAAACGAACTTGTTAAGTGCAAATTAATGCACATTGGAAAACATCATCCCAACTATACATACAAATAATGAGATCTAAATTAGTTGTTACCACTGAAGAGATCTTTGCAGTCATTGTGGATAGTTCTCTGAAAATATCCACTCAATGTGTCACAGCAGTCAAAAAAGCTAACAGAATGTTAGGAACCATTAGGGAACAAGACAGAAAATATAATAATTCCACTATATAAACTATTGGTACCAGACTCTCCCTCTGGATGCATCTTGTGTTCCCCCTCGGCAGCCGCTGTGCCATTTGAGAGCCACACTCAGCTTTGGTAATTATCGAGGGTTAGGGGTGTTTTACTAACCTATTGCAGACTTGTGTAAGTGCTTGAGACTAAGTACAGTTTAGCTTTAAGTGAAAGCACTCCTGTGTTGTCCTGTTTGTGCCAGCCATCTATCTGTCAGATGGCCATGTCTCCCCTGATTTATTTCCTGACACCACCTCACACAGAGTAAAAGTTACCTAGAGCCTTGGGTTGAAAGAACCCCGGGTAACAAACTGACTACTTTATTGGCCTGTTTGGGGATGTTTTATGTGACCATATATTTACTCCTTGTAGACTCTGATCACCAAAGTTCATTAGCAATCACACTTTGATTCAGTTGATAGAAGTATGTGTGGCTAATCTTACAAAGGTGCAGAAACATTTCATTCACTAACTAGTGAAATAATTCAGAACAGAAACAAGGACATATGTGTTTTCCATATACTTCACTGTAAGGAAGCACATCACTTTGGAATGAAAATTGACTTTTACGTGAACTTAAGCACTTGATCTTATTTTGACAGCGTGCCTTTGATGGCATATTAGTATATATCCTTCAGGATGTTAGTATAGGGTACTTATTTACTTTCAGGTAAGCAGTGAATTTAATATACTGGAGTTATCCTTCCTTCAGGATCCTGCTTGCAATATTAATCTTCAGTCACTTCCAAAAGCCTTTGCTTTGGGCATTACAAACTACAACTAACCTGTCAACTCAGGAAAACTATTTAAAAAATAATGATCTCAACAAAACTTAGAGCCTGCTCCTGAAGTCAGTAGGTTTGCCATTGATTTCAGCAGGAGTGGGATAGTCCCCTTTGTGATCAGTATGTCGCCTAAGGGACTATGTTCTGAGCTCAAAATCAGCAATTAATAACTTCTTCTATGTTTGAAGAATTGGTCTCTGAGATTGAAATAATGTGCTTCAACTCCTGGCCTTACCATATTATTTTGCTAATGTCCTTGAATTTACTGGATCTGTGCAAAGGATCCTTATACCATACATTCAGTTTGGTTGAAAACTGATTAAGCAACTAAATTTAGCCTGGTTTATTGTAATACAACATTCGCTGCAGGCTATACTCCCAGTGAATATCCCAATGACTTGCCTTCTAAAAGCCATCTCTGATATTTCTCTTCTACTCTGCTATGGTGATTTAATGACACAAGACCTGCTGTTTTTAAAAACAGCCTTTCAAAAGTTTTCTCCTGATCATTTCTCTTTTAAAATTGATCACATTTAGGGGCAATCCTGATGTATCATCATATGTGTGTGTTTTGCAGTGTATTTCAACCTAATCAGTAGAGAAAACTGGGGAAAAAAGAGGCTAATTAATCTCAAACTGTTGAACCCCTAAAGGACTGACAAATTTCACTTTAAATTTACTTTTGCTTGTGAAGCGTAATGCAGGGCAAAAACTACTGTATAGTCAGTCGTTAAATACACAAAGCATGCTTGTTTTCTTTTTAGTACTCCAAAATGTTAGAATGGGATCAGTCACAGCCCTATTTTACAAGTAATTTATTTTTAATAACGTAAGAAATGCTCCCTTAAGTCTGTGCTACAGATTTTTTCTGAAGTCCGGGGAAAAAAGTTAATTTGAGCACATCTGCACCATCAAACATAATTACTTCATAGCACACTTGCATGCTGATTTCAGTGTATCATTCTGTCATTCTGTTTCTGTGGAATAGATGAAGTGCATTGAGCCACAGGAATGGTTAGAGAATGTGGGAAAATGTAGATGGAATTTCAAAGAATGACTGAGAGCTGGCTGCAGATAGATAATAGGCATCGTTCATTGTAAAAAAATGTGATTCAAAATAAAATGAGTTTCTGATTATTTTTTTAATCAATGTCAGCTGCTACAGTTTGCAATAAACAGTCACTCCTAAATGGATGAATTTGTAAAATCTTTGAATATCCCATCACATGTTTGTATAAGGTTACCTGGGACACATGACATGTCTAATTGTGCTGAACTGCTGAAAGGAAGTGGGGAGAAGGAAGGAAACCATGCAGTGGCCAGGCTTAATTGCATTCCTATGTTCCCTATGCTGTTGCTTTTTCTTCATTCCTTAAGCACTAGTAGGAATCCCAATGAGATAAGCTCACCCTTCCACTTGATGTTTGCCAGATGTAGTGTGGAGCACACTGAAAGAGTATAGCAGTGGGCATGCTGCCCCTACACACTGACCGCTTCATGCATATTGTGCCTCTCTGGAACATTGCTCCCTTTTGTGATAGTGCAATCCTGTATTTGCTCTTTCCAAAGGTTGTGCCTACAAGGGATAACTGAGCTCTGAAATATCATTTTGGTAACTTTAGGTACCAGACACTTGGTAAGTATGTGTTATCCCTTTCACTGCAGCCAGGCTATCTTTGTCTCTCTAAAAGTAAAAATCTCTGTGATAGCGATACAGAAACAGAGCGATATTAGATTTCCTAGCTTCAGTTCTACAACATTATCTTCTGGTAACTGCAATGAATGATCATGAAATCCCTATCAAAGTAGTTAGAGGATGTATTTACACATCAAAGTTTATCTTACTTTTTTCATTAATACCTTCAATAACTGCTCTTCATTTTATTTAGCACTTATTGCTGACTTTCCCACCCAATGCAGCCTAACACTATTTTATTTTCCATGCTGAGGTGACCACTGATAACAATAAATCATAGTTTCCACTGAAAACAAAAGCAGCAAATGGCAATGGAACCAGCTCCTCACAATATAATAATTCTGTCCTTTCAAAGTGTAGCTCCTTTTGTCACTGTTATAAATGGCACCAGGATTTCAAGATTTTTTAAATGAATGCAGGGCATCTGATGAGGTCCAGTGGAGATGGTTTGAACTGTTCTAAGCACAGATGGGATGAACTGCTTCAGTGAACTTCCTGGTAACTCTGTGGGATGTTGGAAATCCATGGTTGGCTAGATAAGTCACAGAAGTATGAAGAGTAGACTGTGTAGTGTCATTCCATTCTAGAGATGCCTGTTCTAACTGCCCTAAATGGCACAGTGGAGTTTGACTCAAACATCAGATGAGTAAAAAGCTGGGAGCGTGTGCGGGAGTTCGTGTGTGTGTGTGTGCAGAGGTGTGTGTGTGTGTGTGTTTAAATAAACAAAGTAACAGTTTCATTTTTAAAGGGTCCCAGCTCCCAGCTGGGCCTACACATTTGAACAGGAGATGCTTTTTATGACCGATCTAGCCAGTTGGGGTTTTTAAATATTTTACAGGGTTATAGATAACTAAAGATCACTGAACCAGTTCATTCCATCTGCGCTTACACACTTTAATGGGATGAACTGGTTCAATAAACCTGTATGATATTTTTAAGAAGTATCCAGAGAGTTGCCTAACTAGAGGCATGAAGGAAGGGCTATGGAGAGGGCAATTCATTGATTTATTTTCTATTTTACATTTCAAGCCAACACCTGAACCTCGCAGCTATTGTGTGGCTAAAAAAGTAGATCTGGTATCAAGAAGCTCCCACGCATCTGGATGGCTCACAGATTTCTCAGTGTTTGCCTGAGTGCTGTGCAAAACTCAATAATTAATATGTTAAGACTAATTAATTGGTGAAATATTAATCCTTTAGCAATCTGATAAAGTTAAATAAAAGAGCAAAGCTGGAAAAGATTGACACTTCCTTGCCAACTTAGAGAGAGAACCCCAAACATTCTGTCTAGGATATTCTCTTTGGGAAAAACACTTCTCCTGAGCTGTTCAATACCATGCACTACTTCTGAACAAATTAGCCCATTAGTCTCATTGTAGAAACATCAGTGGATGGGCATTCTGTAAGTGACTTCCAATTCATAGAAGAATGTGGGTCCAGGCCAGTGCAAAATGCTAATAGCATTTAGCAATTAGCACAGCTAAGGGCTGATGTTTAGTAACAAACAAAACTGAAGGTGCACTGGATTCTCAAGTACAGTGCTGGATGAGGCCCAGCTGCTAAGCAGCATGGTAAATAAGTATTAGAATACAGGGTGCAACTGAGAAGTTGTATCTCAGACAATGCATTTTGCATTCAACATGGTCCTAGAGGCTGCCCTAGTGGAAGCTGCTTTCCCAGAGTATGACAGGATGACCCTCCCACCCCCAGAATAGATGGAAGAGAATGGATAATGGGATAGCTTCCCCCACCCCACAAGGACTACATATCTGCATGTCGACATGTTCAGCTACACTGCACAATAAATTGCCCATGTCTCATGGCATCCTAGCAGCAGTCGGTTAGAAAAAGAGAAGTTCCCTGGGCCATTTTTTTTCTCTTGTAAATTGATACATCTCTATTTACTTCAATCTAGGTGTATCAGTCACCAGCAGAAAATAAAGTCCTCTAACATCAAATAATTGTTGTCCAGCTAGTTACAAAAACTATTGAGAATACTATTATGTCAGAAGAGAGCAGTTTCTTATCCTGATTTGTTTTTTGTTGTTTGTACCATACTGTATTCTGGTCCTCACAACAGACACTGGCAAGGTGTATATTTTTTCAAGGTAATTCTTAACACCCACTCTCATCTGCATGGAGATATAAAACTGTACAATCTCTTTTGGCTGTGGCACACCAGGCCTCACCAGCATCATGAAGAAGTTAGGTCGGAAACTCCTCAGCTGGGAATTTCCCAGCTGGTAGAGGGGTAACCCCTCCTCCAGCGGTAGCCAGTTACGAAAATTATTGGGAACTCTACAGACCAAACACAAAGGTGCTAATGATGGTACATTACATACCAGTAATTAGGGTTAGTGACTGAATTCAGCTCTAGCATAAACAGACAAAACCTTCAGTAAATCAAAAGGCTCTGGGCTTGAATCTGCCTCAATGAATGTTAGTGATTGTAAATTTCATGCTGGAAGAGGGTGTTGGAAGGGTGGTTCTACATTAGGAAAAACATAAAGGAGTACCAGAGCATTGGCAGCTGTATCTTACACCCGCTTGTAGGTTGCTTTTCTTGCTACAGATTGCACCCTCGACACGTAGCAACACCTACTAATACCTACTCTAACTGACTTATATCATGTAATATGCACTGTGAATCAGTTCTCCTATGAAATGGGCCCTTGGAGTGCCTGCTATTGAGCACATCCATCAGATGCTTTCTATTTTCATTTTTTTTTAGGTAAAAATTAACTTTTGTTTTATATTTGAAATTTGGTCCTGAACAAAGGCATTGTTGAAATTAATATGTGTAGTTCAGTAAATTATACTGTCAGTGATTCTTCCTATATTTTACATGTGAATGTCCTGTCCTAGTGATCATATTGACTACATTATAACTAAATTTTGTTTCTACTGGAATTTCATATTACACTGGAAAGAAAATCAAAGACCTTGGAAAAGATCTACAAAAGCATATAAAAAATGCAACATAAAACATTCAAGGCATATTTTTGTGTACTTGATTCTCTTATAAAAGTCTTATATAGGAACAGTTTCAGCATAGGATTATATATGCTGCTCTATTATGTTACTTGTATGGACCAGTAATCTTTCATTAGTTGACCATTTAAATATCTTTTTGCACCATAGTAAAAGTTTTTTGTTCTGTAGTTGTTACACTGGAAAATGTTCTCTGGCATGCTGTAGCTAAATGGAACAGAATAATTATATGATGGCATATTAAGACCGCAGTGATTCCACAATTATGTGACAATTATATTTTGTGGTATAAAAGCTTACTATTGTGATGGTTGTAGTTTTATTTGCCATGATGGATCAACATGGGAAATTTTCATAATGGCATGCAATTTTCCTTAATTCATTTGAATTGGTTGTACAGTGGCTCTTCAAAGGAGAACAAATACAATAAAAGGAATATGCTAAAGTAGTTTAAGGTGCCTGTTCATCTTGGCCATATGCCAGTGTAACTCCAACATGCCCATAATATAAATGGAAAATTGACTTTTACACCTAATGTGTAAACTCTGTATTCACCCAACTAATTTACTTGAATTATCATCAGTTTTACAACAGAGGAATGGGGAAAAGAGGCCCAAAAGAGGGCAGGAAGTCAACAGATAGGAAAAAACAACCTAAATAAGCAAAATGTATGAATTCAAAACCAAACAACCTAAAAGCTTTTTCAAATCATTAGGGACGAAATAGTTCATTAACAGAAATATACACATTTTAAGGCCCTTGTTTGCATTGAACTCTACATTTGTTGTTGTTGTTTTTCTTAGTGTTAATCCCGCACTATGGCAGGGTCTACTTCGGTCAGCATCCGCCTCCATTCGGAGCTCGGACAGGACCAGTGATACGACTGGGGTATACTCCAACCAATGCGTCACGCCACCTGTCGTTGGAGGCAGTTTATACCTACTGCCAGGTGTTAGCCTACAGCACCTAGTATTCCCAGGAGGTCCCCCATACAGGTACTAGCCAGGCCCGACCCTGCTTAGCTTCTGAGATCCAATGGGATCAGGCGTGTCCAAGGCGGTAGAGCCGTATGAACTCTACATTTGTTAAAAAATGTAATTTTCATACTCCAGTCATAAATAATATTTATTGATTAAAATACCAAAGAATAAAACAGAAAAAAATACAGTAGAGATTACAAGTCTTCAGATCATATTGGCCTGCTCCCAGAAAGACAAACAGTAGCTACACTTGTAGCACCTTATAGATGAACAGATGTTTGAGATCATAAGCTTTCATGGGCTAAGACCCACTTTATCAGAGAAATGTTGTGGCAATCTCCAGAGGCAGGTATAAATATGCAGGCAAGATAGCAAGGTAATTTCAATCAGGGAGGGTGAGGCCTACTTCCACCAGCTGATCTGGAGGTGTGAACACCCAGGAGAAACTGCTTTTGTAGCTAAGTATTTAAAATTAAAATTTAGTTACTCTAGATTCTAGAAGATACTTATAAAGTAAAACACACTACCATCTAGTAACTGGAAAGTCTGAGAAGAGAGAGAGTGAGAGCCAGGTTGCAAGAATCTCTCACTCTAACATAATATGGAAACTTCTTCCCCTCTCCAAACAATCTGAGCCTTCAAGATTAAACTGAAAATATTGATGTTGCTAATGAAAACTCTAATAACATTTTCCCCCCTATAAATCTGATTTGCTTAACCTGTCTGGGAATATATTAAGATTATTATTTTGGTTTAATTATGATAGGCTTCCTTTTTCATGCATTGCTTATGAACTCTTTATCATATTGATGAGAAAGTAATTATTAAAGTATGTTTTCACATTCATATAACAAGATTTAATATCATTTTCAACAACCCTCTAGTTTTCTGTGGAGTAGAGTATGAAGTTTTATCAGCACGCTTATTTGTTTGTCTAGGTGCTTGAGATTTTAAAACAAAGGGCTAAGAAATATATTGACTTGGCCAGTTATGACATGTTTATGGTGATACAGTATGTTTGTATGAAGCTGCACTTTTCCCACATGCCTATGGTAGTGTGACCGAACACTAACTTTGGCTTGGTTGGGTTAGTTTAGAATATTTTTATTTAAACTGGAATAATTTACCTTTACACATGAAGAAGGGGAAGCCATTTTTTTGGCTTGTATTACATTGCTTATTATCAAGGGGAATATAAGACCTCACCTGGTACTTCCCTCCTTACCTGCCCCTCCCAGGCTACCATGTGATTTTTTCCCCTATTTGTGTGATGAATTAATAAAGAATGCATGATTTTGAAAAACTAATGATTTTATTGCCTCTGAAAGCTGTGATTGAAGGGGGGAGGTTGGTTGGTTTACAAGGAAGTAGAGTCAACCAAGGAGCGGGATTTCATCAAGAAGGAACAAACAGAACTGTCATACCGTAGCCTGGCCTGTCATTAAACTGGTTTTCAAAGCTTCTCTGATGCACAGGGAGCCCAGCTGTGCTCTTCTAATTGCCCTGGAGACTGTCTGCGCGTCATCGGTCTCAAGGCGATTTGTCTCAACCTCCCACCCCACCATAAATCTCTTCCCCCTTACTCTCACAGATATTGTGAAGCACACAGCAAGCAGCAATTACAGTGGGAATATTGGTTTCGCTGAGGTCTAAGCTAAACTGTGCCAGCAAACTTTTAAATGTTCATATGAACATTATACCACCATGTGTACTTTCTGTACTTGCTCAGCCTATAGATGAACTGCTCCTTACTACTGTCCAGGGACACTGTGTATGGCTTCATGAGTCACGGCATTAAGGGTTAGGATGGGTCCCCAAGTATAACTATGGGCATTTCAACATCCCCAATGGTAATTCAAGATGGGAGTAGCCCTCACAATTGGTATTCTTGTGCTTCAGGGTGGGGGAAAGCAAGTAACAACTTTCCATTAAAGTGCCCTTATGCATGCGAAAGTTTTGCAGCCACTGGGAATCATCTCAGACCTGCAGCACTATGTGGTCCCACCAGTCGTGCTTATTTCCCAGGCCCAGAATTGGCATTCCATGGCATGAACCTGCCCCATTACCACTATGATGTCCAAATTGCCAGGGCCCGTGCTTTGAGAGAAGTCTGTGTCCATGTCCTCATCACTCTCATGATCGTGCTGTCATTTCTGCCTTGCCTGATTTTGCAAGTTCTGCACATACTGCAGGATAATGTTCGAGGTGTTTACAACGTTCACAATGGCAGCAGTGAGCTGACCGGGCTCCATGCTTGCCATGGTATGGCATCTGCAGAAGAGCAGAGTCACAGCGGAAGCGGTGGGTGGATGACAGCAGTTAGCAGTCCTACTGCACCATCTGCTGCACGGGAAAAAAAGTGTGAAACAATTGTCTGCTGTTGCTTTCACAGAGGGAGGGGCGACTGATGACGTGTACCCAAATCCACCCGTGACAATTGAACATTGGGAGTTCAACCCAGAATTCCAATGGGCAGCAGAGACTACGGGAACTGTGGAATATCTACCCACAGTGCAATGCTCCAAAAGTCAATGCTAACCACAGTACTGTGGATGCATGCCACCAACTTAATGCACTAAGTGGGGACACACACAATCGACTGTATAAAATTGCTTCCTAAAAATCGACTTCTAGGGTGAAGTCTTATGAAGACGCGAGAAATCGATCGCCTGCAGTGCTCCCTCCAACTCCGGGACTCCATCTTGCCAGAAGGTGCAAGCTGCAGTCAACGGGGGAGCATGCCGCCGACTGCTGCCGCCGTGAGGATGGCAGGTAAGTCGGCTGCAGATACGCAAACTTCAGCTACGTGATTCTGAAGCTGAAGCGGCGTATCTGCGGTTGATCCCCCCTGGTAGTGAGGACAACCCCTAGAAATTCTGCCTAATTTCATGGTGTAGACATATCCCTCATCAACCTAAGCACTGTCCACACAGCTTCTGTCTCTTGTAGAGGTGGAGTACTTATGCGGACGGGAGAGCACTCTCCTGTTGGCATACTGTCATCTGCACCAATCTAGCACTGTAGTGTAGACTTGCCCTCAGTGACCATTTAGTGTTCACTGTTTGTTTGAAAAGATGCCATATTTCTCACAAAGAATGGTAAATACAGAGAAGGCTAGTATATTTCTTGCTTTTACTTAATTATTTTCAGTGCCATTAATGTCTATTGTATAGTAAATCCCTATAAAATGGCCACTGATATGGACAGACTGTCCAATTTTTGTCTTCAGAGTGTAATGGATGACCAGTTGTGAATTATCACTCTTAAATTTCAGACAGTTTTTGCCTCATGCACACAAGCACTGAAGCTTCAGCTACAAAGGATGTTAGTTTTGTCAACAGATGATAAGAGGGTGGAGGCCAAGTGAACAAAGTATGTACCAAGTTATTTTTATCAATTGCACAGGTCTAGGCAAGTAGTAGTTGCAACCAGATCAGATGCCTTTATGAAAATAAATAAATTAAGATAAAAATAAAAAAATCAGAACAGATGCCTAAGGATTTAAAATAAATAATTTATTTCTGTTTATGAAACAGTATTGGGAAAATTGATAATTGACAAGAAATTATTAAAGCTTAAATCTGTTCAGCAGAGAGAGAGAACAAACTATGGGGATTTTCAATCCTTGTTTCTCGAAGTTACTGCAGTATTCTTTCCAACTTCACTGGGGAAGTCATCCCTTTTTTTCTTTTATGTTTTGCTCTGTCCAAACAATTCAGAGGGCAAGGAGATAAACAAATAGTGCAGCTGATATAAAGCTGATGTGAGATTAGTATTCCCCTCCCAACAAAAGGAAGAAAAATATTAATTTATTTGCTTTGACCTCTTTAAATTAGTTGGTCTTTATTAATCTACCTGTTAAGGAAATAGCAATTCCTCATTACCACATAGCTCCAGAAAGGCTCTGGATCTGTGGGAGATAAGCACCTAAGGCTTTTGGTGGATCTGGGCCCCACCAGGTGCTTAAATACCTTTTTGAGAATCTGGGCCACAGACCCCAACTTCCTTAAGGTCTGAATGCAAAGGTTCCAAATTACTGTTTTTATTAAAAAAAAAACCCACAAGGGATGGCAAGATACCCTGCTCTTTGCTTACTCCATGACATTAGTTTAATTGTGTGCACTGATGTAACTGTGAACGATGAAGTATATCTTTTTGGTCAGTAGACTATATAGTGTCTCTTTATCATCCCTGGCAATTTGCAGACATTAATTTAATGCAGCAGGCTTCTTAGTCCTCTGAATGCAATCAAATCTACAGAGCCAGATTCGAATACCCTTACTTAAACTGAATAGCTCCTTACTTCACATGTAATTTTATTGACTTTAGTGAGACTATTCAAGGAGTGAGATGCCATTCAATATGACTTGAGTATTAAAATCTAGCCCATAATGAGCTACAAGGAAACAAAATAGAACATTACATAAGAAAGACTGAGATGTCACACAGTTGTGTTCATAGCAATCTATCTTTGATTTTTATGCATGTAAAACTTTATGTAGAGAAAAATTAATCCACAAGGAGTTCTACTGTTTTGTAAAATATGTATTTTTTCTATATTTTCATTAGTTCTCCATATCTATAATGCATATATATATGCATTCTAAATATGCATGTATGGATTTAGGTGTGTGGAAAACTACAAATGAACAAACCCTGTAGTCAGTGTCAAAACTGATTTGGTCTCAAAAGAATTAAGTTTCAGCACTTGTCAGGGTAGTACCTCAGCTTCATCATTAATTTCAGACCTACATAGATGAAGAGAGTGAGCTTTTTTGAGCTTAGTGGGAGTCATGACCATGATGACTTTCAAATCACAGAAAACTCCTGGGTAGAAACGTCTGTAACTGACTCCTTAACTGACAACATTAACTTGACATCTCTCACAGGCCGGGTATCTCTAGAGATATTTTATTAAATTTTTAACTGCTATCAATTGTATGGAGACATTTGGCATTCTATGAAAAATTAGTGATGATTTTCCCAAATATCATTATATGAGACCATTCCTGTTTCAATGAATGTTTTACAGGTTTACATTAAGGATAGGTTCATCTCACATCCCCTGATCTATAACGTTGGGTTAATGTGGAAAGGGATTCAATCCTGAACTCGGCAGTTTGGGCACATCTCCATTTTCTATCTTTGTTTCCAGTACAGAGTTTCTCTTATATACATTTCTCTTATATACATTTCATCAATCCCAATTTTGGCTATATCCAAATTTCATATTCTGTATATCTGAATGATAGGTATCTATTTAAATGACCTATACTTGCAAGATATAAAGATAAGATTGTCTAACTTTGTTTTCAAATTCATGAATCTATATTGAAAAATGACCAATTGCATCTAAATTTGTCTGAAATTAAATGGCTCTAATTCAAGCATTATGAAGTACTATACTTGTGTAGCTTTTATGAATTGGCACTGATATAACAGTGAATTAGTTTTACTATTTCTAATTTTATTATATGGCAGAAAATGTCATTTTCTCCACTTTTTCTTGTAATTACTTACTTTAGTATCCAGCATTACCACCTAAAATTGAAAGTTCTTAGTGTGAAAACAATATCTCCCTACAAGGCTTTACTTTATTGTAGGAATTTTCAAGATAATATTTCTCATGAGTAATGTTGTCATTGATTTTTCTTGGAATGTCATCTTTTATATTACTGAATTGTCTGCAAAAAATATCTATGTTGTATAATATCTCTTGGAAGATAAATAATACAGCTGTGCTGTATTGTAGAGTTTATTTCCATGAGATACTACAACTAGCAGTTACTGTATAAAATGAATAAAATAGCCAAAAACCAACCACAGTTTTGATCCCTTCTTCTGATACACAGACATGTATCCCCATGTACTGTGGATTATCAGATTCTGTGTTTTCTCATGCATACAATAAAGAGATGGCATCTGCTTTAACAAGAAAAACTGTGATGTATCATGTGTATTGGAAAGGGATAGTATAGTTTCCTACTGTGGGTGTAATAGGACAAGATTTAGTAAATAGGAAAGCTTGTTTTCCTGCCCATCTAATAAATCTGCTACATGAAAGTATGTTCTGTTTTCAGTCTGACCTGGAATGAGTAATGATAATATTCTCATGTGTGTCACCAACTGATCCAGAGCTATTGCTATCCAGATTAGAGCCTGCAACTGGATCTGGTGAAGAATTCTTATCTTGCAGGGAAAGTATATCCTAAGTTTTTCCCAGATACAGACAGAGACACAAAAAGTGTATATTATATCCATCAATAAACATGTATTAACTCTACCAGGGATAAAAGTTTAGAAGAGTCCTGGTGCCAGCGAATTAATTCTGAACTAATTTGATCAGACAAATTGCATAGGAATATGTGGGGAAGTCAATACTCATATTGTAGCATTGCCTATGATTAGCACAGCTCCGATATAAGGATCAGATCTTGCATAGCTTTTCTATCATGGGGATCACCGATGAAACATTGCAGTTTCTGCAGAATTTATCTCCACTTCCAAATATTTTATTTTTATGCAGTTTCTTGAAGGAGAAACAGTTTTTCTTTGCTCAGATCTTTCTTACTGCTGTAGAATCTGGGCACTGATAAAAATTGCTCTACTATAACGTAGAGTGACGTCATCTGCCAATTCTATTCAATAGAGAATTTTTTAAAATGAGCATAGTAAAATGAATACAGATTCTAAGACCTGCAGTGGAATGGTTATTTCTTGTATCTATCTTCTGCCCATGACTGTAGTATACTTCACCAATAAATAGCATTGGTTATTTATACAGTGATTAAGTATATGTAATGCTCATCATGTACCCTCTTTTATACTTTGTACTTTGTACTACCTTAAAAAGAATCTAACTACTCAAATACTAAGGCCTGGTTCACACTTAACATGTAGATTAACCTAGAAATCTCACTTGGGGAGTGAAAAATTCACACATTTGAGCTCTGTAGTCTTGTTGACCTAATCCCCTGTATAGACACAGACAGTGAAAGGACAATTTTTTCCATCAACTCAGGGAGATGGAGTATGACATCAGTGTAAAAAACTCTTCTGTCTATGTAGGAAGCATCTACACTATGATGCTACAGCAGCATCATTAGTCATGCAGTTGTGCCACTCCAGATTCTGCAGTGTAGATATGCCCTAAGTGAAATTTAGTGGTGTGAGCAACTGACACTTCTTAAAACCGGTGGAGGAGCTTTTCAACAGGGTGACTGTCCCTTTAAATGGAGGTGGGTGCAGCCTCACCTGACACACTTAGCTTGCTTTCTCAGGTGGAGAAAATGATCAGTCACATGCTAAGCAGGTCATGTGACTAAATCAGGGCTTCTGGTAAACAGATAAAACAGAAGCCTGTAGAGAGCCTGAGGGACACACATAGGCCAATGCATAGAACATATTTTAGACAGTCATAGGGTTGCCAACTTTCTCATTGCAGAAAGCTGAACATCTTTGCCCCACCCCTGCCGTGTGGTCCTGCCCCCTGCTCACTCCATCCCCCCTTCCTCTGTCACTCTCCCTCCCCCCCACTCATTGGCTCATTTTCACCAGGCTGGGGCAGGGTGTGAGTGTGGGAGGGGGTGAGGGCTCTGACTGTGGGTGGAGGCTCTGGGGTGGGACTGGGGATGAGGGGTTCAGAATGCAGGGGTGGGCTCTGGGATGGGGTCAAGGGATTCAGAGTGTGAGAGGGAGCTCATGGCTGGGGCAAGAGGTTGGTGGCGGGGGGGTACCAGATGCTGGGAGGGAGTTTGGGTGTGGGAAGGGGTGAGGAGTACAGGAGCTGGAGGGACATGCAGGCTGCTTCCAGGGAGCTACATAGAGTTGGGTGGGAAGCCTGTCAGCCCCGTGCCAATCAGACTTTAATGGCCCAGACAGCAGTGCTGACTGGAGCTGCAAGGGTCCCTTTTCCACCCAGTATTCCAGGCAATCACCAGACTGCAGTTGGAAAGAGGAAACATCTCAGGTTTATTTCTACAGGGATCTAGATTAATGCATTTTAAGGCCTGAAGAGACAGTATAACCATTTTAATCTAACCTTCTGCACAATACAGGCCAGAGAAGTCCCTAACTTCTGGCTCATCTAGATCTACTGGCTTTAACATCTGTGTAGGAAGTGTGGAGTAGCAGTGACTTCTCTTGCAGCAGGGAACTATATTGCAGCCACAAGGCATACCTGCTGGCTGAAGAGAGAATTCTTGCTTTTTTTTTTTTAATTAAACACTGATATTCTACTCAAGACAGAATATAAAAGTACAGTGTCTGCCTCAAGGAAGCTTAATATCTAAAGTGCATTAAAGCAGGGGTCTCAAACATGCAGCCCGTGGGCCACATGCGGCCCGCCGAACCCTTCCCTGTGGCCTGCAAAGCTCCCCACGCCACCACCCCAGCCCCCAGTTCTTTTGGGGACTGCTAAGCTCTCCCCTGCCTTTCCCCCTCCCCCCACGCTGTTTCTCTGGTGGCTTAGCAGTTTCCGGGAGGGAGGGGCTAGGCTCGCTCAGAGGTGGGGTAGGGGCGGGACCTCATGGAGGAGTGGAGTGGGGGTAGGGGATACAGCCCTCGGGCCAATGCACTAGTCCTCATGCGGCCCTCGTGGTCATTTGAGTTTGAGACCCCTGCATTAAAGGTTCCCCTGCCTTGGGCTATTTGTTGAATGCAGCAGGAATGTATTTACTTCACCTTTGCTGCATGACTTCCCCTTGGTACTTTTAGTCCTTCACAATTACTCTGGCAATTGCTTTGTAAGAAAGGGTGTTCTTACAGTTACAAGCCTTTAAGCAGGCTTGTCTGTCCCCAGGACACAATTATTCCTAAAGAGGTCAGACTGTCCTGATTCACCCACATTTCTGCTCCCCAGCACGCAAGTCATGCCAGGTTACACATACCCACAGACTTACTAACATAATTTATATCACTATTTAGGTCACCTCTGAGTTCAGCCCAGTGCATTTTTCCTATTCCCTCTGACAGGAATTTATGCCCTGGATCATTAGAATAGGAACCCCCTTAATAATTTAAAATTTCCAATATTTAAAGCACGACTAAAATTCCTTATGCACTGGAAGACTAGACAGGAAAATACCATGTAGAATATGTACCTATTGAGATGGATAGACAATGCACAGATTGTGAGAGAATAGTCATCTTATCACTGTTAATATGTGGAAATAATCTTTGCTGCTGAAATCTGAATTAAGTTTTCCTAATTGATTCTGTATTTAAAAATACTCTTTTGTGCACTGTTTCCCTTAACATTTATGGTAGCATGCAAAATGTAATCAGTTTAACTGGGCAATGCTGTTTATTTTTCATCTCATCTGTTATAAGAGCATTGTCATTTCACATATCAAGAAATACAAGAAATACATTTGGGCCTTAACCAGTGGTTCAACAGAAACTTTAAGTAAACTGAATTCAAGTATATGAATACTAGTCATATCTTCTTGGTTTTGCCGTATTCTCCAATATTTCTAACTCGCATTCTTCCATCCTCACAAACTTCAGGTTGACAATAAAGTTGAATTATCTTTCCCTCTTACAGAAAGAACCTCAGGTAACAATAATGGAGATTTTTTTCAACTTCTTCTGGGAGATAAGATAGGTAGAAGAAGCTAAGGAATTGGCTCCAGAGCTTTTATATTCCCTGGCTGAAGTCAGGAATGTAGTTGTGAGTGAGGAAAATCATTGAAATCAAATGGGAAATAGAATGTTGACTGCAACGTAAGCAGGATTTCACCTATGGTGAAAATATTTGTCCAAAGGCCTATAAGTTGTTCCTTTGCTAAAGAAATTCAGGAAGGCAGCATGTTATTAAATAATCCACCTATATTTCTTGATTATTACATATCCTTTTTTCAAACATATTTATATTTCTTACAAGTTAATGGACATGACCTACTAATTCTACCCCTGAAATCATGATCCTCTGGAATGCCAGTGATAGTTTGAGAACATCGCACCCATTTGAGGTTTAGGTGTTTAAATTTAGTCTTTTTCTTCTATGTGCAATTAGGAACAAAGTAGCAGAAGTACTGAAGGACATAAGGAAGGTCACATAGCCTTTTCTCTCCGGTATAGTTGTTTCAGGTCAGTGCTGTCAGACACTTCCATATGATCACTATATTTTAAGAGATACCTGTACTATTCATCATTTAGTTACATCATAATTTCCTTCTAGATTTTTTTTGTTTATGGTAACCAAGAACTGTGACTCCAAGTGGGGAATGAACAGCAGGATTGAATGAACACTTGATGAAACAAAGACCATGTTTTGTCAAATGCACTTAGTAAATGGGGAGGGGGGAGATAATGGTGGGAAAGAAACAAAAAAGACATGCTTCTAATAGAATGATTTTTATAAGTTTTCCATAAGGAATCCACAGTTGTTCCTTACTTCAAAAGGTGTGAAAATGGTAGCTGAATTTGACATCTTCCTGCCCTAATTTGACATTAAAAAAGATAAAATCCTATTTGTAGATAATACATGTTAATTGTTGATCAAATAATGAGTCAGCAGATGGAAGTGTATATAGTGGTTCACACAGTGCACTATGTCAGTCTGTAGCAGCTCGAGACGAATTGATTAAGCTTAGGTCAATTCCTCTGGTATATTACTTATACTAAGAATATTTTAGAGTTCACATGATGCTGCCAAAAGCATAAAGTATTGTTGTTTTATTTTGCTTATTGCAATATATTTGTATTCCGGTTTTGTATAGCTATGCATAATTTCTTTGCCAGTGAAGCCACTCAATCTGCTGCAATGAAGAAATGCCCTTTTGAAACCTCCAGAACAGACTTTCTGTAAGTTATGTAAAAGGGGGGGAAAATAACCAGATGGAGGAAAAATGCCACTACCTACTGAGGATCCTTCTGCTTATTCAGAATAATTTCATCACATTTTTTATTTTTTAAATAGGTACATCACGTTTTTATTTTTTAAATAGGTACATCACATTAAATCAATAATTGTTACAAAATTAGTCACCATGAGATTATAGTGCTGCAGTACCAATGTGCTCATCAGCTCATGTTTAGCACTCAAAAAGAAACTGAAATTACAGAGGGGAAGATAGGTGGCTTCCCTTGAAATTACAAAATAAACTGGAGTTTCCTTTAAAGACTTTGGTTGATTGATTTTTCTATTGCAGAACACAGGAGTGAGGTTATATAGTTTAAGGGCAGCACATCAGGAGCTGATTAATAGCCTATGAGTAACAGAATATGTTCCTGCCATCCTACAGCAAAGGCCATATGTTACACTATCACTTTCATTACAAACCACATTTTAGCACAGTGATGAGAATAATTCCTGACAAGCAGGGAAATCATCTAATACAAGAGAGATCATAATTTGTAACAGCAAAATTGCTGGATGACCCAGAGTGCCAGGACTTACTCTTAGGCAAAATATTAAGGTTTCCTCTAATAATGCCAACGTGTCATCTCTGAAAAAAGCTAAAGATGTCATTCAAAGTCAGTGCATTTGAGTACTGATAGGAAGATGCGAGTTACCATGGATTTTCAGAGAGGGAATGTGCTCCAGATAGTTTCCTTACATCCCCAGTAAGTCACAACAGTATGGTGAAAAGTACATTTGGTGAATGTACATGACAACGCATTGGGAAATGTTTCTCAAATTACAAAGTGCAGAAACTTAGGAGTGAACAATAAATTCCAGGTTGTCAAATACTGTCAGAGAGAAATGAAATTATATATTCTATTATGCATATTTTTTTAAATTTCTGTTGCACACAATACATTTTGTGAATATACAATTCTTCAGAGAAGCTGTTCTGATCCCACATTACTTTTCTTTCTATGCCCCATAAAACAAGCAATTTTACAAATCATGTGGAAATGTTAGCATTTATATTGGTGTATCATATGGCACTGTACTTAAATTTTAACAGCTTTAGACTTATTCGAAATAGCGGATGATCTGCTTATTATATTGAATAAGCAAATAAAATGGTTGCAACAGGGAAAGCTATCTTGTTATCATGTGGATTGGGGCTTTGAATGGTACTGAATTCAAAATCATGCTCAGTAAATTTTAAATGGTTCAGGTTCTCTTTGGAATATTTAGATACTTTGCCATGGGCAACTTGCAAGCAGAGTCTCTCTTGTAAAAGTCACAATACTTTTTGGTTTTAGCTGGGATGGAAATATTTCAAGGACAGTCTGTTTTGTGATATTTCTGTTTCCTGTCCTAGCTGAAACTAGGAATTTCATGAACATGCACCATAGTCATTTGCATAATAAATGAAAAAACAAAACTTTTTTTGAACGTCAACAAATTTCAGTCTCCTCACAGTACAAATTTTACACAAACGTTCAAATTGCTTTTTTGGGGCAAAGTAAGGTTAAGTACTTTGCTATATCAGGTCAACTGACCTAAAGTAAACAGGATATACTCCTTAAAAGATCCCTCAGTCTGCCTACCACCTCCCTCTTCAGCATAAATATGCATGGAATCCCCAATAAGTTTCTGCAAAAGCAGCAATTGACCAGACTTGACAGTCCTGATATATTAACAAGGTAAACAAAAGTAGAGAAACCTATTTTTGCAGGGGGGAAATGAAGGCCTCATTTTTATATCATAAGGAAGCAAAAAACAATTCACAGGTCACTTCCACTTTTAAAGTTGGCGCAGATCAGAATTTAAAAGCAAACTGAGGTGTAAAATGGCTGTGATACTTGTTTTGAATGGGCTAGGTGGAGCATCTTAAAATGGAACTTTTGCTTCATAGGTTTGTTTAAATTGTTTTTGCTTATTCTTACTAAAAAAATCCTAAACATATTTTGCACTTACAATATATTGTCCTGCACTTTTCGCCTGGAAATATCAAAATGCTTTGCAATAATGATTAAACATTAATGGCTTTTTTTTTCTTAAAAGAGATGAGGAAATTGAAGAAGGATGATCAAGGGTTTAGGCTCTAGCCTAGGACTCAGCAGACCCACAGTCAATTCCTTGCTGTGCAACAGACTTCCAGTATGACCTAGTACAAGTCACTTAAAGCCAATTTCTTAGAGGGATTCAGGTGCCTAAGTTCACCATGTAGATAAAACTAATGTTTTCAGAGAGTCACAGATCAGGTGCCACCTAACACCCCGGGTGCCTAAGACTCAAGGGCACTGAAGTTTTCATCAGTTGGCCTTTTCAAAGCAGTCTAAGTGCTGACACTACTCCACAGCTAATGAGCTGTGCAGAGCCTTAGTTCAAGGTAAATCCCAGGAGGCCCCAAACCAGGATTTTTAGACTGTCAGGGAAGCCTATCTTGCCAATAGGGCCCAATCCCATAGGCATGCTTAGAGCATGCCTAAGACCTAATACCAGTCAGATCCCAGAGCAGGAAGGTTGAATATGGACAATGGATCAGTAGGAGAGCAGTACAGCACTTGAGCAAAAGACAGCTGGGATCACAGAGAAACATAAGGTGAGCAAGAGAGAGAGAGAGATGGAGCATGAGTAGGAAATGGACAGAGATGGTTTCAACTGCTAGAGCATAGGCTACCTTTCAACTGACCAGGCTTAGGTGACAACCTCAGAAAAGTGTTTGCAGCTGAGGTTCCTGAGCAGAGGGAGGCACCTATATTTGGCCTGTCAGCCAGGTGCACTAGTTCAGCTGCTCCTGGCTGACTTAGGTGGCTCCTTGCTCAGCTGGCCAGCTTCTGTTAATCCCTTTCTTAGGTGCTTAACTATCTCTATGCACTCCACACACCAGCCTATGCAGCACAGCGCTGCCTAATGTGGGGCTAAAAATTCCACTAGCCAATGGACTTGTCAAGGGTTAAGCATTGCTCCACTTAGCCAAGCAACACCTGAAAATGCAGATAGGCACTGAGTTAGATTTTCCAATGTGCCTAGGCACCTAACTCCTATTGATTTCACTGGGAATTAGGCACCATTACATCATCTGGAGCCTATATACATCATGTGGAACATACATACATCTTCAGGTATCTAAATAATTTTGAAAATCTGGCCCAGAGTGGCCTAGTAATTTGACCAGTGCCATACAGCAGGCCAGCATAGCTAGTGGTAGATCTCATATTTCCTGCTTCTGCCATGTTTACATTTTGACTTTCTTACCTGGTCTGATCCAAAGTGCATTGAAGTTGATGGAAAGACTCTCATTGATTTCAATAAGCTTTGTATCCGGCCAAAAAATTATATATGACATACTATGAAATGGGCACATATCATAAATAACTATTGCTCATAAACATGTAAAATATTTTAAAATAGCATACTCCCTATGTACCTAGTGTTATGGTTCAGGGGGGAAACTGTAACTTTGATCTCCCTTTCAGTCTTTCCATGGGCCCATCTTCCTCTCATCCACTTGCCCATCTCTCAGAGTGGAATCCCATGATTCACCCAACTTTGAGACTGGATCCCTAAGCTACTACGCCAACTGTTTACTAACTTTATTATCACAGCAGCTCCATCTGGCTTTGTCCCCTGCTATAGTAGACTTCTCTCATGGAGCTCTGACCAGCGTGAAAATGTATTGATAGAGAATAGCTTATTCAAATCAAAGTATGTGTTTATCCATAGGAACATAGACATAGACTCTTAGAGAAAAAGAGCTAAAACAATAAAAGTCTAAGAGCATATTGTCTTACCCAAATTTAGCATTTGTGTCAGTGACGGTTCTAACTAATTTTCCACCCCAAGCACGCAAATAAATAAATAAATAAAGGCAGCCAGCATGCCACCAAACCACAAAAAAGGGGGGGGGAGGAGGAAGGTGGCCAGAATGTGCAGCCCCAATATTGGCCGGAATGCCACCCCTTAAAATGTGCCGCCTCAAGCACATGCTTCCTTAGCTGGTGTCTGGAGCTGGCCCTGATTTGTGTTCTGGAAATAGATAGACACAGGTTACAGGTCCCCATGCCCACCCCTCCACTCCTGTTGGTATCAGGTAGCCTCTGATTAACCATCAGTAGAGAAAATACCTTGGAGATTTATCAGCCCCATTGTCCATTTGAGTACCAACCATCAGGACTGGCTACAACCATTAAGTTTTCCTTCCTGCAGACCAAGTTAAGTAAGGCTGATTTAACAGTTATTTACTCTTTATCCAGCAACATAACCTCTAAATCTCTCTCTGTCTCTCTCATATAAATTCTTACAATTAATACAGATAACTCCCACATTCTTCACACAGTCTTTTGTTCAGGGCTTTGGAGCGGTGCGCCAGCTCCGCTCCAGCTCCAGGCAAAAACCTGCAGCTCCACTGCTCTGCGCTCCAGCTCTGGACTCTGATACAAAGCCTGCTTTTATTATCCCAGTTTGCAATGCACTATACCACAGTTTGCATCCTAATCCAGTCAGAGTACTTTCTTGGGTTCTGTCCTTGTGAAGGGTATATGAATGTTAGTTATGGGCTCTTGTTCTTCAGAATCAGCAAGATGAGATGGTGACAGTGCCCTGGGAGAAATGGATTTCCTGTCATTCCTAAGCAGGGGTTCCTTGGGAGCTATGTATCTTTAATAATATACTGGCTGGAGGTAATATAGTTAGGTTTGTAAGCCATGAATCTGCCTTATAACTTTAATAATCTGTATCACAGTGGTGTAACTATAATACATTCTTACTGTGTACAACAAAACTGGGGGGGGGGGGGGGAAAGCCTTCACTGTTTAAATGTGTTTAATCAGACTTAATGAATGGAGAATATACTAAGAAATCTATAGAGAGAAATTAAAGCAGGAAAATGTAATTTGATTTAACTTTCCAACACAAACAGTCAAGCAGCATGGCAGACCTTATCATTGTACTAAACAAACAATGTCATATCAGACTTCAGTATTTTTGTATTCTCTTATTCCCACCTTTAAAAACAAAGTGATTACTGAAAAGAATGATATATACTAAATGTGAAAAAATAGCAGGCTTCATTGGTTTTTATATGTTCACATTTGTTTTATCCTAAAACAGGATGAAAAATTGAAATATCAAAACTCCTAACAAAACCAGACATTCTGCAAATTGTGGAAGGTGCCTAAATACCTTTAAAATCTGGCCCAAATTTGTGTTTTAGGCAGATTTAAAGCTAAGGGTTTGCATATATGTTGATCTGAATGGTGCCTAAGACTGTTAGTAGTTCTATGATATGCCTTTTGCTGTGGCACTAATCACATAGGCCAGGGGTGGGGAACCTTTTTTCTGTCAAGGGCCATTTGAACATTTATAATGTCATTCGTGGGCTGCTCCTCCCCCCACCCCCCAGGAAGCCCAGGCTGGCGACGGGAGCTGAGACCCCAGCTGGCAAGGGGCCAGCGGGGGAAACCCCAAAGCAGTGGCAGGCGGAGTGCTTAGCCCTGCACTGCTTTGGCGTTTCCCCCGCTGGCCCCTTAACAGCCGGGGTCCTGCCGCCTGCCCCAGTCAGCTCCCGCTGTCAGCCTGGGTGTAATCTTCCTTTACCCCCGCCCAGCCTCCCCCCATCTAACCGCCTTTCCTCCCCCACCCCTGCCTCTTCCGGCCCATCCCACTGAAACTAACCTCCTCCCCCCTCCCACTCCCAACCCAGCCTCCTGCCCCCCATGCCTGACCCGCCCAGCCCAGCCTCCCCCCACCAAAGCCTCGCCCACCCCATCCAGCCTAGTCTCCTGCCCCCCTCCCCGCCTGCCCAGCCTGGCCTACCTTCAGCATGGAGCCGCCAGGCGTGGGCGGCCCGCGCACGTCCCCGGCCGGCAGCTCCCCCAGGTGCTTCCTGGCCCCTACCTTCAGCGTGGAGCCGCCAGGCGGGGGAGGCCCGAGCGCGGAGCCGCCCCCGCCTGGCGGCTCCGCGCTGAAGGTAGGGGCCGGGAAGCGCCTGGAGGAGCCACCCCAGGTGCTTCCTGGCCCCTACCTTTAGCGCGGAGCTGCGCGGGCCGGATGGAATGATTTGGCGGGCCGTATAAGGCCCACGGGCTGGAGGTTCCCTACCCCTGACATAGGCAATGGAAGGTATGTTTATTATCAGTATTAATTTAATTAGATGCTTTTGACATCATTATTTTTCTTTAAAAATGTAAAATTAACGAAATACTGAAAATAAAGGTAAACACACTAATTATTGAAAATTTGTATTATGTGGTTTCAGAATTCTTCCTTGACATTAAATATTTTTAAATGTATCTAAAGAGATTGGGTTTGAATTGATGTGACTGAATTAGTCACATGCACAGACTTCTATTATTACCAATGCCATAATAAAATAGTGCATATACATGAGAGCAACAAGAGTCTGATTCTTCACTGCCTTGCCCCTTGCAAAATCCTGTAGATGGATGTAAAGTGGACAGAGAAGGTCACCATACTGATTTGCATGCATATTGAACATTCACAAATGATGGACTACAGAACTTATAAAATATTGGAGAATCAAGCCTATAGGTACTGATCCAAAGTTCAATGCAGTCAATAAAAGATCTCAAACTTAAGTCTACTTTGCATCAGCCCTGTAGAGCACAGTGCTTTTCACCTTCGGGGAAGTGATTCTTCACCACTGAGGATAGCAATTATGCTTAAAGTGCTCAAGAGTCTTATACAGGTTGTGTAATCTCATAAAAGTTAAATTGAACCTTGGATTCCCATCCTGGGCAATAAAGAGGGGTCAAAATCTTCATTGGTAGGCATAAATAATCAAAGTAATTGAAGATGAAGCTGTGTTGCTGACTCATCCACAGGTTTATCTGTGTTACAAAAAATGGCTATAATAGTTTAATTAACTTTGCTGACTTGCCTTGCTTGGCTATGCATTTAATCATTGCTATTCAAATTCTTATTTTAACAGCACTTGTTTCAGCTCTATAAATGTATATATCCCTAGTCTGGAAAGGTGCCACACTGAGCTTAGTAGTAAAGAATATAAAACTTTTATGTGTAGAATATGGATACACAAACTGCATACCAGCCATGCTGGATAATTAGAAGATTTCATTGAAATTTCAGGGACTAGAAAAATAAGTAACTTGGAGAAATATTTAGCATATTGTCTCAAAATCAGAATCCATTATTTTAGTAACCACAAAGTTATAAGATGAATTAATTAAATGTTAAATGATCACTCTTTGGAATCTGGTAAACTATTAGGTTTTCTTTAGCCCATACTAGTTTTAACTGCATAGCTCAACTTTACAATACTAGATTTAGGGCAGACACTGTGACTTTAAATACAAACCATTTTTATCACCAGGTTTTCAGAATTATAGTAGAAAACTATGTCTCCAATCATTGTAACACTTTCATGTTTTACAATTCAGAAAGATTATCTATGACCTTTCTTGCATAATGCTGTCCTGTCATTTCACAATATCACAGAAAATCGTTAAATCATTAGAACTAGTGAATGAAAACAGTTTTGTGATATCTTTGGAAAAGTCTGGATTCATCATGAGCCTAATTTTCTGGCGTTCTGTGCTAAGAAATGTTTTTCTTATAACCTGAACTCCTGTTTTCGGGAAAAAGGGTAATGCTTTCCAAGACATAATAAGATTTCAAATCAGAACATTTCTACTAGGAAATAACATGTTCACACAAGGTCAGCTATAAGGAAGAAATACTTCATAGCTTTCAGAATTGTACTTCTCCCTATATTCACACTATAGCTCAAGTTATTTGTTACTTGTGGTTGCAGTACTCTGCAAACTTTAAAATTAAAGGGGAATAAGTTCTATTTTCATCATTATCCTATTAGGCAACCTATGGCATTCATGCCCAAGCACATGAGCTGATTTGCAGTGGCACTCACACTGCCGGGGTCCTGGCCACCGGTCCGTGGGGCTCTGCATTTTAATTTAATTTTCAAATGAAGCTTCTTAAACATTTTAAAACCTTATTTACTTTATGTATAACAATAGTTTAGTTATATATTACAGACTTATAGAAAGAGACCTTCTAAAAAAATGTAAATGTATTACTGGCACGCAAAATCTTAAATTAGAGTGAATAAATGAAGTCTTGGTCACCACTTCTGAAAGGTTGCTGACCGCTTTCCTAACCCAAAGTAGGCACTTCTTGTGTAGTCTTGATCTATCTCGATCTGTTAAATTAGAGCCACACAGTCTGGGATAATTGAGACTGTTTTTATCTCTACTGGAGGAAGGATGATTTTACAGTTATGGCACAGGGACCTGGGTTTTACTCCTGTCTTTGCCATTGACTTCCTTAGTGGTCAAAGGAAAAAAATCACTTAAGGTCACAGAGAAAGTCAGTGGCAGACTTCTATAACCCCATCAAATCTGAAGATATTGAAGAACTTTATAAACTTCCATTACTTTTCTGGGAGCCCAGCCCCTTTGAAAATCAGGCCATTTACTTATGTGCCTAAATATAGATTTAGAAGAGTAAATTGGGCACCCTAATTAGAAATTTTTGGCTTTAACTGTGCTGTGCCTCAGTTTCTTTCTGTAAAATGGAGATATTTCCCTTTCTCACATGAATCTCTTGATGTTAAATTCATAATATTTGGAAATCATTTTGAGATCATCAGATGCAGGAGATAAAGAGGGTGACTTACTCAGGGCCGGCGATAGGGGGGTACTACGGGTACAGCTGTACCAGGCCCCCCGACTTTAGGGGGGCCCCGGTACACAGCTGTACCCATTGTCGTCCCCCCTTGTCGACGGACCTGGAGAGCGGGGAGGCAGCGCGGCTCTCCCCTGGACAAGCGAGCCTGGCCCCAGCAGGAGCTGTGAGCCCGGCCGGCGGCAGCAGCGCTGTCCGGGGGAGGGGGGGGCAGAAAGGGCGGCTCACGCAGCTCCTGCTGCCCGGGGGAGGGGGGGGAGTGCCGGCTGGGCTGGGGGGGGGGGGGGGCGGCTGGGCTTGGGGGGGGACCCATCTGCTGTTGGCTGGGCTGGGGGGAGAGGAGCACCGGCTGGGCTGGGCTGGGGGGGGGCCCAGCCGCTGTCGGCTGGGCTGGGGGGGGGGCGGCTGGGCTGGGGGCCCCCCAAATTATCAGAGTAGGGGGCCCCCAAATTTCTGTCGCCAGCCCCTGGACTTACTGCAGAACAGTGTGCAGGAAGTAGGGAAGGGGTGAGAGAGGAATTGACCAGTAATTCTGACATTGCAGAATTCTGTAGTTTCCCCTGCCATTTGGGGCCATTTGGACATTTATAATGTCCTTCGCGGGCTGCTCCCTTCCCCCCCCCCCCCCCCCGAAGCCCAGGCTGGCAACAGGAGCTGAGACCACAGCTGGCAAGGGGCCAGTGGGGGAAACCCCAAAGCAGCGGCAAGCGGAGTGCTTAGCCCTGCACTGCTTTGGGGTTTCCCCCACTGACCCCTTGCCAACTGGGGGGTCCTGCCACCTGCCCCAGTCAGCTCCCGCTGTAAGCCTGGGTGTAGGGGGTGATCTTGCTTTACCCCCGCCCAGCCTCCCCCCAATCTAACTGCATTCCCTCCCCCACCCCTGCCTGGCCCAGCCCATGCCACCAAACCTAACCTCCTCCCCACCCCTCCCTGTCCAGCCTGGCCTCCCCCCCTTCACCGGCCACTCCTCCACCCCATGCAGCCTAGTCTCCTGCCCCCCTGCCCAGCCTGGCTCCCCCTTCACCGGCAGCTCCCTCTGGCGCTTCCCAGCCCCTTCGCTCAGAGCGGAGCCGCATGCGTACCTGGCCGGCGGCTGCGGCGCGTCTTCTGCCCGCGCCCGCTCACTTGCGGCGCGCAGGCCACGGCCCTCCCTCCGCCCACAGCCCACTGGCTCCCCGCGCCCAGCCTGCTGCAAGGGGGAAGGCGCCACCACCGCCTTCCCCTCAGCCTCGCCCGCTGCCGCCGCTGCGCCCGGCCTGCTGCGAGGGGGGAGACGACGACACCTTCCCCTCAGCCGCTCCTGGCCTGCTGCGAGGGGGAAGGTGCCGCCGCCACTTTCCCCTCAGCCGCGCCCACTGCCGCCGCCTCACCGCTCCTGTCACGCTGCTCTGTCTGCAGGCCTGGCGACAAGGGGGACTACGGCCTGTCACTGGTCTGCTCCCACCGCCACGTTGGTCCGGCCATCTCTACGGTGGAGATTTGGAGACCCGCCTGCGGGCCGGACCAAATGACTTGGTGGGCCGTATACGGCCAGGAGGCCGGAGGTTCCCCACCCCTGCTTTAGGCTACAAAGAGCAACTTTGGCTACTGAGATGAAAAATGTCTCCTCTAGGTATCTCCGAATCTTCTCCTCAACCTCAGTAGATTAATTTTTATTACAAATATTTGCCTTAAACAAAAGGAACTGTATTTTTCAGTGCACCTAATACAAGTTCTGTAATGCAATCTCTTTGTTGTGAAAGTGCAATTTACAAATGTAGATATTTTTGTTACATAACTGCACTCAAAAACAAAACAATGTAAAACGTCAGAGCCTACAAGTCCACTCAGTCCTATTTCTTGTTCAGCCAATCTCTAAGACAAACAAGCCTTACATTTACAGGACATAATGCTGCCTCTTTTTATTTACGATGTCACCAGAAACTGAGAATAGGCAGTTGCATGGCACTTTTGTAGTCAGCTTTGGTTGAGGGCAGGTGCAGGGCCCACAGCAGAGCCTAGTATGTGGGACTGGCAGCTGGAGCCCTGTGTGCATGGCCAGGAATAGGGCTGGCAGCCAGGATTCCCCCGGTCTTACTGGGCATATGAGGAATTTCAAAACATTCTGAAGAGTGCATAAATGTTGACAGAGGAACTTCACACTGAAGCTATTTTCTCACCCATTCAAGAATACAAGAGTAACCCAAGAAGAAGACATTTTGATTACGAGTCATGGGATAATCCCATAGGAGACTCCAAACAACAATTCAAAGTTGAATTCTTTAACCAGGTGCTATATGGTGCAATACAGTCAGTTGACGAATAGTTTTGTTCAGCTCAAGGTACACAGCAGTATATTTGGGATGTTGTATGATATTCCAAAGCTCCTCACTAAATCTGAAGACGACCTACACCAGCAATACAGGGCATGGAAGACAGTGTTGACACATGATAACATGTGCAATATTGATGCGTGTGATTTAGGCGATGAACTGAAAGCCATTTCAAGATACATTTCAGCAGGATCAACTCCAAAGGCTGTTCTGAAATATATGTGCACAAATAAGATGACCACCCTCTTTCAAAATGATTTTGTTGCTCTGCACATACCTCTAACACTCCTGTAACAGTTGCCAGTGGAGAACACAGCTTCTCCAAGCTGAAGTTAATAAAAACACATTCATGCTCCACAATGACACAGGAGAGGCTGGTTGGCCTTGGAACCATCTCAATAGAGCATGAGCTGGTCCAGACTATGGTCCGTCAGGAAGCAAAAGCAGTTCAAATCTTTGCAACCAAGAAGGCATGGAAAGCACCTCTTTGATTATTCAAACAGATAAAAATGCCAGTGTTTACTATGAAGACAAGAAAAGTTACATTTGCTGTTCAGGCATTTGAAAGTTGTGTTACTTAAAATTTTAGAGCAAGCATTTTAAGTTGTTAGTTCTCCTTTATTGGGGCAGGTAGTAGAGCAGTACCATGAGAGGAGTAGAACAGGAAGAAGGCAGAATTGAGACTTTTCAATGATTTTCCCCAAGCAAGGGGACATGGGGGCATAATTTGAGCTCCCTGCCACAGGTGCCAAAATGTTGTGGGCCAGCCCTGGCCGGGAGCTGGGACCCCTCTCGGAATAGAGCCAGCAGCTGGGATCCCGCGTGTGCAGCCGAGACCCTGCATAAAAGATGGGGGTGTTGCATTACCCCCTTCACCTCTACTTCCTGTGCCTATGTTCAAATCAATCAAAACTATTTGTGAATTCTAGTTGAATCTGACAAATAATTTTGGCAGAAAAAAATGAAACCTTTCTTTGAAAATGTTGAAATGTTTCATTTTTATGGCAGCTGCTACATTTCCTTCTTCAAAGGGGTATTTCCAGTCTGAGGCTGAGATTTTCAAGTGTCTAATGGATTTAGTATCTTGTTCCTGTTCCTATTAAAGTAAATGGTAAGGCTCCCATTGACTTCAGTAGGGCAGGACAGGGAATTAGAGACCTAAACTTTGGGAATCTGGTCCTCAATGCCCAATTCACATTGAAAATCAATGGAGTTTGAGTGTCTAGCTCCTTTTTAAAAATGACAACCTCAGGCTTCAATCCAGGAAAGCATCGCTGGTGAGGAAACCGCTTGAGCATGTCTTTAAGATTCAGATTAGGTCCCACTGATGTCAATGGGACTCCAATGCATACTGCTTAGCGCACAGCACACACTTAACTGCTTTCTTGGATAATAAGAGAGTACACTATGTGCTTATGAGCTTTCCCATTGCAGGGTTAGTCTCCAGAAGTTCACACCTTTCACCGCCAGAAAGGACAGGGATCAGTGTAAGAGAAGGTGGACTGAAAATCAATATAAAATGGAAAAAGTGGAGCCATGCATTTTAACAAAAACACTTCTATAAAGATATGCCAGGGCATTTATTTCTCAGCAGCATCATTTGTTTAACACACAATAGAGAACCAAATCCTGCCCATCTGTCACTGGGTCTGCTCTTATGAGTCAGCTATGGGAATACATGGATGGGGAAAATAAACAGGATTAGATCGATCTATTGCTGAAAATGCCATTTTGATATTGTGATGCATTTGTACACTATCTTCAGCTAAGAACCTTTCTTTTACATTAGAGCCTGATAATTATGAATTATCATGCATTTCAGACCCTTGATGTCACAGAGATCTGGACCCATTCTGAATCTTACAAGACCAGTCCTTTTGGCCCAGATTTGTAAAGGTATTTAGACATTGATGTAATCATTTTTGCAAAACCTAACTGATTTAGGAGCCTACATTTCATTTTCAAAAGGGAAAAATCCCATTGGCAATTCACGGGATTTAGGCTCCTTAGTGCCTAAATCTCTTTAAAATTAGATTTAGGCTCCTAAATCAATTAAGTTTTGCCAAAGCTGAGTGCAGCAACACCAAAATACCTTTTTAAAATCTGGTCCTTAGTGATATAAAATAGTAGAGCTGTGTTTTGACAGAACAATCTACCTGCCCATCATAATGATATATAATTTATGGAAATAAAAAAGGTAATTCCTAATCAGTAATGCTGCAGCTAATAATTCTGGAATATAGCATATGATACTCATGTCAAGTTTGTGAAAAATGAAACAGGTTAAGAAGCAGTTTTTCTTTTATAGCATCAGCATCTGCAAGACTGTTTCAGAAGAGCAATCAGCCTCTTCGACAATGCATATAAAGGATTGCTTTAAGTCTTTATTCCATTTTTATTAATAAAGGTCTAATAATTCCTGATCAGAAAAACAATAAATGACTTTGAAAATGAATTCCTAACTAATGGGCTAAACAAGATCTCAGTTCACTGTCTTATTAATACAATGTTTGGAAAGGACATGTGTGGGCATATTGAAATAATCCTGTTTATTCAGACTGAAAAACTTTTCTTCCTTTAAAGATGGTGCCGATAAATATTATCTTTGCAAATCACAGAAGGAAGTTTCTAAACCATTACTTACTTTGAGAAATTCTTTACTGCACCAGTAATATAAATGAAATCTGGCTGATATTCAAAACTCAATTGCAATCTAAACTAAGCAGTGCTGACCACTACTCCATAATATCAGATGTCAGTGTTGCTTGAAGGCAGTTTGTTGTGATTTTGATATTTGTAGATTTGTAATAGTAGGAAAAATGCCACCTTGACACAAAGGGCCTGATTCTGCCACTCTTACTCACTTCCTTACAACACTCTATGCTCTTTTGAGCTCATTCACTCAGACTCCTTCCCTCCCCCGCATCCTCTACAGATATCGTATTAGTGAAAAACTGAATACTGCCATGGAAAGGGGCTTTGGGATTAGCAGGAGAATGTGGGCCAGGGGAGCAGGACAGGACTGGGAGAGCAGCAGAAAAAAAAGGGAAAATTATGTGGGAAAGACCAATCCAATACATTTGCCTCAATGCCTCCCACTCGCTATTCTTAAGCTAAACTTTTGGGGGGAGGGGGGAGATTTCATGAATATTTTAACTTTAGTGATCACAACTATATCTTAGTTTATAGACAGCTAGGCTAATTAACTCCATTTTTTGTGGAAAAAAATCTTCTTTTAACATTGACAGCCCTCCATAGTAATTGGTTTATATCTTGAAGTTTAGTGCTGCAAGGAAAACAGCTTGACGTGAAAGCTTCAGTCTCCAGATGACATTTGACACTCTATTTTAAGTTCATTGGAGCCAAAAATTATCTCATGAGCAAAAGCCTTCTTTAAAAGTACGCTTGGCAGAAGTTGATTTTTATTTTAGTTATTTTTTTATAATTTTGCTGGATAATATCAATATTTATTTTTAAGTAATTTTTAAAATCTATTTTAAGTTTTCACAGCTGCACAAAAACTATGGGTGTTAAGTATTTTATATTTTTATTGACTTAAATTTTCACAATTGTGGGAGATTATGAGGGAGTTGGACACTAGGGTGTACAGCCAGTAATTATTTAATGACAGGAATTGAGATTCAAAAAGCTTAAGTGCTATAACCATTAAAACACAAATTTCAATGTTGCATTTCAAAATATACAAAACAGATATTCTTAAATCAAACTCTAATAAAGTTTTCAAACAGATTTTTCCTTACTATGCCTATCTGTAAATGTTGAGTATTATTGATTTTGTTCATTCATTTGTACAATGAAATTAATATTTATCCACATTTTCAGATAAAAAGCTAATCCTTGCAATCCTATTTAAGAGGCATTAAATAGAGTTTAGCAAATAATAGATTTTATTGGTTAGCTGGTAAGTGGAAAATTGAAAATCTGCGGGTGAATCAGTGAATCAAAAAGCTAAACAAGAAATAATTTTGGGTCAACCAAAATATTTCAGTTTGATTTGAAGCATTTGTTAAATTTGTTCACTTTTAAATCAAATTAAAAGAAAGTTTGAAATGAAAAATAGTTTTGAATCAAAAAGTCAAAAATAGGAATGAGTTCATTGATTTAAATGAGGATAGATTTAGCCCACTATGAATAGCTTTGTTTGCACTGTTGTTGTAGCTGTGTTGATCCTAGGATATGAGAGAGAAAAGGTACAAGCTTTTGAGCCACACACACAGCTCTGTGTATCTTGGAAGCCTGTATCTTCCACCAACAAAAGTTGGTTCAACAAAAGATATTACCTCACCTACCTTTTCTCTCTTATGAATAAATGTAAGGGTTCACAAAACCTCTTATCCTATATTAAGGAATGTATTTATTTAATACCTATTTATACAGTGGAGTTAAAAAAAAACTTCTTTTTAGAGATTCTGTGCAGTGTTGTAGTCATGTTGGTCCCAAGATATTAGCGAGAGAAGGTGGGTGAGGTATTATCTTTTATAAGACCAACATCTGTTGGTGGGAGAGACAAGCCTTTGAGCTACACAATTCAGAATGTTGATAAGACAGTAAAAATGATGAACTGAATAGAAATTGGATTTATGGCTTATATTACAACAATCTATAATCCACTAACAACCTACCCACCACCTCTTTCCCCTGCCTCCTTCCTTTCCACCCTGTGAGTGGAGGGGTGGTAATGGGCCACTTCACCTTGAATGTTCCCTTGTAATATGCCAACTTCTGATGCTAAACACTCTGTGCCACTCTGTATTTAGCAATGACACTCTGAGGGCTTGTCTTCATTTAGAGCGCTATTGTAGCTTTAGCACCACATGGTCCCAGGAGCCCCAGCCAATTCGGGGGTCCCGGAAAAAAATCCCTGCGCTCTAACCCTGGGTCTTGAGGACCTCCCGCAGCAGGAACACAGAGATTCTCCTGTCTTGGGGCCACAGGTGGAAAGGATGGGGCGGGGACATGGTTCTGGTGTTGACCCACTGTTCCCCATTTGCTCCAGCCTAGAACCCTGGAAACTTAATCTGCCTTTGTGTGCCACCTTAGTACTTTAATGAAGACACTACTATGCCGACAGGAGAAGCTCTCCTGTCGACATAGCTTTGTCTACGTGGGGGAGTGGTTAGGTTGGTATAACGGTCACTTAGGGGGTGGATTTTTCACATCCCAGAGCAACATAGTTATGCCAGTATAGGTCTCTCATGTAGACCTGAGTTAGCTTCCTAGATCTGAAGGAGAGCTCTGTGTAACCTTGAAAGCTTGTCTCTCTCATCAACAGAAGTTGGTCCAGTAAACGATATTACCTCACCCACCTTGTCTGTTTAGAGATTGGCAATCATCTACATATTTTTTCAAGTCAACTAGAAGTTTGACCTTTGATATAGGGTTCAAAATGTAACAGAAAGTGTTCATAGGACAGAGATTTTGGTGCCTAATCATGCAAACACCAACAAGGGATCCAAATCCATGGGATGCAGAATATGCTCAATTTGCTTCCCCATGCCTCTTTCTCTGGAACAACCCTCATTTATTGACCTTGGTGCCTTACTGCTGGGCACCTTTTCTCTCTCTAGCTGAAAGAGAATGGTAGGAAGACATCATGTTTGGAAATGTTTTTAGCTGCTGAATTATGATTTATATTAATGGTTGGGCAGACCCTAGCTGCAGTAGTAGTCTGTTTGTATGCTTGTGTCTTTTTAAAATGTGTCAAGGACTACCTGGAGCACAGGTTAGATGTTCTTTTTACTAAATGAGTTTGTTAAAATAAAAATAAAAAAGATAAAGCAACATGAACTGGCTTGAGTTACAACCTGATTGAGATTAGTAGATGTGAACACACCCTTCAGTTGACTTAACTGTAAGGCTAAGCCTCCTCCGAGGACAAAAAGATGATGTGAACCCACCCAGGTTTTGCTGAGTATTATTTTGGGTAGAAGGGGGGGGGGGGTGAGACTCTGGAAGAAACCTAAGGAGAAGTTTTTGAGTCAGGAGTGGAGACTGAAAAAAGTAGTGTTGGTGCTGTGAGCAGAGGAAGCTGTTTCTTGTCATTTGAATCCTGTCTTCAAAGAAACAGGACTTCTACATTCCTTGTAAATAAACCAGATTGATTCAAAGAAATACTTCACTATCGCTAATTTCTCCTTCTACCTGGAACAACCCCGGGGGCCCACTTTAACTAGTCTTTTGAGTTGAAAAGCAGTAAAGATAACTTTCTTTAGCTCCACCCTGGACTGAACTATAAATCAAAAGTGTAGCTTTCTGTTCAACAAAAAGATGAGCAGTGACTATTAATCACAACACAGAGCAGCCTTTTCTCCACTATACAAGTAAATAATTGTTTCTTTAACATAGACTAAAATGTTTTGTGAACTCTTTGGACTTAGTTTGACTGCTTCTATACATAAGCTCTTACAGGATTGCATTTTAAACTTTTTAATAGCAAGACTTTCAAACTACTGTACACTTACCTACATTAGAATGCACTTACATACTTCACGACTTTAATAATAAGGGAATAGAAGGGTACATGAGGCATAACTGTTTTGAATGCAAAATCATCATGCTATCCTTCAGTAAGCTTCTTAATGTGTAATTTACATCCTGTTACACAGATGAGATACTGAACTCCGCTATTTCTATTTACATTTTTGATCTGTAATAGGTTTTCGTTATAAAACTGATTATAAAATTTAGTAAAGATTCTATAAAGATGTTAATAAGACGAGGAACACTTTGTAGCACCTTAGAGACTAACCAGTTTATTTCAGCATGAAATTTTATGCTGAAATAAATTGGTTAGTCTCTAAGGTGCTACAAAGTCTTCCTCATCTTATTTAGGGATTCAGACTAACACGACTGCTAATCTTAAACCTATAAATATATTGGGATAATTGAGCTATTATTATATGGAGAATACCTGTGAAGTATTAACATGGTCAGTGTATAACCTATAGGAATTATGAGTATTTTTTTGTAAAATAACTTTTTTTATGATAATGGTTAGAAGAAACTGAAAAAAGGATTCACTGGATAATAATGCAGATTTCTTTTAAATACATTGCAGGATGGAAAGGTGCTTGTAAATCAGCATATTATTATTTATTGTAATAGGAAGCATTAAGGTGGCACTTGGGAACCCCAATCAAAGATTGTGATCCCATTGTCACATTATCCGAGGGGCTGGATTCACAAAAGGACTTAGGTACCTAACAGGCAATTTAGGTACCTAAATTCCAGAATCAGGATCCGCTGGGAATCACAAAATCTCTGCTCAAACCCTATAGGTGCCCAAGCTCAGCATATAATTTTTTCCAATAAAAGTTTTCTAGGCACCTATGTTTCTGCCTGTACACATGTGCATTGCAGCCCCATGCCAGGCACCTGGAACAACTTCAAGAGGAGAGACTGCTAAAACAGCATAGGTGCAGAGGGGGATGATGCCCTTAGCCCAGACTGAGTCACCCTTCTGAGGCACCTTAAGGGAGGGCTTAGAACACACAGCTTATCTTGGCGTGTCCCATTGGCAAGCTAAGGCAAGGAGCCATCTAGTGTGCTGGCATGGGTGATTCATAATGGAGGGTAAACCTCCTCAAACCTCCACTAACACTCCTCACCATACCAGGCTCAGAGCTTCACCAGCTGCCCAGGGCTTGGGTGGGAGGGCTGGCAGCAGCTTGGGTGGGTGGGCTGAGGTTTGGGGCAGCTTGGACGGGGGTGTCGAATGGGGCTTGGGGTGGCTCGTGTGCTGCTCAGCTCAGGCTCCTCTGTCCACAGTGTGGTGGTGGGGGGGGGCCCTCCTGGGCCCAGTGGACTAGAGTGGGTGGGGGGACAAAGTGGGGGTGAGTCAGCAGGTGGAAGGGGCAGGGTTTCAGGCAGAAGGAGCAGGGTAGATTGACTAGCTTCCGCAAATGGGATGTTCACGTGCTGCCCATGTGTGCTGGCTTTTGTGTTCTCCATTCTAAGCCACCACTCTCTCCCCATTAATTGTACTGGGAGCCTAGGTGCTCATCTGTCTTTTTGAATCCCAGTGATTCACTAGGCCCCTCAAAATTAGCCATGGTGATGCACAGAATCACCATGATACGTTTCTTTGTGAATTTAGCCATACTAGATGTATACTAATGAAGGCAGCCCCTGGGAGAATACAGTCTTCATGACAGAGTGGACACACCAGGAGGACAGAACAAATACAGTGAGGTGGGAAAGGGTGGGAGGACCAGATAAAATAAATGGTGTTGAGCAGAAAAGCAGGGTACTTTCAGTTTTGAAATATTCTTCTCCTGTATTGTTTCTATGTTCCAGACCACATCCTGAAATCTGCATTTTCTGATCATTTTAAATACACTCCTAGACAGAAGTGTAATAATGAGTTGGAGTCCTGAAGTTAGGTTCTCAGGCGACTGATTCTTTGCTGTGATATCTGCCTAGAACGTGAGAAAGGTATTCCACAGAACATCCATTGTCATTTTATCACTTCACTTTTTAAAACAACATCTGAAAATATTCCTTCTCAGGAGTGCTTTTTTTTAGCATTTTTGTAGACATCACCTGTGTGATGGTGGAGTGGCACAAAGTAGCTTCATTGGTCAAGATATATTAAAATGTCAGGTCTGCCTAGAGCTGAGAACAGATGCCATTTATGGTGACAAGACTGTGACCTGTCCTTATAACAGAGCACAAGGGAACAAGATGGAGCAAAATTTCTCCCTTAGGCTCCTGGGTAAACTTAGCTACCTTGTGATGTGAGAATTATAGCTTGAACAGGACCGCTGCTCTCCCTCCCATGGAGGTGAGTGGGTGAGCATTGGTAAGAAATTGATGGAGCCTCATTTTCCTTCCCTGCTAGTGGTATATATCAGTAACAGCTTACTTTCCCCTGATGCACGGAGGGAATTGTGCCTCTGATAGTCACTAAATCAGGGCATATTGCAACATTACAATCAAGCCCAAATACTATTGGCTACCTTGATTCACATTGCCAGTTTAAAACATTCAAAGTGTTTTACATTAGAAGATCATTTTGTAGCTCAATTTAAGATTAATTCCAGCTTTATAAACCAATAAAATATTAAAGTGATCAATAAGGGCCTGCTTGTGCTTAAAGTCATTCCTTTCCAATTAATTTTCAGAAGATATTCCCGGCAAGTCATTTCGGAAACATCCTTCTTGTTCAAGTCATAATAGACCCAGCTTTTTTATTAGGTATTATTACTTATTATTTATTAAGTAATCCAGTTCCTTAGTGGATAAACCACTTGAAGACAATTCTCCTCACTATTTATCCTGATTATGAAAGGCTTATTGCCTTATGGAAAAGCACAACGGTGCTTTTAGCACTGCAGCTACACATGTATTTGTACTGCCAACCTCTCCTGTTGCCCCAAGAAGCCCAGCAGAACTGTGGTTAGAATTTGAAATCCTTTTGTCATTATAAAAACAGTGCTGGAAAACCACCTAGGAGATGCACAGGGTAGTTAAGGCTGAGCTGGCTGCTGCTTTCCAAGTGAAGGGAGGAGAGTGAAAACTGCTTGGTTTGGCATCCTGAGTGGATACTTTTGGGTCTGGAAGCCACTGATGTCTTCCTTCTTTCCTTGGCTATGACTCATGCTGGATACTTTGGGAAAGAAACTCTAATGCTCTGAAGATTTCCAAAGTCTGCCCCTGCAGCTTCTGCCCTATCATGGCTTCCACTGGCCTTTTAACCCATTTGTGCTTTTGCACCTCTGGGTGCCCTCTCTCACCAGGGAAATCTGCCTCCTTAATTATGTTCTTCCCTATGTATGGAATATCTTCCTGGATCCTGTGCATGATGAAGCCTTACTTACCATCTTCAAATCCTTCATCAAAATTCACTTTTTTCAGTTAGCCTTTGAACGTTGACCTCTATGTCCCTGCTTCTGCAGTCTGGTTAAACTCTAAGAACCATGTATTCACTCTGTAGCTTTGAGGAACAGTAGAAAGTGTGCTTTGTATCAAAGTGGTTGTATTTTCTAATCTACTACTAGAATTATATATTTTTCACTTGATGACACTAGCTGAGTGGCGACTCCAGATGTATGGTTGGGGGGCAAGGTCATTAGCATCAGGCTGAGAAATACTGTTTTCCATGAAAACTGTCGTCCTACAGGTTATGGGGCTCCAAACAGGCACAGATGAGTGCAATGTAATGACCTGTGATTTACAGGAGGTCAGATTAAATGATTTAATGCTCCCCTCTGCCTTAAACTCTATGAATCTGTGAAAACAAGAAATAGACATAAAACAACAACTCTTATTTGTCCTTCCAATAAGCCTCCACTTCTCCCTTTTGTTTGTTATCCTTTGCTGTATAATCATGAGTCTCCTGGTATTTGGTGTTTTTCCTAAAGCTCAACTCTTAGAGGCATATGATTCGTTAAGAATCTGAGCTTTTTTTGTTTTTGTTTTTTAAGTTTCTAGACCATATGGTTGCACAGAAACGCCTGAGAATGTGACAGAACTGCACCCTGATGACTTTAAAAAAATAAACAGAAGGTGAATGAAAAGAACAAGAAAAAAAGTGCTGCTTTTTGTTTGTTTTTACAATTTCATTAATATCATGAATTTCAGCCAATATCATTATTTGGAAGTAGCGGGGGCATAACACATGGTTTTTGAATGGCACAATTGCAATATTGCTAACTGTCTAATGTTAGCTGCCTGGGGCTAGATTTTGTATTTTATATTTGTCTGTGAAACACCACACACACTTAGGGTGACCAGACTGCAAGGGTGAATAATTGTGGCAGGGGGTGAGAGGTAATAGAAACCTATATAAGAAAAAAACCCCAAAAATCAGGACTATCCCTAAAATCAGGACATCTGGTCAACACACACACACACACACCCCTTTATGGTTTGGTAGCTCTAATGAATAATCATGCATGGCTACACACTGACATAAACCTCTGGAAGTCAGTCATTGAGAGGCAAATTCTTCTTCTGGAAAAGCTCATTTCTAACATCAAAGTCTTCTTCATTATAATGGATTAGATTCTTCCTGGTCCTCCTGCAGTGCAGAGTAAGGAAGGGAGAGGAGTGCATAGGGCCTCCTTTGTATGGGATGGGCAATGACCATATAGTCTTGCAATCCTTATACTCAAGAGAGCACAGAGATTGCTCACTTCCTATTTTTTTCCCCTTTTTACACCCTGCTATAGTCAAAGTCCCACTCTGGATGTATATTTCTAAGTATATTCAGTTCAATCGCTAAAAGTCACGTCATTCCCAATTATCAGTCATGCTGGGATGTTTCAATTTTCAGAATGGATGAATGAAACAACAGGGCAGGCTAGAAGGAGAAACCAAGATTAGACAGGGCATTTTGGCCATGAGCTTGGAAAGGCAAATGAGGGTCAAGATACTGCCTATACTACTGATGAATAAACTTGATAATGGCAATGAAACATAAGAGGGGAAAGTGTCAGGCTAAATAATACAATCTTAGGTGGCAGGAGACGAGAGTCAAAGGAAATTACCACAACAGTAATTAAAAAGGCAGTAAACAATCTAAATCAGGACACCACTGTAATTCAGTTATTAAGGAATATTTTTGAAGATAGCATACAGAGCCAACTCTAAGAGAATAAAACTGGGGGAAATTTATATTCAAAAGATATTTTTATTTACTATTATTTTGAAGAGGAGCTGAGGCTCATAAATATAGAACAGACAATAATAAATCTTTTTTTTTCCAGTGGTAGTGTGCTTTGGGATAGATGAATTGGCAGGAATGAACACTCATATACACTGTAATAAAATGTTCATGAAGTTTATTATTTTCCTTCCTTATCAACTAATTAAAAACATCTTCAGGTTAGGATGTGTATTAAATGGGTTGAGGAGAAAGACAGCATGAATATAAACACATCTTCCCTTTGATTATTGTGATGACTGTTGAGTGAGAGCATATTACAGAAAAGGACAATGCATATAATAAGTTATTGCCTTTATTATACATGGAAACTTTGGACAGCAGTTAGGATATGGGTATGTTTGTGCACACTGCTGTACGGTTGGTTTTATATGCTGAGATATACTGCATTCCTTATGGTTTGCATCATTCTTTTAGCATGGAGCCCATGATATGGGGAGATATGGGGAACTGAGAAGGCACACAACAGTCCTGGAGAGAGCACTTGGAGGCATTACCCAGGGAATGGGGATGGGAGTTATTTAAACATGGGTTTGCTCTGGGGGGGGGACACCCCCCCACGGCTCACTTACCCCCCGACCAAACCCGACACCGCCACCTCACCCCCCCACCAACCGCAACACCCCCTGACCAACCCCAACACCCACCCCTCGCCCCTCACCCATCCCAACACCTTCCCACCCCCCCAGACCAAACCCGACACCCCCTGGCTCACTTACCCCCCGACCGAACCTGACACCCCCACCTCACCCCCCCACACACCAATCGCAACACCCCCAGACCAAACCTGACACCCCCCGGCTCACTTACCCCCCGACCGAACCCGACACTCCCACCTCACCCCCCCAAGCAAACCCGACACCCCCACCTCACCCCCCCACCAACCGCAACACCCCCTGACCAACCCCAACACCCACACCTCACCCCTCACCCACCACGACACCTTCCCACCCCCCCAGACCAAACCCAACACCCCCCCGGCTCACTTACCCCCGACCGAACCCGACACCCCTACCTCATCCCCCCAAGCAAACCTGACACCCCCACCTCAACCCCCCACCAACCGCAACACCCCCTGACCAACCGCAACACTCACCCCTCACCCACCCCAACACCTTCCCACCCCCCCAGACCAAACCCTACACCCCCCGGCTCACTTACCCCCCGACCAAACCCGACAACCCCACCTGACCCCCCCAAGCAAACCCAACACCCCCACCTGACCCCCCGACCAAACCTGACACCCCCCCCCCCCCGGCTCACGGTGCACTGTGTAGCACACAGATTATTAAATACACTGTTCGGTCGGGGGGTGAGGTGGGGGTGTCGGGTTTGCTCAGGGGGTGAGGTGGAGGTGTCGGGTTTGGTCGGGGGGTGAGATGGGGGTGTTGGGTTTGTTTTGGGGGGTCAGGTGGGGTTGTCGGGTTTGGTCGGGGGGTAAGTGAGCCGGGGGGTCTTGGGGTTGGTCGGGGGGGTGGGAAGGTGTCAGGGTGGGTGAAGGGTGGGTGTTGGGGTTGGTCAGGGGGTGTCAACTGTCTGCCCCCTCCCCACCTCCGACTGACCCGAGCAACGCCGGGCACTTATGCTAGTTTTTCATAAGCTTGTGCCTGGTCTAAGGTGTCACTACCCTCTTGGGGGGAGAAATCTGGAGAGAGGGGGAGGAAGTCTTATATCTATAAAGTGTATTAGCTGTAAGTTGTTCTCTTTTCTTTATTAAAACTTTTTAGTTATAAAAAATGTTTGGTTATTCTCATAAAGGAATCCTAGCTTTGGATGGGGCAGCCCATGGTTAGGGAGGGCTGTGTTGGAATCTCTCTCTCTCTGCTTCAGGTTGGAAGGGGAGGGAGAAGGGATGCTGGAGTTAAGTCTCTGTGTAAGTTAAGTCTCTCGGTGTTTCATGATTCTAAACTGTATGAGGCAGGGAGGGGTATAAGGACAAACTGGGCATTTATGTATCGTATGTTCAGGCTAAACTCTTATTGTCATCAATTGGAGCTTTGCCTGAGTAAGGAACTAAAAACCAGTCCATTATCAGGATGCCTTCATTTTTATTTATCTTTCTGTTTGAAGGCACTCGTTGAACTCAGAAAATAGATTCTGCTATTGAGTTCCTGGTGAAGCATCCAAAGCAAGGAGTAAAAGCTTAACTCCTCCTTCCCCAAGAAAACTGTACACTCCACTGGCAAAGTATAACCTCATAACATGCTATAATTATATGAAAACACAAAAAATGTTGCACAATCATCTCTGAGGGTTTTTTTCACTGTTTCTGTGAAAAAGTGCTGTAATTATATCATGAAAACAGCTTAAAGGAGGGAGTTTGTAAGTGGAAGCCAAATACATATAACCACAGTGAGACGCACTGACTTTGTTGTTATATTAGACAAAAAAAATTCTCAAATTCACTTGAAAGATGACTAGATCAGAGGGTCATTGTATTTGAAGAATATTGTTGGTGATGACGTGACAAAAAAGGACAGAGTTTGGTTATTGTATCCCATCTTCTATTTTCAGGGCTGGCAGTTAGGAACCTCATATTTTTATTTTTTAAACTGAATACAGTAGATATGGAAATAATTCAGAGAAAATAAATATGGCACCCCGTACAACTATTTCAATCAGTAATTTACATAGTCAAACCACACTTTAAATTGATGCATACAAATCTGTTGGGTTCTGCTTGCCACAGTTATGCATGAAATATGTATGGTATGTTTCAAATATCATAGCTACCATGAACATTAATTACATGCAACACAATCCTGTACTCATAAAGGTACTGATGACAAATGTAATATAGATAGACACATTCTGGATTTATAGCTCTCTGTTCCTTGAGGATATAGAGGCACTATGGACTCAGTCAGAATTTCATCTCCCCCCTGTGTGATGAACACATGCTTCACTAGCAGATCCACCATCCATGCAACAGATGCAGTCCAATATGCTTACTTCATATTCCACAGAAGGAGGGGTGATAGGCGGGGATGTATAGAACACTGGGACTGTGTTGCCTCTGAAGGATTGCAATGAAAAGAAACTTGTGCACTTCCTTGCATGCTACTGAACACTCAAACAAACCTAAGCATACTCCCTTGCCCTTAAGTGTTTTGCCTACTGGGGAATTATTGCTGATGCCTTTTCTGTTGCTTAAAAGAGACAATAATTCATTCTCAAGGACTATCAGCTATGCTGTTTGCAAATATAAAACTATAGGAAAATTCAAAGCCTTTCTCTACAGACTAAAATACATATATTTTGATTAAGTTAAAGTAGATAGTGAATGAGGATTTGGAGATTTATGCTTTGATTCTCCTTTTAATAATAAAATAATAATTAATAACAAACCTTTAATTGTATTAATTCATGAGGTACATAAAGAGTATGAGGGTAGATGGACTTGTAATGCTATATATATATATATATATATATATATAATATATATATATATATTACCATATTGCTGAAAAGGCTCTAAATTGGAAAGGGAAAAAAATAAACCTCAAAGGTAAAGTATGTAAGTTTGTTTCAGTTCTTGGATTTTTAAAGTTAGAAGATAGAGAATTATCTTCAAATAGTGGTTGAAAAGGCATTAGACAAGTTAAAAGATATCAAGGAGAAGTAGAAATATTTGCATGCAGGAAGGATATCAACTTTATTGGCTTAGGAAAAACTGGTGAGGGAGTAGGGATTCAGCAGGGTGGATGAATACTGAGGGGCTTTTCCGTATGCCTAGGAGAGAACACGAAATAAAGCAGCACAGTGTGTGCCATTGTAAAGCCAGCATCTATTAAACAGTTATCACACAATGATTCTGGAATAGCACAGTAATTTCCCTATGTGAAAAAGAATACATGCTACAGTTGTAGTTACTGTTAGTAAATGATGACCACTGTAGCTTTATTGTGTGACAGAATGTTACTGATAATGTAATTAGGATGGAATAATCACATAAGTATCCTGTCATCTGTGTACTACCCAGCACTCTTAACCAACTGTGATCACGTTTGGAAGAATAATGAACTACAAATGTTTTTGTATATTTAAATATATCTAGTAAATTATGGCTACGGGGGAGAGATGTTATCTGCTCCACGCAGTCAGTTTCATCATAATATTCCTGCAAATGTACTAGAAAGTACTAATTTTTCAGTTGTTAAACTGAGCATATGTGTAATTATTTTATATGCTTTATAACTCATGATCAGTTCAAATATTAATTTGCTTGCAAACATCCTTACTAAAATGCCTACAGATGTAAAATATGTTCTAAAATGGTGTTGTAATTTGTTGAGGAAACACCATCACTGTGCAGTACAAAACTGTGTGTGCAGAAAACTTGGGAAGTATTATTAGTTCTAGAAAGAAAATTTTCATCGAAGTTAAATAAAAGGCTCTGTTTTGCTTTGCGTTCACTCCTAAAACTCCCATTGCCTTCATACAAAAGGTGTATAAGGGATACAGGAGCAGACACATAATCCTCCTGGAAGGAATACAGAATATGGCCTCTTTTGTCTGAATACTTTGAGCCGGCTTTTTTTAAAAAAATCATTTTTTAATGACTTCCTGACCCATGGTTTTTGTGGATGCAATTTTGAACACAAAAATAAAAGCTAGTGAAATGATTGTGTTCACAAGTCAGATACTTAGTGATCTATACAAAGGCATATTTAGGGATAGGCACTATAAGGTTGTCTGTAGGGCCTCAGCTACTGGAGTTATGTGATTACATCAAACTTTAAAATGTCATTGAGAAAAAGTTTCTGGCTGTTATGGTTACAAAGAAAATGTATGTAACCAATGCGTTGGTGTCTGCCTGCATTTGAAGAGAGCCTGAAACAATAGCTTTGAGATGTGAACATCTCTGTATATTTCTACAGTGTTTTACCCCAAGACCCATTGCTCTGGTTTGTCCTTCCAACACCACTCCAGCAGAATGTTCTGCTTGTGCAGTAAAAGAAGAGGGCAGTTTGAACAGCCCAGCTATATTGCCAGTCAGTAACACTCCAGTAGCTGAATTAAGTATGGGGCACCCTGCTGTGACTCATGGCTTTATGGGCATCAGGGACAATTGCTGCTGCTCTTGAGGAGAGGATTGCCCTGCTATTGGGCAGAAAGCAGCCCCATGACAGAGTTATGCTACCGTAACCCACATGCGTAATAGGGAGCTATCTCTTTAAGAGATATTTAGAGAAAAGTGGGAAGGAATGAGTTGTGGCTGGATTATTATTTCTAAGATGATGTATAATTAGCATTCTACAGCTAGAAGTTTCTGGAATCGGGTGTGGTAGTGGTGGCCAGGCTCAATAAACTCCCTGTAGTTGCACTCAGACTCCACTGAGGGCAGTTGTTTTACAAAAAGCCATGGGACCTAGATAGACTGGGAGTAGCTGAGTTCTAGGGGCAGAAAGCAGGCTAGTCCTCCCCACAACCATGCTGAAGTATTACACCAGGTTAGTGCTCGTTAACCTTCCAGCAGGGAAGCCCTGGTGGTGTTAGTTACAGAAAAGAGAAATTGAGAGGGAAAACTATTTTTTTTCCATTTTAATTGTGTACTTTGAATGTTGTTTGATTTTAGCCAAACTGTTTTAGTTAAATGGTCTCAAGTAGTCTGGTTCACCAACTCATCTCTTTAAATGTGATGATGGGGAAAGAGTTGTTTATTTTTTTGCTATTATCAGTTTTGTATCTTTCTTGTAATGGGTTTTTATTTATATACTTAATCTGAGTGGTGGGTTATTTAGTTAGCTGATGAGCTAATTCAGCAGAGGAGGAGGGAAGAGTCTGCATGGATTCCAGTCTGAGGTTTCTGAAAGCAAGTGGAAGGAAGATATTGCAGTGCTTTTTGACTCCCCAGATGATATAGATTTTTGGTGATCAAAGAGTGTAACTGAGACTATGCTGAACTCAACCTAAATTTTCAGGAACAGTTACTTTTCATTGTTTCTGTGGGGACTGACCTTTTGAGATTTAGTTTGTTTTCTTTATGTGTAATTATAAAGATAGTGTAGAGTTTATAGTGAATTATAAAGTATCCTTGTTACATTATAGAAATACATTTGTTATAATTTTTCTTCAGCATTACAAGATTTAATGAAGTTGGTACTTAAAAATTAACTTAATTCCTTTTGTTCCTTACCTGATTGTCCCTATGCAATCCTTGCTAAAAATCCTCAATGACTGAATTCTGGGTGGTCTTGTGCTTTTCTACAGGAGTTGTGTTCAGGCACTAGGAGAAGGGCAGTGAAGTAAAATCTAGTCCACCCAAGGTTACACTACTGCCACTTCATGGGGGAGGCAGGGCTATGGCATAGGGTGGAACAAAGGGAGGCCCCTATGTTGAGATATGCTTAGGGCTTTAAATTTCCTTAATTTGGATGTATGTCTACATACCCATTTTTATGTCTGCAGTTGTTTCAGAAGCAGGGATGAAGAACCTTTAAGACTCCGGTCCATTCTCTCCAGTGTTCTCTATTACAGTCTTTTAAACTTTGCCCTTTGTTCAGTTAATATTATCATGGTGTTCACACTATGTCCTATGCATAGAGTCCTGCACATCTTCAGGTACAACTTTATATCCACGGACCATTTCTGTGGATAGCAGCTCTGATGCAGATACAAAATTTGTATCAACAAATGGCTCTGCAGTGCAGAATCACCAGAATGGTGTGGGTGTCACCTATCCTGCAGGCTCTAGCTTGGCTCTCAGAATCAATCATGCAGATAGCCCGCTGGGCATTCTGGGAGCTATAGTTTACTTCCTGGGATCTATAACTCCCAGAAGGGCGTGAGCCAAGTGCCATTTGAAAGAGGTTTGGTGTTGTAATTTAAAGTTCTGTGCAGCAAGGGCTTGTGCTATGCAGGGAGAGTAGTTCTCTCCATTCTCTGCCTGGGCTGGGTCTACATGCATTACAACCCCTGAAGCTGCATACAGGTGTCTGGAGTCCCCCTCTTGGGAGGGTGGCCCTTCATATGAACACCCAGTATTGTAGCCTTTCTACCTGGAGCTGGGAATGAGATATGGTGGGGGTAGAGCAGGCGGCATGGCAGGCGGTCTCTGGGGAGAAGTGGGGAACAGTTCAGGTCCGGGGGCTTGGCACAGCCTTGTGTCACTGCCTCATCCACAGATGCTGACATGGCTGTTAAAAGTCTAGTTGGTGGTGCATCTGGGCTCTCTTTGCATGATTTGGTTCTGCGCAGCTCCTGGAAGTAGCAGAAGTAGCAGCATGTCCCCTCTCTGGCTCCTACGTGTAGGGGCAGCCAGGGAACTCCACATGTTTCATCAGACCCAAGCAACAGCTTCGCAGCTCCCAATGGCTGGTAACTATGGCCAGTGGGAGCTGTGCGAGTGGGGCAGCACGCAGAGCCACTTGGCCATGTCTCTGCATGGGAGCTGGGGGGACGACATGCTGCTGCTTCCTGAAGCTGCTTGAGTAAGTGCTGCCTGGAGTCTGTACCCCTGTTCCCCTCCCATGCCCAACCCCCCTGCACCAGCCCTGCTACCTCTCTCACCCTATCAATCCTTCGATCCCAGCCAGAAGCACCCTCCCTCATGTTGAACCCCTAATCCTTAGCCCCACTCCAGAGCCTGTATCCCAGCCAGAGCCCTCCCACCCCTTCCTGCACTCCAACCTCCTGCCTTATCCTGGATCCCCCTCCTGGATCCCAAACCCCTCATCCCTGGCCCGCACTCCCAGCCCATCCCCCTCCTTGTAGTGATTGAAATTGGTCTCTAGATTTACCACAGTTCAGGGGAAAATTGTGTTTAGTGTTTGTGACATACTAAGGTACAATCCCTACCAATGGGAGGCTGTTTTACCCCACACCTCCAACCTGGGATGCCTTGCTGCTGTAGCTTCCAATCTGAAGTGCTCACCACCAGCATGCAGGTCACTCCCTGCTGTATTTGTGTGTAAATGCAGTCTATCAGTCCAACCCTGGCTTTCACGAGGCTTTGTTATGCTGCAGCATGATCTCAAGACATTCTGTCCCACATTTCCCTCCAGAAATGCATGTTTTGTACTGCCCAGTCTTCTCCTAATGTACTAAAGGGACTAATGTACACTAGCCTCTAATCCTAAATTGAGTCATCCAGACACTTTAATATAAACCCATTAGATTAAACAAGTTTATTAACTACAAAGAGAGTGTAGTGGGGCAGGTGCCCCACTCCTGCAGAAAAGGGGTTAAAGTCAGCCCTGGGAGAAGGCTGGGGCTGAGAGCTACTAAGCTGGGGTGACTGGGGAAGCAGCCTCAGCTGGGCCATGACACAATCAAGCCACAGCTGATATGCATAAAAGGGCTGTGAACCAGGCACTCAGAAGTCTCCCTCTGGCTGAGGGGGGAAGATGGATCTAGCTGCCTAGGAAGCCTAAGGGTACCTAGAGTCAGGCCGGGCTGAGGAAAGGCCAGAGGAACAGGGGAGCTCCAGGCTGGCAACTCCGCAGGCTGCAGGGCCTGGTCCTAGGCCCATAGAGGTACTGGGTTGCAGAGGAAGGGAGCAGGTCAAAACCTCCCTTGCCTATGATGGCTGGCTTGTACAGACTGCAGTCGGCCCCAGTGAAAGGGAGCTAGATGGTGACTGGTAGTAGCCCGTAGGCTGAGGGAAGGTGTGGATAGTGGGTTGGGGGTTCCCCAGAAAGGGGAGACCCAGAGGTAGAGTATGGGGTTTGCCAAGGTGCAGCACTCCAGGTAAAAGGGCACTAGGGTCTGGGAGGGACATGGGGCCAGCAGACATTGAGACACCGGCCTGAAAAAGCTCTTCCAGCCTCTGGAGCATCCAATTCCTGGATGACCAGAAGGAGGTGCTGCAGGGGTGAGTCATCATGCTGCTACAGCGAGATTTTAAGTAAATACAAGTAATGAGGCACAAAAGTCAGAAATGGTTACAAGAAAAAAAATTAAAAAGCTTCCTAGTAAATAACTTAACAAACTGTATTCGATTCAAGCAAAGTTTCTCACCATATGCTTCCAGCGTTGCTGACTACACTCTTACTTTGTCTTTTCTGCTTCAGATAATGAGGTAGGCAGGAGGGAGTGTCTTGGGGAATTTCTCTCTCCTTTGCATGATTCTTCCTTGAAAAACACTTGGAGCTGAGAACCAGGAGACAGCCCCTGCTGGGCTTTTTCACCTGTGAGCTTCCTTTATTTTTCCTGTTTCCCCCTTTCTGTTTGAAGACTTTGTTTACTGCTTAAATGCAAATTAAGATAAGTATATGTTCCTTTGATTACTTCTGCCTAGGCAGGGCTATGGAGGCTTTGAACATGTATTTTTAACATGATACAGGGGAAAATTCATAACTGTATTTGCAGTGATGCTATATACATTTTACTATGACAATACTGACCAGTAAGTCACAAAGCATACTTTGTACTAAGATTATTACAGCAGTGTGTGAATACAGGTCTTCATTCTGTTTGGGGATAAAGTCAAAGACAGCTCTTCAAGAGAAAGCAAAGTCATCTCATCTGGTAACATAGGCTGGACTGTCATCTTCTTTGTCCTGTTATAGCTCACCAACCCCAGTCACTATAAACTAGAAATCTCTCACAGTTATACTTTAGTACAGGGACTGGCAACCTTTGGCACACAGCCCATCAGGGAAATCTGCTGGCAGGCTTGAACAGTTTGTTTACCTACAGCATTCACCTGTTCGGCTGATCACAGCTCCCACTGGCCCCGGTTTGTCATCCCAGGCCAATGGTGGCTGTGGGAAGCAGTGTGGGCTGAGGGATGTGCCGTCCACCACTTCCTGCAGCTTCCATTGGCCTGGAATGGTGAATTGCAGCCAGTGGGAGCTGCGAATGGCCAAACCTGCAGACGCTGCAGGTAAACAAACCATCACGGCCTGCCAGCGGATTTCCTTGATGGCCTGTGTGCCAAAGGTTACCACTCCTTGCTTTAGTATAACATTCAAGAAATCTGAAGTTTGTAGTGACTAAGATTGTTTAGTGATAAGCAGTAAAGAAGGTTAGAGCTAAATTTCAGAAGTAGATGACTTTTGTTTCATGCAGACCTGAGCCACTCTTGAAATTTAGGTTTTTAACATAAACAAGAGTTATTTCCCTTTTCCATCATAATTACTTGTGCTAAGAGAAGCTGATGGAGTTTTGCTCACTTTCCACTATTCTCTGATCCTGGTGCATTGCCAGCCTTTTCAGTCCCACTCCTTACGGAAACTATCAGATAGTTCTTGTCCTTGAATTGTATCCTCTCCTCAGGTCTCCCAGGGCTCAGTGTGAACCATTGTCTTCATATTGTCACTGACAGAAATACTCACAGTCCATATTAAAGCAGCTCTGGAATGATTCTCCCTCTTCCTCCCCTGATCTCGTCTTTTCAGTTGTTAAATTTTTGTCATGCCTAAATTATGCCACTCAGGATTCCATCTCAGGTTTATGTGCTCACAGCCCATTCACCCATTGCATATAATCATGAAAATCAGGCCTTGATTTAGATTCATTCCTGCCATTCTTGTCCACACAATTCCTTGCAACACTCTCATAACTCTACAAGGATCTAGTGTCTAGCCCTATTTTTTTTTCTCTTCCAACTGGAAAGGCCTGGTTTGCTTCTTTCAATAATTTGAGGAAATGGTAGCTTTGAATTCTCAATGTTTTTCCTCTACGATTCTTTTAGGGTATTCTTTGAGGTTTTCCAGCTCAAACATGCCGTAAAGTTGATGGCCTAATGTTAATAGTCCATTTCTCTCTGCTGAACCTATCCACTCCTTGCTCTGTTTCCATGCTCAGCAGCTTGTTCATCTTTGCCATTCCTCTGCAATTTAATTTCCCTGCCCAACAGAATTTTTGTCTTATTTTATTTTACTCCATTCTATTCTCAACTCACCTTTTGTGCTCCCTCTCTGAGTAAATTGTCATTTTGTTTTCCCCATAATCTTTAAAAAGGCAATGCCAATTATTTCTTTAGTTCAAACACAGATCATTGCATCAGTCTTCTGTTCACTGCCATAGACTACACCTCTTTGTATCACAGATTTAATTCATGTGTGGTGTGATTTGTCAGTAGAGCCAGTCAATATTTTTGTAAATGTTGGTAAAATTGTTTTGTGAAAAATTTTCCTCATTTTTTAATAGCTGTACTTGTCAGTTAATCAATGGTTCTCCTTGCAAGCAGAAAACCAGTTGCAGGACTGGAGTCTTAACTTTATTTATTGTGAATAGCTCTATTTAATAGCCTTTGTTGGCAATGGTGGGTGGCTGCAGTGATCGTGGCAATCAATGAACAATTTAATACTAATTATAGTAGGATGTATATGCACAAATATTTGAGAAGGCTTTGTTAAAAGTTTAAATTTTGATGATTTGGCATCTCATGTTATCAGGCTCAATTGTAATTTTATTAATCAAAGATATTAGTCAAAGATCAGTGCAGCACAGTGAGGGCCGTAATGCCACCCCTTAAAATTTGCCACCCCAAGCACATGCTTCATCGGCTGGTTCCTGGAGCCGGCCCTGGGTATAGTTCAGGAGGGAAGGTTATATATTCCAAACCATTCTGGAGGAATGACTTTGCAACTCAGTTCACGTCTAACAACCCAAAACATCCCCATTATCTACCATGAATGTTTACAGAAAAAGAAAATGACCTATTAATCCATGACGAGACATGATGGCATCTGGCTTATCTAACTTCAGCCATATTTCAGAGAGCGAGAGAGATTTAAAACCATTATACTGTAACAGATCGCCTTCTCGCCCCATGTCACAAACAGGCAGGAGACTCTTCTGTGGTTCCCAACAGTGCTCTTTATTCACAGTGCAAGCCCCACCACCAATATGCCTTTACAAATAGCCTTTACAGGCTTCAGCTGAGTCCCAGCTCTCAACCTGGCTAGACTCTGGAGGTAGTCAGCTCTTATAGGCTCCTAGCCTCAGCTCTACTTCCCAGCTCTATACCTCTCTGTACCTTTCTCTGACTCCTCTCTCTCTCACTCCTCCACACCACCACCCTGGGCTTCCTGCCTGGCAGGCTTTTATCCCCCTGAGGAGGCTGCCAGGTGCAACTCATCAAGCCTGAGCCCTCTGAAGCTCAGGTGGTTGATTAGCCTTCTCTGCAAGGGGAGGTGTGCAGAGGCTTCCCTGCACTCTTAAAGGGGTGGCAGGGCTGGGTCAGGCCCACCCTGCCACAATACACATAAATTGTATAATAGTAAGGAAAGTTCCAAGTATTTAGGTATCAGTTAAACTGCTCAGTGGTCCAGGTTCTATATCCGTGCATCTTTCAGGACTAGAGGCAGTGATAATCTTGCCTGGCATTGTAGTAGATATGGGTGATGCATTAGTTGGAGGATCCTTCACCACCTCAGTGAGCGATCGTATGTGTGACAGGAATTACTTTACAATCCATTCTAGGAATTGTTAAGGTTACATTAAACAATCCTCCATCTTTATGTGTTAGGCTTTTAAGTAACAGGGAGGCATTATTTTCATACCTGTCTACTCATTCCAGAAAATAACTGCCTCATTTTGTGTTACCGTCATTAGTCCATACTAAATTTTGTCTCAAAGTTGTTCCATGCCATCTTATTCTGGGTAATCTATTCCCATCATATATTAATGAAAGAAGAATGTTGCCACCTCCTGCTTCCTTCCAGAAGCTTGTGAAGAAGGTGGAACTATATTGTTTGTTCACCACTGGCCCCCAAGCAACAAGGGGTCTTAAGCAATATTAAGTTTCTGCAGAGGGAAGGGATTTTCCCTGATGCAATCTGGGTTGGTTTGCATAATACATTTTTATGCACATTTTTCTTGCTCCCAGTAACATGACTTTCCCACATAGATTAACCTAATTTATCCACAATTAATAGGGAACAAGCCATTTATGACTTAAATTATGCTCTAGTACCGCATTTACCAGAAGCATAACCTTGTCTCCTACTTTCCTATCATTTTCTCTTATTCCCTTGTCAAAGAACATTTTTTTGCCTTACAGTTTATCTTCCTAAATTCATTAGCTGTGCATGGGTGTACATATTTAAAGTGTTTTGGCAATTTTTGCATGAGTGCTTGCACCTTGTAAATAAATCTCCAGTTAGTTTAGCATAGGATTGGTTTACAAGTGTTGTCTTTGGTGTAGGATCTATAGTGCAATTGACCTGGGATAAGTAATGGATCCTTTGGGACTGGAAATAATCTGAATATTGTTGTGATTTTTTTGGTATAAGGGACCTTCTGTCACAAAGGCAAGTTAGTACCCAAAAGAGCCATCTGTGACTCCACATTAACACTGCCTTAGGGCTTATTTTCACATAACACTTTATTGAAGATGCTACTGCACCAATGGGAGAGCTTCTCCCGTTGACAGGTAATCCACCTCCCCAAGAGGCAGTAGCTATGTTGACAGAACAAGCTCACCAATAGAAGAAGCTAACAGGCAGTTAGGTCAGTATAACTATGGTGCTCAAGGATGTGGATTTTTCACACCCCTGAGTGACTTAGTTATATCAATATAGGTTTGTAGTGTAGACCTGGCCTGAGTGCTTAAGGAGTTCACATTTGGTTGCTGAAATTTAAGTATAGAACTCACAACTAATTGGGAGTTTGTACCCTACTTCTTAATAGTGTGCCCTGAGGTTGGTACCCTTGCTCTTGCGCCACTACAGAAGAGCTTGACACTTGTTTCCCCCAACAGATGTACGGGCAGTCTCATTTCTCTCCCTGCCATTACGTCAAATGGGGAATGCTGCATTGCACTAGTGGGAGTAACCCTGATTACTATGAGGACTAATGGAAAGAAGCTTTCTCATACATAGAGAGACATTTTCTCAGTTAGTCGAGTTACAATCCAAATAATGAAAAGATTAGCTCTTTTTAGATCAGAATTATGCAAACAAAGTTCTATATTTCCAGAAATGTTTGTTCCAACAATTCTAAGACTGGCAAAAGTCTGCATGTTCTCAAAGCAAAGTTTCCTCTTATAGTTAAACAAAGCTTTCTGACTAAAACTCTGTGGGAATGAAAGATTTGTTTAATCTCTTCCACTTTCTCAAGGGAAAAGGTAGTTTCCACATAGACTCTGCTTAGGTTGGTATTTGAGGAATATTTTAGCTTTTGAAAAGGGAAAGGGAAAAAAGCCCTGAATCTTGTAGGGGAAAGACCACCTAAAGAGAGACATACCTCCTTCAGGTCTAATAAAACCTGGAGTCTGAATAAATCTGATGGGTGGCAAAATCGGGGATTGGGTGGGGATGGGGCATATTGATTTTCTCCATCATGTTAACAGGGCAGCACAAATCATGCCCATACTCTGAGAATGGCAAGAGTAAAAAAAATCACTTTTTTTTAAATGCATCCAGTCAGGTTAACTAAAATATTTGTATATATACTCTATCCATCTATTTCATGAATGTAATCAAACTACAGCCGGCCACACTTATGATGCAAGATTGCTATGATGATAGAGATATCTATATATATATATAAAAGTCAAATGGCGTATGCGTGCGTGTATGTATGCGTGTATGTATGTGCACTTACTCCTTCCACACCGTTTGAGCTAGAGACTTGAAATTTGGTACAGTTAGAGGTCTTGGGGTCCTAATCAGGGTAAGAGTTGAAATTTTTTCAAATCTCACCTCTGACACCCCCCAGGGGTGAAATTATTTAAAGGCCAATCACATCAGCTGGGCAGCTGCTGTTCTCTGTGACATAGTTATGATGTCATAATACCCCCTCCAACGGACCCCGCACTTGCTCAGCTCTCTGCCCCCTCCCCACCTCCAACGGACCCGAGTTGGGTTTGGTCGGAGGGTAAGTGAGGTGGGGGGTGTCGGGTTTGCTCGGAGGGTAAGTGAGGTGGGGGTGTTGGGTTTGGTCGGGGGGGTGAGGTGGGGGTGTCGGGTTTGGTCGGGGGGGTGAGATGGGGGTTTCGGGTTTGGTGAGGGGGTGTTCGGTTTGTTGGGTGGGTGAGGAGGGGGGTCGGGGTTGGTCGAGGGGTAAGTGAGGTGTGGGGTCGGGTTTGGTTGGGGGGGAAGTGAGGTGGGTGTGTCAGGTTTGGTCTACGGGGGGTGAGGTGTGGGTGTTCAGGGGGTGTTGGGGTTGGTGAGGGGGTGTTCGGTTTGTTGGGTGGGTGAGGAGGGGGGTTGGGGTTGGTCGAGGGGTAAGTGAGGTGGGTGTGTCAGGTTTGGTCTACGGGGGGTGAGGTGTTGGTGTTCAGGGGGTGTTGGGGTCGGTAGGGGGTGACGTGGGGGTGTTGGGTTTGGGTGGGGGGGTGAAAATGTGAGTCGGGGTTGGTCGAGGGGTAAGTGAGGTGGGGGTGTCGGGTTTGGTCGTGGGGGGTGAGGTGGGGGTGTCAGGTTTGCTTTCTACCCCCTCCTCCTTCCAACGGACCTCGCACTCGCTCAGCTCTCTGCCCCCTCCCCACCTCCAACGGACCCGAGCAACGCCGGGTATTTTCGCTAGTAGTTCATAAAAGGTAAATATAGCCATCTGTGATGGGGTCTATAAGTCCCATACTGGGGAACCCAGGGTTAACAATCAACTATGGGCCCAGAAGGCCTGACCCAGCCACACCTGCTGGGCATGCTTGCAGTGGAGGCAGATCTCAAAAAGGAGTGGCCTAGTTCAGTTGCAGCAGACATGATGAGGGAGTAGTTTTACACTGATAGCTCCTGCAGAGAGGCCACGGGAGGCCCATACTGACTTGACCTGACCAGATCACACCTTGCTGCTGAAGGCTCTAGTGGTGACTGAGAATTTCAGGCTAAGACGGATAAAGAGCTCCAGCTCTCTGTGCCAGGGAGACACCCCCCCCACACACACACACACTTGATAAGTCCATAAGCAGACTCTGCTGTGACTTTGGAGGGGAAGAGGGAACAAGTTTGTGGCATCTGCCTGAAGCTGCTTATCCAGTCACAGGGCCTTGGGGTGGAATAGGGCTGGACCAAGTTACCCTACTGCTGGGAATGCTGCTAGGTTCATAGGCGCTGATGTTTTTATTTTTCCCTGTGGGTGCTCCACCCCAATGCCCCGCCCCCACTCTACCTCTTCCCATCACCGTTCTACCTCCTCCCTGAGGTCCCCCACCCATTCACTGATCTCCGCTCTCCTCCAAGCACCTCCCACAACACCCAGACTGTCCCCAGGGGCAATGGTGAGAGGCCAGCACTCCAGGTCAGCCTGTGCCCTGATGGGCAGGCAGGCTAATCAAGGAGTCAGGAGGCCAGGGTGGGTTCTGTCCTCCGTGTGAGCTGTAATTGCCTGGGTCAGATAGACTGAGGCCGAGCTAAGGAGAGAGCAGGGGCCAGAGCTGAGCTGGAGATCAGAGCTGTGCCAGATCCAGAGGGTCCAGAAAAGCAGCCCAGAGAGACAGACCCTGTGTTGGGAGCAGAGCTGCAGCACCCAGAACTAGAGCAGCCAGGAAAGCAGCCCATGAAGCAGGTCAGTGTTGAGAGCAGTGTCATGGAAGCAGCCTGACTCCCCACCATAAGGGCCAAGAACACAATATAGTTGGCTCTGAAATGTGGGAGGGGATTAGAGTAAATTTGAAAATCCTGCCTTGTGGTTCAGTGAGGGCCTGTTGATGAGTTACTGAGACAGGTGGGTCCCCAACAGAGTAGTCATCAGCCACAGTACTTGGATATGGCAAAGTGTCAGGACACACGATGCTAGGGTGTTGTACAGGATGGACAGTCCCCTCTAGTCCCCACGTGGGAAAACCTGCAGCTGCCAGAGCTCACGCTGGGACATGATACTGAGGCCTATTTATCTACTTTTGAGTGAGTAGCTGAAGCCTGCCGGTGGCCTAGAGGAGAGTGGGTGACACGACTTGTACCAGCCCTCCGAGGAAAAGCTCCAGAGGCTTTTATCAGTCTGGACACCAGAGACCGTAGAGACTATGGGAAAGTGAATGCAGCCATCCTGCAAGAGGATGGCATCAGCCCAGAGGTGCAGCGCCAGCGCTTCAGGCAGTTCTGCTACCATGACGTCAAGGGTCCCCAAGAGGTTTACAGCCAACTCCAGGAACTTTGCCATCGCTGGCTGAGGCCAGAGATCCATACCAAAACACAGATCATGGACCTGCTGGTGCTGGAGCAATTCCTGACCATCCTGCCAGAGGAAATGCAGAATTGGATCTGGAAACATGGCCCAGAGGCGTGCACTGAAGCAGTGGCCCTGGCAGAGGGTTTCCAGCTGGGACAGTCAGAGGCTGGGAGACTGGGGCTACAGGTGAGATCATTGAATCCTGAAGGGTGAGGGAAACTGAAGGGATATCCGGCTGTAAGGATTCGGAGCACCAGGCTCCCAGCTTCTGCTCCACAGAGCTCAGGGCTTCTTCACCCCCAGGACCTAGCCTTCAGCCCTGCATTGCTGGGGGGTTCTGGGCTTCAGGCTTCTGCTCCGTGAGTCTAGGCAGCTTTAGTGTTGCTGGGCGTGGGGGTGGGGAACTTGGGGCTTCTGCCCGGTGGGCTGGGGCTTGGAGTCCCTGGCTTTAGCCCTGTGGGGTGCCGGGAATCACAGACTGGAATGGCTTGCAGGGGGGTTGCAGATCCCCAGTTGAAAAACACCATGGTAGAGGGGATTTTCCCAAGGTAGATGAATGCAGGACAGCCCCACTGGTCTAATATTCAGAGCTCCCCATCTCAGTGTCATGGCTAAATTTATCTGGTCCATCAGTTGGCTGGAGAGAATCTCAGCACTTCAGCCATTTCCTGCATTGCTGCACCCCTAAGCCACAGGGACATGGGAGAATGTCCTGGTCCATCATATCCTGTTGTGTCCCCAGTGGCTCTTTCGGACCTCAATCAAAAGTGAGCCCTAGATTCACTGTAATGTGCTTGTCTCTTTCTGAGGTCATGGTGAATTTCAAGGCTAAAGAAATGACCTCAGAGAAGATGGCATCCACTAGAGCATTATGGGAATTTTCTGGCTCCCAGGTGGAACATCCACAGCCCAATCTGAAGCATATATCCCTGGGGGAAGTGATATGGAGCAAACCCCTGGAACCGCAGTATGAGCCACACTATGTCTCCAAAGAGGACCTCCAGACGCTCCAGAAAATGGGTAATAAACCAGATATGGCAGAGGATGTGGTGTGGGGACATCTGAGGGGAATACCTAGTACTAAGCATAATGGGAGGAAATGTGTGGCGCTGGCTGGCTGCAGAGGATTAGCAGTGTAATACAGGCCTATCGGAATTGCCAAAATTTGGTTCTGGCCCAGGTGAGAGCCATTCCAATCTTATAGATGCTTGTCAGCCCATCTGAAACTCCAGGTACCTGTTTCCACCAAATCCACCATCACAACTGTTCTTGGTGCCTCCATAGATATAAGCAGGAACATGTGGGTTATGAACACAGATTTCCCGTCTGGCCTCCAGAGCCGATCAGTGTTGGTTTGCACAAAGGGAGATGAAATAGGGAAGCTTGAATTGCTGCTGTTACAGCTCTGGGAATCAAGAGGGATAGTTATGACCTAACTGAAACCCAAATTAACAGGCTTGATGTAGGCCTGTATTGTAAAGTCAGTCAGACTAGATGGTCAAAATGTAGATTTTAAGGCAAAAAAGGAACCATTATGGCCGTCTGGCATCCAGCATAAGACAATCACCTGATGATGATTTTTGCACTGAGTGCATAATTTCTGGGTGACTACAGTATATTTGGCTGATCTTAAGGAAACTGGCCTGTGCTATGCAAGAGGTCAGACTAGATGATCATAATGCTCCCTCCTGATATTAAAGATCTTTGAGGTAGGTGGATGTATTAGTATCCTACTTCAGCTTACTTGTTTTTACTCCACCTTTTAACAGTGTGTCATGTTACTAGTTGTCTGTGCAGTGTTTGGCACAGTGGGGCCTTGATCATGGTGGTGCCTCTAACTATAAATAGGTATATGTGCCTATATAGTTACATATAATGTAAATGTTCTTCTATTATCAAATGTGATCTGTTTCTGTTACACCATTACCTTGGTACACCAGACTTCTATGCTACTACTTGGACAATTGTGTTCCAGGAAGAGATAGCTGGAAGGAGTTATTGTTAAGGTTGTTGGGTTTAATTTGTGGCAGATACTTTACAGTTCCACGTTTCTTTGGTTTCTTTTCTCTCTAGGACCTGATTCTATCTTGATTTTCTTTTCCTTTCAGCAGTTGATGTGATCTTGATTGAGGATGAGGAAGTGAATCCTCGACAGGAGGCACTCAAGGAAGTTGGAGTGCACACGATGTCATCTGGAGGTCAGAAAAGGAGCTTAACTCAAACCCAGGACTCAGGAGGTCAGAAGAGCATGTCTCAGAATCTTGATCTGGGAAAAGCCTGTGGGAGCCAGCACCATTCAGAGGGTCAGCAGGGAAAGTCCCCAAGCCAGAGCTTCAGTAAGTCCACTCCCCATGGGGGACATGTAAGAGACCTCACAGTTCCCCAGAAAACCTCTCCAGAACAGAGCCCCTTTCAGTGCACTGAGTGTGGGAAACTCTTCAGTTGCAAGTCAAACCTTCTCCAGCACCAGCGAATCCACAAACCCTACAAGTGCACCCAATGCAGGAAGAGCTTCAATCACAACTCAGCACTGACCCAGCACCAGGAGATGCAATGTGGGGAGCACACTTTTGAGTGTGCAGTGTGTGGCGACCACTTCATGAGCAGTTCCGGCCTCGTCAACCACCAGAAAATACATTCAAGGGAGAAACCCTACCGGTGCTCAGAGTGCAGGGAGTGCTTCCTCACCATCCCTGAGCTTGTGTCCCATTGGAGACTGCACACATGACAGACTGTGAGCAAGTAAACAGCAGGCCTGGGAATAGAAACTGAGCACTCTGAATCCGGGTTGGTGCCTTATCCAGGGACCATTCTGATGGTCTGTATGTGGGTCTAGTCTGTCCAATAAATTAATAAATTCCAAAGCCAAAATGGACTATTGAAACTTTCCTGAAATAACTCCTAGATGTAGTTGGAACACAGTGCCTTATGTTTTGAGCCTCCCAGAGTAGAAATAAAGATAGTTCTTGCTCCCGAGATGCCACAGGAGTCCTATCTAAAGAACATTTGTTTTTGTACTTAATTAAACATCTCAAATAAATGAGATAAATATCTCAAAGGGTTTTGCAGTCCTTATTCACACCTCTCCCAAAGTACTAATCCCCAGACCAGAGATGGATTCAGTGGCAGAACAAAGAATAGGGTCTTGGCATACAGTCTTTCACTCTAGAAGCTGAGCGCTGCCCCTTCCTGAGATTACCTGTCCTTTGGTCTACACTACACAGGCCAACATAAGGCAGCTTATGTTGCCCTAATTATGTTCATGTCTACACTACAGCCTTGTCCTGCCCATGTAAGTGCTCTGGTACACCAACATATCTCCACCTTATGTTGGGTGACTCTGTCTGTGTAGATACTGTGTTACTTACCTCAGCTGTTAGCTCTCTTGTCCAGCATAGCTAGAGCCCAGCTGTCCCCCACTCCCCTTGAAAGTTAGGCAGCTGGACCCCATTCTAGGATAGGAGCCAGGGCACCTCTGACCCAAGGAAGGTACCTTGGATATGCTTTAAATCAACCTAATATAAGTGTTTAGTGTAGACCTACCCTTAGGAACTCAAATTCCCAACATAGTTGGCCCTACACATGGTAATACCAATGAAAACTTCCAATGCTTGGCCTTCAGCTGATGTAACTCCCAGCCTGGGATGCTCAAAGCCATTCTACAAGCATGCAGGTCACACCTGGAGTGTCTATCTGCTAGGCAGCCCTGGTTAAACAGCTGCTTACCAGCAGCCTAACTATGGCCCCACTCGGGCTTCAACCATCCTGGGTTTCAACCAGCAAGATGACCTCAACATACTCCCAGTCCTGAATTTCCCCAAAAGCTAATGCCCTGACCATTGACCATTCAGAGAAATATTAAAGTTTGTTGCTCCTTTAAAAAGACACAAACGTATTACAGTTTACTAACTTAACTGGGGCAAATCACCCTTCCCTTCAAATGTAGCATTGAGTTGGTTTGTAGTAAAAAATATTAACAATAAGGCATGCATTAAGTAATGCCAAGTAAAAGAAATAAAGATTAAAATGGGTACAAACAAATAAAAGTGAGACCACACATCTAGAACTAAATCCAGCAGTGTACAGGCTTTGTTCAAGATGGTTTCTCTGCAGTCTTCCTTCCCTCATGGTGAACTTTCCCTCAGTCATGATCTTCCACAGAAATACAGGATGCTGGCATCCCTTGTCTTCCTAAGTGAAAGATATTTGCCTAAGCGGGGTTCTCATCTGTATTCAGTTTCCAGAGACTTGAACCTCCCATTGGTTGAAGCACCCAGCTTGCACAAGCTCTGTTCCCTTGTTTGTCTACTTATGGATGTTGAAGATGGCTTCTGTCTTGGCTTATATATTCCAAAATTTAATAAGCTTTTTTCAAGAGGCAGGATGCCCTCATGTTGTTCTTCCCTTCCTATGGGCTTCCAACCCCTTGTATGTAAAGATACCTCCATTGTTTTGATTCCACTATGCTTAATTTACATAGGAGATGAATATTTATCTATGACATTCCCTCCAGTCTGGGGAGACCCGTTTCTTCCCTTGTTCAGACATGGACTATAAAGCCTAATATCAATGAGTATCCATAATTCCTATATAGTGTTAATACATACATTCTATGATGACAATCACTATTATAGAGTTTCAAAAAAACACCTCACTCTAAACTTACAATACAGAAATATTGTAGTTGGTAGGGTTGTAACCCTGGTGGTCGTAGTATATTAGACAGAAGGTGGGTGAAGTAATATCTTTTATTGACCAACTTTTGTTGGTGAGAGAGAGACAAGCTTTCACATTTACACAGGGCTCATTTTCACATCTGAAAGACATACTTGGAGTACACAGCTAAAGACAAAGTGGAACTGATTGTTTAGCAGGAGTATTTAACCTATTTCAAGGTAAAGTGGCCAGTTAACACCTCGCAGTCACTGGTGGGGGAGAGGGAAGGGAAGGAAGGGAGAAGAAAAAAACCAGCTGTGGGGAAAAACATGTTCTTTGTGAGTGATAGATTGTAATTCAGTGTCTCTATTCAGCTCATGATTTTTAATGTCTAGCAAAGTTATGAATCTAAGCTCCCAGACTCGTCTTTTGAAGATTGGGGGCAGATTTCACCTACACAGCTGTTGGGGTAGTTAGTGGAGAAGGTACACCAGATGTTTGTGATAGACTTGTACGTGTAGGAGCCATGCATTTTGAATGGTGTTTCTATGGGCAGCTGTTGATCATTGTAGAGGTATGTCTACAGGTTTTGCATCTGTAGTTCTGGCAGGGTCTGCTGCTGCTTTGAGTTGGTGTGTCCCTGGTCTGGGGGAAGCATGATTCTGATGAGAGTCTGATCAGAAGCAAGCACCCCACAGACCCAATAGCAGATCTGTGTGTGAAATCAGACAATCACTATGCTATCGAATGAACTCACAGAGGAAAAATTATAAAAGACAAACACCATAATCCGTGGTGAGCACTTTTCACAAAGAGATTACTCTGTATCTGACCTCTCAGTCCTCATTCTCAAAGGAAATCTAGGATGCTTGTAAGGTCACAGTAATTAGATTTTAATTAAGTTACATAATTATTGTAACCAATTGCTATGACTGCGTAGGCTACAAACAGGAGCAGCTCAAGCATTCAGCTATTTTTTGGGGAGGGAGGAGGAAATTATGATATCAGATGTAACTCAACCAATTATCACCCTTCCTTTACATCAAATTTGCATGCAACAATTCATTCAGTTGTAGTGAGTCAGTAGTTGTTGCCACCCCTCCAGGGAATTAAAGATTAATCATTTAATTAAATATTCCATATGATGAAACCTCCAGGAATATGTCAAACTGAAACTGGCAACCCTATGAGTTAGTGCTTCCACTCAGGCACTTACAGCACACAAATATCTTCCAGAGCATCCCTTGCCTGAAAGGGTGGTAAATTCAAAGCTACTAACAGGGCCCTTCATAGGTCCTCTCCCCCCAGAATGTGGAAAAATGAGATTTATACATGATTTTAACTGATTTTATTATGTTAATCTTACATGATCTGTCAAGACTTAGGCTGTGACTTGGTGGTGCTTATGAACAGGCCAGTGAGTAAAGCCTGAATAAAATAAAACAAAATAATAAAAACTATCACTGGTGACCTTGCTGTGATGTTGTCCCTTTTTAAAAGGGTAGAAATCTTCTTTTATTCATGGTCAGATAATAATGTGCTCTTCTATTTTCCTCGGCAGGCCCATCCACCTCTGCAGGGCAGAGGCAAGAAACCAGGTTCCTGGCCACTCAATAAATGTGGGAGAAGGAAAAATAATCAGGGATGAAATGCTGCAGGACATTTTGGCCAAGGTGGACAAACAGCTGTAATTCCAGAGAAACGGATGCAGAGGCTGAAAGAGGCAACCCAGCAGGAGGCGCGATAACTGCATAGTTCCTGGAGCAGGACTGGAGGTTGATGAAGAAGGGCGGAGTGCAGCAGAGGACCTTTTGGGGAGGTTACTTTCACCAGACTACAAGCCCAGGGCCATCTCCACTGCCAACTGCAACTTCAGCTACTGTTCAAGATCCATGTTCTGAGTCCCTACCATGCTATCATGTCCTGAAGCCTATGCACCCAATAGACTATTCTGGGGTTGGCTGGCCCATAATTCAAGTAATGAACAGTCCACAGAACAATCAAAGGTACCCTGTACAGGCACACAGAGGACATACAATTCCACTGTAGCAATGGCACCAACATGTCCACCAATGTCTTGCAGATGCTCTGCCTGAATTCAGAACTAGCGGGGAAACTGCAAGCAGGCACAGATCTTCACCAGTGTGGCTCCATCATAGGCATCGGCTTCCTCTTAGGGGTGCTCCACCCCCATTCTGCCTCTTCCTGCCCCCACTCTGCACCAGGTCCACTCCTTCTCCCAAGTCCCTATCCCACCTCTTTCCACCCTAAGCATTCCCAGTTACCACTTCTCCCCCTTCCCCTCAAAGCCTCCTGCACATTCAAAAACAGCTGATCACTGCAAGTGGTAGGCAGTGGGAGGGGGAGGAGGTGACCAGTGAGGCAGTGGTGGGTGAGAGCGGGAAGAAACCAGGGGGGGGGGGGGAGTGGGGCTGGTGGCCAGTGGCTCAACACCCAAGACTGTTTTTTTTTAATTCTATTATTATTGCCTATGGGCTCCATGCTCACATGGAGTTTTCAGCCCTGAAATGGCTATGCTGAGAAGCTAAGGGCACTTCTGGTCAAGGATGCACAGAGAAATCTTCCCACATTACACCATGAACCAAGCTGTACAGCTAGCAAAGGCACTAAGAAGCCTGCAAAAGCCACAGGGTCTGACATATTGACTCCCACAGTATGATCATGCCCGCATGAGTATGAGGCAGGCACACTGATGCATGCCTCATGCTTAGACAAGCAGGTTTATAAGTGTAGGTCACTCGGAGCTGGGTTTACTATGGGGCACAGGCATACCCAGAGTGACTGGGAATCAGGGAGTTGGCTTTCCCCACTCCTCTGCACATTTCACTGGTCTCACTGTTAGCCCTCCAAACTAATTGGTAAATGGCCCTTAATTTGCCATGTTCACCGGACTGCACTGGCTTTGCTAGGCTACTGACTCTGCACCTAAACTTTATAAACTAAGTGCTCTCAAATTGAGTGCATATCTTAGTCATTTGGAAACAGGTCCATAGCATTCTCTTTGGGATTTTTGTTTAGTGTTTAAAAAAAATACTTTAAACACTAAGGAATGTCCCAGACCAAAAAAAACCCCAACCCACTGTGTAAAGATGGAGTTAAGGGTGAGCACCTATATCAGTAAGGGCAATACAAATGACAGGTCTGGTGTAATTATTACCAAAAAAAAGTTATAAATCCAAGAAATGGCCTGCCCAGCAGTGATATGACAGGTTTAGGTGCCTATTAGGGTTATTATTAAGGTGTTTGTGGGCATTGGTTAAATGAAACTGATCTTCAGCAGTGTGACATGGTGGAGGAGGGGGGAGGGCAAGACACAGATGGGGACCTTTCCCTCCCGTACACAGCATGAGGTAGCTTGGCAAGGATGGTACTGCCCAATTCCAAGCTGGGAGCACAGACACTCCTGGTCAAGAGGATGGTCTGGCCGAGCCAGCGTGTGCCTGCTATGGTTCCAAATATGTATAATGCCCTGCTTCGTCAGGACTGCCACTGCTCCTTCTTGCAAAAGGTCTGATTCCCCCCATGCCCAACCCCACTGGGGGCTAGAAGGCTGAGGGATTAGAGAGAGGTGGACATCACAGGCTGATGGGACTCTTGCAATAGGTAGATGTGTAGGAGGAAAGATAATAAAGGTGGTGATGAAGGGCCTGTTGAGTGGTTAAACATCAAAGCTTCATGTAATACTTTACTTTTCAAATGCTTTACCCTCATGGCCAAACACACACCCATTATCAATGAAAGGTTCAAATAATTTATGATGGTTTGTTTCCCATGATACTAAATGTCCTGAGGTCTCTGTATATAAAATTCTGAATCTGGCTTAACACTGTTTAAAGTTCAACAGTGACTGCATTATGTAAACACCATTGGCCCACTTATTCCATCTCAATTAAAACAACTGAACCCAGAAGGAACTAGGGATTCGGGAAGAGTAGAGGAGGTTGAAGCTCAGGGGACTTCTGAGAGTAGGAGGTTACAGAGAGCTGCTGGGAGTTTTGGGACAAGTAGAAAGATGCATGCTGGACGGGGTAGAAGGAGCTGAAGATCGTGGAGCTGATGTGGTGGGAGCATGGGAATGCTGGGAGGGTATAAATCAGGGTGGCCAAAATGCAGCTCCGGAGCCACATGCGGCTCCTTGCATAGGCACAGACTCTGGGGCTGGAGCTACAGGTGCCGACTTTCCAGTGTGCCCGGGTGGGGGAAGGGGGTGCTCACTGCTCAACCACAGCTCTGCCATGGGCCCTGCCACCACTCCAGCCCTTCCCGCTGCCTCCCCTGAGCCTGCTGTGCTCTTTTTCCTACCCCCACCCTCCCAGAACCTCCTTTAAGCCAAAAACCAGCTGATTGGGGTGTGTGGGGAGGGAGAGAGGGCTGGAGCAGAAGGGGCTGATTGGTGGGGCTGCTAGGGGGCGGGAGGTGCTGGGGTGGAGGGGAGCGGGTTTGGGGCGGCAGCTTATGTAGTACTGTGGCTCTTTGGCAATGTACATTGGTAACTTTTGGCTCCTTCTCAGGCTCAGGTTGGCCACCCCCAGAAGTGGTGCCTAAAGGGTTGAGAGACTCTTGGGTGGGAGAGGGAGAAGGCTGGTTTTGTGTGGTTAGAATGCTGCTGAGGACACAGATGTTAGGGGGCTCATTGGGGGAGAGAAGGGTTTAGTGGGGTAAGCAGTACATCTGAGTGGGGAAGGGGGGGTTGTAGGCATGAAGTAGGCACTCACACACGTCTGCAACAAGTTAGTAAAACACCCCCAACCCTCAATAATTACCAAATCTGAGTGTGGCTCTCGAGTGGCACAACGACAGGCTTCAGTTGGCCAAACTTCCATCTGCCAGTGGGAACCCCACGATGCTTCCAAGGGGACTGTCCCTGAAGAAACCCTCCTGAAGAATCCAGCTACCTCAAAGTCTCCTCCCTTAGTAAAAAAATGATATATCGCTTAAAGAAAACTTGCTAAGCAAGCAGTTTTTAAACATCAAGCAAGACTATGTTTTTTTTTTCCAGAGTGTGCATGCCTTGGGACCTTGACAGACACATTCCCAAAAGCACATGGAGAACAGCTTCCTGTTTTCCTAAAATACATATGTCAGCTATTTCAACAGTCTTAGCAGGCAGCACGCAGGGTCAAGCGGCTTTTTCTGTGGCACCCAAAACCCTCTCCCCTTCTGCCTTGGTTAAGCTGAGGCCGTTGCATGGCAAATTTACAGCCTGCGGACTTGGCTACTTTTAGCAATAAGCAATAGTGGTTTCAGGCACTTTACTGGTTTGCCATACAGTAAGAGGACCAAAAAAATGCCACCATGGTTAACCATCAAAGTAAAAGTAGTTAGAAGGAGATTCCCATCTTTGAGCCATTCTTCTTAGGTGATAACTCTGAGGAACTACTGCAGCTTGAGGTTCCAATAGCAGAGGTTTGGGAACAAATTCATAAATGAAACTAATAAATCAGTAACTGTAATAACAGGGCCAGATGGTATTCACTCAAGAGTTCTGAAGGAACTCAAATATGAAATTACAGCACTACTAACTGTGGTATGTAATCTATCATTTAAATCAGCTGCTGTACCAAATGACTGGAGGATAGCTAATGTGAGACACGTTCTTAAAAAAAAGACTCCAGGGACAATCCTGGCAATCACAAGGTGGTAAGCCTAACTTCAGTATCAGGCAAATTGGTTGAGACTATAATAAAGAACAGAATTATCCATGAGGGGGTCAACAAATGTGTGGACAAGTGGATATAGTGTACTTGGACTGTGATCCGGGGATGCAGTGTACTTGGACCTTCAGGAAGCCTTTGACAAGCTCACACAACCAAAGGCTCTTAAGCAAAGTAGGAAGTCAGGGGATAAGATGGAAGGTTGTCTCATGAATCAGTACCGTATGTTCCGGCGTATTGGACGACGGGGCGTATAAGACGACCCCCCAATTTTTGCATTAAATAAGCCGGATTTAAAAAAAAAAACAAAAAAAAAAAACCCACCCCACACATAAAGCGCGTGCACCCCGCTCTCCTGTCCCCGCCGCGGGCGGGCTGCTGGGGGCGCACCGCTCTCCCGTCCCCGCCGCGCGGGCGGGCTGCTGGGAGCGCGCCGCTCTCCCGTCCCCGCCGCGCGGGCGGGCTGCTGGGAGCGCGCCGCTCTCCCGTCCCCGCCGCGCGGGCGGGCGCTCCCAGTGGAGCTGCGGGGAGCCGGCCCGGCTCCCCCAGCCTCGGTTCAGGCTCCGCCGGGTGGCCTGCGGGATCGCTGCGCGCCTGTCCTCCCGGGGTGCCCCGGGGCCCGAGCTGCTCCCGTTCCCCGCCGGCCCCGGACACCTGTGGGTTGGCTCGGGGGGGGGGAAGCGCCGCCCCGCCCCGCCCGCCGGGCCACCTGCGGGTGGGCTCGGGGGGGAAGCGCCGCCCCGCCCGCCAGGTCACCTGCAGCCGGCCCAGCTCCAGCTGCCCGGTGCTCAGGGTCCGGAAGGTGCGGAAGCTCCTCGGCCTCCTCCTCGGCCTCCTCCACTCCCCCCGCCCAGACTCGCTTCCCCTCCTCCCACAGGAGCAGCCGCCGCCATTTTCAAAACCGTCAGACTCTCATACCCGGCGCATAAGACGACCCCCTAATTTTGAGAATATTTTCCGGGGTTAAAAAGTCGTCTTATACGCCGGAATATACGGTAACTGTTTAAGAGACAGGAAACTAATGCTTGGAATAAATGATCAGTTCTCAGATAGAGAGAGGTAAACAGCAGAATCTCACAGGGATCTGTGGTGGCACTAGTACTGTTCAACATATTCATATTTGATCTGGGAAAGGGGTAAACAGTGAGATGGCAAAATTTACAGACACTATAAAATTATTTAAGACAGTTAAGTTGGAGGCAGACTGTGAAGAGTTAAAAAGGGCTCCCCAACACTGGGTGACTGGGCAAAAAAATGGCAGATGAAATTCAATGTTATGCAAAGTAATGAACATTGGAAAACATAATCCCAACTATACATACAAAATGATGGGGTCTAAATTAGCTGTTACCACTCAAGAAAGAGATCTTGGAGTCATTGTGGATAGTTCTCTAAAAACTAAGATCTGTTGGTCTATAAGGGGTTACAAGACTCTTTGTCGCTTTTGCAGATCCAGACTAACATGGCTACCCCCCTGATACTATCCTCTCACTGTGCAGCAGTAGTCAAAAAAATCTAACGTTAAGAACCATTAAGAAAGGGATTGATAAGACAGAACATTTCCAAATGCCACTACATAGATCCATGGCATCCCCCACACCTTGAATACTGTGTGCAGCTCTGTTTGCCCCAGCTCAAGAAAAATACACAAGAATTGGAAAAGGTGCAGAGAAGGGCAACAGAAATTACGGATATTGAACAGTTAAGTCAATGGTGTTTAAAACTGATGTGGAATGAAGAAGACTGTTAGCCCAAATTTGATATTAATGCTACAACCTGAGAGCTTCTGGCTCCTTTATACTTTGAAAAAAATAATCTTAAAATGTTCTGTTTCATTTTATGAGTTCTTTTAGGTTGGCTGAAATGATTGCATGAAGTTAGGCCATATGTCCTACCTGCAATTGTAGCTGATGATTTTACAATAGGGTATTCAGAGCCTACAAGTGTTTCTAACATTTTTTAGTACTTTGCTTTTTAACTTCTAGATCCTTTTTTGGCTTTTTAATTTTTTTACTATGAACTTGACTCATCTATTTCCAAATATACTGCACAAAAAACAACAAGGAGTCCTTATGACACTTTAGGGATTCAATTTATTTGGACATAAGCTTTCGTGGGCTAAAACCACTTCATCAGATGCATGGAATGAAAAATACAGTAAGCAGTATAAATATTATAGCACATGAAAAGCTGGGAGTTGCCTTATCAAGTGTGTGTGTGTGTGGGGGGGGTCAGTGCTAATGAGGCCAATTCAATTAAGGAGGACGTGGCCTATTCTCAACAGTTGACAAGAAGTGGTTAATATCAAGAGAGGAAAAAGTACCTTTGTATTGCTAATAAGGCCAATGCAATCAAGATGGATGTCGCCCATTTTCAACAGTTGACAAGAAGGTGTGAGTATCAGCAAGGGAAAATTACTTTTTGTAGTGACCCATCCAATCCCAGCCTTTATTCAAGACTAATTTAATGGTATCCAGTTTGCAAATTAATTCCAGTTCTGCAGTTTCTCATTGAAGACTGTTTTTGAAGTTTTTTTAAACAATTGCCACTTTTAAGTCTGTTATTGAGTGTCCAGGGAGACTGAAGCGCTCTCCTTCTAGATTTTAACTATTACAATTCTTGATTTCTGATTTGTGTCCATTTATTCTTTTTGTGTACAGACTGTCTGGTTTGACCAAAATACATGGCAGAGAGGCATTGCTGGCACATGATGGCATATATCATATTGTTAGATGTGCAGGTGAACGAGCCCCTGATGGGATGGCTGATGTGGTTAGGTCCTATGACGGTGTCCGTTGAATAGATATGCGTACAGAGTTGGCAACAGGGTTTGTTGCAGGGCATAGTTCCTTGGTTAGTGTTTTTGTTGTGTGGTGTGTAGTTGCTAGTGAGTATTTGCTTCGGGTTGGGCGGCTGTCAGCAGTTTATTTTAGGCAATGGTATGATGACTTACTACCTGCATCACTTAGCACTCAGGTTTTATGATCTCTCTCTTCCTTTTTTCCTTCCCTGAAATGGGAGCAATGCAAACAAAGATCCTAGTTTCTGCTGTGTGAAATGGTAGCCAGTAAAAACCATATATTACAGTCAAACTAAAATGAAAGATATTTTGTCAAAATAAACAAACTCTTGAAATTTTCCTTCTCTTTGGGTGACAACTAGTCAAGCAAACTGGGACAAGGAGACAGGGGAATGGAGGTTGTGACGAAGAGAAAATGGGCCTCAAAGTTAGAGGGGAAGAGAAGTATGTGATCCTGTAATTAAAAAACTGTATTATGACACATCTGCACCAGGGAGCTGAATTAAGGTTGCACAAGAAACTTTAAGTACGGCATTTCTTGGAATGCTTGGCTTTGCAAAAAAATGTTCTTTAATATAATATTTTTATATATGCAGCGAAGACAGTGTTCATATTATTCAAAGAATATCTCATTCTTTGAATAACATTGTCTCATTCAGATAATGTTATTTGATCAGCTGTATAATACAAACAAGCATTTATCAAAAAAAGGGTACATGTCATGGATACTTTATTTAATGCTCATTGACAAGATCTAATTTAAAAAGTCAAAGAAGCTGAGGACTCTCCAGTTTCAGGGACATCCTCACCAAATAGTAGCACATTTCCCATCTACCATTCTGGAGAGGAGTGAAAGACCTTCCTTTATCCTGGAATTAGGCACCTAACTTACTTTGAGGGGAAGGGTTTATGCCCCACCCCTTTCCTTGACATTTCCTACTGGCTAGCTTAGGCAGCCTCCCTCTTAACTTGCCGTCTTCCGCAAATTCCCTTTTTATGCAGCTAAATGTTTCATGTATTGTATGTCTTAAGTCAGGGTTGTGAAGTCCACTAGGCAGGATGCCTTAATGTTAGGGGTTGCCATGCCTAAGGTCCCCTGTATAATTTTCTCTTAGCATAATTTAGGTTTGATGAAATTACTACCAGTGCAAAGAACATCATCTTCACATTTATCATGCTGTAGTCTATATTATTTTATTAATAGTAAAGTATAGATATACCATGAAAAATTATTCTGTGTTTATGGATGACTGCCAGAGCAAGCTTGAATTTTATAATAATTCATGAGAAATTAATAGGCATTCATAATGAATAAATTTAAGGACAGTTTAATGACTATTCATCAGCAGTTCATGCACAACAAATCCAAATGTTTATCAAAGATGTTCATAAACTTGGTGCACAAGCATTTTAATGAACTGATAAGGAACATTAAATGAACACTCATTATGAATTTCCTTTAGCCTAGAGTGGCATTCTCAGAGGAGATCTTACACTCCAAGTTCCCGGCCAGACAAAAGAAGCATGGATGCTTCAAGAAAGTCTGGCACCTGGGAGGAATGGTGCAAGGATAATGTAGATAAAGATGTTTGTATTAATCCTCTTTTAGGGAGAAGTTATGGTGGAATCTGAGGATATGTGATGTATTAAAGTCTAGTGATAGAGGTACTTGAGTGCTACTTTGACAGGAGCTAGTCAGGTGTTAATGGACTGTTATAAACTCCTTCTAATCAAATCTTTATGATCAGTTCTTGAATATTCATAATTAGTGGAGCTGTGTGAATAATCACTTTTTTGATTAGTTGGCAGAACAGAAAAATAATTTTCATTATATCAACCAGAAATATTTTTTCCTCAGTTAAACAAAAAAACAAAACAAACATTTGCTTCAGTCAAATGTTTTCAAACAATTTAAAGCATTTTTATTTGCTTTTTATGAAAAGCAAAGGAACCCTGGAAACACCTTTCATAAAGCTAAGGAGGGGGACGCAGCAAAAATCTGCATATACACTCAAGCCCTCTGTCACACCTAAAATGTGAGAGTCGTATGTTCAAGTCCCCAGTCTGATCTGAGCTAGGGATTTGCATGTGGGTCTCCCATGATAAAAGTACATGTGCCCAACTCACTGGGCTACAGGGTATTCTGGATTAAGGCCTTTTCAATCTCATGTCAAATTCATGATTACTGCATTTTTTTGGCAACTAAATTATTCTTCCAAAAAGTTTTGCCCAGCTCTAGTACTGAGACAAAGCAGTTTATTAAGATATTGAGATACCCACACAAAAAATATCTTACCTTAAATAAAATACCTTCTTTTGCTTTACCTTTACACTGCATCTGTTGCTTCAGTTAATCAAAACCTGAAGAAATTGGAAATAAATATCAGAGAAGTTCATCAGATGGCCACTAAGAAGATTAATAGAGGCCATCTCTATTTTATATGTGAATGAAGAATTTCTGAGTTATGTGTTTTCCAGAAGATTCTGTACTTCAGAACCTAGCTAGCAGAGTTTTAGCTGTAGCCTATAACTGGAGAGGGAATGCCAGTGGAAAAATATATATTCCTCCTTGCCAATCACAAAAAATAATGTTAACTAGAAAAACTTCAAAGCAGGAAATGGGAATCACAATTTCCATGAAACCAGCTAATCATCTTCTCCTCATTTTATAGTTTTTGGTTATGGATATATCTTAAATTAAAAGCAAAAATAAACAAATAAATAAAATCTTTGCAGTTAGAAATTATACATTATTCACACGGATTATCATTTCACTGTTGTAAAACTACCGTATACAAGTAATATTTTATTCAAAATACATTCATGGCCTGAACTAGAAAGTATACAATACATTTATTATTTAGCATGAGTTCATTTTCATTGGTGGTGCAGTGAAAAGCATACTAATACAACTCCGATTCATAAAATAGAATTACAGCTCCATGTTATACATAGTACCAACTTAAGTATCACCAATGCAGCTTGAAAGAGCAGATGAAAGACTGCTTAACTACACCCTGGTTGCTTTTCACTGCAATTTTAAGTGATATGTGAAATATATTAATCACAATTTCATAGCAAAATACAGGAGGTCAATGGAATAACATCATATTTATCTGCACACAAACTGGAGAAACAAGACGTTTTCTATACCTCTAATTCACAGTAACTGGAATGAGGTGAAAGAAATATTAATCACTGCACAGAATTCACTTTGTATGCAGAAAGACTAGGTTGCCTGCAGTTTTACTGCTACTTAGCATTCATATTGTGTTTTCCATGTTCATAGAACTGTACAGACCTTATCCAATTTAGCTTCACTGCAGGCTCAGTTCTGCAAGGTATTGAACACAAGTAGTCCCAGTGAGGACAACACATTATTATTAACATTAACCCTCCAAATCCTAACACCTTCCCCTTTACCTCCTTATCGAACCAAGAAGATACATATACAAAACACCCAAACAACCACATCATCTTAACCTGGTTCTTTCCCTTCCAAGCCTCTTTGTAACATTACTTATCGTATATATCTAAACTACCTGTCTCCATTGACGTCAATGGGAATTTTACTATTAAGACCGGATGTAAGTCAAGACTAGATATTTTTCTAAAAGATATGCTCTAGTTCAAAGAGGAATTAATTCAGGAAAGTTCTACCTCCTTTGTTATATTTGAGGTCAGAGCATCTGATTATAGTCATCCCTTCTGGCCTTATAATTTATTAATATATAAATTCAAAACCAAGATGGTGCAGGCCTGGGAGCATATGACTGGCAAGCACTCTGGCCCTGAGCTGTACTCCACTGAAGACAATGGGAGTCCTTTCATTGACTTCAGTGGACTTTGGAAAGTCTGTAAAGTGCCCTACACACTCATAACATTGTAACAATAAGAAACTGTTATAAATTTCCTTGAAAGGGACTATCAGGGTAAGTATGAGTCACAATGATAAGAATTTTTCTCCTCACAAATTGCAACATAGGTTTTAGGATTTAGGTAAGTTGATTTCTTAGCCTTTATAGTAGACCAACCTTTCTCCTGAATTGATCAGGATATTAGAAAACATTCATAGCCTTCTCCAGGCTGTGAAGCCTGTGACACCCTTCTGCAGCATAATAGGTTAGGGTTCTCCTTAGGGGTTTATTCAATAGATCTGCAGACAACAGATAACATCACCTTTTAGGAAAAATACATGGGGGGGGGGATCAACTCACTTTATAAAGTATCAGTCCCAAATTCAGAGCGCTCAGGTCAATAATGTAAGTGCTCCTCTGTGAGCTTGTTTACACTGCCGCTTAAGTCTATGTGAGCTACATCACAGCAACGTAAAGCGGCGTCTACCCTGCGCTATGTCTGTCAGCGAGAGAGCATCTCCCACCACTTCCACCTCTCATTGAGGTGGAGTAATTATGCTGACAGGAGAGTGCTCTGCTGTCGGCATAGTGTGTCTTCACCAGATGCACTACAGTGGCACAGCTGCATCGGTGCAACTTAGACCAACTTTTGTTGGTGACAGAGACAAGCTTTCAAAGGTACACATTGTTCTTCCTTAGGTCTGGGAAAGGACTAAGAGTGTCATGGCTAAATACAAGATTGAACAGATAGTTTAGCAGTGGTTGTAGTCATGTCGGTCCCCGGATATGTTTGACACTCTTAGTACCTTTCCCACCTGAAGAAAAGCTTTCTGTAGCTTGGAAACTTGTGTCTCTTACCAATAGAGTTGCTCCAATAAAATATAGTACCTCATTCACCTTGATTTTGTATATTGCAGAGTGCCTCAAATATTGTATGTCAAGATTTTTTCACCAAGTTATAGAATAAATCATAAGTAGACAGGTGTTAAAAATAGATTTGATTTGCTGTCTTTTGCAAGACAAAGCAACAAGCCATAGCAGCTTGCAGTAGTTTGATGACAGGGCTCCATTGCCCAAAATATGTTCTATCATCCCTCATCACATCATACCCTCCACCGGGGGAAAAATGAGAGCGAGAGAGAGAATGTGAGATTCAAAACAAGAAAAATATTTCAAATTAATTTCGATACTTTTTACAATTTTATAAATGAGTAACAACAGAAATGTTGAATCATGAACGTGTGAGCCTAGAAAACTTTACACGTTTAAAAAATTAATCCCACAGTTAAAGATTCCCACTCTACATGTTATTTTTTCGCTGGATTTGTATCTTTGTCATGCATTTAAAAGACCAGTGTCAGACAGTTGGCTTCCAGCAGATTGAGTATTATACATCAAATCTTATTTTGGAAAAGTGCTACTGTTGCTTCACTCCCACCCTCAGATCCATGCATCCATCCGAATTCAACAAAACTTATTTTTCCTCATCAAGAGAAAGACTGGAAGTCAAAAGTAGGTACATGTGTTGTTGGACTTGATTTATGATGAATGGATGAGATTGAGAAGAAAAATATATTGGAAAATGACTTTTATAGGCTTTTAAGAAAAAGTTTCCAAAGCATAGCACTCAGCCTCCCGGGACCCAGATGTCAGAAACTGACCTTTAAAATGTGTGGCAGACATACATGGAGGGACACAATAAACTATGCAGAACAGGAATCTTAATAAAATGTGGAATTAATTACCTAGATGTGCAAAATTTTCTAAACCATCAGATACATATTCCATAATTGCTTATATTAATAATTTACAGTAAGAAAAATTGAGCCCCGGTCTGTGTGGGTTGGATGTATTTGGATGTAAATGAAATGGTGACACTATCTCATAATCAGGTAAAATGGAGAGGTATCCTTCTTGGGATGATGAAGATTCATTTCTTACATAAGAAATACATTTGTCTCTCAGGACTGAAAAAATATATGCAGCACAATATAATTAAAATCACAGAAGCTCTTTACATTTCTCAGGATGGAAGCAAATATATTAATTAGTATAATTAATGAGATGAAGTAATACATTTGCAACAGCCCTTCTTAGGGATGATAGAAACAAATCAAAAAGGTAAAGAATCTTCTTTCTCTGGGGGTTGAAGAAATTACAGGAAGTTAAAAAAGCGCCCAGGGCTGAATAAAATGCATTAAAGTAAGCCCTTCTCAGCTCAAACTATGATTAGCAGTTCTCACTTATGGGTTAGAAAAAACACGTTAAAATGCTTATAAAGAATAAATCCGCACACAACCTTCCATAGGGCAGGCTACGTTCTTTGGCACCTGGCTCAGTGGGAGCTTAGAAGAAGATCCCCTTGTGTTGAAGAAGTTAGGCCTTCTCAAAGCAGATGTGAAAGAAGAACTAAGAGAGAAATGCCCATCTGAAAGAGAAAGAAAAGAAAGGTTAAAATCAAACACTGTTCTCTAGAGATAAACATTAAAAAAAAAGTCTTTTCCGGTCTGAAGAAAATAAAATAAAAATAAAAATGATGCCTCAGTGGGCCAAAGAAAATAAATTAAAAAGCTTTCAATCTTAAAGATTACTAATTAAAAAAAAATAAGAGAGGCTTCTCAGGGTAGTATTGATTTCTAAGCCCCATCACTATATAATTTTCCTAAACTTCAAACAGGAACAATCAACTGCTTTGGGATTTTGTGAGTCTTCATAACAACCTCTTGTTCTTCACCATTCACTTGTTAAGAACAAATGTATTTTGTTCGTATTTTATGTTTAAATTTATTATCAATTGACTTTCCTTTACATTCTTGGATCTAGTTGTTTATAATATAATTCACCTATGCTTGCATGTTTTACTTACTTACTTACGCCGTAAATTGCATGTTTTACTTGTGATTTTATTGGGAAGTCACAATGAGTTTAATAAGATGAGGAAGACTTTGTAGCACCTTAGAGATTAACCAGTTTATTTTAGCATAAGCTTTCATGGGCTATAGCCCACTTCATCGCTGCATCACGAAAGCTTATGCTGAAATAAACTGGTTAGTCTCTAAGGTGCTACAAATTCTTTCTCGTCTTATTTATGGATACAAAGTAACACGGCTGCTAATCTTAAACCTGTCAATGATTTTAATGTCTTTCAATTGAGATACAAAAACAATGTCCTGACCCATATAAGTTTGGCCTATTTAAAGACTCTATAACACACTTCACAAAGAGGTTAACTGTGATTTAAGAATTTGTGAGTACCCAAACCACTGAGCTATGGGGTAGTCTGAGCAAACAGACACCTTCTAACATGCCCAACTTGCTCATTTCCAGTTGTTTTTTGTGCACATTAGGTATGCTTAGAGAATGCTTACTGGATCAGTTCCCTCAGCCAAGATAGGCAGGGGAACACTGCCCCATGTATAATCCCACCTGGGACACTATGTACCTACTCAGGCAGCTAGATCATCTCTTCACTCACACTACCGTGGTTACATTTCTATTGTCAGTGTACTAACTCTATCAAATCTACATGAGCCAGAAATTAAGCTTCCAGTTCAAAGTGTAGATGCAAGCTTAATGTCAATGGAATAAATGAGCCCAAAGAAGTGTCAACATGGCCCTGTTACTGTCCAACATTAAACAGTGTTAAACAATGTTCAGGGTCTCGTATATAGACACCTCAACCTGCTTAGTACCATGGCAAAAACACCATTAATTAAAGATGCAGAGGGGTGGCGGTTGGGATGTTTGGGAAAAAAAAAAGGTTAACGCTTTTGCCATGTAAAATATTAAGAAGACCTTTCTTTTAACATCTCTTATTGCCCTTCCCTCTAACTGGAGAGAGGTTTTAAAAATAAACCCAGAGACACACACACAGAGACTGTATTAAACATGGTCATATTTAGTCATTTTTGTGGAAAAGGAAATGTTAGTTAAGATGGGATGGTTCTGTTGGTATTGCTGTTCTTATTAAAGTCCAATTCTGTTCACTAGAAGACAAAACAAGACAACAAAACACACAAAAAGGAGAAAAAAGAACAGCAACAATAGAAAATTCAACTTCAGTCTCTGGCTTTGACTCTTACTCACACCCTTACTGTTGGATAAAAGACTGGCACAACACATGGTCTTATCAGCCATCCCAAGACCAGTCAAACTTGTACTGCCATGGGGTTACTGACGGCATTGCTTTTAGCTGCCTTTTTTGTTACAAGCTTACTACAGTGTTACAAAAGATTTTAAGCCTTATTAGACAGAAGGCAAAAAGGAAAGAGGGAGGAAAGAGAAGAAATAAAGTGGGGAAGGAAAAGGATGGAGTGGGGGACAGATGGGAGTTACAAAGTCTCATTTCCCAGATGGTGTTCAGGATTCAGCCAGAGTTAATAGTGGTAATATTTTCCAGGTCTCTCTCTCTCCATCCAGTCAGGTCAGGACATTTCTCAGATTAGGCCAATAAAGATCTAGTGGTGTCATAGTGGATCCTGGGGTCCCAGGAGATGGCAGTGATAGCACCGGTCATGATGAAACTTTCTCCTTCCCCTTCTTTCTGTCAGCAATTTTTGTATGTTGCCTCCTCTTTCACTATTTTTTCCTCCCAAAGCTTCTTTTTGAGGACCCCAAATGGAACTGATGGGTGGAATAGACCATCCACTTTTCATTTTGTCCACCAGTTAGACATAAATTTCTGATACACCAATTGTGGCTCATTAATTTTTGGTTTCATACTTCTCTTGTATATCAGGTATAATCTTAACAAAATCCTTAAATTATCTAAATATGATTTTTTGTTTAAACTAATTTAGTTTTTTTCGCTCTCTCTCTCATAAGCATTTATCATTATATGCCATAACAATTTTTTGTAAGCTTTTATCCATTTTTTCACAGTTAAGATCACAATTAGAGTAAATCTGTAGGTCTAATTATTAGAACAATGCCATTCTTGGTCTGGCATAAAAGCTTTGTCAAAGAGGAAGCATTTGCAGTGTTTCTGAAGATGCTTAGATTCAGTATTTGCCTACTTTCCCCCCAAAGTTAGTTCCCTAGCCAGATCCACTTGGCCAAGAATGTTTCGAATTTATCTCTCTCCCACTGGAATGGGTTACCTAGGGAGGTGGTGGAATCCTGAGAGGTTTTTAAGGCTCGGCTTGACAAAGTCCTGGCTGGGATAATTTAGTTGGTCTTGGGCCTGCTTTGAGCAGGGGGTTGCATTAAATGTCCTCCTAAGGTCTTTTCCAACCCTAATCTTCTATGATTCTATGAATTTAGCCTAATCTGCCTTCTCCGTATCCCCACTTCTCTTGTAATGTAAATACACTTGGTTGTATCCCAAAAGTTATAGCCTGAATCTAAACCCAGATATTAAATGCAGTTGTTTTGCACCTAATTGACATTTCCTTATTTTGGTTTGGTGGCAGTGGAGGAGCCAGTCAGAGATTCCAGGCAGTAGGGGAAGAAGCAGCCAGAAAGGAATTACTTCACGGAGGAGGAAGGAGGAAAATGAGGCCCAGCTAAGGCCAACCTTCCACACAGATGTCTCTAGACTCAGAACTGTCCAGGGGAGACACCATCTACTCTGGCAACACTAGGACAATGGTGGTGCTTCCTGTCCTCCACCAAGTGGCCTTTGGAGAAAGCCAGAGAGAGAGAAGCAAGCTGGAGACTCCAGCCAATAGGAGCAGAACCAGGGTTCTTTGGCTCTTCAGAGAACTTTCTAGTTTTGAATGGACTATCTCTGACCTGATTGGCTGTTTGCACCAAGCCTCCTGCTCCCTCACAGTCTCTTCACTTCAGTAGATGCCTCCTCTTCTTACCCTCTTCTCCCCACTCCCTATTCTTTTCCTATTTTATGTATCCACTAAGTAAATCCCCCCCCCCTAATAAACAACTATTTATAAATACAAACAAAACAGTAAAATAATTTTGGAACAAATATGAAATTTTCCACTATCATATTGTTTACTCCAATTCTGTTTGCTACCCTTTGACCCCACTCTGTCTATTTCCCCCCATATCTTGTCTATTTAGATAGATTCCCCAAGGGCCTAGACTAAAGAGCCACTCTTGCTTAGCCCTTCTTTTTAACTAGCAAACAATCTTGTCTTTGTTCTTTCTAATCTGGTGTTTGTTATGTCCCTATGACATGCTGCTCAGTTAAGAGTCTTACTAAAGTTTAAAAAGCAAACTGAATATGTTTGTCATTGGGGTGCATCTTAGAATGACCAGGATTAATGCAAAAATTCAAGGTTTGAAAAAAAGGCTGAAAATTATACAGCCCAAAAGATAAGATAAGAGAGACATTGCAGTGATCCTAATGAAATTTCAAAGTAAGTGAAAATTAAAATGATTCAAATAAACTGTTGGCAGTCATAGAAAAATAAGCAGAGATACTGGAGGGAGGAAAAAACCTTACAAATTAGAAATAGATTTTCCATAAAACTGTTTTCTCTCTTTCAATCTATTTTCTGTCTATCAAAATCTTTCTACCTAAGTACGAGAAATGGCCTCTACCATATTATATACATTTAGGTGTGTGCATGTGTATATTATATATATTACACTCAAAAATATATCAAAACATTATGTTTGCAAAGTTAAGCATTCAAAAAGCTAGGAAATGCTAGGTTACCTGAGCACAGAAACCCTTGATTTGTCCCCTTGTGCATAGAATTATGATACAGTCTTTAATTATATGATTACATTCTATCTTTTTCTACAGACTCCTACCTTATTTCGTTCCCAGGATGAATGTTGCTGACTGAATGGGTAACTGAAATTTCTTTTTATCCTCAGCATTCAATATAAGGTCCCAAGCATGATTCGTGGCACACCATCCAAATCCTGAACTAAATACAGAATTATTAATTTCCTCATGGGCATTTATATGAAGCTGTCATCATAGTATCTTAGTGCTTTACATTACAATATTGATGAATTTATCTTCACAACACCTCTTGAGATGAAGTGCTATTATCCCCATTTTGCACATGGGGAACTTAGACAGAGATTAAGGCCACAACTGTCAAGAATGTAACTAATTTGAGGGCAATTTGAAAAGCCTATAGCCTAATTTCAGAGGACATAGCTTTTTACAGCACTTTAAATGCTCAGTCAAGACTTCCCATTCACCTCAGTTACACTTGTAAGCGCTCAGCATGTCTGTAAATCAGACTCCAGGTATTTCAAATTGTGCAACCAGAAAACAAGAAACAGTCAGTGGCCATTTGCAAACCATTTGGTTTAAGTGACATTCCCACCATCACATAGGAACTGTGGCAGAGACACTGCACACCTGCAACTTCTATGGGACCTCAGACAGGGGAAGCAGGAAGAGAAAGAATGATCGTGTGATTAAGGTAGTTGAAGGTCACCTTGGAGAACATGGTAATCTTAATTCAAGCATTTCCTAACTTTTAGGAGCTTGCATTTGAAACCTTAATGTTCTTTTAGTGTAGTCTTTTGGGTGTAATTTTATAAATTTTAAAATGGGAAAAAATGAAATTTCATCCTGTGCAACCATATAAATAATCAACATGGGTCTTCAGCCAGGTTGCAATCCTTTGAAACACAGTACAGTCATCTATTACTGCCTGAGCTACTAGAGTAATTGTAGTAGTGGGCTTTTATCTGCTATGTGGACCTGCCATTGGATGCGGATAGAAACATAGTTTGCCACTATATTTCACAGATATTTGCTCAGCAGCAAAGGAATACTGAGACTCAGGAACAATAAGTTCAATTCCAGATTCTGTATGAGAAGGTGCTGTAGTGGGCGGAAAAATGTCTTATAGTGATAGACTTAACAAAGAGAAAATAAAAGGATGACTTGATCACAGTATATAAGTACCTATTGGAGGGGAAATATCTGATAACAGTCTCTTCAATCTAGCAAACAGAGACATACATTCCAATGGCTGGAAATAGATGCTAGAGAAATTCAGACTGGAAATAAAGTATACTTTTTTTTTTAAACAGTGAGGTTAATTAACCAGTGGAAGAATTTATGAAGTATGATGGTGGATTTTCCATATCTGGCAACTTTCAAATCTTTTCTAAAAGATATGCTGTAGTTGAAACAGAATTAATTCAGGGAAGTTCTATGACTTGTATTACACAGCAGGTAAAACTAGAAGATCACAGAGGTCCCTTTTGGTCTTATAGTTTATGAATATTTGAAAAGTCATGAGTGAGACCTAAAGAAAAATTTCATTAATTTTTAATCCAAATAAATGTTGGGCTCATTTTATTTGTCTTTTGGTTTCTGAGCCTCCAACAGATCATGGTTTTCTCAACAGCCATAAGTTCTAGAAACATACTTATTTTAGATGAAACCTGAAATTCTAGTCTAAGGACATGAATCTAGAAGCTGGGGATTTATGAAACAAATATAATGAGATTTGGCAATATTGGTGTTGAAAAACAGCTGCTGTATTTTGCCCTAGAAATGGCTACATTTCAGTGTGGTTTCAATTGATTACTTTGGTGTATAAACAATATTCACCTATCCTATGCAAATATCCCATTTGCTGAAGATGAGATGAGGAGGATTCACCTTATGTATATGGTATGTTATATATAGACTTTTGTAAAGTAAACTGGAATACTTCAAGGTAGAATGTATTATGCATTCCTTCCACAATATTTATTCCTGAATATTTCACACTTTCATATTCACTCCAGGATGAAAGAGTATAGAGAGGTTCATTCATTATGAGGCACGAAGTTCAACTCAAAGCTTTGATATTCACTATACATATAACTATTCTTACCAACCTATTATTTATGTACACAGCATTGTCAAATCTGTGGAATTTCCTTTTTGGTAACTGAAAGGTGATCAGAAGAGCAAGACTTTAGTATATGTGACCATATAATGATAAAACTACAAAGAGTCTTATAGCACCTTATAGACTAGCAGATGTTTTTGGAGCATAAGCTTTCATGGGTAAAGTGGGTCTTCGCCCATGAAAGCTTATGCTCCAAAAACATCTGCTAGTCTATAAGGTGCTACAAGACTGTCTCTTTTGCAGATCCATACCAACACGGCTACCCCTCTGATATATAATGATAATAAATTCTTTTTCTTATAGTTTCCTGTAAAAACATCTCCCAAAGGTAATCACAACAACATATTATATTGACTTTGTAGTTTTGTATGCTGTTTAGGCCATAGCTACAGCACAGAAATCTGAAACAAATTTGTGGACATTGCTAATTTACATAACGTTGTGAATAATGTTCCTGTATTTGCTCATTGAGATTCTAGTAGGAGTGTTTCATTTATTCAAGAAGATATTATGTAAATGTCAGACATACATAACAATGACAGAAGTGAACATCTGACAAAGCCAAAGGAATTTCCAGATAACTAATTAAGATGGTTGTACCTTGGAGAGAGACACTGAATATGCACTCAAGGATTCATCAAAAGTTGCAATGAAAATGCAACTCCCACAGCCACAATGGTGCTAGTGGGACTTGGTCTGGTCAACTGGGAAGAAAGGGTCTCTGGCTTTCTTTAAGAGTCCTCTCAGGCTGGGAAGAGGCAGGGAGAGGAGGGCATCATCTGAGCTCGTGGCTTCCAGAAGGGCTCTAATGATCTATTCACTGTCTGCTTGTTAGGGGGAGAGTATATATCCAACAGAACCCTCTCTCTCTAGGGTGACCAGATGTCCCAGTTTTATAAGGCCAGTCCTGATTTGGGGGTCTTTTTCTTGTATAGGCTCATATTACTCTCCACACCCATCCCGATTTTTCACATTTACTGTCTGGTCACCTTACCTCTCCCATTCCCAGATTGGCAGCTCATGCCCATGGTATCCAGAGTAGAACTGGGGCTTTTGTGGGCTGCTGCAAAGGGAAGTAGTAGATACCTTTTATAAGGAGACTAGCATAAGTGCCCGGCATTGCTCGGGTCAGTCGGAGGTGGGGAGGGGACAGACAGCTGACACCCCCTGACCAACCCCAACACCCCCCGGCTCACTTACCCCCCCGACCAAACCCGACACCCCCACCTGACCCCCCAAGCAAACCCAACACCCCCACCTCACCCCCCGACCGAACCCGACACCCCCACCTCACTTACCGTCCGACCAAACCCAACTCGGATCCGTCGCAGGCAGGGAGGGGGCACAGAGCTGAGGGATTCCGGGGACCTTCGCAGGTGGGGGAGGGGGGGCACAGAGCTGATGGATTCCGGGGTTCTGTTGGGAGGGGGGAGGGGCAGAGAACTGAGGGATTTCCGGGGTTCCGTTGGAGAAGGGAGGGGCAGTGAGCTGAGCAAGTGCGGTGTCTGTTGGAGGGGGTATTATGACATCATCACCACCTAGCTGCCCAGCTGATGTGATTGGCCCTTAAAGACTTTCACCCCTGGGGGGCGTCAGAGGTGAGATCCGAAAATTTTTCAACCCTTATAACCATCTAGACCCCAGGACCCCTAACTGTACCAAATTTCAAGTCTCTAGCTCAAACGGTGCGGGAGGAGTTCGCGGTCATACATACATACACCACTTGACTTTTATATATATAGATGTGAGACTGGCCTCCATGCTTTTATTCAGTGGACTACTGCTAATGATGGGGGGGCATTTCAGCCATATGCCAGAAGTTTCCCCATCTCAAGCCTGGCAGCCCCGCACCAATAGGATTTCTGATGGCCAGCCTCTGAACTTTTATCTAGAGTTTCATGGGGACTAGCTGTCAGAATGAAGAGTCAGACAAAAAGCAGTGATCTATACAACCAAAGGAGCCTCTTATCATAAGAGTAGCAAGAGTGAGTGTACTTACTTTGATGGATAAAGGTATAGAAATAGCTGATATGATGGTAAGGAGAGGTATCAGTATTCTGTGTCTATAGGAAACAATGGATGAGGAGTACAGGAAAGGAGTTGGGCTTAGATTGCAAACTTTTCTATGTGTGTGGCAAATGGGGTATAATGGAGTCAGGGTGTTAATGAGAGGAGAGGTAAGGTACTTAAAGTTATTAGAATGACAGACTGATGGATTTAGGAGTCCACATTAAGGAGGGATATCACAAGTGTGATGCAGTGTATGCATCTCAACAAGGATTGTAAAGAAGAAGAGGAGAATTTCCAGATTTGCTGGCACTAACGAACACAGCAGCTCCCCAAGAGTTGTGGTGGCCACTGCGCAATCTGAATGCATAAAATTGTCACAACTTAGCATGTGTCAGGTGTCCATTGCAGGTTCTCATTCCATAGGTGGTCCGGTCACCGATAAATCACAGTTGGAAGTGAACTTAGGGGAAGGCATCCCCAACACAAGCTAGGAACCAGGGTTGAAGCTCCTAATGTTTGGTACAGGAAGGAGACAACCCCTTTTCTCCAGCACCTTTACCCTCCTATGAAGAGAGGGCAGAGGGATCCTGTTAATAGTCTGGGATCTGGTTTGGACAGGTGAGGGGACAGACAGAAGCACTCCCCGGATAAAGAGAAATGAATAAGGAAGGACCTGTACTGTATTAGCTATTTCCAGATAATTCTCAGATGTGTTAAGTTAATAAACTTGTGGCCCAATTAAACCCATATCCCTCACATCCTATCATTCTTTCTCCATTTCCAGGACAATTCATGTAAATCTTGGTCATCCTGCATGGGCAAAGACCATTTCACTAAAATTTAACAGATTTAGGACTATTATATATTGTTTACTGTAACAAGAGATCAGCCTATCTGAAGTCACAAAAAAGAAAAATATCATTTTCAGAGGGCTTTGTAGTTTGATTTGTTAATCAAAAATCCTCAGTGCATGCTAAAGCTTGTTATCTTTTTATCAGAATCTGATATTTAGACATGCAAAAAACATTTTCCCCTTGAAAATGTCTCCTAATAGCATTTTGGGAAACAAGATTTTTTTTCCCCTAACACTATATAAATTTTTGCAGTAGGCAATCCGTGTTGCTGCTTCTCAACATACTTGTAACATGAAGTCTGAACTTCCAAACTCTGTTTTTCCTCAAGAAGGTAGGTGTGTATGTGTGTGTATATATATATATATATATATATATATATATATATATATATATATATATATATATATATATATATATATATATAACTAACAGGTTCAATCCCCACCTCAAATGTCCCACCAACGGGTCAGTATTACACCTTCTGCTATATTTTAGCCTAGTTTTGATGATGATGCTTATTTCCTCTTCATTTTTAGTTGACCTGGTCTACACTATGAATTTACATTGATATAGCTAGATTTCTGAGCAGTGAAAAGTTCACATGAGTAGCAGGGGGCCAGATGATCCTCAAGAATCCCTCCATAATGTCTTGGCAGACAGCACACCTTGGATGTTTCCATATGAATACTCTCAATGAATTTCTTGGGGTCATGGCTGCTTCTCAGCCTAGCCAATTCCTCTAGTAGCTCTCCCACCTGCTTTGTCTTCTATCGTATATCCTCTTAAAACCTTCCTTATCCCTATCATAATTTATTCAAACTCTCTACTGTAGATCATCCCTTATAATAAAACCTCCTTCCATACCTCTCCATAACCCCTTAAATTCACACAATGTGTAGGGCCTCAATCCTATATCACAATGGTCTTTCCACACGAGAATGAGTGGTAGTGTTGTGCTATATAACTGACGGCCAGATTTGGATGCACTTGTTCACGTTGAGTAGTACTTTACTCCTTAAACTGTCCTAAACAAACTCTACCAACTAACCTCAGATCTTCTTCCAAGTCAGAACCAATTCATTCATCCATAATATTTTATTAATGGTTACATTTGCATTACATATTCTAAGACAAAGAAAAAAACCTTTACAAATTAAGCTGTACTGTATATAATCAAGTGCAGAGAAACAATTAACACAATGTTTATCTAGTCTGTGCTAATGTTTTCTTATTTCTTATTTCTTTCAATACTACTAGCTACAGTTATGATTGCATTTCTTTTTAAGAATAAACATCTATCCACCCACCCTCTGGCATTTCTAGAGCGTATATGATCCTAGTATCTAGATAATACATTTCTTGTAGAGTTACCAAGTTTCAATAATTCTACTGATAGTATAAACTACATTGCATATGGATAACTTTTGTGACTTGGATGGGGTTAAAAAAAGTGGATTCCACTTTTGAAAGGCTTTGATCACTGCAATCACACTGTTATGCCTTTTATCTTGCTTGTACATTGATTTTAGCCAATGCTTGCTTTCATGAAACTCTGAACTGAAACTCAGTTTCAAGAGAAATTTCTGTGGAACATCTAAAGGCTCAATTTTGTGATCTTTTTATGTGCATTTTATTTCTAATTTATTTTCAGTAAGATAGTTTTATATTGCTTGGCCTTCTAAAGCGTACATCACTCATATGGTAATAAGTTGAAGCATTTTAATAAGATCTGGTTAAAACATATCAAAATAACTGAAGGATACTGCTTTGAAATATTGGGTTCATATTTGGTTTTTTGGAATTACTTAATTAGACAACATTCTGTAACTTATTGACATTGCAACTTATTTGCAGCATGAAGGACTCATTACTGAAATGTAAATCTCAAGTGAGCTTGTCATTCATTTTTTTCTAAATGTTTACAATACTTTGGTGTTCTCGTGTAATCACTTCACCAGAATACATAAAACATCTTGAATCTTTTTAAAATGTACTCACACAGAAACAAAGAAGTGTGTGTAATAATGGATGTGCTTAGAAGGCAGGAAAAGACAAAGCCTTAAAGAAGGTTACTGCAATTGTTATTTCTATGCTACATGATTTACATTAAAACCTTTTAAAGGATAACTGTATGATCAGAATCGTGAAGATAGGACAAGAAAATGTGAGGGCTTTGAACTCTGAATCCTGTCTTGTTTATCTGATTTTTCAAGTGCCACATCTTACATCATTAGCACTTACAAAATTTAAACCATGTTCAGAGCATAGATTTTAAATATTATGTAAATTATAAATATTAATCTAATTGCTATAGAAAATCTCCAAATGAAACCCCTCATTAGCCAGTATAAATCTGTGAGGGGAGGCTTCTATGGAGAACCACTGCCCCTTGCAATACCAAGAGTCTTCTGAGGGGAATATGTCTGACAATCTCATTCAGGAAGTCAGTGGAGAGGTAAAGGCTTATATTATAGTTGGTGCTGTTCTAACGCTAGGCCAAGCTGCTCCCTCTGAGCCTAGCACAACAACTCCCTGTCAGTACTGTATTTTCATTTCCACTGGAAAAAAAAAATCCTTATGACCACTTTCACATCTCAAAAGCCTTAGTTCCAGTTTCACAATACGAAGAAATGATCCCAAATGGTAGATATCAATGCAACATCAAACTGTTTGTGCATATGTGTAGTAAACTCCTTAAAGAATGACACTTTAAATCTAATTCTGGATCTCATCAGCTTTGTCAATAACCCTTTGAGCAGACAGGAAATGAATTTATGTCTAAAGTATAGGTGTAAATTTATATATCGGAAAGAGACCAGAGTAAGAGGGGAAAGTACGTTAAAGTACTCATCAGATGTTAAAGTCCCTGGTAAATTCAGAGAAATATTAACACAGATTAATAACTTCTTACAGGTCTCAGTTACCCAACTTCCCTTCAAAATAACTGGAAGCCATGCTTAATCTTGTAGTGAGTAGACCAATACCTTATTTTAAGATGTATTGGAACTATTGTCAACATCTCCATTAAAAATAATATAAAAGAATGAAAACAATTTTTCTCATTAGATGATCAGGATAGATTTGGTACAGAAATATGAATAATTCCAATTGCATCCAGGATGAGCAATTCTTTCACCACTTTGTTGGCACATGGGACTAACATCATAGTGTGCATTTGTGTACTTGAAAGGCAGGTGACCTATGACAGGGTTTTGCAAATGGCAGCAAGATTGAGTATCCACATTGCTGCTTTCTTTTCTTTTCCTGGTAAAAGAATAAAAAAGGCAATGATATTTCTTTTATGAAGACAGGACTACCTTGATCTGAGTTCTAAAGTCTAGTTCTCTAGGAAATTGATCTCACAATTGCAAGATGCTCCACACTCCCTCAAAGAAATGAAATGAAATGTTGGATGTATTATGTATTATAAACTCAACATGCTATAATTTTGTTCCTTTTCTCTTCAGTCTTCTTGTTCAGTATAGCTAAACAAGTTTAGACAATGCATACATTAAAGGATGCTATTTAGTTGCCCGATTCGCTCACTCATTGTTTTCCTCTGAGCGACTATGTTTTCCTGGTATATTTAAGGGTGACCCTGCCTCTCCTTGTCTATTGAGTAAGACTCTGTCTTCTTTTTTTTTCTGTATTTTTCAAAGAATCAGAGATGTTGATTTACTCTTTATTTAAGGATGCTGACAATATGCATGGGACCAAGATTTTCATTTAATTAATTAATGTATTTATTAATGTAAATGTGGTGTTATAGACTAGAATTGATCAGATTACCTGTTCGGAATGAATTGTACAAGAAATTTAGTCCTTTTTTCTGTTTATGAATTGTTTATGAACCCTTCTGGTTTTTCCACACAAATTTTTATTATTTAAAAGTATTTATTGAATAGTTTGGATTTATAATTTTCAGCTCATGGGTTGTTCATCAGCTGCTCATGTTGATCATTTACTATCCTCTGCTTATTATCTGTGAAATGTCATTAGTGATCTAGTCACATAGTGCTGTTTTTGCTCCCTGATGCCTAGATACACGTGCTTAAGTTTCATTGAAGACAATATGTAGATCTGGTCAAGGTAAATATGAAAAAGACATAGAATCATAGAAGTGTGGAACTTGATGAACCTCAGTATATCATCTAGTCCAGTTCCTTGCACTGAGGGAGGAGTAAGTATGAGCTAGACTGTTCCTGACTGGTGTTTGTCTAACCTGTTCTTAAAAATCTCCAATGACAGAGATTCCACAACCTCTCTAGGTAATTTGTTCTAGTACTTGGCTACTTCAATTATATATTGATGGCATGGGAATCTCCAGGGGAATCTCCTGGAGCACCCCAGCCCAGGTCAGAGATCCCTCCCATCTCCCACCCACTGTGCTCCTTCTGCCTCATTTTGTCAGGGATATTTAATAAAAGTCAGAGATAGGTCACGGCTTCCATGAATTTTTATTCATTGCCCGTGATCTGTCCATGACTTTTACTAAATATCCATGACAAAATCATAGCTTTACTTATAGGTGCCAAGTAGAAGAATTACTTTTGGTGTCTTGCTGACAACACTCCTGGTGATATATCCCAGAATGATGTCCGCTTTCTCTGCAACAATATTACATTGTTGACTCATATTTAGTTTGTGATCTATGACAATATCAGATCCTTTTCTGCCGTATACCTCTCTAGGCAATCAATTCTTCCTTCCTAAGTGTAGAACTTTGCATTTGTATTGAATTTCATCTTGTTACAGGCTATTTCTCTTATTTATCAAGATCATTCTGCATTCTAATTCTGTCCTCTGAAATGCTTGGAACCCCACCAGGCTTGATATCATCTGCAAATTTTAGAAGTGTGTCCTACCTGCCATTATCCAAATCATTTGTGAGAATATTGAATAAGACCTGACTCAGGACAGATCTCTCTGCAGGGCCACACTTGATATTCTGTGACACAAAGCACCCAGCTACTCACAACCTATCGATTGTGATAGTCCAGGTACAAAATATGTCTTGTGAAGTATCATTTAAAAACTAATAACTTTCTGGTCAACAATATCATAGTGAAACGTATGTAACAACATTATACATAAATTTATGTATTTCCCCTGCATGATGTTACTATAATATGTTCAAGACCAGATGGTCTTGCTGTTACCTGCACAAATTTCTCTATCTCTTCCACACTATAGGGACACACACCTTTACCCAGTTCCTAGGGCTCAAGGTGCAACCCTGTTAATTTATACAGCCACCCCTTACCCAATTCCTAGGGCTCAGGGCACATCTTCCTGTGGGTTGGCAGGATCTTTAGCCACTGAAAGAGCCTCACACAGTAATATTCTTATCCTCTATTGACAATTCCCAAACAAGCAGAATACACAAGCTGAGCACAGTATCATGCTCACCAATCCTGGGACAGGCAAGCAGGTTTCCCCTGTATATGACAGGCAAGGTCAGTCTCTGGATCTTAGCTGCTGCACCTCCTGGTCAGAAAAGTCCTGGCAGCTTTTATCTCAGGATGGGTCTTAGAGGTGAGTTCTTTTCCTCAGGGGTTCTTTATCTCCTTTGGTCTTCTTCCAGCCCTTTTCTTTGCTTCTGTTACTTCTGATCTTCTTCTCCTCAGCTCCTTCTTGGACCCCAATTTTTATAATGAAATTTGAGTCTTGCTTACCTTAAACAATCAACTTAGTATAATTTTACTAACCAATAATAACAAAATTATCTAACCAATCATACCACACCACCTTCACTGATTTACACCTAGAACAATTAATTATACAGGAGACAGAAACCATTACAAACCAGACAGAGATCACAGGTCAAACAATAGGAAAGTGTGATGATAATGCTTAAGATACGCAACTTCAGCTAAAATAGCATAGCTGAAGTTGATGTATTTAGGCCGACTTACCGCAGCACCTTCACAGCGCTGAGTTGGCTGCAGCCACTCCCCGTTATCTCTGCCTGCACTCCTCTTGGCAGCGGAGTAGCAGTGTCGACGGGAGAGCACCTGGCGATCAATATATCGTGTCTTGACTGGATGTGATAGATTGATTCCCCCCATAGACTGATCTTGTGGGTAGTTTAGACCTGGCCTTCCACTCAAGAAGACAAAGAAAGCAGTGCTTTTGGCTTCTGGAGGGGATCCTGACAGTGGAGGGCAGTCAGTTGTCTTGCTTGAAGGACTGGGTGAGAAATGCCATCTTGAACAAAGTCTGTGTCTTGCTAGGTTACGTTTTTAGTCACTAGAGAGCATTTTTCATTTCTTTTTGTTTTTAACCATTTCATTCTCTATCTCTTATACTTGATGTCAGTAAAAATCCTATTTCCTTGTGTTAATTAAAACCTATAGGGCTTTGTTTCAAGTGCTAGTTAATTCCAGCTAAAATAGAAAGCTATACATTTTGTGTCTTTAGAGGCACAAGCAGATCTTATTATTTCTCTGAGTGGTCTAGAAGTAAGATGGGGTGTACTGTAATGAGCAAAGAAGGAATTGGGAGGATGCCATGCAAGAAAAGTATTGTTTACAACAAACAGCGAGATACAAAGTTATACAGAGAATTGGTCAGGTGAAAGTGTCCGATTGTGTTACAGTGAGCCCAGCTGAATGAATATCTGACACAGACTAAAGTTGACAAAAGAAGACTTGACCAAACGTGAGTGGTCCAGGAGAGGGTCAGACCCAAAGAGTTTGGGGACATTCAGGACTGGGAGTGCATCGGGGTCATCTTGTTGGTTATAACTAAGGCTGGTGAAGCCAGAAGGGGTTATGGGCTGTAGAAAGGCTGCTGGGGTCAGTATTGCTCTCACCCTGGGAGGGTGGAGGGAGGGGCAGTGATGTGCTGTCTGGGCTATTCTTCCCAGGTTGCTTATACGATGTACGAAATATATGTCCACAATTTATTTGCTAGGAGTTCCTGGGTGTCAACTGTCACCTTAGCCAGGTGTTTTTTTCAAAACTCTTCTGCCTCATTCTGATACTTCTGGCTTTCCTGGGTAAAATACCCTTTCCCTGTTCACACTCATTAATTCTCTACTCTCAGCCACAAACATCCAACAGTCTCATATCACTTATTCTCCTCCTCCAAATCCGGAACTTCCATATGCTTTATATAAGTCCATCAATCTTTCCATCCCAGTCTCAGTGCCCCTCAGCCTGTGGTCCCCTCACCCTATCCCACACAGGATCCACTAACTGGCTTTACTACCTGGCAGCTGTTTTACACAGCATCAGTGATGGTGACAGGTGTTTTTTCCTGTGGCCTCCAACTGGGAACCAGTTGGACAGGCAAGGACCAAGTTCTAGATGGTGTTGGGCTGAATGGAGAAGGGGTTCCTCTTTGATTCCTAGAGTGGGGAGGTCTCCCTGGTGATGGTAGGCAGGGATGAACCTCCCAACATTAGCTCTTCAAGCTTTGGGCCAGGGCTGATCAGGTGGGCAGCAGTGGTGAAAGGCAAGCTGCAGGTTTCCTGCAGCTGCTTAGATTGACCTCTTCTTGTCTTTCCTGTGACGTGGTGGAATAGCCAGTGAGCCTAGGGCAAGGATACAACTGCACGATGTATTCCTTATTCTCCTATTAGAGCTGATGGGGTGTTTCCTTTTTATTGGTTGGTAATTCCCTGGATTGTCCATATTCCCCTTTCTATTGATAGGTACTATATTTGCCCTTTTCAAGTCCTTTGGACTGTCTCCTATCCTCCATGTGTTCTCAAAGAGACTTGCTAATGCCTCAGACATTTCTTAAGCCAGTTCCTTAAGTATTCTGGAATGTTTTTTGTCAGGCCCTGCTGACTTGAATATATCTATCTTGTCTGAATAATTCTTAACTTTTTTTCCCTCATATCCTACCCTATTTTCATTGATGTTCACTATGGTAGTCATCTGATCACTGCTAACCTTTTTGGTGAAAACTGAAACAAAAAAGGCATTTAGCATCTTGTCTGTTCCTATGTTTTCTGTTATTGTCTTTCCCGCCTCATTGAGCCCTCCCTGTCCTTAGTTTTCCTCTTGCATCTAATGTTTTCTTGTTATTTTTTATGACCCTAGCTAGTTTAATCTCATGTTGTGTTTAGTCTTGCTTTGACCTTCAGGATGTTTCTGTCTCTGCCTGGTCCTCTACCCTGAAACAGAAGGATCAAAGAGAACACTGATGGTGAGAGAGTTGGGTATGCAAGCACTCTCAGAGCCACTCTCTGTTATTAGTGCCCAAATGGATGAGCAGCATGGGGTAGTAAGCAGAGGGCTGAATGATCATCAGCAATCCTTCCATAATGTCTCTGATAGCGGGCCCTGGCAGGCAGTTCACTGCCCAGGAAGCCAGCCCAGGCTGGCAGATGGATGCTTCTCTTCCTCTTAGAATGGAGTCACTGATAACCACCACTCTTAATTTCCTCTTGGGAGTGGTGTCTGTGACTTTGGAGGCATCCTTCTTCACCTATGGAGGAGATTTTTGTCAGGGCAGCATACCTGTTTTTTTTAATCTCCATGGATGGTGGGTTTGGAGCAGGGATGGAGCACTGTTCGCTGCCAGAAGTAGCCTGCAGACAGCTTCCTCCCTGTGAAAGAGCTATTTCTGCCTCCCCGGTGGTGCTGCTTTAGTCCTCTCCAGCTGGATTGCTTCCTCAGTCTTGGAAATCTCCATATGCATATTTTCTATTAATTCCTCATGTGCAGATTCATCTCAGCCAAGTTGCCTCCTCCTCCTATAGCTTATCCACCTGCTTCCTGAGAGATTCTACCAATAGATACCTGTATTGGAAAGGAATTACACTCGGATAAATCCAAGGGAGAGATTCAGGTACCAAGGAAGGAACAGCCCTCACTTCGCTTTACAAAGTACAAATGACAGTTTACTTAAGCATAGGCAGAAGGGAAATTTACACTCCAATCAGTGTGGGGAATCCCAGGGATGTGCGGAGGAGTTACGAAGGGAGGATTTGACAGCTCGGAACAGCTGGTCAGGTGAGACTCCGACGTGGAAGTCCCTCACAGGGGTTTTTATCCCCTTTGCCGAGTCCAGCTAGGGCTACTTACAGCCAAGGAGTGAGTTTATAAACTATATAAATAATCTTGTTTACAAGCTAATATATGCTTAATTATCTGTGGACCCAAGAGAGCTGTTTCTTACCAGGATATCATTTTGCTGATCTCGCACTCGTCATGTTCCTACCCTGTCCTTGATCATGTACTCAGTCCGCCACTTGACTCCTCGCCAATCTTCTGCTGATGCTGCCCCCTACAATGCCTCACACTTAATAGTCTCCCCAGACTGGTTTCCTCTACTGAGGAAATGCAGGACACAGTCTTTGCAAATCCACACCAAGATCTGGTACAAGCATCCATGTATGGTCTCTGTCTGGACACAGGTGGAGGTGGAGGAACCAGGAGCAGTGTTGGCATTGGCTATTTGGGTTTTTGAACCAGGATGATTTTATTTTGTTTCCCTCCCAGTCTCTGCTGTTCACTAGCTCTGCTTGACTCCTTAGTGTCTGGCTTTTAAGCACTTCTCTCCCAAGTCCACCCAGCCCTCTGGTTAACACACAAGCAAAAGGTGATCAAGGATAAAGGACAGAAGGTTAGAGCTTTGTTAGTGCACAATAAGCTAGCAGCTAGTAAGTCTCTGGACCCCACTATCACACAAGTCCCAACACAAATCCCTTTCAGACTACACTGTAAACCTTAAATAAGCCAAAAGAAAAACCTGTATGTAATGGTCGGTAACCAGATCCCGTCCATCTGACTTTCACATATCTGTAACATGCCACACCAGAACATCAATTGTGAATGCTTCTGAATTTCAGTGTGCCCCCTTTGTATGAAGGGTCCACCATTGGTCCACCTTTGTATGAAGTTCTGGTCTTATGCTAATATTGCTAACTTGTGAGGCTTTTGCTGCTTAGAGCAATAACAATAAGGTTACCTGTCTCACAGGACAGCAATGTTGTAAGGACAAATCTTTAAACAGGTGACCCACCAATGCAGTAGTTTTGCTGACCTCTTTGCATGTTTTGAATATATGGACAGGACAGGAGCATTCAGACAATAGTAGATGATCCAGTCCTCATGCATTTTCCCCTCAGTCCCCCACTTCTCCCAACCCGATTGTTCTGTTGCTATCAGTCCCCTGTGCACCGGCATGCAAAAAGCTCACTTCTGCAGCCACAGGACCCATTGCATCTGGATAAGTGAGCTCAAGGATTGCTTCTGAAAGCACAAGAGTGACCCAGATATGCACATTTAAAAGTTTATCCCAGTTAGAGATAGCAAAAGTTTTAGAGATATTACAGTGCTTAAAATGGGGTATATGACTAGAACTTAATATTTTTGGAACTGAAATTAACATTTAAAGTGTGACCACTTTATCCTCCTTAGATGTGTATTTCCAGAACTAATGCCTGGAAAAAATGAAAAAGTCACTTATATGACATGAGCAAAATTGACAGACTGGCCAAGAGATTTCTTAGCTACATTTTTTCTCTTTGATCACATAATGTTGGGGGTTCTACCTAAGTCAAGATTTTTATTTCAGGGGACTTGCTAAAATAAATCACAATACTGCTCAGAATGGGGCAGTAAACTGCCTCCAGCAGATTTTTTAGAGGATTTTAAGTTCTTTGGGTCAAGATCCATCTTGGACTTTGTGTTTATACTATGTCTACCATACTGCAGCCTCCAGACATAACTGCAATACAAATAATTGATAATTATCATAATATAAAGGGGCATGTGTATATAATCCTTCTCTGTTCTCATTTTCCTAAATATATGAGACCTCTTCAAAGCTCATGTCTTGTACTCATAGACACATTGATTAGTCTTTTAAAAGAATTCCAAACTATCCACTATTTCAAAATACTAGATTAGTTCCTAAGCAAGTATAAATCAGCATAACTACATTCAGTTCAATGAAGTCATGCTAATTTACATTATCTGAGTAGGTGGCCTAGTATAATTACATTCCTTTGCAAATCTATTACAGTTGTTCATGTGAACATCCTTCATTGATGTTCCTCACAGGGTTAAGTTCTTTAGTTGTAAGATAAACTAGTGAGAGGGGCTACTCCAAAAATCAGTCAGACATAACACACACCCAGGTGCCTGCTTTAGTTTACTTCACAAATTAAGGCCAACAAATGTTATGATATGTTACCATGCTTTACAGAGCAGTGCACACAAAAAAGCCTCCTATTTCCTTGTGCAACCTGTGTCAACAAGTTATAGAGTTTAAGGCCAGAAGAGCCCACCAGATCATCTAGTCCGTAAACATAGTTTGTTGTTTGGATTGGTCCTGCTTTGAGCAGGGCTTTGGACTAGATGACCTCCTGGGGTCTCTTCCAACTTATGATTCTATGACATCTCAGGCCACTCACACCACACAACACCTGCATATTAAACCCAACAACTGATGTTAGACCAAAGTATTACAGATGACAGCAGATTCAACTATTATGTGCCAGAGACAGAGAATAGGAAGGACTAAGGTGGTCAAAGACCCCTCAATGTAAGGAAAATGATGAAGTGAGATACAGTCAGATAATTTTGGCAAATGACCTGTTCCCACACACTGCAGAGGAAGGTGAACCCCCACTAAGGTCTCTCCCAATCTCACCTAGGAGAAAAATTCTTTCCCTTCCCACACATGGCAATCAGCTAAATTCTGACTATGTGAGCAAGAACCAGTCAGCCAAGCAACTGAAAGAGAGAATGCTCAGTGCCAACTCAGAGCCTTGGCCCTCCTAACCCAATGTCCCATCTATAGGTATGGCCATTCCTAATGCATCAGAGGAAGGAGATTTTAAAAAAACCCTACACATCTCAAGATATGTTGCAGGGGAAGGTGGGTAGAATCCCTTCCTGACCCCTGACATGGTCTGCCTGAAACCCTGAAGCATGAGCTTTAGGACCATAAGACAAACTGGAAGTGAGCCCCAGGGCCTTTGTGTCATTCCACTTACCATTACAAGTACTCCCGTCATACAACTGCACAAATCTTTTCTCTTTTCTGTGCAAGAGTCTGTCACAATTGCAGCAACAGAAGAGACTGATGTAGAGCCCATTGAATGCAGTGGAAAGACTCCTATTGATTTCAATGGGCTTTGAATCAGGCCTTGAGTGTGAAATCAGGGTTCCTGGTGGCCCAAAGAGTCATGGTCCTGTCTCTTCCATACTAGCCCATGGAAGAAGCTGCACTGTTAGGGAGCAGACTGACCTGAACACTGAGCTGCAAGTCATGTAGCCCAACTGGAACAAGAGTTATTTGATTCTTGTGACTTTCATAGTAGGCAGCAAAATCATGAGGGTTCAGCCTTTCACTATTCTTCAATGAGAAATCATTAGCCGAAGGAAAAGATTGTATGCCTGGTCATCTACAAGTGCCACACATTGTTCAACCTGAAAATCTAGCAGTTATTCATCAGTAAACAAACTCTAGTCAGTATAAAGGTTGTCTTATTTTGAAGGAAACTCTTAACACAGCGGTGGGGTGATTAGTATGCAATTTTTTGGCAGAATATGAAGGCTGTTGAATTTATTTTTGATTTACAAAGAAAATCTGATGTAGAAAAACAGCTCTGAAATCCAAGTCAATGTGGGTGGTCTTTAACAACACAGTATGAATTTTAAGACAAAGACATTTCAAAACATTAATGTAGTACAAATGGTCCTTATGGCTTTTTATTTTGAGGACTTTGCTTTATGCACGTACACACAGAGTGAGCAACTTCCGCCTTATGGTATTAAAGGAGAAGAGAGGTCTGAGAAAACAGTGCATTTTAGCAGTTCCATTGAATCCTATCCATATGGCAATTCACAGGCGTTTCAGAGTTGGTTCATCTTTCTGTCAAACCTTCTGGAAGCCTCCTGCGATATCCAAAAATATTTTTCTACAGATCGGCATGTAGATTGTGTGCTACTAGCACCAGTGGATTCTATACTCCTTGGTACAGAGTGGACTACCTGGTATACTGATTTGACAGCTCTTGCTGCAATAAACACTAAACATATTAGTGTAACCTTTCAGAAAAGTATTAAAAAGTATTTGGCATGTGTGAAAATTCAAAACTCCATGGGCATTTAGCAGTAATAGGAAAAACTTAAAAGGTTCAAGTGTTTCGTATAGGTTAGGTAATATCAAAAAGTTAAATTGGTTACTCATACCTTTTCTGAAATTGAATTTATAAACTGCATTGGAAATAGAAACAAAAAACAAACACATAAGACCCATGCTTCCTTGTGATATTTCTGCATCTGTCTCAAATGAGGAAGTGGAGAGGAGCGTGAAGATTAAAAGAAATAAAGAACATGCAGGTTCAGGTTGAGATTTTTAAAAAAGCATGCACAGTTTTGTATTTGTTGCAGTTGAACAAGTGCAGTTGTAACTCACCTTCCTGCACTGCAGTATTCAATTGTTCAAATATGTGAGGAAAGCAGTGGGGAAACACATGGATTTTGTTTTTTAGCTTGAAGCATTTTGTGCCTTTCCAGGGACAACTGCACTGCAGGGACTATAAACATACAGAATCTGATGTGTGTCAGTTACTAAACATGCTCAGTAGCCATTTTGATAATAAATATGGAGCTTTCATTGTGGACAAACCACCTATCAGCACACACCCTAAGGCTGAGTTACTATACATCAATCATCATCATCATCATCATCATCATCAGAAGCTGAGTCAATTGGGTCTAAGTTCCAAATATATTTTGAACAGAGGTTTAGGATCATTCTATTTATATTAATTGGCTTTCACTTCCCCAGGATTTGTTTGTGGTATTTACTAGATACAATAGAAATGTTAAGTACCATTAACTGCTGTGTTAATTAAATCTCAGATTATCACAGGTATACTGAGGTTTGATAACATGGGGGTTGTTTAGTGGTCCCTTGAATATTCAGGTATTTAGAAAAATGAAGCAGATGCAAGATTTACTTTGATTTTGTTTTCATCCAAAAGCATGACAGGGCCAGAGAGTGTAACATGGATGGTGCAAGGGCATTTGTGTGTAATGGAATTGGAAAGGGGAAATCTAGTGTATTTCCCCCTGAATCTCCATTTAGTAGTACTGCTTTCCTGGTTTGGCTTTGAACTAGTTGCTGCCTCAGTTTTCCCTCACAGATGTTGGATCATCCAACCTGTCAACCTTGCTGTGGCAGCCCTCTAGAAAAATCATCCATCCCTTTCCATGTATTCAAGTTGAAAATAAACAAAAAGTCTTCCCCCTACTTCAAACCTTCTTTAGCCCCTTCCAAGCACTTTTGAGTCCCTCCCTACTCCCTAGTAGGCAGCAGCTTCCAAGGTTTCCTACCTAGAGTCTTCCTTCACCAGCTCTCCACAGGCCTTTGTCTTATCTCCACATAGGTTGCCTATCAGGTGATTTTGCTCATATTCTCCACCAGGGGAGGTGAACTAAATGTGTCACAGGTGGGAATGGATCATTTCCCTTAAAGAGCCAGCTAGTTTGTTACACTCCCCACTTCTTTTTGGATAACTACAGGTCTGCCTAACCTTCACCTTGCTACCTAACCTACAAATTATTTTTCCAATAGTTTCGAACATTTCAGCCAGTTGTATGGAATTAAGCATGTACTGTACTATGCCACTGTTGTTATTTCCAATGCATTCTAGTTTCCAAAGGCAACAAAATCTGTTGTTTCTTTTCTGTTGGAAAATAATGTTTTGATTAAACTAATTGTGTGTGTGTGTGTGAAATTGTGACAAACATCATGGTTTACTGATGTAGCAGTTTATTGATGCATCAAACATTGTACTAGAATTCTGAACTAGTTGAATCTCATAATTTCCATTTTGTAACAATTTTGGCATTTTGAAATTAATTTTCATTCCAAATTAGAATAAGAGTAAATATTTTCAACATTTTCTGGTAAACGGGAATTCTGAAAAAAATGTTTTGGAATTTTTCTGAAATTTTGTATCAAAATTCAATTTGTTTTATGACACATCAGTCATCTGCATAATATGACATCTCACAAGTCTAGTGGCCTAATATAATAGTCCAACTGGTCAATTAATGTTATATTTTATTTTTATTTTAGTTTATTTTTAAAATCATAAAGAGCATCTGCTACTTAATACAGATTGAAGTAGCTAGATTCTTGTGTTTGAGTGCAATGCTTTTTTTCTAGGATACTTAGAACAGTGGCTCCTCTAACTAGTATACTCACTGCTCATCATCTTTTCTTGTTCAAAGTGTCATATTGTCAAACTGTTTAATTACAACAAACAAAATTTTCCAAATATAATTTTCAAAAATGAAAGATTTTTCAAACTGATACATCAGTAAACCATGATGCTTGAATTCTAAAAGAAATATTTTAAAGTTATTATGAGGCTTGATACCCTGGTGTAGTGGCATGTGCCTGTAATTGCAGCTGCTTGGGAGGTTATAGTTGGCGGCTCGCTCGGGAGTTCTAGGCTGCTGTGTGCTATGCCATTTGGGTGTCTGATGCTACTGATAGTCTAGTCAGTGGGTAGCTGAAAGACTGGCTAGAACAACATGTCTTATGTGTTGTGATTGGTGCTCTCTCTGTGAGGGCTGATGGATTGATTAAGGTGATTATGCTTGATGTGCTCTTAATTAAAGGATTGTGCTGTAACTACAAAGCCTTGTGTCTGTTCAATAGCTGAAAACTCTGTTGTGGATAATTTGTCAACTCTATCTTTCATTTTTTCAAATAAGAAAAATTAAGTATCATGAAACGTAAAGGTCTTAAAACTGATGATCAGATTTTCAAATATGCTGAGTTCCCTCACTTCCTGTTGACATCAAATAACACCAACTACAATGGTGGGTTTGATATAAGAACAAGAAGCAATGGTCTGGGTTGTATATTAGGAAAAAAAACTTTTTCACTAGGAGAGTGGTGAAGCATTGGAATGGGCTACCTAGGGAGGAGGTGGAATCTCCTTCCTTAGAGGTTTTTAAGGTCAGGTGTGACAAAGCCCTAGCTGGGATGATTTAGTTGGTGTTGGTCCTGCTTTGAGTAGGGGATTATACTAGATGACCTCCTGAGGGTCTAATGTTCTATGAATCTATGATAAGAATATAAATAGAAAGGTGGAAATATAAAGAGAATTAGCTAGCAAAATCATTTCTATGTATTCCACATTGGGCACCCAAAGCTTGAAGAATCCAAAATTAAAATTATTATTTTACTAAATGTCTAGGTTCTTCCGGCTTTCTTTACATTATTCTGTTTAATACTATGACCCAGAGTCTAGAACTGGGGGAACATTACTGTAGTTACTTGGTCTGGAGTTTAGAATGATGGGAAAAGAGAGAGAAATTTCATTTAACGGAGCTAGTTTTATGGGATAAATTCTATTCTGGGTACAAAGAATAATGTATAAAGTGAGAAACATTCTAAATGCCATCTCCCCTGACACAATGGAGGATGTAAAATGAGAGGTGTGAAAAGGTACAATTACATCCTAGAGCCATATAAATGCCATGCTGTGTATGTACTACACTTTATCTGGGGGAATTCAAAAAGTTAACGATGATCCCTGTTTATCAAAACAATGCACTTTAAATTTTTTAAATGTTTTGTCAGTAAGGGGAATACAATATCTGGGGGAGAAGAAAAAATATAAACCTGTAACATCTGTTGTGCTTTTTACTCATGAAATAAACTCAGAAAGATAAAATAGATTTGAGAATGATCGCTGGGTGTACTATAGTGTGACTCAACCTCAAGGGCACAATAAGCTAAGAACAAGTGCTTTAGAAACAGATCAAAGATCCACTGAATTATTTTGCATTTTTAACCTCTGACCAAAGCATCATATCGTGAATACTGCTGCTGTTAATTAGAGAGCTCAAAAGATAAGTAGCATACAGGGACAACCATTGCCACAGGAAACTAAAATTGTGTGATTAATTATGGCATATTCCCGTGACAATTCAATATGTTTTTGTAAAACTTTTTCTTTTTGGAGCAATAATATTGGGATATTTTCCCTCTGAATACTATTTAAATACATTTACAAGGGAAAGCATAAAAATGAGGATAGGTGTGGTATATTATCTCCTATAAAAACTAGTTAACTTACAGTAATGGTTGTGTAAGTGCATTTTCTCACAGTGTATAATCACTGAACCAAATTTGCTCCATGAGAAACCCTTTTCCATTTCTATCTTACAACCATCTTCACTGTACAGGTAACATTTCTTTAAAGCTTACCAAATGACAACCCGTGCTTGACCTTGTATGTTGGCTATAGTTGGGTGTCTTCAAATCCTGAAGATAAAATTTGGTCAAACTATACACTGTGTTAAATTGTTCTCATTTGGAATTAGCACTGATTTATGCAAATGTGAATTAAAAAAATATTTCTAAATACACTCATGGGCGGAGATTGGTGACGGCATTGCCACCTCCCCCCCCCCAACTGGATATAAGGCTGAGGCAATGCATGGTATGGGGGGCAACCAGATTACTCCTTTAGACCTGCTTCCTCCCCATGGAGGAACGATCAGGCAGGGGGTGGGAGGTAGCGGTGTGTCTGTTGGTCGGTTTGCCCACATGGGCTGCCTAAAGGGAGGACCGGAGAAGAGCTCCTGATGACTCACAGCACAACCAGGTGGGGAAACTTACCAGCAGGCAGAGTGCCCCTGGAGTTACATGATTAAATAAACTCTATTTATGATTTCAAGTACATTGTAATTTAATTACCACTAACAATAAGTAAATCCAGAAATTAGATTTATAAATATTATTAAGCCACTTGCCCTCACCAAATATAGATGTCAAACTATGCCTATGAATACACTACATTGATTGGATGGTTGGTGTTCAGCCTAGGGGTTATCTGTGAAATGGTGACATTGGGCTAGATTCACAAAGTGACATAGAATCAGAGAGGTAGCCGTGTTAGTCTGGAATAGCAGAGGTAACAAAGAGTCCTGTGGCACCTTAAAGACTAACTATAAAGTTTTGAAGCATAAGCTTTTGTGGGCTAATACCCACTTCGTCGGATGCAAGCAGTGGAAGTGTCCAGGGGCAGGTATAGATAAGTAGGCAAGAACCAGGTAGGAGGTAACAAGGTTAGTCCAATCAGGCTGAACCAGCTTGTTAACTCAAATCAGGGAGGGTGGGGTATTCTTCTGGCAGCTGAATTGCAAGTGTGAACTCGGAGAGAGGAGAAGCTGTTTTTGTAATTAGTAAGCCATTCAAGATCCTTGTTCAATCCTAGATTGATTGTATCAAACTTGCAAATGAACTGCAGCTCTGCAGTTTCTCTTTGCAATGTGGTCTTAAAGTTTTTTTGCTGCAGTATGGTGACTTTTAAATCTGTAATTGTGTGTCCAGGCAGATTGAAGTGTTCTCCTACAGGTTTTTGTAAATTGCCATTCCTGATATCTGATTTGTGTGCATTTATCCTTTTTCTTAGGGACTGTCCAGTTTGGCCGATGTACATAGCAGAGGGACATTGCTGGCACACGATGGCATATATTACATTGGTAGATGTGCAGATGAATGATCCAGTGATGGTGTGGCTGATCTGGTTAGATCCTGTGATGGTGTTGCTGGTGTAGATATGTGGGCAGAGTTGGCAACGGGCTTTGTTGCATGGATTGGTTCCTGAGTTGGAGTTATTATTGCGCTGTGTGCTGTTGCTGGTGAGAATCTGCTTAAGGTTGGCAGGTTGTCTGTGTGCCAGGACGGGCCTTCCTCCCAAGGCCTGTGAAAGTGAGGGATTATTGTCACAAAGTGACATAGGTGACTGACTACCAATTTAGATGCATAAATCTCAGAATCAGGCCTCACTGAGATTTACAAACTCCCTTTTTAGATGCCCCAAACTTGGTAGGTGTCTAAGTTTATTCTGTAAATGTTTCCTATGCGGCTATGTTTCTGCCACTGCATCTGTGCACAGCTGCCTCATTCTAGCTTTCCAGATGCTTAATCCCCAGTATAATACACAAACTGTGATGATATGGGTGTTCTTCCACCTAATTCACTGACAAGGCCTGATGTGGTAGGTATGTTGAGAAACCAGTTATGGGATTGGGCCTTGTATGAGTGAGCACCTAAAAGTGTGGGGAGTGATAAACTGCCACAAACTTTTAGCCCACCTGTGCTGTGGAAGATCCTTGGTTCAAGTCCCCCCTCCACCTGCAGGGAGAAGGGATTTGAACCGGGCTCTGCTAGGGTTTCCAATTCTCCAGGGTTGGCCTGGAGTCTCCCAGAATCAGCACCAATCTTCTGTTGACTATTGAAAGCAAGCCAGTCAATTTTTAATAGGCTATTTTAAAGAAAATGACATTACATCATGTTGGTGGGAAAATCTCCTGGAATAGCTTAAGTGGGAGTTGGCAACCCGAGGCTCTGCCCTAACCACTGGGTTATGGGAAATTCTGATATGGAGATTTCTTCAATCATCTCTCCCTCCTGAAGCTCTTCCATGTTGGATAAACAATGTGTCGTTAGGTCAGAGAGAGAGAGAGAAAACAGAAGCATGAGACTTTATAGTCTTTATAGTCTAGTGGGGAACCCAGGATCCCCATGCTCCACTTCTGCGGGAATTCTGCACCACTACACAATGCAATTTTTTTCAGAATTTAATGCTGTGCATGCAGAATTTTCTTTCCCCCAACGACGTGGGCTGTTGTGCTGCTGGCCATCACTGTGGGCCACTGGACCTGGAACAGCCCAGCTCACACATAGATGATACTGGGAAAGGCGTTAGAGGGTTTCTGGCAGCTGCAATTCCCAGCACACCCTAAGGCAGTGGTTCTCAAACTTCCTTGGACCGCAACCCTTTTTTCTTCTCTGGCGCCATGGCATGACCCTTGTATGTCTGCCAAAATGCCGCCAAATCGATTACTTCCTCATTTGGAGGACACTTTAAGGCGTGCGGCATGTCCACCGAAAAGCCGCCGATTGTGGAAGCAATCAATTCGGCAGAAAGCTGGTGGTGTGGGGAGCTTGTGAACCCCCTGGAAGCGGGCAACAACCCCCGGGGGGGGTTGCGACCCCCGGTTTGAGAACTGCCACGCTAAGGGAAGGAGAGGATGGCACGCAGGAAACTCCATGCAAGCCTAGGATCAGGCATCAGGCTGTTTCTCTCTCTGGAGCCCTGGGCTTTGGGGGGAAAGGGGGCAGGTAACTGGGCTTGATGGAGTCATTGCTGAGCTATGTGGGGTAAGGGGGTGGGTGTCTTGGCTCTGTGGGTGGGGGGGAACTCCTGAAGCTAGGCTTGGGGGAGAGGGGGTGCAGGTATAATGCCTCTTTTAATTGGACTGCCTCACATTTTCAGTTTAGGGGAATTTAAGGATATTTTCTTTATTCAAAACTATCTTAAAGCAAAATTGATATCACTTGGAGCCCTTAATAATTGTTGGGTGCATTTCATAATAGTTTGGTCATAACTAAGACAGCATATTGATCTGTAAAAACCCAGGAATAGATTTTACGTATTGGATTTGGAGCAAAATAAAATGAGATGGAAAAACCTTCCCACTATTTAAGGACATAGTTGCTTTTTACTTCTGCTTTTGTTACAATCAAAATGCATTGTTTTCCCTTAATGTATTACGTTTTAGGTACAATCCAAGTTCGGTCCTAGATGCTTTCCAATCAAAAAATAAAATCTATTCTTTCGTAATATTTGTTTACGTTCACTAACCTTTCAATCCCACTTTGTCAAGGGAATAGGACAATTAACATTAGAGGATGACAGTGATTTTTATCGGTGAGTCAGACACAGATAATATAAGAAATTATAAATTGTAGTCATGATTTGGAACTTAAAGACATAACAGTATGCAAGAAAAAATGACTGTTAATACTAAGAGATTGACCTTTATTCATTATGTGTCATTTGTCAGCCGAACCATTATTTTTTTTATAAAAAGGACCTAATTAACATAATTAGTAGCAATTAAAAGAATTATGTAGGATATTTTCTTTTTTTCCCCAACACAAGGTCAAGAATAAAAGGCGATCACTTCATTAAAATGTAAATATGTCAACTGAAATTTTGATAACAGAATATTAATGATTTAATTAACAGGATGAAACCTTCTTGAAAGCTTAGATTGCTTATGGGAAGCCCCATTAATACTGGTTTGAGCACAGAATACCAACTGATTCCAATGGAGTAACATTATCTACAGTGGAAAAAAAAAGTCTATTCACAAAATGATGAGGCAGAATATTAAATGGTTTATCTTTAGTGAATACATTCATGCAAAAAACAAGTCAGAACACAATTGAAAGAAAGCCATCAACTGTATCACAATTTCAGGTTAGGCAATTTAGATTTACTTTGACAGGCTTTTTTAAAAATAAAGCTTTGATACTTTTCATGAAAAGAAACTCATCAGTATTGCATCAGTCTGTTTAAATCAACTTTGAGATAGATAACTACATTTAGTAAAAACAACTTTTCTGTTACTCTATATAGCTCTGAATATTAAAGAAAATATGGAAGTACATCTGGCAAATGGACTCACTCTTTTCAGTGGAGTTGCTTTGCTTACCAGAGCTGAATTTGACCCCACCCCCCATCTCAAGACTAAGCCAGCCTTATCAAACACAGTTTATTACTCTAGCTCCTATATTCCTATCTCTATTCACAGCTATAGGGGTTTTTTAACCATTCTTGATAGATATTACTTTGGTTTAAGTTGTAAACTCCTTGTGCATGTATATAGAGAGCAGGGAGTCTCTTAATAGCCCCTCTGTGCCACTCTGCCAAAACAAAGGGACTATAAAGATGGTACCTCCGGACAAACTGGAATGCCTCTTTCATAGTAGGATTCTCTGGGTAATATAGTGTCAGTGCATTAACTGTATCCCTATCTACTTGTAACCTCTGTTGTAAGTGTAGTGGCTGGTGCAAGGGGTTTGGCTGGGGCATCTCTAGTCCCAGCAACTGCAATGGCCACTGAAGTCACAGGTCACTATGAAGCTCCTATTACAGGAGCCAAATCAGCTCCCAGATAATCCCAGAATCAGGAAGTTATAAAGGTGGTGCAAAACCACTAGAGCCTGCACCCCAACCCAGTCCTGGACCAATCATTTTTCAGACAGACCAAATCATTCCAACCACAAATTTTTATTTGGCTGTAGAGTGCCACACACATGCAGTGCTGAAGTTATCACCAGCAGAACAATAATACAAGTACTCTCAGCCAAATACCTCTTGACTGAATTAGTTTATCCAGTGCAATTAATCCACTGCACATACATTGAGTCAGATGTGGATTCTTTGGCTACCATTTTATGCCCATCAAATTTAAATTTAATTATGGGACAACAATGACTCCTTATACCCCTGGGTTGACGATCAAGCTATAAACAAATCACTACCCCTTGCCACTTATTAATGAACTCTTTCAGAGGCTCTCCTCAACCAAAATTTTTACTAAGCAGGACCTCTGTGGGACCTACAACCTGGTCCTTGGTATCCTTGGCTGCTCAATGTGCTCCTTGTCAACAGCTGTGCTTGGTCCTGCCCATGCTTATGCTGGCTCTAGACATGCTCCAGCCACAGCCTGTACCTGATCCTGCCCCAGCACCCACCTCCATCCTGACTTCCAGCTCCAACTTTTGGCTTTGCTCCAGGACCTGCCCTGTCTGGATACAGCTCTAACTGGCAGGTTAGACTCTTGCTCAAACTATTAGGCTAGACTACCCAGCCACTTCACTCTGTTTTGCTGAAATTTAATGGTGACCACATACTGTCCTGTATCAACAGATCAACACACCTGACTATCACACAGTGCATTCATTTAGAAAGCTATTCTGCTTTAACTTTTCTGTGGTCACTGTTAAGGGTTTTTGTAACAGAGCAAATTAGAATATATATTGCTTGTTGATATCTGTTGGAGATGAAAGTGAACACCTTCCAGAATGTTGAGAGTGTTACCAAGAGTGTTGGTGCTTATTTAAGGTACTCACATGGCAGCTGTCACAGCAATATCTGAGCACTGAACAACCTTTCATGTAGTAATCCTCACAACATCTCTGTGAGGCAGGGAAATACTATTATCCCTACTTTACAGATGGAGGAACTGGGGCACAGAGATTAACTGACTTGCCCATGGTCACACAGGAAGGCTATGGCAAAGCAGAAAATTATCTCCAAAGTCTTAGGTTAATATCCTAACCCTTGGACCATGTGTAAATGGCACATAATGTGTAGATTTGTCTCTTTAACTTGTTATTTTTGTGCTGTAATCAGTGCAAAGAAATGTCTTCACTGCCTGGTATTCAAATCAGTGAACCATAGCTTGGCAACCATAATTTTGAGATGAAGTAGCTTTTGAAGAATAAAAGGGAAGGCTAACCAATGAGTAACTAATTTGTCAAACGAGGTCAAACAAAATCCATTTTAATGAAAGCTTATTTTCTTCCTCTATTAAATAAAGCTGGCTGACATCCTGATTTTCTTAATCTAATGTGGAATTTTTTTAAATCAACTAATGTGGAATTAGGGCAGCACAAAACACAGAAAGGAGGAATATTCCTAATCAGCAGCAGAAGAAAAAAGTTTCATTTGTGACATAATAAAATTTAATCTTTTGTCTATAACACAAAGCATTTGGTGAACAGCAAATGTCAAGTTTAAGAGATTCCTTTTATTTTGGCTGTTTATCTGAAGCCTAGCCAAATATACTGAACATCTTCAGTCTTGATATTTCATGAGTTCAGGCTCTTAGAAGAAATTCTGAAGACTTCTTGGTTTTTCAGGGATGATAAAACAGCCTTTAAGAACTTGCATTTCCAGTACCAGCCAAAACCAAGAATCACAGAGATTTGGAACATAAAAAAAATAAATGAGTCCATAACTTTTTATTAACCTCAAAAAAAGGTTTACCGGTAAGCTATATTTAGTTAAAGTAGAGGGAGTACATTGATCCAGGGTGTTTAATTTGAACAATTATGTATCTGTTCACCAAAACCTCAAAAAAGTATTTGGAGTTCAAGCCACACATAGATTCAGAATATGATTTCTCCAAACACACTAACTGGAGCCAGATGGGAGTTTTCTGTCAGAATAATTTTAAATAGAAAATGTAGTTTCTGCAAAATTGATTTCTTCTTTTTTATGCAAGAAAATTTCTAATGTTGTCAATTTTTTTTTCTGTCAGGAAAAACTAACAAACAAAACACAAAACTCACCTGGAATAAAACATTAACTTTAAGAAAATATTTTGGATTATTCAACTGTCCCGATATGCATTGTCCTGTTGTGGCACATGGAACTACAAAGAACTGGATGTCCCCATTCTCTTCTATGGGTTGGACTTCCTGATCAGACTACAACTCCCATGACACAATACAGTCTCCAAATTGCCTGGTGAATCATGGGAGATGTAGTTCGGCCAGGGAGGCCAACACATAGGGAAGAACAGGGACATCAGACAATCAAACTACAACACCCAGGAGGCAATGCACTTTTATAGGAAAACAGTTTAATATTGCACCTGATAGAAAGGAAACATTTTGATTCCAGAATGTTCACGTTTCTTTTTGATTGAAAGTGTCAATGAAAAATATTTAATCATTTTCTAATTGAAAATGTTCAGAACTGGGACTTGAGGGTTGGTTCACTGTGCTAGAAACACGTTTAAATAAACAGAATAATATGTGACATGGCAGGCTATTGTTTTTACATGTGCTTCCAAGAGTTTCATGGGTCAGAAAATAGGAAGTGAGGTAGTTAGTTGCAGTCTGAATCTATTTATGGCCATTTTTGAGAAATACATTTACAAGGGAAGCACTTGTATATGAATAAGACAGAGGAAAAATTCCAATTCTCTCTGCACAAAGAGTTGTGTAGACTGGCATAGCACATAATTAATAAAAGTATAGGTTGGCTGGCAATCACAACCAGAGCTACTAAGTAATGCCTACATGTTTAATGGGCCATATGGTAGCTACAGTCTTCCTATCTATACTTGGCACTTATTTCTAGTAAAGCCCAGTTGAAACAGAACTCTCCATCTTAGACGTTATTTATTCTATTAATATATCCTGCTATATGCAACAAGGGAAAAATGAGAGGATGGGGGGGGGGGGAGGCTGAGGACAACTAAAAGGAACAGCTGGATACTTAGAGTGGGGTATCACATTGACCTCATAGTAGCATTCCAAAAATGATTCTTTTGTACAAGAATATTCATGAGGCATGAAAAAGTAAAATGTGTATGAACAGGTATTTGCAATATTCATGTAAAAAAACCATGAATACTTGTGTAAATATATACTTGCAGAAATGCTAATGCTGTTACTAATTTATTCAAGCCCTCCTTCTGTTTCAAAAAAATCCAGTCAGGAAGAAAAAACAATGCTATGTGCCTTAGGTTACAAATCATACAGCAGAAAAAGCAAACCACAAAGCACAAGTTCTCAAAGCAATAGTCACAGTGTAGAGTTCAAAATATTTCTTGAATTATTGCAAATAATAAACACATTATTAAAAATCGTATTCCATTTCTACATATTCCTCAAATATCAAATGAGCTTAATTCAACAAATAAACTGTTTACTGTGAGCATGTTCTTTAGGTCTACCTAGAACTAGGGATACCTCAGCAAACAGCACCAGCTACCACATGTGTCTGTGGAAAGGCAAGGTGAAAGGTGGGGCTTAGCTGAATTCCAAGATCCAGCAATTTAATACATCAAACTATTCAGGCTTCTGTCAATTATTTCCCAAACATAATGTATATTACTTAAATGAAGACAGGTAAACATGTTCTATTTTTGGTTAAATTTGTCATATTTCTTGGAGAGTTTCCAGAAGCAGAAAGGCTGTATAAATATTTAACAGCTGGCACATAAACAATAGTATGAGCACCTTTTGTGATGTGAGAAGACCCCTCATGGTCTCATAGGAGTCAATGGAAATTGAGGATGCTTAGCTTCTTTTGGGATCTGGCCTCATATACAATATATCACAGTGGAGAATGCAAAACAGTGAAGTCTTATCTTAAGAAAAAAAAATCACTGAATCCTCTTTCTCATAGGAAATCTTTTCTAATGAGTGACGAATAGTGTTGTGTGATATAAGAAAGATTCCAACGAAGTAACCTTACTTTGTATGCAGTCCTCAATAATTTAAAGTTTCATTCCCTTTTAAGATTCATTTTCTAATTTTTTTGCTTCATAGAGTATCTATTTCTCCATAAGCCTGTCTAAAATGTTAATATACTTAAAACCTGTTTGTAATGGAATATGTAGATGGCCTAAGTAATCTAGTGCATTCAAACTCAACATTCATATTAATTTTCTCAAGATTCTTGAACACTTTATAGTGCTAATTATGTCTATTACTGTGTCATTTACTTTGAAATGATATGTATGTTCCCTTCTGAAATAGAAATCCCCAATTTTGCTTAGTAATGAAGAAAGTTCTATTTGAGTAAGCCTTTCTGATCTAATGACTCTGATTTCATTTAGAAATAATAGGTTTACTTGTACAAAGAATGGTGACACATATGTTTAATGCAGATAACTGACTGCTTATCAAATTTGTCCTAATTAGACATTTTTGCATTATAGGATTAATATAGACTCTGTCAGGACACAGCACATGAAGCATGTGTATTCCACAAGTGAGATAATCATTTTGCAGAAGCTGTATATTCAGTTTTATATAGGGTTTTTTTTCCATAATATTTGCACAATGTTGATTATATTTTAACAAGGGTTAAATATAGAAATAGAAGTAAATAGTAGAAGTGGCCAGAACCATTACCCTAAAGACTGAGACCCTCTGAACCTGGAAAGTTCTAATGCTGTGCATTTTTCTCTCTTACTCTTCTGCAAAAAGGTAGGTACTACAACTTTGATAATTCTGTTTCATAACAATGTTTTCTCCAAAAGGATTAATCTATTTCTAAATGCATACTATTAGATAAGAGCCTATAATTCACATATCAGAGAGGTAGCCGTGTTAGTCTGGGTATTAGGCCGACAAAGTGGGTATTAGCCCACAAAAGCTTATGCTTCAATACTTTAGTTAGTCTTTAAGGTGCCACAGGACTCTTTGTTACCTCTATAATTCACATAGTGACATCATTTAATGAAGAATTATACAGTGGGCAAGATCATTCTTTTTCTGCCGTCCTCGGAATCCAAGAGTCTGAAAACTATATCTAAGATTTCCAAAGAGGTACACACCTCCATTTTAATTTCTGTAGGGGTATGCAAATGAAAAAAGGTTGAAAAGGTTGAAAAGATGCCAATATTGCTACCCAAGGCAAGAGATATGCAGCCGATGTATTTTGACAGTGGTTTATTAAATTAAAATGATGATGTCACTGATATTCTACTTACCAGTTGGTTCTTCTCATAATCTAAGATTGAAAATTATTTGGAGGGCAAAGAATGTCTTTTTTTTTTTTATGAAGTGTGTGTACAAGTCATAGCACAAAGGGGAACTGATCCTTAGTTGTGGTCCTTGGATGCTCCAACAATATAATCAGAATAATACTTAACAAGGACTATGGTAAAACTGAATGAGAAAAGACAGAAACATCTTAATTTTTGAGTGCTGGTCCAAGTAAAGGAGGTTGGTCAAATGTTTCAGGCATTGAACTTGGTGTACGTTAAACTGGATTCTATTCCTGGCTCTTCCATAGTGTTCCCTGAAGAATTCACAATCTTATTTAACATTTTCCAGTAGTTTACAGGTTCTTAATAGATGCAGCTATGCTAGCACAAGGTATCAATCCAGGCCTTAAAAACCTCTAAGGATGGAGATTCCAGTACCTCCTTAGGTAACCTATTCCAGTTCTTTACCGCCCTCATAGTGAAATAGTTTTTCCTAATATCCCACCTACACCTCCCCCACTGCATGTGACCATTGCTCCTTGTTCTGTCATCTGCCACCACTGAGAACAGCCTAACTCCATCCTCTTTGGACCCTCCACCCCACAGGTAATTTAAAAGCTCCTATAAAAAAAGCTACTTGAAAAACTGCTATCTAGTTTAAAAGGTGCCTGGTTAGCAGGGCATTAACTAAATACTGATGAAGTTTTTGATATTATTCAAATTATGGTCAGATATTGATGCCTTTAATCACGTTACCTTACTCCATATGATATCCCACTTAAGTCAATATGGCTATTCAGCACAATTTAGCCCTTATGTTGCATATCACTGTCATAATAGTGGGTCAGTCAGTAAATGGCAACAGGATCCTCTACACTTGAGCAGAGCTGACATTCTGCCTAGTAGAGAACAGTGGTATGCACACAAATACAATCAGTTAAGGAAAAGAACAACTTTAATATTAATTCCATCTTACAACCCAAACAACAAACAATTTAACTAGGAAGGTCTATGAAAGAAAATGAAGAGAACATCCTAACAGAATAGGAATATTCTACAGGCCAAGGAATATATAAATATCAGGAAAAGAGGAAAATCTGCTGAATACAGTAATAAGTAAAACATATGCAAGAAAAATATCATGAATAAGAAAATACCTGTTGACAGAGAAAGATTAAATGGCTTAATTAAAAAGTATTGGAAATATTAATTCAAACAGCTTATACTTTATCTGGGCAATTGGAAACACGGCAGGAAGCATAAAATACAGATTTTTGTTCATTAAAAGTGTTCTTTGGAAGATTCAGAAAAATGCAAAAAATGCAATGTGGATCACCATAATGACATCCATCATATCCCTGTAGGGGCCCCAGAAAAAAGATGTTGAGGTTGTGTACCAATCTCATTCTTCTGATAATACTTTTCATCAGAAAAGATGTAACAAATGTGACTTTCTGAATTTAATCATGAGGGACAAGGACTCTGAATAACACTAACCACCTTAAATGTTTCACAAATGTAACTGTAGATGTGTGTGTTATAGACTTGCTGACAGACCAACATATACTTCAAGGCAAACTGCCCAAATTATTTTACCTCCCGAAGTGGGACGGACATTGACTTAAAGTTCACTACACAAGTTGACAGACTGTGGCATATTTTCACTATCATAGCCTCTGGGCAAGAGGCTTGTAATGTTATCTTTTAAGAGAACCCATTAAACATCATTCAGCCAGATGTTTTAAAACAGATCTCTCCTTTTCCAATCAAAAAGATAGCATGCCAAGTAGGTAGCTCCTCACAAAAGATATATTCCTGCATTCGTAAGTTGACTGAAAAACATATAATAGTGACTAGTGATATGATGTCATAGTAATAGATGCAGAAATTACTTTGAGAAAAAATGTTATGTAAGTTACAGGCTCCAGTTTTACAACTGAGAGACATAAATGGATTTTCAAAGGCTGCTGCTAGTAATAAAGATCTTATTCAAAAGACTAAAATTACTAAATGAGTCAGAAAACCTGATGGTGGAAATGACACTGAAACAAAGAATAGCAATAATCTTTCAACATTCTGCTGAAATAGTATAACACACCAATTAAAAAAAGGAAGGGCGGGGGGAAGCAGCATTTGCCTTCCTAGACTATAGACTTGCTGCTCAATTGAAAAAAAAAAAAAGAAAGAATGACTTAAGTCATTACTATTTTCTGTCAGGAGAAAATCACTGACAAAGATTTTACTTGTGTAATTATATTGACAGTTGGGTTAAATTTAGCAAAATAAATTAGAAAAGAGCACAGCTGAGAATGTACTCAAAAGCTCTTTCTCCATTAGAAAAATAAATTCTCCTATACAACAGCAAGGTCACTGATAGCTTTAAAAACAGACTATGTATAACATGTATAGAGTGTTCAGTGTATGTCATGACTGGCAAGAGTTTATTTTCAGGTATTTCCTACATGGGTCCAAATGTTGCACTCATGCACTTAACTTCAAGCATGTGCATAGTTCTATTCACTTCAGTAGGATAGCTCACATGCTTCCATAATTAAGCACTCAGGTAAGCATTTATAAGCCCAGCGTCTTAGAAATGTCTTTTTCCTGAAATGTCAGACAGAAACAAGATCTGCACAGCAGCATCTCCTGCAAACTTAATTTTGGCTCTAACTCACCTAGTTAGAGTCTGAATATGCAGATTTGATAGTAGAATGTGGACCCAAAACAGACATATATTTTCACTTTATTCCTATCAGATCTCTGCTAGAACCATTATTTGAGGTTTTGATAAGTTTTGGATAACTATTGTGACATCTTTGAACTTCCTTGTTTCAGCTTGGTCAGGAAATGACAAAAAATGTGGCAGGAAAAAAAATGACAAATTTTACCCCCCTGGATATCTCAGAAGAATATCTGTAATCATGAGATTTCAAACCCAATTTTGCAGATTTGACAGGATAAGAGACCTCCAAATTTTGGGTTACTTTTCTTGAATTAAACCATTTGTTGTTTGATCATGGCTACTTTGACAAATGTCAAACAGATGGAACAAAACCATTGTGCTACCAAAAATGAAAAGTTGCAATTATGGGTGGGTTTTTAAAAAGATCATGAGATGGGAGCATAAATTCCATTCATTTTCAATGTTGATGGTGTTTCTAGTCACTAATCCTCCTCGATTCTGTATTTTTATTATTTTATTCAGCAATGGAAGAGCCAGTAATAATTCAGTATTTCTCAAAATTGTTTTTGTTCCTGTCATGTTTTTTAGGAATAGCCCATTGGTCAATACCAGTGATTTCAATGTCCTGCTGTGAATCAAGTATTCTACTTGTCCCATCACAACATTTCTTTTGTATGTGCCAGATATATCAGTTTACAAACAATTACCTCAAAGACTGTTTTATACTAATTTCTTCAGGCAAGGGGTTCTTACTTCAAGTGATTTACAACACAGTGATTTTAAAATGAAGTTTGTCAATTTAAGCAATAATATTGTGTCTTATGTTTATCTTGTCATCTATATTTTATACTTATGACACTATTCACTTCCCTTGAGAATAGATTACCATCTTGCAACCACTAATAGATTAATTCAAAATAAACTATCAGTTTTATTAATGTGTCATGTTCCAAGTCACCAGTCATTTATCTGTTAAGATTTTATTATTTTCAACCTTTTTCTGAGTTACATTTCTGAGCCTTGATGATATGTAGAACTCACTTTTGCCATAAATTCATAATAATTTGGTTTCATAATAGCCTTTACCAAAGGAAAAAGGTGACTTGGTAAATCTATGTCAGGTTCTGGCCACACTGGTCTGGTGCACAAGGGGAGAGGGATGTGGGAGATGACAAGGCAGAGATAATTTCACCTTCCCTTTACAAACCTACTCAAGAGCCAGCCAGAATCATGGTGCTTGCACTCCATGAACACAAGAAAATGTCCAGTGTACAACCACAAATGGCACTAGACACACAACAGGAAGCAAAACAATTGACAATCCTGTATATGCTCCCCCAATTTGCCAGGGTACAATCTGCCTGCCAGCACTTTCATGCACCGACATTAAGAGTGAGCTACTTGAACATGGGAACATCTGATTTGATATTGCAATGTAATGATGCCATAATATAATCATAATAATACTGTGTGGCTATTTAGTTTTGAATTTTATCTGGGCAATTGGAATTGGAATTGAGGATAAACAATTTTGGGGTTGTATCCATAACTATAATTTCTTGGGGACAGTGTGGCCTTCATTAGTCTCACTTTATCTCCCCCATTTTTACTCATCTCTAGTACGTTCTAGGATATTAATCTCAATGTAAGAGAACTCAGATTATCAAGAATTAGAGAATAAGTTGACTAGACCATCAAAAGGGATGCAATGGAATACTGTTTAGGTAGGATGAAAACTATGGAGAAAGGTACGCTAAAGAAGCAGGAGGCAACAAATATATTCAAGTCAGCCTCAAGATGTCCACACATCAGACACCCAGGATTAAGATGGCAGCAAACTCACATATATAATTTACAATAATGAAAAAGTAATTAAATTAACAGGATTTTAGTAGTGTAGCAATAGCACAAAGTGATATCAGGATGTGGTTTGCATTGAGAGAAGAAGTTCCAAGTGCAGAGAACACCTGAAGTAAAGTCTTCAGGTTTTTAGGTGAGTTAGAGCCATCTTTCTACACCCAGAAGGAAATGTTAGATGTTTGGACATAGGGATTTACAGGAAGTAATGTGAATAAGGTATCTGATCATCAAGGTACAAGAAGAACATTTATCTTCTGCAGAATGAGAATGAAAATATTTCTCTCTTAGGTAGGGTGACCATATTTTGCTATGCTGCATATGTGACACCTGGTAAAACTACTCATATTCGAGCAAGTTCAACAGCAATCAATCAGAACTATGCAGTACAAACATTCAAATTAACATCAAGTTGACTGAGCCCCTGTTAAAAAGAACTACTACATAGCTGGATTATTTTTGTTTACCTTCTTATCTTTAAGACTCTAGGGTTCACACAAGGAGAGGTCACACACACACACACACACACACACACACACACACACACACACACACACACACACACATTCCCATACACCTCTCTCACATGCGGGTGGAGGGGATGACCAACTGACCCTCCCCTCTGTGCCCGGCGCTCTCCACCCACCATGCCTGGCTGGGCCCCCAGGACAGACCTCTCTTTCCTGGTACCCGGCACCTTGTCTTCCTGAGGCAACACGTGGAGGGGGGCATGAAGTAAAAAGGGATTTTCCAGATTTCCCCTCCCCAGCTTTTTGCCAGGCTTCACAGAAATCATTGCTGAAAACTCAGACTCAGAGATAACTGGATTCAAACTACAAACAGCACTTTCATAGCTTCATCACTGAGTTCTTCGTACTCTCCTTAAACAGAAGTCCTGCATTCCTGATTTGTTAGACTTGAAAACTTGGACTTCAGTATGTGATTATTTGACATTTGTAACAGATTTTCTTGAGCTGAGATACTTAAGGTTGGAAAGGCATTAACTATTACTGAGAATGTGTTTCAAATCCAATTGGTATCATTTTCAGCCAAATGTTTGCTATATGTAGGTTTAGCACTTAATAAAAATTCATCTGTTTTAAATATAAAACTCAGGTCTTGCTCTCTCAGCCCTCTTCCCCTATCTGCTGCTGACCCTGGGAGCCTTTCTATGCCCTCCATATTCTGCAAGAATTCTTTCTGATGAAGGTCCCCTGGAAGAGTGGAGGAAAGAGAGGCTCCCAGCCCAGGCAACAGCTGCATAAGATACAGACCCGTAGATAAGATGCAGATGATTTTTAAGCCCAGTTAATTGGGGGGGGGGGGAAGTCCAGTTAATCATTTTCTGTAAACACTCATAGTGCTCCCTTGAATCCTTTGGGGAGCTACAACTAATAGTTTCGGAAGCACTGATCTATTGTGTCCATGACTATAGTACCTAGAGTCCGCATTTTCCAGCCCAAGCTGTTGGCTACTAGCACATCTAAAAATCAGGCCATTTAGTTGCCTAAGTATGCATTTAGTTGCCTAAATTCAGGTATCCACAACTGTAATTGTCTAAGCTCTTAAATCGTTAGTTAAATATCAGTCCCACACACAAATACCAAACATCAGTAGCCACCACAATGTACACAGTGGTATAGACATCGTCAGCTAAGAATTTCCATTCTTTTGCAGATTTACTATAAAGAAAGACACACAAAATTGTCCTCCAACAATGATAATTATTTCTTATTCTATGTAGCACAATAATGCTCCATTGTGATAGATGCTACACAAAGATCATAGGGGAAAAAAATTCCCTAGTGTTTACAATCTAAATAGACAAGACAAATAAAGGGCAAGGGGAACAAAATGTAATTATCCCATTTGAAGGACAGAAATTAAGTGACTTGCTCAAGGTCATACAATAAGCCTGTGCACAGAAAAGAATTGAACCCAGATCTCCTGACTCCCAAGTCTCAAGCCAGATCTTAAACCTGCTACAACACTTTCTTTTGAGCATTTGTCCAGGACCAATAGAAATGAGGAGGAAGTGAATACCTGACTACTCTAATTTTATTTACCTACAGAAAGTTGAATCACTTTCCTTTTAATTTGAATATAACAGAGAAAGCTGAAATTTTGCCATTCAATTTATTAATCCAGCCAAAAAGAAAAAAGTCATAATAACCTTGAGAAAGAAAATTAGAAAAAAATACTTTGGAGTTTGACTGAAATATTATAGCAACTGCAAACAGAATGATGATGAATTATGTCTCTAAAAATCTAAGTGCTGCAATTATGAGATTCTGAGAACAGTCTAAGGAATGATAGATTCAGTTGTTCTGCTACGTATGAAAAAAATTGCATTCAGCTAACAGAGTTATCCCATATTGAATTCCTTTTCCTTTTAGAAGACAATTGACAATAAGAACAGCCATCCCTTTGGGCAGTTTGAAAACACCATGGCATCCAAAATAAGTTGGTGAATGTCACCCAAGAAATGATAGGAAACAAAACGTGTGCAGATTTTTGTTAACAAAATGACACATTGGATTGCCTTCAAAATCAAACATCAATCAAAGTTGCATTCTTGTCTGAATCACTACTGGGATCAGACAATAAGGATTGCCTAGGATGACAACAGACTTGGGATAAAGGTGAAAAAGAATCCAGTTCCTGGGAGACTGACTACGTGAACAATCCAAAAGTAGAGATATCCCAAAACAATAGTTATTAAAAAAATATCTATCCAAAACAGGAAAAAATGAAATGGTTTGTATATGACATTTTGTATCATATAAATGTAAGTAAATATATAGAAAACACTTTGTTTGAAGATGTTTAATGAATTTTCATTATAGCCAAGCAGTTAAATACAAAGGTTACTTGAGGTTGGTGAATAGCGTTTTTTTCACGTTGGTGGCAGTTCTCAAAAAAAAAACCTTGCAGGTCAAACTGAACCTGACTTTTTCAGTATTTCCAGTGAAATGAAGTCTGTTTTGTGCCTATTCCAGAGCATTATCTCAGGTGAGTGCCTTAACCACTAGGTTAAATATTATGGAAGGAAGTGGGAGGGGAAGAGAACTGCCACAATCTGACCACAACCTTCTCCATCTGTCTTGAGAATGGCAAACTATTAATGTCAAATTCAGGTATAGTTTTGGGTCAATCAAAACTACATTATTCATTTAAAAATTTCCACCCAGAACCAATGTTAGCTACTACAAATTAGGATATACTACTACTGCTACTAAAGTGCAACATCCAAAGATAGAAATATGTTTTTATCAGTAATCAGAAAAGCAACAGATGAAAGATTAGAATCACTGGATCTGAATCTTACTTTGCTTACATCACTACAAATGAGCGACAACTCCATCGACCTCATGAGATCAGAATCATTCCTCCAATCTTCAAGTTCCCATGGCTGTCAACCATTTTCTTTCACGCAAGTTTGGTGATATCTTGTGTAATAAAGTTATTAAAATACATGGTTCCATTCAGGCTAAGGAAACCTCAGTGTCTCAGACCGAGAAATTAGGCCCAATTAAGTGGAAGATTCACCCTCTAAATGGTAACTGAGGAAGCATTCTTATAGAAAGCTCCTCTCCGACTGCAATGGAAGAGTGTTTTGAGAATATTTCTCACTGCTGCCTCTGGCAGTTGGTTCATTAACTGATCTAGAGTGAAGCTCATCATTTCTCACACAATAAAAAAGACTGAACTAAAGAAGCTTTGTGAAATTTGCACTATATGTAGTCTTGGAAAGATTAGATTTTTAATGAGTAAATGTTAGTAAATGTTGATTTCATCATAGTCACACAAATCAATCAGAAAATATTTCCCTTGGTAATAATTGAAATGTTTAGATAGACAAAGAAAAAAAAAAGTCCCACTTGAGAAGTAATTCAAGTTTGATGTCAGTATATTTACTTTGTATATTTTGACCTGATGTTGACAATTTGTGTTTTAACAGTTATGAAGTTTTAACTTTTTAAATCTCACCATCCACCGTCATTAAATAATTATAAAATACCCTGCCCAATATCACATAACCTATCCATGCCCCATTACTGTGAAAAACTAAATAAACATGGAAAAAAGCTTAAAAATACACATTATCCAATAAAATTATTTTTTAAAAACCCAAATCAAATTCTGCCAAACCTAAACATAAAGCACTACTTATAGGTTAGAGAGACTGATTAGGAGAAAGGGATTACTAAACGTTAATAAGGATTATTTTGATTCTTCCTTCAATGGCCAATTCCAAGGGGAAATGACACCAATACCTCAGGAACAAACATGAAAATTGAACTGAGGTGGGGGGGAGGGGGAAGAGAAGCCAACAACCCTGCTCTCCAGACAGGTAACCACTGGAAGGCTTAAGTATTGTCCATATACATATTTGAATCCCACTCACATTCCAAACTCACAAGTTCAGACTCTGATCTGTTACTCTAGATTTACACTAACTCCACTGCAGTCAAATAATTTACTATCGGTTTACATTGGTGCCTCTAAGATCGCAATCCACCAACCAAGGCTATCACATTATATTTTAAACACCTACTTTTTGTAGGAGAAAATATAGTTCACACAATTAATCTTTATACTTTAAAAAAGGGGATTACTGGGATGAATGTTGTTCAGTGTGGACATGGGAACAATGAGACACAGATATATCAACATGGTTATTCCAGAGGCCACAATTGTATTTCAAACTGTTACCTTACTAGGGAGCCTCCCCAAACTGCCAGGCAGAATGGTTCCAGAATGTAACTGAACCAGCACCAATGGCCCCAGTGTACTATGAACTTGAGAGTGAGTGTTATGGCCATGGCCCCTGCGCACCCACAGACCTGGCCAACTGGCATCTTAATTCCCTGTCCACTCTCATCTCCACACCAGAAGTAGTGGAAATGAAATGAAGGGAGCTACAAGCTATATGAGACACAAAGGCACAGCCCCTCACCATGACATGTGGGTGCCCAAGACCAATGGCCAAGCAGTGATTGGTTTATAGGGATGTCAGACCCTTTCTAATTCACTAACTTTGTGACAATGGTAATTTAATCCATGCTTCTCCACACACTCTCCCACCCTCTGCCCCTCCCCGCCACCAAAAAAAAAACCCCGGACCTCCTGGATGCCAGATTAAATGTGTCACAGCCATTTGTCAGTTTTTCTATATGGGAAAAATACCTTCTGCCACTACCAAAAGGAGCCAATCAGCCAGCCCAGCAATACCCCCTGTGCTCTGCAACACAAAGAAAAGGTGGGGAAAATGGGAAAGAGAAGAGCAGAAGTCCCCACATATTGCAAGCAAAGGGTGGAAGAGGGAATAGAAAGGATAAATATGGAACTTTGCCTCTGCTGTTCCCAAATGATACTTTTCCCTGCACCCTCATCTCCCTTTCAACCCAGAGGGTGTCCCCACTGCTCCTAGCTCCATCAAAACCACATCCCTCCTTCCTGGATGAGCATTTTGCAACTCAATATATAATTGGGTTTTAGGATTCAGTATATAATTGGATACAAAATCTTTGCATAATTTAACTCTGTTTCATGAATCTGCTATGTGAATTAAAATGTGGATTTCATCAGGTGCATTTTGGGTGATCTTTGAATACAACGGTGGTGAAATGCAATGTTTACTCTATTGAGTTCTCATTACCAGGCTGTTATAAAAGTAGAAAGTAGTTCACTACATCAGTGAAGGTCTTTGTCAACTAACTTGAGCTTTACTGAAGAAAAGTTATCCCTCCAATAAAGTGGTTCAAAACTTTATTAAGATTGTTTAATTTGTGTTCTACATGATCTATAGTCCTTCCAGCACTATGAAGGTACAGCCCAGAGTAGGAAGTGATGCATAGCCCCAACAGGCTCTCTGCTAAATATTGCAATGCCTTCCAGAGCTTCAGAGTAGCATAGTTGCTGCCCATTAGAAGTCTGTACTGTGTGCATATTCTGTGGTGATGAACACAGTATAAAAACCTATATAGATTAAAATAGAATTGTGTCCTTCTTCATGACCAGCCAGTTCTACTAACTATTCTCTTTTAATCTAATTAGGTATTTATACCACACCCATCACCACAGTCTCTGAGCAATGATTAATGTGGCAGAGGTGTGGCCAGGGCTCTTCCTCTCCACCATTTTGGGGTGACCAGCAGTTGTGGGGACTCTAGTTCTGAACAGCCCCTGTACTTGGGGAAGAATGAGAGCTGCAACATGTCACTTGGGAAGTCTTTTGCATTATCCCCATCTCCTGTGAATGTACACAGAGGCTAGTCATAATCAAGCCCTACAAATCTGAGTCCGTCTGTATGATGCTAATGCAGAAAAGAGACAGGTGGGTCACGTTTTAATGATCAATTGCTACTATCATCATATATCACATGGCATAGCAAGAGTGACCATTACAATAACATGTTCTTCACCAGGATATCCCAACTCCAATGAAGGCATAATGGAAAGAATCAGTAAAAAGACACCTGAAAAAGAAAATTTGGAGGAATGGGCTATGAGACACACTGCAAGGAACACAAATGGAAAAATGCAACTAAATGAGAGTTCACCTAGTAAACACATCAAAAAATATATAAAGTTAGCCAAGATATTCCTTCAGGTACAAATGAAACAGCATAGTTAACATGGGAAGAAAAACAGCTCTTACATATTATTCTTCATGCATTTGTTGCAGCATGTGGCAATAATACAGAAATGAGTAGGACATGTTTTGCAGTATCTCATTTGTTTTGGATGTGTGAACAAGATTTTATTTCTATAGCAATTTTGTAATATTGGCTTGACACCATTGAGGAAATCAAGGAAAATTAAATAGGGAAGTCACCGTTGAAAACATTTTCTTGGTTCTGTCCCAGCCTGCTTCTCTGGTCCTAAATGTCTTTAGTTTCTCCCTCCTCCCCCTCTTTCATTAATTTTCTCTTTTCTTCTCCCCTCCCCCCCCCTTGCCCCCAGAGCAAGTCTTTGCCCTATTTGCATTTTAAGACCAAAGTTACTGAGTCCCTCCCTTTCATTCCGTGATTGATTTTTGCAAGAATGTGCTAATAGAACAGAAATGTGCATATGAACCTGAGAAATCATTGCTGGATCATAATATGGATCCAGAGATAATGTCGATATACACTCTAGTGTGAGTGGAGCAGTCTTTGAACTGTCATTCTTTATACACACGTCACTTTGGAATAGGCTTGAAAATCATCTGGTCAAATATTTCATTTCAAGAAAAAAATGTCTATGTCAAAAGAAAATAGTATGTTAATCTACTGAGACTTGGGCCCCATGCTGCTTCAAATAAGATTAAAGGGACTGCCTACCAGGGTGAAGTTCTATTAAGTTTATAAATATTCATTGCTATAGTGAAAAGTTTAAAGCAGCCTGAATTTTGCTTAATTGCTCACAGAAAGTAATCTTCTTATTTAAAAGAATATTGTTAATTAGATTTACAAGGAAGAAGACTGGGAATCCAAGATTTTTATATAAAGAGAGGGCTTCAGGCAGCTGAATGTTATGAAACACAAAAAATGATCAGATCAATTATGGGGGTTAAATTGATTAATAGTTTGGTACCTGAATACTTTAAATTAACAAGATAATATTTAATATTAAAAGAAATATAATTTAAAATTGTAGTGAAAGATCTGTAGATAAATGGACTCCTTAAATCAGACACCTCAGAGTGCTTGTCCAAAAGCTAGAGTATCCCTGGGCATTACTAGATGAAAGGGGACTGGTTGAAAGTTATAGCTAAACCTTGGAAAAAATACTGATCTGATCTTCCAGAGTTATTGTAAACATCATCTAGGCTAATCTTCTGCACATCATAGGCTGTTCAATTTCAGCCAGTTACCCCCTCAGTTGAACCAAATAATTTGTGTTTGACAAAAGCATATCTGCCAGAAAGGCATTGAGTTTTTATTTGAAGACATCAGGAGATATCGAACCTGCCACTTACCTTGGTACTTTGTTCCGATGGCTAATCACCCTCACTGTAAAAAAACTGTGTCTGAATTTGAACATTTCTGACTTCAGCTTCTACCTACTGATTCTTCTTATACCTTTCTCTGCTAGATTAAAGAGACTTTTAATACCTAATAGGTTCTCCTCGTGCAGATATTTATACACAGAGTCAATCAAAAATGGAAATAATTGAATCTACTGGAACAATACCCATTGACTTCAATATGCTTTGGTCTCAGTTTCCTAAAAGGTTTTTTATTTATTTTTTCCCCCCATCTCATATTTTTTTTAAAAAAGTCTGCTGAGTAATAAAACACTTATGGTCAATTTTTGCAACAAAGGGCCAAGGTGGAAATTCATTGGTGGCTCAAAGAGCCAGTGAAGGACTCTGTAAATCACACATTGGACCTGTGTTGTTTTCTATGGGCAGAGCAATCATAGAAGTGTTTGCTGTGCTGGTCCCTCATAAGCTGGCAAGGAAGATACAATGTGGGTTGGCCATGGGAGGCATGAAATCCATAATTAAAAATTACATGGATACTGTGGATTCAGTACCCAAAACAATTGGTATTGAGGGGCTATGGCTGATAGTCTAGGCCATAGGCAATACATCATATTGGTCTGATCGCATATCTACTCCTCGTATTAGGGTGGAGGAGGACTTCACCCAGAGTGAATACAAAATGTTGGAAAAAAAGTCGTATATACTTATTGGAACAAAACAAATTTTCAATCTAAGTCCAATCTAAGAGAATGGGAGTCATGAGGAAGCAAAGAGAAAAGAAAGACTAATGTTAATAACAAGAATTATAATAGATACTGTATATGAAAATGGAGTAACTGAGTCACAAATGTTCTATTCTAATCATATCATAATAATCAGGACTGCAATCTAATAAATGCTTACATGCCTGTCCTTTCATCTCTGATTTCTAAAAACAACATCAAAGAAAAATTACTAATTGTAAAGGCTTCAGCAACAAAACAAAAGCAAAAAAGAAGCCGGAAACCATTGTCAAACAGGAAAAGGAAAATTCTGTTAACACTTAAAGATAATGATCATCACCACATAATCTCCTAGGCTAAATTGATGAAGACAGCCCACAATTATTATTGTAGAAGCAGCTCTCCCCTTTAAAAAAAGATGCTCCTCTGATCCATATTAAAGCATATGAAGACATTCTCATAAAATTAAATGCTACAGATTGCAAGGAGACTACAAATACTTAGCCCTCAGTTTTAAGATTCTCTGCCTATGATTCCCTCTTTAGGCTTGTGTAGTTATAAAGAAATAAGGATATGTTTCCCTGATAAAATTGTGTAAGTTACGGTATTATAAAACAGACAAAAATGTTTGTGGGCATAATCTATGCCATACAGAAATATAAACATAATGAAAGCATTCCATTTAATGGCTGATTTGGAGATGGGGTTAAAGGAAACATGCTTATTGATACAAAACTCAATATTTTTCCTCAGTTACCAGTGGAGATTGGAATGGGAGTAAATAAAGAAGAGAGTAACAGCTCTTGCAGAAGACCCTTTGCCGGCATACCAAATGACTGTGGGTCTTAGAGTCAGGGGACATATTAGGAGAGGAAGGGGATGGAGCTGAAGAATATTCTGTTAATACAGCATGCACCCCTCTGAAGCAAGTGGATTTTCAAATTGAAATCTGCAAGACAGATGAGATCCAAGGTAATTAACTCCAACTATGCACCTGTCCCCATAGAAAAGGTCCTGAATAAGATGTGGTAGGAAACAGAGAACAAATAGCCTCAGCACGCCAGAGGAAGCACTGATGGCAAGAAGAGGCAAAGGGGTCAGCAATGCTGAGGAACTGTGCTTATTTTGCTTCCCTATGGCCTATGGAGATGCAGCCTGGTATATCTGCAGAGCCTCAGGTTCTGCAAGTGTTTCAAAACTATGGACTGCTTCCTTTAGAATGGTTAGAAATCTGAAGGCAAATGAGAAAAGATCTCCATGAGGTAAGCGTTGTGCCAATTCCAGTGGATTTCTTTCCTACCCTGAGTTTTTCTTTGGGCATAAATACATACAATAGGCTGATGTCAGTGTTTAATAATCTAGCCATTCAATTCTGAGAGCTGAAAATTTGACTAGGACTGGATTTTGTTTCTGGTATATTTGAAGCAAGCTTAAATCCCTATTAGTGAACAATTGTGCTAAATTGGTAATGCTGTTTCATTAAAATCTGAGCAGAACTGCTCCTGTTCAGAGTGTGATTATTTACAAGAGTTAAAGAAAATTCTCTAACCACATACAGGGTAATATTCCCCACTGCAGAGAGGAAAGGAACAGAAAGTTCCCTCCATTTTCTCCTTTAAAATTCCCTGGAAGCTTCCCTATGCATGCTATGTGGATTTGGAGCTCTGCAATTTTGCTTTCTGAGTCATCGAGCCTCTCAAAATATATGGGATTCTCTCATGTAAGATACTGCTGGCACTATCTTATGCCAAAGCTCTCTCTGCACTCAACTTCCCTGTGGAGTTTGCTCCAGGCAAAGGACCAATGAGAGTATAGCTCCTAAGGGATCAGTGCCTCTGATGAAGAAAGAAAGAGTCAGGAAGTAATCTAAAGGCACAAGATGCAGGATCCCTTGATATCCCTTGGATTTCCACACAGCTGTACAGCTATTTATTTGGAGTACAGTATTTTATTTATAACTAGCACAAATACCCGGCATTGCTCGGCTCTGTTGGAGGGGGGGAGGGGGGGTGAGATTTTAAAAATTTTCGATTCTTACCTGAGGGGGGAGAGAGCTGAGTGAGTGTGGGGGCCGTTGGAGGGGGGTATTATTACATCATAACTATGTCACAGTTATGCTGCCCAGCTGATGTTAATGGGCTTTAAATAATTTCACCCCTAGGGGGCGTCAGAGGTGAGATTTGAATTTTTTTCAATTCTTACCCTGATTAGGACCCTAAAGCCTATAACTGTACCAAATTTCAAGTCTCTAGCTCAAACGGTGTGGAAGGAGTGAGGGAACGTACATACACGCACACAGACACCATTTGACTTTTATATATATAGATTAGAGCTCATCAGAAAAAGGTATTTCCACTCTGCAGAGGATTTTGAGCTTTTAATATCTGGTTTTGTTCTGATTTGGAACAAAAGCCTTTTTTTAAAAAAAAAATCTTCTGGAAAGGGAATGGAGCAGCAGACCCTGAAAGTGCTGGGGTCCCTGACTCCAAGGAAGTCTAAATATAAGAATATAAGAACAACCATACTGGATCAGACCAAAGGTCCATCTTGCCTAGTATCCTGTCTTCCAACAGTGGCCAATGCTTGGTGCACCAGAGGGAATGAATGGAACTTATTTTAGTCTTGCTTGGTTTTTTTGTTCAATAGACATGATAAACTCAGATTGCTGTTGGAATTTATATGGCTCTCAATGCCATTGCAAAATTTCTACTGGAGGTAAACCTCTACAATGAAGATGCTATCTTAGGCTACATTTCCATTTTCTGGGATGCAAACCCTTTATAAAAAAATACAAAACAAAACACTACCACCTTATATGATTGTTCCCCACTACAATAACAGCATAGATCTACTGGCTGTAATCATGCACAACAAACTGTTTTATATTCTTTTGAAGGTCCCTAGGAGCTCATTTTGATATGAATGAAACTAAACACTAACTGTGAACTGAAAATGGACAAATTTCAGGGAACACCACCACCCACCCATCTTTCATGAAGGTGCATTAAACAAATCTCACTGTAATCAGTTCTATAGATTGTGAAGGAGATGATGGAAATATATTACAGTATATGATTACAGCCCCCTTTGAGCATCTTTGGCCAAGGGGGCTGATGATCTGAAGGCCACATGAGGAATTTACAAGTACAACGGAGCCTCACTATAGCCTGGGTTCGGGATCCATGCGTGGTGCTCCACCAACACGGGGACCGTGTTAATGTGGGGGATGCGTTGCCATGGATCCCAATTTAAATATTTAAATTTGGGATCCATGCCAACGTCTGCACTGTATATGAACCCGCGCTATAGTGACACAGGCTATAGCGTAGGTCCGGTGTAGTTTCTTCAGAGAGGATAAGATAGTTTATATGGAAAAAAAGACAACAACTGTTCTGAAAATTGGTTTTAAAGTGTTAGGGCATTTCTGAAGCATTTTTTTCCTTTTGGATTTGAGCTTACTGACATCTGTCATGAGCTGCTGTGTCCAGATATCCTTTACCCCACAGAGAAAAGCATAATAAATCTGTATTACATTTTGAGAAAAGAGCATTCCTATGCTTTGGTATTGGCCTTCATACAAGTTATTTCTAGCAAGAGGTCACATTTACCCATTGTCTGTTCTTCAATACATGCATTGGTACATGCTTTCTTTGAAGCTAAAAGAAGACTCATATTTACTTATCTGAGGTACATAAAGCTTTAATTACTATTACACATTTGCACCATGGAACAAGCACATTTAATAAATATTTACAGTAGTTAATAGATTGTCTTCCTGAAATATAGCCTTCTGAATATTTAGTCAAACTCTAATTTCAGGAATCATCATGTCTGAAACTGTAATTTCATAATTTTTAATTCATCCATAACCTGTTTTATGATCAGTGAAGCACAAAATCAAACTAAAACAATGGATAATTCAGCAATTCACATATTCCGTCGTATTGTAATGTCATTTTGAACCTGTAGACAATTATTCTATTGAAAATATTTTCTAAACACTGCAAAGTCATTTTCCTATTAATGCCTCTCAAAGTAGAGACACATTTGTCCAATGTGTTATTTTCTCAGCTAATTTAAACCACTTCTACCCCATTATAATTCCACTGACTTAATGGACTTATTTGTTTGATAAATACAAAATTGGGCCCCTTATGCTTTTCTTATGCTGAACTATAACACTTCCCTCAGCCTCATGGTTAATTTACCTACATATTCTTAAGAAAAAAAAAAACATCTAACAGAAAGTGAGTCAGATGCTGAAATAACTTCTCCATAATTTTTACTGTAAAGAAAGCCAGGAATACTTGTAGCACCTTAGAGACTAACTAGTTTATTTCAGCATAAGCTTCCATGAGCTATTCTTGAACCTGTCATAATTTTTCTGAAGTTTGTGGTTACTGACAACCAGAATTCTAATCTTTTCTGACATGCTCTTTCACTTATATACAAATGGTCATTCCTCCCCACCAAAACTCCAACAGAGAAGAGTTCGGGTAATTAAAGGTCCAGATTAATCCCACCTGCTGGGTAAGGAAATCATAAATACATACATGGGACCATTAGAAAAGGAAGCCAATTCTCCAGAAATAACCATGGAGAGTTTATCTATATTAGTTCCTTTGGCCATGGGCAGGGCCGGCGACAGGGGGGTACTACGGGTACAGCTGTACTGGGCCCCCCGACTTTAGGGGAGCCCCGGTACACCGCTGTACCCGTTGTCGTCCCCCCTTGTCGCCGGAGCTGGAGAGCGGGGAAGGGGCGGGGAGGCGGCGCGGCTCTCCCCCGGACAAGCAAGCCTGGCCCCAGCAGGAGCTGTGAGCCCGGCCGGCGGCAGCAGCGCTGTCCGGGGGGGGGGGGGGGGGAGAAAGGGCGGCTCATGCAGCTCTTGCTGCCCGGGGTGGGGGAGGAGCGCGGGCTGGGCTGGGGGGGGGGGCGCTGGGCTGGGGGGGGCCCATCTGCTGTCGGCTGGGCTGGGGGGAGGGGAGCGCCGGCTGGGCTGGGCTGGGGGGGTCCCAGCCGCTGTCAGCTGGGCGGGGGGAGGCCTGGCTGGGCTGGGGGGGGGCCCTTCCGCTGTCGGCTGGGCTGGGGGGGGGGCCCGGATGGGCTGGGTGGCTCCAAACTATCAAAGTAGGGGGGCCCAAAATTTCTGTCACCAGTCCTGGCCATGGGTGTGGGTGGGGGGGCTGTACATTCTGAAGGCTCCTAACCAAATGTACCGGGGAGGAAAGGAAGTTTTCTACAGAGAAACAGAAAGAAAAGTTTGCTGCACCAGTGGCATTGTTCCTCTGGTTCTTGAGTGAAAAACAGAGGAGTGTAATTCAACTCCAAAATAAACAACAAAACAAAGCTGGAGCGTGTTTTGGGAGAGATAGAGAGCTGTTCATTATTTGTATGTTTGTCAGCCTAATTTATTTGTTTAGTTATATCTAGGAAACTTTGCATCTAAGGAATCACCTTGGTATTTCAGACCCTAGATATTATATACCCAACAGTAAACTTCAAAAAGGATCACTGCATGATGAAGTATGCAGATATAATTTTCAAACACCTTGCAGACTGAAGAAACCCATTTATCCTAATATTTGTGGATTCAAATTCTTAGACACTAAAATATTTTCCTAGAATCTAACATGGATTTTTTCCAATACCCAATTTTCCTGAGAGGGAGTCCTGTCAGTCTCTGCAGTCTACCACCTGAAGTATCAACAGTACTTCTGGAGGAGCCTGAAACATACATCCTTCCTCCTCCTCAGTCAAAATCAACTGAGCTGGGTTGCCTCCTTTTATCTGGCTCTTCCACCTGGAGCATGAACAGCAGGAAAGGGAGTGTGGACCCTTGGGCCCACAGTGATTGGTCTGTTCCCATTGGCTCAGGGCAGGGTTGGTATATCCCATCACAAGGGGGACAGTATTTAGGCAGAAGATGTAAAACTCCTTTAATATACTTATTCCGCTTGTTTTATAACAACATTGCAGAAGTTTCTCCCCCACCCCTAGTTCTGACCAATTTACTGTATGCCCTGACACATGACATAACTGGCATAAGAATATCTGTTGGGGGATATTTGCTTAGCCACCAATGGCAGTTGGTCACACACATCCCTTCAGAAGTCAGTGGGAGTCATGCACCTAACTCCCAGTGGGTGCCTAACTCCCAGTGGGTGCCTAACAGCCCAGTGGGTGCCTAAGTGGGTGCCCAGTGGGTGCCTAACTCCCAGTGGGTGCCTAACAGCCATTTGTACCTATGAAAAATTTCCTGTTATTCATAAGTTTCCTTTTGTATGTACATACGTAACACAAAACTAAAACTCACCAAAAAAAAGTAATTTGTTCAAGAAATCAAGGTCTCAACCCTCTTTCAGTGAGACCAAATGAGGAAGGAGAGAGAACTTCTTCCCCACACTCACTTTCATTAGTTAATTCTGTGGCAGGGTGGGCTTGACCCAGCCTGCCGCCCCTTTAAGAGGGAGAAAGGCCCTCTGCAAACCTCCCTTGCAGGAAGGCTAATAAGCCACCTGGGCTGCAGAGCCATCAATTGGATGGGTTGCACCTGGTAGCCTCCTCTGGGGGATATAAGGTTGCCAGGAAGGAAGCCCAGGGGTGGTGGCATGAGCTATCCAGAGCTGTGTGTGTTGAGCTATCCAGAGCTGTGTGTGTTGAGCTATCCAGAGCTGTGTGTGTTGAGCTATCAAGAGCTGTATGCTAGAGCTGTTTTATACTCACTCTGCGGGTACAGTTGGGGAGGAGGTCCCAACCGGGGGTGGTGGACTCAGCCTCCCCCTGTAGCTGTTCAGAGCTGTATATGAAGAGCTATTGAGAGCTGTATGTTAATGAGCTATTGAGAGCTGTATGTTAATGAGCTATTGAGAGCTATATGTTAATGAGCTATTGAGAGCTGTATGTTAATGAGCTATTGAGAGCTGGAGCTGTAGAGCTGTAACTAAAAGGACTGCACTGTTTTAAGCTGTATATATTGGTGGCGGGGTCCTGCACTGTAAATTAAAGAGCACTGTTTGGAGCAAAAAAGGGTTTCCTGCCTGTTCCTACGGAGGGGTGAGAGAGCGGTGTGTTACAATGCACATCACCATCTTGTTCTTGTTCTTGAAGAGCAGAAATGAATGCTGCCCACTAAATCCAATATTATGGAGAGCCTTTAACTGCTAAAAGTCACCAAATACCTTTTAAACAATAAGAATTTCAGGTGAACATCAACTATGAGTATAGGCGTCACACTACCAACTTGCATCATGCTAATGTCCCAGCTGAGACTCAAACCATTGTTCATCATGATCTGCTACGTCTCCCTTAACTTGAAAAAGTCTGTATCCAGGATACAAATATTGTTATGCATGATCAGACAGAGGCCTTTTCAAGGAATGGGTGCATGTCATATTTACTTTTTTATTAAAGAGCTATTGGAAAATTAGCTCAGAATTAATTGAAACACTAGCTGACTAGGAAATACATTTTGAGATTATTGATATATTTACACCAGTTTCCATAATTATATTATGGGTTGTATAACATTTCTGAACTTTAAATAGGGTGACCAGATAGCAAGGATGAAAAATCAGGACAGGGGTTGGGGAGTAATAGGAGCCTATATAAAAAAAAAGACCCCCAAATCGGGACTGTCCTTATAAAATTGGGACATCTGGTCACCCTAACTTTAAAGTTAGACTGATAAACTGTCCTTGAAATATTTTTTTATCCCTAAATCTTAAAGTGATAGAAGAAAAATAAATGTGTTGTTATTTCTTTTGAATTAACATAGCACATTTTATTACTATCCTTTTTTCTTTGTGCCAACAGTCCTGGATAGACACTGACAAGGCAGTGGGAGATTGTGCAGGCAAAATTTCTGACATTCAGTTCCCTCAGATGTTTATGTATTACAATGGAAAGTAATCTGCATCACACAATGAAGCAGACACAGCCAAATCCTTTTTACTTAAAGGTTATAGCAACTGAACATAATTTTCTCTGGAGGGAAATTTTGTTGTGTAGAATTAAAATGGTCTGCTGAGACAAGCAACATCAGAAGTCAGAGTTAACTACAACAAGCTCACTCTGGGTCTCCATTTAGTTGAGGGCATTGGATAAGAAGAAAACACCATCTGTGTGCAGCCAGAATCAATTTATGACACTAGGTCTCAAGAAAACAGGGAAAGTAGCACAACTGTCCCCAAGGAGTGCATTGTAGCCAAATTAGAATAATAGCAAAATAGGAACCATGGGCTTGTTTGTTAAAAATACAGAGCATCAAGAACTTCAATTGAAGTTAGTGGAGCCTGTGGGCACTCTGAATCCAAGATCCAAGATTTACTTTTAATTAAAATTATGCCAAGTTAGCATATACAATTCCCAATCCTCTTTTATCCTTACCCTTTCTTGTAATTCCATGCTATTACCATTCCAATAGTTTCAGTGAGCAACTCTGGATAAAAAAAGAACATCACATAAAGTGGCCAGGAACTTCTTAATAATTTTGTAGAAGTCAACAGAAAAATGTGTGATCTGGAAGATAAATGTTGAAATATAGCTTGTTACAAATACAGTAGTATTGGAAGTTAGCATCCTCATCTGAATGACAACAACAATTCTGTACTGAATTGAAATAAAATAGAGGGAAAACATTGAGTATTTTTGTTTTCAAATAGCATATAGTTGCTCATATACAGTTCCTTTCTAATTAAGTGATTCCTATCAGCTGATAAAAAAAACAGGTAAAATGGATATTAACTGCACAACTGGACTGAACGTAAACATTGGAAAAAGGATACAGAACTTCTATCATTTCAAGGAAAGCAATAGTTAAACAAAGCTAAAACAGTATTTGCTGATCCAGAAACAGAATATTCTTTTATTTATCTTTTACCTTTAAAGAAAATGATCATTGAAACATTGCTTTTACATCGCTATGTTTACTAGCAGAAAAGTGCACAGACAGGTATTTAACTGTAATAACTTGATATAACTTTCATCCAGAGAGTATTTAAAGTGCCTTCAAACTTTATCTCTGAATATAGAAGTTACAAATAGGAATTAATGTGCAACCAACTCCACGATCGAATGTGATGACTTTAGATGCAATGATATTACACAATAGATTAGAACAGGGAGTAGAAAAAATAGTTCATTCAATGAAACCAGGGAGATATTTTATGTAGGCAGAACATATTTTCTCAAATAGAAATTTAGACATAAGATTAAAAGTATTACTTTGGCTCTAAGTAATGTGGATAACATTTTCAACAACACTTGTGACCTATCAGCCAAAGTCTCATTTTCAAAAGTGAACTAGGTGCTTTTGAAAATTTTACCTGGGATGTATAATGATCATATTATATTCATGTTCCATACTTCATTATAAGGGGTCAAAAGTAGTCCATGTTTAAGGAGACACAGCTGCCTCCATTGCTGAATTTGGGTCCCTATTAATAGAGTGAAAGGAGAGGTTTTTTTAAAACATTGAAGTAGAGTAATTTAAAAACAGTGAAAGAATTACTTTATGGATGAAAACATTATCTCTACACGCAGGGATTACCGCTAGAGTTGCTATTTGTAAATCTGTCAGGAATTTTTTGACAAAACATATTTTAATCAGAAAAATTTAATCAGAAAATGCCAATTGAACCTGAAACTGTTCATGCAAAAATGCAAAAAATGCAAAAACTGTTTTTTCACGCAAAAACTGTTCATGCAAAAATGTTGATTTCAACAAATTTTTTGTGTCATAATATTTTTTGAAAAGAAAGTTTAAAAAAATGTTGGAATATCTAATAATGAAAAAATATGATTTTTTTAGTTTGAAATGACTTTGTTCCAAAATGTAAGCTAATTAAAAGAAAAATAAAAGTTAAAATCAAAACAACACATTTCAAAAATGTCGAAGCAGAATGTTTCAATTTACCCAACTGCAATTTTTTGAAATTTTGACTTCTCCTCCTGAATAAAAACAGAAAAAAAAATCTCAAAATATGTTCTGTCTACATAAATGGTTAAGAAAACCATTTCCTACCCAGCTCCAACTAATTGCCGAATTTTACCTCACAGAGCATCAGAAAGACCAGAGTTTTCCTTTGCATTTAGAATAGGGAAGTACCTGAGGTATCTCTGATGCCACTTTGTGGTAACACTTGGTTAATGCTTATATTTAAAGGTATCTAGTGGATATATTTTAATCAGCAACTGAAATTATGTTGAAGGTTCGGAATCAAGTTTGCAGTATATTATCTTATGGATCAGGATCAGTGATGGGTTTGGAGGGTGGGAGCGAGTTCAGGGATGGGGCAGAGGCGCAGGCTCTGGTGTGAAGCTAGGGATGAGGGATTTGGGGAACAGGAGTGGGCTCTGTGCTCAATTTGAGAGATTCAGAGTGCAGGAGGGTCTCAGGCTAGGGCAGGAATTTGGGGTGTGGGAGGGGTCTCTGGCTGGGTAGTGGGGTGAGGGCTCTGGCTGGAAGTGAAAGCTCTGGAGTGGGGCTGGGGATGAGGGTGCTTCAAGTTGGGACCAAGTGGTTTGGAGGGAGTTTAGGGCTGGGGCAGGTAATCTGTGAGGTTTTTAATATGCATGCATTCTCCCACATCCCACTCTGCTTTCACTCCTGTGCAGTGGGACACACAAAACCTGAGTGAACCTAGATTTTCTAGTGGAAGGAAATGAAACTACTACTAATAGTAATAAAATAAATATGTTTAAAGTCGGGCTGCCTATTGATCACAGTTAACTCATGCTATTAAATAAAAAAAAATAGGGATTAAAAAAGTTAATCATGATTAAACGCACTTACCTCATAAAAGTACTATAGTGCAATCTCTTTATCATGAAAGTGCAACTTACAAATGTAGATTTTTTTAGTTCCATAACTGTTTTGTTTTTTGAGTGCAATGTAAAACTTCAGAGCCTACAAGTCCATTCAGTCATACTTCTTGTTCAGCCAATTAGTCAGACAAATACATTTGTTTATATTTACAGAACATAATGCTGCCTGCTTCTTATTTACAATGTCACCTGAAAGTGAGAACAGCCATTCACGTGGAACTTTTGTAGCCATCATTGCAAGGTATTTCAGTGCCAGATATGCTAAACATTCGTATGACCCTTCATACTTCGGCCACCATCCCACATGCTTCTATGCTGGATGGACTTCTGCAAGGTGGTTCACCCCTTTGTGAGTAACATATCTATCCAAAAATCAGGCTCATCAAATTCATCATACCAAACTATGCATGGGATTCTAATGGACTGTTTCTGGCCATGGAATAACTATCACTTTATTCCAACTGTTATCATTTTTTCCCGCTCCCCGCAGGTGCCCCTGTTGCCTCAAGGTATAGCTGGGTCATAAAAAGCCCACTGAAGTACCAGTAGCCATATTCACCTGAAGAGAGAGCCAGAGGTGAAGGGGGAAGCAAAAAGTAGCCGCCACTCATGCAAAAGGAAGTGGGTGCTTAAAGGGAAAAGGAATGCTGGCTGAATCAAGAAGACAGGAGCAACAAGAGCTCAGAATTACCCTTTGCCCTATTTTTTCCCCACACAGCATAAAAAATTACAAGGTGTCAGAGGGCCTTTATGGATATCTTTGTTGATACTGATGAACAGGAACTGAATGGATTAAACATGGGATGTATTCTCCGTTCGCACACTTATACAGCTATTGTGTCCAAACATTGACCATAGTTTTATCAAAATAAAATGAAGCACTGGGTCTGACTCTGCATTCCCCTGACACTTCTGTTTTTGTTTACTACAATAAAACATAGCTGTAAAATGCTATCTAATTGTAGCATTTTGCACTCACTGCATGACTCTACAAGGTGCAGGATAACAAAGAACCAACCTCATTCGCCAGTATATGGCCAAACTCATTTTAGGGGTAGATGCAGTTAACCTCAGACAACCACTAAAGCCATTAGGATAGTAGTGGGATAGTCAAATTACAGAACAAATGTCTTTCTCCCAGATCATGCATCTAATTTACTGGACATCTGCAGGGACTGACTCAGCTGTTCTGGAGTATCTGAAGTCCAATTAGTTAACTGAAGATTTTTCCAGTCTAAACTCTTCATGTATTTTGTTTATATGTATCATTGAAACTCTTTAAAATATTGTATGTAATTGATTATACTCATTTTTGCATTTTATTGAAGAAGCCAAACAACTATGCGTATAAATGCTTTTATAAAATACTAGCAAAAATACTCGGCGTTACTCGGGGTATTTGTAATTGGAAACTGGGATGTAAAAAGACTACAATGTTTTTTATTAATACAAATTTTGTTCAGAAGTCTCATTTTGTCCAATTAATTTCATTCTCTTGCATTTAGATGTGGTTTCTCCAATACATTTTTGCTTTTTACGTGGCATAATGAATAGGGTCCTTTTTAAGAAAAAAAACAGTGTATTTAATTATGTTTGTGCTACAGAACACTAAGCTTTCTGGTTATCTGTATTATTACATCATAAGTATGTCACAGACAACAGCATTTGTTCACCTGCTGCCCAGATGATGTTATGTGAGCTGTGTAGTTGATGTTAATGAGCTTTAAAGAATTTCACCCCTAAGGGGTGTAAGAGGTGAGATTTTAAAATTTTTCGATTCTTACCCTGATTAGGACACTAAAGCCTCTAACTGTACCAAATTTCAAATATCTAGCTGAAATGGTGTGGAAGTAGTAAGGGAACATACATACATACACGCATACACCATTTGACTTTTATATAGATAGATAGATATATTCACTCTACAATTATGAAATAGGAATGTAACCCTTCTGACAGGTGGAGTCAGCAGCAACCAGTGGTGGGTTCGATATCTAGGGGTTCCTTTTCAACAATACAACACTGGCTCAAACCTCCAGCCCAGTAATCTGGGAAAATTACATACCACACCTGGACACCCCTAAGAAGCAATAGTTCCCCACTTGCAAACCCAGAGTGTAGAAAATAAACTTTTAATGTTTCTTAAAGAGGGAAGTCAGAGAACATTAATTAGCGGAAATGCCACTAGCAGGAACATGCAACTCTGAGCAGGACACTCACCCCAGAGTGTGTGGGGCAGTGTCTTCTGCCTCATGTTCTTGAGTTTTACAACCAAAATCTCCTTTATTGTTCCCCTCTCTAGTCCCTCACCATACACCATCACAGTGTGCACCTGTGTGACGTCACCTCCCACCCGGAGAAGAAGGCACCTTGCTTGCTCCACCATCTGAGCACTTCCTCTTGCTGGCTGCCCCACCAGCCACTGTTCCACTCTGCTGGACACCTCGCCAGCTGCTGTTCCTGAAGTCTCTCTCCCTCTCCAGCTACTGTGAGGGGAGAGCTATTCAGACCCTATTTACAGGAATAAGTAGCTCCAAGAAAATATATGATAATGGATGCTAATTTTGAACACTACTCAAGAAGTTCCCAGTCTTTCAAGTTAATTACAAGTGTAATTACAGTACTATGAACTCTTTGTAACATAAATATTTATGTAATTATTCCAAGAAGTACAATACTATAGTTACCATATGTACAAACAGTTACAAGGTTATTTTTATCAATTTAACTGTTTCACTTTTATGACAGCAATTACAGGGGAACAATGGCTAACATTAAGGCCCCAAATCAGAAAAGCACTTAAGCACATGCTTAACATTTTGCATGTTTAAGTGCTATCCTGAATGAATGCTTCCGGGAATCAACAAATCCTAAGTAAATAAGTAGGACATGTATAAAAACCTAATGGTCCATCATCCATCATAGTATTGGTACAGCAAGTTTCTAGGTGCTATATTAACAATATTATAAACAACACACACATTTGTTTTGCATAATTGACTAGCTAATGTTAGTTTGATTTTTATTAACTATTTATATTTACAGTAACACCCAGAGGCACAGAAAGATACAAGGCTTGTATGGACCAATTGCTAGTGCACAGCAAACAGTGGTGTAAATCTATATATTGTATGTAGCATATTGCACATTTACTATCCATATGGTTCCTACTGCCAAACTGTATGTTTACACCCCAAATAGCCAAGCATTGACTATTTACCTAGGAAAGCTTTCAGTCTCTGTCTCAAAGGGCTTACAAAGATAATCACATCCCTGTAAACCTTTGGTCTTCTCCACTAATCTCATGTTTTAGACCTAATAATGTAAAATTCTTAGTCCTATATTATATTATTAAATATATTTTTGGAAGGCAAATGTTGGCTAGTGGTCTGAGAAATGATTTAGCTTTGAAGATTTTATAATTTGGGGAAAATCACTAAGTGTTTTTCCCTCACTTTCAAACATTTTTTTATTTCCCCCACTGTTTTTCAACTGGATTGAGAAAAATGGGGACAGAAAGGAAATACTAAAAGGCGAGGAAGGAGAAAAATCCCCAAACCCAGCATATGTCTTTTATTTTTTCTTAGCGTTATTCCCACACTATGGCAGGGTCCGCTTAGAACCAGTGATACAACTGGGGGATACTCCAACCAATGCATCATGCCATCTGTCGCTGGAGGCCTTTTATACCTACTGCCAGGTGTGAAGCCTAGAGGATGTAGTATTCCCTGGAGGTCTCCCATCCAGGTACTAGCCAGGCCCAACCCTGCTTAACTTCTGAGGTCAGATGGGATCAGGCATGTTCAGGGTGGTACAGCCATATAGCATATGCCTTTTATAACGGATATTAAACAACAGTTTTTGTTTTGAAATTCCAATTAAAACCCCCCACTATTTTTAAAATGTTTGGTCAATGAAATTTTTTTTAATGGGAACATTTTTCAATCAAAGAGTCTTAACAAATTGTTAAATTTATCCCATTCATGTCAGACGTTGGTCAACTTGAATGAACTAAGAGATTTAGGTACTTGAATTAATTCCCTTCATCTCCCCCAGGTTCATTGGGGAGCAGATCTGAAGGGTCACATACCTGATAGCTCTAAAGTATTAAACCTTTAAAATCAGTTTCCCACATCTCAGTTAATTCTCTTATTTCTTTGAAGAAAATTATGAATAAATATAGGTAGAAGAGAAAGATAAGGCCTATTGCAGAACTGGTCAACATTTTAACGATGACCTGGAAGAGAGTCATTAAGTGGTACTCTGTGTACTACATCTGGCAAAAAGTCTATCACAAACAGAACCCAATGGTGTCTCTCCCCAGGTAGTCCAAAACCAATCACAAATCTTTACATCCATTTTAAATTGGCCCCAGCCAAGCACCTCCTTCCCAAGAGGTCTATCTTCTCTCTTCTAAGTTAAGTGCCATTCCTAGGTTTGATCTGGCTGGAACTAAGCCTTTTGGCTCTGCCTTTCAAACTCTCTTGGTGTCAGGGTCTTCCTTGCAGGAGCCTCTCTTCGTCTCCACAGTTTCCTGACTTCCCCTCCCTGTTTTCTGTTCCTCTTTAGCTCTTTTTAGGGAACACCTATTCTCTAGATTGTCAATGAGTCACAGGTGGGCTAGAGAAATTCCCTCCTAAAGGGCCCAATCCACTCTATGACAATTCCATCTTTGTCATCTATAGAACGGTTTAGGTTTTTATACAATGCCTATCACCATGGTATATGACTCATGAGCATCTCTCTTCTCCACAAAGAAAAAAGGTTTGCAAAATCAAAAAAGGTTTTGCAAAACAAACATGGTGAGATTCAGATGGTGAGATCCATAAAGGGGGTGAGGCATTGCAATATTGAAAATCACAGGAACAACATTGTAATCCCCAAACCTAAGAACATGATCCAAAAAAGCTAACATGTTAGGTGGGGAGCCACCTAAGCTAGCCAATGTGAGATGCAGATGACCAGGGTGTGTACTAAGCCCTGCCCCTCTCTTGGAAATAGCACCCAAAGACCAGGATGCAGGGAGGCAGCTATGTCAGCTTAGTGATCTATAAATGGGAATCCCCAGCCGAGGGTCAGGTGACTTAGGAGCCTAAGTTGATTCTTGAGGGAATGAATTAGGTACTTGCCTCACTCCATGCAAAATGGCCAGAGCATGAGGAGCCCACCTTATGGCCTTTAGCCTATCACTTAGAGCACACAGCTGGGATATGGGGGAGCCTGGTTCAATTCCCCTCTTTTAGCCAGGAGGGGAGAAATGATTTGAACAGGGATCTCCCACATCTCAGGAGAGTGAGCTGTAACCACTTGAACTAGGGGGTATTCTGAGGGGGCATCCTCAGTCTCTCCTGTTGAAACTGATCAACGGTGGGTATATAACAGTGGGTGACTGAAGCAAAGTGACTTCACAAGTCTTCCAGGTGAGTGCCCTAACCACCAGGCTACAGAGTCACTTTCTCTGACCCAAAGACTTTTCCACTCTGAATAAATATTCAAACAGTAACTGATCCAGGGTGAAAGATTCAATAGCTGAGTGGTCAGGGCACCTACTTGGGAGGTTGAAGACCTTGAGTCCAATCTCCTCCTCCAATCGTTTCTTCACTATTTATCTACAGTTGAAGAGCTTCAACAGGAGAGACCAAGGGAGCCCCACATCAGAATCCTATAGCTTATGAGGTTAGCGTATTCACCTGAGTGATGGGAGCTCCATTCTTCTCCCTTTAGCAAAGAGGTGGGAACTGAATCTTTTGCCTATCCCACATCCCAGAGAAGTGCTCTAACTGATGAGCTAGATGTTATAAGGTGGACATCACTACCTCTACTATGGATTTTGAAGGGGACCTGATCCTCTAGGCAGTTTCTGAGCACACCTACTGGATCAGGCCTGGTACATGACCTAGGTGACTGAACACCTCTCTTCTTGGGTTATGAATCACTCCAAGGCTCGGGTTAGGAGATAGGCACCCAAATACCTACAGTGAGACATCAGTGTGCTTTCCCAGAAGCTGAAACACAAGTGTCTAAGGAACTTTTACCCTGAAAACTTAGACATTGATTGAGTTTAGAAACATTCAGGGTTGGCAGGACTCTTGTGGATCGCACTGAAGCCAAAACTGGGATTTAGGTACCTACTCCTGAGATTTAGTGCAAATCTAAGGTTTAGGTTTCATATGATTTAATACAGAGATCCTCAAGATTTCACTTAAGGACCCCACTGCCACCTCTTCAATCTAGCTTAGAACTCTCTCCTTCTATTTAAAAATAAAGGGCAGAGTGGGCACAACCCCAGTCTGAAAACCACGATTCAAGAAATTGATGATGGATAATATTCAGTTAATTTAAAAATTATTTAATCTGTTATAATTACATACATATGCACACACTTCCATGTATATATGTGGAATCAGATCTAATTTGTTCAGAAAGAGAAACTTTAAATGACTGCTTTTTCTTTTCATTTAACCAAAGAGGGCTGAGGGTGATGTTTTGAAATCAATGTCTAATATGGTTAGGGAGTTTTTTTGCATTTCAGGATGAAAATAAAGTGTCAGTCTTTTAACACTATCAATCGTTTTCTTCTCTTGGTATTGAAGATTCACTCCAGAGAATCAGTTAATTCTGATTATTTTACTCTTCACCACTTTCAGAGGTCTCCAAAGATGACACTTATTATTTCAAATGTGTATGACACCCCTGCACAGATGAAATAAGTTGCAAGCAATAAGCACACATTTTCTGTGGCAGTGAAGTTCTTCTGAAAACATCCCTCTAACAGATTTATTTTATTTTAATAGATACAGTAACTTCCTTATAAGAGAGGCCAAATATACAGTAAATCCGCTGGCGACTCTATTGACAGGTCTTTTTGTTTTTTCCTTCTGAAGAAAATAAAATTACAGAAAAAATGCAACACACTGATGCACACAAAATATAAAGAAAGTGGGAAACTAAAAATAATTTATAAAGAAATTCATATCTTGATAAACTTTTTTTTGCATTTCAGATATATTGCCATGCTTTTACAAGAACTCATCTTACTCAAAGGAATTCATCCCATCTATATAGCTGTCAATCTAAGTTCTTAAACTATGCTCATCTGCACTACAAGAAATGCCCTGCAGGACAAACAGAATTGTATGGTTTCAGAATTACAGCTAGAACAAAATGAGGTTTACTTGAGCTGTATTTTACCTGCAGTTTGGTTATGTTCTTTATATGAATTGCAGGTCTTTTTTACATCAATATTTTGTATTAATTTTTCTTGTAGGCACAAAACTGAATAAAAAAAAAAGATTAATGCTTTTAACATACTGTGATTTCCCAATGGGAAACAAGCTGGCTTCTCTGTTGCCTAATCTTACCCATAATAACCGTTATATCCTTAGCCTTGGGTTTGCTTCCCTTGGTCTGGATACCTGAAGGTATGTTTTGAAGTTACCCCTTCAACTGATATGTTCATAACCTGATACAAGCCTATGTATTGTATCTGGAGGTAGAACCAGGGATTCATGCCACCTGGGGATGAGGAGGGATCATGCAGCATCAGAAAGCCTGGAGGAAATCTAGCTGACTGATCAGTTATAGCATGAGCTCCTCTACGCTTTGATAGCATGTAAAGTGTTCTCTTTCCATACTCGGGTAGTTGTACTGACAGTTGTGAAAAAGAAAAAGATCGTAACTTTGGCCCTTCCCCTTTGGGAAGACCATGGTGGCTGAGGTGTCACACTTGTCCACCCCAAATGTGGCTAACACTTGTACAGAAATTTAAGGAGGGTGAAAACTCAAATAGAAAAAGGAGATAGCAGAGAATTTGAAAAGCTGTCAGATTTTTAGATTCACATAATTTTGTAGAAAATACAATCTGGAGGAGTTGAAAACTAAGCAGAAAGAATAGGCAAAAATTTTCTTGTGAAATTTCATGAAAAAAACATAAGCAGGCTCTATGCCTGTAGCCCATCTACTACTCCTACAGTCTTTTAGTCTTCTGTGATGTCACACTTCAACACATTCCTTCATTTTCTGCCTCTATTTTGTCTGCTTTTTCATCTTCTCATATCTATCCTATGAATCTGTCCCTTTGGATTGTCATAAGTTTAATGGCTTGATGGCAATATATTTCTCCTATATATTATCAATATTTCCCAATATTCCTGTATATATATACTCGCTGTTATTTATTTGTAATTTCAGTGAGTTAAATGATTTCTTCGAAATGCAGAAATAGTTTCATTATATGAAAGAAGTATTAGCATCTGAGACTCTAGCATTTAAGATTTTTTTTTTTAAAACCCACCTCTTCATAATTTCTGCTAAGGCAATGATAAGACTTTCTACTTTCATGAACAAGAGCTGCCACTTTGTTTATGTGAGTACAGCCTAGGATTCCCATAGCACATAACTTTCATTCTACTTTATCATAAGAGTATATTATAACTGCTAAGATTTCTTGTTTGTATTTAATTACTAGTATCCTAAGAGACTTCAGCAATTAAATACAATTATGAGCTCATTAATAATGGCCCCAAATCCAGAAGTCACACATGGACTTCAGTATTAAAAAAACAGTTTGCACACATGTGCTTTTCCGTATCCAATGATCATTTCATACCTGGACAATATTAACACTAAATTGTGTTTTATACATATTACTATGCCAGTTTATTTTTATTGAGACTATCTCCCAAAGAATTAATGGAAAGGAGAATTATGAGTTTTAAGCATCTCCTCCTGGCATAACTTGTGTTTTAGGCTTTCTTTTTACTTACAATTTTCAGTCACTATTTCCCATCTGAACCCTGTGCAACATAGTCAGTGGCTCAAAGCCACTGCAGGTGGAGAGGGTGAGAAAAAAAAACACCTTTGTGGCCCCTACATATTACTATATCTGATTTAATATCTCAGGAAAATCTTTTGTCCATAATTCTCCTACCACCAATTTTAGAGACTGTCTCACTTCTGTCTCCCCAACTGCTTGGTTCTTACCTGCAAATTCAATAATGCATCTACATTCCCTCATACTCCAGTTACAGTTGCAATACCCCTCTGATCTAGGTCAGCCACATCCTTTTAATAGCTAGCAGGTTTGAGAGAACAGCAGTTCTAACTATCTTGGTCTTTGTTAAACACTCTCTCAGATAAACCTTTGAAACAGGAAAGGTCTTTTTCTATCTCTGCCTCAGGTGGCCTGGACACTATCTTGTCTCCTTTTTTGGAGTGGAGATGAATCCTTCTGAGTTGTTGCTTCTGAGCCATTGCCTCTAACAAAACAAAGTTAAAGGTCTGGCTTCCTTTTGGAGGACACCCACTGGATCCTTTCTTGATTATTAAGTTCAGTTCATGAATCTGGGGGTCCAATATGAGTGGATTCTGCAGCTGCTCTCTCAGAACTGGAAGTTCAAGAATCCTCAGCAGGTGCCTCATTCAATATACTTTTAATATGTATATCCCTGTATGTTCTAGTCTAACTACAAAGTTTCTTTCCCCCCGCCCCTTCCTTCCTTCTTTCCTTCCTCTGTGCATGATGCTGTGATATTCTGACCTGTGGGCCAAAAGATTACTTTGAAAAATATTCTGTTATGTGGTAGGTGGAAGTATAAGTCAGTGGGAAGCAAGTGAAGCTGATGCCATTTTATATTCTTTGCTCAAGCAGCAGCTGGAGGTCAGAACCATCTTTTCCCAATGGGTTGAACATGGTCATTATTTCAGTGATATCCTCTTACTTTCCCTCTGCTAGCAATAAATTTAAAACTTTGCTAAATTAAATGACGTAACTCCCTAATGAATCTATAAAGGTTGGTACCGAATTAACACAAACTTTTATTTGCTAGCTACTGTTTTAGTAACCTGAACTTTGATTTACACAAGAAGTAGTACAGTAATATATTTTAAATACATTAAGTTCATTTAACAAGTATATAAAAGATATATTGATTATATTTATTTTGTAAAATCAATCTAGTTTAGCATGTATAGTTTGTTTTATGCACAATAAGGACCTAAATAACACATAATTGGTGCCTGTGGCTAAGGCACTGGAGTAGGACACAGGAAATCTGGCTACAAATGTCCTATGTGATCTTGGGCAAGACTCTTACTTTACTATGCCTCAGCTCACTGTCTGTAAAATGGGGATAATCACACTTCCTTTCTCCCAACCTTTATTTTAACTGTTTAGATTGTAAACACTAACTAAATGGGACTCTTCTATTAAATGTTAGTCCAGTGCATAGTCCACTGGGACTTTGATGGCAATTGTGGTTGCTACGTACTGCTGTAATAATGAGAGGGTTCAACAAGTGGACTAGATTTTTCCCTCCTCCTTCAGTGGTTGCTGGATTTTTCTATTTCAAATATCTGTGTGTAATATTTTACTTTCTCCTCAGTCTATGTTGTTGTTGTTTTTAGCTACTGCTGCTGCTCTTGCTGTTTTGGAAGAGCAAACTCGAAACAAAGTGCATGATCCTTCTGTCTGAAAGTTGTCGAGCTTGTATCAGGAGCTTGTATCTCCTCAGGTATTTTCATAAATGTGGGCCAATTGTTGTGAATACTCTGTCCCTGTGTTCACAAGTCTGACCCTTGAAGCACAAGGTTTCAAGAGAGTTCTTGGTCCCTTAATTAGATTCACCTTGAAATAAACCCAGTCTTTCACAGAGAACTAATGCAGTGAGTGGAGCAACAGGCTCAGGAACATAGCTACACATTTTGGACCAGTTGATTTTTTTAAAGCACATTTTCAAGTGCAGTGGACTGTAGTAATTCAGCATGAAAGACATGAAGCATAGACAAATATGGTCCAATCATTGTCTGACAATCAGGGCCAGCCTTCTTGCCTGTTGCAGTGGAAATAAGGTCTTTCTGGCAGCCATAGCTACTTGAGTCTCCAGAAGCAGTGGGAACTGCAGAAGAGCTCCCATGCTAGGGACTGATTTCACCACTTGAGGGCAAACTCTTTCAGTAGCGAGAAATGTTTTGGTGGCAACTAGCTCTTAAAACCTCTTCCCAACATAAACTCTGACTTGTGAGAGTATGGTTTTAGCAAGCTACCACTTACTGATCTCAGCCAAGCACTCAGAAGTGAATGAGTCTTTTGGAGTTTTCAGGAACATTTCCAACTAGCTATAACATATTAAAGCTCTTGAGGCATTCAGATATTATGGCAGCAGGAGCCATATCAGGACTTAAATTAGATACTGTTGAATGCTTTTACTTCAAGAACAGGTACAGCAATTTTATTGTGAGTGATACTGATGGGCATGCTTGACTCCATTCAAGTGAAGGGTACGATTGTAGCCTTTTTTCCCCAATATCAACCTTGAACAATTAATATTAAATGTTTTCTTCCACTTTCACCCTATACACTCTTTCTGTAAGAACTTCTTCATATATCTTTCAAACAATTAAGTCTCTACCATATACGTAGTCATGTTTATACATCATGTACACAGCAATCACAAACTCTAGCCACTAGAAATAAAAGAAAATGTTATTTCTCAGCTGATGTAGGGTTTATCTCAATGGTGAGAAATCTGCAGCCTGCACGTGGCCATCAGGGCAATCTTCTGGGTGGCCATGGGACAGTTTGTTTACATTTGCACAGCCACCCAAAGCTCCAAGTGGCCATGGTTCGCTGTTACCAGCTAATGGGAGCTGAAGGAAGTGGAAGCTAGCACATCCATGTAGCCCTCACTGCTTCCCACAGCTTCCTTTAGCTGGGAATGGTGGACCGCAGCCAGTTGGAGCTGCGGGTGGCCATGCATACGTAAACAAACTGTCTTGCAACCTACCAGTGGAATACTCTGATGAGCTGCATGCGGCCCACAGGTGGACCATCACTAGTTTATATCTTTTTAAAAAATCAGACAGAGGTCAAGACCATTAGAACTTAATATACTTGACTAGATTACAGTCTATCCAGTAGAAAGCATCAGTACACACAACAGTACTTCATAGGGTTCTTAGAATGTATTATTTAGTATAATCAAAGAAAAAATCTTCAGTATAATCTGAAGTCTAACAATTAGTCTAAATGTTGATCTTGCTACAGAATTCTGTGGGTTTTGTGAACATTTTCATTAGTACCAAACAAACTGTTGAACTAAAAGTTAGCATTTTCCCTACAGTGCATAATTTCTCATGAACCCTGTCTCAATTTGAAACAGTTCCAATCAGGCAAAAGTATTTTTCTTATTTATTAAAAAGTATATGCAATATTTTTTTTAAAAAAATGTGCAATATATATATATATATAATCAATTGCACTTAATTTCCCCAGAGGAAAGATTGCAATTATTGTAAAATTGAGTCTTGTTTACAGTCATCTTTCAAATGAAGTTGTGATAAACTATAAGAAATATTGTACTCTTTAGGTTTAATCCCAAACCACAGTTTAATTAAATACCAAATAGGTATTCTAGAACATCCATGTAGGGTCTACCCTAAAATAACTGCAGCAGGGAAATTAGAAATGAGGCTGTGTTTAATATAGCGCTTAGGAAAGGTCTCAGATTAATGTGGGCACTGGAGTAATCTGCCAACAGAGCAGGCCGATTTTATAAGCAATGCTGGCAATTTTATAAGCATCCATATATTACCTCAAGAACATCCCTTAGCCTTAGTGGCTGAAAGGATGTTGCAGTATAAATGCTGATTCAGGACTTGTCTCTGAACCTGAAAATTTGTGTTTTCTTAATGTGGGCTGAGCCCATCCATTCATTTCACACTGGGGCCCAAAAAGCTATCAGATTGTAAAACATTTTTGTCACTGGCAACCATAGCTAGATTTAAATCAGTGACCTACACATTCCATTACCTGTCTCTAAAGTCATTAATATGCAGACTTTGTTATCAATTCTTTACTAACCCTGATCAATGTGGTATCCTTGCATCTGCAGAGTCTACCACAATTGGATGTTAATACTGAACCTACTGAGGACCATTCAAATATCAATATTGCGAACTCATTGAGTTGTTTTTTTTTGTTTGTTTTTTTAAAGCAGAAACATCTAGCTAAGGTGGATATACTTCTGAATATACTACAGATACTGGAAGTTGTTGGTAGGGAAATAGGAGTTCAAGCCCTAATCTCTTGAAATCATCTTTAACCCTGTCCACATGATGTGAGAAAAGCCTCGACTGAATCTAGTTAGTAAAATCTACAATGTCCCATGTAACCTACTGGTGAATCGGTGTTACAGGTCTCCCTCTGGGCCTGATCCAGAAAGGATATGAGTCTGTTACATAGCTAGAGTGATTTAGCTCATTCAATAGCACTGCATGCTTTTAGCTCTGGAGAACCTCAGCTCAACTCCCTGTGTCTTGGCCAGTAGGGTGGCCTTCACAGTCATCCTTATCTTCAGGTGCAAATTTCCCTATTGCTCAAAACTCTGTTTTTTTCATAACAGCTTGAAATCTTAGGTATGATCAATACAATATCTCTCCGTACACTGGAAAAGGAAAGCTTGGGGGCACCTGACACTGAAAAATATTCCCAAAATGAGATTTGTATTTCTATAATGTCAAAAATAAAGTTAAAAAAAATCAAGGAAAGTCTACAGATTGTTATGTTTTTCCCACATTTAATTCTGTAAAAGCCTCTTGGGTTTGGATTTAACTTGAAGGTGTCTTGGATGATTCAATGTGCCAAGGAAATTAGCACACATTTGAACTGAAATAATCCCAGAGGCTTTGTTACAAAATTTAGATCCTGTATTCTCTCAGCCGTCTGGTTATAATGGGAAAGCTGACTAGGCATAACTGCCCCTTAACAATGCAGTTCTGCCTCTTTTTAATGTCAATGGCAAAACTCTCACTGACTTGAGTTGGTGCAGGATGAGACCTATTAAAATTCCTGCTACACGCCTTTCACGGCACCACTAGGTCTAATCACATATTCTGCTTCATTACTGTGCTGAAGTCCAGTATTTCTGTTTAAGGTGAGCTAAATAATAGCAGACATTCCAACAACTTGATACATATTTGGAAAAGCTTTGTGCAAACCTTTTAAACTGACTCATAACCTTAACCAAAAAGAGAGAAAGAGAGAGAGAGAGAGATTCAATACCACAATGGGCAAAATAAACAAGCTTGCTAAACATTTCTGTACTTTTTAAATGACAAAAGTCATGTTACTTTATTGTTTGGATGCAGGAAAAAACACAAATAAATGTATTATTTTATTACATCAGTCACCAAAAAATTGGAGCCCACTTACTTTCAATAAACTTGTTCACCAGTGAGAAGTATTTCTTTCCATTTACCCAAACCCCTACTTCTGTAGTAATCTAAATTTACAGAAGCAAATCTAATTTTATTGAAGATGCCCAATGATCTTACACCAGAAAAGTTAAATGTCAACAGTTCTAGTTGTATAATTGTTTTCTTGTGCTAGGACGGCCCCTTCTTCCCCCAGACATACATATTTATTGACATGCTAGCATCAGTGTGCTGCTGATGGAATTCAAAGCAATAAATTTCCCATAGAAAATAACCTTGCAACAACATATCAATTTTTAGCAAAGTCTAACTACAGTGTTTTTGTAGGTGTAGAGTGCAGCCTTTTTGATTAACTCATTTGACCACCAACCACCTCTGGTTGGGATAACCCAGGGGGTCTCCAAAATTTATGAGGCGAGGGCCATATTTGATTTTTGAAGGGGCTTCGTGGGCCAAAGAGACTGTGAAAAAATTAAATACATGCAAAATCGTAAAAAAACACAACAACATGACTTTACTGTGTCAATGTTGCATTGATTAAATTCTAAATCAGGTTTAAAAGTAGCTGTATAGTCAATGTAGGTACTGTGAAATTATACAAAATATTTGTCACTACATTAAAAATCATTTCACTTTTTAAAATTTTATTTATTTCTAAAAACTCACAAATTTGTATCATACAAATACACATATTCAAAAGTTTGGCTGTACATTGGTAAGAGAAGCTCCAGGTTCCCATTGTTGGTTGGGACTGTTTGGTTCTATTAGTGCTGTAGTTAAAATTGCACCCCCCCCTTTGCTCCTCCAACCATGCCGCTGCCACATCCCGTCCCCCCCATTTGCTCCTCCAGCCCCTGCCACACACACACCCTTTGCTCCTCCGGTCATTGCTGCAACCCCCCCCCCCCCCCCCGCACACTTTGCTCCTCCAGCCACGATGAGGGAGCACTCGTCCCTCCACACATGGGGCTGCCGACAACGACAACTCCTCCATGTGCCTGCTCCGCTCGGGGGGGGGGGGGGGGGGAGACAAATCGAAGCCGCGGGCCATAGTTTGGAGACCCCTGGGATAACCCATTGTATTTCTAGTCCATAAATTCTGAAGTCTTTAGTCTGTACTCTTTTCTTTCTTTTTCTAACATTTAAAGTGCCCTGTAATTGCAAACCGCAAGTGGAATAAATCTTAGATTTCTCAGAGAACAACATGCCAATAGCCCCGCCACTCGATCAGGATTCTCCTTTGTATGCAAAGCTGGATCTGAAGCAATAGGATGGCAATTTTCCCCTAGCACCACTGGCTGTTCCTTATTATCTGGGAGGCACCTCTATTTTAATTCTGGATGTCTATGTTCTAAGGCTCCCTGAAGGTTGGATTTCTGAGGTCAAATGAGATTTGTACACACATAACTTTCAATTAGATGTCTAGCTACACAATTTGTGCAAGATTTCAGACACTCAAAAACTTAGGAACATGAAACCAGGAACTCAAATTAGAGGCTCCTTTCTGAAAACCTGTCTTTTGGGAGACATTTTTGTATAACTTTTGACAGAATGCACCAGTTAAACAAAGTTAGTATTTAACCACAAACAAAACTAGCAGTAATTTACAACTAACGCAGTGGTTTTCAAAGTGGGGGGCGGGACCCCTCTGGGGGTTGTGAGCCAATTCTGTGGGGGTCGCGAGCCCCTGCTGCCAGCAGCTGGCCCTGAACAATGCTGCTGCTGCGGGCTGCTGCCATCCAGCCCCTGTGGCTGCTGGCAGACTGTGCCCCTGCCACGGCGGGCTGCCAGCACCCCCATAAGGCCGGTCCGCAGCGGGATGCTGGTGGCCCCGCGAGCCTGGTCCCAGCTCCCACCGTGGCAGGCTGCTGGCAGCCCCACGAGCCCTGTCCGGGCCCTGGCTTCTGTTGCGGAAGGCTGCAGGCACTGCCACGTGCCCGACCCAGCCCCTGCAGAGGTGGGCTTCCGGCGCCCCCATGAGCCCAGTCCCTGCCGCGGTGGGCTGCTGGCGCCTCTGTGGGGCTGCTGGAACCCCCCTCAGTGGCCTCGGGGGCTGCTGGAACCCCCCTCAATCCCGACCCCTGTCCTGGGGGGCTGCTGGAACCCCCCATCCCATCCCCTGCCACAGTGGGCTGCAGGCATGCCCCCCCTCCTGACCCCTAGGGGAGGGGTCACGCTTGGAGGCCCAGTGTGGGAAAGGGGTCACCACTACAAAAAGTTTGAGACCACTGAACTAATGGGTAGTCATAAATGAAGAGTATTAGAGAGTCACTAAGAAAATAAAATTCTCAGGAGAGTTACTTTAAAATTCTGCCCTGTGTTCTTGCATACTAATTGAATTGTGGCTGTGTTTTTTGTTTGATTTTTTTTGTTTGTTTTTTAAGTACTGACAATTTATTTGCTCTGAGGATACATTTTATTATAATGTGAAATATGGAATGTTATTTTGCTTCAGGAGATAAAAGCAATTTAATTTGAATCCCTCTAGAAACTAGTGCATCAGTCAGCTAAGTCATCTGTAACATCTGTAAGCATTACCTTTCAGTAAACTATTCTACACAATCCTTCACTTGTGTGAGGCCTTTACAGACTCAATGTCTCACAAAAATGACATTCTTCTTATACTAAGTAAGATCAAATTGTGGCTGTTGCAAACAGCTTTTACCCTTCTGGATCTGAAACAACAGTATCTATATTTTAAAACAAAATTGGTGGTATTATTGTTGTGATTCTGTCACAGACATACTGCAAATGTGGATATTTCATCAGCCAGCCCTCCAGCCTATGAACTTTTTCTTTTCTAAATCTCCTACTTCTTTTTTTTTTTTTTTGGAAGTTCTTCAGCTATTAAAAAACTGTTTTGGTCTCCTAAGCTTTCTTGATCAGTTTCACAGTCCATGTAGGCCTTAACCAATCATAGTATGTTGCCTAATGGTGTTAATGGGAATTCATTTCTTCCTCTAATTAAACACAGATGTAGATCTAAAATTTAAGAAAATAGGAAAAGCTGTATTCCCTTGCCAAGCTCATAATTTCCTTTTTCTTGCACATACAGGGTCGTTGACAGTACCCAGGAGCCTACCACAGATGCACATTAATTACCCATTCTCTAATTACTAGGGTACTGATATAACTGTTCAACCATTCATTATGCTTTCTTCTCAACTTTGCAAAGCCCCAGAGACATACGCATGAAGCACAGAACTTGGCAACACTAATTGAACCCTTTTAACTCTTAATATGTATGAAAAGTGTAGCTATTGATAAAAAATCCTTTTTCATTGTGTCCACTCACCCCATAATGTACAAAGTTGTGCAGTATGTTTGGAAATAAGACAATGCAGCTGCTCACAGACTGTTAATTATCAGGAATACATCAACAGGATTAAGCTAAAATCCTAGCTATAAAATTAGCAGCCTAATTTTCCATTCTTGAAGTTATGCACATTGGCAGTTAGCTGTATAAGCAAATCTAAATAAGATGATTAGCTAGAAAGATAGTAAGAGGAACAAAATGAGATCTACAAAATAAACAAATTATCGACATCAGTAAAAGCAATATTTAAATCTATGCAAAATTGCTATGTAACTAGTTATATATCCAGCATTTAAGGAGACATTCAGTCTTAATAATTTTAAAACTGCATTTTTCACCACCTTCAGCAAATCTTATCCAAAATGTATCTTGACTGAAGTCAATACAATTATACCAAGGTTGAATTTGGCTCCATGGAACTAAAATCTGTGTTTAAATACAGTTTTTCTTTCCACTCCTTCCAGACCTTCAGTTTTTAAGTTTCATACAGTTGTAAAAATGTAATCAGCCCACTTGAAATTCCAGTACTTCCTGCTTCACATGCACCAGGATAACAACACTGACATCATTGTGATTTGATCTCATGATTGCATGAATATGCTTTATCATGGAAGCCTCTGAGCACTCCTTTCCCGGTTACAGTACAACAGGTGTTGTTATTTCTTGAGAAATGTGAATGCTAATCCATGTAATACATTAGAATCTCATTAATCTGCACATCACAATACCATGTTATAGATTACATTAGGAATGTGTGGGTTCTCTACAATCTTTAAAGCTAGATTGTCATCCACTTACTCACTTTCAGTAGTACCTTCCTCCACAAGTTGTCTGATTGACTTTAGTAAAACTACCTCGTTGTAAACTATTAATTACCATGAAGAAGGGAATCACAATCTAGCTCACATGCTCAAGTCACCCTTGATCTTTTAATTGAGATGACTTCTGTCTCTGGAGCATGGTATCAAAAGTGCCTGTCTCTCACTTGGACACCTCAGAGCCAGAGGATAATGGGAGCTACATTTCCCTTCCAATCTCCTCAGAAAACCAGTCAAAAGATCCTCCAGGCCGGCAACAGTTCCACTTCTGGAGTCAATAACTGGCCATCTCCCCGGCTTCCAGCTACATAGGGAGTCTATAGTCTGGATCCTAAGTGGCATAGGCTCTAGGACACAAATCTCATAGCAGAAACCCTTAGTACTGTGTTGTTTTAACTCTATCCTATCTATAACCTTGCTCCGCTGAGCTCCAGTTGAATCAATTCTCAGCTGGTGTACTAAAGTTAAATGTCTCTCTCTGTCTCTAATGATTATAGTGATCTTAGGTGTAACCTGTTATAATAGTAGAAGATAAAACTAAATGCAGACATAAGTCTGATTGTGAAGTTGAGGTTGTATCTTACAGGTCTGAACAATCCTTAAAAGTCCTTTTAATTGAAAATTTTCAGGCACACTTAATATTATGGTATGGTACAGCAAAATGAATGAACTAGTGAACTACGACATGATTTCCTATTTCCTAAGGCAGAATCAGAGGTTTCTAAAGAGAATCTGGCTTTTGCTTTATTTAAGAAGTTATAAATTTGACAAAGAATTGCATAGGTAATAGCTGTATATATATATTCTTAGTAATTCTAATTTATGGATGGTACTTCTTGATATCGATGCAGTATGAACATAGAACCTTCACTGGTGTAATTTGGTGTAGCTCCTTTGACTTCAATGAAGGTCCATTAATAGCTATTAGCCAATATAGTCAGGGATGCAACCCCATACTCTGGATGTCATTAAACCTCTGACTGCCAGAAGCTGGTACTGGATGACAGGGAGTGGCTAACATGATATATTGCCCTGTTCTGCTAACGCCCTCCGAAGTACATGATACCAGTCACTGTCAAAAGACAGGATATGAGGCTAGATGGACTGATTGTCTGACCTAGAGTAGCCATTCTTATGTCTTATGAAGCTCTGTCAGTTTACAACAACTGAAGAGTTGACCCATACTTCATAGTTTTGAAAATTGTAGATTGTAACTTGGGGGCAGTGGGAAACAGACTGTACATTTTTTCCAATTTGCCCTTGTCATCTAACATCCTGGAGGCAGCAACAATGCCATTAGACTATTAGGAAATTATTAAGTGCACTTAGTCATACATCATTCCTTCAAAGGAAAATACATGGTGGAATTTTTTATAAGTGGCAAATTAAACTTCATATATCATTTGTCATGGTTAATTTAAATGAAAAAATAAAATATGCCAGTACATTCTATGGTTCACATACACCATATTTTTGTGAGCATCTGCCTATCCTTTGATTTAATATTCTGTTGATGGGGTTACATTTCAAGCACCAAAAAATTAAGAGATGTATGGATCCAGGATTACAAGATGATGGAGAAGTAGAATGGGGGAAAACATACTGTATTTGGATAAAAAGAATAGATTATTTGATTCTTGTTATGTCACTGCAATATACTGAATGCAAAACATGAAGGAATCTTGTATTAATCATATAATGTGGTACATTATTGAACATCTATACTGTTATAGGTGTTTTGATTTCATACCCTGAGAATCAGCATTTGCAGAAATATTTTCTAATCAGGTAGTCATTTTAGTGAGCTTTACCTTTCACTATTTTTATTCAATCACATTTTATTAACATCTTGTAAAGAAATTTATTTGCATTTAATTCATTTCTTCATAAAATGATTTCTGTTTCTGAAATTATGCATTAGCACATTACAGAACAATCAAATTAAAAATCTCACTGCCAAGGATCAATTCAGAACTCAAAGAGGTATGATGAGTTAGGTTCTCTAGCATTAAAATTGCGTACAAATTCATCAGCATTGCCAAAACAATGCCAATGGATGTTATTTAATTTGTTTATGACTAGCAGGAATTAATGGCATTTTGTAGCAAGACTGAATTTTCTAGGAAGTTAATCCTTCAGTGAGTAAGAAATCTCAGGAATCAATCTGTATCAGTTGTTTTTAGGTCTTTGCCTCTTAACAATGCCTACTCTATCATTCTTAAGATAAGCACTCAGATGTCACATAGGTTCTAATTGAAATGTGATGGATTTTAACATCAATAAAGTTTACCTTTAGTGCACTGGATTGTGAAATAGAAATGAAAGGAAGTCTAAAGTTCTGTTTTCACCCTCTAAATCTTTATTTCAGAGGATGGTGCTGAGGAAGGGATGTTAAGAATGATATATTGAAATAAAATAGTGGCCTGTGCTCCACTCCACTTACAGTGGTAGTGGAGAATAAAACAGGGCAGGTGGAATAGGGAAAAGCAAGGTTCTGTGTAAGTCCCTTTTCACATATACATCCCTAAACACAGAAGTCATGCTGGGGAATTCAGCAAATACTAATGCCACCTTCCCTCTTTCCACCTCTGGTGTGGGGGAGGTGAACATCTTATTGTTGATCCAACTATTTAAATGTTGTTTATTGTTACCAAGTGTCCTTGGAAAATTGTAAACCTGGTATTATCCATGGACTTATCTGATTTCACAAGGAGAAAATGGAACTTTTAACATTTAACTGTAGGCAGAGCACATCAGATATTACATGGTTTGGGTAATTGATTTGAACCCGTTGTCACTGCTGCCAAACAAAAATGAAACAAGACTATATTCTATAATCTGCTTCCATTTTCAGGATTTTGTTCTTTCCTTGAATTGGTTCAACCACCCGTTCTCATCAGCAATGGCAGCGATGCTTCCATCTATCAAAGGGCATCTGAGTGCCACAATTAGAGGTCTGATTGTTACTCCTATCAATGGTAGAGCATTTGGCATGGCCCATCCTGACCTTAGCACAGATTGGCAATGGGGAAGCCAGCTGTATCTCCTTCCAGTGTTTCCATCTTCCATTGGTCCCTGAAATGGAATGCAGGCTTCCAAGGGTCAACCTCTGTAAAGAATCAGATCTGGAAGACAGACCCGCTGTTCCAACTTCAATGTCATTTTCAAAGCTGGATCTGCGCCCCAGTAAGCTATGTCCCGAATGGGCCTTCAGAGTTGAAGGAATAAAATATAATTAGTAATCCTTAAACTTCTCTTCTGTATATTAAAATCAATGCTGTATTAAACTAGAAACTGCTTTAGGAGCTTTTACAATAGGATCTGTAAGTAATACTTTTCAAGCAGATGGCTTCCACCACCAGTAGTCTCAGAAATGCCAAATATAATTAAAAGCTTTATTTTGGAATGCATTTCATAGTTTACACATGGTGGGAAGTGCTTATTACCATGTGAACTTTATGAAAACTGTACTGAATATAACTAGTAGTGTTATTTCAGTAAACATTTACTTACAGGATCTCCATGTAACATGACTGTACTCAAGAACCATAAAGAAAGCGAGAAATTCTTGTAGCACCTTAGAGACTAACTAGTTTATTTCAGCATAAGCTTTCGTGGGCTATAGATCAGCGGTCACCACTGGTGGTCCACGAGAAAATTTTGGTGGTCCCTGGAGAAATTTGGACATTATTTGCAATTTTTAGGAAGATAAGTCCCTATTCTTATTTGATAGCACTTCAAATCGCGAAAAGTAGAAAGTCGTAAACGATTGGAGAAGAATTAATTAAGCCTTGCTTGTTAGAAGCCTGTGAAGAGGTTTTGGGGAAACAGGCTGTCCAGAAACTGAAAGTAATTCCTATGTCCGCTAACACTGTGAAGCGCAGAATTGAAGACATGGCTGAAGATATTGAAAATCAAGTGATTGAAATGGTGAAAAATTCAACGTTTTATTCAATTCAACTCGACGAATCAACAGACATAACTAACAAGGCAGTTCTCCTTTGTTTTGTGAGGTTTGAGTGTCAAGGAGAGCTCAAGGAAGAATTCCTCCATTTGCTCAACTTGCCGGGTAGAACAACCGGCTCTGAGATTTTCGATGCACTTAATGGTTATTTCCTGAGACACGGTATTGAATGGAAGAAATGTGTTGGGATATGCACAGACGGTGCCACAAGCATGACCGGGCATCGTTTAGGAGTTGTTACAGAAGTGAAAGATATTGGACACCCAGACATCTTGTTTACTCATTGTATTATACATTGTGAGCAACTTGCGGCAAAAAGAATGTCTCCAGAACTGCACAAAGTACTCTCTGATGTAATTAAAATTGTAAATAAAATTCGGCACAAAGCGCTCAATTCTTGAATATTTGAGGCACTTTGTGAAGAAATGGGCTCTCAATATACTCATCTTCTTCATGCTGAGGTGAGATGCCTGTCAAGGGGCAAAATACTAACCCGATTGTTCGACCTGCGCCAAGAAGTCAAGTTATTCTTCCAGCAGCAAAATAATTCGAAATTCCAAGATCTCTTGTCCAACAATGATTGGCTAACCAAGCTTGCATACCTGGCAGATATTTTTTCACTGTTAAATGAGCTAAACACGTCCTTGCAAGGACAGCTTACGGACGTGTTCACACTGCGAGGTAAAATGGATGCATTTCAAAAGAAAATATTGCTGTGGCAAAAGCGGTTGGCTGAAGAAGATCTGCAAATGTTCCCGAATCTTGATGAGTATATGAAAGAGGAGGATGTCAACCGACAGGTAATAACCATTGTTCGACAGCACTTATGGTCGCTCACAGAATCTTTTGGCCGTTATTACCCAAAGGAAGAGGACCCCAGACATGGCAATATGTGGGTCATAGGTCCATTTTCGACGAAAATTGAAGATAGCAATTTGAGCATGAAAGAAAAAGAAAGCCTAATCGATCTATCATCCGACGACAGTTTCAAAGCTAAATTCCACTCGTCCTCATCAAGACATCATTTTTGGCCCTCCGTAAAAAGTGAGTACCCAGTGCTGAGTGAAAAAGCCATCAAAATTTTGATTCCATTTGCAACAACCTATCTGTGTGTGAAGACATTCTCATCTGTTATGGCAATCAAAAACAAGTACCGTTGTTGGCTTGAAATACAAACGGCTCTCCGTGTTGCAGTGACGTCATTGGAGCCAAGAATCCATAAACTTATTTCAAACAAGCAGCAACAAATATAACACTAATAATTTTGTTATAATTGAACAAGTGCATTTCATATTAATGAAATGGAACTTTTATGATCATTATTTTATAGATGTTTGTACCTTTTAAAAAAAATTCATGTTAGTGGTCCATGGGATTCAAAATTGTGAGTTTAGTGGTCCGTGAGGTCCGAAAGGTTGGCGACCACTGCTATAGATCTCTTCATCGGATGCATAGACAAGAACCATTGTGGCACTGAAGATTCTCATGTTATATGAAGAGGCTGATTTCTCTCAGAGAAAAAAAGGATGAGAAAAAATCCATCTAACCAAAGCACAAAGGGAATGGCTCTCAGTTTCATAGGAGTGAGTGCATGTACATACTAACGTGTTCATGTATGTGTTTTGATTGGCATTGTAGTCTTTCTGGGATTGATTTGCTACTTTCTAGCACTTTGTGTAGTCATTTGGACCTGTGCATAAAGAGTCAAAAATGAGTGTAAAGTGGTTGCATTGCATATTCAGGTATAAATGACCACACAAGTGAAGAATCAAGCCCCCTCTCCTTATATCAGTGACTGATACGTCTTAAGGCAATAAGATATCACTTTGATCATCTGACCTCCTGTATAACACGTCATAGAACTTCACCCAGTAATTCTTGCATCAAGCCCAAAACTTCTGGTTAAGCTAGACAGATAATGTTAATTTAAAGACTTTTTGTTTTAGAGGGTCCACCACACTCCTTGGTAAATGGTTCCAATTGTTAATTACCTTCACTATTTAAAAGATTGTGACTTATTTCTGGTCTGAGTTTATTTAGCTTCACGTTCCAGCTACTGGATTTTTTGTTATGCCTTTGTTTATCAGATCAAAGAGCCTTCTCTGATAAACTAGATAGACTGAGCTTTTAAAGTTTCATGCTGTAAGGCACATTTTCTAGACCTTGAATCATTCTTGTAACTCTTTTCTGTTCTACAGTTGCTTATGATTTCTCTTCTCCATCATCTCTTATTTTTCCTTTTTTTCAAAGATTCACTTTTATGCTCATTTAAAGAACAGAAAGTTGTATACTTTAAAAAGTATATGTACCAGCCAAACAATTTCTCAATACTGCACAGCCAACTGCAATATGAAGTAAACTGAAGCTAGAGCATATACTTCTGGGAATTTTGTATTTGCCAAGAAGAGACAGATGCAGGCAGATGGCCAGCTGGTTTGCTGGCCATGAGAATGGTACACAATTCCAACTGGGATTTTCTGCTTATTTCAGATAGGACCCAACACATGGGGCATGATGCCCCTTTGAATGTTCATTTTAAAAATTAAAGTTGAAGTTGCAGGGGCTCACACTGGCTTTTTATAATTTGTACAGTGGGTGGGAAAAGATTAGTAATTGCAAAATTTCACTTTCACTTCGTGAAATTTAACAAAAATTATCCTTTGTCAGTCAAACAAAAGCTCTTGCCATAGAAACGGAAAGAAGGTAAAGGTGGTTTTGGATGTTGATATTAATTTGCTGCCTGTGATTTATAATCATTAATCCTTTCCTCACCTTCCTCTTCCATTTAAAGCATCATCATTAGGTTTTACAGTTAAAAGCCCAGTGATACTAATGAGGAGGGCTCAGGGCAGAGGCATTCACAGTTCTCAGAGATAACATTTCAGGCTGTGTGCAGACTCAGCTTTGTAAATATGAGGGATAAAAAAACCCCTTACTTTTAAAGAAAGAAACAAACAAAAAATAATAAAAGCTTAGATTCCGCCAAAATGGAATATACTACACTAATCACACACCCATACCAGGCTGGCTGAATCAGGCCATGGGCTTGGTGTCTGAGAGCTCTGTTATATGGGTATCTTTAATTTCCTACATGGAATAAGCAACACAGATGCTGTCTATGTTGCACAAACTTGTATAGACTCCAGCCACAGAAACTAGCAGGCTGAAAAGGATCTCAATATGTTCTGTACATGAGAAGAAATAAAAAAAAGAAGGCTTTTGTTCCTTAAGATGTATGACATCCAAGTACAAAGAGCAGTGGACTATAAGAATGTGCAAAGGATTTCAGCTTTAGGCTCAAAGGCACAGTGGTATTGTAAATCCTATGTAACAAGCATTAAAAAAAAAAAAATCCAGGCAGCAAACAACATCATTTCCATAGAGCAGAAAATTGTTCTAAAAGCTTATTTTATGACCAGTCAAATCTGTACAAATCTGATGTAGTAAGTTAATTGAAAGAGGATGCTTGACATAGTTTGGTTAGTAGCTGATACCCAGTTAATCCCATGCTACTACTTTTTAAAAGAAACAAGGTCTGGAAATGTTCCTGTTGGACTCATTCTTATGGGTAAGGATACAGTATAATTGTTGGCCAACTAACTAACCTACAAAAATGAAACTTTCATGGGGGAAAACAAAATAAAAAAGACTGAAAGTTGGTAACGTGAATAGAGACAATGGCCATTTACAAAATCTACAACTATAGCATCCAACTGTATGACTCATCCAAATTATGGTCTTGCTTCTGCTCCAAAAGAAGTCAATTAAGGGTCAGGGTGTGCAATCCTTAGTGAGTATTTACAAACGTGCGTGTATTAACCTCAGTAATACTATTTGTGTAAGAGCACAGTCAAGAAAATGGATTGGACTGTGTGTTGGATTTTACTATTAAATAATTGCAAATGAGGAGAAAAATTGTGAACCTTTTTTTTTTAAATGGAGAGTATTCAAAAGAATATTCTGAGGGAATATAATTATTTTATGTTAAAAATAATCATTGTAGATAGATAGATAGATATAATATGCAGTTACTTGGAAAGAGAAATATATATATTATATATCTATCTATATATAGATAGATAGATATATCTATATAGATATAGATATGTTTCTCTTTCCAAGTAACTGCAATGAAGTCAATGGAGTTAAACCATTGGAGTTAAACCAATGGAGTTAAACCAATGGAGTTAAACCATAATAACTGTGGCAACTAAATATTATATGTCATAGATATAATATGCAGTTACTTGGAAAGAGAAATATATATATTATATATCTATCTATATATAGATAGATAGATATATCTATATAGATATAGATATGTTTCTCTTTCCAAGTAACTGCAATGAAGTCAATGGAGTTAAACCATTGGAGTTAAACCAATGGAGTTAAACCAATGGAGTTAAACCATAATAACTGTGGCAACTAAATATTATATGTCATGCCATGCACCCTGATACAATACAACATGATACAATGATAGTGTGAATGGAACAAAAAAAAAATCATACCTTATTTGACATTGGCCAGAGTCTGTGTTACACATGTAGTTGCATATGCCGCAAGCTGACTGGTAGCACTGGTGGTTTTATGGCTTGATTGGACATTTACTCTACACAAAAGCAGAAACTTTGCCTCTTTGGCCCATTGACTGGATGGATTAAATGAACTTTTTCAGGGAAGCTTTAAAGCTACTAGTAAAACCCACAAAATCCATAACTATATGATGTTCTGTTTCTTGCTATATTGTTTTACTTCCAATTTATATTAATCATATTTAAGAATGGGACAATATCTTTTTTATAACAATTTATCATTCTAATTAAAGCAAACACCGGTAATTTAAAAGGAGAAAATACTCACAAAGAAACAAGTATAGTTTAAAACTTGAAGCTCTATTGTGAAACCCTTGGTAATTTTGGAGAACATTTGCTCATGCAAACAGACTTATTACCTTCAATGGGGCTAGTATCATAAGTACTCTTCAAGGTGAATAAGAGTTCTACAATATATGATCTATGTAATATATTATAGGTCATTAAGGCCTGGTATGAATGATGCATGCTTGACATGAATACATGCATTGCAAGTTGGCAACCAAAACAAGAACTTGAGGTGAAGAACTGTTAGAACTATTTGTGTAAAAACAATCTTGTTATGGTCCAGGAAAAATACAGAGAATTAGCAGAAAAGGAAACAGCACCGATTGGACTGATATAAAATTGCATAAGAATTGGAGGAAATGGTACACCTTGGATCATGGTGGTACACCTTGGATCATGGTGGCCCACCCAGGATTGTCTCTTTGGAATTGTGTGGATAGATGGCCTAATAAACTAAGGCAAAGACCTGATGATGTGACAAAATGGACTATAAATGGTTGTCTATGATTGCTGCAAATCAGAGTCCTATGTGGATATACATGTGGTTTTTGTTGGTTCCCCACCTTTTAAGATCTTATGATTGGAATCTTGACTGGCATTGGGTCCATTCTGATCTTTGGACTCTGGTATAGTATGTTTGGGGTGTCAATTTGGAGTAAGGTTTTTTTTTAATAATCAATAAAGAGCATTTAGCATATTATATACCAACACTGTGTCCAGTACCTGCCTGCTCACAATCCCATAGGCAGCCTTCTATTGCGGATCTAACATGTGGCAGGAGGGAAGGGAAGGGGAGAGATATTAAGGAGTGCCAGATTTCAAGACAGGGTCTTACAGTATTGGGGGAGTTCTTATTTAAGACGAATAAGAGTGACTCCTTATTTGTGAAATTTGTGAGGAAAAAAATGTATGGGAAGATACCACATGGTGTTGTTGTAATAATGTTTAAAACACTGTTTAAAAAAAGTTGAGGGACAGAAGGGGCACTCCAGTGGATTAAAGTTAAAGCCCCTTCTCTGTTAGAGAAGGAGATTATTGCATTTGGGACGTACCCTTGGATGGAAGGTGCAGTGCAACTGGATGTAATATTTGATACTTTAGAAAACATATTTAAAAAATATGTACAGCTGTACAAGCCTAATGCCAGTAAAAAGCAAATGTCTGTTATGGCAAGCTGTACAATAGGCAATTGCATGTAAGGGGGAAGTGCAGAGTTACAAACATTACAAAAAAAATATTAAACTTGCTGGAAAATCTGGATCAGGAAATGAACCAGGCACAGATAATGCAAACTCAGTTAGTATAAATGGGGAAACGAAATAAAGAATTGGAGAAAAAAAATAATGGATTGGGAAAAGATTAAAGCAGTCAAAGATAAAAATGAGACCATCAAGTAATAGGAATGAAACTGTCAATTCAAGATTTGACTAAGGAAAAGGAAGAGGAGCTCGCAAGCGTTTCTTACAGTTGGTGCCAGAAAACTATAACAGCATTGAAAAAGCAAGTGAAAATACAGGAGCTGCAAGTTGCGGCTATGTGTCAAAAAGAGAGATTTGGATTTGGATTCCAATGATATTTGATATGGAGAGAATCTGCAAGAGAAAAGGGAATTTGATCAACCTTAAGGTGGGCTTTATACTAAGTTGAGGGAGGAAATAAGAAACTACCCGGGAGAACATAAGCCGGAAAAGTCTGCAGCAGTGATAGAACAGAGATAAACCATTAAGGATGCAGTGGGGGAGATACAGTCAGAGCAGAAACAAATAATTCCTGTGAATTTGTCAGACTTACAGCTGATGGTAAAGTCAGGCCCGGTAAGTAAGTAAGTAAGTAAGTAAGTAAATAAATAAATAAATAAATAAATAGCTACACGGCTAATACAGTGGACAGAGTTAGGAGAAACAGAGAATTTAAATATGAGTGAATCTTATAGGTTAATCAGGGCAGCTACCACTGAAGAGATAAGACAGGCAGCAGAGCAAGTGAAAAATGCTTTGGACAAGCAGCCAGAAGCACACCAACTAATACCACAATTTATTATGCTGTTAGGAAAAGAGATAGGTCAAAGACCCATGAAGGTGTTATCCAGTTTAGATTACATGAAGCCTGAAGATTCACCCAGAAATTAAGGAGAATAACATTGGGATTAATGGCTGGAGAAATACAACCTGTGATTAATCTCAGAGCGAAGGTCGCCGGACATGTCAAAGCTGATTCTTTGATGGCAGTTGATTTGCATCAGAGGGAATTTTGAAATAACATGTTTAAAGGATTAGACAAAAAATTGTTAGTATTGTCTACTGATTTGGTGAACCAAGCAGCCCAGGATGAGGGGTTAACTGTTATGGATGCACTGGATCACTGGATAGTATGCCAATGAATAATGACAGGGGGAAGTCAGGTAGAAGGATTGAAACCCAGGATACCATTTTTTGAAGCAATAACATATTTAAATGAGAGTGCTTATAGATCAGGATACTGTGAGAGAGGAAGTGGTCATGGCAAAGAACAAAACACCACACCCCTAGGTGACAGAGGGTGGAATAATCAAAATGAGCCCCAGAAGGGAGCAGATGTGATTCAGAATATCGCTTGGAGGTATTTGAAATTGAGGGGAGTAGATATGGGTAAGTGGAATGGGAGACATACTGATAAATTAATCAAAGAAATGCAAAGTATGGAGGAAAAAATGTTTACGAAGCAGAAAAAGGTTTCAGCTATGTGAGCTTTTTCAAAGAAACCTGCTCTATAGGGAAGCCCTGATTACAATTTTCTCCCACTGCAAATGGGTCCTCAGCAGTGGGAGATGGTAACAAAATTATGATGGGATTCAAATGGAAGGCCTAAAATAACTGTAATTGTGGGAGATAATGGACTCACAGATGCCCTATTGGATAGTGGGGTGGTTGTGATTTGACTCAATATGTGTCAGAGATCATTACAGCAGCCTCCTTTATTGGGGAAGGAGTGACAGGAAAAATGTATCGTTCAGTTAAAATAGCTATACCCAGAGAGAAAGTGGGGAATTTTTGTTGTAAAGAACAAATGCTTCAGATAGATTAGGCCAGTAATATTGAGGGACTCCTCTTTTGAAGAGAAACCAGTTAGTTCTGGATTTAACTAATGGACTTCTGTGGAGTGTTCCGGCTGGATGGAAAGTGTCCTGACAGCAGGGTACAATCTAAGAATATGTCCTGCAGAAGCAATGGAGTAGATCATACTGAATCAACAGGATGTGTGGGTAATGGAGTTTCCTGATATATGAATTAAAAATAAAGCATAATGTGGTAAAATAAAAGCATGTGTTAAAATCATGGGGGATGAACTGCAACCACAGAGATGATATAAATATCCCGTGCAAGCAGAGGCAGAAATTTGAAAAAAATAATTAAATCATTAAAACAACAGGAAGTTATTGAAAAGAGGAATTCTGCATACAATAGCCCAATTTGGCCCGTATTAAAAGCCTCATAATTCAAAAAGTCAAAAAATATGGTTTTTAGCTTTTATGTTCTTAAATATTTATAAAAAATAGGGGTACATGATATACATATGGAAGCATCTCTAGGATAAATATATGAAACAAAAATAATACATTCAACTGTTTGTAGGACAAAATGGAAAAAACAGGACAGGACCAAACAAAACCAGATGTAAAGAAAAACCTTTTCAGGTACAATTTGAAATACGGTGGGAAAATGGCAAAAATGTGACATGGAATTATCTAAAGCCAAAATATTTGAAAGAACAGTAAAGGTATTTGTACATAATAATGGGGAAGGTCACCAAATGTTTTGATTTAGTTATAATAAGAACAATCCAAATATGTCACTCTAAACCTTTTAATGTAGTCACCCTAAATATGACTAATAAACAAGAATTGGCTAATACTCATGTGGAATGGAATGAGTTAATGGCTCTTAAATTATGGAAATATGGTGTCATAGCAAATCCTTCCATGATAACAAAATTGAGTTGCTTTAGAAAAATTAATGGGGGATATACTTTCAGAAATATGGTAGGTTTTTTATTTTATGTTTATTCATCAAATACCAGTAAACAAAATTGCACCAAGAATCATGGCAGATGAGCACACATACAGGACAGGAGAAGTAATCAAAGTCCCAACTATTGTGGATCAAAGAATCTGGTTGGAAGAAGCTCAAGTAAACATAAGTGCACAACATCTGGAGTGTATGCCATATGCCTTGCCTCTATTACAAGCATGGCAACAGCAATAGGGAGACAGAACTATATGAAATAAGAGAGGCATAGAGAAATATATTGTAGGTAGTATTGGTGCTGGAGCTGGAATTTTAAACATTTAATATTGAGACATTACAAGGGAAAATTGCCAGCTTTGGGTAAGATTTTGGGGGCTATCCAGACACGTAACACAAAATTCTGGTACATTATCGGAACAAGGAATAAAAACTGTGAAACTCCTATTGAAATAAGACCAAGCCTTGAAAACGTCTCTAAATGTAAATCCATTTGGTGTGTTTAAAATTAACAATAAAACTATACAAGCAATACAGTGTGTACAGATGCAAATTTATGGAATGCAATACATTAAAAAAGTGTTAATCTGTTAAGTAATGGTCAAGGGACTTTTGAATGGTTCAAAGACACTCATATATGGAATCAACAAAATATAGGATGGAAGAAATATATACAGTTTAATTGGAATCAAGCTACTCTAAAGGGAAAGTGAAAAGACAAAATGCTGTTACATAACACAGGCAAGGCAAGCAAAGCAGCATTGTCCTGGGTGTTGCCAAAAATTATTAATAAAAAGTTATGGCAAATAGAAATAAGCAGGACACCCTTAAATCAAGAAAAAGGGGATTATAAATTAGTAAAATTAACAAACTGTTGTAAAAAGTAGGGACAAAATAAATGGGTGTGCCCACAACTAATTTGGTCCCTACAGGGATGTCATTTGAATCATTCAAGCAGACAATGTACCATGCAGTATTTAGCCTTTAACTGCACAAGAGTGTTTGATTTAGACAATGTGTGTATTTGTGTGATAACCACTAAAAACATGTATTTTGTGGAAGTATTAAAAAAAATGGCCCAATTGAGCTATAACTGAGGTCATTATTAATACATTTATTTACTGAGTTCCTCTATTTTTAAAAAAATAAAAATGTTTTTAAACCAAAAGATGTAAACTGGTCTTTTAATTTGGGAATACATTAAAAACAATGAAAAAAATAATTAATAAAAATCAGGCAATATGCAAAACATGTATCTAAGTCTGCTCAGCTGGAAAAAATACAAATTTTGATCCACACTGGTCAAATATTAAAACTGAGAAAAGGAAAAAGAATTGGTAATTTCTTACTGGTATGATATTTTTAAAGAACGGTCTCCCAATGTCACAGCTTTACTAAATTTAATGCTACATCCCATTGCCATATTATTTCCATTCATGATTTTGTTAACCTTTATTGTGCTATGTTTATATTGCCAAGTAAAAGTGTGACAAGAAATTTTCGGCAAGTAATATATAAAATTGAATTGCTTTCAAAATTATAAAGTGATACAATAATTAATGGCATTAGTCATGTATCAAGAAGGGGGGAACATTGGGATATATATTACTATGCATTGTGATTCATGTAATATGTTATAGGTAATTGAGGGATGAATGATGCATGCTTAACATGAATACATAAATTGCAAGTTGGCAACTGAAGCAAGAACTTAAGGTCAAGAACTATTAGAACTATTTGTGTAAAAACTATCTTGTTATGTTCTGAGAAAAATGAGGAGAATTAGCAGAAAAGGAAACAACACCAGCTGGACTGATATATAATTGCATAAGAATTGGAGGAAATGGCACATCTTGAATCATGGTGGCCCAGCCAGGATTGTCTCTCTAGAATTGTGTTTGTAGAAGGCCTAGTAAACAAAGGCAAAGAACAGATTATGCAACATAAAGCCTTGACTGGGATGATGTAGTTGGTCCTTCTTTGAGCGGGGGGTTGGACTAGATGACCTTCTGTGGTCCTTTCCAACCCTGATATTCTATGATTCTATGAATGGACTATAAATGGTTGCCTATGATTTCTGCAAATCAGAGTTGTTTATTAATAATTTTATAATCTGTGTGATCCACAAAATTGAATTTATACATCACTCTATTTAATTTAAACTATTTTCTTCTGAATGTTATTTAAGAGAACGGGAAGAAGAAATAAAACCTCTGAATATGAGATACTTTGCAAACAGATTGATATGTTGTAATACATCAAATATTTACACTCAACATATATGACTTCCATGGTGCCTACAATTCTAGCTGCCACATCCCCCAGCAGCAGCCATGGTCAGTGGTGGGGGAAGGGCTGCACTGCCGCCTGCCCTGCACAAAGGACCCACACTGGGAGAAAGTGAGAGCTGAGCCTGATCCTTACATGAGTGGCAGGGTGCTCTTTCCCCCCAGGGGATTCCAGCTGGGCAGGTGTGGCTTGATCCAGGCCAAGAGGAGATAAATCTGGGTTTAGGTGGTGGGGAGCAATGTATAGGAGCATTGCTTTGTATAGGAGCAATGGATTGGTTAGGGTGGAAAATTAACTCCCTTCCCCCCACATTAAGAGAGTGACAGAGATGGGAGTGGTTGCTGAATCAGCACTGCTCTCTCTTGTCCCATGTCCCATTTGGAAACCAAAGCACCAGCCCCTTTCCCCCCAACAATCACACAGATGGGGTGGGTTTTTGTGATGGGGTATAGGTTGGGGGTATGCATGGGGAGTGCAACGAGGATAGGCACGGTTGGGTGTGTCGGAGAAGGGGTGCATCAGTGCTTAATGAATGCTGGGGCTTGCCAGGGCTGAGGGCCAGCACCTATTTCATTATAAATTAAACAGGTCCATTCTATCCACCAATCATTTAAGCTTATCCATAGCTTGTAAATGGTACTGTAGATAAATCTGTGTATCACTGAACAAAATCCAAAACATTTCATCACGTAAAGGAGTAGTTGGGATAAAGGTAACATGATCTTGCAGACCATGAAGATAGGAGCCAAGAAGTTCTGTGTTTTAATCCTGGATCCACCACTAATCCACTATGTGTTCAAATTTATTTTACCTCTGCCTCAACTTCTTCATCTTTACCATAACAATACACTTAATTGCTTCAGAGGAGTGTTATGAGGATTAAATAGGTAATGTTTGTATAGCATCTCAAAAATGTAGATTGCAAAGCATTAGTGTATAAAGGGAATGTACAGCATGTCTGGAATTTTTAAAAGCATACTAGAAGCAGAATGCTGCACTCAGGTTTACTGCTTTTCTTTTTATACTGTGGTTGTAAATAACAAAACTACTGATGCCTCAACATTTTTTTCTATCCTGTTCAACTAAAGGGCCTTTAACCCCATTCTTTCACTTAATGAGCAGCTCTTCATAAATTGTGCACCTTTCCGTTATTGATTTAGCTATTGCTCTGACAAACTTCAAGAAGTTCAAAATTAAGCTATAAGGGCAAATGCTGGTGCTACTGTTAGGCCATTATCAATCTCTGCCACTAGCATCAGCCAATGAGCCCTTTCCTTTCCTCTATATTCAGCAGCACTCTTGCATTGCTATAACAGAACATACCAAAAATGGACACAGCCTTCAGGTTAGGGTCAGACACTGAGGAAATGGCAACGTTCATTCTCTGTGATTTTCCCCACCAATTCACTATTTATATTTCCTCCTCCACTAAGGAATCATGCCTGGAGCTGGTGAGAGAATATTTATCAAATACATTATTCTAGAATTTTTCATCAACTGACAAATAATTTATTTGCCAAACACTTCCCCCCACCATTATTTGACCATCTTCAGTTCTACTGTTATCCCAAACATACAAACAAAAACCCTGTTTTAATTATTCTTCTTGACTGCTTCCAGACCCTGGGGAGTTATGCTAGTGTCCCCCTGCACTCCAGAATCTTTTTTGGGTGTGCTGCTTTCATCTCATTCAGACTCACAAGGACCATGAAATACACTGTATTATTATTAATTAATTATTATTATTGTATTACCATTAGCTCCTATGATCTCTAGTCATAGACCAGGACTCCATTGTTCATTCTGTACAAACACAGAAAGAAAAGATAAGTCCTTGCCCTAGGTGGCTTACAAACTAAGTATAAGAAAAGGGGCTACAAATAGATACAGAGAGATAGAGAACAAATGTAAACAGTCAGATAAAATCCACCCACCTGTTATTCAATGGCTGGGGGAACTTAATGGAGCCAGCAATGAAAGAGAATAGTTCTAGGAAGATTGGAGGAGGACGCTCACTCAGGGACACCAGGAAGCTCCTCTCCCCATGGGAGAATCTAGCACCCATTGGCCAGCTGAGGGGGAAGGAAACTGATTGGCTAGGAATCCCCAGCTCACAGGATTTAACCTGGAACGCAGCCAGCTAGAGCCTTTTTTTTGGTTCTCTTCCAACAGAGAAAGGGCGTTCATTGTTCCAGCCACAGCAGCAGCAATAACAACAGCAGAAATCATGCTTGGGATGCAGAGGAGTGCATGTAAGGGTTCTGAGGATCTCTTTCCCTTGGGCCAGGGGATCATCCATCAGATCCTCTCATGGATTGAAAACTGGTTAAAAGACAGGGAACAAAGGGTAGGGATAAATGGAACTTTTTCAGAATGGAGAGGGGTAACTAGTGGTGTTCCCCAAGGGTCAGTCCTGGGGCCGATCCTATTCAACTTATTTATAAATGATTTGGAGGAAGGGGTAAACAGTGATGTGGCAAAGTTTGCAGATGATACTAAACTGCTCAAAGTAGTAAGGACCAAAGCAGACTGTGAAGAACTTCAAAAAGATCTCACTAAACTAAGTGATTGGGCAACAAAATGGCAAATGAAATTTAATGTGGATAAATGTAAAGTAATGCACATTGGAAAAAATAACCCCAACTATACATACAATATGATGGGGGCTAATTTAGCTACAACCAATCAGGAAAAAGACCTGGGAGTCATTGTGGATAGTTCTCTGAAGGCATCCACGCAGTGTGCAGCGGCAGTCAAAAAAGCAAACAGGATGTTAGGAATCATTAAAAAAGGGATAGAGAATAAGTCGGAGAATATCTTATTGCCCTTATACAAATCCATGGTGCGCCCACATCTTGAATACTGCGTACAAATGTGGTCTCCTCATCTCAAAAAGGATATACTGGCACTAGAAAAGGTTCAGAGAAGGGCAACTAAAATGATTAGGGGTTTGGAACGGGTCCCATATGAAGAGAGATTAAGGAGGCTAGGACTTTTTAGCTTGGAAAAGAGGAGACTAAGGGGGGATATGATAGAGGTATATAAAATTATGAGTGGAGTGGAGGAAGTGAATAAGGAAAAGTTATTTACTTGTTCCCAAAATAGAAGAACTAGGGGCCATTCAATGAAATTGGCGTGCAGCAGGTTTAAAACAAATAAAAGGAAGTTCTTCTTCACACAGCGCACAGTCAACCTGTGGAACTCCTTACCTGAGGAGGCTGTGAAGGCTAGGACTATAACAGGGTTTAAAAGAGAGCTGGATAAATTCATGGAGGCTAAGTCCATAAATGGCTATTAGCCGGGATGGGTAATGAATGGTGTCCCTAGCCTCTGTCTGTCAGAGGGGGGTGATGGATGGCAGGAGAGAGATCGCTCGATCATACCTGTTAGGTTCACTCACTCCGGGGCACCTGGCATTGGCCACTGTCGGTAGACAGGATGCTGGGCTAGATGGACCTTTGGTCTGACCCAGTATGGCCGTTCTTATGTTCTTATGTTCTTATAGATCTCTGCCTTGCTGCAAGGGTTGTATCCCTGCTCCCCAGCATGGGGGCTCTGCCTACTAGTGCAGCAGGAACCCCCTTAGGAAGGAGTTCTATGTGAGTTCCTCCCCAGCCTCCCTGCTTGAGTAGAGCCATATGGGGAAGCTCATGGGGCCACTGTGTCTTCAGGTGATGCACCCCTGGTAGGCTGTAACCACAACTCCTCCCCTACCTCTGCTCATGAGGGGTAGGTTGGGGAGGGCCCATGAAGCTTTGATGGCAGCTGGGAAGGCCCTTGTGTTCCTGGGCAGTCCTACCAGGGCTGGGTGAGTTGCTGTTTCTCACCCCAGTTATGGGAGCGAAAGCACAGGTGTATCACTCCTGATACAGGAACACACTGCTTCTTGTGTCCTCGTACACCTCCACTTCTTGCTTTGGTGGTTGGAGGGGAAGGGATCATGGGGCTTCATCCAGGAGTATTCCTAGTGGCCTGCTCCAGGAGCTGCTCGGAGCATGCGACATAGAATGGCCAGTAGGGGACAGGGTGTAGGTAATAAGGGTGCCCTCCCACAGGAGGATCCAGATCTGCCTTACTAGAGGCATTGAGCATGGTGGCCTCAGAGATGGGCTGAGGAGGTCTTCAGGCAGATTTACTGTGGAATTGTGGGACTGGAATTGTCCCCCTCCCCGTGTTGAAGGAAGTGCTCAGTTTTCAGTGCATATTGGGTGATGACTAATACACTGCAACCAACATGACTGAAGAGCCATAGGATCAGGGAAAACATCAGTGGGGCCAGTTTGCTTTGTGGACAGTGGTGAGTTGGAGAACTGGATTCCTTCTGGATTGGGTCCTGATCCCTTCATACAGGGGGGTCCATGGGAGAGATTCAGGGCCCAAATGTGGGGACAGTGATCATCTGAGCCTCACTGAAGTAGATGAGAATAATGAGGAGCAGGTGAGTGTCATTGGCCTGGGTCTCACTTGTATAACATACCAAGAGTCCTGCAGGCCCCCTTAGGAAAAAGTAGTGCAGTTCATCAGTGGTCCACAGATAAGGATGGAAGGGGTTGCAAGTCTTGGTGCTCAGGGGGCAAGGGTTGCTTCCCAGGTTGCTCCTCTCTCTGACACTCCCTTAGGTGATGTGGGCTGACCATAAAAAACTGGTGGCCCATAGGCTAGGCAGAAAATTAAGTCCCTCTCAGATGCTGATACAGATTTGGGGGCAGGACTGACATTCTACTAAGGAATACTGAGCAATCGGGGTGGTGACATTGTGTCTTACTGAGACATAATTGGGAGATATGGTGGCTAAGACCACTTGGGAATCCTTTGTCTAAAGGAGTCCAAGACAAAATTTGAAGGGTGTGTGGGGGGTGTGAATTTACTTTGCTGTTTAGGGAAGAGCAGACAAAGGAAAGGTGGCAAAAAGAACCTAGTGCTATGGGAGAGGCATGCTAATAAGCTCACAAGAGGTCACCATAACTCCAAATTTGGAGTTTGGTAGGCGTTAGTCTTTCTAACCCTACCCTAAGGATGAGGAAGCCCCCTGGGACAGAAGGTCATGTTGATTAGTTTAAACACACACTCGTTATCCAACAATCCTTACTTAGGCCGTTGGTCTCTGGAGAATCCATTTTGAATTAGTATATGTGAGTTTCCCCCAGGGAGTGGAATCTCTTCGGCACATCAGCCTGGTTTTAATGCCCCCAGAATCATCACCACCTGCTCTTTGATCCTGAATGACCTGTGATAGCCCTCCCCATGAAGCAGAAATCAATCTTATATAAACCATTCATTTAAACAATGGATCCCTAAAGGTACTGGATGGGGTTGTAATACCTATTGTAAAAACAACTTGGATTTGATCCATAATTTGTCATTTAACTAGTGAGGCTGTAAGAGGGGTTACCCCCAGCCTCTATGCTCCTGAGTACAAAGGCTGGGCCTCTTCTATGCCAGACCAACAAGTCCTTTTCCCCCCACACCTTGCCAGTTGGGGTTCTTGGGGTTACCAATCGCTGCCACCAATCGGGTATACTTCCAAAACCTTGGCGGGGCCCCCGATCTTCCCCTAACCCTGACTTTGTACTCCCTCCCTGGGTTTTAAAGTCAGACACCTGAAGACTGCTTCCCTTCACCCTGACAAGCTGAAGGCAGACTTCCCTTAACCCTGTCTCTCTCAACCTGAGAGCCAGACCCTAACCTTGCACCCCTTACTGGGATTCAAAGTCAGATACCTGGAGGCTGCTTTCTGTCCTTCACCCTCCCCGGCTGAAGGCAGACTTCTCCCACCCCTGTCTCTCTGTACCTGAGAGGCAGACACCTGGAGACTGCTTCCTCCTTCCCCTGTCTAAGCTGACGGTAAGGAGAGACAGTCTTCACACTCCAGCTAGGCCCCTAGCTGCCCTGGTTCCTATTCCCTTCCCTTCCCCCTTCCCAACTGGAAGCAGAGAAAAACCCTAAGAGAAATAGACCAGATGGTTTTATAACTAGAAAATTTAATAAAGAAAAAGGTTAAAGCAGAGATACAGACACTTTACATTTGGGGTTCCCCATTTTGTTCTGAAAAGGAAAGAATACCCCAAAAGGCATGGCTTATTAGAAAAATCAAATGGTAATACTCACATTAGCTAAGTAGAAGTATCAGAAAAAGGTAGAGCCATCTTTATAGCCAAAGATGGTCTAGAACCCTTGCCAGCTACCTTGGCAAGCTTCCTGCCTTATGTGCAGCCAAGATGGATCTCCCCTGGCCATGGCCTCCTCCCTGGAGACCAGCCAAGATGGAACTGACTGTTTTGCTCCTCCCTTCTTCATGGGCTTGAGGCTCCTCCCTCCCCCATGGAAGGGAAACTCCTACGTTACCTGTCTCAGATAACAAGCCCCACCGAGGCAAGGCACACTGTGTTAGATAACGTAGCCCAACCCAGGCAAGGCACCCTTCACACTTATAACAGGGGCACATGCTTCGTAACTTGTATAGACTTAGTGTAATGAACACACCAGGGGCTCCTGGTACTCTCCATTCACCCACGGGCTTTCTGTGCAACTCTATTACAGGGTTTCCCTGTGACTTCCCTCAATCTCCACCCTGCCAGAGGTTCTGTGTCCTCCTAATTTCTCTCCATATCAGGCTCCCCTATTTTTCCCCCATGTCATAATCCCTTCACCCCCCCATGCCAGGTGCTCTGTGCAGCCCCCTTTCCTCACATACCAGGCCTTCAATCCCCATCATTGCCTCACCCCCTACCCCAGATTTTCTGCATTTGCCCTCATGGCAGGGACTCATGTGTGCCCTTCATGTCCCACTACTCCCAAAGCGGTGTCCCCCATTCTCTATTGGGGGTAGGGTGACCAGACAGTAAGTGTAAAAAATTGGGACAGGCAATTGGGGGTATTGGGAACCTATATAAGGAAAAGGCTCCAAAATCAGGACCGTCCCTATAAAATCGGGACATCTGATTACCCTCACTGGGAGCATGAGCCGAGGTAGTTTTATGTGAGAAGCTGTCCTTTGGTGTCATCATCTTTTTTGATTACAGACACCTGCAAAGGTGCTCGAAACTGTGGTTGGCTTAATCAAGTACAAGGGGGCTCCATTTGTACTTCTTTCTCTCCCTTTTGGTTTTCTGCTATTCCCCGAAATTTACAGGGCTCTCTCTACTGATGCCTATCACAGGGCCACTCAAGGCTAGATTTTGGGAATTAGCTGTTACCTGGCTGCTGTGTTCTCCTCTGGCAGTCTCTCCACCCATTGTTCTCTCTCAGTCTGAAGCCCCATTCTACTCTCATCTTCTGGGCTTGATACCGGCCTGTTGTTGTCTAGCAGAGGCTCCTTTCATCAATCCTGTCTCCCTGACTCCAGGTGCAGCTTGGGGAGTTAATTGGCCTATCTAGCCCCCTTTCAATATGCTGTTGAAATATTGTTATCACAATAAACCAAGATAACTTGTGTTTCTGTAAGAAAGCAAAGATTATAAAGGTAAGTTTTTCTGAATGGAAAACTCCAAACTTTCACCATTTCTGCAATTTGCAGAGTCCATTGAAGTCAATGTGGCTTCATAAAGATGCAACACTTTACATATGGATGAGAGATTTCAGGATATGTTTTATTACATCTAACCAACCTAATCTTTCAGTGGCTTTCTTCATTCATTGTGTGCATTTATAAAGTTTCTCACACTAATTTTTTTTGATATTATAAAAGTGCATTTATGAACTACTGGGGTAATGACAAATACCACAAACCATCCTCAGATTTTTTTACTTTGAACATAATCTAATATTCTAATTGTTTGTATTTTTCCATCATAATTTCTGTTTGAAAAAAATTGATTTTGCTTCCAATAGTGACAATTAAGTTACTGCTGTTTATCCTAGCATATTATATGCCTTAAAAGAATAGGACAACTAGTCCACATGAGTTATGAATCAGAAAATTCAGAGGTGGGGCCTGCCAATTCACACAAAATGGTTGTAAAGTACTCACCCACACCAAAAAGAAAAGGCCCTTGTCACAAAATTTGCATCTGGAGCTGAATTGAGTACCCTGAAATATAGGTAGGTTTGGATCAGGGGTTTTGAGAAAAGAGAATTAAAGAGTTAGGGTAACACATGGGACTCAAAAGTATGCAGATATATTCTTCAACAAATATCTGAGTTACCATTTCTAGGCTAAAGAGATAACAGGCCCATATTATTTCTACTTTTTTTTAAAAAAAATGATTCCTGCATCTAAATTATACATATGGGCCTCTGAACCTTGTCTTTACCTTTAATTTTATTTTAAAAAAGACCTGAAACTCTCAGATGAACAAGGTTAATTTGGAAATTCCCTTTGCCTATGGAATGTATGGCAAGATGAATTTTAGAATTCTCACAGGAACTGCTTCTATAAATTATAGCAACCAATTTTTGAAAAATGTGTACATGAAGTTAGGACAGGGATGGGCAAACTATTGGACTGAGGGTCTCATCATAGTTGCAAAATTGTATGGAGGGCTGGGTAGGGAATACTAACTCCCTAAACAGCCTGGCCCTGCCCCCTATCCAACTACCTCTCACTTCTCTCCCCCTGACTGCCTCCCTCAGAACCACCGACCCACCCAACCCCCCCTGCTCCTTGTCCCCAATTATCCCCTCCTGAGACCCCCCATCCTAACTGCCCACCCAGCTCTGTCTCCTGACTGTCCAGTTCAAGATCTGTGTTCTGGTATGTAAAACCATTCATGGGACTGATTTTAGCTAGGTAGGAAATTTCCTCTCTTTGTGACCATGACCACCTTTGATAGCTATATTCTAAAACTAGGCTCAATATATTAAAAATTTGGGCACAAATAGTAATTTCTCACCCTAAATGCTGTTTTATGCAGGTTGCAGAGTTTCTTGAAGGCAAACTGCACTGCTTGCAGCTTAAATCTCCAGGTATTCCCTGCCTGGGCTCAGCCCTGCTCCTCCTCCCCACCATTTAATTCCTTTGTTTCTTCCAGCAGTCTCCCTTTGGCTGGGGAGGCAGTTGAGAAGAATCTAGATTAATTTACTCCCAATCCTTAAATAGGATTTGCATATGGTAGCAATACTTTGTTTCACAGTTTGACCTCCCACCCACTTCTAGTGGAAAAATACCAGCAGTCCTAGATGGTGTCCAGTACCAGATGACATGATCACATGTCTCTGCATGTGAAAGCAGAGTCCCAGGAAACGTCTCAGAGAGGAGGGAGATTAGTACTGTATCTTCAAAATACTATTGTTTTTCCTCATGGCCCATCCATGCTGATTGTGTACTGGCTGGTAGGCATTCACTAAGTGTACACACAGTTGTACTTGTTATATAGTCAATTTTCCTAACTACAGATGCAAAAACGATGTATGAATACACATGGGATAATCATATTCAGTAAATCATAACCTTTCAAATAAAAACGAGGAGCCTGGTGGCACCCTAAAGATTATATCTCACATGACCCATTTTGCATAAAATGCATCTTAGTTATCTCACATGACCCATCTTGCATAAAATGCATCTTAGTTATGTTATATTTATATCATATGCATATTTCTACAAAGAATATGGGGAATAATGTTACAATTGACATTATACATTTAGCAACTAAAACTTAATTTATTTCACTGAACTTCTCCTCAGTAGGATCCATAGCTACCCACCAGCACCACTTAGATTTATATGCTGTGCCCGTTAAGTGAGTTTTGGTCCAGCAAAGAATAATTCCAAGAAGTAAATGTCATACCAGAAAGTGGCATTTCTCAATTGTTCTTAGCATGAAACAGTGTATATTAGCTAATTTTATGATATCACTAACAGAAATATTGTCTCTTTTTGGTAGTACTTGGAAGTAATTCAAGAACAGAAAGTACTCAAAGGTTTCTGTAACGGGTGGATATGAAGGAGTACTCCTAGGAAGTTCACATATTAATCAAATTTTCCTAGTTAAAAGAGAGTTACAACACAAAATAGATCAACTGTGTTCTTGAAATTTATTTTGCTTTTGTTGTTTAAAATATAATGGGACTGTGTTTCAAAATGTCCTGAATTATATCAGTTTGCTACATGGAGAGGAGAAAAAAGGCGAGGGAGAAAAAGGGCATCCATCTGGGGCTATCCCTCCACCCAAACCTTCACCTCCCCAGTCTCAGATGTGTGCAGAGGAGACCCAATAACTCTGGGGGCATTAGTTCCCAGATGGTACCTTCCCCCCCCTTCCCCGGGACATGAGGACTGTTGTATTAATTTAGAATGTGTGATGGGTTCAGTCACAGAAACCCCCTTGGGTAGGCTGACCATACGTCCCGTTTTGAACGGGACAGTCCCGTTTTTTTAATGTTTTTTAACCGTCCCATCTTTTTGACCAAAATATCAATTTTGTCCCGTTTTTGGGGCAGGACTCAGAAAAAACATGGAATCATAAAATGTCCCCCCCCGCCGCCGCCGCCGCCGGCTCGCTCGGGCCCCCGGCTGCGGCTCCTGACAGCTCTGATCTGCCGCCTCCTCCAGCCCGCCGCCAGCTGCAGCCTCCTCCTCTCTATTCCTCCTTCCCTCCCTTCTCTCCATCCCCCCCTTCCTCCCTGCTCTCTCCCTCTGTCCACTGCCTCCTCTCACTCCCTCCGTCCCTTCTCTCTTCAGAAAACCTGGCTGGCAGCCCCCCCCCCCCCCGCCGGCTCGCTCCGCTCCCAGCTGCGGCTCCTGACAGCTCTGATCTGCCGCCTCCTCCAGCCCGTCGCCCGCTGCAGCCTCCTCCTCTCTATTCCTCCTTCTCTCCATCCCCCCCTTCCTCCCTGCTCTCTCCCTCTGTCCACTGCCTCCTCTCACTCCCTCCGTCCCTGCTCTCTCCCTCTGTCCACTGCCTCCTCTCACTCCCTCCATCCCTTCTCTCTTCAGAAAACCTGGCCGGCAGCCCCCCCCCCCGCCGGCTCGCTCCGCTCCCAGCTGCGGCTCCTGACAGCTCTGATCTGCCGCCTCCTCCAGCCCGTCGCCCGCTGCAGCCTCTTCCTCTCTATTCCTCCTTCTCTCCATCCCCCCCTTCCTCCCTGCTCTCTCCCTCTGTCCACTGCCTCCTCTCACTTCCTCCATCCCTTCTCTCTATCCCCTTCTCCATCCCTCCATCCCTTCCTTCCTCCCTTCTCTCTATCCCTCCATCCCTCTCTTCCTTCTCTCTATCCCCCTTCTCCATCCCTCCCTTCTCTCTCTCCCTCCGTCCACTGCCTCCTCTTCCATCTCCCTTCTCTCCATCCCTCCTTCTCGCTGTCCCTTGCCTCCTCCATCCACCCTGCTCCCTACCCCCATCTTCTCTCATCCATCCATCCTCTCCCTTTCTCACCTTCGTGCCTTCTCTCCCTCCGTCCCCTCCATCATCTTCATCCCTCATCCCCCCTTCTCTCTCTCTCCCTCCATCCTCTTCATCCCCCATCCCTGTTCTGCTTATTCCTCCATCCATCCCCCCCAACCCCCCTCTGCCTCCCCCCCCGCCCGGTGCTGGGGGGCCCAGGTGGGGCCATGCCCCCCCCCCACCCTGTCCCGTTTTTGCCCTCCCAATGTCCCGCTTTTGTCTAAAGGAAATATGGTCAGCCTACCCTTGGGACTGTCACTGATGTGCTGAGACTTCCTCTGAGCCAGTTTTCCCTGCCAGCTTGGGACTTCAGAACCCTGCCTTGTTGAGCCAGACATGCCTGCTTCAGACACAGACCCAGGTCTGAACCACATCCCCCAAAGCTGCAAACTTAACTGAAAACAGCTTAGCAAGTGTTCCTGTATCTAGCACGCAGACACCCAGCTCCCAATAGGACCCAAACCCCAAATTAATGTGTTTTACTCTGTATAAATCTTACACATGGTAAACTCATAAATTGTTCACTCTCTATAATGCTGATAGAGAGATATGCACAGCTGTTTGCTCTCCAGGTATTAATTACTTAGTCCAGGTTAATTAATAACAAAAAGTGATTGTATTAAATATTAAAAGTAGGATTTAAGTGGTTCCAAGTAATAACAGACAGAACAAAGTAAGTTACCAAGAAAAATAAAATAGAACACACAAGACTAAACCTAATGCAGTAAGAAATTTATCAGAGATAAATCTGACCCTCACAGATGTTCCAATAGGGTTCTTTCACAGACTAGCCTCCTTTCTATCTGGGCCTAATCCTTTCCCCCTTTTAAAGTGCTTGTTCCTGCTCAGGAAGTTGTTAGGGGATTTCTCATGACTGCAGACCACTTTGTTCTGTTCTACTCCCTTTTTATAGCTTTGGCACAAGGTGGGAATATTTTGTCTCTCTGGGTCTCCACCCCTCCCTCTAAATGGAGAAGCATCAGGTTTAAGATGGATCCAGTACCAGGTGACATGGTCATATGTCCTGAAAGCCCCCCAAGCCTTCATTCGTCCCAGCCTGACTCACAGGAAGGCTTGCAAGTAAACAGAGCCATCTACAGTAATTGTCCTAGTTGATGGTAGCCATCAAGATTCTACACCACCTTTAATGGCCCACAAGTTGCATAATTCCAATAGGACCTTGGCTATATTTAATATTTCTAGTTTTATATACAAGAATGATACATTTATACAAATAGGATGACCACACTTAGTAGATTATGAGCTTTGTAATGATACCTTACAAGAGACCTTTTGCATGAAGCATACTCAGGGGGGGAGGAAGTGGTTTGAGCACTGGCCTGCTAAACCTAGGGTTGTGAGCTCAATCATTGAGAGGGCCATTTAGAGATATGGGGCAAGAATCTGTTGGATGATTTAATTGGGTATTGGTCCTGCTTTGAGCAGTGGGTTTGACTAGATGATCTTCTGAGGTCCCTTCCAACTCTGATGTTCTATGTACTCAGTTACATTATATTCACACTTATTAGTATACTTTCATAAAATCATACAGAGTGAACATCACAGATCAAATATATGAGCCTTAGATGTTAATATAACCCAGTCACTGTCTATAATTAAATAGTGTTAACCAGAGTTTGGTATACAGAGACCTCAGCCTGCTTAGTTCCCTCCTGCAAACCCTCCTTTAAAAATCCATTTAATCTATTATTAAAGATACAAAAAGAAGGGGAAACAGTTGAAGGATTTGAAATGTAAACTATTAAGAAAAGCTTTTATTTTAATATGTCATCTGATGTCATACCTCTCTCTGGTCTGGTCTAGTCAGGATCAGTATGTAGGTCTCGGGTCCTAAAAATGGTGGGTTTGGTGAGCATAGTAGCAAAGCTTGATTGAGTAGCTTCTATCTGTTCTTCATGTGTTCCCTGCAACGCCTCTTTCTTTAAGGACCCAAAAAAGGAGTGATGGGTGGAATAGCCCATCTCATCATTTAGTATCCTCGTAGAATCTGTCAGATGCTATTACTGTGCTTTGTCAACAATAAACCTAATTTGGTGCCTTCATACCTTTACAGATCTTGTCGTTGGGTGATTCACTTGAGGTCTGCTGTGCCAGCTGTCTGCACAAAGCTGGAACAGCACACAGGATAAACAAACATATGCAAGCAAACATCTGACCACAGTGTGTTGTATCCTTTCTCCCTACCTGTGTCTGTTTTGTCTATTTAGATTGTGACGTCTTCAGGAAAGGGACTGTTTTCTACTCTGTGTTTGTACAATGTTAGCATAATGTGGCCCCACTCTTGGTTGGTTGTTAGGCACTACTGCAATAAACATGCTTAAAGTACATAATAATAACGTTAGGTTATATTATGCCTTAAAGTAGAATAGAAATGGCATGACACATGCACTTTGATTACTGTGTTTCACCTATGAGAAGCTGACATTTTAAAAAATAGCAGCTATTCTTGTCCCATTACAATTCCTAATCAATTCTGTTTTTGAGTTAGAATGACAGAATTGTTGGGGGATGGAAGGAAGTGGGGAAAATAATTTTATTCTTATCTGCAAATAGGAAACCGTTATGGGAATCTGAGCCTCTGTCAAGATTTTAACATTATTGCTTCCTCCATCTCCTTTACCTTGTTTGGACAGTTTCAATTCACAGCTTAGCAGGTGAATTCTCTAGCTAGAGAGAAATTCAACGAAATCAGAATAGTGGAACTATCCTGTCTGAGGATCATGAGGTACCAATGCAGAGGGATGGGGTCCCCGATGATCTTTAGTAAGGCAACTTCATGAGGCCTCCTTACACAGGGATATACCCAAGCAATTCTGGAGCAGACCACAGACTTCAGGAGCTACACCCCGCAGTGAAGTAGTGGCCTCTATCCTTCCACATTCAACCCATTATGCAGGTATGCAGAGATTCCCAGACTTTAGTTCCATGTAAGCATATTCAGCCTATTTGGAACTGACATGGAGCTCTTTTCCTCTTGAGAGAGGGCTGCAGAGGTGCCACTGAATGTCTTCTCCACCCTTTAGACCCCATCTCCCTGCACATATACACTGAGAAGCTTCCACAAGCCCTCTGCCGAGAAGTGATTTTCACTCTTACATGAAGATTCAAACCATTCTATGCCATTACAGCAGAACTAATGCAATATAATGAATTTCCCATCCATTTGCAATAAATCTGGTTTTTATTACCTATATTTTCAGCTCTGTCAAAAACATTTTGACATGCTATTTCCACCAGAGCTGTTTGAGAAATGTCATGAAGAGGTACAACACTCCCCTTTTGCTTAAATAAAAGTAAAGATGGTCAAACTACTCACAAACAAAAGGGTTAACACAATACTCAGCTTCATAGCTTGGCTGTCATGCCCACAGAAATGACATATTTTCGGTTTTCACATACTCCATTGCTGCTGTTCATTGCTTTTGTCATTCAGCCAATTAAATGCATATTGAGAGCTCCCATGGTGGAGAAAGATAGTTTCATTCTAATGAGCTTCTATTATTGTTTACATTCTTGTACAGTACCTGGAATTTCAACGAGTAAACTTCCATGATGACAAAGGAAGGCATCCTTGTTAGTGAAAACTTAGATGGAATATAGTAGCCTTTCTGACATGTAAGACTTAGCTTCACAAAACTATGTTTAAAAAATACATTTTACTCAAAAATAACTGCTAAAAATCTGGGGTTCATCTGTTATATTTTGAAGGCACATTTTTTAAAACCAACACATACGAATGGTGGTACTTCTGTATTTCTAGAAGTTTATTAATGTGACTTTGGTTTAAATTATAACTGTCTAATCTAAAGTATTTACTATAGCTTCAGTGAGTCTACTTGTGTGAGAAATAGTCCTCTGAAGAAGTCTGCAGGTTCCAGTCTTGTTTTGCAATTGCTGCTGCAATTATAGATTGCCATTGCTCTTGCAGCCTATAGATTTAGTGCTAGTTAATGTTTTATATGTAATAAAAAAACTTGTGCTTGTGGGATGGCTGCCATCTTGGCTGACTCACCAGGGTTGAACCTGGGACCTGCAGAGCTAAAAGCGTAAGTGGCTAAAACTTGAGCTAAAGAGTCCAGTTTCTGTAGCTAGTGGCTGTAATAATTCATATCCTCTACAATTGGCATAGAAAGGAATGTGCAAACATACCCAAACTCACCAGTGGGTTAGATCTGTCTTCCCTGCTTCCAGACAATTAAGCTGATCACACACCCCACCCAGCTGCCAGAACTGCCAGTGGCTGAGACATTTACCTGGAGCTGTGATCAATAAAGAAAACGAGCCCAGTTATAAAGGAGGAAGACCAGAGCAGGAGTAGGCTACAGAAAGGCCTGGAATAGCACAGGGGTAATTGTTCCTTGCCAGGCTGCCTCTGAGACACAAATCAGGAGACAAAAGGAATCTGTAAGGCCTGCAGTTAAGGGCTGATAAGAGTTTATCTTAAATTGAGTCTAGTAACTAGTCTGATTGCAGATGAACGGAAGGAAACCAGAGGGGGAAAAGTTTGCACTGATGGAGAGAGTGCATCAAGAGTAGATCACAAACAGACATGCATATTTACATGATATTACAGTGCCATAAATAGATTTTGTTTACATATGTATAATTCCTGCAGATAAGCTTTGAACAGAGTAGATTTTAAAAGCAAATAAGTTCACACAAGTGCTAAGAGACATTTTTTGTCACTATGTACTCTGGAAAATCTTAAAAGTTTCCTCATTGCACATGACTTTTTATAATCTCAGACCCCAGAGTTAAAGGTTCCTGGTATGTAGCTTTGCCCCAAATATTCTAGGTGAAATCTTGGCCCCACTGAAGACAATATCACTCCCATTGACTTCAATAGACCCTATGGAAGGCCACTTTAATTTAGGTTAGTTTTATTGCTATTTTTTTCTAAATGATATGCTAGAGTTCAGCTAGAGCTATTGGACTTGAATCAGGAGTTAATTCAGGGAAGCCATGTGGGCTGTGTGATACAGGTTACATGTTTTTACAGGTTACATGTTTTTAGGATCTGAGCTGTAAGAATAATTCCCATGTTCCTATTTAACAAAAGGGATCATGAAAGAAAACTATACTGGAGAAGACAGCTTAAGAATTTATATGAATTATACCTGTTATAATGCTATACTAAAAAATGCTATAAAATTCCACTAATTTTGCTGTGTCAGTTGAAGACGCCCATCTTGAGAACCACAATCAAGATACTCAAAGCCTGTGGACACTGCATATTTGGATCTAAATGCCTTCATTACCTTTACCAGGTTTAATGTGGTTGTTTCTAGCATATTGTGGTGAGAACCTCTCAATAACTTCACAGGTGTCACTTTTTAAAATTCCAGCCAAATTGATAGGCCAGCATACCAGCATCAGAAATCCCAAATTAATGTGAGAGACTATTTTCACAGTATTTTTTACCCAGCTGGAAATACAGAGCACAAGAAATCTCACAAGAAAATGTGTTCTTATGAGATTTTCATCTCTATTTCTAAAATCAAAAAGGCTGAATGAGTTCACAACAAATGCCAACTTTTCAATGTTCTTCCAAAATGAATTGAATCTCCAAACCTTTTGAAGTTTGTCTATCACTTGTTGTAATTCTTTCTTATCTGAGTGACTCAAAAATATATAAATAAAATATGAATGACAAACACTATCCATTAAAGTTAGCTTAATTATTTTGAAAAAAAGGTAGCAGTTAAAACAGAAAAGGCATTGACATAAAAATGTTTTAAATAACAAGTGTTTTGGTTCTAGTTGTGAAAGATGTTAGGCAAATAAAATTCTTAAATATCAAATGATGCATTTGTTTTGAACATGCCTAGAACTTATAAATGTCACATTTGAATTATATCTTTGCTAGCTTATCGTTTTGAAGCACTTCCTCCCACCTACCACCCACTGCCCATTCACAGTGGGGCTTAAGAGAACAGAATATGGGTTTCCAAGAAAGGAACTCTTACATTCTAATCCTAGCTCTGGGGAAATAGCTGTCCTCGGTATGTCCATTTCCTTTCATATAAAATGGGGATATTACCACCTAATTCATATAGGCATTGTGAGGACTGGTTAACATTTGCATAAAGATATGAATGTGTAAAACAGTATGTATCTAATTACCAGGGATGGATGAGGACCTAGGCACTCGAGGCTCATACCAAGGGAACCATATGATTGTTATAAGCTGACATTAGAATTGTATATTTCATAAACAAAAGAAGTTGAAGGAAAACTGGAAATTATAAGATGAGGGTGACTAGTGCAATGGTTGTTGTCTAGGTCTGCACAAAGCCAAGAACAGTATCCCTGAAACATGTGAGCTGCTCCACTCAGTTTGTGAGGCAAGGGTTACTTCTGAAACATGCTGCTTTTGGGACACCGACACCAAGGAAGAAACTCACTTGTGGCAGGGATCTGGCTGCCCCCACCCTGTAGCTCTTCTGTGGTGGTGCAGGCTGTGGTCACCAAATTCCCAGTCTTTTCTCAGTTGGGCGGGGAATGAGTCCTCCCTCTCCACCAGGAGACAGGGAACAATGGTCTAGGAAGGGGAAAGGGTCAGTCTGTCCCTAAAGGGGCAGGGAGTATCGCCCCCGGCAACCCACCAGTGGGTTCTTGTGGAAGGTCCTAACACTGTAACAAAAGTAGATCCAGACTGTTGGATATATGGCCATGGTAGGAGGAGATGAACATGGCAGCATAGTGACCAAGTGCAGCCAATGTGTCTAGGTCCCTAGATTTCCTTAATCCAGCCTCTATTTTCCTTTTGATTAGTCCATACTTCAAATTTCAGATTTCAATAAGGATTAGAATTTCTTCAATATTTGAAGATGTCAGAATCAATATTTTTGATTGAGGTTGATCTCTGATTATTATGAGAGTGTGTTTCACATTCTGCTAGTGATTTGTTCAAAGCCAAGTTGTTAACATTTTAAAATATATAGATATACCAATTTCATTAGTGAACACAGAAAAAAGGCGACTACAAGTATGAAATCCCAGTCCAGGGATTAGAAAGACAGTCAGCTGAGCGGGAAAAAGTGCTACATGCTATGAAGGAAAGAATAGTTATCATTAGGAGTGGAGACATGTTATATGTTATCAGGAACACAATGTTAATTATGCCCCATGTAGAATATGACAATTGCCACCCAAGAATTAGATTTGCAACTACAAATATATGTGGTCATTTTCAGTTTATTGAATGTCTTTTTTAAAAAAGTCAATCCTATTCTCTCTCTCACACACACACACACACACGCACGCACACAGCAGCTATTTGATGTTTTCAACACTTTTTCATGTTTTTTTAAAAAATATTTTTTCCATTCTTTCATTTTTACAGTATTTAATGATTACACTATCATGTAGCTTTTGCTCTTTTTAAGTATTACATTATTTCATTATCCAGCAAGTCTTAATGGCAGTTTATTTTTACAGTTGACTTATTCACCTAGGGGTTGTTCCTTCTCCCATTCAAGTAAACGTTCCTACTCCTTTAAAATACTGATGTGAAGTGTGAGTCCAAGGCCACGCAAGCCAGAATCTTGAGCATACCTCCACCAACCAGCTGACAACTGAACGTTTTCCCAGTTCAGGGAGACTGTCCTGAAAGATACAGCTCTCCCTGTGGTGTCCATAATCAGGTCTACCTGCTTGAAGGATTTATTTGATGGCACAAAGGAGGCATCTGCCCTTGGGGATTATTTTACTTTCCACTTTGATTAACTGTAGGTCTATCTTTCTTCTCTTTGACAAGTCAACAATGAAAGCACTCATGGATACTGTTAGGATTTATCTACAGTGGGATTTATAAATGAGACGTTAGAATATGTTAGGAAATACATTTGAAATGTCTAGAAAAGAAAGTGCATATTTTAACATGTGTGAAGCTGGCCAAGTTTACTCCAAAGCTCCCTTCTAGGCTTTCACTTGACCGTTTTTGAGGCAACGTGCCTTGTCTACCTTAGACTTTGCTCAAATTTTGCAACATCATACTTTTAAATCTTAGTTTACCTAAGGCCTTAGAGATCAAGCATACAGATTTATGCTTGTCAGTGTTCCTCTGCAAGTGAGATGCTGCCCCCTCTCCCATCACCACCTCAGGCAGTAACAGAAAGTACCACTTATTGGTTTGTTCCTACATCTTTCCTTCCTGTAAGTTTTTCATTCACTAATACAAAATGCTTATACATTTTAGAGACTTCCAGAAATCATCTGGGTGTTTACTACTAAACCCACAGTCTCAGGCCTTCTCGCCTGAGGAGTCTTCTCATCTAAAAGGCCCATCTATTTTACTGCTTTACAAAATGCTACATTAATACAAAATGCTTATACATTATAGAGACTTCCAGAAGTCATCTGGCTGTTTAGTGACAATTACCAAAATGTATAAGCATTTTGTATTAATGAATGAAAAACTTAACCTGGTTCTTGCCTACCTATTTATACCTGCCCCTGGATTCTTCCACTGCATGCATCCGATGAAGTGGGTATTAGCCCACAAAAGCTTATGCTTCAATACTTTAGTTCGTCTTTAAGGTGCCACAGGACTCTTTGTCACTTCTGCAATTCCAGACTAACACGGCTACCTCTCTGATTCTAGACATTTATGGTATGTTATGTAATCTATATATATAAAAGTCAAGTGGTGTATGTATGTGTGTATGTATGTATGTATGTATGTACGTATGACTGCAAACTCCTCCCGCACCGTTTGAGCCAGAGACTTGAAATTTGGTACAGTGAGGGGTCTTGGGGTCTAGATGCTGGTAAGGGTCGAAAAATTTTCGGATCTCACCTCTGACGCCCCCCAGGGGTGAAAGTCTTTCAGGGCCAATCACATCGGCTGGGCGGTTAGGTGGTGATGATGTCATAATACCCCCCTCCAACAGACACCTCACTCGCTCAGCTCACCCCTCCCTCCTCCAACGGAACCCCGGAGATCCCTCAGCTCTCTGCCCCTCCCCCCTCCCAACGGAACCCCGGAGATCCCTCAGCTCTCTGCCCCTCCCCCTCCCAACGGAACCCCGGAGATCCCTCAGTTCTCTGCCCCTCCCCCTGCCAACGGAACCCCGGAGATCCCTCAGCTCTCTGCCCCTCCCCCTTCCCAACGGAACCCCGGAGATCCCTCAGTTCTCTGCCCCTCTCCCCTCCCAACGGAACCCCAGAGATCCCTCAGTTCTCTGCCCCTCCCACCTCCCAACAGAACCCCGGGATCCATCAGCTCTGTGCCCCCCCCCAACCTGCGAAGGTCCCCGGAATCCCTCGGCTCTGGGCCCCCCCTGCGATGGATCCCAGTTGGGTTTGGTGGGACGGTAAGTGATTTGGGGGTGTCGGGTTCGGTCGGGGGGTGAGGTGGGGGAGTCGGGTTTGGTTGGGGGGGTCAGGTGGGGGTGTCGGGTTCGGTCGGGGGGTAAGTGAGCTGGGGGGTGTCGGGGTTGGTCTGGGGAGGTGGGAAGGTGTCGGGGTGGGTGAGGGGTGAGGTGTGGGTGTTGGGTTTGGTCTGGGGGGGGAAGGTGTCGGGGTGGGTGAGGGGTGAGGTGTGGGTGTTGGGTTTGGTCTGGGGGGGGGAAGGTGTCGGGGTGGGTGCCCAGACCAAACCCGACACCCCCCCGGCTCACTTACCCCCCGACCAAACCCGACACCCCCACCTCACCCCCCCACCAACCGCAACACCCCCTGACCAACCCCAACACCCACACCTCACCCCTCACCCACCCCGACACCTTCCCACCCCCCAGACCAAACCTGACACCCCCTGGTTCACTTACCCCCAACCGAACCCGACACCCCCACCTCACCCCCCCCCACCAATCGCAACACCCCCAGACCAAACCCGACACCCCCCGGCTCACTTACCCCCCGACCAAACCCGACACCCCCACCTCACTCCCCCACCAACCTCAACACCCCCTGACCAACCCCAACACCCACACCTCACCCCAAACCCACCCCGACACCTTCCCACCCCCACAGACCAAACCCGGCACCCCCTGGCTCACTTACCCCCCGACCGAACCCAACACCCCCACCTCACCCCCCCAAGCAAACCCGACACCCCCTGACCAACCCCAACACCCACACCTCACCCACCCCGACAACTTCCCACCCCCCCAGACCAAACCCGACACCCCTCCGGCTCACTTACCCCCCGACCGAACCCGACACCCCTACCTCACCCCCCCACCAATCACAACACCCCCAGACCGAACCCGACACCCCCACCTAACCCCCCCAAGCAAACCCGACACCCCCACCTCACCCCCCCACCAACCGCAACACCCCCTGACCAACCCCAACACCCACACCTCACCCCTCACCCACCCCGACAACTTCCCACCCCCCCAGACCAAACCCGACACCCCCCCGGCTCACTTACCCCCCCGACCGAACCCGACACCCCCACCTCACCCCCCCACCAATCGCAACACCCCCAGACCAAACCCGACACCCCCCGGCTCACTTACCCCCCTGACCAAACCCGACACCCCCACCTCACCCCCCCCAAGCAAACCCGACACCCCCACCTCACCCCCCCACCAACCGCAACACCCCCTGACCAACCCCAACACCCACACCTCACCCCTCACCCACCCCGACACCTTCTCACCCCCCCAGACCAAACCCAACACCCCCCGGCTCACTTACCCCCGACCGAACCCGACACCCCTACCTCATCCCCCCAAGTGAGCCGGGGGGTGTCGGGTTTGGTCTGGGGGGGTGGGAAGGTGTCGGTGTGGGTGAGGTGTGGGTGTTGGGGTTGGTCATGGGGTGTCAGCTGTCTGCCCCCTCCCCACCTCCGACTGACCCGAGCAACGCCGGGCACTTTTGCTAGTTCTATATATATAAAAGTCAAATGTGTGTGCATGTATGTATGTTCCCTTACTCCTTCCACACCGTTTGAGCTAGAGACTTTAAATTTGGTACAGTTATAGGTTTTAGGGTCCTAATCAGGGTAAGAATCGAAATTTTTTCAAATCTCACCTTACACCCACTAGGGGTGAAATTATTTAAAGCCTATTAACATCAGCTGGGCAGCAGGTTAACAGCTGCTGTTCTCTGTGACATAGTTATGATGTAATAATACCCCCCTCCAACGGACCCCACACTCGCTCAGCTCTCTGACCCCTCCCCCCTCCAACAGCCCCCGCACTTGCTCAGCTCTCTTCCCCCTCAGGTAAGAATTGAAAATTTTTAAAATCTCCCCCCCCCCCACTCCAATGGCCCCCTCACTCACTCAGCTCTCTTCCCCCACCTCCCCTCCAATGGACCCGGGCAACGCCAGATATTTTTGCTAGTGCATTACTAAAACAGATTTTAATATGTTATTATGGTATTTCCCCCTAAATATTAAGCAACAACAATTCAAATAGGATAACTCAGGCACAAGATATGTCCATTAAATGCACAGATCCATAATATTTGACAAGAACATACTTTTTTCAGCTCCATTTTTGTTTTATGTCTTTCTCTTAAGTTAAAACAGAAAGATGAAACTATTATACATTTGAAGCAGTAAAAAACTTTTTTTCCAGACTGATCCATAAAAGAATGCATATGAGCAATGTGAAGGATCTGACCAACATTCACAAAAGCAAGGAGATTTAAAGCAGAAGATAAAAGTGGGGATTGGTTGAGCCAGCCTTGAGGCACAGTGATAGTGCTGTATATTGCATGAAGGAAAGCCAGGTTTGATGGTGTTATTGCTTAAGAATAATAAATCTGTTTGAATTGAGATAAATTACTTAATAATAGTCTATCTTCTGTATGTGGTTTCAATTTCTTCCCTAAAGACCTTCCCTCAGTTGTCCAGTGCTCCTTCAACTCCCTTATTATCTTCTTTTTTTCCCCCTGTAGCTATCTGTAGTGAGGACAAGTGGCCTCCCTCTGGACTTGAGAGTGAGGGATCACTACCTTGATGGGCAGAGCCAGCTCTCCCCTGCCTTCCTGGCAGGAAGTACCGGGGCTGGATAGGAAGTATAAGGGAAGGGCCCTGTAGTTCAGTTGACTGGGAGCCCATAAGAGACAACTTTCTCCAGTCTGCTGACTGCTGCAGACAGAAGTCACCAGAGGAGATGCCGTATGCAGTATGCCCTGAGGAGACAGAAGAGCCTTGGACTACAGAAGCTCCTCTCCAGACTGCAGTAGGAAGTATCCCCAGGAAACCAGACTGTAGGCCCGTTTTGTTGCCGGAGTAGCGGTCAGCATGTTGCGGCTGGAAGCCCTACATGACTCTATCTACCAGGAAACACTGTGGTAAAGAAATCAGTGCATCAGGCAGTAAAGCAGATTCTCAGTTAGTGTGAACTGAAAATTAATACTGGTTGAGACTCTGACCCAATACATGGAATACAAGATTGCCCCTTCACAGTTTATAAGGAACTTACCACACTCTGGGAGGAGAACAGAGTCTGTTGGTTGATACTTTCAAGTCCATTAAATGTGTGTGGATTAGATCACTTATATGTGTGCAGATTAATAAAGACAAAACCAACAACTAGTTCAGTCTTTTATGCCCAAGAGGAAATACCCTGTGTTAAATGTTAATTCATACATAGAACTACTTGTTTGCTCATGTGCCAGTCTGATGCAGTTAATATTGAGGTAGCCGCTAACAGAATGCACTCTCCTCAGTGGAAGAGACCAAACCTGGACAACAGTGCTAGCAAAACACCAGAGCTATTTGGGAGAGCAGGCACATGATAACCAGAGAATCCAACTTCCCCCTCAGGAGTTGAATGTGTAACCCTTTCAGACATTGCCAGCTCCTAGAAATTGAACTTCCTCTATCGATCCTATCCTATGGTCTATAACAACAAGGCTCCACTCCACACCACTCCACCTGGGGTGAAGGCATCAGGTGTCACAACATCATTTCTCACCCTGATTAGAGTCTGTTGAGGGGACAGAATAGACTGATATTCCTGCAAAAGCCAATAAAGACTTCTGAAGAGATGATTTGTATGGACAGTTTGCTGGGCCAATGAGGAACAAGGACTGCTAATTCCCTCACTAGCAAAGGGACTAGTTTTAGTTTCAATCTGGTTGTTTGAAAAGAGAGATGAGAGAAACAGAACAGATTAGGGAATATGGTTTCTCCCAGGAGAATCTTTGCATTGCTGAGGGATGCAGTGAATGCTCAGACAGCTCCAGCATCCCTATGGAGAACACTGTGCAGGCAGGCAGAGAATTAGTTTGGTGCTGGCTACCTAGAGCCAGCTGAAACCTCCTATAACTCTGGATCATGGAGCCAAAAAAGGACCCAACCCACTTTGGGGTAAAAACACTGTAAGAGGGCCCCTTTTGTTCCCTTTCAGTTGGAAAATGCCTGTTGTACCACTCTCTGGACTCATTCTAGTCAGTCCATCTGCCTGGGAGGTTCCAGAGTGGAAACTGGAGGTAGGGGTACAGTTGTGAATGGTGAGAAGTGGGGTATTTGTTGTATAATGCTAATATTTTAGCATGTATTAGTTATCTGTAACCCTTTCCTTCTCTAGAGCCTCTCTTTCTGGTCCAAACAAAGTCCCCTTTGTTATATTGTAATTTTTGGTCATAGCGTTTTATTTATTAAGGGTTGTATTTTGTTTCTTCTGTACTAGGTCAAAATCCTTGGTAATATAGTAGTAATAGAATAGACCCCCTTGTGATCCTGGCACAGGGAGGAGTCACCTTGGGGAAGGTGTCACAACAAAGAACCCGAGATTCAGCTCATGCTAGGAGTGGGGAGAAGTCCACTCCAACTAACAAGCATCAGGAAGGAAGCTTGAGTTCTGTCTCAGGGGAGGGGCTGTAAGCACAATATAAAATTCTACTTTTGCTATTAGCTTGCTCCTAAGGGCTCAAAGAAAGGGAGCTTAAAGGTTCTTTAAAGTAAATAAATTAAATAAATAGATATGTAAATAAATTAAATAAAAAACTTACCCGTGCTCTAACACTTGTTCCTCTTTGAAGCAAAACAGATGGGAGACATTATGATGTAAACCCAGATAATGAGCTTGTCCTTGAGCTGCAGAAATAAACCCTTTTAAATAAAATCAACAGAAATAATAAAACATACTGGAAAGAACATTTTATAGCACAGATTTCTCTGAACAGCAGGAACTGGAGATCCACTGTATCAGTGACACTTCAAAGTGGAGTCCTTGTGATGCCTTGTGGGCCAATGAGGAGCAAGGAACAAGGCCAATGAGGTACTTTGATGCTACCAAAGTAATGCCTGTGGAAACACAGTACACAGTGAATTCTCTGGAAGTTTCACATCTGTTCATGCTTCAGGCAGGCATAGGTAAAGGGGAGGGGCATGAAAATGCTGACCAAGATGGAGTGGGAGTTGGAACCTGGGCTGAATAGGTTTGGGAAACCATAAAAAATAATCAGATCTTGCTAGTAAGTCAGTGTCACAGTTCAGGGCAACTGCAGCTGTATTCTACCCCTGTGGTCCACCAAGGGCACCCACTTTTCAGTTTCCTGCTCACCTCTCTTGGGTGGAAACACAAATCTTGTTTCCTCCTGTTCAGGGTATTTCCAAAAGCTGCAAAGTTTCCTGCCTATACTGCATTAGTCCTGGACAGGCCTGTGTCTGCACTTTGCTTACTCTTTGAAGAATATAAACAGTCATTACCACAGTTACAAGTTACCTCATTGCTCTTTCTAAGCATGTACATTTATTATTAATATAAAAGCCTTACAGAGAAAACACATTAAAATAAAAGGACGTACACACATGCTAATAAGCTCCCTAGAGATCTCCACAACTCCAGCAAGAGCTCTGACCAGAGACCAGGCCTCACCAAGAGGCTTTTCTACAGTTACAAGTTCATAACACCTGTTATTTGAGAACAAATATGCACATGAATCCAAAAGTCACTTTTTAAGGCAGTTTGGGCCTCTGGTCTTGTGTAACAGGTGATCAGGCAAACGCTTTCTCCTTAGGATGGGTCCTGAGGGGAGAACTTGCCTTTCCAATCTCCCAGGTATTTCCTAGAAGTCACCATTTGTTTAGTACATTTTTTTCTGAGAATCCGTTGACACTTATAACACTTCCCAGTGTTTTCATCAGTCAGTTCTCTTCCTCAGAGACTTTTACATACAATTCCACAATACATAAATATTTGCATGTTTAGTACAATGAACTCCTAAAATACTTAAATTTAATTTACTAAGGTTTGTCCAAAGTATTGCAAGAAATTGCTGAATCTGTCACAATCAGGTCTGAGTGAGAGGAGATTTTCTACCCACAAATCCAAAGAGTTTACATGACAAGCCTATACTAAGCCATGCAGCTGTGCATTGTTATAGGAGATCAGGGTCCCTTGAAAAGGGTTGTTTTGTGTGCAGGGTCAAGGAACCTGACCCCCTATAGACTGACTCTACCAATGGTTCAAAGGGCTGGTCTTCATTAGGGGGGAGATCGGCTGTAGATACGCAACTTCAGCTACATTAATAATGTAGCTGATGTCGACGTCTCTACAGCTGACTTATCTGCCGTCCTCATGGTGGCGGTGGTCAGCCGCGCGCTCCCCCGTTGAATCCAGCTTGCGCCTTTTGGAGAGCTGGAGTTCCGGAGTCGATGGGGGCGCCGCTGGCGATCGATTTATCACGTCTTGACGAGACGCGATAAATCGATCGCCAAAAGATCGATCGCTCCCTGCTGTAGTGAAGATAAGGCCAAAGCCTTGACAAATATGGAGATCACCCAGCTTCCACAGCCAACAGGTACTCTCCTTCTGAGAAAGAGCAATGCTCTCATTTATGTAGGATTGGGTACCCCTTTGCACACAATTATAGGTGGATATTACATCCACAATCCTCACTATCCTGTAAAAACTTATGGGTGAGTAGCCCCACTTTTAGAGGGACGGTACTGGATTCTTTCAGAGTGGCTCAGGTCATGTTTAGCTGGAAATAAAATTGTTTTTTATCTGTGCCTTCTAGTGTTAAAAATGGAAAGAAAGGATTTTTTTTTCATTTTGTCTAATCATAAATTTTCAATGTTTCCTTAAAAGGCCAATTACTGTACATTTTAACTTTAATATCAATGTAAGTGGGGGAAATCTAGATGAACTGGGATTAGTTACAGTACGCAGAGCTCTAATGTGACTGACCTTTTTATAGTTTAGATTTAATGATTTTTGTGGTTTCATTTCTGCATATTTATTAATTAACTCTGGTTCAGGTTCTGCAAATGCTAATTTTACAAGAACATTTTTATAATAAAAATGAGAACTAGAATCAAAACTGTGGCTGGAGTTTCCTATAATACTTCAGTTTTTGTGCAGCCAATTCTGGAAGCTGTACATCTGAAGTATGAAAGCTCAAGAGCAAACCTAAATAAGAGGACCCCGTAACCCAGCCAGCCAAACTGTCAGCAAAGTGGCAACAGTGCAGAATCTCTTAACCATGAATAGCAGCCCCTGAAAACAGTTCTGAAATATTTGAAGAATATATATGAGCATCCTTGGGAATTTCTGTAATGGAGAATACAAAAAAGTAAACAGTGGTGGGGAAAAAAAGGTTATATTCTCTACCCTCTAAAAGGCCCATTGGGGTAAATGTGAAGTTCTTTTTAAAAACATTCAGCCCACAGAAAAATAGAGGGAAGCCGTTTCTCTGCTTCAAAAGGTTTTCTAATGTTTTTCCCAAGTTAACACTAAAAAGGGCTTTTTCTGGAACTTGAGGAGAATTTTTAAAATTTGAACGATTCAATGGCTGCCCCCAGTTTCAAGTGCTTGAAATTTAACATAGAAGGTTCTGTAGCTCTAAGCTCTCACTTTACAAGAAGTGAATGACAATAACTCAATAGGGCCAAATACTGTGCATCTTAGTTACACTAACAATTCCACTAGACTGCCATCAGGAAAGCTAAAACTCATAAAATGATACATTTGTACTTTAAGATTAGATCATATTTCTAATATGTACATCACAGACCAATTAAAAACAGAACTGCTATGCTAAGACTAATTTGTTAAGTGTCAGCTCTCACTGATCTTGCAAGGCAAAGATCAGACCTCACAGGTTGTTACAGTTCTACGTACCAGGAACTAAAGAGATGAAAAAATCCTAAGTGTGACAGATAATATATTATAATTATTTATAACTATGATCTCAGTGCCCTAAAATGTGCTAAGTACCTCATGAAAGCAGGTAATTATTAATATAGGATAACATTTCAAGGTTACTTTGAGAAAGTGTTTATTTGAATGTTGAAGGTTCCCAGATTAGTTTACTAGAGCGAGAGACTTGTTTTAACCATTACCACTTTGTAAGGGCTGTTACGTTGGTGTGTCACACCAGAATCAGTGCAGGAAGGAACGCAGGCCCAGAGAAGTATGATTATCTACTTGCTCTCCTCTTGCTGTAAGGGTAGTAACTTGCTGCATTATTCCATACCAGTAGTAAATTACTGGTGTCTCTGTGCCGGATTATCCATATTGGGTGATGTATTATTGGGAGGATGGAACCTTCCTCACCTCTGACTCATCTGTTGTAAGGTTCGGGTAAATAATCAGCATTTTGCTTATCTTTGTGGACCTGGACCTGAAATCCAGGGAGGCCATGTAAGAGTATGCATTGATGTGTTTTTTACTCCTCCTTATGTCTCTATGCCGGCATGTAGTGCAAAGGACAATTGAGTGCTGAGACAGAGCCTAGATAGATAGAACTAGGAGGACAAATACAACTGGCAGACAATAAATGAAAGGAAAATACAGTTTTATTATTAAATCAGTGCATACAAGACCATGCCACACGTACAAATTAACTAGAAAAGTACCAAAGTATCAAAAAGAAATATACCGGAAGGTCAAATTTAGCCATTTAACATAAAATGTGCCAACCTTTTTCAGAGAATCCATTCCATAAATTTCACACTGTCACATATTTTAGTTTCTAGCATTCAGAATAATTTGCATGGAGGGCTCTATTTACTGTAAATATACTAATGCAGCCGAGTCTACTTTTAGGTTTGGCAGCACCTGTTTCACTGAGTGTATGGTTTAGATACTGCTTAGTAAAAGTACAGGTCCCAGATTCTGTCATTAAATAATTAAAAAGGATGAAGTTATAATTTTGCTTTCTTCTTGCCAATTTGCTGTAATACTTCAGAGAGACAGAGCCATTCCTATTAAAGTCAATACATTTTTGTAGTGGTTTCAAAGGAGGCCGGGGTAGGCACTAACATCCCCATTCTGCAAATATTGAGGTTCTCTAGTGATTTGCTTGATGCCTTCAACTCTGGTTGACATGAAAGAGGAGTAACTGGTGCACACCATCTCCCAGGATTGGGCACCAAAATTGAAAAGAAAAACATGCAACAACATGCCAACAAATTTCTAGGAACCAAGGCATCAGGGAGTATGCACTGTGGCCTTCCCTTTCCCTGCTGCTTTTGGGTGGCTCAAGTGTCACTAGCCAAGTGCAATCCTTGATCTGAGCAGAACCTGCGTAAGGACAGAAGTCAGAAAGATTCCTTGGATTCTCCCCCTCATCATCTCAACCACATGGATGTTTGTCACAATTTAGCTTGGAGATTCTGGGGCAGAAACTCATCTGGTGTCAATTAGCGTAGGCCCATTGCCAGTACACCATAACTGAGGATTTGGCCCTATATGTCAGAATTCAGCTAAAACTACTACAAATCTGCACTCATGTCTTGACAGGAGAAACAGTTCCATTCATTATAATACAGGAGTTAATTGCCTCAGCACCGGAAAAAAGAAAGACAACCCTGGAGATTGAGCCTCCATGTTTAAGTGGACCAACTAAAAATAGTGACATCTACATTAGCTAGAAAATACAGTGGCTGTGCAAAGGTTAAACTGAAGAATATAAAATTATGACAATAATATCTGAGATATTTTCAGTTCAGCACAGAAGATTGAATATGGGAAAATACAATAGCCATTAAAAAAAACACAATAGATGTCGAGAACCACTTTTTTTCCCATGAGAGAGTGATAACTGTGTGAAACAGGCTGTCAGGAAAACTTTCTGAGGAAAAAACACAGAGGTTCTATGAGGAAAATGAAATGCCATCCACAGGGAAGTAGAGTACTAAGAATGGATGAACTTGGAAGGGCTGAAGGGCCTCTCTCACTCCCCAATGAGTTCTGTGTTCTCTTCTCAGTTGTCTTTTCAACAATCATTTAATTTAAAAATTTAGTCTGGTTCACAGCCTTATCTACACCATATTCAGAACTTCTTAATCCTGGTCCTGAACTGCCATTCCAAGGATCTTTCTCCTTTTCACAGATGGATATTAGTGTAACATTCAGCACTGTTGATCTTGGCATTGGTAATATTTTAAAAGTATTTCAGTGGGATTGGCTGTCACATTTGTACAGATGTCAGACCAATCTGCATTAACCTTAAGTCTCATTTAAGTGCTGCTGTTTGTATCCTATCATGCCTGGTTCAAGTAAGAATTGGGTACAGAACTGTAGGGCCGTTAGCTGACCTACAACTAGGAAAAAGCCTTGGATACAAATTTGTCATAATCTTTTATAAAGCTTTCCTCTTTTTTGACAATTGTCTTTTTTTTCAAGCACAAGTAGGGTGACCAGACAGCAAATGTGAAAAATTGGGATGGGGGTGGGGGATAATAGGAGCCTATATATAAGAGAGACCCAAAAATTGGAACTCTCTCTATAAAATAGGAACATCTGGTCACCCTAAGCACAAGTAATTTGCAAACTTAATCAGTTTAGATTCTGAGGTGTTTTTTTCAGTGCTTATATCTGAGAAGTTACCAGAGTTGTTATTATTTATTACCACTGTGTGATAATATTTAGTATTACAGATGCAGTATCTTATACTGGGTATCTGTAACTCTGGACTTACCAATGCTACCATTATTAACCTTTATTTTATAATATTTTATAATTATGCACTAGAATGATGTTTTGACGTCAGAATATTTTTACCTTTCAAAGAGCAGGTGTTATTTGGGGGAGGGGAGGACTTTGCAGCTATATTAGGTATAAATATTGATTCTAAATTTCTCCACAATCTTGAGAGGAAAAGGTTTACAATGCCTTAATGCCTGAGAAATAAGAAGCGTTTTTGGGGAGAAATGATTATGCACATTGTCTGTTGTGTCACAACTAGGATGAGGGCAGTCATATCTAGTAGTTGGAGCAGGGATCAGGCCACATCAGGTATCAGGAGGCCAGAATCCAAGATGAGCCAGAGAGTGAATTGAGAGTTAGGCTCCAAGAAGCAGGCAGGGTCAGGTTACTGGGAAGTCATAGTCTGAGACAGGCCAGAGAGTGAATTGAGAGTTAGGCTCCAAGAAGCAGGCAGGGTCAGGTTACTGGGAAGTCATAGTCTGAGAAAGGCCAGAGAGTGAATTGAGAGTCAGGCATCAGGAGACACTGAGGGTCCGGTTAGCAATCAAATAGTAAACTGAGGACAAACTAGGGTCAGAAGTCAGAGTCTAGGGTGTATTGCAACCAGGGTCTGGTGCAGAGATGGGTAGGGAGTCTGTGTTGTTGCTCAGACAGCAACTTTTCATGGCTTCCTGGTTTAAGTACTGGTATTGGCCAATCAGGTGGTCGTGAGGGGCTGCCCATCAGTCCTGGTGGGCAGTATTTCCTGCTGAGCCTAGTCTCCTGGGTCCTCCTATGGGAGCCCCCTGATGCCTCCCTGTGGTGCTGTGGAGTCAGCAATTCAGAACCCCCATAGTTCCAGCCCTGCAGATTCTAACATACTGAATATTCCATATTCAATACCATCCTGAAGAACCCCTCAAAGTCCTTTTCTTTTTTATTTCTACTTCTCTCAATATTGTTGCATAGCATTTTAAAAAGAAAACAAATGAAAATGAGTATGTTGGCCTTGTTAAAAGATACAAGCCACAGAAGTTCATGTGTTAGTTTTTAAAGCCATTGTCAGTCTTTTATAGATATTGTGGCAAGAGGGTCCTTGGGTTGATTAATAGTCTGTATTGATTGCTTTGTATGCAGCTTATTAGTCTGTATGCATTAGTCACAGTTGTCATTCATATTTTAAATAAACTTTGAAATTCTAAATTCAGTACAGACACTTGTTATGAAAAAAGGAAAAGGAAGATACCAGTCTGGCTTCAAGTGCATACAGACACGAGCAAAACTGAAGAGAAACTCAGATGGTGGGTGCCCATTGAAATATCTGATCGACTATAACATGATGAATACCTGTAAAAGGTAAATTACTGTTGCACAGTAATAGCCATAATCAGGTCTCATGTTGTATTGTTTGTAAAATTGTAGCTACAGCACATGGATACTTTTGTCTCAGAGAAACAGATTCAAAATGGCTTCCAGTGACCCTGATGGCTTCATGAACAATGATCGATGCACAGTCACAGTTAGGGAACAAAGACCAGCACCCTGTAACTAAACTACATGATCAGTTCTAACTAACCTTACTCAAAAACCCAGGTGAAAATACATGACAAAGCTATAGTAAAATTTACTCTGCTCCATAAAGGAATGTTATAAGAATCCATGGCCTGTTACATATTCAAGAAGATAGAAAAGACCTTTCCATTCTCTTTAATATGTCTTCTGTAATTCTTTTTGTTGATATGTACAATAATTGTAGTTGTAATTGTTTTTGAATCTTTAAGATTCTAGCTTAAGTAGGAGCCATGTATCTATTCATTGAGGGGAAAAAAAACCCCAAATACTTTACAAACATGCATTTTGATTTCTGAGCTCTACCAACAGTCTCCTAAGAGTCTTATTTTAAAATCCATGTTATCTGGCATTTTTGATAATGTATGCAGTGTGACTCTTCTGCTTTTAACCTCAGGATACTTTTCATCACTTATATGTCATGAATGTCATGCTGATGGCTTTCTATTTTGCTGTATCAGACATATCAGTCATTTTAAATGGTGTTACTATGTTAATTTGTTTTCTGTTATGTGAAATTTAATTCACACTTAATGTGTTTCATTTTGCAACATTCATCAACTATAGACATCTATCCTTGTATCTTTTAATGTTCTTACTAAACCCATCTTCTGCTCTTGATGAGCTGTCAATGTTATGTTGCTATTATTTAATTATCCCTATTATATGTCTTTTCTAAAACACCTACCATTATCTACTAGTGTTTTAAAATCTCTGGAAGTATTTACCATCCCCTCCATATTCACTTTGTGTAAAAAAACCTAACAGAAGTTTGACATGAGAGCTCAAAAAAATATTTCTAAAATATTTCATAAGTGGTCCCAAAGAAATATTAGATATATAGGAAATAGTGTGATTCTGAGGAAGAAATTCAGCACTGCTGTAATCCCATGGATTTCTCCAAACTAGATTTGGAGAAAATTCAACTACATTTCTTCCTTTATGTAAATTATGTACAGCAAAAATTTAATAATTGACCAAAAATGTACCTGGTTTTTTTTTGGACTCTAGTTAATTTCCACACATAATTATAGTGAACTTGCAGACATTCATTTAGAACCAGATTTGGCTAACATTACCTTGAATCAACTAATGGGCTTGCTCTTGGAATAGGAATGGCAGAATTTGACCCTTAATTCTAAAGTTATGGTAGTATTTTTCATCTCTTCTTTCTTTATTTTCTTATTTTACCTCAACTTCATTTTTCTCCTTCACCTAACTAATCCTTTGCAACACGGATTTTTCTTAAGGTGTATGAAATATGTGTGTCAAACATCCTCCTTCCTTTTCTAATTTTAATGTAGCTAATTCATCTTATGTACAATTTTTATTTCATTTTATTTCTTAAATGTTTATTTAAACTCTTTGGATAATGTTCTGGCTCCACAGAAGTCAATGGCAAAACTCCTATTGGCTGCAATGGAGTCTGGATTTTACCCATCATCTTTGATGATGTAGGAATGCATTTTCTATTGCTATACTAGGATTTATCCTACATATTCACTAATACCTTTTACAGGTGCCAGTATTTGGAACACTATTAAGTCTAATGTACTGTGTGCTGGGTAATAGTTTGAAAGGACTCCAGCTAGAATTCTAACAGCCTGCATGCCATCTAACTTCCTGGTGCCTCATTGAAAATCTGCTCCCCCATGCAATCTATACACTTACCTGCAAGTTCCATGTATTTGCTTGATACTAGTTATATTTCAAAAAATGAGGATTACATTTTGCTGTGCTTAAAGGACCACCTAAACAACACAGAAGTAACCTTTCTGCTCCTCAGTAGGGTATGTGATGAGGATGCCAAGAGAGGATGGTATGTTCAATCCCAGATAAGGAATTTGTGATTTATAAGCCAAAGCTCCAAAGAACATCACTCAATTTAGATGAGAAACAAAGTGGGTGAAGTAATATCTTTTACTGGACCAACAATCTGTTGTTAAAGAGAGTTGTGTTGCCCTTTCATCATCAGAATTTGGTCCAATTAAAGATATTACCTCACCCAGCTCGTCTCTCTTGTATCATGGGACCCACACACTACAACAACACTGCAAATAACTCAGTCTAGATATAATTTCTGAGATATAACAATTACATAAATTTTTTACCAAATCAGTCAACCACATTGTTACCCTTATGTGCTCAATTTCTGAGTATTAAGATATATTTGTCTGCGTAAAGAATTATGAAATTGCATATTAATTAAAATTAATATATAATATGACAATTGCTGACCAACATCTTCAGTGTCTTTATTAATTTCAATCTACGTTCGGCCTATGATGTTTCATTTTATGGTCTTGCGGATATGCTTTCTGAAGTCTTTCAAAATGAGGACAAAACAAAATTGAAGGAGAAAGTAGTTAAGGACAGTGAGGTCAATTTTAATTGGGACAAAATACAACATGGTTTTACAAAAGGTAGATCGTGCCAAACAAACCTGATCTCCTTCTCTGAGAAGGTAGCAGATTTTTTAGACAAAGGAAACACAGTGGATCAATTTTACCTTGATTTTAGTAAGGCATTAATACAGTTCCACATGGAGATTTATTAGTTAATTGGAAAAGATGGGGTTCAATATATGAAAATTGAAAGGTGGCTAAGAAACTGGTTAAAGAGTCATACCAAAAGGTGAACTGTCAGGCTGGAGGGAGGTTACCAGTGGAGTTCCTCAGCTCAATCTTGTAAACTGGAGTAATAGTAATAAGATGAATTTAAACAGTGAAAAGTGCAAGGTCATGCATTTAGGGAATAATAATAATTTTAGTTACAAGCTGGGGATGCATCAATTGGAAGTAATAGAGGAGAAGGACCTTGGTGTATTGGTTGACCACAGGATGACTATGAGCCCCCAATGTGATATGGCTGTGAAAAAAGCTAACACAGTCTTGGGATGCGTCAGGTGAGGTATTTCCAGTAGAGTAAGGAGGTGTTAGTACTGTTATACATGGCACTGGTGAGACCTCATCTGGAATAGTGTGCACAGTTCTGGTCTCTCATGATTAAGAAGGATGAATTCAAACTGGAACAGATACAGAGAAGGGCTACTACGATGATCTGAGGAATGGAAAACCTGTCCTATGAAAGGAGACTCAGGGTGCTTGGCTTGTTTAGCCTAATCAAAAGAAGGCTGAGGGGAGATATAAGTGCTCTCTATAAATATATCAGAGGGATAAATACTAGGGAGGGAGAGGAATTATTTAAGCTCAGTACCAATGTGGACACAAGAACAAATGGATATAAACTGGCCATCAGGAAGTTTAGACTTGAAATTATACAAAGGTTTCTAACCATCAAAGGAGTGAAGTTCTGGAATAGCCTTCCAAGGGAAGCAGCAGGGGCAAAAGACATAACTGGCTTTAAGACTAAGCTTGATAAATTAATGGAGGAGATGGTATGATGGGATAGCCCAATTTTGGCAATTAATTGATCCTTGACTAGTAGTGGTAAATATGCCCAATGGCCTCTGATGGGATGTTAGATGGGGTGGGATCTCAGTTATTACAGAGAATTCTGGCTGGTGAGTCTTGCGCACATGCTCCGGGTTTAGCTGATCATCATATTTGAGGTTGGGAAGGAATTTTCCTCCAGGGCAGATTGGCAGAGGCCCTGAAGGTTTTTTGCCTTCCTCTTCAGCATGGGTCACAGGTCACTTGCTGGAGAATTCTCTGCACCTTGGAGACTTTAAACCATGATTTGAGGACTTCAATAGCTCAGACATAGGTGAGAGATTTATTGCAGGTGTGGGCGGCTGAGATTCTGTGGCCTGCGTCATGCAGGAGGTCAGACTAAATGATCATAATGGTCCCTTCTGACCTTAAAGTCTATGAGAATCAGGTTCCCACTGAGTCTTTCCTTAAGACTAAAAAAGCCCCATTTAACATTTCCTCAGGGGGCAGGTTTTCTAAACCTTTTATCATTATTGTTGCTCTCTCTCTCTCTCGCTGGGCTTCCTCCAAACTCATTTCCTAAAGCCAGGCTTGGATACAGTCCTCCAGCAAAGGCCTCACCAATTCCAAGTAGAGTGGGACAATTACTTCCTGTGTCTTACATATGACCCTCCTCTTAATAAACTCTAGAATGATATTAGATTTTTTTTGCAACTGTATTAAACTGTTGACTCATCCAATTTGTAATCAACTATAACTTTTCAGCAGTACTACAGCCTACCCATTTTGCAGCTACACATTTGGTTTTTCCTTCTTAAGTGTACTTATTGAATTTCATCTTGTTGCTGAATTGGTCAAGGTCATTTTGAATTCTAATCTTCCCTCCAAAATTCATGAAATCCCTCCCATATTGGCATCATCCACATATTTATAAGCATACTCACCACTCAATTACTGAAGTCATTAATGAAAATATTGAATAATACAGAGGCAGGATTGACCCATCTGTGATTCCACTAGATAAGTCTTCCCAGTCTGACAGTGAACCATAGATCACTACTCTTTGAATCCAGTATTTTAACCATTTATGCAACCATTTTATATTAATTTAATCTAGACCATGTATCCCTACTTTATTGATATACATTAGCTTGTTATTTCCTTGGCCTTTCTCAGTTTCAAAAACAACGTAACTGTAAAGGCTTCTCAAATGTTCAACATTCTTTTTAGGAACACATGAACAAGCTTGAAATTCACTTTATCACTTTGCTTTGCTTTTTCTTAGCCATGAGTTACAAGTCTGAATGTCAACACTGACATAATGCTTGACTTGGAACTACTGAATGTGCACAGTACATTTTCATGTTTCAATTCTATCAGGAAAGAAATACATTTTGGTGGTGATAAGCAAAAGTGATTAGCCCTACAGATAAAAGGGGGAGAGTGAGACAGGATTATCTGGAATCTGTATAGATCCAAACTAAATGGCATACAATCAGTTTTGGCAGTTACCAATAGCCTGCAGCTATAGCAACACCTTTTCCCCCAGAAGGAGATGTTGTAGACTAGAGCAAGGAGACTTAGCAGTGACAGAGGTATACCTGGAGAGAATATTAAAAAAATCTGTGTGCTGCAGTGTCACTTGATCCTATGTGCTGAAATGTAGAATGATTTCTCCAGTACAAAAATCTATTAAAATTAATTCAGAAATACCTCCGGGATAGATTTGGCGTCGAAGAATTCTACAAGATGTGCAAATACTTTCAGCTTTGATAAGGGAATTTATTAAAAGCTAGGGGAAAGTAGTAACCAGGAAATTTAAACTAGCATAAATGTCTACCATAGTCCAAAGCAGAGTGAAAATATATTTTTCTTATGTTTACAAATACGCTACATTAAGAAATCTTTATCACATTTACAAGCTTTCAGGCTAAACCCACACACATGAAATTTGCCTAAAGGTTAACTATTTAAGTACTACAATTCCAGTAAGATTAATAATGAAACACTCAGTATATGCAATATAATTATCCTATATAATGAAATAAGTAGTGTTAAAATAAAGACACCAAACTTTCACCCATCTCACAAACCAAACACAAACCTTTTCTGTGATATGGACAAATCCTTAAATAAATAAATACAAAATCTGCACAGCATTTTCTTTCCTCGACTTAATATCAGTATTGTTGAGCTGCCAGACCCAAAGGATTCCAGCAAATTTGGGCAGTGACATGCCAGACAGGTACTATGTTATATTTTTAATTTTTGGTACTGTGCCATGCATACCTGCAGTGCTTTATTATAGCACGAGCTGATTGGAACTGCTGTTAATCACAGATTCCATGTTCCTTTCTAACTTCATTTCAGTCACTTGCCACATTTTAAAACTTTTACTTTCTACCTGAAATCTTCTGGCTTGTTTAAATAATACATATTCCCATTGTGACGGGTTGGGATCACAGAAACCCCATAGGAGCTGCCACCTGATGTGCCAAGGCTACTCCTGCCTCGGTTTTCTTGCCTAAACAGCTTAGGACCTCAGTACCTTGCCAGGTCTGAGCCACGTCCCCTAACAGCTGTGGGCTTTCCTGGAAACAGGCAGGAGGTATCAGGGCCGGCGACAGAAATTCTGGGGCCCCCTACTCTGATCGTTTGGGGGCCCCCCCAGCCCAGCCGGCGCTTCCCCCCCCCCCCACACTGCCCCCTTGCCTGCCTCCCAGCCCTCCCAGCCACGCCGATGAATGAATCTCCCAAGGCAGGGGTGAACTCACCGCAGAGCCCACCCGCCTGCCCAAAGCCCCCCCCCCCCCGGAGCCACCCCACCCCGAGTGGGACCGGGCCCCCTGCCCCCTTACCTTGGCGAGGCCGGCTCCCCTTGACCCCTTTTTGGTGCCTCCGCTCCGCTCCGCCACCGTCAGCGCCGCACACCACCAGGGCGGCCGGGCGCGCTTCCCCGGGCCCCCGCTGTGGTCAGAGTCTGCCGTCAGCCTCAGCCGTGCAGTGTGTGTGGGCGCTTGCCGCGCTACAGCGCAGCGCTGGGGTGGCCGGCGGCGCCCGGGATTGCACGCAGTCAGCCGCGCCTCTGCAGAGGTCCGAGCATCCGCACTACATCGGGGGCGCCCCTTAAGTCCGGGGCCCGGTACAGTTGTCCCCCTTGTCCCCCCCTGTTGCTGGCCCTGGGAGGTATTCTTACCTCTAGCACTCAGATGCTCAACTCCCAATGGGGTCAAACCCTGAATAAAATTTGTTTTGCCCTGTATAATTTGTTTTGCCCTCACCACCAGCCAGGCTGCATTCTTCAGGAAGCTCGGGTGTGGACGGGCATCTACAAAGTTAATTGTTTGCTTGATTGGTTCTCAATTGGGCTTAACTGAGAATAGTTTTTTTTTCCTCAGAGAGCTGCTTTCCAAAGTCCACATACAACCAACCAAGCACATAGTCAATATTCATAACTCTGAATACAACACACACACATACATACAAATGGGATGAACAGATCCAGTGGATCATTACCTTCACAGAGATATAACTTTTTAGCAAAACCATATCCAGTAACATCATACATATATTCACAGGCACCCCCCCCCCCAAAGTCTTATGGGGTACACCGTCACACCCATCTCCCCCAATAAACCACAAACCAACAACATACATGCTACCTTCAAAGAATGCTAATAAGTTTAGAAAATCAAGAGCTCAAAACAGTTAGGAAATGACAGAATTAAGGTCGCCTGTGTTATGTTAATTCACCCTCCTTGTGCATATGCATGATAATACAATTGTTAATTACATGATAGCATGACTGTTTTTTCTCCACAGGCCAACTGCCTCATTCTGTGCACAGGATGAGTCTGCTCTAGAGGTGAATCAGTCTTGTACAATAAAGGAGGCTGTTGTCTGTAGGACCCCTAAGTAATTTATTAATTGAGTTCTAACTATGGCAGGGGACAGCAGGAAGAGAAAGGAGGGTCTCAAGGTTAAGGCAGTTGAATGATGCCCTGGAAAATTGGATTCTGTCCTTGCCTCTTCCACAGATTTCCTATGTGATGCTGGGCAAATCGCGTAAACGGTTATTTCTGACTGTGTGGTCCTCACGTTTTGGACATCTGATCTGCTATCCTGTGGACTATTTGCAGAAATAGGGAGTGTCCATAGCTCCAATTGAAGGCAATGGTGGCTATACTTTGAGCATACAATGTGCTAGATACTATCAAGTACTCTGAAAAATCAGGCCCTAAGCATCTCAGGTGGGGCAGGCCAAATTAGTAGATACTTTTTACCTTAATCTCTGTGTTTCAGTTCCCCATCCGTAAAAAATATCTAACCTCACAGGGGTATTGTGAAGACAAATTATTTAGTGTTTTTAAAGCACTCAGATGCTATAGTGATGAACACATTGAAAAAGCCCATGAGGAAATTAGTAACTCACTCTTCACAGCAGGGTTTGAATAGCGTAGTAATAGAATAGAATAGTGTAATAGTAAAGTAAACAAGGCATGGGGCTACACATTAAACAACAAGGAAACAATAAAATAGCTACATCATTCAATATATGCTATGCCATCCATCCGGTGCACTGTATGACACCGGGGTCCTGAAGAAAAAAAAAGGCTGTAATTATGTAATTAGAGACTCATATACCAAAGGAGCTAAATTAAGGTTGCACAGCTCCTTAAATATCAATAGTATATTTAGTGCAAAATGTGTTAATGAAGCACCTTTGATAGTGACAGAAGTAAAGGCAACAGCCGAGATTTTCCAAAGGTAACTAATTAGGCACCCAAAGTCACTAAAGCAGCCTGATTTTAAAAAAAAATGGTGAGCACACACCCTCTGAAAATCAAGTCTCTTCAGGGTGTCTCAATCTGGGCACCCAAAAACTGAGGCATCCAACATCACTGGTCACATTTGAAATATTGCCCATTACTCATAAATGTGTGTTTACTAAGGCTATTGTTAAACCAGCAATGACATTGTCCACTTGATATCATCTGCCACATTAAACCACTTCAATCTCTTTTTATTTTACCACATTTATAAAGTACTTTGAAATGCCCTAACAGCCTATCTTTGAATAGAAGGCCCCGTACAAGTGCTAAGTACTAATAAAATGACTCTAAAAATGTGGAAAAGTAAAAAAAAAAATCAAATTTCAGTCATCTTCCTCTCCATGGTCTTGTGTGATTCTGAAGATATGAAAGAAGAGTGAGTGTTTTACTTCAGTGGGATGGGATATGGTGGGATGACATTCATGGAAGGAGCTACTCCCCTTCCATCTCATATTTCTCCCCCTTTCACCCATTTTTTGTTTTGGTTTCAGGGTCAGCAAGGTGGGGTTTTACAAGCATAGCCCTTCATCCAGGTATTGGCACAAAAAAGGGTGAGTGCGAGTGTCTAGGGGTTCCTATTGAAATTAATACACACTGCTAGCTTAAGGCCTACCCTGGTAGCTGTGGGAAAAAAAAACAACAAATATTTTCCTTGGACACCCTCAACATACAATACTTATCCTCTCACAAGCAGTCTATGCATCAAACAAGGAAAACTCTACCAAGAGGGAAAGGATATCAGTATTGATTTGGGAACACAACAAGTCAGGAATAATATATGAATAACAAGTAAAACACCCATCCTTGGTATCTTTGTCAGCAGCCTTTTGCCTCAGTGTCCCTGTCTCATGGTATTACCATCCAACAGACAAGTGCCCCATGACACTTCCCCCTCTTCCCCTTCCATGCATGCCACTCGTGGTTCATGAAGTCTCAGAGTACAGGAATGCTTTCAGGCAAGTACATCTCCAGCCCTAATGGGAAGAGCTTCTGTGGAGAGATATCTTGTATCACCTCTTACCATCATGCTGCCTCCAGAATCTCTCTCACTATAATGCTGGCTCCATACTGTCTCTCACCACCATGTTACCTCTATGCTGTCTTTCAGAATGCTCTCATTTCTAGACAGGTTGCCAAGTTCAGATCCCCAGGCTCCTAACTCAGTTATAAGGATTAGCGGTCTAGAGATACTGGATAAGACTGCTTTGTTACCACTTTTATGATGCTGGATCCAGGCCTTTATCAGAAGTAGGACCCAGGAGTAGACTCTTTGCCCCCTGGGATTCACTCCTCTTGACAAAATAGGAGCCCTTTTTTCTCTGCCTTGTGTTCAGCTCCGCTCCTTAGCTCACTCCTCACTGAAGGCATATTAAGTATAGTTCTGTTTCCCTTTCGTCACACAATAAGAACATTTTATTAGTCCTACACCCAAAACTTAAATTAATCTTAACCAAAATGACCAAAATGTTCATACTGGGATAATATGTAAGATATCCCCATAAGGTCTGGATGCTGTGTTATTGTAGCTGTGTTGATCCCAGGATGTTACAGAGACAAGGTGGATGAGGTAATATCTTTTATTGGATCAACTTCTGTTGGAGGGAGACACAAGGTTTCAAGCTTCTACAGAGCTCTTCTTCAGGTGTTGCTCATTGTCTCTTCTTCCAGTTCACCATTAGATGGCGGCAGACAGCTCCTTCCATAGTACTTTAGAATTGCCATAAGCTTACACATATACAACAAAAAATATTGGCACAGAATATGTGTGCATTTGTAAACAGATATCATGGCTTTGGCAAATGAGAATATTATAGTTTATGGTGATCACGGTATTTCAACATAGTCATTAATACCCAGTTTAATTATTTTTTAAAAAATAAAATGATTACATTATTTTTAGTTTGTTAAATATAGATCTCTGATGTGACAAATTCTAATCTCAGTTACACCTGAGAAACCACATTAAAAAAAAAAAACAGTAGCACAGGTGTAACCGACAAGAACTTGGATCCTCGAGATTGCAGCAATGATGACAATTTATATCTACATAATGATTATGATTTCAGATCTGGCCAAATCCTGTATTATTTCTACAGATCTCTGTGAACAAGGAACCTATATAATTTACAAGAGGAATAATTTCTGGTGATTTCTGATCCCTCTCATCCACTACGAACCAATGAGGATGAAACTATTCTGCTACCACCTTTTATGCATATTAATATTCAAAAGGATTGATGGACAGAGATTAAAAATCATATATATTGATATAATTTGAGGGTTATGATAAAAACAAAATCTGTAACCTTGCAATATATTTTCTGATTTAAATGCCACTCAAGCCCCTCAGCTGACTTCATTCTCATGTGAGCTGCAGAAGGAGTGCCATACAAATCAAGTTAGACCAGTGTAGTACAGGGGACACACATCCTCAAACCACTGTAAGTAAAGTAGTCCCTCCATGTTACAGTGTAACAGTTTGATATGGACTCCTAATCCCATCCCCCATCCCACTTAGTTTGGGGTGCTAGATGTAATCTTTTTACACTCCATTCATTGTAATGAAGGTGTGCAAGAGGGAGAGAGAAAACTATTGTGAAAATTAGAATTTTATTTTCTTGGTTTCCCATTAGTGAGTTTGTCAGTCAAAAGTGGGGGTTTGTGGATGATGTACCAAACTAGATTTTGTGTAAGGGAGGTGCTGAGAAATCAACAAAGTTATATACCACACACTTAGTAGGAAACAAGGACACAACACATTATTGTCAATTCGACACTGATTTTCAACTATGCTGAGCACCCACAAATCTACAAAGTCAGGAGAAACTCTGCATGGACTTACTGGACTGGACTTACTTTTCCAGCTTGAGTGACAACAGTTTTTAACCAGGAACTGTGGGATGATGTACCAAACTAGATTTTGTGTAAGGGAGGTGCTGAGAAATCAACAAAGTTATATACCACACACTTAGTAGGAAACAAGGACACAACACATTATTGTCAATTCGACACTGATTTTCAACGATGCTGAGCACCCACAAATCTACAAAGTCAGGAGAAACTCTGCATGGACTTACTGGACTGGACTTACTTTTCCAGCTTGAGTGACAACAGTTTTTAACCAGGAACTGTGGGGTGATGGACACATGAGGATGGCTACAATTTGATTTTGCAAAGCCTCCCCTGGTAAAGGTTCAGTTTTGAAAAAGCACAGTCAAACCCAGGGACTCAGTTCAGGGAGCCATTTTATCCAGCCCCCAAAGTTTGAGGTGTTCTGATTAATGGGTCTGATTTGGAATAATTTCTGATCTAAAGTTAAGTAAAACTGTGGCCTATTCAATGCTATTAATTTTCTGTTTAAAATGTATTTGCTATTTTTAAAAAAATCTCTTCCCTCCTCCCTCCAAGGCCTTCCTGTTCTGTTCTGGATTCATCCATTAAAAACTGACAGTTTGGCACTTTGCATATTGTGCATCCGACAATGCAGATTGATATACTGCCTTGCTACTGAAAAACTCAGAGCAGTGCAGAGGAACACAAATTAAAACTAACAATCATTTCCCCATATTAGCATCAGGGCTTTACCTGAGGCTCTTTAAACTTTTTTAATTAATAAAAACTAAATTGAGAATATGAGCCAGCTCACAACATAGGTTCTTTGATCATAGCTGAAAGTAAGAAGTGGTAGAGCTCCAGCTGAAGACTTCTAACCCTGAGCTGCCAAGTCAATTTCCCCTCTCTCCCCCCCACTGTGAATAGAGCAAGGAGGAATGTGTGCCAATGAATTATTAACTTGTCAATACTTTTTAGTTACTACCTCACTTTAAAAATAAGAGCAGAAAACTGTTTCATCATCTTGTACTACTAATTTGCTTTGGTCCTGAAAATATTGAGAAGAAAGGAAACATCATTCAATGGCAGTGCTGAACAAAGTAACATGACAAAGATCATTAAAAAGTTAAGTGACCTCTATCTGAGCTTTACTTCTATATGAAATGCTTCAGAAAACATGGTAGAAGAACAAGTGCAAAAATCAAGCGGGTAACTTTAAGTGCTTTATGAGATGATCCAACATGTATGAAACTAACCGGCAAAAATGTCTAAAAGAGATCCACTGGAATGTGCCATCATTCTAGAGAACTGTAATATTTACTTGTGTTCATCAGCAAAAGTGTATAAGTAATTCAAGTTCCTTGAACCTTCCTCTGAAAAATGTATAAACCTTATTGTGGACTGTAGCCGTGTGGCGACTCACCCTGCGGTGCCTCCTGCTGGTACATTCAGGGAATTAGCTCACCAGCCTCTGGAGCGTCCTCTGCAGGCTGATGTCCCACTTGCTGCTGACCCCGTGTCCCTCCCTGGACCCTGGTGCTCTCTTCTCTAGGGCACTGCACCCCTGCAATACCTCCACTGTCTCAGGGTCTCCCCTCCCCAGGGAGCCTCCACTCCCTATCCCCACCTTGCCGCAGTCTAGGCAACTCACCACTTACCCCCATTCACTGGGGTAGACTGCAGTATAATTGCCACTCATCACCGGCAAGGAGGGTTTGGCCTGCTGCCTCTGCCTACCCATGGGCTACCCCCTGCAGCCCCAGTACCCTTTATTGGGCCGTCCCCTACTTTCCTTATCAAGTTTGGTAACCCTAGGTAACTCATTCCAGTGCTTCACCACCCTCCTAGTGAATTTTTTTTTCTTAATATCCAACCCAGGAATAGGTCCATCATTTTATGGGCAGAGCTCCAACTGTCTGCCTCTATCTCTATAGGAGATTTTGCACAACTGCCAGATAGGGTTCTCAATTTACAGTTACATGGTAGCACTGAAAAGTTATAATAATTCACCCCTTCTACTTTACAAAGCAAAGGAGGATTTAAAAATACTTTTCTTGGATAATATTCATGTGATACTCTATAAAAGAAAGGTGACCATGTTTACACTGTTGCTCAGTTGTGATAATTTTGTACAAAATATGCTTTGAAAGGTATCAATTGAAAAGTTAGACTATAAGTATTATCCTATTTAAACCCATGTGTCACCATTGTATCTGAAGTTATGAATATTTGCTATGTTTGTATCTGAAACCTGTTACATTTCTGACTAATACTACAAGGTAAATTTACATCTAGACTGGATAGCCATTTGTTGAGGGCCCAATAAAGAGAATCAAGTCTTTCATTAGACCCCCTACAAAGACTCCTCATAAGGCACATTAGTCAATGTCTCTTGACTTAGCAAATGTCTGACCTAAGAGTGGCATGCTTAATTGTGTGCCATACCGGGGAGCATGACAATTCCATCCTTTAATTGTGCTTTTCAATACTACAAGAACACAAGTTAACTTAACAAAATCAGTCCCTCCTCCACATGAACAAAATAAACCACAGGAAAATCTTATGCTGAAGTGCACCCTTTTTTCAGAGGGCTGCATGAGGCCCATGTGTTACTCAAGTCCCAGTTCAAAGCTTAGAGTAGGGCATAATTAATGCATAAGCCTTGTGCTGACCTTCTGTACAGGCTGGAATTTCAGCTTAGTACAAAGGACTCACTCTGTGGGGTGCTGCTGACTTCCATCCGCTCCCATTGGTAGTCAGGTATGTTTTAGACAAAGGCATGTTTTAGACAAAGGTTTTGGTTACACTTACAGGATTATAGCGCTTTTGGTTATAGCTGTACCCATATACAGCAATAGGTATAGCGCTATAACATATCCTGGCATGGCCACATTTGCGGCACTTGCAGCGGCACAGGGAGTGGTGCATTATGGGCAGCTATCCCAGCATTCATCTGGGTGCAACATGCTTTTCAAACGAGGGGGGTGAGGGGGAACATGTAGTATGTATGCAGAGAGAGAGACCGAGGGGATTTCTACGGTTGACAGTCTGGTCAGTGGGTGTCCTTTGAAATTAGAGCCTGCCTTATAAGTTTCTCAACACAGCTCCCTTTGTAAAACATTATCTGCTGAGTTAAGAGAGAAACTCTGAAAAGATACTTCCGCATTCCTCCTGCCGAGTTGAAAACAACACAGATATTAATTGCCTTAAATGACTTGGAGGCGTGCCAGAGATCACTTATAGAGTAATGACTGTTTACACTTGCCATAACATGCTACAGTGGTAGCGCAACAGCCCTTATTCCCCGTGCGGAGGTGGTTTACCACGAGCGCTATAAACTCGAACTTATAGCACAATATGTGCCTTGCCAGTGTGGTCGGGTACAGAGTACCCGCTCCTGGAGGCTTTATAGAGCTATAAAGTGCCAGTGTAACCAAGTCCAAAGTCTCACAGGACTGAGACCAGAGCCCTGTAATTTGGATGGAGGCTTTTGGTTTTCTTTTAGAGGAAATCTTCAAAAGCAGTAATTCTTAGATTGCCCTTGATCAATGGCTTGACCTTGCTGATAGTATCGGGGGTTTTAAAGTATAGTTCATGGTGGTTTTTGCAGGACGCACTAGTATCAATTTTATCCTGTGAGCTTCTTTTTGAGTATTTAAAAACTTTGTCAAGAAGCCAAGTTTATTAAATGCTGACATTCATTAATGTTGTTCAAGATCAAGTCTGTATGTTCAAATCTGTCTATAGCAACACTAGTACAAGAGTTATTGATAACATGGGTTTGTTTGAAAGCCCTCTTGGGGATGGAATTATTACTAAGAGAATAAAGGATTTTTTATTTTTTTTTTACTTTTAAGAACATGATTAAAAGAAAGAACCATTTTTTTTTAATGGGAGTAAAATGTATTGCCTGTTATGTACCCTGGCAACACAAGATAAGCCTAAAAGTAAACATTACAAAAGATCCAAGTATGTTTTAGAAAGACACTTGACACCTAAACCCTTGATTACAGTGAAATGCCTCAGCTTCTGAAAGTATACTCAGGAAGCAGAAAAGTCAGTAATTGCTCTGTAGAAGAGTTTAAACTGCTGAACTAGCATTGTTAAGTCAATATGAACCTGAAAGATGTCCTGTGGAATGAAACAGTGCAGAAATATTTTTTAACAAATTGTCCTCATAGATGACAAAATAGATGACTGGTGATTTCATTCTGTAGCAATGGGAGCAAAAAAAGAATTCTTTTTATATATAAAGAGAGAGACCAAAGTCATTGGAAATGAATGGTTTTCATACTGCTGGATGTACTGTTGCACACTCACTCCTTCCAAATCTTTCCTCCTAATGCCTCTCTACCACCTCTTCTCTCTATGCACATTGACATTTGCATTTCCTATCTTCCAGGTTAGAAACCTTGATATATCTTCAATTCTTCTTTCTCCTTTTCCCGCATTGTGATAATTTAGTGTGTATGAATTACAAACTGCATTTTGCTTTTTGAGTACCATTTTGGTGGAAAGACTATACCGTGCTTTCCCTTTTGTCATGTTTCCCTGGTCTTGGACTGAAATTACAATACAAAATGATCAATGGTCATTAACATGAAGTGACTTTGCTCAAGGTATGCTCAACATTGTGAGCCAAACTTCAATAAACTAGTTTTTCCCAGTCTGGACTTCGGGTGTATGGGAACCAAACAATGGGTCAACTTATTAAAGATTTTGATCACCAGATAGGGGCTTTGAGGCTGAGTAGGAAGGCCACATGATAGGGAGGATTTACTATCAAGATCTACATTTAGTCACTTTCCCTCACTGACCAGAACAAGAAGGTAACATTGATTGGGCCCAAGGAGAATGAAAACAGAGGGGAAGGTCTTGAGACCCTGAAACAATTGATCAAACCCCCAAAGTCTCACAGATTGGTGAAGACATAGGAATGATGGGTTTTGGATGCTGTTTTTTTTAAAAAAATGTGCAAGGGTCTGTAAGTCTGAGAGAGAGAGAGAGAGAGAGCGCATAAGACTAAAGTAAGCAGTGTGTGTGTGTGTGTGAGAGCGAGAGCACATAAGACTAAAGTAAGCAGTGTGTGTGTGTGTGTGTGAGATATTATTTGTAAAGATGGTCTTCCTTGCTTTAAATGTTATGCTAAACTCTAAGGTTAACCTGTAAACCAGTGTACCTACAGGAGTGGAGTTCTGGGGTGGGTGAACGTAAACTACAGGGGAGACTTGGTGGGATTCAGCAATTGTCTTGGGGCCTTAAGGCAGCTAGATTACAAGACCCTGGCATTTCTTTGAGATGTTAGAGCCAGGCAATGTTTGGTTTCAGTGGGTTTAGAACCAGTTAGGGTTCAGCACTTGAATCCAAACACTGAAACCTGGAGAGTGTCTAGGTGGAGCTCAAAGGTATGTGACACCCACCCTGTCATTAAGTTATCCCTCTTCCTTTTCTTTTTAATAACTTTATTTTTATATCAAATATAAGAATATAACAAAAAATATTAAAATACCTACACAAAATGGAAAGAGCATAATAAAAATTCCACAGTCATTATTTGCAAAACCTACAATAAACAAGCTAGCAAGAAAGCAAACAAGACCCCCTGAATCCATAAAAGTATTGCAGGACATTACTTATTTAGTTAGTTAGTTACTTTAATAAGTGAGAACATAGTCTCAATCATCATAGGCTGACAGGCTTCTTCTGTCTGCTTTACAGACATTCTCCTTTAGCAGATACATTGCTATTCTCAACAGACCAACAATGTGAGAGATCCTTTCCCTTGTCCTGGCACTCATGGTCATTTACAGACAATTGCTTGGAGAGTGGGGCAGCTTTCTTACCAGGTAAAATGCCACTTCTATCACACATTTGGAGAATTCCTCCACAGGTAAGTCATTGCCCATAATGGGCATAGACTCAGGATCATTTATTTCCTGTGACTGATTTATCATATTAACTTGACTGCACAAAGCTTTACAATAATTTCTTAATAAAATATCCAAAGAAACTGTATTTTTTGCCATCAAATCCCTTCCACTTAAAGTGGATTTTAGCCAAAGGCATTCTTACAAAAATATTCAGGTAATGGTACAACTGTTACCATTTCAACTGACAAATAATTTTCCTCCCTGACAAGACTTGCTTTAACCAAAGTAATATCTGCTGCTGCTGCAGTGTCCCTCTATGCCATACACCTTATTCCATTAACTTCTGCACTGCTAATATACTCTGTACTGTTGTTCCTGTATTTATCTTTAATATGAGTTTTAAGATCAAGTCCTTCAGAGACAACAGAAACAGCATTTTAACACAAGGAAGCAGCGGTGGGCTCTATTTGGTTTGTCTATGTGCTTAGAATAGCTGGATTAGCATTTACTGGGTTTGCTAGTTATTTTTTATATTTGGACACCCTGGTTTGTGTCCAGGTGTACTATACAAATGACAAACCACTTGTCTTCCCTTAGAGTATGAGTTTTTCTATTCTAGGCTTCCATGAGCTTCTTTATCAGAGCTGGGGTTAGGTTTAATTTTAAAACCTTCTTCTTAAACTGGGGTGAATAGTGATTATTCTTCCTATGGTGTTTACACCCTTCTTAAACCCTATTTTGGGTAAAAACACCTGCAGTTTCAGCAGCACACAGGATTGAATCAGGTTCTCTGTCACAGACACAAGGTCTAAAAACTGTTTCAAGTGATTAAATCCAGCAATTTTTCAAAACTCCCATATGCCTTTGCTCCCACAACTAGGGTGACCAGACAGCAAATGTGAAAAATCAGGACAGAGGTGAGGGAGTAATAGGACATCTGGTCACCCTACCCACAATCCACTTTTTAACAAAACCCACTAGCTTATTAGCACATTCCACAAAACTGCAATCATTAGACATTTTAAACTTTCTAAACTTAGCCCTGTAAGATTCAGGAGTGATCTTGAATTGCCTTCACACATAATCTAACACTTCCTGTTCCCCTGATTCATTAAATACATCCGTGGCTCCCAGTCAATCTGGTTAGCAGGACAGGCATTCACTGCTCATCCTAGATCCCATTCAGAGTGCATACACATTTAAAGGTGAACAAAAATTCCTCTTTGTCTTCAGTGTCTTTGTAAATAGGTCAGATTTTCATCTCTGTTTTTTCCGTTGTAGAGGAGTTCCTGGTAGCGATGACTTTCTCTGATCTTCTAACACTTGGAGCTGAAGTCTGTGAGCTCTCTCCTCAGTGCCAGCCATTCCATGTGCCTTGCATGGCTTCTCTCTCTCTTACAGCTGCCTCTTCCTTTATTTTAGCCAGTCTCTGTTCATGTTCAAGCTGCTGCTTGTTTGTGGCCTTCTGCATCCTAATTGCTTTTGCCATATCAGGTGAGGGCAGTGTCCCTGTCTTCTGATCACTGGCCATTAACAGATTTTTCAGTTCTTGTTCTGCGGCTTTTTTACTAAAAACCAACCCCCTCTGTGAACACAATTCTTCCAGGCTTTTTCGATCAAGATCTTCATAGGAGCATGGGTCACTCATTTAATCTGATTTTTAACCTTTAAACTCTCTAATTTCAAAAAATAATTTTGATATTAGAATGTGGTTCTGATCCAAAAATCCAATTAACTTGTGGTAATGTATATCCTAACCAGAGTACACCACTGTGACAGGTAACCAAAGGGAGGCTCACTGAGGTTACTCAATTATCGTGAAGTGCAAAGAATGGGGCAGACAATCCCCAAAGCTGGTGGATATTCCAACATTTAGATTTATAAAATAAGCACAAAACAGCTTCTATGACATCTTACTGGTTACCCAGAAGCCAACAACACAGTTCCCTTAAAGGAAACCAGCCTTAGGCCCTCAACCAGATATCCAAGTCAAATATGATGAGGATTAATGAAAATCTTAATCATCATATAAGAAAATTCTACCAATCCCAAAGGATCAGACACATTACTTCCCAGGTTAATGAATATTTCAGATCTTACCCAACTACATGCTTACAGTCAATTATTATTAAATAAACTAAAAAAAAATTAAGAAAAGAGAGCGTATTGGTTAAGATCAATATACATACAGACATGAGTACAGTTCTGAGATTGGATTCATAGTAGAGATGGTGAATTTTGTAGTTGCACAGTTTTCAGAATAAGTCCATAGTTATGATCCAATGTCCATATTCAGGGTGATCCGGACAGGAGTGGAGATCTCAATCTTATGATTTAAGATTTCCCTGCATGAAGCATCAAGCAGATCGGAGATTAAAAGGATCAGAACCAAAGGGTTTTTATACAGTCCCAGGTCTTCTTTTAACAGCTCAGTCCTTCGACAAACAATAGGCAATCATGGAGACTTTAACGCAGTGGTTCTGAAACTTTTTCTACTGGCGACCCCTTTTGGACACCAGGCCTCTAAGCGCGACCCCCCTTAGGGGTCGGGGGTGGGGCAGGGGCTGGGCTGGGGTGTGTGTGTAGGGGTGCCAGCCCCCTGGGGTAGGGGCCGGGCTCAGGGGAGGATGCCAGGGGACAGGGCACGGAGTGCCGCCGGAAGCCCGCCGCGGCAGGGCCTGGGGCTTGGGTCACTGCCGGCAGCCCGCCACACCATGGGCCGGATCTGGGGTTTGGGGTGCCATCGGCGGCCCGCCGCAGCAGGGGCCAAGGCCCAGAGTACCGCCAGCAGTCTGCCGCGGCAAGGGCCATGGCTTGGGGCGCCACCAGCAGCCCACCGCAGCAGGGGCTGGGGCCGGGGCTCAGGAAGGGTAACTGGATCGCAAGACTGAAATATCAGGACACATTGGGCAAGCGGTGGGAGGGGGAGGGGAAGAGCGGCGGGGGGGGGGAGGGGAAGAGCGGCGGGGGGAAGGGGTGCAAAGATATTTTGCACCCTAGGCAAAATTTTTACCTTGCATCCCCCCCTCCCCTTTTCCCAGAGCATTGCTTATTATAAACTTTTTAAATAACTATTGAAAAATGTAATGTAGCATGGGGAAGAAGGTTGGGGTGCGGAAGTGGGGGGAGGGCTCTGGCTGGGGGTGGAGATGAGAGGTTTGGGGTGTTGGAGGGGCTCAGGGCTTGGGCAGAGGGTGACGTGGGTGGGAAGCTCTGGCTGGGGGTGTGGGCTCTGGGGTGGCGCAGGACTAGGGATGAGTTTGGATGCAGGCAGGCTACTCTGGGGCCAGAAAGGAGGACACCCTACAGAACTTTCCCTGCTGGCAGAAGCAAGCTCTGGGGGAGGGGACCCCCTTTCCGGCACCCCAGGCAGCAGCAGCACACTCACCCTGTCACAGGCAGGAGAATTTGGCGGGCACTAGGACCCTGCGGTGGCAGTTGCTGACTGAGTCACAGGGACGCTTTGACTCGGATCTGCTCCAGGACCACCTAGGTACCTGGGGGCAGCAAGAAGAGGCCGGGGGACACTTTGGGGAGGTGCAGGGGGCGGCCGGAGCAGGGTTGCAGGGCGGCTGGGGGCTCTCTGCCCACAAGACCCGTCCCTGCTGCATGCGGCAGCGTGGAGACCTCCTCCCCTTCTCTGCCTGCCTGGGGCCGATTTGCAAGCTTCTGCATGCTGGCAGGGGTTGGGGCCATATCTGGGCAGCAGGGGCTCGCGACCCCCACATAATCGGATCGCGACCCCTCGAGGGGTCGCACCCCGCACTTTGAGAACCAATGCTTTAACGTATACCTATTTCCTAAGCATCACTGGTAGTTAGCTACATGGACTAACACCAGGGAATTGCCTGTTTTCCACCATTCATAGGTAATTTACTATCCAGTTCAAAGAGAGATGAATACAGTGATATCACTATGTTTACAGTTCATTTAAATGTTAAGATGTCCTTTTGATTTCTGAAATAATAATTATAGTGACAGACAGGAACTGTCTGTTTACATGGCTAACATAGGGTGACCAGATCAGAAGAGTGAACTATCAGGACACATTGGGGGGGGGGGGGGAGGATGAGGGGCGGGTGCAAGGGGAGGGGCATGAATGGGGGGAGCAGGGCATGAGGGGGCAGGGCATGAGTGGAGGGGCGGGACACAACATGCCACGGTGTACAGCCCTGATCAGAGCCATGAGAGGGGGCACACAGCCCTAGGAAGCTGGAAAAGGGTTTGTAGAAACCACGGGGACAGGGGTTAAATATTCTATTATTTAGTTTATATATTTAATGAAAATAAATGAATAATCTGATAGTGCTATATTGTTATTGTTTTTATTTTGTGCCCTCCCCTCCCCCAGACACGCAGGGAAGACCTGACTGCCCTGCAGGACTTGGTTTATAAAGGGTGGTGGGTGGCACCCTACGAGTGACTCGAACTTCAGGGGGAGAGGGCGGCTTTTTTTCCTTGTGTGCGGGGAACAGCAGTGCCAAACTGCCTGTTCCTGCACCCGGCTTCGACCTTTGGTCCCGTCCACACCACGTGCTTACCATATAACCACGCCCCCTGTTTTCCAATTGCGCTTTTGTGCAGCTGTGCCCTGCATGGTTTTAAACTGCGCCTTGCGGGAGGTTTTCTGCGGCGCGGAGGGGAAGATAGCGGAGGTGCTGGCTTTGTTGGCAGGCAGTTTTAAGGGCTCTCCCCCACCAGCACCCCTCAATGGGCCCCCACTGGCTAGCACCCAAAAACATATAAACCTCCCTCATTGCCCAGCCCCCCCGTCCCCACCTCCCAGACACTCATCCCATCACACCCTGCTTCCTTCTCTGGCCACATTCACCAGCCCTCCTGGGAGGTCTTTGGCTTCTAGGGTGAGAGCAACGTGGGGAGTCTCCAGCCTCTTCAGCCAAAAGGACTAGCTCTGTGGCTCTCAGTGGCTGGGAAGTGCCAATGGGAGCTGCCGGAGCCTGGAGGGGGGCTTGCAGCCAGGTAAGCATGCAAAGCCCCCTCCCCCAAGAGCCAGAGGGACCTGCCAGGGGCTGAGGTAGGGAGTCCCAGCGATGCTTACCTGGGGCAGCTCTGTTCTCCTGTCCCAGGAAGTATCCGGCAGGCATGTCCCTCTGGCTCTTGGGGTCAGGTCAGGATTGGGTCAGGGGGCAGGAGCCGGGTTGTGGGGGACGGGGGGTGGGGGTGGTCGGGGGCTCTCTGCTGCCTCTGCAAGCAGCCCAGTCCCTTCAGCATGCAGCTGCATGCTCCACGGCAGGGACCTCTCCCGAGGGGAGGGACCTGGCCGGCCGTTTAGAAGCTGCCTGGGGCAGTGGGGCTGGAAAAAGTGAGAGGAGGCAGAGCCAGGTATGGGGGGTGCGCTGCTTGCATGCGCTGGTAGAGGGAGGGGAGGCACAGAGCCCCCCGGCCACTCCCCTCCCCCAACCCCTCATCAGCGATCGTCAGCCCCACGTACAGCCACTGCCCCAGGCAGACAGTCAGGAAAGGTCTCTCTCTGCCAGTGCGCGGGGGGGGGGGGGGGAGGGGGAGGGGGGGAAGGGCGGGGTGCTTGCCCAGGCATCGGCAGAGAGAGACCCATCCTGACTCTCTGCCTGGGGCAGTGGCTGTAGGTGGGGCTGATGATCGCTGATGAGGGGTTGGGGGAGGGGGAGAGGGGGGATGGCCGGGAGCTCTCTGCCTCCCCCTGTCTGTCTGCGCTTGCAAGCAGAGCTCCCCTCCCCCACAGAGTCAGTGTGCTCCTGCAGGCAGGTGAGTGAATCAGCCGCCCTGCCGGCAGGAAGCAGCGGCTGCCGCTGCAAGGTCCCGAATATCGGGACAAAACAGTGTCCCGACCGTACCTTGGTCAGGACGTGGGACAAGTCCCTTAAAATTGGGACTGTCCCGATAAAATTGGGATGTCTGGTCACTCTAGGCTAACATCTAACAAAATATAAGTAAATACATACAATTAGTATCACCCCCAATCCTCTAACAATACAGGTTTTCATTTTAAAGTTCTAATCTATCTAATATGGAATGGCCCAAGTTACTGTTCACATACTTTTCTAGCATGCCTATATAGGTTGACTCTGGGTCATTTAGCCTGTGAGCCACTTAACACATTTTGTACAAGATTCACTGTAATTACATAACAGTGGTAGCAACAATGATTTGCATCATCATATTCTAGTTTGATAATGTCATACCTGTCTTCCAACAGAGGCCAATTCCAGTTTCTCCAGAGGGAATGAACAGAACAGGTAATCAACAAGTGATGCACCCTGTAGTGGACCCTCACTCACCCAGGGGTATGGAGATCGCTCAGTCCAGTCCTGGTTGGCCAGGACCAGAGTCCGCAGGACAGTCTAGAACTCCCAGTGGGGTGAGGCGACCCACCGTCCCCATCAGGGGTTGGCCTAATCTCGGCGACTAAAACTGCCATCACTTAAATCGTAGCTACAAGTGGGCTGAGGCATCTCAGGTAGTCTGGAACCAAACAATCTCAGGGCTGGCTTTAGCAGGGAAAAATATAGACAGAAGCAAAACAAAGGCAAAACAAGATTGGTAGATATTTGGTGATGGAAAGCACCTGGAGGGCACGAGGATGCGGTGCATGGAGGGGAAGGAGCAGAGAGAGAGGAGCTTAAAAGACACAGGAAATAACTCTGGGGGAGTGAGGTGAGTTTGGCAGCCAGAGGAAGTAGCTCAGGGGAGCAGGGGGGGGATGGGGAGCTTGGTGGGCTGCAGCAAATAATTCCATTGGCTGCACGTTTGAGACCCCTGCTCTACACCTTGCAGTGATATACAGTTGCTATTATCGCTCGGTTTCAAAGGGGTCAACTGAAGAGTTCAGCCTGACTATTAGAAGTTGGAAAATTATATAAATGAGTATTACCATATGTATATGGACACATAAGAAAACAAAATTGATTTTTAAAGTATGGAAGTATGATGTTTATGATTAAATAGTTATTGTGCTATTTTTGGTCAAATGTGGTCTCCATCTTTGAAGCGTCTGCCAAGCTTTGGAAAGAATTATGCATAATCTTGTGCGTCCTACTAAATCCATAGTGATAGTGGATGGGTACCTGTATTTGATATCATCATATCTGAGGTTGGTCCCCCTCAGGATTTACTTTGACATTGCTTAGCTTTGAATAAGGCCCTCTTTTTGCTCAAAGGTGAGAAGTCAGGAAAAATAATTTCTATGACTTTGTACATTAGGGTTTCAGCCTTTCTGGTAGCATTTATTAACATTACTTGATCATTGAACTTCAGTAACTTGAAGATAACTGGGCTGGACTTATCTGACTCCTGCCTTCAAGCACCAGCCATTCAATATTTAATTGAGGCATTTGTTATGAACACTTGCCAAGATTTCCCAAGGACCAATGCCAAATTCCTTCATATCTCATTTGCTTGTGTCTTTATAGCAAACCTTGGGTCGACCTGTTGTTCTTGTTCCCTCTGATAGCTCCCTGTACTTCATGTCCTTGGGTTTGCATTAATCTTCCACCCTACTCAGATGGCCCAGCCATCAGAGTCATTTTTTGCTTGAGCAGGGCTATCACAGTTGGTAAATTTGCCCTTTGAAGAATCTCTGTGTTGGTGATTTTATTTTGCCATTTGGTATCGAGTATGTGGCACAAACAACATGGGTGGAAACTGTTCAATCTTTTCTCCTGATGAGCATAAGTTTTCTCTGTTTCCCCACCATACATGAGAATTCTAAGGATGCAAGCATGGGACGCTGCCATTTTGGTTACAAGAACTCATGGACTGCCTTTCAAGTACCTGTCAGGCATTTTCTCTCATCATTAGCATCAAGAAAATGGTTGTATTAGGACAGGAGGTTAAACAAGATCCTTAAATTACCTTAAATGCAAACCAGCTAGAAGTAGTCCAAAAGTTCATCAATTCACAAAGTAAATAAAAGAAAAATAATAATCAATTTTAGAGGTCAGTGACGAAATTCTGTATAAATACTTCATAAATGCCTAAGTTGTTTACAGATAGTAGTCCAAAAAGAATGTAAAAATGTGTGGAATATGATGCGACTTATCAAGTTGTTAATATTCAAAGATAAAAAGCTATTTATACATTTATAGAAATTACAGCCTATACATTATAGAAATCCACACTGTGATCCAACAGAATGTATTAATTCATAACAACACTCCTTTGCAATGGAAGATTCACAGAATAGGCAAATTAAACATTGCCGACACTATTTGACACAAAATACAGTTTGATCTTAACCTGCTGTCATATGGCAACTAGAGGTTGACTTTATCTTTGTCATTTTTGTCATCTCACTTTTGATTGTTACCGTTGGTTCTTCATTTGTAGGTAGAATGGGAGAATTTTAGGAGATGTTAAAGAGGAATAATGGACGTTCCAGTGGTAGGGCATTAGCCTTGGAATTTGCAGACCAACTTCTATTCCCTGTTCTGCTACAAGTTTCCTGTGTGACTCTGAATAAGTAACTCTGCTTTCTGTAACAGTTACTCCATCTGTAAGATGGGAATAACAATATTTCCCTGCCTCACAAGGGTGTTGTGAAGATTAAAATATTATTATGATCATTAAAATATTATGAGGTGTTGGGATACTGCAGTGATAGGGGCCATATAAGTACCTAAAAGAGACTTGCCAAACTACCATGTGTTCCTGAATTCCTAAGATTGATTTGAATTATAATTAAGGCCACGGTATTTCCAGAATACCTAGGACAGAAAGACAGTGGAAAGTCACCTCTGGAGAACCTGGGCTGAAATCCCACTCCCCACTTGTATCATTTTGAGTCCTATTTAAAGTTGTGCCTTTGTTTGTGGTTTTTTTTTTATATAAACATTACAAACTCTAACACCAGAGTGCATAAAGATTTATATAGCTTATATTATCAAAATGTATTCTGTCTGAAAGTTCAATGTTTTTTTCTGGACAATTCCACTTGGACCATAACAATAAATGTCAAATATATTCTAAATTTCAGTAGTTTACACAGTGACTGCTATTTTACCATGGCAATTATATTATATTGTGTCTCAAAGAAAATCAGTTAGGCAATTATGCATGGTCAAAAATAAAGTAGTTATTCCAATATATACATGGGTAAACACGTTTATACAGCCAGGATGCAGACTAGAACAAAGAGTAGATGATCATAGAAATAAATATTGCTCTGTCCACAGCTGTCAGCTTTAGGCTATTACATCAGCATTTCCCATGCCCTAGCCTCTTACAGGCCTCTATAGCTTTTAGATCTGGAAAGAAGGCCAACCATTTCCAATTCATGATATGTAAATGAGTAATGCATACTTCGACAGCCAAATTACTTCAGTGAGTAGCTTTGTAAAAATTTTCAGATTTTCTCAATAAGGTCCTTGCAGGTCCTAATATTCTGGGGTCTGTAAAGAAATTTCAATGAGAATTACTTTTAAAGAAATATATAATATTTAACAGTTAGGAAAATCAATGGTGAAGGTCAACAAAGAATAAAGATATCGTCTTCAGTTCCTATTATTATTTGCCTCAGTCTATTCGACTGCACATTGTTGAATAAGTGGTCATTTTGAGTCAAATTACCTATCTAAATGAGATATACAAAAGCTGGCTCAATTTAGTTGCATACTTTGAAATTTGTACTTTGAATTATTCATTTTAGTGAATAGTTCGCTGAAGATGAGCATTCAAACAGCATTTGCCATTATCTTGTTAATAGGCCCTACTGCTTTAAATCTACTAGGAATGCAAATAACTGATAATTCTGAACTCATTAAGGAAATCTCCAGTGACTTACTTTGGTTAAATGTTCCAACAGGCATGTTTAGCATTTCTATTGGGATTGGTAAAGTTCCAAAAAATCTGTAAATTAAAGTTCTGCAGAGTGCTATAAAATATGCATAATGAAGCCCAGGATGTAAATTAAGAAGATTTATATTGCTGCATTCTGCTTACGTTATTCAATCTGAATGCTTCACAGATTTTTATGAAGCAAATAAACTGTTCTTTTTCTTAAATTTCATTTTAAATGGTCACCACAGATTCATTTTTACTTTGCTTGGTTCACACATTAACAAGTGAATTGTTCTTTTTAATCTATATATCATACTAAAGTTTTATAGCACCACATATTCAAAGTGTACTAGGTGCTCCATGTAGTAGTAGTATTACACTGAATTTGGCTATGAGTAGTTCAAAAGTGAGTGGAATATTCTTGTGCATAAAATCCACGGATTCACTTGAGAAGTGTTTGTAACCTTTCATTCATTCTAAATAAACATTAGCTGACCTACATTTTGATCTCATGGACATATATGGAAAGCACGCGAGTTGTGAATAGAGTAGTTTGACTAACTGATTTTACAGCTTGCTGGCTCTTCCAACATCAAGAGAAAATAGTTTGGGCTGACCTGAAACATTTTTTGTTAAATTTACAGCAAACTGAAAAGTGAGATTTTGTAGGAAGGGGGGGGATGGGGGGAGGTCAAATAAAACAATGTTTGACCTGAAACAAAGAGTTTCCTTTTCAACTTTATAGTTTTAAATAAAAAAAAACAAAAAACCCAGAAAGTTCTAAACAAAAATAATTTCAAACCAAAATGTTTATTTCTGAAAATGTAAAAATGTAATCATTTGGGTTTTGGAGGGGTTTTATTTAGAAAGGATTTGCTAAATTCAACATAAATTCACTAAACAAAAAAAAAGTTTGTCTAGAAATTCTCCCCCCCTCCCCCAGCTTCAGTTGTGAATACTCCTGTAAAGGTATATTCATGTGAGTATTCAAAGTGAGCCTACCCATATAGCTAGCCTAAGAGCTCTTTGTGGGCTGGAAGCAGGAACAGGATGATAGTGCGAGATTATGTGCAGTTACCAGCAGCAGCTTCAACAACTGCAGGTTGGCAGCATTTCAAGGCAAGGAATACTCTTAGTCACTTTGGCACAATTCTGGTCAGGTAAGGAGAAAAGAAAAGGATTGACTGCACAGATACACTCTGGTATAAATCAGAAAGTTCTGTATATTGCATTTCCTCTTGGTGGGCCACTGCATAGGCCATAGAGGGCTGTTTGTGTTGTCAGGTGTATGGGGCAGAGGTTGAGAGAAACAGCAACAGAGAAGAGGAAAAACTACAGAAGCAAGCAAGTGTGGTAGAGAAGTTTTTGCATGCTGCCTGTGATGCTAGCATCTTCTGGATGATGGCACTTGTTTGGACCTGGTAAGCTGCTGACAGCAAGGGAGAGGAGCTCTGGCACAGAGTACACTCAAGGATGTCATGTAGCTGCTGGTAATGTAGGAGAACCATGGCTGAGGAGTGAATATTTGCAGCAGCATCATGCTGCCATGTAGGAGGAAACTGCAGTGGGTTTTGGTGAGGAGATGTTAGTCTCCAACCTCTCTGTGTACTTATTATTATACTGGATCTACTCTTGCTGGTGCTATTGCACCACTGAACCACATCGGACCTTTAAGATCATGATGAACTAAGAGAATTATTTTGTTTAGCACAGTTAAGTTATTTTGTTCAATTAAAAAAAAATGCCCATCCAGCCTCCTCCTATATGGGATCCTGTTGGTGCTTCAAAAGCCGGATCCATATCACCTCAAATTCATGTCCTCCTCAAGTGATCTCTCTCTCTGCTCAAGTTTCCTCTCTGTTGTTGCTTGCTCTCAGAGCAGTATGGCTCTAAGTGAAGTAGAAATTTCTCCTACACCTCCCTTTGGTTTCTGCTCTACAGGACTCCACAAGAAAAAAAGTGAAAAGTCTGGCAGCAAATGTAGTGAAGAAATATAATAATATAATGAGATGTGATTATTTCTTAAACAGTTATCTAGTTTCAGGTTCACTTGCTAGAATCATTCCAGTTCATCCAGAAACAATTTGTATGCTTGATTTCCTGGGGGGAGGAAGTCTTTGATAACTTCATTAAAGGCATCCAGTTTGCTAGATCTTTGGAGCAAGGACATGCCACACGTTTTCTATGAAGCACTTAGCATTCATGGGGATTGTAAAAAATAACTACAGTAAAACCTCCATTTAACAGACTAATTCGGGCAAGGGGGTGTCCGTTAAATCAAAAAGTCCGTTATTTAATAATAATAATAATTAATAATAATAATAAAAATGAGCTGTCGGAGCAGCAGCCCACCCGCCACAGGGTCGGGGCGGCAGCTCCGCAGCCCGCCCGCTGCTGTGACCCGGGCGGCAGCCGGGAGCCAGCAGCCAGCCCGCCCACTGCTGTGACCCGGGCGGCAGCCGGGAGCCGGCAGCCAGCCCGCCCGCTGCTGTGACCCGGGCGGCTGCCGGGAGCCGGCGGCCAGCCGGCCGGAAATGGATCAGGAATGCATCAGACTTGCTCAGAAATTTTGTCCGTTGCATCCGAAGTCCGTTAAATCGAGGTCCGTTAAATCGAGGGTTTACTGTACTAAAAATCAATGCAAATCTTTCTTATTATATTTCTCAACTTCATTTGCCAATACAGCTTGTTGTCTGTTTTTCAAATGGTTAGGATCTGTAAAGGTTAAGAAAAGACATGAAAAACTGCTAAAGTGCTGGCATGGAATCAGGGAATAGACACAGGCACGCACTATTCCCTCACTTAATAGATAAAGTGTTACCCCTTTCCCCTCCCTTCTTCTTGTTGTTGAGAATTAACAAGTCTTGCAGCTGCATAAGAATTGTGGGGAATCTTAAAAATACCTTTTGAGTAAAAAACATATCTCCTCCTCCCTTCCTTTCCCAGCTACATAAGCGACCCCTGGGTCATTGCCCCTTTCTCCCTCCCCTGCAAACTGCTGATCCAAGGACTTCATAACTGCAATGATAACAAAGAAATGCATTTTCAAAGTAAAGCTTATTGGTAGAATATGCTAAATGAGATAAATAGTAATTAGGGGGAAGAATAATTATATTCAGTATAGGGTTAACAATATTTGTATAGAATCAGAGAGGTAGCCGTGTTAGTCTGGAATAGCAGAGGTAACAAAGTCCTGTGGCACCTTAAAGACTAACTATAAAGTTTTGAAGCATGCTTGCATCCGACAAAGTGGGTATTAGCCCACGAAAGCTTATGCTTCAAAACTTTATAGTTAGTCTTTAAGGTGCCACAGGACTTTGTTACCTCGAATATTTGTATAGGCGTTAATATTACTCCATAATGTTTGTGGGGGTGTTGTAATAAATGTAGAAATTCACATACTAATGTAGATAAAAATAGTATGATGCAACTAATCCAGTGCTTACTGGATAATTGGGTCCAGGGGAACAAATACCGCAAATAAAGAAACCCATCTACTCAAATCCATCTCTGGGTCAGCCTGTTCTTCTTCCAACACACACGTTTTTTCAGGGTGACACCTCTACAAATTGGTGGAAGCTCTACTCCACAGAAGTCTTGTCACTTTCCCCCCAGTAAGTTGTGAAGACTGTTTCTGCCATAATAGCCTGCTTCTATGCATGCAAGGACAAACATACACACTCACCATGAATATATCAGGTAATATAAAGACTTTTGGGACCTACTAGGAGTGTTGTAGGTAAGACACGGGAAGTAATTCTTCCATTCTACTCTGCCCTGATTAGGCCTCAACTGGAGTATTGTGTCCAGTTCTGGGTGCCACATTTTAGGAAAGATGTGGAGAAACTGGAAAAAGTCTAAACATGATTAAATTTCTAGAAACCATGACCTATCAGGGAAGATTGGAAAAAAAAAGTGGGGGGAGGGGTTAGCCCGGAGAAGAGAAGACTGAAGAGAACATAACAGTTTTGAAGTACATAAAAGATTGTTACAAGGAGGATGAAGAAAGAATGTTCTTAATTCTGAGGATAGAACAAGAAGCAATGAGCTTAAATTGCAAGGGAGGTTTATGTTGGACGTTAGGAAAAACTTCTACCTGTCAGGGTGGTTAAGCACAAGGAGATTCCACAACCTCCCTAGGCAATTTATTCCATCACTGGAGATTTTTAAGAGCAGGTTAGACAAATACCTGTGAGGGATGGTCTAGATAATACTTAATCCTACCATGAGTGCAGGTGAATGAACTAGATGACCTCTTGAGGTTCCTTCGAGGACTATGATTCTATAATTCAGTTAAATAATCAGTTAAACTGCCTTTGAAACTTAACACTTGCAGGAAATGATAAAATATCTTTTGAAAGGAATAATATGCCAACAGATTAGTATTTGAGCATTTGGATCACACTGTGTGATGCTAGCATACATCTAGAAACAATTAGCCCAATGGTGAAATATGAGAATGCACTGCTCAGTTTAAGAGACAATGCCTACAGAACACTTCACATTCACAGTAGGAACCCAAGTAGAATTAAAGACAAATGTACAAGATAAAACCTCTTCAAAATGGAAGGGTTATACACATACTTTTGCATGTTTACACACACATTCATCCAGAAATAAGTAATGTATTCTGTATGAGGCTCTGGTAAGTGACACTTTCTATTCATCATTTGAATACAGTGGCAAGACCTACAGAGCCCAATCTGATTGAATATGACATTCCATCATGAAACATTTTGGGACTCCTTGAATTAGCAGAAATTAGATTGGACGTGCTCTGGCATAATTCCTTCACTGTTTGTCACTAGAGTATATGACATAGGTAAATACAATTGCAGTTCAAATGGACCAGAGCTGTGGAAAGTGGGAAGACACTATTATATAAAATTATCCAAATATGAGTATCTCGGGGAAAAGATGCTTGTGATTTGGAAATGATGGGCCAGACTTTCATATTACTCCCTAGGTTTAAGACAGGTGTAACTCTGGAATTAAAACTGGAGCAAGTAAAATTAGAATTGGACTCTATAATTTTAGTACTTTCAATGAAGAGACAGTTAGTGATGACAATGATAAAAATCACCTTTTACCCTTCTCGCTTGGAATAAGGTAATAAATAGATATAAGGCCAATCAGAAAACACAAACAGCACTAAGTATCTCAAATATAGCTAGGCCCTTTGCTTTACTTTAGTTGCAGATGGCAGGATATTAATTTTGGTGATGGCTCACAAAGTATAATTTAGGAAATTATTTTGCCTCTTAGTGAGTTTTATTTTCTCACGCCAGCCATCAGAGACCCAGAAAGCACAAAAGCTGGTCAACATGACAGAAGTTTCAAATTTTGTCAAAATAACCCCAAACCATTTTCACATTTTTTTAATAGAGGAACATCATAAATATATAATAATAATAATAATAAAAACAGCCAACCAAACAAAAAAGCCCCCACACATTTTAAAAGTAATGGGCAGAGACAACTGAGTAAATAGTCCCATGAAATCAAAACTCTGAAATGTATGGCACATAATTTAGTGCCCAGAGGAATTAGTTGATATTAGGAACAGAACGGGACCAAAATTTTTTTTTTTTTGAAATTTTGCTTTTGCCACAAAAATTTATCTTCAGCAACAGCAAATGTTTCATTCATTGCTATTGGTTTTGCTCAATATTTGTGTCCATTTTTTACCAAACCCCAAAATATTTTGTTTAAAAATGTTCTTATTTTAATATTAAAAAAAAGTCAAAATTGAAATGAAAGGTTTTGATTTTGTTGAAATAAAAAAATTGTTCAACCAAAGCAATTTCTTTTCCCCAACTTCTCAAAACTGCCAGTGAATTGAAAAACCCATTCTTCACCCTGCTCTAATTAGGACTTGATTCTATCAGAGTGTGAGCATGACCCTGGAGGATCCCACAGGAAACTGAGGTTGTTTGGAACTAATAACAAAGCTAAGTGCATTTTATATTAGCATACATCTAACAAAATGCCATCAATTATGTGACCCAAATTTAACATCTCAGGTGCAGTTACAGCAGAATCATGTACAGAATAACTATTATCTACCTAGTCCATGAAGTGATGCTTTTAAGGAGTCAACCTTTGTGCATATGTAGCTTGAATGTGTTAGGATTTATTTTCTTTCCTTGAAAGAGAAGAAGCTATTATTTTGTAATACACACCCACCTCTTGCCTTCATTAGGGATTTTTTAAAAATGTTTCTCCTTGTTGCCAGTACGGGTGCAGCTGAACTTTTGTTATCAACATTAGGGGCTCTAGTACAGATGGGGTTTTAGCTGTGACACCATTTTCAGCACCATATCATCTAACCCTTCTGGGAGCAGGTCTAATGGACACAGTGCCAAAATGGCATCAATGCTCAGGCTCCTAATTTTCCTAATAACCCAGCAGAAATCGAGATAGTGACAGTAGGTAGCTTTTCCAAAATGTTGCTTCTGTAAACAGGGACAGTGCCTGTATTCTTCCAAGGGCTTTCTTCTTGTTTGGATGTTTTCTTAATAAAAGGAAATTCAGGGGGAAAACATATGGTTGATCTTTGAGCAATCATTTCTTTGCAATCATCTCAAATTTCAAAGTCCTTTCTAATTTGCTGTCAATACACACTTCTGTCTCATTCAGCTGAAATGCTTCACTAGTTTCTCTCCATTTGTGATACAAATAGTAAATACAATGCCAATGACCTTAATTCACAGATAGAAACATTGTGAATGTTCTACGTAGAATTTCTGATCCTTCAGTACCATTCTTGATATCAGTGTTTGCCTCTCACTACGTTGTTTCTTCCATTGCTGGAACCTGTTAGGATATATATACACTAGAGAGCTTACATTAGCACAGCTGTACCAATGCAGGTGTGCTGCTGGAAGATCTCTTGTGCAGCCGCTCTATGCTGATGGGAGAGAGCTCTCTCATTGACATAATTAAATCATCACCATCAAGTGGCAGTAGCCATGTTAGTTGGAGAAGTGCTGCGCACACTACCACTTATACCAGTGAAACTTATGTTACTTAGGGGTGTGTTTTTACACCCCCAAAAGACATAAATTTTGCTGACATAATGGTAGTGTAGACATAGCTTAGGGTCAAAGTTGTTAATTAAATCCTTTTTTAGCTATCCACCGCAAGCTAATATTCTGAATGTTCATGCTTTATCAAAACCTAATTCTGCTTGGTTTATCACTCAGCAAGGAATTCCTATTTGGTTCAAGTTCTCTCTGTATGGGTTTATGCTCTCTGTTTTCTCTGTATGGGTTTATGCTGTTACAGCTTCTCCTCTTTGCAGACCTTGCGGATCTTTGGGAGTCTGATGTATTAGAAGGAGTACACAAAGATAAGAGGTAATTAATTGATTATGAAGGGAATCCAGACTACCTGGTTGCTTGAGGGAAATATTGTTTCCCCTCACAACTGTCACAAGCTGTGATGCTTTGAAGATTTACAGGAAGATAATTGTATCAGGAGATGTGATTAAGGGGGCAAAGGCAGATTGTTGAGCAATGGGATTTGTCACCAATGTATTCGGTGTAGACATGTAAAAGTCATGCAATATCTGACTTTTGTCATTATATTTTTTTAATGAAAACTACAGTATGTGGCTGGGCATATAAATCCTGCTAAGTAAACTCAATGCATACTTAAATTCCAATTACTTTTAAAGAACAACTAAGCAACAGGCATGTAATGGCATGAAGTCACCTTACTAATTATAATGTCCTTTTGGTTTACTTGCTATATTTTTGTTTTTTTCATTCAATTATCTATTTTGAACTTAAAAATTGTTCATTACTATTTGCATTGCTGGAGTACAGAATCTTTCAAACAAGGATCTCAACTGGTTTGTAAACTTTAACTAATTAATACTCACAGCAGTTTTGTGAATCAACTAAGTAAAATATTGGGATCACTTTATTCATCACTAAATTACACCCACCTCTGAAATAAAATGCAATAGATGGCACAAAAGTTTAAGACAGAAAGTAAAGAAGGAAACTAAATCAAGTTAAGATAGTACATATTAAAAGAGGTAGAAAACAAGTAACTGACCTGGGATTAGCCTAGGATAGCGGAGTTAACACTTGTATGAAAATTGCCATGTGATTTTTAAATAGCCACACAAGACCTTGGGTTTGCAGTTTATTGGAGAAGTTTAATTCAATACCTCTAAGGGACAATGGGAAAAGTACTAGAAGTTGCTGTTTATTTTTCATATTTCAATGACATTCTCTCTTGATCACCATCTCACATCTATGCATTTCACCAATACATAATAGTTGGCCTTGGTGACAAGTTATTTACTAGTTTCATCAGTCTAAAATATTGGTAAAGCAACTGGTGATGGTTCTAGTACTGAAAATCCGGTATTTTAACAGGAAATAATAATGTTATGAGCTAGGTGAAACCTTGTTATGGGTTTAGTTAAAACATCATTAAAAACAATATTTGAAGCATCCTTCACTTAGGATACTAGAAAGACTTAAGGTGCCATATTTAAAATAAGACCTAATAGTGTGTGAGTGGGGGGAAGGCAGAGCTGTGTGTGTGTGTGTGTGTGTGTGTGAGAGAGAGAGAGAGAGAGAGAGAGAGAGAGAGAGAGAGAGAGAGAGAGAGAGAGTGAGTGAGAGAGAGAGACAGGAAAAGAGCCACCTTTTTTTTGGGGAGGGGGGAGGGTTCCTCCTGCATTCAAAGAAGCATAACTTATACAGTCCTTATAAAGAACAAAGATTGGAACATCCCCAGGGCTCCAACATTTGACTATCCATTAGGGGCAAAATGGAGCAACAATAGTACTGATATTGGTATTCATGAAACACTATGCATATGACATTTGCTGCTTCTTTAAAAACTGTTTCGACGCACCCTTTAGATAGATTTTGTATGGGTATATCCATATTTTTTGGCAAAATAAAATTAAACAGTTTTCCCCTTTAAGGGAAAAACACACTAGCAGAAATAGAGTATATTGTATCCTAAGTGTTTGATGCCTACTCTGATTTGCTAGTGGCCTTTCCTTATGATTATTGTACTTAAATACATTTGAGGATATTTTAGGGTAACCGCTTAAGAAATGTGGGTGCCTAACAAAAGTGGGTTTTTTAATGGGTTTTACTGGATGGTGAAAACTTATTATAAACAACAATGTAAAATTAACCACAGAGTTGGGCCAACAAGGACTATTTAAAAAATTTCCATCTTATCTATTCCTGCCCCAGTATTACAATTTGAGATGTCCTTAAATTCTGCTGTTTCCATACACTCTCATGACTAGATATTCAAATATTAACATACAATGAGTTTACCACCATGGATTTTGAGCCTAATATAATGGAATACGTTATTTCCCAAACAGAAGAATTCATCTTTTTGAAAACATTACCTGTAAAATACTGGTAGAGTCAGGAGCCTAGGTTTAATCAGGCATACCTCCCTGGAGTCTCTTCAAAGAACAAACAAAAAACAAAAAAATTGTAGTATATCAGGAACAAAATTGCTTTTGATCAACACTGGTCATCATGCCTTGTCATCTCATGACACTTACTTATTCGGTCTTGAAAAAAGCCTGCACATTTTAGCAAATGCATGAAAAATTCTATTCTCTACTGATGTTTGAGTACAAAACCTGCTCAGAACTCCATGACCCATGTGACATTAAATCTTTTTAAATCAGTGCATTCTTATCTTTTATACCTGTGAGATTTCACCATTTGCTTTTGACCATGGTACAAATCTTTTGAACACAAATCTGAGACTCCTTAAATACTACCTGTGCCCTCCAAATTTGTTTTTTAATGAATTTGCCTTCAGTCTGGTAGAAAAAAATATCTAAACAATCAGTTTTGCTTCTACTATTTTTTTTAAAAATCAACTTTGTAAATTAATCTAAAAGGTAACATTCAAAAACACCACTAATTGATATAATTAGATCCTATTGCCAATTAATGGACAATGTCAAGTAAATGGTCAATACTACTCTGATTTAAGCACCCAGGCCTTTGATAGTTATTTCTAGCATGTTCTAGTGACAGAGATTATAACCTCCTATATGGGATAATATCACACAAACAGCATTCACAAAAACATACACATGCCAAGTGACACATCTCTTTCACAAATACTCTTGATATTACAGTTTAAGTGGGAGTCCAATTTTTTTTTTTAAATATCAGAGGCTGGAATATAGCTAGTTTAACATGCTAATTAATCTAATATCCTAAAGATGTTCTTTGGGGTTCTTGACTAACAAACTGTTGCAGGAAATATAAGGGACATCTTAAGGCATTGGAGTTGTGATATACCTCAATCTCTGTAACAGCTATAGAATAGATCAAGTGGTCATACTTAGATCAGCCTTCTGTCAACCTAAATTACTATATATTTGTTTTTAAAGTACAGTTTTACCTCCTCCTATGTTCCTACTTCATTATCAAGATCCAGAGGAGGGTTTGGATAACAATGTAGATACATAGGAGAAGATAAGATATTCCAGTATCCAGAATTGAATAACTCATATTTTTACATATACTATTGGTAAATTCAAAATGTGCCTAAACTACCTTTCCCTATTCTTCTAGAACCTTGTATACTATCCTTCCAACCACATAGCAAACATATAATGCCATATGCCATGATTTTTCCTTGCACAATACACTGCAGCAAATCCATCTGAATTCATAAGTATCAGAGATCAGGACAGTGCAGTCTCACATCTTTCCTCAGACATTATGTGCAAAGGGAAGAGATTTAATATGTCAGGCTGCAGTAAGATAGGGGCAAAACAAACAGCTGTTTCTCTTTTTGTTCGTTGCTTAGAATGCTCTGTGGGTCTTTAAATAACCAGAGACCGAAAAAGAAAGATATATTACCTTGAGTACTTATCTAATCAGATCTTACAAGCTAACCAGGGTTGGTCTTGGTAAGTACTTGAATGTTAAATTGCCATGGAAAACCTAGGTGAGAAACTGTTCCATTAAAAGAGTAGATCTTCCTTCTGGTGCATTGCTAGGGAACACTGTATTGTTGTTTTTACCATTTTTTAAATGAAACATAAGCAACACATCTTAAAGTATGCATTAAAGGTCTTAGGGAAATTTTGGAAAGAGTAGAGTGTTAGTGCTGGTCAATTCCCAACTGAGCAATCAGAAATTAGGACAGTTTAAAATTTCTCCTCTAATTTTAATTGCATATGGTATGCATCTTAATTTTTTATGCCAAGTACTATTTTATAGCACTGATTTGTGCTGTTAAATACCTGTCAGATTTTAGCCTGGAAGTGGACATTTGTAAGAGAAGAATGAACAGATGACTCTTTAGATAGTGAAGTCTGACCCAATGTCTATATACTCCAAAAGATGTTTACATATATGCTGCAAGCATTGAATTTGAACATGTATCCACACTGTGACTGGCAGTAGTCCCAATACTGGGGCTACAATCATTTTGCCACTTATTTTATATCAATTAAGTATGTTTTGTTCACAAAAAATTGGTATAGGAGAAAGGCAGGAACGAGTAGATGTCCTTATTGGGTCAGGTTTTGAAAGTCCAATAAGATGCAGGCCACAGTGCTGGTCCCAAACAGTACCCTGGAAAGTCCTTTCACAGTTACAAATGTAGGTGCTCTAGGAAATGGTGTAACACCTGCGTGTCACATGACCTAACAGGTGATTCAAGGGAAGGGTATGTCCTCCTGAGAGAGAGAGAGAGGGGGGGGGGGAGGGAAACCTCAGGGGATTGCAGCCAACAAGGGTCAACAGTTTTCTTTGAGTGGTAAGAAATCTGCTTGATTTTCCTTTTGGGTTGGGTTGAGCAGCCATTCACAGGTGTATACAATTACACCTCTTCATTCATTTGACCAGCTGGATATCTTCCAGTTTTCATGCAGCTGATAATGTATCTGTGTGGAATTCATTCTGTTCCTCTTCTCTCTAATAGTCACAGCTTGCCTATTCCTCTTTTGACTCCAGCGCATCCTCTTTCCTCTGGTTATTACAAACTCACACATCCTTTTTGATTTCCTCTCTTTCTGGATCTTTGGGGGCTGGTTCCTTACTTCCTTGAATCTGGGGTAGTGAAGCTTTCCAAACCGAGTTGTACAAGAACTCCTCAGCAGAGCCAGCTGAATCTCAGAATTACCATTTTTCAGGAATTTCAATATTTCAAAATTTGAGTCCAACTTGGAACTGGAAATTCCAAAACAAAATAAACAACTTTCTGAAGTTTCATTTCAGTAACTGTTTTCAATATCCTGGAAAAAATGTTCTTGGTTATCACATGGATATCACAATCAGCTATTCCTCTGTTACACTGAGTGTTTATCTTATTTTTCATTGTTGTTCAAAAATATTTCATTGCAACACAGGAGGCACTTTGATCTAGAAAATAAGATAAAATGGTCAATTAGTATTAAGTAGCATCTTCCCATCATTATTTTTAAAATAATATACAAACAAAATAAATTAATAAGAATATTTTATCTATTATGTCAAACAACGTCAGTAGCTGTACTGCATAATATGTCATCACATCTCATTATGTACTACTACCAACGTGTCATGAGATAATGAAAATAATACAATATAAAAAGAAAACAAAACAGACTGGGAAATCTTTTTCTGAAAATTTGTTTTTGCATGTCAGTTAATTAAAATAGATATAATTTCATGAAAAAAATGGTTTTGTTGGAAATCTATTTCAGAAATTTTTCCCAACCAGCCTCTATAGGAGAGCTGGCTGTATTTTAAAAAATCCTTATGGAGGTTGCAGGAACAAACCATCCCGATGTGTAGAAAGAATAGTAAATATGGCAGGCGACCAGTTTGGCTTAACAATGAAATACTTGCTGATCTTAAATGCAAAAAAGAACCTTACAAGAAGTAGAAGATTGGGCAAATGACCCAGGAGGAATATAAAAATATTGCTCAGGCATGCAGGAGTGAAATCAGGAAGCCTAATTCACACTTGGAGTTGCAGTTAGCAAGGGATCTTAAGGGTAACAAGAAGGGTTTCTTTAGGTGTGTTAGCAACAAGAAGAAAGTCAAGGAAAGTGTGGGCCCCTTACTGAATGAGGGAGGCAATCTAGTGAGAGAGGATGTGGAAAAAGCAAAGTACTCCATGCTTTTTTTGCCTCTGTCTTCACAATCAAGCTCAGCTCCCAGACTTCTGCACTGGGCAGCGCAGCATGGGAAGGAGGTGACCAGCCCTCTGTGGAAAAAGAAGTGGTTCAGAACTATTTAGAAAGGCTGGACAAGCACAAGTCCACGGGGCCGGATGCGCTGCATCCGAGGCTGCTAAAGGAGTTGGCTGATGTGATTGCAGAGCCATTGGCCATTATCTTTGAAAACTCATGGCGACTGGGAGAGGTCCCAGCTGACTGGAAAAGGGCTAATGTAGGGCCCATCTTTAAAAAAAGGGAAGGAGGAGGATCCAGGGAACTACAGGCCAGTCAGCCTCACCTCAGTGCCTGGAAAAATCATGGAGCAGGTCCTCAAGGAATCAATCCTGAAGCACTTAGGGGAGAGGAAAGTGATCAGGAACAGTCAGCATGTAATCACAAAGGGCAAATCATGCCTGACTAACCTAATTGCCTTCTATGATGAGATAACTGGCTCTGTGGATGAGGGGAAAGCAGTGGATGTGCTGTTCCTTGACTTTAGCAAAGCTTTTGATATGGTCTCCCACAATATTCTTGCCAGCAAGTTGCCAAGAAGTATGGGCTGGATGAATGGACCATAAGGTGGATAGAAAGCTGGATGGATTGTTGGGCTCAACGGGTAGTGATCAATGGCTCCATGTCTAGTTGGCAGCCGGTATCAAGCGGAGTGCCCCAAGGGTTGGTCCTGGGGCCGGTTTTATTCAATATCTTTATCAATGATTTGGAGGATGGTGTGGACTGCACACTCAGCAAGTTTGCAGATGACACTAAACTGGGGGGAGTGGTAGATACACTGGAGGGTAGGGATAGGATACAGAAGGACCTAGACAAATTAGAGGACTGGGCCAAAAGAAATTTGATGAGGTTCAACAAGGAGAAGTGCAGAGTCCTGCACTTAGGACAGAAGAATCCCATGCACTGCTACAGAATAGGGACCAAATGGCTAGGCACCAGTTCGGCAGAAAAGGAGTTACAGTGGATGAGAAGCTGGATATAAGTCAACAGGGTGTCCTTGTTGCCAATAAGGCTAACAGCATTTTGGGCTGTATAAGTAGGGGCATTGCCAGCAGATCGAGGGACGTGATCGTTCCCCTCTATTCAACATTGGTGAGGCCTCATCTGGAGTACTGGGTCTAGTTTTGGGGCCAACACTACAAGGATGTGGAAAAACTGGAAAGAGTCCAGAGAAGGGCAACAAAAATGATTAGGGGGCTGCAGTGCATGACTTATGAGGAGAGGCTGAGAGAACTTGGATTTTTAGTCTACAGAAGAGAAGACTGAAGGTCTTGATACCTGCTTTCAACTACCTGAAAGGGAGTTCCAAAGAGGATGGATCTAGAGTGTTCTCAGTGGTAGCAGATGACCAAACAAGGAGTAATGGTCTCAAGTTGCAGTTGAGAAGGTTTAGATTGGATATTAGGAAAAACTTTTTTACTAGGAGGGTGGTGAAGCATTGGAATGGGTTACCTAGGGAGGTGGTAGAGTCACCTTCCTTAGAGGTTTTCAAAGTCAGGCTTGACAAAGCCCTGGCTGGGATGATTTAGTTGGGGATTGGTCCTGCTTTGAGCAAGGGGTTGGACTAGATGACCTCCAGAGGTCCCTTCTAACCCTCATATTCTATGATTCTATATCTCAGCCTCTCTGAGGGTCCATGCGGTCTGTGCTTGACCTTCCAGTTAAAAGAATATTTTTTCCCAGAAAAGTGACCTTGTGATTGGGATCCCACAACACACAAAGACTGAAGGGGTAAATTAGGCCACTTCACATTAAACTGCACCTGCAGGAAACCCTAGGGCCTAATTTCTGATGAACTCCACAAGGGGGAGGAACTGGGTCAAAATCTATAGCAAGAGGAAGTTGGTAGGCTACAAGGAGGAAATCTGCAGATATACTCCTGGATATAGGGAGGAAGAGCAATAAACTGTAAGGTCAGAGTAGGAAGCAGTCCAGGGAAGAAACAGTAAGGAATGGAAGAGTAAACCCCCGAACTGCTGGTCAAGGGTCCCTAAACTGCAATGCAGAGGGCAGATCTGTGTTCTCCTACAAGTCACTGCTGGAATAACACATTAAGGACACACATGTGGGGACAGCTGGAAGCAGTCCTTAATGATGACTCAGAAGAGGAAGAACTTTAATGAGACTTTGCTGGAGGACTAAACTGTGAAGAGGAAAGGGCTGCAACTCCTGGTGCATGAGAGGCATAGATGTAAGTGAGGGGAACAATGGGCTGAGTAACCACAGGAGAGCACATCACACCAGGTGGCAGAGCTAATTCTTCAGATGAGCCAAGTGTTAAGTACAGGAGATCCTAACAAACACCCTTGCACTTCAAACAGAGGAAGACCCTTCTGTCAGGAAAGAAAACATGACACATACTTTTCAGGTCAAGTACTGATCCATCTCTCGCCATCGTGGTACTGAGTGTACAACTCCACCTAGAGAGAAAGCTTCTCTCACTCCCTTGGCTAGCTGCATACAATAGTCTCCTCTTCACCTGCTCATAAAGTTTGCCAGGCAACTGGCTTATATACTAAGCCTGACTACTCAGCTCCATGCCCTCGCTAACAGGAGGGATTAACTACTGTTCACAATGCGACACACGATTTAAGCAACAATTTTCTGTATTAGCATCGGCTTCTGAGTGGATGTAAATTGTACCCTGCCAGAAAACACACTGAAATAGTTTAGTCTTTAGAAAAAACCCAATATTTTAAATGCAAAGTTACAATAATAAAATGTTAACATGCTACATTGTATATTACTTATTACTCATTCAGGATCAGATTAATATTCAAAGAATGTGGCTATGTGATAATAAGGCATAGATAACAGTAGCAAGGTCTCATCTGAGTGGAAAAATCTTCAACCTCCTACCCAACCATAAATTTAAAAAGCAGTCCTGGACAGCTGTAACATGATAATCAATTCCCAAATGCTTTTAGAAATCCATTCCTGAACTGAGAATTTAGATATGAAGTCCGTACAGACAATCCCAGTCAAACAGACCGATATCAACATTTTCTTTATCTAAATCTCCCAACCCATCATTATCATTTCAATTCTATCAGGATAGAACTTTAGTCAGCTTGCCCTCACCAAATCTTAAATGAGATTTTAGCTAAGTAACAGTCCCACCATGTGAGTTGGATGAAGCACAGAACTATTCTGAAAACACCCCATTCTAAACTTCCCCAAATAAACCTTCTAATTATGTCATATATATATCCTTGATCTTTATCTATTCTCATAATGAAAATGAGTAAATTTTCCTATGGCCATTTGGCCCAATTTTGTTAATTCTTGTTAAAATCTTACAGTTCATAGCTTCATAAATTCCAAAACTAGAAAGGACCATGATGATCATCTAGTCTGACCCTCTTGTATTACACAGGCCATGGGATCTCACCTAGTAATTCCTGTATCAAGCTAGTCTAGTCTAGTCTAGTCCCCTGCACTCAAGGGAGGACTAAGTATTATCTAAACCATCCCTGACAGGTGCTTGTCCAACCTGCTCTTAAAACTCCCCAATGATAGAGATTCTGCAGCCTCCCTGGGCAATTTATTCCATGCTTAACCATGCGGACATTTAGGAAGTTTTTCCTAATGTACAACCTGCCCTTGCTGCAATTTAAGCCCATTGCTTCTTGTCCTATCCTCATAGGGTAAGAACAATAATCTTTCTCCCTTCTCCTCGTAACAACCTTTTATGTAGTTGAAAACTTATGTTCCCTCTCAGTCTTCTCTTCTCCAGACTAAATAAACCCAATTTTTTCAATCTTCCCCCATAGGTCATATTTTCTAGACATCTAATAATTTTTGTTGCTCTTCTATGGACTTTCTCCAATTTCTCCCCATCTTTTCTGAAATGTGGTATACAGAACTGGACACAATACTCCAGTTGAGGCCTAATCAGCATGGAGTAGAGCGGAAGAAATACTTCTCATGTCTTACTTACAATACTCCTGATAATACATCCCAGAACAACATTTACTTTTTTTGCAACAGTGTTACACCATTGACTCAAAATTTAGTTTGTGATCCATTAGGATCCCAAGATCTCTTTCCCCAGTACTCCTTCCTAGCCAGTCATTTCCAATTTTGTATGTGTGCAACTGATTGTTCCTTCCTAAGATGAGTAATTTGCATTTGTCTTTATTGATTTTCATCCTATTTACTTCAAACCGTTTCTCCAGTTTAACCAGATCATTTTGAATCTTAATTCTATCCTTCAAAACACTTGCAGCCCTTCCCAGCTTGGTATCGTCCACCAACTTTATAAGTGTACTGTCTATGCCATAAGGACCAAATCCCATAGGTAGGCAGTTTTAAAAATCTCAATTTAAAATGCCTTCATCATTGCACTAGTTTTGTGTTTGCTTTTCCTTTTGCACAATGATAAGGAAACAAGAGTCACTTAGACAATGTTTCACCAGACTGAAAAGACCATTGGCTCATTTTTATGTAAAAAATTGTTTAATTATTTTCTAGCAACACCACTTGAGTGAATTAATGACTCTGGATTTCTAATTGCACTAAGCTGCATTTTTGCATTAAGCACAAGCACACCAAAAAGAGACGGACATGTTTAAGTGACATAAATGGACCAAAACAAATATTCTGCCCAGGCAGCAACTTTGTTTTCTTGCAGACTTCTATTAAAAATGAATTTTGTAGATGTTCTCCAGTTTGTATAAAAATGCACAAAGTAATGAGGCTCATCTTTATCATGGCATTGTCATTCCAAAGCATTGAAAGCAAAATTAGCATTACCATTAGTTCCACAAGTTCTTTCCTTGGAATTAAAGCCAATTAATCATTATAAACAAAAAGTGACTTTAATTCACTGGAAATGAATGCATATATGGGATTGAAGCACAAATTACAAGGCATAATTCTATGCGGTCTACACTGAGCAAGAAGTCAGACTAGAAGACCTTAATTGTATCTCATGGTCTTAATAAATAAATAAATAAATAAATAAATAAATAAATAAATAAATAAAGTAATGGCAAAATTACCTCTCATTCACAGTCATGATGTAAGTTATTGTTACAAAATGCACCCTTGTGTTCATACCCTACAGTACAGAATGTGTTCTTACGTCAATGTTAAGGTCATGTTCAAGGAAAACAAAGAATACAATCTAAATATGTTTGTAAAATGTTATTTGCCACTTATGATTCTGTTGTTAAAATGGCTGCCATAGCCAACATGGCATGAGTTGGTGATGGCTCCACATCTGAAAATCTACATCAGGTCATGCTTTAAGACTGGTCAAAATGTCATGCTTTTATCATAAACCCTACAATTCCATCTGCTGGTCAGTTCAGGTTTCATGAGTCCATTACCCTGGTAAGGGGTTAATATACAATAGTTTGCTACTTTAACTCCTCTATGACACTTAATTTTACATGCCAGATCTGGTTTTGTTTTGGCTTAAGTAGAGCCTATCCTTCCTTTATATGCTCCTCCTTTCCCAAAAGCTTTCCCACTCCCTAAGAAGTCTAAAACCCCATCTCATTCACCCCTTGAGATCCTGCAGTTCTGCCTAGCTGGTCCTGCATGTGGTATTGGAAGCATTTCAGAGAATGCTACTATGAATGCTACTATGGACTTCAATCTCTTACCTAGCAACCTAAATTTGGTCTCCCGGACCTCTCCCCTACCTTTCCTTATGTCACTGATACCTACATGGATCATGATCATCAGCTCCTCCCCAGCACTGTACATAAGTCTGTCTAGATGTCTTGAAAGATCTACAACCTTTGCACGTAGCAGACAATTGACGACTGGGAGAACAGAGTGGTGATCACAAACCCAGTCATCTATATTTCTAATGACCAAATCCCCCATTACTATTACCTATATCTTCCTAACAACTACGATTCTCCTCTCCAAAGAGGTATCCTCAGTGTGAGAGGATACCACATAATCTGGAACGAGCATCCACTGGCATAATTTTTGATGGAGGAGCAATTATGAACATGCTGAAACCTGTTGCAAGTAACACATCTGATGATTATGCTATAAAAGTTTTATCTCCATACCTTGACACAGCTGCAGTGCTGTAGAAGGATGGCTATACCGTGGGAAGTTCACATAGCTATCCATTTCAAGGCCAACACCAGAAGGAGGAGAGGAAAGGGAACCAAAAGCAGTGCCAAGCCTTACATCTCTCTATCACTAAGCTGGCAAGAGTTTATATGCACCATTGAAAATAAAAACAAACTATTCTGTTTCCTTCAAAAATATATTGAATAGTTGGTAATAGAAGACAAACGGGTAGTCACCAGAGATGGTCAAGGTGTACGCTTCAGCTTTGCATATGATAAGACCAACCTTTTCTCAGGCAACCACAAGGAAGAAGATACCAGAGTAATGCTGCATGCCGATGCATTCAATCAAGGAAGTTCTCATATGCACAATTGCTACCAATACGATATTACATATGTGCGAAAGTTTCAGCTTCTGAACTGGAGATTGGATTTGGCCCAACATTTAAGATAATGGACATAGCTTTTTCACTTGGCCCAAGCAAGTCAAAGGCTCTTCCAGTGTTTCATGCCTATACTGATTGTGACACAGCATCTCCCAGTGGCTTTAGAATTTCTCCCTCCAACCAAAGCTGCTCTGGTTCAGTGTGGTAGGCAAGCTGCATAGCAAACAGGACAATGCTGGGGTCAGGCCTTGATACCTGCTCCTGAGTAACCCTCACCCAAATAACAGAGATTTGTTGAGGGCACTGATGGATGAAGTCCACTGTGGGCAACCCTCTCAGAAGCCAGTATTTATTGTGAACTCATAACAAGTGACTGCAAAATGGGGTGCCAGGCAAGGTGTGGGTACATCAAGGCAGCACTGAGTTACATTTCCCAGTGCCACTGTATTGGAGAATGAGATGTTTGAATATATTGAAGACTGTGAAAGAGTTTCTTGTTTCTTCATTTTAGGCTGCACGTTTATGTAACCTGCCTTTTCAATCTTTGAGATGCTGCAATATCCTGTTATGCATAGATCAATCTGAAATATCAGTAAAGAGAAATGCAACTTGCTGTTCATGAAAAGTAAACTTGTAAACTTACTGGGTTCTTTTTCTATACAATTAATATTTTCATAAATATTCCCTGGTGACACAGTCCAGAGCATGTTAATTTTTAACATATTTGTATCATCTCAAATCATCACAATTCATTGCTTTATTTAAGACACCCAAGACAATAGGAATGTAAAATGTACAAAAATTAAAACCCACTGGGATGATTTAATACAACATCCAGTATCACAAAAATCATCAGCAGAAAAAAAAATTCATTCAGAATTGAAAATGGCTGTCACAGCCAAGTAAGCATGAGTTTGCAATCAGCACATATCTGAACATTTTTTTTAGGTCATGCCCTAAGAGTCTAGCAAATTTCATGCTTTTATCACAAAAAACACAATTCTTTCACAAATCTGATTGGCTATTAGGGCTCATCTATTTATAGTCTTCCTTGAACTTACATCAGTTACTAAGAAATATTCATGATTTGATATCAATCAACTCATGAATGCACATAATCCAGCACAATTTGTGTAGAATATTATTCACTGTTGAACTGCTGTAATTGTTTGCAAATGAGCAAAGACTGGCTCTTATATTTGATGGAATAATGCATCTTTCAGGACATTGATCTAGTTGGCAAAAGTAATCCAGTTATTAGATTGAAATCTTTTATTGTTTAGACATGTAATTTGATTTATTTATTAGAACAGTCTTTAAAAAAAATATCATCTTTCTTTGGTAAATTCAAAGGGAGCTATGGCATTTTTAAATTTAGTCTTTTCATTGGGTAACATCCATTACATTTCTGTAACAAGATTCCATAATCTGAAGAATTAAAAAGTCTATTTAAAAAGATGAAACCTGAAATTAAAAATAATTTTATTAATATAGCATGACAATGAAATGATATTCCAGATTCACCAGTTGAAAAAATGTGTAGGTATTTGTCAAATGGTAATAAATAAACTGACATTACTATTACTCAGCTTTAAAAATAGCTTCCCCTGACTTTCCCATGTACTTGAAAACACATAATTACAGATCCATTTATCAGGTATTTTCTATTGGTCTAATTTTATACTGTCACATGTACTTTACAGAAATAGGTAACATTTGATCAAGTGAGAGAATATGGATTTTTAATATATTTACCACCATAGGAATGCATGACATTTTATGGAAAAATATAAAGAAAGGGATGCCAAGCCATCCCTGTCTCAGTGCAGACCCCAGAGCAGGGACAACTGTTTTTAGACATTTCAATACTTATTTTTTAGGTGCCCAGACACCTAGTGGATAGAGCCCTCCAGGGTTACAACTTTATATCCATGGATGCCAATATCTGCGGATATAAATCAGTATCTGCGGAACCACAGGGCTCTCCTGGGAACCCCAGCGGTAAAAGGAGCAGAATGTGGGGCTGCCTCTCCCAGGAGCACAGAGCCCCACGCTGACAGCTCTTTTGTCATGACTGTACCCCCTCAGCCCCACACACCTGGGCAGGCACCGGGCTCACCAGAAGCTGTTCCTGCTTGAGAGCTCTTGTTCAAGTAGCGCACATGTCCCCAGACAGGAGACACAGACAACCCTGTGTGGAAGGGTTGGGGGCAGGGTGCCTAAGAATAAGATTCTCAAAACCCTGCAAGCTGAGCAGAGAGCTGACTAAGGTAGTCAGTAGGAAATGTAGAGAAAAGAGATGGAACGTAGATCCGACATCCCCAAAACATAGTAAGGGCATGTCTACACGTATAGCACTTCAGTAGCCCAGCTGTATGGCAATGCAGTGTGTCTGCTGAAGAAGTTGTATGCCAATGTGAGAAGCCGTCCCACCAACGTAGTGCTGTACATACAAATACTTATATAACTGTAACTTATGCGGCTGAGGAGAGGGGAATGCTCACAACCGAGTGACATACATTTTGTCGACATAGGGTGTAGAATAAAACATAGACTTAGATGCCTAACACTGCTCTGGGTTCACAGCGCTGAACCCTCTCTTGGAGCTGGGGGCCTAAACTAGGTCAGTCCTTTCTTACAGAGAAAAGAAAAAGGGAAATATACACCTCATTCTAGCCAATAGCACAGTGGTTAGGGAATCTGGGGGATGGAAAACCTGTTATCAAATTCTTGATTTGACCTTTCCTCTGCTGACCCTTCAAAAACTTCCTTCTATTATATTAAAAGCAATGGAATTAAAATAAGTAATTATGACAGAAGATTAAGACATACCCAATTTATTTTATTTGCAAAGCAGGTGTGTTCTGCTGCCTCTATCAGCAATTGTCAAAATGTTAATGCTAAATTCTCCTATGAAAAGAACAAGCAAGGACTTTCCCCTTAAATCCCTTGTTTCTCTCTGTAGTTCAGAGGGGCTTCTGCTATAGTCATAGTTACCTTAGGAGGATTCATAAAAGTGATGTCAAGTGGCTTAGAATGAGATGAACCTGCCAGTTTTAGAGATGCCGGTGATATATTAGGCCCCTCAAGATTGCCAGTGGTTTTAATGTAATCCAATCTAGTAGCAACCCTTGAGAGAGTAATGTTTACGTAGTAATACTTGGATTCATTGTAGGCTGCAGACAGAAGCTGATGTGGTCACACACATGTAGTTGAGGAAATCTGACCTTATATTTAGAAGAGAGCAGCAATACACAACATTGCAAGAGGACAAATAGGGAGATGAAAATATTCATTGTAAATCTTTTCCTCAATTTATGCATTTCATTATCATCTACATATGGACCTATGTTACCAAAGCTAACATAATTAATATGTTCGGACTCTTGGAAATGTGGTTCAGCTAGGGCACGATGCTATTCAGTTATAGCCAGAATGAGAAACTTTCATTGACTTTAATGGGCTTTTAATTAGGATGACATTGCACAGGCTTCCTGGAACCTTAAATAGTCAGTCAGTCAGTCAGATTGCACCCCTAGAAGCTGTTCCTGCAGGTTAACACTCACTGCTGAATTGAGACTGCAGAACTGAGCCTTAGTCCTAAATGTATGAAGGATTCCAAATCTGTAACATCTATATCCCCAAGCAGTGACTTAAAAAAAAAAGTGCTAATGCAATCAGTTTACATGTGCATTTTTTTAGTGTCAGTTTGTGTATTGGGTTATCAATTAGATTTGCAAGAATGGTGTCAAAAACAAACAATTAAAAATGTGTTGCATTGCTTTCTTTTAGCACATCATTTTACAAGTTCCATTGGTAAACAAACATGGTTGAAAGAACAAGGAGTACTTGTGGCACCTTAAAGACTAACAGCTTTATTTGGGCATAAGCTTTTGTGAGCTAGAACCCACTTTATCAGAACATGGTTAAGTGCTTTCTCATTTCTGTATACAAGAGAAAACATCGGTAACCTAGCTCAGTGACCTATATAGCTATAGTGTGTTATGATTTGCAACTAACAACACAGTTTCTAATGCTGGACTGTAATGATTAAAATATTTGTATGTCATATGTGTAAATTATATTTTAAGCATGAAACCAGTAATGCCAGAACTCATCTCTTAGGTACATATTATAATTTAAGTTCAGGTGTCAGTTCTCATCCTATGCTACCTACAATTATTGTTGTTAGTAGAGTCAGTTCACCTTCTGGCCAAATTTAATAAGATTTTTGTTTTACTTTTAAGCTTTGCTTTTTATAGTATTTTTTTCAGTTTAAAAAAAATCTGTTCACTGTATTTTACTATCCTAATGTCTTTCGCATCTTTATCTGTACTGTCCTGTGCTGCACCTTTCCAACTCATCAGTATTCATTGTCAAGCACTCTACTTGCAACAGTTATCTAAATTCCTGTTGCAAGTGAGTCTGTGGGATTTGTGGATTTTTCCACAGCCACTTGCTTTGGCAAGATGGTTGATTACATTCAGGGCTGATACATGTAATTTCAAACCTGATGCACATAAATATTGAGGTTCTAGCCCTTAAAGTAACACATTATGAACGATAAGTGTGTGGCCAGAATCAGAGGGGTAGCTGGGTTAGTCTGGACCTGCAAAAGCGACAAAGAGTCTTGTAGCACCTTATAAACTCAGATATTTTGGAGTATAAGATTTCGTGGGCGAAGACCTACTTCATCAGATGAATGTTGTGGAAATCTCCAGAGGCAGGTATAAATATGCAGGCAAGACATCAAGGTAAATTCAATCGGGAGAGTGGGGCCCACTTCCAGTAGTTGATCTGGAGGTGTGAATACCCAGAGAGGAGAAACTGCTTTTGTGGTTGGTGAGCCATTCACAGTCTTTGTTTAATCCTGAGCTGATAGTGTCAAATTTGCAGATGAACTGGAACTCAGCAGTTTCTCTTTGAAGTCTGGTCTTGAAGTTTTTTTGCTGCATGATGGCTGTCTTTAGATCTCCTATTGTATGTCCAGGGAGGTTGAAGTGTTCTCCTACAGGCTTTTGTACATTGCCATTCCTAATATCTGCTTTGTGTCCATTTATCCTTTTATGTATGGATTGTCCAGTTTGGCTGATGTACATAGCAGAGGGACATTGCTGGCCCATGATTGCATATATGACACTGGTAGACAAGCAGGTGAATGAACCAGTGATGGTGTGGCTCATCTGGTTAGGTCCTGTGATGGTGTCGCTGGTGTAGATATTTGGGCAGAGTTGGCATCAAGGTTTATTGCATGGATTGGTTCCTGAGTTAGAGTTATTATGGTGCGGTGTATAGTTGCTGGTGAGAATCTGCTTCAGGTTGGTGGGTTGTCTGTGGGCGAGGTCTGGCCTGCCGCCCAAGGCCTGTGAAAGTGAGGGATCATTGTCCAGGTTGGGTTGTAGATCACTGATGATGCATTTGAGAGGTTTTATCTGAGGACTGTAGGTGATGGCCAGTCATGTTCTGTTGGTTTCTTTCTTGGGCTTGTCCCACAGCAGAAGGCTTCTGGGTATACGTCTGGCTCTGAGCTGAGACTAACTGTTAAATTCTTTACTTTGCAACTTGAATCTTCTTAACTTATTTTTACATGCATGGCATAACTCCTCCAGCCCACCACACAATGATAAAGGCTATGGAAAATCATGTACTTAAAAAAAAAATCATGGCAGTGTCATAGGTAAATGTTTCAATTTCATGGGATATACATGGTTACTAATTTCCCTGATGAACTGTTGCAATTTTTCTAACAGTTGGCATCCCTGCTTCTACCTCTCCACTAATACTGCAGTTGCTGAGGGGGAAATATCAGCCTGGTACAATCCAGAAAGAGAAGGGGAAGTGGCAGGCTAGCAGGAAAACAGAAGAGAGGGTCTATCACCGCAGGACACTGGCCATCCAGCCCTGCTCACACTGGGATTGGGACCTGGCTCACTCCACACTCAGACTCACTCTGCACTGCAGTTTCCTGTCCAGCTCAGCAAGGTGCCGAGACCACAGCAATTAGGAGCTTCACTCCAGTCTACCCCACAGTGGCTCCTGGCAGCCCCAGGGAGACATTGCAGCTCTGGCTATTGGGGAACTGAGACTGGGATCCATCAGATCACACCCTGATCCCCCACCAGTGCAGGGTCCTCTTGTTCACCTGCTCATGTTCTAAAGATAGGACTAGCCTGCTACTTCCTCACCCACATCCATGATGGAAGTGGCTCACTAACCCTCCATGAGAAGCTGCAACCTAGTGGAGAGGAAGAAAGATTCATGTCCATTTCTCCCTCCCTGCTGTTGGAAAAATCATGGTTCTGGGCTGACTTCATTATTTCTGTGCAGTCCGTAAAGTTGGACTTACCTATGACCTTAATTCATAAAGCGATTACAAAGATTTTTAGAGAAATTTCTTAATTGTATAAAAAACTGCTTAATATGCAAGTTTAATGTTGCCTTTTACTGAATGGTATCAGAACTACTCAACTCTGTGTCATAGATCCTATACGGATAGCTTAGGAATGTTCTCCTATAGCTCAAATTATATGAGCCTCCTCTGAAGCATATGGAATGAGTTCTGTCCTTGCAATGGAGTCCTGAGTAGCAACGTTGCACAGCATAACAGCCATGAAATCCTAAATGTCCAGAGCTTTGTCAACAACGATTATGTAGGAATAATGCAGTGTTAGTTCTTGGAGTCGAGAAAGGAATTGCACAAAAAATGAGGCTAGCAATACATAGTACAACTGTCTAAAAAGATCAGTTAATCAGAAAAGTTTATCATTGAAACATAACATTTTTGCCCTGAACACCACAGGCAGATTCACAAGTATAAATTATTCCTCTGCTAATGAGCTTCAGGGTCACACATTACTTGAGAATCTAAACCCATGTCATTATTCTAAAAATGTATTTGCGAAGAAAGACTCATTTCTTATACAGTGAAGAATCTTTTAGGGATTGCTTTTAAGTGACTTTGATTAATCTTAACAAGAGTTTAAAAATACTTCAGTGTCAGAACTTTTCACAATGGTTTAAGAATTCCATAAATGAATCAAGGAAAAGATGTCAGCAACCCGGCACCACAATGCTGAAGGGTGACTAAGTTAAAAGATAATTAATAGAATTATCACCTGCTACAAATTCTTAGACTATCATAATTCTGTTTTTAATCATTTTAAATAAAATGGTTCATTAAATAAATTATATATATATATATTCACACATGATTTTTGATGTGATTTCAAAAAGTAAAACCTAGCTGAAAGAATTAATGAAGATACACCAAAGTATATCAAATTCACTGAATGTCAAATTGTGTTATTTCCCTAATGCTAAAATAGTACTTAATGGGCTTTGATGAAGCTAAATAAAATAGATGTTTCCTTTGATATGCATGTACTGAACAAAGATGGCTTTGAAGTCTGTTTTTTGTACTCCTGTGGCAGAGATAAACTGACATGATCATAAATTTTGATTATTTGGAAGTATGAAGGCACCTGGGACCTAAAAGGGAAAGTAGGACAATGTTCTTGATTAAAAAAACAAAAAACAAAAAAAAACCTCTCTAATGTCAGAAATGTTAATTTCTTATACTTGAACTTGCTCAATACTTTAGGTACCAGTAATTAGTATTTTTAAACCAAGGGATACCATTGTGAACAGACTTCACTTTGCTGCATGTTGTGACTATCAGTGTACTTGGCAGAATGAATGAATTAAAGTTGACCCCTGATTCTTTCAGATGTAGAGACTATTCACCAGTAAATGATGGAAGCATCTAAGAGTGGAGAATTCTAGTCACTATCACAATACTCTTCTTGTTACGGGGGTGATGGATGAAAATAGGGTCTTTGAGAATCCTGTTTAATGCCTTTTCTAAAGCTAACTGAGGCAACAGTTCAGATACTGACAGAGCCAGCTGTATGTTACTCGACCAATTTTCACTGGTATAGGAGTCCCAAGTAGGATGGGGCCAGAGTGTTTTATGCTCCAGTGATCCTGGAGGGCAGAGTGGCTTCTGAGAGTCCTCTTACTTGCACTGAAAATCAGTCCAACCCTTTCAGCCCCAGGATTAGACGGGAGTAAACATGGCATAAAACAATGTTATAGTTTTAAGGAGTTTTGCTAGGCAATTTTAGCAATCTGGAAAATTTGGGAAATAATGACAAGATAGAGATAAAAGGGACAATGAGGAGGAGGGGGAAAAAATCACAACTACGAGTCAAGGACAAACAGTCCAGTGAATAGGGCTCTCCAGTTGTGGTCTAGAGATCTGGGCCTGAGTACATATGGAAACCCTGCTGCTTGAGGATCAGAAGAACCAGCACCAGCATGAGAAGAGAGTTAAGGAGGAGGAGGAGGAGAGAGTCAATATCCACTTGAAATGGAGAGACTGCATTAGCAGGACCAGGTATGACAACATCAACTCAGGATGGAGAGTCTGGTATGTGAAACCAAACCCCATGTACCTGTCACACTGGGTGGCATGGACTCCAAATTACTTCCTCACTTTAGGGATTGGATGACATGGATGTGTTTTTAAATACTTTTGATATGGGGTGTGAATTAGTTGGGACAGGAGGACATGATATTTTATCTCACTCCACTAATGCCAGGGACAATGGCTTTCAACATTTTCATCCTTACTAACAGAGAGGATCAGTGTTTTCCCCAGGAATTGAAATGGGGGGGGGGGCATTGGAATATTTGGGGGGGGGAGAAATGAGGGCCGATGAGGACATCAACCTTGAGGGCAAAAGTGGGCTGTATGGCACCATAGTAAAAACTGAAAAATATTTCATGACCATTAGATTTAAAAACGCATAATTTTTAAATCTTCACACAAATTTAAAGTTGGCTACTCAAGCCTCCTATGAAACACTACATCTACACCCGCCTTGGTTTCCTGTTGTAATTTTGCACTCTTTAGTGTCTTCTTGTGTGTGCGTTACTTCCAGGCCTTCATGATCAGGCAGAAGGCGACTTCTTTCAAAACACAAAATTCTATTCAATGGAGGAAAAAATATGCTCAACTGTAGTTGTTGGGACTGGGATTAGCAAGAGATGAATTCCTACTTTCATTCCAGGAAACATAGCACAAAGGTTGGATTGAACCACTGGTGATGATAAAGAACTTGAAGTTAAATCTTTATTCATTCGTCAAATTGTATTCCACTCTGTGTTCAAAATTCTCTACTCTGTCCTAATCACATAGCAGCCCCATTGCTGGTAGTGCCTCATATCACTCAACTGTTGGTCTTTTATAAGACAGGCATCTATAAAAGCTACATTGAGGTCAAGCAGAATCCAGAAATCTTTATTGTAGATTTGTAAGAATGAAGTCTGTGTACTTTTTCAGCTGGCTTAACAAACACTTAAACACTTTTTTCCTCTACAGTTATGCAGTCAATACAAGTATCTTCATTAGTTAACTTAGAATCACTCATGAGGTTTTCCCAGGTTGGACTCCTTTGAACTTAAATCTTCAATTTGTTTTCAAAATGTTCAGTCCTTTTGGACTCTTGCTGAAAAAAAAGTATTAAAAAGCCATTAAACTTGTGGATTTTTAATGTCTTTTGAATATTCTGCACCTTGTACTAGTGCTAGCTGGAGTAGACGGCCTCTACAGAGTGTATAGGAGAGATTAGGGTTACACTTTTCTCTGAGCAAAGCTTGTACTCTAGGTCTTCCAGAGAAGTTTGTAGCTCCATCAAATGCACAAGCAGCCATCTGTATGGGGTTCAATTTACAAGTATTTAACTCTTCTGCATCTGTGACATCTCATATGATATGTCTTCTATAACCTGAACATCTGGAATGCATCTACTGGCCTACCACAGGCATCAACATAAAATACACAGTGACTTAATACTTGATGCCTATTTGCATTGGTGCATTCATCAACTATGTATGCACATACCTTAAATATGGTGAAAAAATTCTTTGCTTTTTCAACTCCTAAATATTTCACTGTTGCACTACATGTTTCAAGAGAGTCAGCTGAGGTTTTTTGCAGAAAGACAGTGAGCATTTTCCAGTCTTATTCAGAACCAGTGTCCAACTTCAGGATTAACAAGTGACAATGCACTTAACATAGGCCTCTAGTTTGTAGTGTGTGGTATCTCTTGCTTAAATAGAAAGTATGATGCAATACCCATGATGGTTCACATAAACTGAGTTGTGTCTCCAACATTCTTAACAGCCTCATTAAGATCTTCTAAAATTGGCTTTGAAAGTGACTGGCTTATAGGGTTTTCTGCATGTTGATGCAGTCTTGAGGCATGGTGATTTGCAGCATTTTCACATAGGTTGTCAGTACTGGCTTAGCTGATCAGTCTGGAAAACCAAGCTCCTCCACTATATAAATCTATGACATGCCCACATCTTAACTATTGTACGTAGTTTTGGTCACACCTTTTCAAAAAAGATATATTAGAATTGAAAAAGGTACAGAGAAGGGCAACAAAAATTTAAAGGGGTATGGAACAGATTCCATATGAGGAGAGATTAAAAAGACTGGGCCTTTTCAGCTTGGAAAAGAGATGACAGAGTGGATATGATAGAGTCTTATAAAATCTTGACTGGGGTAGAGAAAATGAATAAAAAGTGTTATTTATCCTTTCAGTTAACACAAGAAACAGGGGTCACCCATTGAAATTAATAGGCAGTAAGTTTAAAACAAACCAAAGGAAGTATTTCTTCACACTATGCACAGTCAGCTGTGGAACTTTTTGACAGGGATGTTGTGAAGGCTAACATTATAACAGGGTTCAAAAAAGAACTAGATAAGTTCATGGAGGATAGGTCCATCAATGGCTATTAGCCAGGATGGGTAGGGATGCAACATCATGATCTGAGTGTTCATAGCCTCTGTTTTCCAGAAGCTGGGAGTAGAAGACATGGGATGGATCAACCAATGATTCCCTGTTCTGTTTATTCCTTCTGATGCACCTGGAGCAATCACTGTTGGAAGACAGGATACTGGGGTAGATGTACCATTGATCTGATCCAATATAGCCATTCTTACATAAAACATTATTATAATAAGAAAAAAGTTTAGTACAGAAACTCCCCAAGATAATGACCTCTTGAGATAGTGATGATGTGAGATAATGATCTTGGCAAATAATGCATTTTAAAAATCTTGGCCTCCTAGGAAACATATTTACATAAAAGTTTCCCAGTCACAAATCTAGCTTCTGGAGAAAAGTCACTAAAATGCAGTCCAATGCTCTGGTCACTGTTGTTTGTCTTGTCACTGTTCACTCTATTGCTCTGTCCCCAATAGCCCTGCACTGTCACCTTCACCTGCCACTGTGACCTCTGACAGTTGGTCTCTCATGGTTCCACCTGACTGTGACTTCAACTCTGGGGGTGGTGGGTGGACACCTCGGTGCTAGTGCAAACTGGGCTATCTCTTCCAGAGAAACACTGTCCTACAGCAGGCCTAAACATTTAGACCTGATTATCAGAGATTTCAGCTCTAGTGGTCACTTAACAAACCAAAAGACTCTCTATGAAGCCTAATCAGCTCTGTTCTAAACAGGGGAGAGGGGCAGGTCAAATAGTACTTGTGACTCAGGCAGACCATCAAGCAAAACACTTGTCCCCACAGTTCTCTTGATGCCCTCAATCATCACAGGCTTAGGACAGTTCTACTGCCCTTTGCTCATCCAATAATAATAACAACAACAACATTTAATTACTCCCTCTGCATTCAAGTGATTTGTAACCCAACTCCAGCCAAAATCTATCACTGGGGCAACACAGCTCTGTTTGCTGGAGACCTAGGTAGATTAGGTGTGAATATAAATACAATCTGGTCCTGAAGCCTTTTCCCCCAGCTGATCACTAGCTGTCAGGAAGAGCTCCTTTAGACTTTGCTTACAAATCACAATTTGAAATTATTAGGTTGGCTAACATCACCAAAATGAATGCACTGATATTGTCACAAAAAACATAAGGAAGCTAGTCTGTGTTCACATTTTTCAAATCTATTATACTTTTTCAGATACACATATTTTATCATATACTTTATATGCTTTTAAAGTGAGTATTAATGTTTCAATTCAAATTTCCAATCAATCACTAAATTGCCAACAATGCATGCAATAAGTTCACAAAACTGGGGGGAGGGTGTAAAATTGGGAAGGGGTGTAGGGAAATCCCCATAGAGGACCATAGAGATGATGAGCAATGTAAATAAGTAAGCTTAAACTGACTTGTGGAGCAGATCAGAGATTTCAGTGAATTCAGGGAAAAAAAGGGGATAGAACCTGTGTTTAGTTTTCAACTCAAATTACGGGTTAGGTAACAAAATGGTGAACTGGTTGGGGATTTGCTATGGGGGAGGCAAGTAAATATCCCCCTCTCCAGTTATGCAAAAAAACCCCAAAAACTTGATGGGGTTTGAAGGACTGATTCCTACCAAAGCCTGAAGTTGGTGGCCTCTAATAAACTCGTGTTTATAGATTCTTTTTACTGTTTTTAACGTTTTTTTTCCCCTGTAATGCATTCACCTTAAGAATAAATGTGCTTGCTCATAAAGGACATACAGAGATGTGAGTCTCTATCCAAGTGACAGGATGGTTAAGGAGTCAGGAGCCTACAGTGGTACCCTCAAGGTTCTACAGAGGGGGAATGCTGTTTCCCTGAACTGTGACATTATGCATCTGAGAGCCAGGCCAATGGAGTGAGAAACTCTATTTGGGTTTGGTGCTACTCTAAACTATTAGGTTCCCAAATTTCTTAAAATTCAATGGAATGCCACTATGGCTTTCTCCTGCAGAAACATATTGTAGAAGAGAAGCTCTAGGAGGACTTCCTTCACCATACGAAGCAGCAAGTAAGATTTCCCCTCTGCTTTCAGCAGCCACGGTTATATTTTTCTTTTCACCTTGAGGAATCCCCCTGGAATGAAAGCTTGACAACACTAAAATCCACTGGTATGAGATTAGTCATCCCTAGACCAAATCTAGGAAAATGTGGATTTGTGTATACATACACAAACATACTATCCTTTATTTTCGCACCACAGATAGAGCTGTGAACAAAAACAGCTAACAATTTCTGTTAATCCTAAATATTTATTTTAAAAATGCTACCCACTGAAGCAGATTTACTCAAGATTCACCTCTCCATTAATGTTTGTTTAGACTCAAAATATTGCTGAAAATGGACATTACAATAAAATGGAGAAATGATTAATTTTAGCTGAGGCCAAGTTGAAACATTTCCTGTTAAAAATATATTACAAGAATCCAAACATAAAGGTACATAGAAATCTTAAAGGGCATAAAATCTGACACAATGCAAAATTTCACATGGAAAGGCCAGCTGGTAATCTGGAATTTATGCTCCATTCTAAACACTGAAATTTTAAACAGTTCTTAAACCAGTATCCCACAACAAATAGGAAAACATACAAAAACATACCAAAAACTCCCAAAACAAACATACAAAAAACTCTTGGTTCAGCTTTGCTATTCCCACATAGCCATTTTTTTTTCTTTGACTAATCCCCTTCACCCTTTATTATTGTGTGCTATATGATATAGATACCAGTTGTAATAGTAAAACCACCAATGCCTTTCAGGCAACTAGGAGATAAACTAGTTTAGGAAAATATGACTCCCTGCCCCTTGAAGAGGATACAGTTTCCTTGCCTGCTATACAACTCTACTAATTAGCCAACAAAGAGAATAAGTGTGTCTGTAAGAGAGAGATAAATAGTCATCATTTTAGTCATGGTGAGAACACCTGCATACACCATCCTAAAACTATTTTTTTTATTGTTGAGCATTCTCATAACAAAAGAAGCAATTACACAATTAAACTAAAAAAAGACTGATGAGAAAAAATGATCAGTTTTTGTATAAAATGCAGTTTTTGTATAATTTCACATGACGTTTTGCATTCCAAAAAGATAAAAACTTATTTAAATTAAATAAAAATATGAAGTACATAGGAAGAACAAAATGAAAATCTCCAATCACATTTACTATGCTAATGAGATATCCTGTATATAACAATAAAGATGTCAAGTAGAGAAGTACTAAACAGTTGTTGAAATTTATTAAAATTTTACAAAAGAGGCAGGGTAGATGAGAGAATACATTTTATGGGACCAATTTCTGGTGGTAGAAAGGACACGCTTTGGGGCAATTTAGAGCTTTTCCTCAGAATCTTTTTCCTTCCACCACCAGAAGTTGGCCCAATAAAAGACATTACATCATCTACCTTGTCTCTTGCTCTCTTATCCTGGGACCAATATGGCTATAACCACACCGCAAATAAATTTCAAATTAGAAAGTTGAGTTGTAGAACTTTGACTTGATCAGTAGAAAGCATATTTATATTTTCTAATCTTCTAATCATTTTTGTGTCTCTTCTCTGAACTCTCTTCAATCTATTAACATCCTGCCTGAATTATGGACACCAGAACTGGGTGTAGATTTCCAGCAGTGGTCACACAAGTGCCAAATATAGAGGTAAAATAATCTCTCTAGTTCTACTCAAGATTCTCCTGTTTATGCATCTCAGGATCACATTATTTCTTTAGGCTACAGCAGTGAATGGTGATCTTATGTTCATCTGATAATCCACCTCAACCTGAAAATCTTTTTTAGAGTCAGTGCTTCAAAGGAAAGCCTACCCTCCCCCATCAGTATGGTCTGCATTCTTTGTTCCTAGATGTATACATCTACATTTAGCTATATTAAAAAAACAAAACAACAAAAACAAACAAACATTGTTTCCTTAGATGTAGTTTACCAAGCAATCCAGATTGCTCTGTATCAGTTACTTGTGTTCTATATTATATAGTTCCAACTTTAAATGAGTTTATCACATTCACCAAAATCAAATTACTCACATAGGACTAGATCATGCCCTTTCAGGGGTCTAACTGTATGGCTCATTTCAAAATCAGGACCAGATTGTGTACTTGTAGTATGCAGAGAATGCATTCAACTGCGATGTTGGAAACTCATTTTTTTCCAATGCTAATGCTGCATCTGTTCCTTGATTTTTCTGCCCTTTATGTTCTCCCATACATAATTTTTTGGTGAACTGGGAACTGACTGTACTTGTAAAAACAGAAATGAATTTACATTAATTGATAAGGATTATTCAAAGACATAGAATGGAGTGAAGACCACCCATAAACAGCTAAAGGTAAAATGATTTTTGTTCAATATTCAGACACTACTGCCTGCAGTGAGAGGATGACTGTTTCTTTATAAAAAAATTGGGCATTCACAATATGCTTATTTCCACTTGTTGACACTGAAATGTGAAAGAGTGTATTTTAGAGAATTAAATAATTAAGGTTATCCCATGGTCGTGAGGGAAGGCTTTTAGAAAAAGAAGCAAAACTTCCTCACGTAGGTCTCTCAAGAGGGAAAAAAAGGTTAGGGGGAAACAACCAAATCAACTAAACTAGACTATTTCAGCCACACAAAGGTGTGGTCTTTCTACTAGGCAACACCAAAGAAAAGGGTTAGTCAGGTAAAAGGTCAGACATAGGGCAGACCAACTTCGGCCTAATTTTGTCTTACTAATGGGTATCAAACTCACATATGGGAGCTCTGACTGTTCAAGTGATGGGGTATGTACACAACCACACACACTTCAACAACAGGGCAGTACTCCAGATTTTCAATTAAGTTCAGTCCTGCTGAAAACACTAATGATCATATTCAGGTCACAATTTCACATTGATTCTTTGCCATGACACTTAGTATGGGTGGATGTCCAACAGATTACAATGTTGAGAAATCTAGTTCAGTGTTTATGTAGTGGCTGCATGGGCCAGGGTAAAACCTCTGTTATTTTGAGAGACAAGGCATATGATTTTTCACAAATGTTTCCAACTTTGTTTCAAAATTATGTCATATGTTATGAAGATAGAACCAAACAGAACCAAATGCATCCAATGCATTCTAGCATATACTTGAAATGCTCTACATTTATCACATCTGATGTCATGCTGGTAGGCATAGACTGAGTTCTGGGACAAAGATGCATGCCCCCGTTAACATTCTGATTAAAATGAGTAATGCCACCTACTGATATGGTGTACACATCATCCCACCAATAAAACATACAGGGGTGAGATGAGGCTCATTAACCCTTTTTGTGCTGGCATGAAGTTTAAGAGAGCCTATGGATCTAGCTAACCTCACCCTGCTCTACCTTCAGCCAATGCCAAGCCTTGGGGGGGGGGGGGGGGAGGAGAAAACCTGGCTCAGTTCAGGCCTGAGTGGTGAAGAGGCAGGAGCTAGTCCCTTCCTACACTAGAGGGCCATCACTAGGAGCCTGATAGTAGGGACAACCACCAGGGGAAAAAGCATTGGATCAAGGAGTAGCCAGCCATGGGAACTGTGTGATTTAACTACAGAAATGTATGTCCACCCTGCCCAGAGGGCCCTGCGGCTGCAGCAGGACACCACAAAAGGTCCAAAAAGGAGGCACTACTTCATTCAAGCCACTACAGACATCTTTGGACTATATGGCCCACACCATATAATCCAAAGAAGCAGGAAGTAGAGGTAACAGGTAGGATTCAGACTCTCAGCTGGGAGGGTTCTGCTGGTGTTGCTTCACACAGTACTGAGTCCCAGACCTCTTCCGAGAGGGAGGGATTGGGTCTCCCTACCACACCTCCTTAAGGACTAAGGCACCTGCTGCCTGAGCATCATATCACATGGTTTTTTTCTTTCCACCACTAATTGGAATGAATCAGAGGATAACATTTTTATTCTCAGTTCAGGGTAAACAAAAAGGATTAATCTATTTTTAATGGAAGACTTCAAATCTGGATAATTTGTCTGTGGAAAGCAAGTAACTCAACTAAGACTTTGCTAACAGAGTGGGAAATGATCCATTTCATCTTCTGAAAAGTATAGTGAATTTCAGGTCCTACAAAATGGCTATACACCAGAATAGGAAATTTGTATTTCCTGTATTTCTGTACCTCTGAAGTTCCTGACATGGGAATAGTCCCATGGACTATTATCTCAATGACATACTGGATCATAAGGCATGTTTACGCTGCATCTCGGAGCAAGCTTCCCATCCCAGGTCCAAGGTCTGGGGTAACTTTCAGGAGCTCAGCCAAGTGAAAACCTATAAAAGTAACATGGGAGCTCTGAACCTGAATTATTTCAGTTACTAAGTGACATGTGACATGCAGAGCTTGAAAACGAGATACATGTTAATAACTTTGTCTATTCTACCATCTTATAATTCACACAAGCATGCATAATGCTTCCTTGTCACTCACATTTCATGCACAGATGCTTTATTTTAGATGCCTCTAATATGTGCAGTAGTACAGTTTTAAATGTTATAAACCTCTGAATTGCAAGTGTTACAGTTTTAAGCACCCAGCCCTGAAAACATTTATGCCTGTGAGCAACATTATTCAGACACACATTTCATGGACTTAAGGGACCCCAACATGTCATATATATCTTGGTGCTTGTTGAGTCACTCCCTTCCCCTAGAAGAAACAGCAAAATACTGCACAGCAGCAGAATAGATAAAAGAAAGCAACTGAGGACATCACATTATTTTCAGATCTAATCCTACAGCTGGCAAAGCTATTGCTTGCACAAAACCACAGAAATCATCTCGGATTAGAAATTTTTTTTTAAGTGGCTAAGTATTCCCTTTGCAACGTTAGTTTCCAAAAGATGTCACCAGGAAACTACTACAAAACAAATTAGATTCTCATCTGGAAGTTTGCAGACGCATGCAAATCCCACTAAAATAATATAACTATGGGGAGGGAAAAAAAATCAATTTTCGATCCCACCCCTCAGCTTTCCCAGTTAATGGTTTTCATTCCACACTGTTTTATGCTGCAGAAATATTAAGGATTATTTTCTATATATAGAGTGCTTTATTTTTTTTTAAATCAATAGTCCTATTTGTAATTGTATTGATTTTCTTTAAAATGGATGAAATAAAGTATTCACAGGAGAAAGCCTGATGGCTGGTTGTATATCATTGTCCTACTCTGTAAATTAAGCTACTCCATCCTTTCCACCAGTAATAATCACAGTAAGTGGGCCTTTTTCTGGTATAGATCAAAAGTAACTCAGTGAAGCCAGTGAAATTCTACCAATATTTGAGTCCAAGATCAGGTGTAATATATGGCTCCCATGTTATAATGAGACAATAACTTCAGGGGTGGGGGAAGAGGATGTGAAATTTTCCCCATAGGTTCTATAGTAAGTTGCAGAAAACGGAATGGAACATGCCATGAAATGGAGTAGGTCTAATAGCAAACTAAAGTTCTGTTCAGCTCTTCTTTGGGGATACAAATCTCACCAGTATAAGTCATGAATAATCCCTTTGAAGTCAGATGCTTGGCACCTCTAGAATCCCATTAGAGCTCCATGAAGCTACATGGCTGTGCCCATGAAGAGCTTCTTGCAGGGTTAAAATAAATGGAGATATACCAATCTCCTAGAACTGGAAAGACCTTGAAAGGTCATCGAGTCCAGTCCCCTGCCTACACTAGCAGGATCCATACTGTCCCCTGACAGATTTTTTGCTCCAGATCCCTAAATGGCCCCCTCAAGGATTGAACTCACAACCCTGAGTTTAGCAGGCCAATGCTCAAAGCACTGAGCTATCCCTCCCCAGCCACTGAGCTATCCCTCCCCAAAGGGTTAAGGCCTTACACTTTAATTGAACTGAATCTGAGCTGCAAGGCAGACACTAAGGCCTGGTCCCCACTAGGGCTTAACATCGACTTTAGCAAGCTAAAGTCGATTTAAGCCTGTACCCGTCCTCACATGCATGCCCTTAAAGTGGATTTAAAGAGACCTTAAACTCGACTTCTGTACTCCTCCCTAACGAGAGGAGTAGCTGAAATAGACCTCTCTCTGGGTCGATTGTCATCTAGTGAGGATGCATCGGACTTTAAGCATCTGACCTTCTGAGCAGCTCCGCGGACACCCCCCCCCGCCCGAACAGCCCCGCACTGGACACCCCCACCCGCCCGAGCAGCCCTGCGCCGGCTCCCCCCGCCCGAGCAGCTCCGCAGACCCCCCCCACCAGCCCGAGCAGCCCCGCGCCGGCTCCCCCCGCCCAAGCAGCCCCACGCCAGCTCCCCCCACCCGAGCAGCTCCGCAGACCCCCCCCCCGCCCGCCCGAGCAGCCCCGCGCCGGACCCCCCCGCCCGCCCGAGCAGCTACGCAGACCCCCGCACCAGCCCGATCAGCCCCGCACCAGCTCCCCCTCGCCCGAGCAGTTCCGCAGACCCCCCCCCCGCCCACCCGAGCAGCCCCGTGCCGGCTTCCCCCACCCGAGCAGCTCCGCAGAACCCCCCCCCCCGCTAGCCCGAGCAGCCCCACACTGGACCCCCCCGCCCGCCCGAGCAGCTCCATAGACCCCCCCGCCAGCCCGAGCAGCCCCGTGCCGGCTCCCCCGCCGAGCAGCTCCGCGAACCCCCCGCCCACCCGAGCAGCCCCGCGCCGGCTCCCCCCACCCAAGCAGCCCCATGCCGGCTTCCCCCACCCGAGCAGCTCCGCAGACCCCCCCCCCCCGCTAGCCCGAGCAGCCCCATGCCGGCTCCCCCCGCCCGAGCAGCTCCACGAACCCCCCCCCGCCCGAGCAGCTCCATGGACCCCCGTGCCCGCCCGAGCAGCCCCGCACCGGCTCCCCCCTGCCCTGCTCGGGCGGGGGGAGGGGGGGTCCACAGAACTGCTCGGGCGGGGGGAGGTGGCGCGGGGCTGCTCGGGCGGGTGGTGGGGTTCGCGGAGCTGCTCGGGCAGGGGGAGCCAGCGCGGGGCTGCTCGGGCGGGCGGGGGGGTCCGGCGCGGGGCTGCTCGGGCGGGCGGGGGGGGGGTTGCGGAGCTGCTCGGACTGGGGCTGGTCCCCTGGGGAGCCATGCCTGGCTGCCCCAAAAGGTGGTGCCAGCTGGAGACTCCCGGCACTGTGGGATACCTACCCACAGTGAAATGCTGCCTATGTCGACCCCTGCAAAAGTTGAAGGACAGACACTGTCGACCTGCTGTCCTTTGTGGGGATGCACTAAGTCGATTTTCTATAGTCTACTTTCGAAAATCGACTTAAGGGAAATCGACCTACTGCTGTAGTGAAGACATACCCTAAGGATCTAGTTTTGCTTCAGATGACATCTGCAGGTCTTGTTATTGACTAAAACTTTTAATCTAATTTCAGTCTCATTACTTCAGTGAACATTGGGGTAGTTTATAATGCAGAATATTGTGGTGTGAATATTGTCTCTAACCTGACTACATACTCATTTCATTTGGTGTGAAATTCAGCATTTTTATCTCTTTTCTTACTTTCTGTAGATTAATACACTGACACAGAGCAATCAAATTATTTTGAATTATGCCCCCATAGCTCTGCCTAGAGGGATGAAAGTTGCAATTTGAACAGGTGTGCTACATGGTAACTCTCCTATGTGGACACTGAAGGTGTGAACTAAAAGTACCTAATTAATATTAACTTAGTCCTGTTTAAAGCGGGGTAAGTTTATGTGAACAAGGAGTCTTATAGTTTGCAACACCACCACCCACACAAGGCATTTACAGCACTGCATGCTAGTGTGTACTTTAATTCACACCGTAGCAATCTGAACTGCAGAGCCATGTTGGTAACTCCTTGGGTTAGACAAGGGGCCATCAACCTGCAGCACGCATGCCAAAGGCGGCATACAATCTGATTTTTAGTGGCACTCTGCTGCCAGCAGGGATCTTGGCCACCGGCCCTGCTCAGCCCATTGTCTGCCTGGATAAATGAAACCCCAAGGCCAGCAGCGTGCTGAGCGGGGCCGGTAGCCCGTCTGGCAGGGTCTAGTGGATGGAAAGATAGAGGAATGGGAGATCTGCATTTGGGAAATGGTAGAGTGACACTATCAATAATAATGCAAAAAAAAAAAGTGTTCAAAACATTTCCAGTGCTGTATTTGGGGAGAAAGAGAAGTTGATGTCATACGGTAACACAATTCCTTCCACTAGTATGTCAGGAGGATATTAAAAATCAGCTACTAACGTCAGACATTTTAAAATCAGCAGGTCTGGAAAACTTGCATCCAAGAGTCTTAAAAGAGATGTCGGAGGAGCTCACTGGACCATTACTGCTGATTTTCAGGAAGCTGATTTTTTACTGGGTAAATTCCAGAAGGCTGGAAGAAAGCTAATTCTGTGCCAATTTTTAAAAATGTAAATTGGATGGTTCTAGTATTTATAGGCTTGTCAGTCTCACATTGGCCAAGGCAACATAATGGAAAATCTGTTAGGACACTGGTATTGAACACAGGCCTGCTAGCTCCTTAGGTAGCTGCCTTTACTGCTATTCCATAGCAATCCACTGAACCAGCACCCCTAACCAACAGCCTTGGTCCTAAATGCCTACAGCAGTTTGGGTCCTGATTGGATGGATGGGCTGCTCTTTCATTGGGTGTCTAAATTATGTAAAGGCCCAGACAGGAAGAAGAATCTGTCTGATTCTAACAGACCAGTGCCTGTTGGGTGCTGCTTAGGCTTTTTTAGTCTTCCTATACCTGACTCCTGGGATTGGATCATTTTACTGTTGACACCTGCGAGAAATTCAACTATTGCCAAGGACTTCCTCTGATACTAATTGACCTACCATCTATCCAACCACCTGTGTGCATGTAACTACTGTCCCAACCTGTCTCAGCCCCTAGGTATTACAGTGGCTGATATGAGACTATTAATAAAATAATTAAAGGAGGAGAATATAATTAATGCCAATCACCATGGGTTTATATCAAATAGATCCTATCAAATTAACATGATTCTTTTTATGAGATCACAAGTATGGCTGATAAAGGCAATAGTGTTGTAATAGACTTTGAATTGGTCTTATTACCTGTATGACATTTTGTTTGGAAAAGTAGAATATAAAAGTAATTAACCATTGGAACAATCTCATCAAGGGTGGCATTGGATTCACCATCATTGAATATTTTTTACTCAAGGTTGGATGCATTTCTTAAAGATTGCTCTAAGAATTATTTTGGGGAAGATCCATGTCCTGTGTTATAAAAGAGGTCAGACTAGATGATCACAATGCCCTTTCTGGTCTTGAAATCTATTCATCTTGGAGAAGAACAAAAATGAAAGTTTAGTACATCTATGGGGATCCAAGTGGAAAATTTTGCTTTCAGCAGCTTAGTTTATTTTCTCAAGTTTTAGAAAGCTTTTATCCCCTTCCCTTAATTTTACACTATATTTAGTCTCCCCTCTCTTCTGAAAATTGACATTAGACTCCTGTAATATATATATAAAAAAATCCTAAAGCACTTCAGTTTTTATAATAAAGACAGAAGAGTGCTCTGTCCTGGACACTGCCAGGAGACAGACAAGACCCCAGGAATGTGGTTTACTAAGGTGCATCTTTATTAACTAAAGGACGCATCTGTGAACTATCTAGCGATAACTCATCCAAGGCAGGTCGTCCTTCCTTGGTAAATTGTACCATCTGGAAAATGGCTTCAGTCAACCAGAACTATTACCACACACATCACATTGCCTTGGTCCCAAAACCATTCCTGGGATGTCATTTCCTTTCCCTCATCTGAGAATTAATGGGGGGGGGGATGGAGAAAGAGGGGGTTGTCTCTTCACTATACCAGACACTAAGAGACCCAACCCCATTCCTCACCTTCTTTAAGAAATGCTTTCTTCTAATCCAATTCCATTTTTTCAGGCAACCAGATCCTCTATTGATAGATTATCTGAACTGGGCACTTACCAAATTATACCACCACAATTTTTACAATGTAACCTATCTGGCAGGTCCCTAGAATGCTGAGAGGAAGATAGACCTGAGCAAGATGTTGTTTATCTGGCTGAAGGCAAAATATCCTTCTCAGCCAGCAAAAGGTAACTAACATAATGCCCACAGCAGGGCACTAAAACAGTCCTACTCTGATCCCAAGAAGGAGCTTTTCCTCAGAGTACAGAATGGTTTCACCGCGGTGACGGGAAGGATCTTATAAGCTCTCCCTTTGCGTGCACATAAACCAGTACACTTACAATGCAACCTTCAGCCCATCCAATCAGCCTCCTTCCCTTCCTCAAGCCCACAGAGAAGGGGAAACATTCCAGAGAGGGGGCATGTTTTTTTCTTCCTCTTCTGGCCCAGACAAAGTCTCTCCCCTCCTAGGCTGCAGGGCTTTCTGCATCACATCTTCAAATAATGAGTATGTACAGTGGAGAGATTTATTTTCAATAAAGCAAACTAAATTCACTTTAGCAGTAATAGGAACAGCCCCAATAACCTAAAAGCTATGGTGAATTTGTCCCAGTAGCATACAGAGCAACAGCCTCTTTATCTAATACTAGGCTAATTCTAATTGCATTTTGTATTAGATTCAGATTTAAAACTGGTCCAAATTCTGCCTTGGTTCTTGAAAACCAAGAAACTTAACAGGCTTCAGGGGATGAATGTCATCTAGATTTAGAGCAAGTAAAATGCAAAAGGCCCCTCCCCAACTCAGAAAATTATAAAGTTTTCAACCAGCTCTCCTACACTTTCTGATATTAAATAATTTATGTATATTAAGTCAAAACAAACATAACAGATCCACACAAACATTACCTAGAATTCATCTGCAGAAGTTGTAAGCGTTATAACTCCCATTTGTTTTAGTTGCCGGAAACATGCTTGGTTGCCTTGTGACAAAATTCTCAAGACCAGCCCCATTATGACCTGGTATCTGTGTCCTTTTTCCTACTGCCTTTTTTAATGCTTATATTACCAGCATATTTTACCCAAAATCCCTGAAAAGGGTCAGGAGCTAAAGAACATACACAGACTGTATAAAATGTAACAAAACATTTGCATCCATGTTTCATTCCATTCAAGGTGCTTTTTTTTTTTTCTATACATAAGTATTTGTGAAAAAATAATTTAGAGATATACAGTATAAACAATTTAGTGCATTGATAAGAATAACTAGACAGCTAAATGTATTACTCACAGTTCAGAAGCATCATAGCAAAGTATGACTTAACTACTTGTTAGTTTTCCTACTCCTGCAGGAAATTCTTTTAAAGTCCATCTTAGAGCTCAACTTATGAAAGCTGTATCATTAACTTCGTAATCACATGAGGCCTGGTCTTGAAATTCTTACTCAAGCAAAGCTTTTACTTATTTCAATCAACTAATGTAGACTTCATCACCAGCTTTGTCTGAAGTAAGGTTCCAGGATTTGGGTCAGTTTCATGTATCTATACTTAAAAAGTAATCTCTTAAAGAAGTGCAATGTCTTATCATTTTCATTGATTTGAGGCTCTCAATATACTCTTCTGTGAATATCTAACCATATTACATAATTGGTAGTCTCTGTGCTTCAGTAAGTACTTGAGAATGAATGGGTTCTACCATTGTAGTGCACTGAGATGAGGAAGATAAACAGGTAAGCCCCCACGAACTGGGATATCCCCAGTAGAGAAGTATCCACTTCCTTTTAGGAGTGGAAAAAACACCTTCCTCTGCAAGATGGAGCCTGTCTGCTGGGAGCGGTAGAGCACTGGAAATTTAGCTGGGCCCTTACTGGTAAAGAGAGGAGTTGCTGGCTGGCAGAAGGAAAGAAAAGATGCTGGAGGGAACAAGATGGAGTAAGAATGCAGATAGGAAAAAGGTTATACCATCTATATATATAAAAGTCAAGTGGTGTATGTATGTATGTATGTATGTATGTATGTACGTATGTATGTATGTATGTACGTATGACTGCGAAGTCCTCCCGCACCGTTTGAGCCAGAGACTTGAAATTTGGTACAGTGAGGGGTCTTGGGGTCTAGATGCTGGTAAGGGTCGAAAAATTTTCGGATCTCACCTCTGACGCCCCCCAGGGGTGAAAGTCTTTCAGGGCCAATCACATCGGCTGGGCGGTTAGGTGGTGATGATGTCATAATACCCCCCTCAACAGACACCTCACTCGCTCAGCTCACCCTTCCCTCCTCCAATGGAACCCCGGAGATCCCTCAGTTCTCTGCCCCTCCCCGCTCCCAACGGAACCCCGGAGATCACTCAGCTCACTGCCCCTCCCTCCTCCAACGGAACCCCGGAGATCACTCAGCTCACTGCCCCTCCCCCCTCCCAATGGAACCCCGAGATCCCTCAGTTCTCTGCCCCTCCTCCCTCCAAACGGAACCCCAGAATCCATCAGCTCTGTGCCGCCCCCCACCTGCGAAGGTCCCCTGAATCACTCGGCTCTGGGCCCCCTCCCCGCCTGCTACAGATCTGAGTTGGGTTTGGTGGGACGGTAAGTGAGGTGGGGGTGTCGGGTTTGGTCGGGGGGTGAGGTGGGGGTGTTGGGTTTGCTTGGGGGGGTGGGAAGGTATCGGGGTGGGTGAGGGGTGGGTGTTGGGGTTGGTCAGGGGGTGTCAGTTGTCTGCCACCTCCCCACCTCCGACTGACCCGAGCAGCGCCGGGCACTTATGCTAGTAGCCTATAAAAAGGTAAATTCAGCCTCTGTCAGGTGTAGTAAATGAGAATTAGCTAATCCCTATAATTGTATGTGTAATTTGTTTGTTTGCTGAATTTTTATTCTAAAATGAGGATTCAAAGAAGGGAGCAGGAGAGCTTGTGATGAGAGATGGAAAAAGCTAAAGTTATTCTCAAACATGTAGGAAGTCTGTCCTTCTAAATCTCAAAGATTATAGGTTGTTTGTCTTGTGATAGGGCAATCTTGAGGTTGGAAACACTAAAGCAATGTGCACTTCATCTGGAGAAGCTGCATTTATCACAAGAAGTATGTTCATTTCTCTTGAAAGTTTTTCCAAAATTGTGAAGTGGGGTACTGGGGCCAATAATGGCCAATACTTTGGAGACCTAGTGCAAGAACATTCTGGTACTGAGAGCCAATGATCCCTGATGAAACTTGGCATTTCTTCATAGTCATTCCTCCCCATGGATTTGTTCCACTCCTCTGTGTTTCTCAGTGGGGGGAATAGTGCCTTGAAATCATAGAGCTGGTCACCTTCTTTTCTGCTTTCTTAGGGTTTCATCTGTGACGTGCTTCATAGTACTCAGGCTAGTGGTGGTTGGTTTGATCTATATACATTTCTCCTTTAGTATATTTTTAATAAAGAGAAGCTTTTATAGAAACTTTCCTTGGTTCTCAAATGAGAGTTCAAACTCTCAAAAAATATTCTAAGGGAGAAAATGATTGCAAGATCATATGAATATATTCTTGTCACAGTCATTTGAATGAGAATAGGAAATAGTGCTGTTGAACACCAGCTATGGTCATACTATCTGTAGAAACTCTTAAGTTGTGGTATTTCTCATGCTGCTTACAAATGAGATTCAAAGTAGTAGTAACCATTAATAGCGCAGAACTAAACGACATATCACATTACACAGTTTAGATTAAATGCAACAAACTCAGGACTATAAATAATTGAGTAGAAACATATGCATATTAAATGAAACATTCACTTTATATTTTAAAAGCAAATTAAGGTGTTAGCAAACTATTACCCAAGCTAGGCTCCCACTCAGCTCACTGCAGCTGTACCTATGAGTCAGACTATTACAATTTCCTTTAATTAGTTTCTGTATCGATCTCACAAATTAAAAGACAGATTTAGACTGCTGGAATTGCTATCCCTAAACAGAAATATTTTAGGAGGAATCAAAAAGGAAGATCAAAGGTGCTAATAATCTTAAAAGAATGAAAATGTGTGTAAAAATTCTTAGAGAAACATGCAAGAAGACATAGCACTCTAGGAGTCAGACTCCAGTAATGATCACTCAAAAAAATTAATCCAAATCTTGGGCTAGGCTTATCAAAAGTCAGAGTGGTACATACTTACTGAAATAAGATCCTAACAGCCCTATCCTGCCAAACTTTACACACAGCAGTATAGCATACTCTCAAAACAGGATCTGCAAGACCAGTTCCCAAGTTAAAAAAAACAACAAAAAAACACTTTACAGACTATTTTACTTGTAGACTTGGTTTTTGGAAAAGAAATTATTGATACCATGAATCCCTGCCGAGTCACTTTCTGTAAGTTTTCTCTAAACAGTGTCAAAATGGTTTCTGCCTACTCCCTTGCTCAGATAATCAGTAAATCAGACCAAGTACACCTGACCTAAACTATGTGACTGTTCTCTCTCAAAACCGTGTTCAAAACACAAAGATGCATCATGACAAGCTCAGATTCAGGTTGTGTTGTGTGTGTAAGAATTCCTGGCATTGTGAAATCTAAAGGGACAAATTTAGGGACCTAGGGAACCCTAGGGAATTGTCTGCATGATTGTTAATTAATAACATGATGGTAAGCTAGTTTAACAACTAGTTCTAGTAGTAACAACTTTGAAAACTTATTTGCAAGGCCTTATTTGCTGTAGGTCACGTCTGAAAAAGAAAATTGAAGTTGGCAAAGAGTACTTTATTTTTCATATTATTTACAATTATAGAAGAAGGAAGTGAGAGGTGCTTTTCTGAAATTGCCCTAGTTTTGCAAAACTGTTCCACATCCCACACTTTATAAAAATGGAGATTTTTCTCCCAGTTTCCATAAAATTTCAAGGATGTCCGCTTACATTTGGCCAGCTGCAATAGCTGTGCTGTGCTATGAGCATTTCATTTTAAACCAAAATGAGGTTTATTTCCTACTTAACACATTGTTTATAATAAAGACAACTTTTTAAAAGTATTTATAAAGAAATAATCACATATTGAAACTTGTGATTCAGTGTGTATTTGCAGAAGAATGAAAGATGGCAGCTTGAAGGTACATTATAGTTCTGAAGTTAAGAAAATTTAAATGAATGTCATTTTTAATTGCAACAGTTAGTGGTTAAAATGTGAGTAAAAACTAAACTTTCTCAACATTTGCATTTCTAATGATCTAATGCCCCATTTTACAGAGGGTTATATAGCAACTTAATTGTTTTATAATAACTTGTTTGCTATATTTACAGAATTACTTTCTTTTCTTTGGCTGATTTACATAAATTTACCTAATTTATAGTGGCAACTCTTGTTCTTGTTTGCTTTTTTTTTTTAATTGCTTGGATGTCTAACTCAGCATTTGACAAATCCAGCTGATTCATACATCCCTTTTATCAGTTCAGTATTATGATTAATATTTCAGCATATAAATAATTTTTCTTTACACAAATTTATGAAATGTTAGCTTACCACAGTTAAAAAGAAGAGAAAAGGGAGTACAGAATCAGTGCACAGTCATAAAAGAAAAGGATTCAATCAACGTGCAGTGTGGGGAAATAGGTCAAGTCAAAAGTTGGTATTTGGATTGTAGGTGGGGTTAGTATTGATTTGTCCCATACTTGAAATATAGATTGGTTTTAATGTTTAGGATTAAGAGGTTGGGAGTCTTGGGGCTGTAGGTAGGGGGTAGTTGGAAAAATGGGGACAGATTTAGAATCTCAACTGCATTTCCTTTTCAAACTGTAATATACAGGCCTCTATACACTAGCAGAAATATCAGTTCTTTTGTTACAAGTGACTTAAGTTAGAGGGAAGAAATTTATTAAGGTTTTTCTGGGTAGACAAGGCTTGGATTTTTTTTAAAGCAGAATAAAATCTTTTAGAAAGAAAATCCTTTCAGGTTGCTTTTTTGCATCATAAGGAAGACAAAAGAGGGAACAACAATTTTATTTCTTTGTAAGTCACCTTTAAAGAAATGGTAAAAATGTGCATTGAAGCCCATTGCCCTTTGAAAAATAAGGTATGTATTGGGAGAGATTTCCATGAATAATAAAAACAAATCTTGATAATGTTACTGGATACTAAACTAATGTTGACCTTTTTGAGTTCATTGTTGTTATCCCCCATAAATATGACATAGACTTGTGACCAAGAGGGTGTGGGAGGATTGAGTTATGCTGTCTTGAGCCCTGAGCAAAATGCACAGCTCCTTCCCTGCGCTTGTGGAGTGCAGTTTTTTTCCCTCCTTGTGCCTGGTGAGTTACTCTGGCCAGTGAGTGGATGGATCCCAAGACTCCACTCACTCTCCACTTCTCTGAACTCACACTCTGCTCATGGGAGGTATCATAGGGGAGCAGGGACTATGCTGCATCCCAGATCCAAGGTGTGTGGAGTATTTACTTGGAGCAGCACGGAGGGGAGAGCTTTTACTACCACTTATTTCTCTGCTTGACTAATTAAGACAAAGGGACAATCTAGCCTATCACGGTTTCTGTGTGGCTGACATCACAAAGTTTATTTTTATAATTTTTGAAGCATGTTGTTTTTTTACTGGAAAGTGGCTTGAAATGGAAGAAATTAGGCTATGAGACCTTGTCTATGCCCTCAATTAAATGAGCACCCCAAATGACCGCTGTATTTACACAACCTATGAAAGGCACAGACACTATATAAAGAAGAAATATGCAGCAGAAACAAGTCGATTAAAAAACGCAAAATGTGCTAACTAAACTAAATACAGAGGAGATAAAAGCTCATCTCTTTTTTCCCCCAAAACTTAGATTCATATGCCTTTATTCACCTGAATTTTACAGTAATTATTTATTCCACAGATTTCCAGATCTGGACTTTTCTAGGGTATTCTAATTCTAAGGGTGCTCTAGGGAAGACAGGGAATACAGATGTCCAGTGGACCGTATTGTGTTGAGACTAATGTAGCTATCCCAAACTCCTACCAGTTAAGCCACTGTATAACGCTATGTCAGCAAAAGAGTATTAAACCTGGGTAGGTATAATAAAAACATCCAAAGTCACACATTTTTATCGTTTTTGTGTAAGGGATATAAACCCTCATACTTCAGGGGACAATTGAACTTCTCACTGCCTGTGGCTAAGAATAAAATTCCCACCTTACTAGCTGTCTATTAAGATTTTATTATGTCTTTCATTGAAGCATCTGGTATAGTTTTGGTATTGGAAACTGGATACAATGGACCACTGGTCTGATTGGGTATGGCAATTGCTATATTCCTGGAGTTTATACACTACAGAGCAAAATTCAGTCTCTATGAACTGTTAGAAGTGAGGAACGGAGCAGATCTGTGTTTCGGATAATACCTGCAGTCCATTATCTATTTTCCCTCATACTCAGTTCTGTTGGTATCCAAAATTAGGCTATTTTTGACCAGTGTCTCTTTTACTAGCACAATACAAGTTTGATAGCTAGTTAAAAATGCTTCTTTTATGTCAAATTTAAAGTTGTTAATTGCCTGCAGCTTTAACTGTTAGGCTTAAAATTTCATTTCAGTTGGGTTGCTCATGTTGGCTAAGCTGCACTAGCAAGGATTCAGCTCAGCCTGCTGTCCTCCTCCTTTTAGATGAGTAACTGCACTGAACTGATTCAGGGTTAAAAAGAGGTTTTGTGTCATTGTTTATTAAAATAAAAGCTTTGATCCTATAACCCAGCACTAAGTGGTTCAGAAGAATTATTGTTTTAACACCTTTTGTGAGCTCTGAGGGAGCTCTGTGAAATGTATAAAGTGCAGTCAAATTAACATGAAAGCTCAGTTTGGCACTCTATAGAGTGTGTCCTGTCAATATAATTTGAGCTACAGTAAACTGCATGACCTCCTTTAATCTGCTCAAATGTATCCCCATGATAAATCTAGCAAAGTCATTTTAGTCTGTAGCTGAGTCTGATGTTTCCTTGGTTAGGTCAAGCCCATGTGTCTTTAATAAAGCAACTGAGAGTTTATCTACCTTGTCTCTGTGGTGTATTTATGGTGCATCAAATGTAACTCTGCTGTGACAGTGAGATTTCCGGGGGGATATAGATGCACTCAGCAGAACTACCATAGTGAGCTGTGGGCCAGTGAAGTAATAAGAGGAGGTTTGGGTAAGAAGCTTCTTAAACATGTGGTGTTTTTGATACTGTGGTAATGCCTGATACAGAATAAAAAATGTTAAGTCAAACAACCACATTGCTATGGTTCAGGTGATGAACATAGCATACTTGCGAGCATTATAACACTAACAACATAACTGTTCTTGGTGTGTTATTACAGTCACTATATACAGTATATTTACTATTCCAGCGATTGAGTGGGTGTTTTTTTGTTTCTTTAACTAGTTCAGGTTTATACAAATGTCTTAAGTCTATGCCTTTAAGGTTGAAGTAACTATACATTCATACAGAGAGAAAGAAAGGTGGAATAGACATGATGGTATAGTATAAAAATTCTATTGACAGAAGATATAACTGTGTGTTGGGGTGTGAGGCTGGGAAAGGAGGAATTGTGATTATGAAAAGGGCCAGCCTATGTCAATTTGAATCCCAGTGGACAGGACACAGGGTTGGAACTCAGAAGACTTGGCTTCTACTGCTGGTTTTCCTGGTCACCTTTCACATGTTGCCTTTCTACTGTACCTCAGTTTCTGACTTTCTATAAATTGGGGAAACTAATTTCCTTTGTGAAGTGCTTTTAAGATCTATGGATGAAAATGATATACAAGAATTAAGTATAATTGTATGGCCCCTTCATCCTAGTATCCAAGTGCCTGAAGAATGGGAATAAACCCGTCCAACAACCCTGTGAGGTATGAGAGCAGCATCCCTGGTTTACAAATGGGAAGCTGAGGCACAGAAAGATTAAATACATTTTCCTGGACCACGCAGTTAGTCTGTGTGACAGGAAAAAACAAGAACCCAGATCTATTTAATATCATCCCAGTTCTTTAAACACAACCATGTCATTAAACACATTGCTCCTGTGCTAATCCTTACATGGTGCCTAAAGGAATCTTCTTACCTTCCACTCTTGTGAATTGCTGTTCATTCTTGAAGTCCCCATGATTTCTTGCTAAAGGAGAATGAATCAAAATGAAAGAGGAATCTTTATATAAATACACACAAATAATATACTATTACCACTATTAATAATCTGATTCATGTAGGTAGCAATAATAATGCTATGATGTATATTTTGCATTTTGACCTCTTCATGATTGAAATAAATCATAAGCTAAGAGGCTTGGACAAATGTGGGAAATAGTCTTTCAGGAGAAATAAGTTCTATGTGATAGTGGATACTGTGGTTTCATAAGAGCCCTAAATTTAGAGAACAGATGGTCAGATATAAATAAGAACATGCTTTGAACTGTCAGGAGCCTTATTGTTCTTACTGCATTTTTGTCTATTAACTTTTGACCAGCAATATGTGGAAAGGAATAAGAGTATGGCTTACTGTGTAGCAAAGGTTCAAGTCTGATCCCAGAATATATAGCCGTACCTACTTCCATGCTGTATTAAGAGAAGAAATGTATTAGCTGAGATCCTGCTGAGATATAAAAAGAAGGGGTTTCTCTTTAATAACTCCAGAAGGAGAGGATCAGTGCTTTATCAAATATACCTTCTTGCCATTAAACAAATTCCAGAACACTAGGGTACACCCAAGCTAGTGCTGCTTAACTGTTTTACTTTCATTCATGTTTGCTGCAGCCCTGGTTTGCAGAGACTTCACATCACAGATGCCCCTTTTAAACTTCATATACTTAAGAAAAACCTTTGAATGGGTGGCAGGAATAGCTGAGAAAGTTGAATGTGGTGTATTTGGATAGTGGAGCAAATAGCAATAGCAACTGGAATCTATGTGTTTATGTGGTCAGTTCCTGACTCTGCCACAGACTTCTTGCATAACCATAGGCATGTCACTTAAATTCATTATGTCTCAATTTCCCCATGTGTAAAGTGGGGATGATAATACTTTTGTACCTCATACTGATGTAGGGTATGTCTTCACTACAGGACTAGGTCGATTTCCCTAAATTCAATTTTCTAAATTCGATTTTAGAAAATTGAATCAGTGTATCCCCACCAGGACAGCAGGTTGACAGTGGTCGAAACTGTCCGTCCTAGAACTTTTGCAGGGGTCGACATAGCCCACATTGCACTTTGGGTAGGTAGCCCACAGTGCAATGCATGCCAGACCCCCCCCCCCCCTCCCAAGCAGCCCCGCGGACCCCCCCGCCCGCCTGAACAGCCCCCCCGCCGGCCCGCCCCGCCCGCCCGAGGGGGGGGGGGGAGCCGGCGCGGGGCTGCTTGAGCGAGCGGGTCAGCTGCCTGGTCAATTTCAGGTTAAATTGACCAGGCAGCTGACCCGCTCGCTCAAGCAGCCCCGCGCCGGAATCCCGCCCCCCGCCCGAGCAGCCCTGTGCCCCCCCCCACCTGAACAGCCCCCCCGCCAGCCCCCCCCACCCGCCCGAGGGGGGGGGGAGCCGGCGCGGGGCTGCTTGAGTGAGCGGGTCAGCTGCCTGGTCAATTTCACCTGAAATTGACCAGGCAGCTGACCCGCTCGCTCAAGCAGCCCCGCGCCGGAACCCCGCCCGAGCAGCCCCGTGGCCCCCCCCGCCCACCTGAACAGCCCCCACGCCAGACCCCCGCCCGCCCGAGGGGGGGGGGGAGGGAGCCGGCGTGGGGCTGCTTGAGCAAGCGGGTCAGCTGCCTAGTCAATTTCACCTGAAATTGACCAAGCAGCTGACCTGCTTGCTCAAGCAGCCCCGCGCGGCTCCGCCCCCCCCCCCCCGTCGGGCGGGCGGGGTCAGGTGGGGGGGCTGTTCAGGTGGGCGGGGCTGCTCGGAGGTCGGAGGCTTAACTTCAGATGCCTCTTCACTTACTCACAGTAGACATAGAGAAGTCGATTTTAGCCTTACTTCTCTCGTCAGGCAGGAGTTACAAATTCGATTTTGAGGGCCCTTTAAATCGACTTTAAGGGCATGTATGTGAAGACAGGTACACGTTTAATTCGACCTAATGTCGTTAAGGTCGAATTAAAGTGGTAGTGAAGACATGCCCGTAGTCTGAGAACAAATCTCATTAATCTTTGAGTTGCCCATGTGGAACCATGGTATATATTGAAAATGTCCTTGTGCTAGAATTGGCTCCCCTTGGGGGGAAAAATATGTTCTCCATTTTGTGTTTAAATCATTCCAACAGATATCGATGTAATATCTGTGAAGAGCAATTTGAAAGTGGCTTGAGCTAACATGAGGAACCCTGATCACAATCTTCTTTTTCTAATTTTCAGCGTTTGGAAATTGCTTTTCTGAATGCATGCTGTTTTAGTTAAGTGTGGCTTGAATAAATTAAATGCAGATTTTGTGGTATTTAACACCGTGTGCATCTCTGTTAAGAAGCTTCTGTATTCTGATAAGTAATGTTATAACACCTCTGCTTTAAACATTCATCAGCCAAGCCAAATGCCAGAATAAAATAAATAAAAAATACTTTATATTAGCAACCTTAATAGCATGGCAAAGATTATATGGATGGATCTAGACTGTTCTCAGTGGTACCAGATGACAGAACAAGGTGTAATGGCCTCAAGTTACAGTGGGGAAGGTTTAGGTTGGATATTAGGAAAAACTTTTCACTAGGAGGGTGGTGAAGCATTGGAATGGGTTACCTAGGGAGGTAGTAGAATCACCTTCCTTAGAGGTTTTTAAGGTCAGGCTTGATAAAGCCCTGGCTGGGATAATTTAGTTGGGGATTGGTCCTGCTTTGAGCAGGGGGTTGGACTCGATGACTTCTTGAGGTCTCTTCCAACCATGATATTCTATGATATTCACTATCCATAAATCCAGCATTAGATGTGTCCTATGCACATTGATCCACATCCAAATGTAGACCACAGTACTGGTGGTGTCTCCTCAAACTTTCTTTCACCCTGTGTTTCTTTCACTTGGTGTTTTACAAGTGTAGACTGTAGAACCCAGAACCTCATAATCTTTAATGTGATTATCCACAAAGCAACCCATGAAGTAGGGAAATATAGTTATCTCTATTTTAGAGAGGGACAGCTGAGAATTAAAGATGCTAAGTCACTTGCCCAGGGTCACACAGGAAGTCTGTAATGGGGCAGGGAAAGAACCCAAATTTTCCAAGTCCACTCTCACCACTGGACCATCCCTCTGTCTAGATTAGACAGTTTATTGGAATTTTCTATTTCCTGTGTGCATCTCACTCCCTTTGGCATACTTTACAAAATTCTAGATCTCTCAGTTATCATAAGAAAAGCTATAAACTCTGGCACCTGTAAAATACGCCATTGATATACAGATATGCAGATGTGTTAACATTTACTTCAATCAACATTCTAAACTTGAATGCCTAAAGTTAGACATGCTAACTGCTCTTTTGGTGGCCAAATTTTAAGGGATGTCAGTGTACACAAATACCTCATCTTTGAACATTAGAGATGCCTAATTTATGTGCCTCTAACATGGGTTTCTGTATCCAGCTTTCAAGTTGAAACATTTTACCCTTTTTCTAATCAATTTTAAATTAAACTTCCTTATATAGACATACACTAGCATACTGGAGACAAACTCACATCTTCATCAATGCTTTGGTGTTACTGTACAGCAGTTTGTGCTTCTGGGAATAGGCCAAAGTTAGTACATTGAATTAACTTCATTCTGTTTTCCCTTTCCTGATCCTCACAGGTGTAAGGTTATAGCGACAGTAGAATTAACCCTAAAACACATTTATTTTTCTTATGACCAGTGTGAGAGCAATCTACACGTCTGTTATGTTTTCAGATGTTGATTCAACAGTACTTGTTTTTTTCTCTAGATAGATGAAATATTGTCTTGCTCCTGTATCACCCTTGCAACCTAACAAAAGGAAACATCTTTCCTCAACTGCTTTCCAAAAAGACTCCCATGAATACTTACATCATTTTAAATATGTGCCATATATATTACCTGGTGATATTTCTGTCCTCATGTACAGATTTAGCAGGACTGTCTGGCTCGTTCAATTAGCAAAAGGGTCACGGAGAGGGGAGCTATAAAGGTTCTTTTCTCCAGGTTACCTCTGTGAATTTGTATTTATTTATTTATTTTGTCTCATTCATATTAATCCATGTCCTACTATTACAACTGGTGCTTCTGGCAGAACATTTGGTAAAGAAGTAATGAATTGAACAAATATGGAGAATGAAATCTGTCTAAGATGCTCATCTATGTTGGAGATGGAGCATTCTTTAGTGTCAGTCTGAGACTATAGAACAAACTTCCAAAGCAAATAAGGACCATTGCATAACTTACCACCTTCTTCTCCAAGTGAAGACACACGTCTTTAACTTTGCATTCTCTAACATGAATACAGAGCAACATTTAGGTATTTAAAAAGCAAAACTCAAATAAATAAAACCCTCACTCACCAAAAGGATGAGAGAGAGGAAACAAATAACATGTGACCAGTCACTTAATGCAATCCTGAAAGATGCTCAGATACCACTCTGAGGATGCTGGGATAAGCACCACTACAGAATGGAAGAGAGAACCTCTCTCACCTAGGGGAGATGCCCTCTAGGTTAGCATTCAGGCACATGGACAGGGCAGTGTGGGGTAACCTCTATGGCTGCTGACATTCTGATAAGTATCAGTGTCCGGAGCAACCAGCCTGACCCTTTTTATACCTGACTAGTTCTTGACTGAAAATTTGACTTCCGCCCCACTCTAAATTCCACCTCTCTCCCCCACACACCCCTTTGTCTGAAAGGGAGTCAAGTGATGCATTCAGACAGGCCATTTTCAGGGTTTTCTTTGATGAGCTCTAAAATCTCAGGATTTTTTAAATTTAAAGTTTAAATTACTGGGTTGCTGATTGTCTTTGAACTGATATACCCTGGTATATATGTGTGTTTTATTAAACACACTTTTTAAATTTCTGTATTTTAAGCTACTAGGATTTCAAGAAATATGTTTAAACTATTTGCCATGCAAATATAGTTTAGAAGGATGTAGATTTAATCAAAAACTTTCCTAGAAGGAGTCTTATTTGTTTTTAAGAATATCTTTCCTGGCTGTGAAACAGGAGATGAAGTTGGTAGAGTTAGCAGACAAATAATAGAATCCAGGGCCAGCTGTCATCAGGCCTGGAAAACTGAAGTAGAGCATAAATAAAAGCTTTCATAATTATTCTTAAGTATTAGCTTCGATAATAATTAATTCAGTTTTCCTTTTCTGGAAATTAACCAGTCTCTCTTCTTTCCACTAATCCACATAATATCTTTGGATCCAATCCTTACAAGTTTTATTATTTGTAGTAAGATGAGAAGATGAGAGAGACTTTTCTTTCCTTTTTTTTTCTTTTTCATCTTTGTGTAGAAACCTTTTGGCCTCTTTTGCTAGACAGAAATAGAAAGGAGGGTGCTGACTGCAGACTTCTGTTGGACAAACACTATAACTTGCTTTAAACACACTAGTGCCCACAAACAAACAGATGGAAAAAAAAAGTGTTGAAATAAAGCTGTGTAAGCTCCACTGAGGCAAAAAAGTCTTTCCTTTACTTATGTTTTTTTCTTACAAGAATGGCACCCTGGGGAAGTTTCTGTCACTGAGTTTTATAGGCCAGGTGTTCTACTGAAGGAAGGCAAAAAGAGGTAAAAAACAAAACAAAAACCAACCCACAAACTTTTTTTTGCTGTGAATGTGAATGTTTTGCAGGGGAAATCAGCAAGCAGGTCAAATAACTTTAAAAATACCATAATTGGCTTCTAGATAATGAGTCTTTTAAATGTTTTCAAGGCTGATTGATATTAATCATTTTTTCTTTTCTCTCCCAGAGTGTAATAGTTGCTGCTTAGCTGACTGGAAAAATAGCATAGAGAAAATTGTGACCAGAGAAATTTTAAATTTAAAAAATCTGTTGTTTTTTTCTTGACATACTTTTATTATTGCACAGTTTGGAAAAACTTTTAAGACCTATTCATTCCTTTTTGCTTATAAATATGAAGCACTGTCACAACTAATTATAGCTGGAGAAAAATACAATAATGTTGCTATTTAATATTAATTGACTTTAAGGCCAGAACCGACCTTCATGGCCATCTTGTCTGACTTTCTGCACTTTACAGGCCACAGAACCTAACCTGCCCATTCCTGTAATAGACCCCAACTACTGGCAGAGATATTGAAGTCCTGAAATCTTGATTTAAAGACTTCAAGTTACACAGAATCCACCATCTCCTTTAGTTCAAACCACCAAGTGTAAAGGAAGGAAAAAAAAACAACAACAAAAACCCAGGGTCTTTGCCAATCTGAAATGGAGAAAAATTCTTTCCTGCCCCACCCGCTCCCCAAATATGGTGCTATGTAAGATCCTGAGCCTGTTGGCAAGACTCACCAGCTAGATATATGAGAAAGAATCCATTGTAGTAACTCAGAGCCCAACCATTGGAGATATTTGTTATCAGCAGTCATAGATGGGTTGCATGCCATTGTAGTTAATCTCTTCATACCACCTTCATAAATTTCTCAAACTCAGTCTTAAAAATAGTTAGGTTTTTTGCTCCCCACCCTTCAGAAGGTTGTTCCAGAATTTCACTCCTCTCATGGTTAGAAACCTTGCCTAATTTCAAATCTAAATTTGTTGATGGGAAATTTTATATTCACTTGTTCTTGTGCCAAGATTGGGTTTTAACTTAACTAACTCCTCTCCAGGTTTATATCTCTGATGTGGCTTAAAACCACTCGTAAAGTAGGTTCTACATTTCTCTGACCATCCTAGTAGCCCCTTCTTCCTTTAGTTATGATTTCTATGGAGCAGACAAAAGTCTTGTAAAGTAACTTTTATACACAAGGGACAGAAATATGATTGCATTGCCTGAGTAGTCCAACTGACAATCACGGGAATATAAGCATGAGAGAGACAATCACAATCTAGTTCTTGGTCTTCTTGGTAAATATCAAAATGCCAGTTGGATTTTCACTATGAGCATAGTTTAGTTTTATGCATTAACCTTCCCAATTCTATCAAAATATATGCCATGACTGACAGTTAAGTACAAATATGTGGTGTTAACTTTCCCTAGAATGACCCCATAACATAAGTTAAACACTTCATTCTGACTGACTGACTGATTACAAAACTTTCCATCATTAAAGGCACTTGCATCAATCAATTCCAATCATTTCCCTTGTTTATTCTTACTGGTTCACTTACTGAACTTAAGAAACTAAATTCATTTGGGACACAGGGATAGTAGAAAAGGAATTAAGCAAATTATAAGGGAGAACTCTTCAAACATGTTGGTGGCTTTTGCCTTTTTTACGTACATACAAACAAAGGAAGATTTTTTTTCTTAAAAATAGAGAGAAATGACTTACAATTGCCATACACATATAAGATTTTGTTTTTTATTGGAAGATGGTACCAGTATTTTTTTTAACCCCACAAACTGTAAAATAAGTCAGATTTTGAAAGCTCTGTAGTGCTTAGTGGCTTATAGTAGGAAAAATAATCATCTTTATCTAATGGTAGAGTTTTAGTCTAGTTTTTCTCAAAGTACGCAACCAGTAGGTTTCACATAGTAATTTGCGATAGCCATGGATGTCATTTGCCATTATTGCTGCAAATGATTGCTAGTTAAAGGGTGGGCATGTGGTTAATTTCTGTTTTTAAAATTTAGCACATTAAAAAGAAAAATCTCATCAGATCTGTGCCACAATATCATAATCATTTCTACCCACAGATACTAACATCATTAGCTATTGTTTGTGGTAATAAATAGTGAAGTTTGTGAGTCATATGTTTAATACCTGAATCTAAAGTCCATATTCTAACGTGAGCCTACACACAATATCCAGCTGAGCTACTAGCAGCATCTGTTTCCTGCTTCAGTATGGTTAAACTATATAATCAAATGTAACCCCCCCAAATTTCTGGATTTGGTGAGAGAGAATTCTGGGGTCATCTTCTTACAGTGACATCTGTAGATTTTCAAGTAACAAAACAAGAACTCTGTGGCATTCCCCCATTGCAGGCACTGCTAGGGGCTCACATCACTCCAAAACTAGGGGCTTACATCATCCTGCAAAAAGCAGGGCAGGTAGTCCTGCCCCTCTGCAGATTAGTCTGGGTTTTGCTGTGGGAAATACCTGAGATGGTACTATCCTATGGTGCACTGGGAGCTCAGGGAGGGTGCCCTCTCTTTGGGCTGTGGTAGTGTAGTGGTTTGCTCAATTTCTAGTTGTGTAGTATGGATTTTCTGTTTGTTTTTATTTGTTTTTGTTTATTTGCCAACTGCAATATTGTGTCCTGAAATTACTGATGGGTACTCTCAACCTTAACTTCATTTTAATAAAGATTTGTTTTTAAATCTGGAAACATATGCCTGACTTCACCCTTTCTGAATGGGATTAGTGCACTGGTGAGGTTAATATGATTTTCATATTATCTGTCAAACCATGAGATGGGTTTTGATGAGCTCCTTCTCCCTGTTTCTGAAATTAAAGGCTCAGAAGTGTTCTATTCTCTCAATTACAAAATACTGTTTTGTTTGTTGCACTGCAAGGGCCGTTAGTATCCACACCCCATTCTGTTATGTGGATAGATAATGGGAAATATGTTATATGAGGAAACTTGGACGCAGCCAACTGGGATTCTAGCCCCAATTATTTTGGCCTCAGTGTATTATGCTGGAAAAAGCTGTTAGCAGCTATGTGCCTCATTTCCCCATCTTTTAAAATAGGGAGATTAATGCCTACCTTTTAAAAAGCACTTTTGGCTCCTTGTATGGAAAGGATTATATTCTGAAAGGGCAAAATGCTACTCTCTTTACTCCCCACTGAACTTTCATAGCAAAATAAAAATATTTGTGACAGGGAAAAAAAGTGAGTTGTTCAAAATCAACAGCATAAATAATTCCTGTTCCTAAAATTCCCTTGACTCAATTTAAGGTAGCATCCCTTAAAATGGAAAGCTAGGTAATGGGCACCTAGATTACTCACTCAGGCCCATATTTTTGTTAGTCCTTCACATGTTTGTATGCAGAATTTGTGGATGCACTTCTGTCTATGCTAAAGAGTTTGTTTTGAATTGGTGTTTTTTATCTATTCCACTGTGCGTGTGTGTCTGTGCATTCATTCTTCTATGGTTCAGATCCATAAATGATATCAGTCTGCTATATCTGCCAGTCAGGGGATTTATGACAGTAAATTCATATTGATTTCAATGGGGCTAGTGTTTTACTTTCAGCCTTTTAATTAAAGCTGTAGGAGCTCATGCTTTGGTAGTTCCAAATTTAGTCCATAGGGATGATCAAGATGTCAGGTTTATATTTGCATAAACATCTACACATTTTATTTGCATAAAGGAGACCGCAAACATTGTAGGCATATTTACAGAACCCCACTATACTACAAAGCCTACAATACAATAAGCACTTTTCAAAGTAGGAGACCATTGATTGATTTACTCATGTCTCCTACTTCTCTTGTATTAAAATCTGCTAATTCTGGTTTCAGGTATATAAAATTATGACCCTAAAATACCTGGTGAAGAGAAAAATAAATATATTTTAATGGAAATACCAATTGTCTCACTATATTCTTAAATTACAGAATACTCAACATACAGTATAACAAGACAGGCAGTTCTCCAAACTGTTCATGATATTCAGGGGCTATACATGATTTACATTTAAATAGCTGTGTGAAAATACAAAAATACAGCAAAGGATCAAATGTCAAAATGAATTTGGACACAGTCTGAACCAATTAGGATTACTTCAGTTAATAAAAACTCTCATGAAGACTGCTACAGGATAGGGGTCTTAATCTGAAGTGGAGATTATAACTCTATTTTGACGTATGTTGAATATTAACCAAAGGCGTATTACAGAAAAAGCTAATTCTGTAACTATAGTGTACAATTTGGTTGAGTACCTGGATCAATCCTTTTCTAATTCTAGAAGTTAACATCTAACAGGGAGAGGAAATATAGTCTTGTGGTTAAAATGCAAGGCTGGTACTCTGGAGATCTGCATTCTATTCCCAGCTCTGCTACAGGATGAGAGCTAGATCATCAGTAAGATTATAGCAGAGAAACAGTGACATTTCTAGGGCCTTGGTTACACTGGCATTTTATAGTGCTATGTAGCCTCCAGGAGCGCTATAACTCTCTACCCGTCCACACTGGCAAGGCACATATTGCGCTGTAAGTCCAAGTTTATAGCGCTCATGTTAATACACCTCCGCACGGGGAATAAGGGCTGTAGCGCTACCACTGTAGTACTACGGCGTGAATGTGAACACCCATGGTGCGTTAATTAGCTTGCAGCCTGGCCCATAATTCCCGTTTGAGCCACTCTGCTCATCAGTTTCAAACTCTTCTGTCGCGTCCTCAGGTGACCACACGTCAGACCCGCCCTTTAAATTCCCAGGGAAATTTGAAAATCCCTTTCCTGTTTGCTCCAGTCAAGCGTGGAGTGCTCCTCAGGTAACCGTTTTGCTTGGCCATGATTCCACGTGCCATGCCTCCTCGCAATAAGTGAGCTTCACCGTGGAACAATAGCGAGGTGCTGGACCTCATCAGTTGTTGGGGTGGAAGAGGCTCTCCAGTCTCAGCTGCAGTCTAGCTGCAGGAATTACGATGCATATGTCCTGATATCACGGGCCATGGCGGAAAGAGCCCATGTCCGGGACACTCTGCAGTGCCAGGCAAAAGTAAAGGAGCTTAGGATTGCCTATTGCAAAGCCTGTGACACAAACAACCACTCTGGGGCAGTCCCTGTGACTTGCAAATTCTATAAGGAGCTGGACACGATACTTGGTGGTGATCCAACATGCACTCCATTGACCACCCAGGACACTTCTTCCCAGCCCACCACTAAAGGGGGGGGGGGGCGAAGAAGAGGAGGATGGAGAGGAGCAGGAGGAGGAGGCAGCGGCCGTGGCAGCCACCCAGAGCACGAAGGAGTCACAGGACATGCAGCCAGGAACTCTTCTCAAGCCCGGAGGACAGCCAGAGCCAGCCACAGCATCCGGTGGTTGCGGGGGGCAGGGCAGCAGCAGTGGATTGCGCAGGTACAGCTACTTTTCTATTGGGAAGGCAGGGAGCTTGGGAAGGGTGGAAAGGGATGCTTGTCGTATGCTTGTCTACATGTGGAATAGTGCATTGATGTACTCCTATCACTTCACAGTAATCGTCATCAGTAATTTCTTCAAAGGTCTCAATAACAGCTCTTGGAATGTGCCTGAGCAGATTTCTCGGGAGAGCCAGCATGGTCTCTGTCCCGGCCACGGTCACTAGTCCCCGCCACTGTTCTATGAGGGGTGGGAGAAGCATTGCTGCACAGAGGCAAGCTGCATACGGCCCAGGCCGAAATCCGCATCCCTCCCTTTCTTGCTCTGTCACTCACAGCAGCAAGATATCTTCCAGCACGAATACCTACACAGAGAATGTTGGGACAGTGCTCAGAGTATGGTTCCCACAAATGCCCTTCGCTCCCCCCAAGTCATAGGACAGCAAGTCAGGAAAACAATCATTCCCCCTGCATCCTGAGACAACTCAACATGTCAGGGGCAGTCTGTGTGCTATAGCTGTGTGGGACAGGCAAATGGGACAGAGAAACATGGAATGCATGGGAATCCTAGCACTGTCTGTTGTGAACAAGGGAATACTCTGTTTTAACTTTGCACTGACTTTCCTTTCCCTAGTTTCGTCCTTGAACACCCCATCAATGTCAGTCTTATCTCCAGCTGAGGAGGATTTGAAAGAGACCACGGAAGAGCAAGGAAGATCTTTTAAAACAAGTTATGCAACTGGCTGCAATGGAGAATTGCATTACACAGGAGAGGTGGGAGAATGAGAGCAATCCGAGGGATGAACAGATCCAGTTGAGGGAGATGGCTCGCAAGCAGTGCGCTGACAAGCTGTTCACATTATTACAGCTGCAAGTGGAGACTCTGCAGCAGATCACTGCTGTTCAGGAGGAGAAGCAGCACCGTGCTTGCCGCCCCCATTGTCAGTTGCCCCCTAACCCTTCCCCTTCTGGCCCTTTGCCCCTTCAGGCCACTATCAACAGCTGCCTGGTTATTACCACCCACGGCAGCCTCCAACCCCCCTCTCTTCACTGACCAACCCACAGATCTGGCACCCTTATCCACTGCACTCAACCCCTAATAACAAGCATAATCGCCCTCCGCAAATGGGGTTGGGGGAACACAGCAAGTCAGAGGGCATTGGAGGTTATGAGGCCAGGACATATGCCAATCTCTGACTAACCCCTTCCCACCCCAATTGCACCCCCCTCCCCTCCCCACCCCAACTGCACCCCCCTCCTTCCTCACACATCTTACTTTTTTCAACTTTTATTTCAAATTCTGAAAAAGCTTTTCAATAAATGAATTATTTTTAATAAATGGGTTTCTTTATTTGGTGCACATATGCATCTAATAGCTACAGAAAAGCAAATGCCTTATCCTATTAACAGAATGCACCCTCCCTCCCTCTGGAATTCCCATTAGAACTCACTTTCAGCATCAAAATGCTCCCTCAAGGCATCCCTGATCCTTGTAGCCTCGCGCTGGGCTACTCTAAGAACCCTGTTTTCTGGCTGTGCATAGTTGGCCTCCAGCTGCTGAACCTCCAAGGACCGTGCCACAGTGAAGCCTTCGCCCTTCCGCTCGCAAAGATTATGTAGGGCACAGCACGTGGAAATAACTGCGGGGATACTTCCCTCTGCCAAGGCTAGCTTACCATAAATACAGTGCCAGCGTGCCTTGAGATGCCCAAAAGCACACTCCACAGTCATTCAACAGCGGCTCAGCCTATAGTTGGACCTTTCCTGGCTGCTGTCTAGGCTCCCCATGTAGGGTTTCATGAGCCAGGGCATTAGAGGGTAAGTGGGGTGGCCAAGAATCACAATGGGCATTTCAACTTTCCCCACGGGGATTCTCTGGTCTGGAAAAAAAGTGCCATCTTGAACAGGCCAGTGTTGCAGAAGATGCGTGCATCCTGCACCTTTCCCGACCAGCCTGCATTAATGTCAGTAAAATGCCCACGGTGATCCACAAGCACCTGGAGAACCATGGAGAAATACCCCTTTCGGTTAATGTACTCATCTGCTAGGTGGTTGGGCGCCAGAATAGGTATATGGGTCCCATCTATCGCCCCTCCACAGTTAGGGAAACCCACCTGTTCAAAGCCAGCCACGATGTCATGCACGTCACCAAGAGTCACGATTTTTCGTAGCAGGAGGCAATTAATGGCCCTGCACACTTCCATCACCACGACTCCAACAGTCGACATTCCCACCCCAAAGTGGTTGGCCACCAATCGTAGCTCTCTGGGGTGGCCAGCTTCCAGATTGCTATAGCCACCTGCTTCTCCACCGGGATGGCAGCTCTCAATTTGGTGTCCTTGCACTGCAGGGCGGGGGTGAGTTCAGCACACAGTCCCATGAAAGTGGCTTTTCTCATGCGAAAGTTTTGCAGCCACTGCTCATCATCCCACACTTGCATGACGATGAGATCCCACCATTCAGTGCTCGTTTCCCATGCCCAGAAGCGGCATTCCACAGTCGTGAGCATGTCTGTTAAAGTGATGATCAGTTTAGTGTCCAATGCGTTCCTCGGCTCGAGCTCGTCTTCTTCAGACCCATCACTACTGTCACCTTCCATGTCAAGAATGAACTCCGCTGCGCAGAGAGTTGTACTGGTGACACTCGCGAGCTTGCTCCTCAGCAGTTCGCGATCCATTATGCCACAGGAAAACGGACAACGGAGTGTATGCGCCTTGCTGAAACCGTTGAAAGATGGCGCCTGAGGTGGACAGAAACACAGGGATTGGTGGGATATGAAACAAAGCATCACGGGGAGTTGGAACAGGATGCAGAATGGCCACAAGTGATGCCCCCCCTTCCCACAAGGCATTGCGCCAGATTGGGAAGAGGTGCTCTGTGGGATACCTGCCCTATTGCACTGCTCCTAATGCCGCCTGAAGTGCCGCAAATGTGGCCATGCTCTAGCGCAGGCGGGTCTAAGTGAGCACACGCTCTAGCGCAATACCTATTGCTGTATATGGGATGCGTTATATCCAAAAGTGCTATAATCCTGTAAGTGTAACCAAGGCCTAGGAGTTAGCCCTGGATCGCTGATTCTTTAGGCCAGTCCAAACTGCTTTAAGCTGACACAGTTTAAATCAGCTAGGAGGCAGTAGTTTTGACACACCCACTCCCAGCCTTTCAAACACCTCTGTTCTAGGGGAGCAAAGTAGGCAGAGGCAAGAGCCCAGCTGTGGCAAAGCTGTGCCAGCAGGAAGTTCCCCTCTGACAAGGGGACATCTGCAGCCTAATTATGTCCCTTTTAGAACACTGTGACCCTCAACAAGCTAGAGATTCTGACCTTAGATTATGAGGACACAGAAATCTATGCCATCATGCTTGCCTATTAAGGGAGAGCTATTTAACTGAGATGTCATAGAGAAAACTCCATTAATGTGGGAGGTGGTCAGCTATTATGATAAATAGTGTATAGCAAAAATTACAATATGTAGGCATTAGGTGTATTTACAGTATAGGACAGAGGGCACAAGCTGTCTTTCTTTTTGTAACATTCTCTGTTGTCCTCTACAGTCCAGATCACTCAGTAGAATGGAATTCATGTATTGAGTATTCTGCACATGTTGTATAGACTAATAGGCCCAAATCCTCAGATGGTATAACTTCATGGAACTCAATACAACTATACTTGATTTACCTTTTTGATTGAGGATGTAACCCATATATATACATGCTCATTAATTTCATCTGGAATTTTAATAAAAGACTGAGTCACAGAATATGAAACAGAGATGCACATTATGGATGAGGTATACAAAGTGTGGATGAGGAAGAAAAATTTCTGCGCTTGGTTTGTAGAATACAGCAACCTGAAAGTTAAATAATAAAAAAGTGGAGAGGGTGAGGATGCAGGAGAGTCATTTAAGTAGAAACTATTTAATACATTAAAAAGCATCTTGCATACAGATGATTCTTCTCTGACAGAAGCTTTGTGTTTCCAAGGATTTGTTCCGCATTATAAAGTCAACCGACGTTAGTCTGATTAAACCATAATTTCTCATTTTAAGTGCAGCGTTCTGTTACAATAAACCTGCAAGAAAACAGGTTCTAGGCATCTAATTGGTCTGTTTTGAGTTCCTGTAGTGAGCCAGTTAATTGACAAGTGATTTAGTTGATTAATTTACTGGAATAAAAAGAACAAGAGATGAATTACTTCATTGCTACTCTCTTTTTCCGGTGGGAAAGCTCTTAAGGGTACAGCAGAAAAGCTGATCTGCTATCATATACTTTTTGTCTGTAAAAATATGTAAGTAGACCTCCTATTGTTCATAGTTGATATACTGTGGAGTAGGAATTAAAACACAAGGAACAAAGAAAAGCCATCAGTCAAAATCCTGTTTTGTTTTTCTTTTCCCCTACAGTTATTTCACTAAGGTTTGTGGGTCTATTATAAACTCTCCTCATATCTTACCCTCCTCTCCCCAAGCCCTTTAATAACTCATCCATTTGTTCCTGGTGATGTTATTCTGACCCATGCAGCCTTGGGCTTCTCTTGCGGACAAAAATTTCCAGACTTTGGGGATCATTTAGTCTACATTGCTCCTGTCGATCCCTGCAGCCTTTTTTTTTTTTGCCTCCAGACTACTTGCGAAGGAGCTGCTTTCATTGTATCCTCTCAAATTCATCTCAGTATGGCTAAACTCATCAAATTTATAAAATATCAATCCTCTTCCACCTTTGAGCTGTCCACTGTTTGACAGCATAGGTCTGTCCAAGGGCACAGGCTCGTATCGGGCTAGTTCAGTCAGATCTGTTTTTTTTAAAGTGTTGGGGGTTTTGGTCTGAAAATACTTAGGTTATTCTTTATCCAGTTCAAAAAATGGAAAGGAGTTTCACAAGAAAAGCATGATGAATTCAAAGCAATTTGCAGATGGTGTAAATTAATTGGAGAAGGAATTTAGGTCAATTTTAAGTATAATCTTTGGAATATGTACTTACTGACTTTTGAAAATCTTCTCTGCATCTAAGGTATTCAGAACAAAGTTTTGCAGAAAGTTCCGCGGAAGTACAAAAAGTGGCTATTTCTATGTTTCATGAGTAGGTAGAAGGGAGGGGGGGATTTTCAGTTGATGAAATACATCACTCCATTCTTCAAGTGGAAAAATAAGCAACCTCTTTGAACTGTGGAAAAGAAAGCACATGCACCACAAAAAGGGTGGGAGGAAATTGCCTTGGAAGACATTAACAGTTTTCTCCCTTGCTATCTGTTGTTGTAGCCCGTTCTCTATTACAGTAGTGCTTAGAGGCCTGAACCAAACCAGAGTGCATGGTAATGGGCACAGTGGCATTCACCATGGCATTCCTATACTACAACATCAGTACAGCAAGGGAGAAACAACAAATGTTCACCAAGGCAAAGATCAGTTTGTAGAGATTATCATTCCATTAGCTAAGGATCACATTATAATGTGTATGTGGCGGGGCAGAGGGAGGAATCCTTTAACTATTTCATAATTTTTATGTCTAAAAAGGGAATTTATTTGAAAATGGGATGACATTTTTGTGGGGTATATTTTCCAATAAGTCCAGAACACTCAAAAAAAAAAACATGAAGAGATTTTGCAGAGCTTTACTTGTAATTAACCATATCCTAATCCTAGCCTACAGCAGCTGTTAATACTGTTGAAGGCTTAGTGTGCTAAGTATGATTACTTTGTCTTAACTCAAATTTATGAAATCTCATCAAATATATTTTCTTTCAATCAGCTTTCTATGTCACTTGCTTTACTCCCAGAAACCAAAGAGAACAGCCTTTTGAAAAATCTTTGTTGTTATGACATTATATCAGATATAATAAAAAGAAATATTTGATAGAAAATTTGCCTACAGAAATAGGAGAGTTATTGCAGTCTGTTGGAACCAATTATAATCCTGACAGATCATTACAGGTGTGTTTTTGGCCTAATGTGGCATACTCAATCATCATGATATTTCTAGAAAGACCCAGAAGACACAGTACTTAAAGATAATGCTGACAATAATGTAGTAATAATAATAATGAAACACCTGAGGCCCATATTTTCAATCTTAAGTATTTATAGAGTGACTTCTTCAGTTATCTGTATAAAACTGAATTTTACTCAGTTACTTAGATAACATTTATTCAGTATAAATAAAAGTTTTGTTTATGTAAATTGGTTGGGAATTTTGATTTTGAGCTCAGCCTGACAAGTTGGAGTAAGGCCTGGTCTACAGTATACAATTATTTTGGAATCAGCTTAGTTCATTCAAATTAAAACCAATCCAGTTGTGTCAATTTAAAGGTCTCTTAAAGCCGGTTTTGTACTCTACCTTGGCTAGGTGAATAACGTTAAAATCGACATTGCAGTTCCAGATTAGAGGTACTGTGGACGCAATTCGACATTATTGGCTACCGGGAGCTATCCCAGAATGCTCCATTGTGACTACTCTGGACAACACTTTCCACTCTGATGCACTAGCCAGGTAGGCAGGAAAAGCCCTGGGAACTTTTGAATTTCATTTCCTGTTTGGCAACCGTGCAGAGCCCACCAGCACTGGCGACTGTGCAGTCCCAGATTCTCAGAAGAGCTCCAACATGGTCCGAATGGGAAGTACTGGATCTCATCCCAGTATGGGAAGATGAATCTGTTATGGCAGAACTACGTTAAAAAAAATAAAGGAACACAAATACATACGCGGAAGTCTCCAGGGGCATGACGGAAAGAGGCTACTCCAGGGATGCAGAGCAGTGTCATGTGAAACTCAAGGAGCTCAGGCAAGCCTACCAAAAAATCAGGGAGGCAACCGGGTGCTATGGGTCACAGCCCCGTACATGATGCTTCTACCATGAGCTGCATGCAATTATGGGATGGGGCGGTGATGCCACCACTACCCCACCACTGTCCATGGACATGTGCAAGGGGGGGTATCACATGGAGTGAGGATGATGAGTTTTTGGAGGAGGGGGAGGAGGACAGTGCACAGGTGGAAGTGGTGAATCCGTTTTCCCCAGCAGCCAGGAACCGTTCATCACCCCCTCCCAATGTGGGCTCTTCTGGTGAGTGTACCTTTTAAGTATGATACAGGGTTTAAAAGCAAGGTTGTTTAATGATTTATTTGCCCTGAAGACTTAGGATGAATTTGCCTCCAGTACAGCTACTGGAAAAGTCATGTGTCTAGGGATTGAGCGGCAATTCTCCAAGGACATCTCTATGAGGTTCTCCTGGAGGTACTCTGCAAGCCTTTGCAGTAGGTTTCTGGGTAGGGCTGCCTTATTCTGTCCTCTGTGGTAGGACACTTTACCGCACCAGGCCAGTAGCAAGTACTCAGGAATCATTGCTTCACAGAGCAGGGCAGTGAAAGCTCCTGGGTTTTGGGTGCTTTCAAGCAATATTCATTCTCTGTCTCTCTGTGTTAGCCTCAATGAGAGTGATGTCATGCATGGGCACCTGGCTGAAAGAAGGGAATTTGTTTGTGTAAGGGAACAATCAGAAGTGTCCGTTCACGCTGGGGTGTACGAGCTTGGCTGAGGCCTGATCAGAGCGGTATGGGGGCGGAGGGGCGGCGGAATCCCAACCACACTGGGCTGTTTGCGTTTAGTTTAAAGGTCTCATCCCTGATCAGAGCCTGATCGGAGCCACGCAGTGGAAGTGGGGTAATTTTTTCACGCAGGAGTGTCAGCATTGCGCCTAAAGGGTGCGGGGTTGGGGGGTTTGTTGTGTGAAGTGATCATCCCCAAGAGACCGCAGGCCAGGCACTTTGCTTGGTATGGGAAAGGGGGGCTAAAAGCATTGAAATGAATGCAGAAGAAGCAGAATCCCATTTGCCCCAGGCCAGTCCATGGCTGCCTGCAAGCTGAATTCTGTTGCCCAGCTGCGTGAGCTGCCTTGGTCACACCAAACCAGCAGGCACTTCAGTATAAAAGGCAAAATGTGGCTGTCATAAGTGTGAAGTGCCTTGGAATGTTGTTTTACCTATATGGGTTAAATAAACCTGAGAGGGAGTGACGTAAGAGCTCCCATCCCAGGGACAGAGGGGGAGGTTAGTTTCAGTTCTCTTCAGTTCCAGCTTTGGACAACTGCCCAGCTCTCTAGCTATGGAGAGACAACTTCCTACTTTTCCTTCATAAGCTTTAAGTAGACTTACTGTAAGTAACATTTTGATTTCATAATTTTGTACCTGATTAGAGTGTCACTAACCTTCCAGAGGGATTAGGAAGCTCTATATCTGTGAAGTTGTATTGTAAGTGTATGCTTTGTTCTCTTTTCTTTATTAAACCTTTTTTGTTAGAAAAAGTGTTTGGTTATTCTCTTAAAGTATTCCTAGCTTTAAATTTGGCAGGCACAGCTTGTGAGCTGGTGTGCTGAGTCTCTCTCTCCCTTCAGGCTAGAAAGGGAGGGGGGAGCAGTCTGTGAGTGTCCCGATCTCTCAGGGAGAGGGAGGGGAAGTTTGGGGTGTTCATGTGCCCCCCTCCAGGGTATTGGAGATTCACATAAATGGTGGCAGTGGTACCCCAATTTCACAACTGGTAGAGTGTGGGGTTTTGGGAGGAAAAAGCTTTAACTTAGGCTGGGAAACAGCTTATAGTTAAGGGGTCATAGAAGAGACCCCTCACTTGAACCCCAGTGTTGTGAGTGAGGGGAGGTTCTAGCTCTTCACAGTGACTTTGTACAGAAAGAACGTGTGCTGTGTACTATGAATTGCTTGTTTCACCGAGAAAGAGTCTCCCGTAGTCAATGCTAGCTCGGTACTGTGAACACACTTCACTGACATAGCGTGTTTAGTGGGGACACGCCATTTCATACTGTAGACATACCCTAAGAATACAATTCCTCTGTAGATCTCTGGGTGAAAGTGTACAATGATGAATTATCAATGTTGGGCCAAATAGTACTCTGTTACACCAGCATAAATCCAGAGTAAACGCATCTGAATATGGTCATTTGGATGTGGTCAGAAAATTGGAATAATATCTTCAAATTTATTAACTCACAATGGAAGCATAGTACTGCAAAGTAGTAACTCCTAATGGGAGTTAGGTGCTTAAATTCCATTGAGGATCTGATGACTCTGTAAATAGTAACTGCCCCTGAGAAAGTGGAAACATAGGCCCATATCCTCAAAGGTATTAGGGCCTAATTCCTATTGAGGATCTGGACCTTAGCACTGGTAGCACAAAGCTATATAATTTTCACCATTTAGGCATTCAGGGGGTTATAAAATAAGGGCCAGTTATGAGCAGAAATGGTTGAAGAGAGTGGTAGTGGGGGGAAAAGCAACAAAGAAGATACCAGTTGAAGAAAACTCCTCCCTATCTCATGTCTTAATTAAAATAAAGTGAGAGTCTGACTGCATCTGATTGTAGATGATCTTCCCACTGCTTACTCCCAAGAGTGGGGAGATGTAATCGTGGGCCTGGTCTGTGGCCACACTTTGAGAGACAAGGTGTGCATCAATGTGCAGGAGGTCAGACTAGGCTGATCATCATGGTCCCTTCTGGCCTTAAAGTATGAGGTGTGGTGGGGAGCATTGAAACTCTGTTCCAGATACTGCTAAGGAAAGAAGTTTCTCCTTTCCCAAGATATTGACTCCGCTGCTGGGAAAGTACCTGAGTAAATCAGCAGAGGAGACAGAGTCATTGTTACTATGAGTTTAAATGTTTGCCTGACATCTGTGTACAGGGGACCTTTGCATGTAAATCTTCCACCCCTATCCACTATCAGCATCCCCCTTGCTACAGATTCCACAGAGCGCTCTTCAGTGGTCAGTGAATCCCCATAAACGGAGGAGGTGACCCAGGGAATGGACAATGTTCCCCTGCCTCCCCATGCAGTTTGGGGGCAGAATACAATGTGTTGGAACTGCTATACTTCTGAGCTCTGCCCTTCCTCATCATATTCAATCTGACTGTGATGAGGGAACCTTTCTTAAGAGGTGTCCCATGAATTGACTCTGTTTAGGGAAACCCTCACAGTTCATTGCTCTTTGCTGGAACTGGGCATCTCCCTGGATATAGTGCTGTGTGACAGATCGCCTTCTCACCCCTCCGCAGGAACAGGCAGGAAACCCTTCTCTTGCTTCAAACAGTGCTCTTTAATTCACAGTGCAGGCCCCCACCACCAATATATACAGCTTTGTACAGTTCTTCAACTTACAGCTCTACAGCTCCTAGCTCTACAGACTCTATATAGTCCAGCTTACAACTCTAAATAGTTCTTAACACACAGCTCTAACTAGCTCAAAACCACCACCACACTCTATACCATCCCCACCACACTGGGCTTGCTTCCTGGCAGGCCTTTTATCCCCCTGAGGAGGCTGCCAGGTGCCACTCATCCAGGCTGATTGCCCTGCAGCCCAGGTGGCTAATTAGGCTTCTCTGCAGGGAGGTTTGCAGAGGGCTTTTCTCCCTCTTAAAGGGGTGACAGGCTGTCAAACTGGGAACTGCTGGATGCTGAGCATTCTTGAAAGTCTGCCCTCTCATGTAGACAGTGCAGTGCAGTAGATAAACTTTTCCAGTAGATCACTTCCTTGAAGTGCTTATAATTTAGAGAGAAGCTTGGTAGTAAGTTAATTTATGTGTGTGCTATAGAGCTTTTTTTGCCATACTGAGATTGTCATTTAAAAAGTCAGCATTTGTCAGCACTTAGTACAGCATGTTATCTGCAATTAGCACAGTTTTCTCAATACTTGCCTTCTGCTCTAGTATAAGAGGAGTCCGAAAGGCATATAAAACCTGGATGTTTTGCTTGCACCTGATATTATGTCTGTCAACATTAAGGCTAATGTTATTTATTGTCTGCATTTTCACATTCTGTGTTTCAGAAGGTTCAGTTCATTCAAGAAAGATACAATAATCGAGAGACATAAGTACTCAGCACAGTTTGTCAGTAGATACTAAGGAGACATGGATATGCATTCTGTAACAACCCAGAGGAGGCACACTTGGAAATGAAATCAAGTAGTAATATAGAGCTGCTAGTCATCCAAGAAAGACATATTTTGTAGAAAGTTCAAATGCTGTAATGGATACCTGAGATGGGGTTTAGAAACAAATGAAATAGCCCTTTTCTATCTTGAGAAAATGCTACTTTACTTTATCAAAATACTATTTAGTTAGCTCTCTGAGACTTACTCCATTAACAGATTAAAGCAATCAACTATCCTTCCCTTCGAAACCAAGATGCATAGTGAAAAGTTTTCATTAGAGGTCGGTAAACTAGTTTTATAAATGCTATCCAGAGCCTCAGCCAAGCACCTAAACAGATTTTTTTTTAAAAATGTAAGGACTGGACTTGTTCAGGTAAGCCCAGATCCAGCACAGCACTTAAGGTGTGATAGACTACTCACATAATTGACTTAAGCTTGTGCTTTAGAGTTTTGCTGTACTGGGCAATAAAGGTGTGTTTAGGGATCCTTCACTTTTCAGCCAAAGAGATTCTACACACAGAAAAGCTGACAGATCTTTACTGCACACATAGAATTGGTAGCTCCTTCCTTTCCTGTATTCCCTCCCCATTTCATATCCTGATGCTTGAGCTGATTCAACTATAAAATAAGCATTTCTCTCCACATTAGTCCCTGACTAAAATGATAAACGCAAGCAGTACTGTATAAGCTATCGAAATACAACTTTTAATGTAAAATTGTAAATATTGTCAGTAATTTCCATAAATGTTGGAACAATAGTTGATATGCTTCTCAATTGTGAATATTATTTGCATGGTGACTGTTTCCTAAAGTTTGCCATGGTGTGGATCTATATTGTGCACTGTATATTAATCTGTAGTTGTACTGAGTCTAAACTATTGTCAAAAAATAATCCTTGTGCCTGCTAACTTATTTTTTTAGAGACCTTTTGTCAGCAAAGGGCTGCATCTTCCTTGCATGGCTGCAGAGGAAGACAATAGCTTTCAGTCACAAGACCATAAGGACAACCCTCCACCGGCATTAGATTGTTCCATACCAAAGATGTGAAAACTTCGAATAAAGAATGCCTCTAGCAGCAAATACACATCCAAGAGCTTGAATGTATCCAGAGACTCTTATTAGATAGGAAATACTTTATATGAGAACTCATAAAAATGTAGTTCTATCTGAGTGAAAGAAGAGTTAACTCAGTTTGATTAAAAATACCGTCTCTGTGGATGGGGGGGAGATAGCAAGTGAGATTAAAACATGTTTTTTCTCAAGAAATGATCGTACCAAATCGTCCTCACACAAATTCGATAACATAAAATAATGTGTGATCTTATTATAAAATCTTATCATAAAATGAGTTAACTTGTATGGAAAGTCTCTTTATTAATAATAATAATAATTAATAAAAAGTAAATACACCTAAGTGCTCCAGAAAATGATACTGGTGATTTAGTAACTGCCTGTGTTACCTCAAGTATTGACTTAAACCGTAGTCTCAACATTATTATTTGTTGTATATTTCCATAGTGCCTATGAGCCTTGGTCAAAGACCAGGACTCCCTTATATATACTTAATAACAAGATGGGGGCCAGCTCCCAAGGAGCCTACATTCTAAGTTATTGGGGGGAATCTCATGCTGCTGCTGTCTCTTTAAGTAGATAATTTCTTGGCACTGCTTGTCCATTTAGTTCTTTGGGGACTGGAAAAAACCTGTGGCTAAAGTTCCATGCTGTCTCCAGGATCCCATTGTTATGATTATCTATCTGTTTATTAAGAAAGGAGACCTGAGTAACCCACCCTCATGAAATCAGTTATTATTTTTTCATAATCTTGGATTGCCTTACAAGAAGTGGAAATAGATTGCTATTTGATCTAGATAATTATCATCATCGTTGTAACTGGTCTATTTTGCTCTATCTTCAGGATGAAATGGGGAATTGTACTTGACATAGGCTTCTTTATCAGTTTCTGTTTACTGCATCTCTTGTCTAATCTCTTACTTAACTCAGTAAGTCAAATTTTGAATTCTGTTATTTCCTATTTTATGAGATAGTAATTCAACTAAATGAGGCTTGGCTATTTTGAGGGCCTGGAAAGATTGAAAGAATTCTAGAAGCACATCAACAAAATGCAATGCCATACACATTGTACTTCTCTGGAACCATGTGGTTGTAGAGTTAAAACACATGGACACCAATTTAGAAATATAGTTAAAAATCAGGCACCAAGTTTAGTTCAATATTTATGAGCCTTTGGGCGAGAATTTGTGATATCTAAAAATTTGCTTTATGTAAAGTGTGTTATTTATTGCTTTTGTTTTAAATGTTTCAGTCAGTCATTCAGAGAGCAGAAGCAACACCATGTGGCTTAACTAGTTAGTTAATCACACAATGAATCAAGCATAAGCATACAGTTTGGAAATAAATCATAGAATGACAATAATCAAATAACGAACAATTCAAAACAAATTAATAAAAGAGAGTAAATTCTTAACAAATAATAAACCAATAGTTTGAACAGCTGTCCTCATTGATTGGGTCATCTTACTCATTACCAGTCAAACAAAGCTCAACGCAAAAAATTTTTTTGAATGAAAGTATAGCATATTTATTATGTTTAAACTCCTCAACAAGTTCCAATTTCTATCCAGAACTTAAAGTACACTTCCAGAGCAGGTCATATTTCTGAGGTCAAGCAACAGCCTTATCTTGATTCTTCTTCTTGGTTTGTGTCCTTTAAATTTTGTGAGTGTTTTCTGTTGAATAAAATACAGCTATTAACACATTACACTTTCTTCTCTAACTGAATGGATGTTGTAATCTTGATTTTTGTGGTAAGAAGTAACATACCAAGGCCCCAATCCTGCAGAGTAGGCAACTATTTGCATTCTGTGAGTAATCCCGTTGAAGTCAATAGGGTTACGTGCAGTGTGTATTGTTAAGCAGGTGTCTAAGCTTTTGCAGAATTGGGGCCTAAATTTGTTTATATGACCTCACTGCATGTGGGTTGTATTTCTATCATTACCATATCATCATAAATAACCACTAGGCTAGCATTCACAAAACATAAACTGGTGCTGTAATCCAGAAACTAATCAATAAAGCCATTATAACCACAGTGAATTTCTAGCATCTTAATTTTTTGACAGGGCATTCAGAAATATTCCTCAGACAATGAAGAAGTGTTTCTATTATTGCTGTTCAAAAAAAGCTTTTGTTGACATGATTACCACTCAGCACTGCGGCATACCATAGGTTCATACAAGATGCAAGCCACTGATCAGCCGCCATAATATCTGAGTAATTTTGCAATGTGTGAAAGACGTACAATTCTTTCACTGCAGACATCTGTGGTTCAAGGAATTTTGATTACATTTATCTGTAATACAGAGATGCCATGGAGACAAATATTTATTTTTTATTAAGATAACTGCAACACCATGAAAGGGGAAACTAAATGGGTCCTGGGTATTTGGAAAGAATACTTTCAATAAGACTTTAGATGTCGATAACATATTGCCTAATGTGACCAGTTACCACTCGGAACAGTCAGAGATTCCAAGATCAGAAGGGATGATTGTGATTTACTTTGACATCTCTTGTGTTTCTATACCCTCTGTTTGTCTATGTTTTGATCTTTGGCATGTAGGCTCCTTAAGGCAATGCAGTGTTTCTTTATTTTGGAATTGCACTTTCTACATTGTCCTTTGCCTCCCCCTGCTCTGAAGGAGCTATTTCCTCTCCTCCACTAGTCAGGCATGGTGGCATTCTTTGGTCACCGTACATTTTCAGGCTGCAACCACACACAGTCTCTTCTCTAGCACCCCAATCCATGTCTCTAATTTCTTCCTCTGCTGCCCCACATAGGAGAGCATCTTAAGGGCTTACTCATTGTCACACTATGGGAGCAATTATGCTTGATACCACTGAGCAATGATGGGCCTCCCTGAGGATGGTGGAGAACTGGCGATCAGAGGTATAGAGCTGATGGCTATGGAAGATGTCCCTTGCGATCACTCAGTGCCTATGTGTTCCCTCGCTTGGGACCTGATGTGCTTCCCCCCATGAATATCTTGGGACTGGAAGCCCCTTTTACAGTGAAGATGGGTAACCACATTTATATGCCTCGCTATCATGGAAAAGTACTCCCAATTACTGGAATAGAGCACTGGCTGGGAGCAACAGGTGGCTCCCTTGTCCTATTACTACTATCCCCTCCATATCCTCCCATCACTTCTCCTTCACCACTCCTCTTCTCATCAATCATCCTGGTCATATTTTTAAGTCAATATCAGTGTCCTATTTCTTCCCACTCCCCAATCTTCCTCTCCCATTCCCTGACTAAACAAGGCACTGAAAATTCCATACAATATGACGTCTAGAGGAGTTCTTGTTCTGGTTCAAAAAGGCCAAAACATAATTAAATGTTTCAAAATGATTGAAACAAACATATTGCTGCTTCTGTTTCTTGTTGTTGTTTTTTGGTAAATCGGGATAACTGACTGTGACCATTCTGGAACAAAAGTTGTTGTTCCTCATACAATGTTTAATACAACATTATATAAGTTGCACCCGAAAAGTTAAAATGTGCAAGAAAATAAAGCATGGACTTTATTAATAACCATATAGATTTCAAAATGGGTTATTGTATACTGCAGTCATGTGAGTTCTTGGCAAACTGTGGCTTTGGCTAGGGAGAAAACCTTAGTTGTGCTGATTGTTTTTAAAAGGTGTGTATGAAAAAAAAAAACCCTCTCTTTACCCTGGATACATACGACCATTATGGAAAAGCGGTGGAAGCTAGAATCCATTATAAAGCCTTCTTTTTAGTTCCCTAAAACTATGGATATGGAAAAAAAATTGGCCTCAAAATTGACAGTTTTACCCTGAAAGTATGGGAGATTGTTTCTGTAAAATTTGAAGAAAGTTGGTCAAACTGTTTGATTCGCACATTAAAAAAAAAATAGCCTAAAATAAACAGATGTATGGGGTTTTTTTGCAATGGGAAGGGGCACTTAACATTAAAAGAAGTCTCATTACTATCTTTCCATATCTTCCATATAATCGCCTTAAGACTCAAGCACCAGATATATATGAGTTCTATATAATAAGATTTAATTGGAAACATGTCAATTTATTTTTCTTTTCTCATATTGGCCTAAGAGCTCTTTGCCATTGACTTCAACAGGAGCACAGTTGGGCCCCAGTTCAACAGAGCACTTAAGGACTTGCTTTTTAGAGTGTTATATTTGTTGTGTCAACAATATAAGATTAATTTCCTTGCCTTTAATTGCTTGGGGAATGTGACTATAATAAGTGCTTTGTTATCACTTAAGAACTATAACTGCTATGTGAAATGAAGTTTTTGTTTCTGATACTATTATTTCAATGGCTCATAACTCTCATTATGAGAGCAACTGCATATTTCAGCACCTTGGCCATCAACAATCTGTTACAGGGAGCCTTTTGAAAACAGGAGTTTCAAGTTAGGCCCCCACATCCATATTTAAACAGTTGCCACATCATCAAAAGTGCTGAGTCCAAAACATCTTCTGATGAGATCAGTGAGGAAATTCTCCACCTTATGCATGTATGAGAATTGACTTGCTTTGTGCTAGCAGAGAGACATCAAATGGCTGCAGTGAGGCCATGAATACCCCCCCCCCCCCCAAGGATTATTATTTCCATGGTGAACCTAGGAAATATAGGCACCCTAGTGACCACAGTGCAGTTGCTTTTCCTACAACTGAATTTGCCTCCAGCTGTCATTGCTTTTTCACCATCGTAATTTCCTCCTGATGGAATCAGTATTATCTCACAGGAGGCACTCAGCCCATCACTGTTAATTTTCATAGTTTACAAACTAAAAAAGGGGGTGGCTGCCCCTTTAGGGACCAGTTCTGCCATACTTGCTCCTGTTGCATGCACAGGCGGAAGCATCAAGCTCTCAAAGACTCTGGAATTGCCAAATAAAGCTTCTCAGTCAGACCCTAGCATTGATAATTTGTTCTTCGTGCCACTTATATCCTAGAGAGAGAGCATCATTTGTCATGTGATTCCTGGAATTGCCTCTGCTCAAAGTGACAGTTGTATAATGAAATTACAGTGCCAGAAACACTGAAGGGCTGAGCTTTTGACCTTGTTCTCAGGATTACTACTACTTGTTCTCAGGATTACTACTAGATGTTGAGGTCTATAATGACATCACAAGATTGTGGCTCACTATTCTTAAAAACATGAACACTTTGAGTAGTTAGCATAGTTATTTGGGTGATAGCCCTTCTCTTTAATAAAAACAAAAGTGTTTTAAAAAGTAAAAAAAAATCTTTCCTACATATAAAATTGTAATACTGAAGCTAATGGAACTGTCATATTGACATAATTCTAATATTATCTGTACATTAATGTATATGATATCATATAACTGAGTAATGACCATCCATAATCTCCAATGGAAACTCTCTTAAATATTTATGTATCAGTTATACCTAATTATGATCTGTCAGAAGCAGTTTGGTATACAAATGTAGAATAAACCATAATTTATTTTGATGTGTAATAACAGCATGATCAAGCAGCAGAGAGACACCAGAGCTACATTTCATATTAATTATTTGTGTGATGGTGTGAATAAGTGTGACTATAGAGTAGATCTTTTTTACAGTACAATAAAATGAGCACAGCAAACCAGATTCTCCCCTCCATAACATACAATCCCATTGCAGGTGTAAGAGTTGATCTCCATCAGTGAGAGAAGGATCTGACTCAGTAAATAAATAAAATAATTTAATTTATTTTTATTAATAATATAAATTTCTACTACTATAACTTTATTACACACACTTAGCAAAGTTATGTAAACTAAATTTTACTTTAACAAAAATATTTTCTTTTCTCTCCCTCCCTCCCGCCCCCCAAGGCTTGTTCCACAAGTTTTTCTGTATTGGATAAAGTCTTCTGAAATGATCTGTTAGTATGAGGATCATTGCTTAGACAGCCTGGAAAATTTCAGCTATGACAGGTAAGTTTGCTTTTTATTATGTTTTTTTTGTTTATTTTCTTATTTATTTAACAAAATACCTCAGAAACTGGGTTTTTTAGAAAGCAATGTAATCTTCCGATCTGGGAGTAAAACCATGTGCATATGAAATAGTTGAAAATAAATTCAGTGGTGTTTTGTATATTGCATTAGGAAACATGGCATAACAGGTTGACAAACATAAAGATTTATTATATTACTTGGAAGGTTGCTCCTGCAAAATATGTTGTTTTTCTTAACCAGTAGTTCAACTGCTTTGAAGTCAATAGAACTGCTCCAAAGAGAGCAGAATTGGACATATTTATTCAACAAGGTATTCATGACTGCATGATGAAATTTTTGTATGTCTCAACAATTGTCGTGACGAAATATCAATCACAGCAGAGAAGGGAATTTAGTTATTTTTTTTTATAAATATAACTTTGTGTTTCATAACACATTACATTAACAAAATATTTTAGCTGATTAACAAAAAAAATGCCTGATGTTTTTTTTTGGTTACCAAGAATATTGTAAATTAAGAGTTAATAGCTAGGGAAACACAATAATCCCTGACATATGGGATCATAGAAACAGTCTTTTCCAAAGCTCATTGAAGTCAATGAAAAGATTTCTATTGACTCCCAAAGGCCATTGATCAGACTCATGGTTCTGCAAAGTTGAAGAACCTTTGAAAAATAGCTTGGAAGGAGGGGAAAACAAGCAGGAGAAGAGTTAGAGAAAGGCTTTTCAGAAGGAAGATAGCTGGAGAAGGGATTAGTTTTTGGAGGATTTCAGGTAAAGGGAGATCCAGGATGTGACCCAAGAATTCCTAAATGAGAATTTACAAGGGGGTTGCAAGGGTATCCTTATTGATCCTTCTGGTTCACCAAAGAATGTTAAGTGAAATCTTAAAGAAAGCAAAGGCCATGTTTTCATCTAGGACATTGGTTCTCAAAGTGGGGGTCAGGACCCCTCTGGAGGTCGCGAGCCAGTTCTGTGAGGGTCGTGAGCCCCTGCTGCCAGCAGCCGGCCCCAAACAATGCTGCTGCCACGGGCTGCTGGCATCCAGCCCCTGCTGCTACAGGCAGCTGATGCCCCTGCCGTGGCGGGCTGCCGGCGCCACCATAAGGCTGGTCCCAGCCGCGGCTCCTAGTGGCCCCACAAGCCTAGTCCCAGATCCCACCATGGCGGGCTGCTGGTGGCCCCACGAGCCCTGTCCGGGCCCTGGCTCCTGCTGCGGCGGGCTGCCGGCACTGCCACATGCCCGACCTGGCTCCGGCCCCTGCAGAGGTGGGCTTCCGGCACCCCCGTGAGCCCATCCCCTGCCGCGGTGGGCTGCCAGTGCCTCCTTCGGGCTGCTGGAACCCCCGCACTGGCCTCGGTGGGCTGCTGGAACCCCTCTCATCCCGACCCCTGCCCAGGGGGGCTGCTGGAACCCCCCCATCCCAGCCCCTGCCGCAGTGGGCTGCAGGCATGCCCCCCCACCCCCCACCTGACCCCTGGGGGGGGGTGTCACGCTTAGAGGCCTGGTGTGGGAAAGGGGTCACCACTACAAAAAGTTTGAGAACCACTAATAGGATTCTATATTGGCCATCAATATCATTGTGAAATGTATATACAGAGACTATCAGGAGTTATGTATATATATTGAAAATATGTTCTTATACTCTGTAGCACAGCAGAGGTGGAGAAACATGTTTCCTATCAGACAAAATGTTTATTTGCCTGTTTCTCTTCATGTAAATTAAGTGTGGTAAGCTACCATTTTATATACAAAGTCAACAAGGAAGAGCACGGTGAGGAAGAGAAGCTAAACCTGAGATATATTTCAATGGTTTGCTAGACTATATTTGGGGTACAGCATAGACAGCCTGTCATACTGCACCCGGGAAGTAAATGAACAGTGTGCTTACATTCATGAAAATGGGATCTCAACCCATTGAAATGCTGAAGTTGATATTTGGGGTGAGAAACTTCTTCAGACAAGAGGCTAGCTGTTAAGTTTAGTCTCTACAAAATGTGTTATGATTTTGTTTGATATGTGACCTTTTGCTTCTATTATCCTTACTCACTGTCTCTTGAATCTTTTCAGTAGTAAATGTATCCTTCATTTCACTATAAAGTCCTGTGCTATTAAGATAGATCCTGATCCTGAGCTGAATCACACAAACAGGTGTTTACATTGTTTCTCTTTGGGACAGCAAACCTGATATTTCTGGGGGGGGGGTTAGTGAATAAGGGGCTGGGTATTAAATAATTTAATGGGGAACATTTCAAAGTAGCTTGTTAATCTCCAAGGTAAAGTAAAAGGCAGGAATAGCCCTGAGGGGAGAGTGTGGGTGGCTAACAGGTGGTTGCGTTAGGGATCTGATACCCAGTTAAGCATAAGCTAGTCTACCTCATGCTTGAGGAGGGACTGTATCAGCATGACTCTCAGTCCTCCTGGATATCCCAAGAACCATTACATAAGGATAGTAAGTAGATGGGGAAGGGAAATAGATAGACATGAAATAGCTCACAAAAGGGAATCTGAAGAGAGTTCATAAGGAGGTTTAGGGATAGATTGGGAGGAGGAATTGGGATGGGGGGGAATATGAAGAACAATTTACTCAGGTGCCTGAAATAGATTTTAGAGGTCTGCCCTATTTTATTGGATGTCTCTGTTCTTGTGCTCTCTAACCTCTTCTTAGTCACACAAGTAGGAAAAATCATTACAGAAATCAAAACTACTGTTACATTGGTTGACATTGTTTGAAATGAATGTAAGTGCTGCAATTTTCCTCAAAGTGCAGGGCAAAAGACAAAGGATGTGATGCCTTGAAGTGTGATAGTGAAGTACTTTTCACTTTTAAGATATAATGGGCCAGCTCAGTTGGCGTAAAACTGCAGTGATTAATTTAAAACACCTAAGGATCTAACCCAATACATCTTTGGCTCTTAGCACTTCTCAGAAGTGAGGCTCTCAAGCTGCGTTATGAAAACATTACAATCCCCACTGTACAGAGGGGGAAATTGAAACCTATCTGTCTACCATATCTACCACAATAGGACCTGAGCCATGAAGAGGTAATTTAGATCTGAAAAGTCCCAGATTGGACTTCACAGTGGATTTTACTCTACTCCTTACTTCTAGGTGATTTTTTTTCCATGTTAGTATTTCCTTGACTGTTGTTATGGAAGGAAGGCATCAGCAAATAGATGGATCTTGGAGCAGGTTGTGTTCTTATGAACAGGCTTTGGCTTACTCTTACCTGTTCTGTTTGCTCTGGAATTTGCTACACACTTATAAGCCTCAATTAGCTACATTTTATTTTTCCAGAAGAGGTCATCTGTCTCTAAGGGCCATGTATGGTGAATCAATTTCTAATTAAACTGGTCTTGCAGCTTCAGACCAAAGCTTTGAATTGTTATTGAGAGCTAACACTGGGTGTGGATCACTGATTTAGTCTGATCTTGATATCTCATCTCTTTTAATGATCTGGGTGACTACAAGAACAGTGAATTACATTACTCTTGTCTGGAGGTAACAAAAGCATAGATCACCATCCTTGTCCTAGAGGGTAACCATCCATCACTTCCTACTAATCTGGAGGTGCACATGTCTTTAGACTGCTGTCTCAACATTTAGTGTTAGTTATGAGTCTATAAGAACCCTGAGGAGTCCTATTACATTGACAAATGGAAGATTGAAATAAAAGGGGAGGCTGGCTCTTGAACTGTTTTTCCCCATCCCAGCAACATCAGAAATTGAGTTGTGCAAACCCATATAGTGAATTATTGTCAGCATTAGGAATAAATGTCTTGACTCCTACGTTTTGCTCTAATCACTAGATTATGCTGCCTCCCTTAAGCAGAACTTCAAATTATCACTTCTATTTTTTGTATTCTGTCTTCCATTTTGTATTCTTTGTTGGAAAAAAAAATCAGAGTGACTGACAAAGTCAGGTCATTAAATTTCATTCCAGACAGATACTGGACACATAGTTGAATGATTATGACTGGGAGGTCATCACAGAGTGACCTAGGCTATGAACTTTGATGGTCTGTTGACTGCTGACTGAACCCCATTGAGCAACTAACTCTCTACACAGAAGCCTGACTGGGGGAAGAGCCTGGAGTTTCTCAGGGTGGGCATGAGGCTAAAGAGAGAGAGACAGATTGACCCCAGACATGAAGTAGTGAGATCGGGCTACAGGGGGAGTGTGGTGGGTAGAGAGAATTTTATTTTACAAAAATCTGTAACTCTTTACTTTATTTTTAAAAGTAAAGAACTGTTCTTAAATTCCTTTACTAAATCTGTGATCCTCATCTGCCTGTAAAAATGGGAGGTACCAGGACAGTATAGTATCACATCCCAGAGAAAAGCTCAGACAAGGGGTCTGAATCTGGGAGTGTGCCTTATTGATCCAGGACCAGGCTCTGTCCAAGCCCAGCTGACTTATAAGCATATGATATCAGCAGTTGGGTCCATCACAACAGACTGGTGTCCATCCAAAGGTTGATGGTAACTGGGCCTGCTTTGGACAGATGGAATCCATTAAATTATGTTGACAGTAGTTAAGATCTGAAACAAAGTCCCTAGGGAGATTGTGGAATCTTTGTCATTGGAGGTTTTAAGAACAGATTAACAAGCACCTGTCAGTAACGGTCTAGTTATTTCTTAGTCCTGCCTTGAGTGCAGGAGACTAGACTATATGACCTACTGGGTCCTTTCCAGTCCTACACTTCTATGATTCTATTAGTTTCAGCCATAGTCATCTTTTTTGTCATGATGAGTAAAAGAAATCTCCCATTTCTCCCTGCTTCTCAGGTGCATCAGACATTAAGCAGCTTGGTGATACTGTAACATTTGGCACTTAATGACAATCTAGATAAATGGGTAAGAACCAACCTTGCTCTTTGTGATAGAAAGCTTTCATTTGAAATACTTAGGTCTTTAATCTTAAGGTCTCTGCTACTGGCATAAGAAAGCATTGAACGTCTAGATCTCACAGCTTGCAAAATGATCCCAATTGTTATCAAGTGACCTTAAGGTTTTCTTCACTACTTTAGCTTGAATAAAGTGAATCCTACATTCAAATGACCCTATGACAGCCATTAGGAGAGAAAATTGTAACTTCTTCAAGATTAAAGGTTCAAACTGTGATGATTATACCTTTTAGCCCCACAACTGGCTTTTACCCTGGTCTCTGTAAGCCTGTTAGTTTCATCATGTTGAAGAGATTATGACATTTTCCTAAGCACCTGGGGGAACATTTCTTTTCAGTTCAAGGACTAAGCAATTCTCTGGGATAGCAGTATCACCCAGCTGCGTCCAGTCTTTTTATGCTGAAGTCATCCTGATATTTATAAGGTTCCACACAAGTGGAGAGGGAGGAAAACCTGTCCATTATGATGTGTGATTATAGGGGTTTTTTTTAATGTACTTATTCAGAAACCCATAGAAAGGCAGAAAAGTCAGAGTGTACGGGAGACATGGACTAGCTTATCTTTAGTCATATACAATTCATGCAGTAGGTTTGTGAGGAGAATTCATAAAAATGTACATTTGAAATAATGCACTTTTTGTAAGTCAAGGCTGAATGCAGTTACATAGTCAAACTGTATCTTCTTGGTTACAAATCTTGAAAATCACCTTTCCATCATATCACTAGGAATGTTTTATTCATTAGGGGATGTTATAAAATAGCAATCTGACATAGTTCCTACTGCTAAACTCAGTTAACTGCTCTTGTCTATGTTCACCTGTAGAATACAAGATACCATTTCAGGGATTTCTGGAATAAGGGGCAGTTTCAGAAAGTGCAAAAAACAAGTATGTCTTGTGGCATAACAGACTCCTTAAAATCAAATTCTTGGTATAAAATCATGTAAACTTACCATTATCCACACAAAGTCAAACTAAACCTTTTACTGAAAGTAACGTTTAATTAATATATTGATTAACTCTTGTGCTGTCAGTGGCATGAGGCTTTCTTAAAAGTTGGTTTTGTGAACTTGGCACAGGTCTAGGACGGTGATCTCCTAGGTTATAGATCTGTCTGATGCTTGCCACATTGTGTTCTTGGGCAAATCACCAAACCTCTGTGTCCCAGTTTCCCCATCTGTAAAGTGGGAATAATAATGGTTACCTTACAACAGTGTTGCTAGACTTAATTAGTTACTTTTGTGTTCAAGGTATGGTGCAACTATTAACAGTGTTTGGAAGAAAGGATGAGAGTTGATTATCAAGAAGGTAGGACAAGGAAGGAAATGGATTTAGACCCTCAACTTGCAATCAGATCCACCTTTGTGGTCTGATTATAGGATGGGGCCCAAAAGGATTCAGAGAGTCAGATTCAAAGCAAAAAGAAAAATAATGTAGAAACAAAGGCCATAATCCTGCAATCACATATACATATGAGTATGTGAGGAGCCCTACCAAGTCAATAGACAGTTTACGTTCTTAAAGTTCAGGGGGAGCTGACGTGTTTTGCTGGACTTAGACCATGTGTATGGTTTGTTTGGAGGAAATAAAAAAAACCCAAACCCTACTATAGTAGGAAGGTAGGCCATGGAAATTAGGGGCTGTGTTTGGGGATGGTTGTAGGCAGACACTCTGAAGCAGGGAGAGAAAGACAGTAGGTTTAGTACTGTTTTCTATTTTTAGTGTTGGAAGAAAGTGAGTCTTCAGTCCACTGGATATTGTCAATGAAATGTCATTGAATCAAATAGTAAGCTATTTCTGCCTCTTATAATGTAAACAATGAGTGTAGGCTCTTTGGGACAGTGACTTTTTTCATTATGTCTGTGTACAGCATGTCCCTGATTGGGGCCTCTAGCTACTATCACAACACCGTTAAACAATAATAATATGAAACAGCTCTGTTTATGCAAAGGTGTTCTTTGAGAATGGGTTAAACTCCTGCCTATCTCTCTCTTTTTTTGTGTGTTAACCAGTTTCTGATCTTTACAATCCTTTCTTCCTTTTTTGTTAAATAGGTAGAGAATAATTGCTTTCTCAATATTTTCATGGCAAACATTTTTTTGAAGAAATATTTTTTTTTAATTCCCCATTGTCTTCCCTCTTCTTTTACTCGCTGCAAATAGCATTTGTGTGCTGCCTTCATTGTCAGGGCTAATAACAGCTAAGAAGTGATTGCCATTTCAATGTGCATGATATAAATTCTGCCCTTAAATCGAGTGACAGATCATATGCCAGTCAATACTGTCTCTGAACTTTGACTGCTACTATTCATGGGCTAAAGAGCAACTGCTTTCAGGGCATTCCATTATTTCACAAGATGCTATTTTGTGACATAAAAAAAAAAGAAGAAATTTGACAAATGTTAGAAGATTGGCAGGAGAAAGGTTATTTAGCCTTCAGAACCTCTCAGAGTAGGATGGCGTTTGAAGTGTTTTAAAAGGTACAAGTGCACAAGGCCCAGACTCTTTAAAGAGTAGCAGTTTCAGTAAATCTTGCATTTGAGAACAGGGAATTTGTATGGACAACTCTGTGCTCAACCAGAGCAACATATACATACTTTTCAGAAATGTGTTGTGCTCATCACTTCACACAGATCACTTGACTTATGACTATTTAACAGACACATCCCTCTCTGATTTTCACCTTTATTTTCACCTTTATTTTCACAATGTATACTGGTTATAATAGTCCTTTTCAAATGGTGACTCTAAGCAAGGGAAATATTACTAGTAGTTAGCAGGCCTATTTTCACTGATTCTGAGACAAAAGCCTTTATTGATGTCTCCAAATGATCATTAACTTCTCTGATTTATTCATTACAGTTTCTCTCACCTATCTCTTGAAATACTATTTCTGAAAGATCTAAAAAACTAACCCTTTACTATGAAATACATTAGCAGGGTAAAAGCACCTTCTCTCATCTTCAGATTCCTCCCCTCCCTCAATTAACCTGATGAAAACATAAGAATGCCAGGATTTGTACTTATAGCTTTAGCATCCTTTCACACTCTTCTGATGAGGGTCAAGTCTAATGACTGCTGGCATGAATAAGTGTCTATGGGCCTTAGTAAAGAAGTGAGCCTTCGACTCAGGAGAAGGTGCATAGAGTCCGTGCACTGGGACTGTGATGCTTTTTCACACGTAAGCACAGCATGGAAGAAATCATGAAGAGGGGAATGAGAGAAAAACACAAAGGAAGAATTTGGGTTGGTATCACTACTGGAGTGATATCATTAATAGCTGAAGAGGTATGTGATAAAGCGACGGGACATAAGCTGAGGCAGAGCTTTGCAGGATCTTAAAGGCAAGATGTTAAAGCTTCATAGCATGAGCAAGGGGAAGCCAGTTGAGAGATTCAGAGAGCGGAGTGACCTTGTCTGATCAGGATAATATTTTTGTTAGTGAAGTTTGTATGAACTCATGGTAAGACCAGAGAGGGAGAAGTGTCCTGGAGTCTGGATTTCGGTATTAAATAAATAAGTAAAGATAAATGACTGGGGATGAAGTGGAAATATCTTATTTGCCAACTGTAATGACATTTCACAGATGCCTTCAAGGATTTTTTCTAAGACATTTGGTAACACTTAAGTAACTGTAGAATTAATTTACAACCATAGGGCAGGACTGCAATCTGCCTTTTGACACTTCACAGGGGAATACTATATCCAAAAACACCCTCTTATTCTATTGCATGAGCTACCTCCATCAGAGTTCGTAGCACAGGGGAACAGGAACATATCAGCTTCCATGGATCTACTTCTCTACCTTCCCACAAAGGTTGGTGAAGCAGTTGAATAGCTGACACAAAATAAATAGATGGAGTGTTGGATCCACCTCTGGAGAGCAGAGCTACAATGGCATAGAAGAGGAAGCAGCAAATTATTTCTCCCATGTAGGAAGGGAGCAGCCAGGGAGAAAACTATGGCTCTAAAAAAAAAAAAATCACAATTTTCTGCTTGGTCTATTGCTACAGCTATCTGCTGCCCCTTACTGTGAGCAGATTCTATTTCAAAATCTAGCCTTTAATTAGCTGGTTCATTTAATCAGTGTTTGCAGGAAAGGGCCTCATGTTGGCAGCATTGCTCCCATCTGAGAGTAAGCTGAGAGACACATCCCCATGTTCTCTTGCAGAATTGTCTTCACTTCATTGACTACATTGCAACTACTCCTATGCATATAATTAACATATGCATAAGAACGTTGCTGAATTGGGGCCTGAGAAAGCTAGCACTTGTTACCAAAAAAAAAAAAAAAAAAAAAAAGCTAGCACTTTTGGGCACATATGAGAGATGTGACAGATTTCCAATACATATGAGAGATTTACAGTGCATTATTTTAAATAAATAGCCTGCCTGAGGTTGGGACCAATTTTAGGGTATGTTGATTTTATTGTTTTTACAGCATCCAGATGTTATGGCAAAGGGCACAACAATAATAAATATAGTCTAAATTAAAAAAGTGATTTTTTTCGAAATAAAAAAGTGAAAAAATTGAGAGCAAGAACTCTCCATAAAGGTATTTCAAGATATTTTTTTTACCTGTTTGCCTATGAAAGTCCTTATAAAACAAGCCATAAACTGTTTATCATATTTACCTACAAAACTGGCACACTTAAATGTGACACTTCCTCATATAAAGAACTATTTTGGAAGGCTTTCAATTTCTCGATAGTATAATGTTGAGATCAAAGAGATCTTGTAGGTCTGGTATGTTTTCTACAGACAGTTCACCTAGGTCTAATAAGTAATTATATATTTTAAAATGTGTTGTCTGCTTTCACTTATAACTGGCTTGTAGAATACAAACTTCCCAAATATATGGATTACACTTCCCAGAGTTGGATAAAGGATGCACTAACACTGAGCATGGAAATTTCAGAATTAGAATAGCTCAATACTGTGGTGTAACATGCTGCTGGGGATACCCAGAGCTGTGAGCCACTGGGACACATGTCTGCCTCAGCTCCCTGACACACTAGTCTATCTCTCTCACCAGCAATTTCCTCAAGGTTCTTCAGGCCTAGACCTTGCCTAGTAGGTAACAATAAGTGAACTCCAGTCCCTGAGTTTCTCAGGGATGTTTATCTGCATTGCAGAGCCCCTACCACCGTGCATTCACAGAAGACATTACGTTTGCTGTTCTGTTAAAGAGCCAGTACATCACGGCTTATTTATTTAAATCAGGTAAATACACCCTTCCCTTCAAACAGAGCACTAAATTGGTTTAGAGTGAAAGTAAAATAAGTTTACTAACAAAAGAGCATAGATTAAGTGACATCAAATAAAAGAGATAAAGGCAGATATGGCTACAAGCAACTGAAAGTGAAAAACACATCTAAATGTCTAAAATGTAATCTAGCAAGATACAGTTTTTGTATAAGATGGTTTCTCTCATCCAGAGTCTGCCAGGACCCATCACAGAGATCAAATCACTTGGTTTCTTTGTCTCCTGATATAAAGAATAAAGATGAAGTTTTTCTCTTTTACTTATATCCCCGAAAGGATGTCTCTTACAAGTCAGAAAGGCCTTGTGGGGATTCAATCTCTTGTGTGTCTCTGGGTGCAGGAGTCATGTTAATTCTCTTGAGGTTTGGAATAACCCCTGCAGGTTTAACTCAATAGCTTTGTTCACTGCTAATACATATATTGAGGTAAACCAACATTCTTTTGTCTAGGAGACACCTGTTTATCATCTTTACCTAGGATAGATTGTCTTATCTTAAACATGTTGGATTATGTTTGCCAGAAGCTGTGAATGGGTGGAAAGGGATGGATCACCTGATGAATACTCGTTCTGTTCATTCCCTCTGAAGCACCTGGCATTGGCCACTGTCAAAAGACAGGATACTGGGTTAGATGGACCTTTGGTCTGATCCAGTATGGCCATTCTTATGTGACATCATACAGTGGCAATTCATAGTATCTCATTTAAGTTTAACACATTTATTTTAAAATTATATTAATAGTTAACATCTTCTTACCTTTTATTTGATACCTCACAAGGCATATTTTGGACAAATATTGCAGTAGTATGCACGGTATGAATACAGGGGTGCCTAGGGTCACATTTAAATCTGTTCCATTTAGTGTTTATGGATGTATGGGGTTGAAAGCTATGGACTCTCCTATCTACAGAACAGGTGTGACACAGAGAGTTGCTATATATGCCTCCCCACGGTGTGCCTAATTTCACACCTCTAGATTTTATGGGAGCTGTGGGAAGCGATGGTATGACCTGCACCACTTCCTGCAGCTCCCATTGGCCAATGCAAACCATGGCCACTGGGAGCTGCAAGCAGCCATACCTGCGGACACTCAGGGAAACAAAGCATCTTGCGGCCTACCAGGGGCTTACCCTGAACAAGCAGTGAACCAAGTTTGGGAACCCCTTTTCTAGAGTGACAAAGAGGGAAGTAGACTCTATAGGCTCTTCTAAACCTGGATCTCCTTGCTGAGAGACTGCCCACAACATGTAGATTTTGTGCTGTGAACAACTTATCTAGTAGGAACATTGGACTGAGACCACCAATTTATTTCCTAAAGGTCACCAAACAGCTATCCAAAGTTTACGAAAGAAGATTCTCTGAGATGTTTCAGGAGATAAATCTAGACTACAATGTTTTCCAGTTTCTTATACTGTGGATTCTAAGTCCGCAACCTTGATTCAACAACCAAATATATGATGCCTTGTCAAGCAAAGTATTCACTGTTGGAATGATTGAAAAATACTGTGGCTTTTCAGCTTTGCAACTCTGGGCCAGATCACTTATCCCAGTTTTCAACTAATGTGAATCTATTGGCTTCAGTGCATTAACTCCAATTTACATAGGTGTAAGTGTAGAATCAGACCCATGTTCTTTTAATAAAAGACATTAAAACAAGTAAGAAGGATCCCTCCATTGGTATTCAACCCCATTTTATCTTCAGCTAAAATTAGAAGAGGCCCCATGGCAACTTTTGCTCTGCCTCTGTCTCTCTATAAAGTAAGAGGGACCTTCTAATTATCCCTCTTTTTTTCTTTTTCCTGTGACTTATAATTTTATTCATATCCTTTCACCATTCCAAGCTGCTTTTTGTATATAACAAGGGAAAAGAGAGAGAGATGATCAGGGTACCTCTTTCTTCTTCTTTTCATCCTCTCTGCTTCCTTTTACTATATTCTTGTTTTGCCTCTTCTTTATTTTACTTTAACTTCTTTTTCATTCTTATTCCATCTCCATTCTCTCTCTTATCATTCCATCATTTATCTCTCCTTTGTCCACATGTTTGCTTCTCCCAGGGTTCCTTCTCTGTACCTCCTTTACTTCTTTCCCTCCCATCTTTTCTTCCCATCTCCTCTCTTTCAGGCTGCATCTATCTATCATTACCCAGGATTCTAATACACCCCTCTTGCTCCCTATTTCCATTATTTAAAACCTGATTTTTCAACACAGTTGGATCAATTATCTTGTTCCACACTCTCAAACAACCCTGCTGACTGTTCCCATGTGAGCAAAGAGGCTGTCCTTAAAAATCATTACATTTTCTTTTTCAATTTCTGACTCTTTAAGTTGAGAAAGCTTTTGAACATGAGTTCTTTTAAGAAACATAATACCCAAATCCAGACACTTGTCAGATGGAATAAATTTGAGCATGTCTGAGTATAATGCCTATCCTACTCATACCACAGGCTTTCACTTTACATACCTACTTTAAAAAAAAGTCTACGCAAAAGTGACAGAAGATTTTTCTCTGCTCTATTTGTATATCCCTGAAAACAAACCCAGAAGAATCTGTCAACTAGTCATCGGAAGATTCAGAAAACGGAAAATATGAATATACTGAGGCTGCTACCTGATTAATATATCTCACTTAAAAAAACAACCCAGCAACCTTGTATTTGCTATAGAGGAAGCTGCAAATTCCCTTCACAGAAAACAAACCAATATTTAAAAAATAAAAGAATAAAATTGATTATTTTTAAATGTTAACCTTAACTTGAATGATAATCACTGCTTTTCTGTATATATTTAGAGCAACGGTATGTGGACTATAGCAGTCACACTAGCACCTTCCGTTAACACACAAATGTATGTGCATCCTCCTTTGGGCATCTCACGATAATAAACTCAAATCCAATCTTCTCATTCTTGTTTGTATACTGAAAACATTTAGCAGGATACACAAGTGAGATGAATCATATTATCAGCTCTCTGTATCATATTAGAATCTCAACAGCAATAGAAAGAAGTGATTAAAAGAGAATAAACCAAAGGCAGCTGCCTGCAAATCCAGAGGAATGATGTTAAAAGATTGCTGTGATCCATTTAAAAGTGACCATAGGAGAAATTGTTCTTGCTGTATTCAATGCAGAATAGCATGTCACAGTTGCAATAACAATTACATAAAGGTTAATAGAACAATAACTGAGTACTGCAGACAGGAAAATCCCATCTATTCTAAGCAGTTGCTTTGGGTCAGGGTACAGCATGTTTTTAAACCAAACAACCAAATCATCAATATCATATAATTTAGACTTCTGAAAATGACCAGCACAGAAAACCTCCCATAGTCTGTGCTTTATAAAGGAAGCAAGGATTGAAAGAGAAATCAAAACTGGCTGCAAAGATATAGTTTTGATATTTTGTAAATACTAGGATGACTAGTCTTAGAAAAACAGATAAAACGTGGTAATTAAAGTAATTTATGTTGGGAAAATTCACAAACAAAGATATTTTGATCAATTGCAAATAGAATCTAGACTCTCTTTATATATTGTATGTGGTGTTTATTGAGCTAGAAAAAAATAGTATTTACTGAATTACTATATAAGTGAGGCTAGAGATAAGCAGTGAAGTTTGCAACTGTTTTGAATAGAAAAATGAATGTTAGAATAAACTATGGTGAGCAACATTCTAGATCTAGTATCTAGGGAAATGCTTACAGCCTTCTACCAGCCAGGACACTTTGTTGTATTATGTGAGGAAAAGTGACCTGTTACTGTAGAATATTTTACACTGCATTGGAGATTTTTCCTTTCAATGAATAAATGTTACCAGTTCTAATAATGTCCCCATTACTCCCATGTTAGCAGACTCCCATGGTCCTGCTCCTTTAGGGACTAGCCATGTCTCTAAGGGCTTGCAGACTCAAAAGCTTCAAAATTCTAACTGACCCTTCGTCCTGATTTGGAGGTCATCTTCTGAGGAATCCATTAGATTTCCTGTCTTCATTTCTCTTTAGAAATATAAAAAAAAATTGCTCCAACATAGAAGCTTTAGAAGTTTTCTATTTGTGGTACTAAAGAAGTTTGCCCTACCCAAAACTGTAGCACTTTGCTCTGCTTTGAGTCCACACTTCATCAGAGCACTTAGTTACATGATTAATCTGTACATACTCGCTTAAGTCCCATAGATTTCAAAATTTCAGACTTAAGTAGGGCTGGCCTTACGGTGAGGCAAACTGAGGTGGCCGCCTCAAGTGTCAGACTGTGGGATGGGCGGGGAGGCACCACTAGGACCCAGAGTGCAAAAAATTGTGTTTGCTGCTGGTGCATATGTATTCTCTCTGCTCTCAATCCACAGAGATGGTGGAGTGCTGTGCTGGAGGAAGGAGGGCACAAGAGACCATTCAAAGTTTTGATCCAAGTGAGGGAAGATGCGGGTGACATTTGAACTCCCCGCCTCAGGTGCCAAAATGTTGTGGGCCGGCTCTGGACTTAAGAACACACTTAGCTGCTTTGTTACATGGGGATGCAACTGGGCCTATGCTTTTCTGAGCTGGGTCTTAAGGATGAACCCTACATGCAGGGAGGTGTGGAGATGTTACCTCAGCTGAAAGACCTTGTGCTTGAACCAATAGAACAACATCTGCTGCCTCCTTTGCCTTCCTGCTATAGTACCAGTGGTTAACAGTGTCCTCAAATTAAATAACCTCGTGAGAAGGTGCAAGGACATAAGAGAGAAAATTATTCACATTGGGAACCTTTCTAGAAAGCCCAGTTTTTGCACCTTGATTAGGCAGAATTTATTCCATTAGTGAAACTAGTTATGGCAACTTGTAGTAATTTTGCCTATTTGCTTAAAAAAGTTCATTAGTAACTTTCAGAGTTCTAATATGGTTCTGCAGTGTTCAAAGTTCCACTAAGATCTTAAAAGCATTTGCAAATTTAATATTCAGCTTGCAGCCTTTCACTCATTTATTTCAACTGATTTGGCTGCCTTTAAATGTGATTAATACTTGGAGCCTAAAGACCATTGATTAAATGGGAGGAGGGGAAGAACCCCAAACCTGCAGCCAGACTTAACTGAAAACCTTGCATCAGTAAATAAAAATAATAAAGAATCTGAAGATAAAATTATATCAAAGTATGCCTCTGAGCTTAAAACTCAATCTGCCCATTTTTTATTGAGTCAAGCTATATGTTTACAGAGCTCTTGGAATTATTGGTTCCGAGAAGGGGGAAAAAGAAATCAAAACATAGAAACAAAACCAAAAAATCCCTGTGTAATAAGGGAGTGTGTAAAAGTAAATTATAAATAGCATATAGAAAGCTCTTCTCTGGGATTATTGAAAACAGTTAATTTATCTTTCTTCCACAATGGGATTCTATCTTGACCTGAAGTACGCTTCTGAGATACAAGAAATGATAATGATACCAGAGCTGCAGTCTTTAATTAAGTCTGCATCCCATCTATCCATGATAGATGAGTAGGCACTTGACAGGAGATTAAAATTAAATAAAAACTCATTACCTTTGTGTGCGTGCAGGGTTTGTTGTGCAATAGCTTCAGAACTGAAAGATAAAAATACAAACAAAAGTATCTGGCTGTATGTATTTAGTAAACATTAAATGGTACACATTTTGTACCAGAATTATGCCTTTCTGAACCCTGGGATGATTTCTGATTGCCAGAGGGAATTTTAGCTTTTTGAGTGAAGCTGGTATCTGGTTATTTCCTCCCCAGCTCTCACTTCTCCAAATTAGGTCACACATTTTCCATTTACTGTGGCCCAGTTCTCATTAACGCAATATTAAAATATTACATTAGACTCTTTCATAAGTCAGTCATATGCATAATTTGGTTTAACATTTCTGAGTGATTGTCCACACATTTTAAGAGCAAGATTATAGCAAGCTTCTCTCAGCTGATATTCTCCTGATAGTTGGAATCACAACTGAAACTCAATTATTTCAGAAAATTTACACAGAGCAAAATTTAATTATAATAAATTCCCAAAATAGGATTTTAGAAGCTACGGCAAGAGACATTGGCTACATAATAAATCCTAAAATTTTAAGAATTGCTTACAATTTCATTAACTCATTACAATACAGCTGGGATACCTGACAAATACTAAATTGTGGTGTTCATGCATTCACCTGCCTGCGAATCAGATAAGAGGCATGTGGCGAAATGGAATGGCTGCAGTTAGTATTTATTGGGTTCCTATGCCTACTCCAGCCTATAGCTCCGATAGGGAAGGGTGTGTGTGCACGTGTACATTTAAGTTAAACATATTATATAATTAACTTTTAAAAATGTAGAGTTTTGCTCTCTCTCTCTCTCTCTCTCTCTCTCTCTCTCTCTGTACATATAATTTATTCATATTTATCTCATGAGATAACCCCCAGGTGATGTGACTATGGAATGGCAGGTGAGTAAGCAAATAAGGGAAGGAAGAACAACAGGCAAGACCAGAAGAATACAGCAGAGGTGTCTTTTCTACTCCCTGGTCCCTGGTTTGCTGTAGAGACTTGTTGACTAATCTGTTGGTTATGTATTATTTAGATTTCCCAAATTAACATCCCTTGGTTTGCCTCTACAGCAGCCACAGTATTGTAGTAGTTTGAGTGATGACCCTAGTGCTCATGTGAGTGACACTTTCTCTTTGGGAAGACTTTTTGAATTTGAAACAGTTTTTTTTTTATTAACTATAATGAGCAATATCATAAACCTAGCAAGGTAGACAGAGATAATACAAGCATCCAGAACTTGCACACTCACCATCCTTTGCAGGGCGTCTTGTAGTAGGTAAGAGATGACCCACAAGTGGTGCTTGGCCTGAGAGGTTACAGGGGAATGTTTCTGGAGTGCAGGGAGTATGCTAATAGCCACTGTGCCTAGTGTATATTCAGTAGAGTTTTCAGTCCCTTTTCCATTTCTATATTTCCTCACCCTACTGATGTTGGGATGCCCTTCTCCCATAGGCTTTTACTTCAAGCTTATTAACATTTGTGACAGTTACCATGGCATTCTTGTGCTTGGACATCTGCTGATGTTCCTAACTAAAATGTCTAAAACTGGTATAACTGGCAGCTATCTACCAGCAGTTTAGCAACACTTGGGTATAACATCACTACACTAGATTGAATAGTGTGCACTAAAAGTGGAAAAAGTAGATCTTACTGTTATGAAGAGGAGAATTTTACTGCACTAGTTCATCCAAAAAAATCAAGGATTTAAAGTGTCTGCTGTCATTATATCCTTTTTTATAATTAAGCAGCCAATAACCAGTGCTTAGTTACTCCTGTCATAAGTGTGCATGAATGCAGAAAAGAAATAGTAAGCCAGGTGTAAGACTTTGTGTATAAAGTATAAAAGCAATGTAAAATTGTCCCAGAAATTTAGCAGCCCAGGCACAAATATCTATCATCTCTCTCTTCCTATGTTAATGATAGCGATACACACTAATTATATTTCCCTTGTTCATCACGGAAAATAATATTCACCAAAGCAAGCAGGCACATATACAAATAGAAGTTTTCAGTGCCATCTTAGTGTCAATGCCCTTGCTTTAAAATACTGAAATCCAATTAATTAGGAATGTGGACAAAGTGGAGCTATGTGAATTTGAATGAGCTCAGAATATGGCTCAATATCTTGTATTCAGTAATTTTATTTATTTCTGTATTTATCTCAGAATGGATCTTTTGGGTCTAAAGGGTAGTGTTATAAATCTGAAATCAGTTTTTTTAAGAAGTTGCAGAAGAGATGATTTGGAGTAGTTAGCTGATGCAGGATACAATATCACACTGAATTTTCTCAAATTCAAGACTATGTGTAAAATAGTTTCTAGCAGACTTTTAAAGGGGGGGGAAAGTGGTGTCTTTTGTTATTTTTGCACAAGCAGCCACTTCCTACTAAACAGTTTAGTAAATTTAGAAAAATACATTGGGGGAAGAGGCTGATATACTTCAAAAATTCATGAGGAAAAATATCCTTTGCTCTTATTATTTTTATTGCATTTTTACCTAAAGGCCTCAGCTGATATCAGGTCCCCATTGTAATAGGCATTATGCATTTACGCTATTTGATGCTCTTAACTTGGAAATGTAGTTGCTCCTTATTAACTGCTACCCCATTAGACTACTAATGCCATTTCACTATTATCTCTTATTTATTTCAGTAGCACCTATACGCTCCAAATGACATTGTGGTCCCTGCACTAAGCATTATGTTTATATATAAGACCTAGTCCCTATCCCAAAAATGTTACAATTAAAATAATGAAATTACTAAGGGAAGTCACATGATCTCAAAAGTCTCTTTCTGTGACTTTTTTTTTCTTTCCCCATCATGAAAGCTATTATGAACTTGCTGTTGCAGTATTTCAGTACTGTTCATTCTTATCGCCAGTGATCTGAAAGTCAATCACTTCACTTTTTGCATCATGCAAAGTTTAAAACACATGCAGACTAGTTTTTCCATCAATATGAAGGGATCGGTTTTCAATGCTACCTAATTAGAGAGTGGACATTTTAAAACCAAATGACTGCTTTGGGTTGGGAGCAGGGTGGGTTTTGCGGGGCATTTGGTAAATTAAATGGAAAGAACATAACGGGAGAGAGGACATTAAAAGAAAGGGGCAAAGGGGACAGAGAAGAGGTGTACAGTGAAGCGGAGGTGAAGAGACTGAATAAGGTGGAGGAGGTTTGGAGGGGAAAGGGTTGGAGAAAACAGCTGGTCAACACAGGGCAGAAGCAGTCCAATCAAAACTATTGAGAGTATAATTATAACTGGAGTTTGTAGTTTCATACAAACTGTCTGGGTCTGGATGCTACATTACTAAACCAATTCTAATTTATTTAAAAACATAATAGAGGAACGGTATTCAAAATGTAATGATTTTTCTTCAGTAGTGTGCAATTTACTGAAAACATATGTTTATTAGTTGCTTAAAACCTGCATTTCAGAAAACAACATAAAGCATATGGATTTCAACATGATATTGTGCTCTGTAAGCTATTATACACAACAAAAACATTAATCAATATGCTCTGGATTCCTAATTTCTTGTCAGTTATACTTTCCTCATGTACTTTGGGATTTATTTATTTTTTGGAATTGCTATGAGCATTGGTTGACATGTTTGGTTTTCACTGTGAAAAAGCTTTACAGTTTCAACTATGGAACCTGATTCTGCAGTCTTTATTCTCAGTGGTAGTCCGAGTGGCTTCATTAAGAAGAGATAGTGTAAAGGCATCACAATAAATTATAATAGTAGTTTCCTTTGCATTTCATACTGCATGTACTCTCTTAAGAGAGAGTTATTCATAGTCCGGGTCCTGTATGTCTGAATAAAGTAAAGGATTTGCTGTATCAGGAAAATCTCTCAGCAGTTTATTTACTGTCTTCCCTTCTTCTCATGTTATCACTTTAAAATGGCTTCTTTATTTTTCAAGCTTTTTGCTGACTCTGGGAATGAAAAAGGAACAGTTCTTTTCCTTTAAGAATGCAGTTAGGATTTCAAAAAGTTGTCAAATAACAAGTATTGTATTATATGGTCCATGGCATGTTTTGAGGCCTTATTTTGCCTTCAGCCTCACTAGCATACTGTTCTGCCTGAGCATATGACGCTCTTTGTCCTCTGTTTGTCAGCCTGAATGAAGAACAAGCAAAGGTTTGAGCTTTTATCACTGGGAATTCTGGAACTCCCTTGAGGCTGTATAGGCATTTGCACTAGAGACTTAAATTTGTAGGGTTATTTAAGTACTGCTGTTAAGGTGAACAGCAGGCAAACACTCAATTTGAACACAGTAATCTTTTATTGTCAAGTAAACTAGAAAAGGCCAAGCCTAACTAATGATGGAAATGAAAAATATAGTTTTTTCAAAACAAAACAAACATTGTCTGTGCTTTCTTACTTTAGTCATATAAGTAGTTTTTGTTTGTAAAACACAACAAATGTGAGGCTGTGTAGTGTACTTCCTATGTTCAGCATGCAGAACACCTGTGAAAGTTAGAGAAGTGTTTTTGGAGGCTACATACCAGACAATATATATAGTGAAGGTGAACCATGGTCTACTGAACTGAATCAACACTATTAATAGATTTTAATGGCCCAAACTCTGTCCTGCTGAGTGCGGGTGCAATTCCCTTTACCGTACACAAAGGCTGAATTTAATCTCTTGTATCTCTGTTATCCTCTAGTGTCTGAATCTGTTGTTAGACCTCTTCAGCAATACCCTCATTAAGCATGTCCCTTGCCCTCTTATCTTGATCTGTTCCCTACATTCATGGATCAGGGTGTAGCAAACAAGTGAAATGTCAGTGTGACTCTCTTTTACTGTAATTTTACTGTAATTCCAACTCACCTAAAAAGTCAATGGGAGTTTTCTCTTATAATTTAATGGGACCTGGATCAGGCTCTTAAATTCTTATTGGCCGTGGATAAAGATTCTGTAGTATAAATAGCCTGAGGGTTACAGAGTCCTAGAAAGATTGCATTTCTCAAGATTGTTCTCTTTAATTAGGAATTCTAAAAAACCCAGACTGTCTTCAATTTTCCTTTTACTTGAAGGACTAATGTACATGGAGTTGACATGATAAATAATACTGCATTAACAAGAGAGAGAGCTATAACAACAATGGACTTATGCATGCAACTCCCCAGATACTGCTTTGAAAATTGACTCTAATGGGATAATTTATGATGCATGTATTTGGCTAGTAGCTAGTGAACTATCCATGAGCTGGCAGGTAGAGGATAAACTATAACTACAGAAATTATTTTTGAGTAACTTGGCACATCTGTACCCAGGAGTTATTAGGAATGAGGCAAATGAAGCTGGATCAGCCTGCAGTCCTAAGAATTGGCTTGTTTATCCTTGAGAAATATTTACAATGTCATCTCTATGTGTAGCAGGCCTCTGGGCCCAAGGAAACAAAATAGCATTCATTAGAATACCCAATTAAGGACAGGAAATTTGGAAAACTGCTGTATTCAATTATTTCCCAAAGAGACTTCATGTAATTCCCTTCTCATTGCTTTGAAAGTGTATCCCATTAGGTTGCAATGTTATATATCATAATAATATGATGCAAACCCAAAGTAATATGATATGACAAAAACTTGCAAATGTTTTTTTTTCTCCTTATGTGGTAGAAATAGGTCAAATGATTATGAGGAAAGTACTGTATTTTAAAACTGCAGACAGGGATAATTAAATCTTAGAATATCTCTCATTTAGGGTCTGCTGGTGGGATCAACATTAAATATTTCCATTCCAGAAGCCTCTCAGATTCTGCTAAAGAAAATATTTTAATGAGATATATTTTTGGCTTGGAAATAGGAATAGGGGAGAAATAAAGAAGAACCAGCGGAGATTTGGATATCTGAATCTTTGTGGGATGTGGCTATTTTAAAAGTGTGGAAGGTGGAAAGGAGGGAGGGGAGGCTAGGCTGTGTTTTGAAAATAGTGTCTTTCTGGATAATGTGCTCCTGCTTGCTTTGTTGTAAACCATGCATCTCTGGGTATAGTGAAGGGTTCTCCACTTTCCAGATAGAGTGGTGTTATTGCCTCCCTCCCAGACAAAGCTGTGGCTTGTGTTATTCAGTGCGAACATCTAGTCTGATCTCCCGCCTGGGTTTATAATCTATGACTCCATGGAAAAATAAAAGTTCCAAAATGCTGCCTGTAGGTTTGACAATATGATGCAGATGTTACTGAGGACCTGGTTTGGCCATTGGTAGCTCAGTCAGTTTTCATGTTTTCTAATTTTTAGAAATGTTTTCAGTTCTCAAACTGCTTTTCTGTTAATTCATCAAATTTTCTACAATTCAGAACACACAAGAGCATTGCTTGATTCTTGTATGGCTTTTTTTCTCTCACGCAAGGCACATCCCATTCAAACAAGATTACAGTGGAGGACAGTGGTGTTCAGTCGGCAAGTCTAGTGGTCAGAGTCTTCAGCTCCAGTCTCTCTCTCTCTCCTGAATGGGATTCACTAGGATCAGCTTCCTTGTAAGCAACCCCTAGTCTTGCCCATCCCAGGGCTAGCCATAGGAGACTCTGGAGTGGGTGGTGAGACCAGGGGCCTTCTACTACCAGGTCTCAGGCCATGGATCTAAAAGAGTAATAGCATAGGATGACCTATGTTCAGCCCACCTCCTGTTCATCTTCCCTGAGGCAACACCTGCTGCCTCGGTTTGAGGTGTGGCTGCTGTTTAGTTATAATCCCTCATGTCAAATAATTAGTTATAATCCCTCAAGTCTTGGGCCTGAGGTAGGAGACCTACATGGTTCTCCCTACCTTTCAGGTGATGTCTGAAAGGAGGTGAAGAAAGACTCAGAGCCAGACTTCTTCAGTAAGAGCTGCTTCTACTGTTTCAGGGCAGTGATCCTGTAGGAAATGGATTATCCCCTTCTTTTCTTTGTCTTTTCTTTTTTTTTCTTTTTTTTTGTGCAGCAACCTCATTATAAAAGGTTATGGCTGCCACTTTTCTTCATTTTTAGCCAAGGTATGGTTATGATTTTCTTAAGTTTTAAATTAATATCCTTTCTCTCAATCTAGTGTCCTTAATGGAGTACACCATGTCTATTTTTTTACACTACTCTATTTCCCTGACATTCTCATTAATCCCTTTAGGGAAAAACCTTTGATTCGATGCTGACTCAATTTGTCAGAAAGAAACTTTCTTTCCATAGAATATTGCCAATAGTGCCATATAACATGATCAACAGTTTCTGTGGTTTTGAACACATCACATAGCCTATTTTTTATGTCCTTTTAATAAGTTTAATTTATCATTTAAGGCATAATTACCTGCTAACACTGTAAAAAATACTACTTCCCTTCTCTGTCTTGACTATGGAGCATAGTATTAACTTCACTTTTGAAGCATACATCATAAAAGCTTTGTCCTTTTGTTTCTTTAGTCCATAGTTCTTCCCATTCCTTTGCAAGCTCCTTTGGGACCACACTTTTAAATTCTTATCTGCTTAAGGGTATCTTAATATCCCCCTCCTCATGTTTTAGAGCTTGTTTTGCTATCTTGTTAGCCATCTTGTTTCTAGGTATTCTGATATGCACCATCATCCATGCAATTGTTACACAGATACCTGTTTACATTATTTCCATTGATAGGAGCATTATTTCACTTATGTCATTTCTGCTTTCCAAAGTACCTGTTCTGATTTTCATTATCCCAGGCAAGGAATCAGATAAAATTACAGCTGCAGCTAGTTGCACATATTTTACCCAGGCTAGTGCAGAGAGAGAGAGAGAGAGTGCTAACATTATCCCCATTAATTCAGTTTCCAGAATGGTCACATAATTTGATAGCCTTTTAGCTTTCTGGATTCCAAGGCTAGAAATACAGAAACGGTGCAGTCATCTTTTGATCTGTCCATATAAACTTGGCAAAGTGGCCCCCTTTTTCACAGATTCAGAAATTTTGTTGATCATAATGTGCATGTTGTTGTTTTTTTCCTTCCCCTCCATTTTTTCATACCTTTCCAAATCCACAAATGGGAAAATAACTGTGCAGCTGTAATTTAATGTAATTTCATTGTTGTCTCCATTATTCTTTTTACATGTCTCCTTTATGAATTTTTGATGTTTACAATAAGAGGAAGTCTGTGCAATCCATATAATCAGGGCCGGCGACCGGGGGTACTACGGGTACAGCTGTACCGGGCCCCCCGACTTTAGGGAGGCCCCAGTACACAGCTGTACCCGTTGTCGTCCCCCTTGTCGCCATGTCTGGAGAGCGGGGAAGGGGCGGGAAGGTGGCGCGGCTCTCCCCCGGACGAGCGCGCGTGTCCCCGGCAGGAGCAGTGAGACCGGCCGGCGGCAGCAGTGCAGTCCGGGGGAGGGGGAGAACAGCAAGGGCGGCTCACACCACTCCCGGGCTCTCGCTCCCGCTGCCGCCAGCTGTCAGCTGGGGGAGAGCGCCGGTTGGGCTGGGGGGGAGCGCCGGTGGGGCTGGGGGGGAGGGAGGCCGCCTGGGCTTCCTCCCCCAGCCACTGTCGGCTGGGCTGGGGGGGGGGCCCAGCCGCTGTCGGCTGGGCTGGGGGGGGGTGGGGTGGCTGGGCTGGGGGCCCCCCAAACTATCAGAGTAGGGGGCCCCCAAATTTCTGTCACCGGCCCTGCATATAATTTTGTATATCAAGCTCCTTATAAATCTATGGGGTTTCCAAACTTGGTTTGTGGCTTGTTCAGGGTAAGCCCCTGGTGGGCCACAAGATGCTTTGTTTATCTGATCATCCACAGGGTTGGCTGCCTGCAGCTCCCAATGACTGTGGTTTTCCATTCCCAGCCAATGGGAGCTGTGGGAAGTGACGCAGGCTGGGCGACCATTTCCCACAGCTCCCATTGGTCAGGAGCAGTGTACTATGGCCACTGGGATCTGCGAGCAGCCATACTTATGGATGCAGGGGTAAACAAAGTATCTTGCGGCCCACCAGGGGCTTACCCTGAACAAGCTGCGCACCAAGTTTGGGAACCCCATATCTATTAAGTACTTCTATTTTCACAATCCCTTTTATCTTTGCCCAAAAGATTAGATCTAATAGTTTCATCCTTAGATTTATAAGTGCTTCTTCAGTGGTTATTGGTAGCATGCACGTGGCGGGTGGCATCATAGTGCCATGTGCCCATTGAAGAGATTGGATCTGGAATAGTTTCAAGTTTCCAAGAGTTGTTTTGAGGATGATGCAAAAGCTTGGCACCTGTAGTCTAAAATTGGTCATAATGCTCTATTCATCATCAATATGTTCTTCTCTGCACCCCCATTTGTTTCCAGACACACTTTTCAGTAAGTCCATCCTATATTTAATATTTTGTATGATGTTATTTATTTGACTTTTCCAAGTTAATTTATCAAACACTACTCGTAGCTCAAAAATTTGTGTTCCTATCTGAATTTTTTCACCATAAGAAATAAGTCCCAGTCATCCCATCATTCCATTTGTTATTTTTTTTTCTCAAAGGGAGACTTTAAATCACCAAACATTTTCCCACTTGGAAATTCTCTGGAGTGCCTCATTTGTCTTGTGGCCCACCAGGGGCTTACCCTGAACAAGCCATTTACTGGTTAGTCCATAGAGCACAGTGGTATGTGAAAAGGGAAATACCTATTCCCATCTACATGCTTTTCATGAAGTCATTTAGCATAAGAAAAACAAAGTATGTCTGATAATGCTCCATTACAAAGTGCCATTTGTAAAGTTATAGGTTTTCGATTAAGCGGTTCCCACTTTGATTTGTATTGTTCTGTCACTTAATTTCCCTTATCATTAAGATGGATCACCAAAACATTCTCCCTTTTATTCCAGTTTTGGCTAGTTTATATAGGAGGCCTTCTCTCCATAACATCATGTATGCTTTTTCAATGTCCATGAATAGCATTATCATAATGTTCTTGTATTTTAAGTTTTTTGGTACTTTTGTTTCTGGTCTCACTATATGGTCAACTGTGCATCTTTCTTTTCTGAAACCACATTGTACCTCATGTACAACATATTTTTCTCTAGGTATTCCACCAGTCTTACATTTATTTGAACTTGAAGTGCTGAACAAGTTCACATACTATCACACTCAATCTCAAACCACTATCACAGTCAATCTTTCACTTGAAAAGGAACTAAACATCTGCATTGGAAAAGCTGCCACAAAAATGTCCAGACTGAGCAAGAGCATAGGTGTGGGCACTAGGGTAGTGGGGAGTGGGGAGTGGGGGGTGCTGCAGCACTCCCAGGTTTTATGTGGGGTTCTGCTTCTGGCCCCTAAAGAGAGGTCCCGGCTGCTGGCCTCAAGCCCAAAGTGGACAAGTGTCTAGCTTTGAGCATCCCCACTATTAAGTGTTCCAGTGCCAGTGAAGAAGAAGAGGGTATAGCAAAACAACAAACTGACAGAACACACACACACACATCTGTGTGTATCGTGCATGAATTATCAGCACACTTTTATATGGGAGCAAGACCTTATACTTTCATCAGGAGAAGAGACTCCTCAGTTTTCATATGCATTGTCTTCATCGAATCTTCGGTGAGAGAGTCACCCACACTGAGGTGCTCAAGTGGCCAGCATAACCGGAATCCTCACACGCAGATGCTTCCTCTGTCTTGGGCATGTGTGCCGAATGAGTGATAGGTGCATCCCAATGGATATCCTCTAGAGCAAATTGGTATCTGAAAAAAGACCCAAAATTGTGTTTCAAGGATGTGTGCAAGTGAGACCTCAAAGAAATGGACATGGATGTGGACAAATGGGAAGATCACACTCGACCATAGCCTTTGGAAACAAGAGCTTAACAAAGGTCTCCAGAGTTATGAGAAGAAGCAGTCCAGCTTAGCAGAAGGGAAAAGAGCTTGCAAAAGGCAGAGCCCAAAGGGTCGAAACATCACCTTTAAATGTGAGCAATATGGCAGAGATTGTCTGTGTGGAGTGGTCTCTTCAGCCACGGCTGTACTGCCATAAGACCAACTGAGTCAATTCTTTACCCCTCAAGGGCACGTACCCATCGCTTCTGGAGACTGAAGGATGCCTACTATTACTACTATATTTATCATTTTTCCCCACATGATGATGTGAGGGCATTAGGCCTATAAGCATCAAGTATGCACCTTGCCTCATTTCCCAATTGGTATAGTCAAAGCTTGTTTCCATTCTATTGGCAGAAGTCCTTTTTTCTCATATGTCATTACATACCCACAATAGAATCTTTAGACTCCCCCTCCCCCGATAACTGTTGCAGAATTTTATTACTTATATTATCTTTACTTGGAACTGGATGGGTTTTTTTTCCCTTGTTTGCCCTCATGGCTGCCATGAGCTCCTGCATACTAAAATTTTTGTTTGACACATCATCAGTGTATTTTCCTCTAGCCATTTAATAGCTCACAGTTGTCCTCAAGAAACCTCCTTTTTTCCCCACAAAACTCATTGCTTTGATTCCTGTCACTACTCACCTTGTGGAATTTTTTTTTTTTTAGCTAAAATGTCTATCTTTCCTCAGTTGGATACCTCAGTTTCATTGTTTATGAATGATAATGCCAGGTATACATTTACTTTGAATTTACTTCTATATTTCCAAAAATATGGATCTTTGTTCAAGTTCCCACAAACATTTCTCCAACTTTCTTTTTTTTTTGTCTTTTGATAATCCTTTGTGCCACTGCCTTACATCTTTTATAAATCCTTTTCTTTACTATCCATTGTGTGATTTGCTCATTTGTATGCCTTGTTTCTTTCCTTGATTGCTAATTTGCAATCCTCATTCCACCAGGGAATTGGATTTCTAAGTTGGAGGCAATTTGATGTTTTGTAGATGGCCAAATCAACTGCTGCTGTAATTCATTTTATTCCATTATTACAAAATTCTTCCACATTGCACTTATACAGTTACTATATAAATATCCATTGCATTCAATCTTGAAAAAACTCCAGTCAGGTTTTTGAAAATTCCAGGTTGGAACTCTTTTTGTGTTTTCAACATTTCCTTGTCACTCAGTAAGTATAGGGAAGTGATCACTTCCCAGTCCGTCATCTTGATGAATTTCCCAGCTGCAATTATTTGCCATATTATGTGCTGTGATTTCCAAATTCAAAACACACCAAAAAAACCATCTAGTGAATAAAATCTAATAGGTGCCCCTGTAATTGCTATTACTGGATTATGTATATGAATGAATTGTTTGGCACATTTACCATTTAGGTCTTTCTTCTCCATAGCTCATTTTGACTATTAAACTCTGCACAAATTATGAATGGATTTTTGACATACATTAGTTTTTTTAATTATAAAAAAACTATTTTAGATGGATTATAAATCTGTAACTTGTTTTTGTTCTGAATGGGAATCTCAATAGCATTATGTTCAAAACTTAATTTCTGCTCATCCATTTCTAACTAAACTAAGTCCCTCTTTTAAAAACGTGCAGATCTCCAGTAGTCCTGCTATTCCTGTGGAGTAAATCATATCTCGGTAGATTGAACACAAATTTACCAATTAGCTATGTTTCTTCCGCACACATAACATCAGGTTTTTTTCCCATTTCCAAGGTGGCTTTCTTAAATTCCTGTCTGTGCATTATTAAACTATGTGCAGTCCAGCTAAGGATTGTTAAGACTTTGTTATTTAAGATGTATTATTGCTTTCATTTAAAATCACATGAATGTGGTCTAACGAGCTCGTGTCTATCATTTGATATTTTTTTCTGCTGCTTTTGCTGTGATTTTAATCCTTTTCATTTTCCCTCCATCTGCAAGATGCAGTTAATTACTTCTATAATGAACGCTATAAACTTATCTTTACCTACATGCAATATATCATCTCCCAGTCCTCTCATATTTTCCTTCCTGATCAGAGATGTGTTCTGCTGCCCCTGTACATCTTCTCTTGCTTGAGTATTAATCTGTTTCTGTTTTCCGCGGTGAGTAGCTTTTGGTAGTATCTGCACAAGATACTTTTTGAATGATTTTAATTTTTTTTAATTTAATTTCTCTAGCTCATGCTGCAACTGTACATTCTCTGTATGCTGCATTGAGCCTTCCCCAGAAATTGCTTCATTTTTAGGTTCTGTTCCTTCTGCATAGATCTCATATGAATGATTTCTTCCACATTTACTGCAATTCAGCTTGCTCCTTATGTGTACATTTTATTAGTAGACCTGCATTCTGCACTTTTGCAGCTCTTTGTACATCACCAACACATTGCTTTATCCCATATTCTGCCATAACATCTTTTATTTTCACATCCTCTGTCACTGATCTGACAATTAAGAAATGTTGTCTTTTATCCCACTTTGTTTTTTCATTTCTATGCATTCCTTCTTCAAATCCTCCTATATCTAGTCCTTTTCCCCAAGCTGAGACCATTCCTCATCTTCTTTCACTTTTCCTTTATAGTCCAACTTCCTCTCTCTGCCCCCTCCATAGTCAGTTTCAATGTTCAACCTAGTTTCAGCTGTGGACCTCCACCCAGCCTGCTCCTGCAGCTCAGCCTCACTGTTTTCAACCATCAGAGAGGTAGCCGTGTTAGTCTGGAATAGCAGAGGTAACAAAGTCCTGTGGCACCTTAAAGACTAACTATAAAGTTTTGAAGCATGAGGTTTCGTGGGCTAATACCCACTTCGTCGAATGCAAGCAGTGGAAGTGTCCAGAGGCAGGTATAGAAAAGTAGGCAAGAACCAGGTGGGAGGTAAAAAGGTTAGTCCAATTAGGCTAAACCAGCTTCCAGCCAAACCCTTCCCAATTTTCGGAGCTGCTGGAACTCTCTTTATATTGGTCTTTTCCCATGGAGCATGTTTGGCAGTGCCAGAGAGTGGCGGAGCTTTCCTGACCTAATATACTGCTCCAACCTTTATCCTGCCTCAGCCTTAATGTGAGGTTTGTAAACCCCATTACAGGGAAATATACTTTCATCATTGTTTGCTTTTCCACTTAACACCTCATTATTAGTTCCTATAATTACAACAGCGAGATATTGGGGCTTTGTGTTTGCATTTTATGAGTTATGAGTTCCTCACCTCTTGATTAATTGTAGTTATAAGAGGACAACAGCTTTGCATAACAGAGGCTTCTTGGTTTGTCCCCCAAATATTTTAAATGCTAACAAATGCAACTCTAAAAAAAGCCTCATGTCAAATTATATATCACATATGACTTATATGGGCTTAACACAAATAATGTTGACAGTTTATATATTACATCAGAAAATATATGATTCATTTTAATAATAAATATACTAGAGACTGTAGTTTTCCCACACTTGACTTTCTAAATCAAAACATTTGCAAGAAAGTAATAAACCACTATATTCAAACAAACAAACAAACAAACAAAACAGAATGCAAAACGTATTTGAAACAGTTCAGGGATATGCCCACTTCTTATGGATTTCAAACAAGAATAGTCTCTGAAGAATGTACATTAACATGCTGGTAATATTAAAAAAACAACAACATATTTCTCTGTGTTATTTACATAGATGGTATTTGAACAGATACAACTTACAGCCACAGAATCAAAGATCATTTTGTTCAATCCAATTTCTATGCCAGTAATTTACTGAGAGACTTTATCATGAACAGAAAATAATTGCTCAGAAAGTTAAACTGGAAAAGAGGCTCAGCAACCAAATCTCATTCATACCCAGATTTTTTTTTCCCACACAAAAGAAAATCATTACCCTGTCATATTTTAAACCACTGGCACCATCTCAATAAGATTTCATAAATCTCCTTGATGGAACAGTTAATCTAAAGTATTAGACATCTTTGTGGCATCATATAACAACATTTTCAAAAACTGATAAAAGCTTCCTTTAATTTACCATCACCAAATGTATTTATTGTTGTATAGCTTGAGAACCTCTGATTTATTAGAAGTCTTTGCTTTATTGTTGTTAGTAATGTACATGTGAAGAACAATGATTTATGTTATATCTGCTGTAACAAATTTTTCCAGGATGACTGTAGAAAGGACTAGAGCAATGTTGCTTTTAATATTTTGAGAGAGATTTCTCTACTAGGTACTTGGTATTTTGCCTTCTTGTGTTTTGTGGTTTGAACTGTTGTCCTGCATGCTCTGTAGACTGCAAGCTCCTTAAGGCAGGGACCTTGTCACATGTGTCTTAATGTTGTAAACATCATGCACAGTGTACTTATGGTGCTTTTACTATTAAATTCCAATTCCAGCAGTCATTCTTGCAAGGCCATGAGAATCCATAACTCCTGTTGGCTTTAGTGGGAGCTGGAGGCACTCAGTACTTTACAGCAGGAGCTCAGCACCTTGCAGAATGGTATTTAAGTCAAATTTCATACCAAGCCATCTCTTACCAAGCTATTTCAATTTTTTTAGTCATGACACACAACAATATTAGTCAGAAGAGAACCCAGAGGGAAGATATACAAATAAAACAAGCATCAGTCAGACCCTCAGCATAGCTAAAGTTTGAACAATGTTTTCAATTCCACTAGGCACACACCTAGAGGCTACAATTAAAGATACAAATGACCTCAATGTGACATTCACTTCAAAGAAGTGTAATGTTAAAAGGCAGCATTGAAAATAACTATAACCCCCCTCCCCTTAAAATGCAACTGAAATGTAAGCAAGTAAAACTACAACTATATTGTAGCTGTTAGATTGAACCTTTCTGGAAGATATGCTTTAATCACACAGGTTATTGGGCTCAATACAGGGACAATGGGGTAATACTTAATAGCCTGTGTTATGCAGGAAGTCAGTCTAGATTAGTGGCTCTCAACATTTCCAGACTTGTTTCAGGAGTCTGATTTGTCTTCCATACCCTAAGGGCTGGTCTCCACTAGGGGGGGAAATCGACTGTAGATACGCAATTTCAGCTACGTTAATAACATAGCTGAAATCGACGTCTCTACAGCTGACTTACCTCCCATCCTCACGGCGGTGGCGGTCGACGGCGCGGTCGCCCGTCGACTCCAGCTTGCGCCTCTTCATGAGCTGGACTTCTGGAGTCGACGGGGGAGCCACTGGTGGTCGATTTATCGCGTCTTAACGAGACGCGATAAATCGATCACCAAAAGATCGATCCCTGCCGGCTCAAGTGGAGACAAGCCCTAAGATACACCTTTTTTAAAAATTACTTGCTTAAAAAATCAGACATAAAATACAAAAGTGTCACAGCACATTGTTACTTAAAATTTGCTTACTGCCTCATTTTTACCATATAATTATACAATTAATAAATTGGAATATAAATATAGTACTTACATTTCAGTGTATAGTACATGGTTGAGAACCACTGATCTAGATGATCTGATGGTCTTTTCTGGCCCTACCATCTATGATCTGTATGATCCAGTAGTACCTATGATGCTAAATAGAAATCCAGACTGGTTTGCTACACCCATATGAATTGATTTGAACAGTCTGTGATAGTAAATACTACACTTAAGAATACTCAAGTCAGCACTATTTTAGTTCTATGGCGGGGTGGCCAAACTACGGGGGTCGCATGAGTCTGTTTTACAGTTAAAGTGAGGTTTGCACAGCTTCTCATTCCCCTCCCCCCATTCATTGCCTACTGGAGTGGAGGATGGGAAGCCCAAGGCTTCTGCCCTGTGGTGAGGTGGTGGGGCTTCAACCCCTCTGGGAATGCCTGAGGGGCCTCAGGGCTTCAGCCCCCACAGGTCTTCCCAGGGGGCTGAAGCCCCAAGCCCCGGCAGGCATGTCTGGCTCTCAAACATTTTAGAATTATCCTATGTGGTTTGGAGGGTCAGTAAGTTTGGCCCCTCCAGCTCTATGGCATTTTTTCTTGCTGTATTGATCACCAAACTCTTCAGAAGGAAAGTTTGTATGAAACCAAACAAAAAGAGTTCAGTAAAAGCCTGTTTATCTGTTACATGTGATGTAAATCTATGGTGAGCAAATGATTCCTGTGGATGCTGGTAATTTTTGTATGTGCAGTGGGTTTAGTCCATAACATGTAAGGGAAATCAAGGAATAAATGTGTCTAATTTCCTCACATCCCACTTTTCCACCCCAGATAGCTACTTGCTGTCCCCTTCTTTGCCTCAGCTAGCCATCTTACCTTCTGTCCTCTTTCAGATATTCTCTTTACATACCTGCCCAACATAGACCTATCTCCATCTGTTGGGCTCTGGTGCTGCTGCACTGCTGTCATGGGGTATGTCTTCACTATAGGTCTAGGTCGATTTCCCTTAATTCGATTTTCTAAACTCGAGTTTAGAAAATCGAATCAGTGTGTCCCCACCAGGACAGCAGGTCGACAGTGGTCGACACTGTCTGTCCTTGAACTTTTGCAGGGGGTCGACATAGCCCGCATTGCACTGTGGGTAGGTAGCCCACAGTGCAATGCGTGCTGGACCCCCCCCCGCCCAAGCAGCCCCACGGACCCCCCCGCCCGAACAGCCCCCCCCTCGCCGTACCCACCCGCCCGAGGAGGGGTGGGGGAGCCAGCGCGCGGCTGCTTGGGCTATCGGCTCAGCTGCCTGGTGAAATTGACCAGACAGCTGAGCCGATCCCTCAAGCAGCCCCGCGCGGGCTTCCCCCCCCCTCAGCAGCCCCGTGGACCCCCCCCGCCCGAACAGCCCCCCCAACAGCCCCCCCGCCCAAACAGCCCCCCCGCTGGACCCCCCCCGCCCGAGGGGGGGGGGAGCCGGCGCGGGGCTATCGGCTCAGCTGCCTGGTGAAATTGACCAGACAGCTGAGCCGATCCCTCAAGCAGCCCCGCGCAGGCTTCCCCCCCCCTCAGCAGCCCCGCGGACCCCCCCCGCCCGAACAGCCCCCCCAACAGCCCCCCCGCCCAAACAGCCCCCCCGCTGGACCCCCCCCCGCCCGAGGGGGGGGGGGGAGCCGGCGCGGCTCAGCTGCCTGGTGAAATTGACCAGACAGCTGAGCCGATCCCTCAAGCAGCCCCGCGGACCCCCCCCGCCCGAACAGCCCCCCCCCCGAACAGCCCCCCCCTCTCCGGGCTGCTCGGAGGTCGGAGGCTTAACTTCTGATGCCTCTTCACTAGCCCACAGTCGAGCTTGTAATGTCGAATTTAGCCTTACTTCTCTCGTTAGGCAGGAGTTCCGAAATCGATCTTGAGGGCCCTTTAAATCGACTTTAAGGGCATGTATGTGAAGACAGGTACACCTTTAATTCGACCTAACGTCGTTAAGGTCGAATTAAAGTGGTAGTGAAGACATGCCCATGGTCTCTTTCTTATGGACTGGCTCAGTGATGTCTGTCCTGGGCCTCAATGCACCATCTTCCTGGGACACTCCATATAATATTAGCTGTATGACATCATGGTAAAATGATCAATGAAATAGCCAGCCAGCAGAGGTTGAGGCAGTGATATTTCCAGGCTCACCACAAGTTTAACACAAACATTCCCTTTTTCTCATGATCCCATTCATTTTGGTCATATGCTTCAGGACTCTCTCTCATTTAAAAGCTATGGCTTTAAATTGAGTTTGGATTTTACTCAGGTCTAATGTGGGCATAAATTCCTACAAGTACCTTCCTGAATAGTCACTCAGGGCATTGATTAGTAGCCTCATTGAGGACTAATACACAATTTATAATTGGAAAATTAATATTTGGGGAAACTAAGCATAGAGATTTTTAAAAACAGAACTGTTGAGTTTTTTTGGAGTTACTTTTGGCTGTTCACATGAAATATGTTTGTGCAAGCTGTTATAAAAATGTTGTGGATATATATCAAGAATATTTATTAACTTTCAGTAAAGCAATAGGTAAAAATATTGTGGTGAGATTATTTTAATTATAGTACAAGACAATGTAATTGACTATAAAGATTTGAATGTCATTTTAATTAGCTGCAGTCATTATTTTTTCTTTTCTTTTCTGGGCCAGGGATGAATTTGTACATATCAGAAGGTTTTGTACCAATCTTTTATGTGTCATGTGCGCCCTGCAACATATGTTATTTTTACAGGATGCTCTCATTTTAAGTTTTGGTGTTAAGAGTGAAAAGTTTAGGTGAACTTCGTAGTAGCTATTAGTCAGTTTATATGCACACAGTTTACTTATATCTAACAATGCAATGAGAGCAACATGAGGACTGTGAGCACATGAGGATTTACACACACACACTTTTCAACTTCACTGACTCTATTCTATGTAATCTCAATTTAGTTTTCAAAAGGCATATTTTTTAAAAAAAATTGTTGTAAGTATATAGCAATTTCAGTAGGTTCTCTATTGCAGTGGAACTATTACAATTTATCTTTTGTTCTTGAATTCAGCCCCTTTGTATTTTTCTGAAAGTCCTGGCTGACATACCTGAGATATCAATCTCTTTTCCTCTGAGCATGGCAATGTATTTTCTATCATCTCAAGAAAATGGTGTCTGTAAGACTTGAAACATAGTCTTAACCCATGGATATTTTTATCTCTCTCTTCTTGCATTGGGAGGATTGAGGAAAGAAATAAAAGCCAAATTCCTTTTGAAACCTAAATCCTTCATACTCATTTTTGACAATATGAAGCATTCTTTGAGACATAATGGAGCTCATCAAATTGGAGTGAGTTAATCAACTCTTCAGTAATTCTGTGTTCTAAATGCTAGAATTGTGCTGAATAATAAATTAATTAATTATTAGTTGTCAGAAAATATTACACCACAGTAAGGAATTATTATCAACTGAAAATCTATGAAGGGACTGTCTGTTATAAATAAAATGCTGATGTTCAAATATATAAAATTAATAAGTAATTCAGCAGTCAGGCTATTTGCATTAGTTCCATGTACTGTGTAGTTGTGGAAGCCTATATGTTTGAGACAAGATAAAGAGAATTTGTAAGTATCACCATTCAGACGAGTTGGCTTTATTAAGAGCCTGGAATATGGACTTGGAGAGGAAGATATAATAAACCTAACATGGGTTTGGAAAGATGTCTTCTTTGTAGTCTAGTACAAAGTCAAGAAGTGAAAAGAAAAAATGCTGCTGGATATTAAGTCATCAGAGGGGGACTCCTGTATCACAACCATTTTTTTTTTACAAAGGACATTGTGGATTATCTATTTCTACAATCTGTTGATCCTTTTAATATGCTGTGCCCTTTATTCCATGAATAACACACACATTGTAACTGTGCAGAGGTGATTTAAATGCAGTTTGCCCAATTTTGCTTTGATTTACAGGGTATAAGTGTGCAGAGAATGAGGTCCATTATTTTTGAAAACATTGAAAAAACTGCATTTAGTTGTTCAGACAAGATAGGTTGTCAAATCTAAAAGTACTTACTTCCTACCTAGACAAAATTTCATTGAAGGGAATGGGAAATTTGCTTGAGTTAGACTGCATTAAAAATCTAATGCCCAAATACCAATCAGTGTTGGATACTTTCTGAGAACTTGCACCTCTTACTGGATGCAGGTGTTGTCGGTTTTCAGTTAGGCTGTCAGGATTTGGGCCCTGATCATGTGTCCATTGATGTCACTAGTAAAACTTTCACTGACTTCAGTGTTGTAGAATCAGGCCTAAAACTCACTTACATTATTACTGTGTCTCCATACTATTTCCATAGCTATCTGAGTGCTTCAGTTTACATCTGATTTGCAATACTGGTTCTACAAGCTGTGCAATTTGTGACAAACAAATCTTTACCCAGAACGTTTGCTCCCAACTGGCTCCCACATCGATGAGCTGCCTTTGTGAGATTTGTCTCCGATATATATGGTAACACTAATACAACAACATACAAGTGATCTGCAAGCATGAACGAGCCATAGAGGTCATGAAAGTAGTATCTTCCTATGGACTGGTTTTTGAAAAACCCAATCTAAGTCTTTATAAAATATTATAGTTCAAGCTCTTCTGACTGTGAAAAGAAATTCCAAAACAAAACAGAAAACATATATTTTTAATCTGTAGTCAGGTTGGATAAACCAATAGCATTTAGAAATCCTGATAATTCTAGCATTACCCTCCACCCCCATCCCCTTAACTTTTAGCAGAGCATCTAATTTTTAAGTAGGATTATGAAACGCTACAACTTAAACTTTAAGGTAACCTCTGTTAGCTGCTGGATATACCAGATAACTGCAGCTTTCTGATTAACTTGAATATCTCTGGATACCTTGGTATTTTTATGTTCCTATTGTTTCTATAGGTTGTGTATTCATTTAAATAATACACACACACACACACAAATATGGCCAGGGCTGTGTCATAGAGTATGTGTGGAAATATACATAAACTTTCCAAAAACTGTTACCCATTCCCATGGTGACCTCATTAATAATTTAATAGCTATGTATCCATCACCACATAAAATTTCCATTGGTGCAATTAAATGGCACCATTTATTTATTCTGCAAAGACCCTGTGCATTTATTAGACTTAAAGGGAAAAACTGTAACTAGCCAGTGTGACAGATCGCCTTCTCACCCCTCTTCAGGAACAGGCAGGAAACTCTTCTCTGGCTCCAAACAGTGCTCTTTATTTCACAGTGCAAGGCCCCACCACCAATATACACAGCCTTTTACACAGCTCTATAGCTTACAGCTCTAACACAGCTCTACAGCTTACAGCTCTACACAACCCTATATAGTTCAGCTCTAAACACAGCTCCTTCTCTCACTCCACACTACCATACCACCACCACCACACTGGGCTTCCTGCCTGGCAGGCTTATATCCTTCTGAGGAGGCTGCCAGGTGCAGCTCATCCAGGCTGATTACCCTGCAGCCCAGGTGGCTGATAAGGCTTTCTGCAAGGGAGGTTTGCAGAGGGCTTTTCTCCCTCTTAAAGGGGCGGCAGGGTAGGTCAGGCCCACCCTGCCACACCGGCTAGTAAATTAATCATAGTTTTGCAAAGAAAACTTGAACATAAATATATAAATATATAATAAAAAGGCTTCAGCAAGATTCAAGAGAATCTGCTTTCGACATTACTTTGAATGAAGTTCAGAAGAGCGCAAGAAGTGGCAAACCAAACACATCCAAAGGAGAAAGGAAGGAAAGGACTTTTGTTCAGCAGAGCAGAGATTCATACAAATCTTGAATGTGGTCCAGCATGCACAAATCAATAGCTAGTTTCAAGTACTGAAGATATAATGAATGTATTTTTATTTCATAATTGTAACAGTTGTGTAAACGTAGATACAATAAATACAATAGTGAACAAAAGAGGTATTCAACCTTGAGGTGCTAGAGAGAGAGACTTCAGCATCACAGGCCAGCATGGAGACACAATGTAATATCCTGACATTTTCTTGCAATGTTTACTCAACAACTCATTAATACAAATTGAAGAAACATCATGACTTGGGCATTGCAGAATAACATCTGACCAGCATGCAATGATTATTTCCTAGTTCTCTACAGCTCCATCTGATGTCACTTTTTCCTAGCTGCCGGCAAAGCAATAATGTACATAACTACTAAGGACTTAGGGAAAGATACTCCACTAGAAAATAGCTCAGAGATAGAGAGGGCATCAGAGTCACATCTGGCTCTAGAACAGGGGTTCTCAATCTTTTTCTTTCCGAGCCTCCCGCAACATGCTATTAAAAACTCCACAGTGCACCTGTACCACAGGTGGTTTTCTGCATTTAAAGCCAGGGTAATCATTAGTGGGTATCAAACAAGGAAATTACCCATGGTCCCACATCACGGGGCTGTGCAAAGCTAAGTTGCTTAGGCATTGACTTAAGCTGGGGCTCTTAACCCAGGGCTTCAACCCCATGAGCTACAGCTTTTATGCCCTGGGTCCCAGCAATCTTAATACTGGTCCTGCTTGATGGACCCCCTGAAGCCTGCTTGTGGCCCCCAGGTGGCCGCAACCCCTTGTTGAGAACCACTGCTGTAGAACAATGACTTGGGACTTTGTACTTCCAGCAGCACAGAGCATCTGAGCTGCTGTGTTTAACCTTAGAGTGGAATATAAATGTTTAGTGGATTCAAAATTTATTTCATTACCACTAATGACATCATTTCACTGACACTAAGGTTAAAATGCTGAGGTAGTAGACAGCAAATGAGGCCCCAGCCCTGTATTCTATACTCGTCAAGAACTCAATTTGGGTTTGTTAATTATTTTTTCCTCAGTGAGAACTGCAGAAAAAGAGCTAGTGAGTTCTTAAAGAAAGATATTATCTTGTTATCTCATAGCATGTTTGGGGTTTGTTTGGTAACCATTTACTTAGAAAGAAAGAAAAGACAAGATCTGGCAGTCTTTCAGCCTTTTACTTCAAATGCAAAGGAATTCAGATGTTTGTTGCTAAGATGGTGGATGCTAATACTATGAGACAAAATGTTGCTGCTGAGAGATTGACATGCCTTAGAGACAATATACCATATATAGGGCCATAAAGGACACCACATTATCATTATATTACAAATCCAGGATGAAGACCTTTTCTTTCAGCCTAAAATAGCTTCATTTTTCACTTGTGGACAGGGTCATTGTTTTAAGCCTACAAAAGCACTTACCACTTTCTGTAATTGTAATTTGAAAGACTGGAGCTTAAAAAGGTAGCAGACAGTTTTGAAGATAAAGTGAGAATGCCTGGACACTTGTAATGATTTATTTGTTCCTTGAAAGGATTTTGGAGCACAATATTATGTTGGTCTGATAAGGATAGACTGCTGAGATGTGTTTTTACATGGCTATAATATATGTTCATGATTGGATGGTAGAGAAGATCAATGCTATTAGTTGTTCTGTATAATGTTTAATAATAATAGAGAGATTCATTTGGGAAAATAATTATGCCAAAGCAAACTGTTCTAATAATAAGTTACCTGTGTCTTATGATTATTCACTGTGCTAGCTGTCTAACAAAAAATCCCATATCTTTCTCTATTCCTTGAATTATTTAACTAGCTGCTCATAGTTATTAAGCAACAGTTAAATATTTGCTAGAAAAATTTTGACAATCTGTGACAGCAAAGGGGAAATCAATTAGAAAACAGTCAGAAAACTGACTACAACAGTTTAAGGTGTTTAATCTTATCATGAATGGCAGATGATCCATTAAGGGAATACATAATTTCCCACATTTAATCAATGGTATGGAAGCAGAGGAGATCAGAAAAGACAGAACGGTCTGTATAAGGAACCGTGAAGATATTCAGTAATAATAGTTGGACGCAACCAACCACACCTACTGTAGTAGGAAGAGAGCTTGAGACATAAGCTCTTGTATCACAGACCTGGTATGAGGCAGGATCTGCTCACAAAATCTGGCAAGAACAGGTTGATATTGCAAATATACCCATTCATAAGAAGTGCTAAGCACAAAGTACTTACACAAACCCATCCCCATATCAAGTGGTTCCAGAATACCCTGATATCAAGGATGGTACAAAAACATTTCCCAAGGATAACAGGAATACACTGATCCCTTCTAAAAGATAAACCAACATGTACAAGTTGATAACTAGCTATGTCAGGAGTAGTGACTATGTCAGAGGCAGCAGTAACTGTTTGTATTAGGGTATCAAAATGTATTTCAAAGGGAGTATCTTTGTCCAGCAAGGAAGAAATGGAAAGTCTCACCATTCACTGAGTTGTGTTCATTGTCACAGGCATACATGTCTTCGTATTCTCCTAGAGTCAGCCAGGCGGTATTACCATGTGCTTTGACAATAAACATGGCTTGGTGCCTTTGCACATAAACAGATCTTTTGATCTTTGGGTGTTCACTGGAGGTCTGCTGTGCCGACTGTTTGAGCAGAGCTGGGGCAACACACCAGGAGAACACACACACAGACACACACCAGGAGAACACACACACACAAACATCTGATCACTCTGGTGACCCACAACCCCTGATCTGTCAAATAAATGAGCTGCCCTCTGTAGGAATCATCATCTAACATGACAGAAAAACGTGGGCTAGGAAACCCACTTATCCCCTTCCTGCAAATCCCCCCAGAGTTTGATGGAATTTGGACCCACTGGATTTACAGCAAAGGTGGGGTGGCAAATAAATTTTAAAAAGAAAGTAGGGAAATATTGACTGGAATATGTAAAGTAATGGCAGAAAGTGAAGTTCTGAAAACCAATAACAAAAGACAAATAGGTAGAATCTTGCAATTAATGGCCATGGTAGTAAGATGGCTTAAACAAAATGCCACAATACTCACCAGGCAAGTAATGGAAAAAAACGGAAATAAAAGTGGTAACCCAGACTTTGGAGAAGCACACCAGGCTGTAGAGCACTGGAAAGCCCAAGTTCTTTTAGAAGGGCAGCAGGCAGTATTAACAAAATAACCCTATTCTTAGTTAAATCTGAAAGTGGTTGAAACTTCAGGAGGTAAGTAGAGGTAACATAGAAATATCCTCCAAAGGTGCTCTGGTAGGAAACTCTAATCTTGTCGGAATGGTGGCTCTTAAACCATTGCTAACAATATATTATCCTCATATGTTGCCTTGGTTTACAACTGGTTTGTGATGGAAGAAATCATCAGTTGTTACATTTATAATGATGGAAATCACATAGAGAATATAATCAGACATGGCACCGAGTGTTTTAAAGTCCTGCACTATAGCAGAGGTGGGAGAAGCTTTTTACAAAAGTCACATTCTCTGCAATTGTCCAAAGTGGTGGGCAGGCTGGTGAATTGGATCTTTTGTTTAATTGGGAATGTGCTATCTTCTTTATTATTATTTAATCTTTATTAAACTTTATTAATTATTTATTTAATCTTTATAATTATTTAATCCAGACTGGCTAGCCCGTCATTAATTGACATACAAGTTGTTCCGGCTGGAACAGGGATTGGTAAAACTTGTGAAGTTTGAGGTATTGTGGCCCTCATGAAGTACATTTTAGATTTGTTAGATTGGAGTAGGAGTCCTGCTCCCTCCCACACTCAATGATTTAAACACATATTTCCAATGATGATTTGATTTAAAAGCAACTGCATATGCTTTTCAAGTTGTGCTACATATAGAAAAGTTTTGGTGGCACAAGTATGTGCTCTAGATGGGGTATATATCAAGGGCATAGCTATAGGTGGTCCTGGGTTGGCCACAGGCCACCTGGTTAGCATTGAGGCTCACCCAAAATTGAACAGTTGTGTAGTGCTGCTGGAACAGTCTGGAGCATCACCTGAAATCCAGGACAGAGCAACCCTCTGACATTTCTGAAAGCTATGCTCTGGCTTCTCTGCTGTGTCAGGTTTTTTTGAGACATGTATCTGCTGCCTCTGTTTCCTCTCATTGGGCTCCCTAGTAACTTCACATAAACTCTACGGAACCAAGTAACACACTTTGGGGGGATCTGGTTTATTAAAATAACATCACAGTTCAATATCAACTCAACTCTAAAAAGACAAATCTTTGCCAGATTCTATAGTACCTTCTTGAAACCAGATCTTGCTGCTTGGCTTTTCCTAAACCTCTTCCCATTAATCATTGGTTCCCGGCATGTATCGCCCACCACTCCTCCCCCTCACTCTGTTTCTTCTCTTTGAGCAGCCTCTTTCTTATAGGAAGTGCCACCCTCTGGCTGCATCATATAACCTGCCTTGGCCTCAGGCCAGAACTTTCTAACAGGTTGTAACACACACATGTAATCAAACACCAGCTCCCATTTCAGACCCATTATCTCTGTAGAAACTTACTAAATTATAAAAAAGTTCAAGAGAAGGCATACCAAATTAATCAATGAGCTAAACTATGATGACAGAGTGAGAAGGTTAAACTTGTTCTCTTTTGGTAAAGGATGACTGATGGGTTGTCACAAAGATTTAAACTAAAGATCAGCTGGTGCTTATCATAACATGAATACACCTAGGACGTTCTAGACATTTTGAGAAGAGTTTGTTAAATATATTGCAGGTGTGCTACATAATATGCCCCAAACCTCCCCAACTCTGAAAATTATGAGGATTTACAGTTATCTTCCCCAGAAATACTGGAAGAATTTACTTTGGTCAGATTTTTTTTTTTTGCGAGTATCACTTAGATTTGATTATTGACTCATCTGGCAATGTGATTAGTTGCTCATTTATGGTTATTTTTCCATATACATAGTTAAACTCATCATGAAATCTGGAGTTGGGGATGAATTTTACACAAGGGAAATATTATCAGAGGGCTTGTTCCCACTAACTCCATCACTTTCTTTTGAATCACTGAATCTGTCAAATTGTGTGATTAATGAATCTCTTTGGTTGACTGGCAATTTTGGAGCATGGGGGGAAGAAATTCTGGTTGACATGAAAATAAAAGTTTTGGTGAATTGAAAAGTAACCCCCCCAACCATTTAGGGTTAAACTAAATGTTTAATTTCAACAAAATTAAAATGATTAATTTCTGACCATAACCATTTTTACATGTTTTATTTTTAAATAAAATTCAAGGTGATTTCAAAACCAAGTAGTTTAACTGAAAAATCAAAACCTTTCAATCTGAAAATATTGAAATGAATTGTTTGGATAATTTCAGATTTTTGTTTTCAACTCACACAATTTCATTTGGGGTGACAAGAATTTGTGAAAGAGTGTCCCCAACTCTGTTTTTTGCTACGTTGTAACAAACTTTCCTGTATTTTCAAGGAGAAGTCCTAGGTGTGCCTGGCAGCAGACTTCTGTGTTTCTGTTCAATTTATTCCTTAAGGTCAGAGATTGACCTTAAGGAAAGCAAATATCAGTCTTTATTCCAAACTGTCAAACCACCTACTTTCTTTCATATGATAAAAATGTTTATAATGCTTGTATTTGTAATGCCAGATCTCCAAAGGTTTAGGTGTTTGTTTCAAGTAACAGGGAAAAAAAACCTGCAGCTGTTTCCAAAGACTGTTCCTTTGGGAAATCCTTAAATTATTTTTGCTTTAAGAGAAACTTCAGGTTTTCATCTTATCTCCTAAACGTGCTATCAATTTAGTGACACTTGGAAATGTCTATTATAGTCCTAAATGTACCATTCGATAGTCCAGTGCTTAGTGCTTTACACCTAAGAGGTTTCAAAGTAGGAGTAAGCTATTAAAGGCTCAATTTATAATACATGATTCAGGCAAATCAATAAGATTTGGAACAATATTTACCCTTATTAAATCACCCTGAGTAATACCATAGGGAGAATTTTAGTCAGTATGTCCTTCATTCTGTCTGCTACCTGTTTGGTAATAATACAAGACCCATTGGAATTAGACCCTTACTAACAAATCCCCCTGTTATTACTCCACCAAAACCAGCCTGAAGCCTTTTAGAAAATTGGATTTGTCAACATTATTGAGTTGTGCAGTTGAATACACCACAGATGAAAAAGAAAGATTATAACCTAACTACATAAAGTCCTATAAAAAAAGTCGTCAGGATTGATGGCCAGGGTTTGTTCATCTTCACAGTGTGTACAACAGGTGTGGTGGTTGATTATTTATAGCTGGGTTCTTAGGTATTTGGTATCTCCTATGTCTTTAGTTGACAGCTCGCATAACAGAGTATTACTATTTTGTGGTGGTCTTATGTTGTATTTTAGTATAGGGATGAACATAGTTGTATGGCATCAGGGCAAGCATTTATTTATCTATCTATACAGATAGATATATTGCTTTGAGAGCCTTTGTGTAAAGTAAAACCTTACTGGAACTTGTTACTTATTTTGGAAATTATGACATTTTAAGTTGATGACTAGAAAGTTAGTGACTAATTCAGCTACTTTTCATGCAGTAAATTATTAATAATGTGTACTGTGATACTAAAATTATTTATTTGTGACAAGACAAGGAAAATGTATGTGAAATGCTAGAGGCTAGATCATGCTCCCATCACCCACAGATCCATATGGGCAAGGGACTGCGTCCACTTCACAATGCTCTTGTTCTCTTCTCTGCTAGTGCAGGTGGTGCAATGTTAGGAATAGGGGAGGAAGATGGTCCCAGACACTGTGCGATGAGAGCTCCCACCAAGTTTTCTCCCCCTCTTCTCCATTGACCCTGCAGCAGATGAACTGCTGCTGATGGAGAAGGGAGAATGTGGATAGCAATTATAAGTGACACACATGAGTGCTGGTAAATGGTTGATCTTTATTTCATTACTCCAGTCACAAGAAATGTGTGTGTGTGTGTGTGTGTGTGTGTGTGTGTGTGTATCCAGTGGGGTCTACTGCAATAGTCGCCACAGGAATCAGTGGCTACTGGTCCTGCTATTTAAACAGATGTGTGTAGCCACTGGATTAACAGGTTTTTGTTCCCTGACTGGCCAGAGCTGGGGCTGCTTCAGGCTAATGAGAATACCTTATTCTCATTAACCTGCAAAGAGTCAGGTGAGGCCATTAAGCTTATGTGACCACCTTACTCTAATTAAGGCCTCTATGGTACTATAAAAGGGCTCACTCCAGTAAAGCAGGAGGGAGCCAGAGGAGAGGATGTGCTGCTGAAGGACTGAATAAAGAAGACACCCTCAAGCTATTGGTAAGGGAGATGCAGGAGAGCTGTGGGGAAGTGGCCCATGGAAAAGTAACAACTCTGGCAGTGAAAGGTTGGCTGCCAACAGCTGCTACCATTAGGGTCCCTGGACCGGAACCCAGAGTAGAGGGTGGGCCTGGGTTCCCCCCGAACCTGCCACTACAGCAACACCTCCTGGAAAGGGAAGACAGGCCCCTCTCAGGACAGGAGGCTAAACTGTCCTGAAATAAGCCCAGAGGGACAACAGAGACTGTGGAAGTTCTCTCACCAACCGCTTATCTGGCTAATCATGAAAAGGGCTAATGATGAAAAGGGCTCAGTAGACTGTAACCCTGGCCTAGAGAGAGAAGGGCTACGTGGAGGGTCTCAGTGAGCCTCTAAGGCTAGCATAAATCGCCTGGAAGTGCGGTTTGTGTGTGTACACACACGCACACACACACATGTTCAAATAGCAGGACCAGTAGCCACTGATTCCTGCGGTATCTACTATTGCAGTGGACCCAGCAGCTGGAAGTCAAGGTTTTTTGCTCTCACTCTTTCTAGGACCTCCCTCCAGCCAGCCATTCACAAACTCTCCAGTGCAAATTTTGAATTATATGCATATGACTATTTCAGCCATGCTGACGTTCATGCTCCTTGTACAGATTGCATAACCAATCAAACTCAGTGTTAGTAATGGGATTTTTAGGATCACATCAGAAGATTTGGATGGTGGGATGAAGGTTTTCTTTATACTTGTGTTAGCCTTTTCTGTTAAATAAAAAGACCCTCTAAAATGGGGCCCTCTTCATATCTAAAGGTCTGACCGGGCTTGTTTAAACTCAGGAGAGGAGAAATCAAGGCAGGGCTCATCTGTGGTGTCAGACCTTGGCACACGGGGGCACTCTGGAATGGCCTGAACTAAAACACTCCTATTTTAAATATATTGCTTAAGTAACTTTCTGGTTAGTGGCAATCATTGTCTGTACTATACATACATATGTTTTTTTCCCTTCTGGGAAGCTTAGAATTGTTCTCTCTTGTGCATGTGGATACAAAAACACAGTCCCTACATTAAATGAGCATTAAGGTTGCAAAATCAGACACTCAAAACTTAGGAAATGACAAATTTAAGGTTGCCTGAGCAACATTAATTCACTCCTCCCCCCCACCCCTACTGGTGTGTTATGTTTTTTAATTAGGTGATCACTTACTATGTTTTCCACAGGACTACTGTCTGTTGAGTAAACAGGAGGAACCTAAACTAGGGGTGAATAAGGATTGTTTAGTGAAGAACTGTGTTTCTTGCAGGACACTGCCTCATTTGCTTCAGGAGTTGGAAAGCATGTATTGAAAGAGGCAAAGGTTTGCAAGAAGAGAAAGTCCACTACTAAGGCAACTGAATAGTTCCCTAGAAAACTGGATTTTATTCCTGGATCTGCCATGGAGTTCCTACATGTTGCTGGGCAAATTACTTAAACCAGAATGGTCACAGTTGGACAGTAATTATGTGTTCTTCCTCTTGGAAACTATAGTAAAGGCTAAAATAATCAGAAACACAGATACACATTTTATGCTGGGGGAAGAGACAACTTAGCCTTTGTAAAAGGAAGTTATGTTTCATCTGTCTATTAGGATTCATTGAGGATGTCAACAATCATGTGGACAAGGGTGATCCAGTGCAGCATATAGTGTACTTGGACTTTCAGAAAGCCTTTGACAAGGTCCCACCATGCAAAGAAAGGCTCTTATGCAAAGGCAGCATTCATAGGATAAGAGGGAAGGTCCTCTCACGGATCAGTAATGGTATAAAAGAGAGGAAACAAAGGGTAGGAATAAATGGTCAGTTTTCAAAGTGGAGAGAAATAAATAGTGGAGTCCCTAATTATCTATACTGGGATCAGTGCAGTTCAACATACTGATAAATGATCTGGAAAAGGGGTGAATAGTGAGGTGGCAAAATTTGCAGACAATACAGAATTACTCAAGATAATCAAGACTGTAGGTGGCTGTAAACAGTACAAAGGGGGGTCTCTCTAAATTGGATGTCAAGACAACAAAATGGCAGATGAAATTAAATGTTGATGAATTTAATGTAATGCATTGTGGAAAACATAATCCCAACTGTACATATAAAAGTATGGTGTCAAAATTAACTGTCATCACTCAAGAGATCTGGGAATCATTGTGGGTAGTCCTCTGAAAACATCTGCTCAATGTGCAACAGCAGTCAAAAAAGTTAACAGAATGTTAAGGACAATTAGGAAAGGCATAGATAATAAAACAGAAAAATCATAAAGCTACTATATAAAGTCATGGTATGTCCACTCCTTGAATACTGCATGCTGTTCTGATTGCCCCATCTCAAAATATATATATATTATAATTCAGGCGGGGGAGTACAGAGAATGGCAACAAAAATAATTAGGGGTATGGAACATCTTCTATAGGAAGATAGATTCAAAAGAGTGGGACCATTCTACTTAAAAAAAGAGATGACTAAGGAGGCGTATAATGGAGATCTATAAAATCACGTATGGTGTGGAGAAAGTGAATAAGGAAATGTTATTTACCCCTTCATATGACACAAAACCCAAGGGTTACTCAATGAAATAAATAGGAAGCAGAGTTAAAACAAACTTGAAGAAGTATTTATCAATGTATATTCACCCTGTGGAATTTATTGTCAGGGGGGTGCTTTGAAGTCCAAACATATAACTGGGTTCAAAATAGAACTTGATAAATTCATGAGGGTAGGTCCATCAGTGGCTGTTAGCCAAAATGGGCAGGGATGCAACTCTATCATACAGGTGCCCCTAAACCACCAGGTGCCAAAAGTGTTCTGTTCTGCTTCTGATCATTCACTCTGAAAGATCTGGAACAGGTCCCTGTTGGAAGACAGGATGCTGTACTAGATGGACCATTGATATGAACCCATTTAGCCATTGTTGTGTTTTTAATCTATTGGGTTCCTAGGCCTGATTCTCCTTTCACTTATGATTAATCAGAAATGACTCCACTGAAATATTGGTAAAACTGGTGTAAGGCAGAACTGAATGAGAGCTGTGGAGTTAATCGGCCTTTTCAGTAATTCATTGAATAATGTAGAATTTAGCTATGTTCAGAGTATCAGTACTGATCTACTTTTAGCCTCTTTCAAATTTTTTCAGTCATAGTTTGGAGAACTAAATTAACCAAATAACAAAGTTTACATTTCAGCTTTGATCCTCTACTCTCAAAGATCACCATTCTAACTTTCAAGGTATCACAATTGATTATATATTTACTAAAGCTGTGCAGAGAAAGTAATTCTGTTTCACAGATGATTTTGATATTTCCAAAACACGCAAATTTAAAAATTCTCTTTCAAATTAAATAGAGGTTATCTCAGAGCAGCATACCCTGGAAGCTCTGGGATCTCTGATTCCATGACAGTCTTCATGATGAGATACTGAGGAGATAGGCAGGCAAGCTGATAGGAAACCAGCTTTCCTGTTCCATTTGTAATCCACCTGGTTTCCAGAGAAACTTCAGCAAACTCGACCTGTCTCCACACAACAATTTTGATTTTGGGAACTGGTAATTTCCAGCTAAAGATTTTTCATTTAAGTTTTGCCAGACAGCTCCAGTATTTATATTCATCAGCTAAACCATTTAAAATGAGCTTATGTTCTTCAAACAACTGGCCAGATTTCAGAGTGGAAGAGGGCAACTGCATATGCTCAAAAGGAGATAGAGAACAAATTGGTCAGTACAAGCATATTTAAATATGTGCTACTTCACTCTCATGAGAGTAAAGGAGCTAAGGCAGAGTAGCTGCCAAGGAGGATTAAATATGTGATCGTACTCACAAAATAGAACCCAAGATGATTTGAATCATAACACCTTTAATAGGTGGAGCTGGGGAATGCTGCACAGAAATATAAATAAATTGTCAAATATTCACACAGATTTAAATGCATTCATTTCAGCAATGCTCGCTGCCATTTTGTGTTTGCTTTTCATGAACATCAATATAACTGAGTTTTATTTAAATTAATATTCACAGGTAATATCAAAATTACATATTCAGCCAAATATTAAATTAAATATGCAAAAATCATCACTGGATTATTCTTACTCATCCAGTCAGGGAACTGAAACTGGCTACATGTTATCTAACTAGTTACAACTAATGACCATTGCTTGGATAGCAAGTATTTGCAGCAAACTGTAAATGCACAATGAATAGAGTTAAAAAATGTCAAGGGGAAAAAATCTTCAAATACTTTCAAATAATGAATAACTGAAGAAATCATTATCTTGCACATATTTTGTGAGAAAAGAGAGAGGCAAAATTCATCACATAAATCCAGTTAATAAAGTGGTTTGGTAGAAAGCCAGGATTAAGCAAATGATCAAAAATTTAAATGTCATAGACTCAGACCTTTGGTGGAAATGCCCTGAGTTATGGAAAAATCCATTATATGAAATTCTGGCAAATCCAAACTGCATAGATTGTTTCAGCATTAGTGAACTCTTAGCCTTTTATTCTCCCTGGGGATATTATTTGTGCTGTGCATTTATATAGAATTAAAATAATTCTAGCATAATACCAGTGGGCTGATAATGAACAGTATCTTAAATATTTATTTGCTTCTGTAATATGAAAACAGAACACAATGATGTCTCCAAATGTTGCAAATTTCCAGCCTGTTTGTTTTTCATCTCAAGGGTTGTTAATGTTTTGCTGATCAAATTCAATTACAATTATTTTGGAAAGCTCTTGATGTTATCAGTTTCAGTTTTTAGTAACCAAATAATAAATGCTTATATCTTGTTAACACATGAAAGATGAACAGCCCTCGGATACAAAAAAAAAAATTGTTTTCTTTTTTTTGATAAATCTGCCTGAATTTTTTAATCTGTCTGAACTTTGGCAGCTCTGTTAAACCAATGATATTTCATTCATTTGGCAGCTTCTTCTGTTACTCATACAGTGCATTAGTCAAACAATGGAGGACATGAAGATGGTGGAGAAGTTGGTGGGAGGCTAACAGACCATAATACATAGTTGCCATGTTAATTTACTGTTTAAATTTCCCCCCCTATGAATTCAGTTCTTTTGGTGAATGTGGCAATACTAAAGGTAGTGGATTTATCTACAATAGAGTTTTAAGGGGATTTTGACATTATTTTTACCTCAGCAATTCCTCCATCTAAAAGAAATGGAAGGACAGTATGTGATGTTTCCTCGATCTCCCATGGAGAAGGAGGCCACTCAGTCTGGTCCTGTCTGGCCAGGGTCAGAGTCTGCAGGACAGCTAAGAACCCACAATAGGGATGGGCGACCAATAGTCAGGTTTTAGCTTGGGTTTGGGCAGCTCAAGCTGTCAGGCCTTAAACAGAGTCTATAATGGAGCGGGGACTTGGGCTTGAGGCTCAGACTGCCAGCAAACAGACTACAGGTGAGCTGATAACAGAGGCTCCTTCTTCAGGGCAAGAGCTCTCCTGCACAGTGTAGGGAGTCAGCCACCTCTGGGTGGGATGGCTGGGGGATGCAGGTTCACCCTACTCCACCGCATCCCAGCCCAGGGCCCTGGCGGGGGCAGGATTGGCTGCTCCTGCATCGGAGGGGATCCAGCCACACCACACCAACTGAGCCACACCTGGCTCGGCAGCTGGTTGCTCCGTTGCTGCCCCTGGCCACTTCCTGCCTCCCTGGGATTCAGTACCTATGGCCTCCAGGCCTCTTCCAGCTCCTCAGGTTACACCATGGCAGGCATTCCAGGCCAATCCCTGTCAGCATCCAGGGATCGGGAACAGCCAGGTATAGATTCCCCTCAGGGATGCTGCAGAACAGGCGGAGAATCCTTCTCCTCTGCAGGGTTTGCCCTAACTGTGCTTCAGGGCCTGCCTGTTATACTTCCAGCCATGCCTCAGTACTTCCGGCGAAGGGGGTAGGGCGATTTAGGCTCCAAGGGGTGTATAATCATCCCTCGCTTTCCATCTCAGCCTCACTACACAGTAATTTTCTACTGTATTGATTTTAATTACTTTGACTTATGATAATCAAAGTTATTAGGCTACTCTGGAATCATCTGAGATTTGTGTTAAAACTGGGAGATGAGAAAGTGACAGTTTATATACCGATACAAACTCTATGTCAACATGGATTCTACAGGGTATCAAATATTATTGATAAGATAAAGCTCATTCCCACTATTTCTAAAAATAATTCTGAGCTTTAAAATTTCAGATTTGTTTTGAGGGCTGAACAAATATTTAGGCTGACTTTTTCCCTTTCACTGTCTAAAACCAGTACAACCATCCCTAGCCACTTGTACCTTCTTTACTCTTTCCCTAAACTTATTTCACCATTCCAAGAGGTTTATTTCTAAATTTAACAATAACAGTGCTTATATATATTATTTGACAAAGTCCAAACAAACACAATTCTCTACAAAGTTCAACAATTCCTTCTGTTGGAACACCTCCTCAGATGCCTAAAGACATTTTTCACTAATATTTTTCCCATATATCTTTTGATGTTATTTTTTTTAATGGTATCATTTTAGCCCAGATTTTATCTGCACCTCTTTATTTACCAGACCTTCCATATTTTATGTATTTTATATAATGTAATCTAATAATAATGACAACATTAACATCCCAATAAGGACCACTACTTTGTTTCTTTTACAGTACATGTTCATATATTCTAGTTAATTATTTGCACATGAGTAGTTCATGCTTTCTTTTAAAAGTTGATCTGTTTCACAGATTCACATATCTTCTATGGCATGTGCTAATTTTGTGATGATTAAACTATCTTGTCTTAATGACTATTTATTTACTCATGCCTAACTTCACACTCTGAACATTGATTTCAATGGAACTACTCTAAGAGTCTATAAATTAATCCCAGTGATTTGAGTAGATTTGGGATCAGGTTCCCAGTGTCATTTATGTAAGTCCCCAGTTAGCCATTTATGTAAGTCTTTGCGGAATTGAAACCTTAATCTGCTAGGGAAATGGGTGACAATGGATGAAATGAAAAACGATTGGGAGCAGGAGGTAGAAAGAGGTAATATGTAATAACCGTAGGAAGATTCTTTCTACTGCGCTTTGGAAATGGTGGTTCCAGATTGTGATACCTTTACTCATATTGAGTAACATCTTATTTAGAGCAATTAAATCAAAAGGAGTACTTCTGAAGTAAATGAATGAAGGTACAGTGAAACCTCGATTTAACGGACTAATTCGGGCGAGGGGGTGTCCGTTAAAGCCGAAAGTCTGTTATTTAATAATTTTTTTAAATCATTAAATAACAGGACTTTTGGCTTTAACGGACACCCCCTCACCCGAATTAGTCCCTTATATAGAGGTTTTGCTGCGGGGAGCCGGGCGGGAACTGTCAGCCCACCCGCCGGGCTCCCCGCAGCCCCCAATAACGGATTTCGGATGCATCGGGAAATTTTGTCCCTTGCATCCGAAGTCCGTTAAATCGGGGTCTGTTAAATTGAGGGTTTACTGTATAAGATTTTGTCAGTATCTAGGTTTGGGCTGAGTAAATTATTGCTAAAATACGTTAGTCTTCAAAGAGATAACTACAGTAATAACTAGGCTTATTTTCAGGGAAAGGACATGCATATATTCCTCACAATTTTGTAATATACAATGGAGGCTGACTTTTGTGGTGGTGTTTACATGTTTTGTTTGAACTGAACAGAATGATTTGATAGTAATTGAAAAAGGCAAAAATTACTTCATAAAGTTGACAAAATATGACAACAGTCTAATGAATAAACCATGGAAATAACAATAGAAGCAAAACTAAGCTCCACAGCCACATGAACATAATATTTTTATCAATAGGCTTCTCTGTGGTCGGAATGTTTTGTAATGGCAACTGATAATCCTTTGTGATCAATTAAAAGTGTGCTTGGAAAAAAATGCGAAATCAATAGAAGAAGCACAGTATCAAAGTTCTGACCTCTACTATGCAGTGAATTCTGCCTTCTGGCAGTTCCAAAGGTTGATGAAGCTCCTGTTACATTACTTGTCAAAGAAAAAATTCTTTCTATATTTAGTTCAAATTGCAAAGGGCCTACTAGTCCCTACTTTAAAATCGATTACAGCAACCTCAGTACCGTCTGGAAGAGAATTGGGCCGACACTAGATCAAGTAATTAGGCCAAATCCTGGGAATTGCTCAGCAGTCAAAACTCTCATTGACTGTTTGCAGGGTGGAGGGAGTTGGGGGAAAAATAAGTAGAAATTAGTGAAACTTTTACAGACTTAACATTTTACAATTATGAGCAATATATGCTGTGGGAAGGCTGAAAAATAAATGATTTTGTGGTATTTGAGTAAGGCTGACACTTTGAGGTAATGAACCTCCTGAGAAGAGCACCATAGTTTAACCCATTGCCCTCTGTCAGGGTTCTATTAAAGTTAAGGACCACTAAACAGCTAGTTGGGGTTTTATAGGATCACTGCTGATGGAGAATACCAAGCACAGCTACTGGGAACTTAGTCACTGCCAATGCTGCTTTTGGGTATATGCTGTGTGAAACGGGTCCCTTGGCAGAGCTGGGATATGGTGGCTTTCTGTGGGATTGCAATTTGCACCTCCATTTGAACATTTCATCATTATGGATCCATATTGCAGGTTTTGCAAATAATAATTATCAAGCTGTATATGTATCAGATTGGTGGTCTACTGACATGGAGCTGGACACTTTTAATGCTATTTTTCAAATGCAAGACAGTCCTCCTGGTGCAGAAAAGAACTATCCATGTCACATTCAGCATTTGTCCTAATAGCAAGGAAAATAATTTTCTGTTAGATCAGACCAACTTCTTGCTTTTTTTGTTGTTGTTGTGCCCACTTAAAAATAGAAAATATTGTTAAGTAGCTCTCCTTAACTTTGTAAATGATTTGAGTTCAAATAACTTCAACAATAATCAATATTTTGAGATAATTTCAGCATAGTGAAAGCACAGATGGCAAATATATTTCTGATCAGTTTACTTGAATGCCTGAATACCAGCCCGCTATTTCATGCTTATCTGGGTAATATTCTGTTCTTTTCCACTTTCACTGTCTACATTAAATGTAAACAGAATAAGTGCTCGGTCTTTACTGTGCATAAAGTAAAGGTGTATATGCTTTAAAATTATACTAAAATATCAGCTGACTAATATGATAAACTTTGGGGCTGATCCAAACAACATTGAAATCAACCAGAAGCTTTTCAGTGATGCAGTTGGGTTTGGATGAGGACTTGGTTTACAGAACAGTTTGTAGAAGTATGCTAAATATAAAATGGCCAAACTGAGGAGCTGAAGAATTGGAGTAATTTAAAATAATGAATTTCCAAAGGTAAATATAACCCACATGAAACTACCCTGTTCTGTTCATTCCCTCTGAAGCATCTGGCATCTGTTGGAATAGCAATATGGACCATTAGTCTGACCAGGGCCATTCTCATGTTCTTAAACCAGGACAAAATAATAATAATAAATTAATTAATACATATCCTGATTATAAAAATGCTGGTTGAAACAGCTGCATGCATTATGTGAACCTTGACATTTTCCATATTGAAAATAAAAGTTCCATAACCTGTGTTACAATCAGTCTAAACTCTGATACTAATACAATGAAAAGGTAAAAAAAACCCAACTGTTGAAAACTTGGACTAGGCTGTATGGTTAAAATCCCTTTTTATTGAGGCAGAATAATAGATATTTATTCCTGCTCAAAACCACATTTCTAGGATCACTAGTTAGTAATAGTAGCCTTTTGAAAAGGTTCAGAGATGGGCTTTGATTTAGATTAACTAAAAATCGAACCTTTGGCTGCTTTTCTGGATATATTCAAATATTTGAGACTTAAGCAGTTTTTTAGAGTGTATGGAAGAGGGGAAACAAAAATCATTAAAAACATTGTCAACGGTGGGTTGAAGAGAAGGCAGGTGAATCTGTATGCCCCTATTTCTGAAAAGATATAGAGGGAAAATAAACTGATTATCTCAAGAACAGAACCTCTACTATAAATTTAAAATTCTAGGTTGGGTAATTTTACCATTAACTTCAATAGTGTTTGGCTCAGCCCCTAAAATCATTGTTGAAACTCTCCCTTAGTCCATAGTCACATATGATCTGGACAAACTGGGGAAATAGTCTGAAGTAAATAGGATGAAATTCAATAAGGACAAATGCAAAGTACTCCACTTAGGGAGGAACAATCAGTTTCCCACATACAAAATAGGAAATCACTAGGAAGAAGTACTGCAGAAAGGGATCCAGTGATCATAGTCGATCACAAGCTAAATATGAGTGAACAGTGTAATGCTGTTGCAAAAAAAGCAAACATAATTCTGGGATGTATTAGCAGGAGTATTGTAACCAAGACACAAGAAGTAATTCTTCCACTCTACTCCACTCTGATTAGGCCTCAACTTGAGTATTGTGTCCAGTTCTGGGCACCACATTTCAGGAAAGATGTTGACAAATTGGAGAAAGTCCAGAGAAGCGCAAAAAAAGGTATAGAAAAACATCTAGAAGGACTAGAAAACATGGCCTATGAGGGAAGATGGAACAAATTGTTTAGTCTGGAGAAGAGAACACTGAGAGGGGACATAACAATTTTTTCAAGTACATAAAGGATGATTACAAAGAGGAGGGAGAAAAAATGTTGTTCTTAATCTCTGAGGATAGGACAAGAAGCAATAGATTTAAATTGCAGAAAAGGCAGTTTAGGTTGGACATTAGGAAAAACTTCTCAATTGTCAGAGTGGTTAAACACTGGAATAAATTGCCCAGGGAGCTTGTAGAATCGCCATCATTGTGGATTTTTAAGAGCAGATTGGACAAACACCTGTCAAGGATGGTCTATATAATACTTAGTCCTCCTTTGAGTGCAGGAAACTAGACTAGATGACCTCTCAAGGTCCCTTTTGGTTCTATGATTCTCTGATTATATGGCTGCTATACTTTTCTCTGAATTCAAGGCCTTCTCCCTGAATTTCTCCAGGCATGAATCCCCCTACTGCAGTATGCATTACTTAGATTGACATGCTAGTGAACTTGCTTAAATTTTCCAGATGAAAGCTAACTGTTAAATCAATTATGAAGTTATGCACAAATACTGAATGAAAGAAGTAGTGTTGTTTTTTTAATGCTTCTAATTGTTAGGACTGTCCATTGGCCTAACAACAGGACAGCCACTTCTTAAGGATCTCTTAGTTTCTTAACATATTCTTAAGGAATACTAACAGGTCCTTAAGAAGTGGCAGTTCTATTTGGTCATTGATCACATTTTCTCTAGAATTGCAGATATTTACAGAACAGATATTGCTGCGTGAGTCACCAGAATGTTTGGTGGCTATAACTCAGAGTACTAAGTGCTTTTATCCATATAGCAAGGCAAAGGGCACCATTATTCATTTCTGCTAAGTGACTGTCCACCATGGTAGTTAGAGAACACTACTGCAATCTTACTCATTTTGACACATTAGTTTCAGTTAAATGATCTTTGTGATACCATTTACATTCACAAAGTCTGTTGACTGATCTGTGGGGAGATAAGTGCTGAAGATCTAGCAGGGTGAGACTTCTCAGCTGGCTGGGCATGAGTGTAGCTGGAGAAGGTGAAAGCTAGTTTATTGAAATATTAGTGATTGCATTCATTATTTAACAATTTCCTCAACTGTCATCTTTTTCTGTGTCTGTTGTTAAATGTCTTCCCCAAAGTGAACATCAAAAGGACTAGCTAGCATGGAGTCTCTTTGTTCCCCGACTTGGAGTTTATCAGCTAAAAAGCGCATCAACAAAGTTCTAAATGGAAGGCAGTTGTCTGAGGTGTCCGTTTCCCTTCATGCCATCTAGTTTTCCCTTGTTGTCTTCAAACATGTGGATATGTGAGAAACCTTTTTCAACATTAAGTCAAGTTATCACTAAGTTCTTCAGCAGACAGATAGCTGAGTGCCTCGTATAACAGAAGTGCTCCAGCATGGTTCATAGGGCTTCAAAGTAGAGCAATGTTTTCCCTGACAATGTATCTTCAAAACTCTAATGCATGCTGTCATGTATTCATCTCTGATGCCTTTTCTATTATGCCCCTAATAGTGTGCCAACCTATTTTGGCTTCTCCCTCATCCCTGAATATTATGGACCTGAATCTGATCTTACACATCTCAATAGAAATCTGCTGAAGTCAGAGAGGTAAACTTATGCGAATGTGATCTGAATCAACCCTTTGCCAACTCCCTCTATTCAAATTTGTCTTTTTTTCTATTTCCCCTCTGCTTCATGGCAACAACAGCCTCCATTCACAATGAGCCTATCCACCTTACACTCCCCTTTCAAGTTCCTCCTAAAACTCACTACTCTTAGCTAGCTTTCCATTGCTAAATCTCCCGTCCAACTCTCTTGCATATATATGCATGGGAACTAGGGCATGGGGGTGCTGCAGCACCCCTCCCCCCCCCCCCCCAGGTTTTGCTCCAGGTTTTGCTCTGCCGGCCCCATGCCTGCATGCTTGGTCATAGGCCCAGAGTCCCAGCTGCCAGCCCTGTGCCCAGAGGCTCCACTGCTGGCTTGGGATCCTGGCCACCGGCCTCTCACCCAGAGTTCCACACCCGCCCCCAGCTGTGGCCCCGGCCTCGGCCGCCTTACCCATCTGCATCCCCCCATCTCATATCCATGGCTCTATTCCCGAGGGGGGGACATAGCTCGCCCCCCCCCCCCAAACATACTAAAAACTGTTCTAGCACCACTGCTTGCATGCACTGCATGTCTGTGCATGGGTGTGTAGACATATTGTACCAGCTCCTTAACTGAAATTGCATATATAGATGGGATTCCATCTGGTTTGTATATTTTGAATCAGCTGTTGAAGGTTTAAATAAATTAAAAAAATGCACACCTTACCTAAGAGTGTACAATAAGATGGAAGGGGAAGGAACACCTCTCCACAGTTTAAAAAAAAAGTTTGTCTAAAAAAAAAGAGACATTCCTCTGCAGAAAGTCTTGAGTCACAAAGCACAGGTCTCTAGTATTTAATCCATAATTTATGTATAATTTTATATGTCTCTCCATTTCTGTAGTGTCTGAGCACCTCATAGTCTTTACTGTATTTATTCTGAGAACACAGGTGTGATTAAAGAAGTACTACTATCCTCTTTCTGCAAATAGGGATCTGAGTCACAGAGGGACTAACTGTGGGACAGGTTCACTCAGGGAATCTGCAGTGTAGCAGGGAACTAAATCCAAGTCTCAAGTGAGTGCCCTAACCACTAGCCCATCCTCCTTGTCATCAGGCTAAAAAGTGATGAGCAGGGCATGGGGCACATGGGAACTTCATCCTGCATTTGTGACATCACTGCTTAGTGGTCAAGCCTTATTACTGTCTGATAGCCATAATGAGGTCTAAGAGCAAGCACAGAGTTAAGTGGCTCATTACACTTCAGGCTGGGATTTTCAAATGGTCTTAAATCACCTAGGATCCTAGTTTAAGATAATTGTTTCCTAAAACATGTCTATGCTCAGCTTTCAGTGTCACCCTATTATCCTGTACTCTTTAGAGTAAAGCAGCTACCATGCAACAGGCTAGACCCTAACTTCCATTCAGTCAGAAGGACTATATATGTTCAAGGCTTGACCTTACTTTTCCCACATATGCTCTCGCGTTCACTGGAGCGCAATAGCCTTGTGCTCCCTGTTCGACACCATGCAGGGAGCTGCAGAGACAGATACTAAGAATATGTTGATCTCTAGAGCCACATGATTCTGCAAGGAACAAAGCTGTCAAACTCAGTGCATAGAGGGCAGCAGAACACTGCATGTGCCTACCTAGCAACTATCAATTTAGATTTAAGTACCCCTTCAGATAGATAGACATATCCAGGGTCCAGTTCAACAATGGATATTGTTATATGATGTAACACACTAAAGGAGGTACTAAAAATATAAATTTAAAGCTATTGAGTTAAAACGAAACATGTTAGTGCTGAACGTCACAATACTGACAGGAATGGCAGGGGGCTGACAGTCCACTCCCTTCAGAATAACTCACTGCCAATCCATTTCAGCTCACAGCAAATGTGCTAGACTACTGCATGTCACATCATGTTGTTACATCAAAGACAACCAGGAAGACAAGCGAGAACGGGAAACCAATCTGACAAGCCTCAGTGGGGGTCAGAGTGAAACAGACATCAGAAACGTAAAGCCACTGAATAATAGCAGCTGCTAAAACATAACAAAGTCACAACCAACTCCTTGTCAACAAGTGCAGTCAGATATCATACAGTGTAGATCAGAGTCCAGGATTCAATGGCTTTTTTCCTTATGTATTGAGCAATGAAATGGCCAATGGAGAAAATTTCCCTTCCTTCATATCCATCCCACTATGAGGCAATGTGTTAGCCAGTTTTACCAATTCTCATGATTTTATAGGTTCAAGAATAGCAGCCGTGTCAGTCTATCCATAAAGAAAGCGAGGAATACTTGTAGCACCTTAGAGACTAACTAGTTTATTTCAGCATAAGCTTTCGTGGGCTAAAGCTCACTTCATCGGATGTATAGAATGGAACAGAAGTAAGATGCATTTATACACACAGAAAGAAAGAAAAAGAAAAAAAATGTACATTAGCATACCAATTCTAAGAGGACTGTTAAATGTAGATGGTCCATTATCACTAGGAGAAAAAAACACCTTTTGAAATGGATTTTTGTTGTCAGTGAAATTAACTCAGGAAATGCAATCAATCACTGTAATGAGTGAACCATTCAGAAGTCCTATTTAGCCCCTGGTTAATTGTGTCCAATTTGAAAATTAATTCCAGTTCCTCAGATTCTCATTGGAGTCTGTTTTAGAAATTTTTCTGTTTCAAAACTGAAAGCATCAAATTTTTAATGGAATGGCCAAGAAGATTGAAGTGTTCTCCAACTGTTTTTTGAATGTTATGATTCCTGATGTCAGATTTGTGTCCATTTACTCTTTTGCATAGAGACTGGCCAGTTTGGCCAATGTACATAGCAGAGGGGCATTGCTGGCACATGATGGCATATATCACATTGATCGATGTGCAGGTGAATGAGCCTCTGATGGTGTGGCTGATGTGATTAGGTCCTATGATAGTGTCAGTTGAATGGATATGAGGACAGAGTTGGCATTGGGCTTTGTTACAAGGATAGGTACCTGGGTTAGTGTCTTTGTTGTGTGATGTGCGGTTGCTGGTATTTGTTTCAGGTTGGGGGGCTGTCTGTAAGCGAGGACTGGTCTGTCTCCCAAGATCTGTGAGAGTGTGGGATCATCTTTCAGGATAGGTTGTAGGTCTTTGATGATGCGTTGGAGAGGCTTAAGTTGGGGGATGTACCCTAAAGGCTTGAGAATCATTGAATCATAGAACTGGAAAAGACCTTGAGAGGTCATCTAGTCCAGTCCCCAGCACTCAAGGCAGAACTAAGTATTATCTTGACCATTCCTTACAGTTGTTTGTCCAACCTGATCTTAAAAATCCCCAATGATGGATATTCTATCACCTCCCTAGGCAATATATTCCAGGGCTTTTCACCCTGTCAAAGAAAGCTATCAGGTTGGTTGACACAGTTTGTTCTTGACAAATCTATGCTGACAGTTACTTATCACCTTATTATCTTCTAGATGTTTGCAAATTGATTGCTTAATTATTTGCTCAATTATCTTTCCAGGTACAGAATTTAAGCTGACTGGTCTGCAGTTTTCTGGATGTCCTTATTTCCCTTTTTATAGATGGGCACTATATTTGCCCTTTTCCAGTCTTCTGAAGGCAAATGAAAAAAAATATTTTTGAAATCTCGTGAGTTGAAAGCTAAACACCTGATATTTTGGAGGGAACTGGCACATGATTTTAGAGCATTTGGGGTTTGCAACATTGATGGTGATTTCCACCCAAGAGATGGCTGCTTTTCTATTGAGCTGTGTGTTTGTTTTCTGGTCCTTTCAGGTGAAAGACCGTATATGAAAAGAAAAACAAAACAAAAAACCTCTTATTTTATTTAACATAAGTATGACTTTGGTGGCACCCTAAAGACTAACAGATGTATTTGGGCATAAGCTTTAGTGGGTAAAAAAAATCACTTCTTCAGATGAATGGAGTGAAAATTACAAATACAGGCATAAATATATATTGGCAGATGAAAAAAAGGGAGTTACCTTACAAGTGGAGAACCAATGTTGAAGGTCAGTTTAGTCAGGGTGGATGTTGTCCACTCCCAATAATTGATGAGGAGGTGTCAATACCAAGAGTGGAAAAATTGCTTTGGTAATGACCCAACCCCTCCCAATCCCCATTCAAGCCCAAATTGGTGGTGGTATGTTTGCAAATGAATTGTAGCTCAGCAGTTTCTCTTTGAAGTCTGTTTTTGAAGGGTTTTTTGTGGAAGAAATGGTGACTTTTAAATCTGTTATTGAGTGTCCAGGGAAACTGAAGTCTTCTACTACTGGGTTTTGTATGTTACTATTCCTGATTTGTGTCCATTTATCCTTTTATGTAGAGACTGTCTGGTTTGGCCACTGTACATGGCAGAGGGACATTGCTGGCACGTGATGGTATATATCACATTAATAAATGTGTAGGTGAATGGCTGGTGTGGTTGGGTCCTCTGATGGTGTCACTAGAGTAAATATGGGGACAGAGTAGGCAACAAGGTTTGTAACAGAGATTGGTTCCTGGCTAGTGTTTCTGTAGTGTGGTGTGTAGTGGCTAGTGAGTATTTGCTTCAGATTGGGGGGCTTTCTGTAAGCAAGCATTCGCCTGCTTCCCAAGACCTGTAAGAGTGCGGTATCGTGTTCCAGGATAGGTTGTATATCGTTGATGATGCACTGGAGAGGTTTTAGCTGGGCTACATGTACATGATGGCTAGTGAGGATCTATTTTCCTTGTTGGGTCTGTCCCATAATAGGCAACTTCTGGGTACCTGTCTAGCTCTGACAATCTGTTTTGTCACTTCCCCAGGTGGATATTGTAGTTTTAAGAATGCTTGATAGAGATCTAGTAGGTGTTTGTCTTGTCTTAGTATTGACACCTCCTCATCAGTTATTGGGAGTGGACCACATGCACCCTGACTAAATTGGCCTTCACCATTTATTTTCCAGTTGTAAGGTAACTCCTTTCTTTTCATGTGCTAGGACATATTTATGCATATATGTGTGATTTTCACTCCATGAATATGAAGAAGTGGGGTTTTTACCGACAAAAGCTTATGCCCAATCATAGAATCATAAACTATTAGGGTTGGAAGGGGCCCCTAGAGGTTATATAGTCCAACTCCCTGCTTAAAGCAGGACCAATCCCCAACTAAATCATCCCAGGCAGGGCTTTGTTAAGCCTGACCTTAAAAACCTCTAAGGAAGGTGATTCTACCACCTCCCTAGGTAACCCATTCCAATGCTTGACCACCCTTCTAGTGAAAAAGTTTTAAACCTTCCCAACTGTAACTTGGGACCATTACTACATGTTCTGTCATCTGGTACCATTGAGAATAGTCTAGATCCATCTTCTTTAGAACCCCCTTTCAGATAGTTGAAATCAGCTATCAAATCTTCCTTCAGTCTTCTCTTCTGTAGACTAAACAATCCCAGTTCTCTCAGCCTCTCCTCATAAGTCATGCGCTCCAGGACCCTAATAATTTTTGTTGCCCTTCTCTGGACTCTTTCCAATTTTTACACATCTTTCTTGTAGTGTGGGCCCCAAAACTGGACACAGTACTCCGGATGAGGCCTCACCAATGTCGAATAGAGGGGAACAATCACGTCCCTCGATCTGCTGGCAATGCCCTTACTTATACAGTCCAAAATGCCATTAGCTTTCTTGGCAACAAGGGCATACTGTTGACTCATCCAGCTCATCATCCACTGTAAGTCCTTTTCTGCCGAACTGGTGCCTAGCCATTCGGTCCCTAGTCTGTAGCAGTGCATGGGATTCTTCCATCCTAAGTGCAGGACTCTGCACTTCTCCTTGTTGAACCCCATCACATTTCTTTTGGCCCAGTCCTCTAATTTGTCTAGGTCCCTCTGTATCCTATCCCTACCCTCCAGTGTATCTACCACTCCTCACAGTATTTAGTGTCATCTGCATACTTGCTGAGGGTGCAGTCCACACCATCCTCCAGATCATTGATAAAGCCAGATATTGAATAAAACCGGCCCCAGGACCGACCCTTGGGGCACTCCGCTTGATACCGGCTGCCAACTAGACATGGAGCCATTGATCACTACCCGTTGAGCCCAACAATCCAGCCAGTTTTCTGTCCACCTTATGGTCCATTCATCAAGCCCATACTTCTTTTACTTGCTGGCAAGAATATTGTGGGAGACCGTATCAAAAGCTTTGCTAAAGTCAAGGAATAGCACATCCACTGCTTTCCCCTCATCCACAGAGCCAGTTATCTCATTGGCAATTAGGTTAGTCAGGCATGATTTGCCCTTGGTGAATCCATGCTGACTGTTCCTGATCACTTTCCTCTCTTTTAAGTGCTTCAGGATTGATTCCTTGAGGAATGCCCAATCTTATGTTAATGTAAACTACATAGCTTAATCTGCATAATTTACATTGATTTACCCTGCAGTGTAGACAAGGCCCAAGATAGATACCTCCTCACTGCCCACAAAGCAACCAACATAGCATCAAAGGTTCAGTCCTACAAAGTGCTCAGTGCCCTCAGTTCTCAATGAAATGGATCAGGATCAAATCATAATGCCTGATTCTATGACAATGACTTTAGGGGTATGAGTCTGCACCATTAATGTGCAATTGTGGGGGTAGGGGAAAAATTATACAGCCATTTTGTGGCGGCTTACTTACAGTTGATTTCATGTGGTGGAATTATGATGGATTTTAACCTTGCTTTCCCCATCCTTAGCTACTGTTTTCTAGATTGTTTTCAGACCTTGTTTCTTGTCACCTTTCCATTATTTATTTAGACTCTCTTGCTCTGACATTAATCAAATCCCATATGGAAACTTTGATTTCTTGCTTTATTACCTTTTCAGTGTCTGTTCCTCCCTCCTCTCCCTGATCTGTATAAACTGCAAAAGGCCTATTGAGCAGAATAGTTTTGCATTACTCATGACTGCAGAAACTTTCTGAATAATATATATTCAGTGTGTATGTATATATGTGTGTGTTGTGATAGAGGAGGGTTAGGGAGCTGTGATTATATATATATAAAATTCTTGCATTCAAAAGTAATCAGTGGTACATACCATTAGTAGTTTCCTTGTACTAATGCATTCCTAATCTACAGCTGGCTACTTCACTTCATTCTCTTTCCTCTTCTGGGGACAATTGCAACAATTTATCAGACACTCTTTGTATTTCAAATTATTTTGCCAAATGCATATTGATATTTGGATGGACAAAGCAGATTTATGCTTGTGCAGCTAACATGATTTTATCTTATTATCAAACCACTTGAGCTCCTGGGTGGCATCCAAAATTAAGCATGTGACTGTGCCTTTTCATATCCTTAATATTTGCATTTCAAATGGTCATATGTCAAACACATATATTTCAGCAAAGGTAATCAGGAGCAGAATTAAAATAATTATTTTTGAAAGAAAAAAAAGCAATGCTGATGCTTCCAGTTCCATCATTTTAATTTCTCAGACACCTGCAGTCTATTGTGTCACTACTGAAAGCACATAAATTGTATGCCATTGTCTGTAGCTTTATTGTTAAATCCTTTCATCTGGACAGCTGTTTTGCAAGGACAACAAGTAGCTGAAATTGACTCTTTATCCCTGGAGAATGTTTCCTACTATTTAATCTGTGGGGATATTAAATATTTACTTAGCTTCATAAGTGTTCCTTAAACTTGATAGAATATGTAAGATTTTGGTATTTTAAAATGAAAATAAAACAGCCAGATTAATAAAATACACTGTGTAAAAATCTGTCCTGGTGGAATTCTGGAACCCTGAAGCTCAAACCAGGCTACTTACACTATGCTAAATCTTGTATAATTTCTGCAGTTGGAATATTGATAGCCAAAACAACAACAACAAAAAGAGGGAATTATATCAGAGCAGAAAGTTGTTCTGCATATATACATCAATAGATTTTTAGAGGGAGTTATGTGTCTGTCTCTCATTGAAAGTCAATCAATGTTAGATTCCTATCTCCCATTTGTGCCTTTGAAAATCTTCTCCCAAATCAAATGCATAAAAAGCCAAGGAAAATGGTGGGAAAACAATGGAAATTCCAGAATGGAAAGTCAGTCATTCTTGTTGTTCCAGTAGAGTGGCAGCAGGGATGAATTTGATTGGCTGAATTTAAAATAGCCAACCAAAACAAACAAACGATCCCTCCCCCCCCCCCCACGCAACTCAAGGCTCCAATGCAAAGCCCACAGAAGTCCATAGTAATATTCCTTTTTTATTTCAATGGACATTATTTGAGGTTCAACAAATTAACTTGACCAGTCACATTTTAGGTGTTTCCTGTAAGCTAATTCCTTTCTATACAATATTATTCTGAAGATTAAAAGGAACAGCAATTGGGATGTTTTTCATTTATAACTAGAGCTGGTTAGAAATTGTTCAGTGAAATAATGTTTCATCAGAAAATAATGATTTGTGGAGTCCAAAATGTTTCATCGGAAACCCCGGAGTTCAATAATTTTTTGGTAAACCCAAGGTAGGGTTCCCAGAGAAACCTTCCTGGAAACTAGACCTGCAGGGTTCCTGTGGACCTGGGGCTTCCAGGATCTTCAGCTCAGGGGAAGACCCACCATAGGGATTTTGCCAGGGCCAAGTCCCTGGTGCTTTCATGGTCCATGGCTATTGGGCTGACACACCATGCCTGAGCTTCCAGGATTTGCAGGGCCACTGCTATGGAACTGGGAGCATGGAAGCTCTAGGAGCCCTGATTCTAATTGGGGCTTGGCTCCTGGTTCTAGGGCAGGGAACCTGGAATCCCTGATAATCCTGATTCAAGCCAGTGTTCCCAGAGCTTCTAGGCTCTCAGAATTTGTGGCTCTGAGGTGGCTCCACCATATGGACTGCCCCAAGGCTAGGGCTTTCAGAGCTTCCAGACTCCAGATGGGCCTGGGTGTCAAAGTCTTGGTGTCCCCAACCCTACTGCAGCGCACATGGTAGGGCTGCCCTGGGAGCCATGACAGTTGCTGGAAGAACTTGATATTCTTGTCAGTTTTGCTCATCAGCAATGTTACTGGGGAAACAAATTTAATTTTTGAAACACAATGTCCAGTGTTTCCAAAATGATTTTTTTTCAGGTTTCTCATTTCAATAAGAATCCTGAAAAATCCCAGTTTTTTCTGTTTTTTGTGAAGAAACTGTTGTGAGACTACACATAATACATGTGTATTTGTCTGTTTACCTATAGTGTAAACTTGGGGGGGGGTGTCAGCCCCCAAACTGGGTGGAAAAAATATTTTCTCAACTCTATTTATAACCCCATTTGGATGTATAAGTGATATAAATGATAATAGTCCTGATTCTCCTCTCACTTATACCATTGCAACTTCACTGATTTTGCTGGAATCACTCCTGCTTAATATGGTGTAAAGAGAAATGGTCCATTATGTGTAGTCTCAAAACAGTTTCTTCACAATAATAATATAACAATATTTAGCTCTGATGCAATGCTTCTCTTCTGTAAATCTCAATGTGCTTTACAAAGGAATTGAGTAACATTATCCCTATTCTAACAGATGGGGGGAATAGTTACGTACAGTTGTATCCCCTGGTTTATACTTTGGTTTAAAATAGAGTTGCAGAATAATTGTAGTGGTGTGGGAGCACACTATGGTTAAGATTGTGTCATGACATTTGTTAAACGGCTGATCTTTCAAAGTCCTCTAAAATCAGCATGGTTAGTCAGATCTCTTTGAATTTTTGTGTGTCTCAGCAGGGTGTAGGGTGGGGTTAGTAAGCCAAATTAGGGGTCATTGGAGCCATGGCTTCTAGATACATATTAGCTCTGAGGGGGAAAAAGGAATGTTAAAAGATGTTTCTAGGTGTGTTTGCTAGCAATCAAGGCAGTTCATTATGGCATAGACAATTAAGTTGAAGATTATATAAATAATATTATCATTTCCTACAGTATCTTACATCTTTGATCTTAAGCTTAACTGAAATATCCACATGCAATTAAGACATGAAAGGGAATTAGGATCTATAAACTAATCTGGTTACATTGTTAACTTCTAGCAAGGTATACTATAGGTAAACACAGACAAATACACTTAGCACCTACCCTTTGATTCTCTAACAATACAGGCCACCATGTTAAAGATTTGAGTCTACTTAACATGGCTTTGAAAACTATTTACAAGGAATGGCCCTATTTACCTCTTTCCTGCCTCCTGTTAAGTTGTTATGGGTCACACACCAGTTGACCAGTCTGTCAGTGTCACAGTGCCACTATAGAGAATTCAAAAACCCTTGTAATGATGATTTTATTATGTACATTTTTTCATTAATTCAATGTTGTGTTGAACTGGGAAGTATTTGTATTGTTTTTATAACTATTATCTACACCTCAGTGTATTTGTGTGATACTGCCCTGCCTGAATGCAAAGCGTTAAATTAAAGCAGTTGAAACCAGTCAGGAAAGGTAAAATAATGGCCTGTATAAGGAGCATTCCACCAAAAATTCAAACATAGTAGTCAAGTTTATAGCTTTGAAAAAAGTGGCTTCTGAGACCCAATCCTGGTGAGAGATCTGTTTGAAGGAGATCAAAAGACACTGATCTGCTAAAAGATCAGCCCTGGGGAGCTGAGAGCTGCAATATGCTGACACAGACTGACTGAGAGCCAAAGCTTTCAGAAGCCAGACTGTAACTTGGTTCCCAAGAGAACAGGATGCACAAGGCTAAGATCTACCTAGGCGCTAAAGAGCGGAGTACAAATCATAGGTAAGTCAGTGTACATATAAGTCTCTCTGTTGCTTTAAGTCCATTTCTCTGTGTGCTAGGCACCTTTTGACAAAACAAATCATACTTTGTTTTGAAGAGGCTGCTTCTGTGTTGCTGCATGCTGTTATTGTCCATAGCTTCCCAAGGGTCTTGGGTCTTCCGGGTATCTCAGTCAATGGAGTGAAGTTGTGGGGCCCATCCCAAAAAGAAACTGAGGCACAGACCTGTCACTTAAAAGAAGTTCACTTGGGGGACTAGAAAAGTGTCTCACAAGTGGCAATGTACCCTGGGACTAAGAGAGGGTAACCAGAGAAATAAAGGCAAAGTCACAATTGTAAGTGTTTGGGGAACTGACTGGGTGAGAATTTATGTGGGCTTGAGTTCTAAGGACTTTGCAATAAGTTGTGGACTGAAACCTGATATTTGGCATTAGGATTTTTGTGAAGGGAGTTGGGGGGTGGGGATGGTGGCATCTAACAATGGTCCTTGCTTTTTTAGTGTTACAAAACCTAGCCTGGTTGCTTAACAAAGCCAGGATGGCCATCTCAATAGCTGACACTTCTTTCAATAACCTGAAATCAATGCCTGTATTGTTACTGCTTCCTTTTCTTTATTTGACCTTTCCACTTCCCAATATGGCTCCCTGGGACTGTGTTTCTAAGCATGCACACAAATCACTAACTTGTGGATGCACCTTGTGCATACAGAAAATACTAATGACCCAAAGGAAAATGTTTCAACTTACTGACTGGTGATTGGGTCAGTCCACCTCTCTCCAGAGATCTATCTCAGTCCATTGAATTATTATTTATTAATTAATAATTTGTTTGTATGGCAGTTATTTATAACAGTTCCCACCCCTTTGTGTTAGGCACTGCACAGTCACATAATAGAACACTAATCCCTGCCCTGAGGAGCTTAGAGTCTAACTAGCACAATCCTAAATAGTTTTAGCTTTAATGTGTATGTCTGTGTCATTTATGATGCCAAGAAAACAGATGCATTAGTGGTGTGATAAAGTACAATAGCTAATTTATTGGGGAAGGGATGTGACAAGCTTTATCATGGTTGCAAAGGGTAGAGGGAAAATGCACAACTCCTGCCTACTATACTATGACAAATATAATGCCTGCACAAAAATGCACATCTTCCTATAGGGGAAGGAAGAGGTGGAAAGTTGCCATGTTCCTGGGACATCAACCTATACATGCACCAGGGTGCAACTCTGCTCTCCTCCTCATTGAGGGCTGTATCTTAAGGCACAATCTGCCTTTCAATTAACTAAACAGATGATATACAACCAATTCAAAAACCCATTAATGAACTGCCTTGCCTTCCCTTTTCCTACTTTAATAATAGGTATCCTGCAGCACTTTGCAGGTGGTATCTCCAATTGTGTGGTTGAGTCATTTTAATTACTAATTAATATTTGCCGTGGCATATTCGCAGTTCCCACATCATCATCCACCAGTGTCACTTAAGACCACCATCAAGTCCCTGTTTCCTTTTCTGCAATAGCTGCAATGGTATTGATTTGTTCTGGGACTCTCACGTCTCATTGGTTGACAAGTTAATCGAAATGAAATAAGTGGTCACAACTTCATTTGCAGAAAACAAATCACCTTTTGACTTTTTTCTCCAGTCACTGGAGTCCAAGCCCACCCAATCCCTTGGGTCTTAGTTCAGGTGGCTAGCTTCAGCCATCACCAGTGTTCAACATCCACAGAGCTATTTTTAGTGCAGTAGTTCGAGTGCAGCTAGCATGACTCTGTCTATCTGGGCAGGGAGGCTGGCTCCCAGCTGTACTGTACATTTACCCAAAGCGACTGTTGTTCTTGAAGACTTAAGTCATACATTTTGGCTTTTGAGGACTTAAGTTAGATCCCCAACTTTATTTAAATGTATTTTTATATTGAATTGTAATCATTATCCTACTTACCTCTCGTCTGCTAAGCTGCTTAGAAAATACACTATGTGCTGCCTAAGCAATATGCACTGAAAGTAAACTGTCAAAGATCCATTACAGGATTATTCTTTTGTTGTAGTTGTCATTAGATGAGCTGCTCTTCGTGTGCTCTCTGAGTGATACGACATTTTTTAAATTTCTAGCTTTTCATGCTAACATATGTTATAAAGCATTATGAGAAGAAAGAGCCTGATTCTGCAACACTTCTCCCTGCCTGCCAAATGGCTAAATTACAAATGCTACAGAGCTAGAAAACCTCAGTGTCTCTGTACACAGAGGACTGGATTAATGAACCGTGTGATATGGCTGACTTGGAATGAATAGCATGCAATAATTTAAAACCATGTGGGGTCACCTAAAACTCCTCTAAAAACAAAGTTTTCTGTGGTATTTATGTGTTTCCCTGTGCATCTTATTGACCACAGATCCACATACCATACTCAGGGAAAGAATCTCTGTTGTCCATGTCCTTCAACTTAGACCTATGATTAGGATGTTAAGAGTCCAATCGTCCTTCACAACTTCTCAAGAGTTGAGGGTTTTTTATTTGTTTGGTTTTTGTCCTGCAAGAAATTATAAGAATCATTATCATATAAACCCCCACCCCAAAAGATTAAAAATAAAGAGAAAATCATATAAACATTAACTATGACTTTTTTTATAGTAAGGGAAGAAATATAAAAAACTTTTGATATCTAACTATCTAATGTTCACTTCTCACTTATTGGTAAGACATCATGAGCCACCTTGTCCTTTCTATATCTCTGAAATCTCTGCCTCCTAAAGTTGCAGGAACCATTTAATTGACCCCATCTAGCTCACCCAGAAGTTTGGGCTTAAATCAGGAATTACTGGGGAATTCCATGTCCTATATTATATCGGAGATTGGACAAGATGATTATAATGGTCTTTCTTAACCTTAAAACTCTCTGAATCTATTAGCTGCTTCAGGGCGTTTCTATGGCTACAACACTCTCTTTTAGGTTTCTGGTCTTTGTACCCTTTGTACCGGTATTCCCTCAAAATCAAGAGACAGACTTAGCAACCATGAGATTTTTAAAAATAATGTTTGGGTTGGTTTTTGTCTTTTGGATTTTTTAACCTTTGATTCATGTTTTCAAGCTTTTCTTGGCAAACATGAGGGCTGAAAACTATTTTTTTTAATGAAACCCGAGATTGTCATTCAAGCACATGACTTCAGGAGTTGAGGCTTTAAGAAAAATGCCAAATATCACAAGACATGATGCAATCTCAAGAGTTGACATTAGTGATATACCAAAAACTTGGGGGCAAGCAGCTAAGGCAATCCAAACATTAGACTCCAAACATTTCAATCCTCAGTGGGTTTCTTTTCCCCACCCCAACCCCAACCCTGGTACCCTCTGATATGTATATATTAATTCCTCTTTGTGCATGAAGAGGATTATGGAATACTAAAGTTGATAGAATGGGTTGCTCAGTGACCTTTACTGCCTAGATTCTTAACCAGCGTGGTTGGGAGGAACCTGAAGGTTTATTACACTATTTTTGAAGTCCCTACTCAGTAATTCAGCCCTTTGATTTCAGGTGCTTCAGATTTCATTAGCATCTCTGTCCACTTTCATAAGAGGTATTTATCCAGTGTTTCTGGTTTATCATCATGCCAGACAGGCCCCATCTCTTTGTCCCACCTTACCCTCAAATAGTCCATTAAATGTATATGCACACACTCATTTACAGCAGCAGCTATGGTCTTTATTCTTTGGCATGTATGATCAATGACCTTATTATACACTCTAAACTTCTCATGCTTTTACTTTGAATGATCTTTATTCAATGAGTATTTCATGCACTGCTCCCTTCACTTCTCTCTTTCTGGAGAGCTACCTCCCATCTTCTTCAAATTAACTGTACACCTACCTAGTATCAAGTGCAGACATAAAATAAGGGGGGCGGGGAATCTGGATTTAACAAATTGCCAAACACCCCATTGGAGCTACGGAGATAATAATTAGTAAAAATAATAAAGCTAGAGACATGTGGGGTTGTCCCCACTAAGTAGACTGTACAATAAGTTAAAAATCAATCTGTATAGCTGGCACTGTATACGGCTTCCTCCTGGACTAGATCTGATGTATTATGTTCCCCTCCATTTGGATTTCCATTCAGATTCAGAGAGGAAATAGATTTTCAAGGAGCCAGGATGCAGAGGAAAAACTTGGACTCACTAGGCCAAGAGCCTGGGGCATGGAAGTACTGCAATTAGATAAGGATCATGTGGAGGGAAACTAGGACGCTAGCTAATTAATTCAATTTATCATTTTAATAGTGTTCTCCATTGTCATGATTCACTCATATCTTATTTCATATGTAATCAATGTGTGATGAATAGATTTAAGTTGAAGATGTAGATAAGACTACAGGAGTACAAGATTGACAAGTATTTTGGAATGAGAAATATGTATTTGGTATCTAAGTAGGGTAAGGCTGTAATGCAAGGTATACAGCTATTATCTGTAAGATTTCAGTTTAGTATTACTAGGCTTCAGGCTAAAGTATGCTTGATATAGGTAGTTGACCCAGGAATAACCCCGTGCTGGTAAAGATGCAAAATGACTGTTAAAAAAATGTGTTAGGAGGTGATGTTTGGGAAAATATGCCACGATGTAACTGTCTAGACCACAAGACATGTGATTGTAACATAATGGAAAATTCTGCTGTTGTTGTAGGTTACCATGGGAACAGTTTACACAGATGCTGATTAGAATAAGGGGAACTAAGAGAACAACCTATGAAAAGTGAGGCACCCCAATACTTATGAAGTGTGGAAGTATAATTAAGGAAAAGGTAGTGGGAACCCTCATGTATAGGCATAAGGTGATTAAATGCAGGATAAAAAGGGTTCACAGGAATGGATAGGGTCGGATGTTCCCTGCAGGAATAAAGTGCATTAAAGTGATGAAACTGGGAATGGCTGGGCAAGGAAACTGAGAATGAGAGGAAAGATTGAGACTGAGAGAAGTGGGAGGCAAGGGACACACTGGGCCTGGGACGTGGAGTCCAGGTGCAGAGACTATGACTGGCTGAGCAAGGAGAATGGGACTAGGATGAGAAGTCTGAGGAATGGAGAATAGGAATGGGATGAGAAGCCGGGATGAGGAAGAGATAGGAGTTGGGCAGGGATAGTTTGGAAGTGAAGGAGCTGAAGGTTTTAAGCTTGGGGAAAGCAGGTAAAAGAGTCTGCACACTAGACCACACTCCATTTTAGAGCCTGGAATGATATCTACGTTTTCTGAATCTCACCATTCTTCACCTACCAGCAAATGTCCCTGAAACCTTTGGACAAAGTATTTTTCCCCCTCCCCTCACTGCTGGTTAACACATAAAGGATAACAACTTACTACCACTCTCAATTACTGTGTTAGCTCTAGTGCCAGAGATCTGTGTAATAGATGTAAAGGTTCCAACTTTACTGATGACCCACATGAGTGTTAATATGATACCACAGGATGGAATTTCTAGTTTTCTTTAAAAGTAATAGAAAATTACACATAAAAAATACATTAGAACTTATTAAGTTTGCAAAGTCAGGTTTCAGAGTGGTGGCTCCACGTTCTTTTTGCAAACTCAAAACAGCAAATGCCAGAATTGAGTTTCCTTAGCAACCTACAGACTGTATCATAATGTATTAACATAAGGAGGACTAATTAAGGTTAAAAATGCAACCTTAATGCTGGCATTTTGTGACTAATTGTTTCACTTTGCAAACTTAATAATGTTCCTTTAACAGTTTTAGTATATAGTATCTAGCTCTGAGGTCATAAACTGGCCACAAATGGCGAACAGAGAATTGCCCTAGTGGCGTATGTCTTGTGGTCCCAGGCCACCAATATCCACTATGTCTTTTTGTTGAGATTAAACATTTAAAATAATAGCCTGTAACCCCTACAGTTTGATTGGAAATGTGTACATCCCAGAGATGCCTTCTTGGGCATTGTAAGCGAGGAGTACCTGGGGCTCCGCCCCCTTCCGCCGGCCCGGCAGGAAATCCTACCCCTCCCTTCGCTCTCGTGCGGCCCCTAAGGGGAATTAGCGGGGCCACAGGGTCCTAGCTTCCGCCCTCACGCCGGGCGGGCGTCGCAGTGAGTCACAATCCAGGGCCAGCCCCTCCAGCAGGGGCTGGGCCCTAGTTCAGTGGCCCAGGCCCTGAGGCAGGGCGGACAACAACCGACACTCTGAGTCTGGGGCGCAGACCCTCGAGTAGGGCTGCGCAATAGTTCAATGAGTCAGGGGCTCAGACCCTCAGGCAGGGCTGAGCAATAGTCCAATGAGTCGGGGCTCAGACCCTCCGGCAGGGCTGAGCAATAGCTCAGGGGTCAGGGGCTCAGACCCTCAGGCAGGGCTGAGCAATAGTTCAGGGGTCAGGGGTTCAGACCCTTGGGCAGGGCTGAGCACTAGTTCAAGAGTCAGGGGCTCAGACCCTCAGGCAGGGCTGAGCACTAGTTCAAGAGTCAGGGGCTCAGGCCCTCAGGCAGGGCTGAACACTAGTTCAATGAGTCAAGGGCTCAGACCCTCAGGCAGGGACCTATGGTTCAGGGGCCTATAGACCAGGTATCGGTGTGAGGGGGAGACTGCCACCCACCAGTAGTGGGGTGGCAGGGGGGGCGCAGGCCCACCCACTTCCACTGCGCCCCAGCCCGGGGCCCTCGCAGCGGAAGGCTCGCTGCAGTCAGTGGGGATCCTGACCGCAACACACTGACATTGGCTCGGGGCCTTCCCCCGGGCTACTTCCGGACTCTCCCTCCCTTGGTACTTGGGTTGTCTCAGGGTCCTCACTGGGTTCCAAGGTCATAGGTTCCTCGGGGTCACTGTCAGGTAGCAGGTCTGGCAAGTCCTCCTCTGGGTAGTAGGCAGGCTCTGTCGGCGGCTCCTCCGGATAGTAGGCGGCCGGCTGGGTTGGCGGCTCCTCCGGATAGCTGGCAAGCGGCAGCGTCGGCGGCTTCTCCCAATAGCGGGGAAGCGGCTGCCCCAGCGGCTCCTCCGGGTAGCGGCCAGGCGGCAGGTCCAGGGGCTCCTCCGGGTACCTGGCAAGCGGCAGCGTCGGAGGCTTCTCCCAATAGCGGGGAAGCGGCTGGCCCCGCGGCTCCTCCGGGTAGCGGCCAGGTGGCAGGTCCAGGGACTCTTCCGGGTACCTGGCAGGTGGCAGCGTCGGAGGCTTCTCCCAATAGCGGGGAAGCGGCTGGCCCCGCGGCTCCTCTGGGTAGCAGCCAGGCGGCAGGTCCAGGGGCTCTTCCGGGTACCTGGCAAGTGGCAGCGTCGGTGGCTTCTCCCAATAGTGGGGAAGCGGCTGGCTTGGCGGTTCTTTAGCCGGAGCCAGCCCCGGAGCGTCTGATCTCTCTGGTGTCTGCCGCCCGAGTGAGTTTGGCGGCAGGGCTTTTGAACTTCCGGGTCGTGCCCCGACCTTTCGGGGGCGGGGCTTGACCGGCCCTGGCTCCGCCTCCTCTGGCCTCAGCCAGGGGTTGTTTCCCTCCCGGCCAGCAGGGGGCCATACCACCCCTCTACAGGCATCATGCTCCAGTGCCAACTGGTCTTGTGAAGGGATGGGATCCAGGGTTAAAAACACTTCTTGGCTGTTGGGGAGAATGGATCCTCTGCTTTCCTGCCTCAATTCTCTTCCTCCTCTTCTTCCTCATCAACAATGTCCTCCTCTTTGTTGCTCGAAGTCACCTGGGGCTCCTGGAAGGTATCCACAGAGCATTTTGGGATAGTGGTGTGGTTGTTGCCAAGAATCACATGAGATCCTCTAGGAAGAAGCATGTCTATTGGGCAGTCCAGAACCATTGTTTGCCTCTCTTGTCTTCTGGTACCCTTGCTGAAGCACCTTTATTTTCACGTGGCAGTGCTACATATCCCTGGTGTAGCCATTCTCCCCCATGTCCTGCACAATTTTGGCATAGATATCAGTGTTTCTTCTGCTGGATCGGAGCTCTGCCTGCACAGACTCTTCTCCCCACACAGCAATAATATCCACCACCTCCTTTTCATTCCATACTGGAGCACGTTTGTGACCTTGAGTCTCCACGATCAGCTGTGCTGGCGAGCTCTCCACTCTGAACAAACAGGAAATTAAAAATCAAAAGTTCCCAGGGCTTTATCAGGGGAGTGGATGTTTCCTGTGTACCTGGCTAACGTGCAGTGGAGTTGAAAGTGCTCTCCAGAGCAGTCACAGCAGAGCACTGTGGGATACCTCCTGGAGGCCAATTCATTTGAATTACGCAATTCAGTGTCTACACTAAACTCATGTTTCCCCATGGATGTTGAATCAAGCACTACGCCTCTTGCGGAGGTGGAGTACAGAAGTTGACTTTACAGACCACTTAGGTTGGCAGAAGGGACTCAATAGTGTAGACACATACATTATTACATCAACTTAATGCGGTTTATATCATTTTGTAGTGTAGACCAGGCCTAAGTATGCTCCTTCATGCCTCCTTCTGTAAGTCCCCATCTCTTCCATACTAGCTAATACAAACCATCACTCACAATCTGAAAGTACATGTTCTATCGCAATTCTGTCTCCAGTACTGGTGGGTTTGAGAGAGACATTTTTATAACACATGAAACAAAGAAATAAACTGGTTATATAAAGGCAGCAGTTAGATTTGAATTCTACACAATTACACGATCAATGGCTGCCATGCTGTTCATAGCTCCCAGTGGAAATCAGACATTTATAATGAATATATAAGTTTAGGAGTCTATTCTCCATTTGATATGTAACTCACAATGATGCTAATATGTGTTGAGTATATCACTCAAAGAGAGCCCAGACCTTTATGTAGGAAGAAACCTCATTTCTAGTGATTCCTACTGATTTTGTTCCAGTTTTATATAAAAATAAATTACAATTGGGCATGCATTTATTAGTCTAAAGATGATGTAATGTTAGACATATAATGGAAGAAAGCTATCTGTGGGAGTAACAAAGCTGTGCCGTGCTGAGAAACTTGCAAAATAACAACCTCACAGATCTAGAAATAACGAACATTGCCATAATCAACCATAATCTTCACAAAAGTTAAAGCCCTGTCTTCCTAAATTGCAAAGCTGTTCAGATAACAATTACTATCTTCAGTACATTATTTTCTAATTATTTAGCTTTTTTAATGTTTAGGGCCCTGATCCTGCACATATATTTTATACACTGTTAGCAGCTTTGTGGAAATCTACTGGGACTACTCCCAGTGAAAAGTTGGGCATATACAAAAGACCTTGCAGGATCAGGACACAATTTTGTAAGCTGTTCTGAATAAAAAATTCCATTAAAATAAAATTACTTTGAAACAAATTGCTGACTTCATAAGAAATGCAGTATTTCCATTGTGCTGACATAGCACTGTGCACTCCAGTGCTTATGTCGGTGTAACTTGTGTTGCTCAGTTCACACCCCTGAGCAACATACATTTTGCTGACATATCAGTAGTGTACACATAGTCTCAACTGTAGGCACCATGGCAGAATTTGTTCTGTAGGTACTTAAAGGTGGAGCATGTCTAGCCCATCATATGGATCGGTCAACTTGTAAGCGCGACTCCCTAATGACTGAATTAAAGTTTATATTGTGTGTATAAATAAACTTCTTCACTTCTGGGGTTGGGTTACCTCCTGTTCTTTTGAGCCAGACAATAGATTTCCCTTCTTTTGTCGTGCCTTTAGGGTATATCCATACTTCCAGACCTGAGAATATCACCGTTCAGTTTACCTGCACTGATATTTGAACACCACTTGGAAATGTGAACGGGAACTCACACTGTAGCCCATTTACTTAGCTGGTCTTCTTGATGGCAGTATGTTATCCTGATGTGTCAAAGCCTGCTCTGAATTTCAGTTCATTTTGGATGTAATTCAAGTGCTGAATTTGATCTAAAAAGTCACCTGTATTGTGGGATTTGTACCCTAAAGATCACCTCTCTGTACATTACTTCAGCGGCTGAGATAATCTGTTAGTCTTGGTTAACAGTCCCTAGATTTGTATGCCTGGTTGCTGAAGCTAAAGTCTTCTTCAGAAGGTTTTAGACTGGAATTTTTCTTTATTTAGTTCAACAAAGCCTAAGCTTGTTGACTTTCCGAGTAAACTTAAAGGCATGAGTTTTTATCCATGGTTCTGAGGTGGGTGTTGTAGTGGAGTAAGGTGCTTTGGTTGGAGACAGAATTGTGTTTTGTTTACTTACATATTGTAGTTTTTATTTTATGATGACTTAAGGCTGTGATAGGCAGATTGTATAATAATAATAATAATTTAAATAACACTAAAGCTCTCATGGCACTTTTTACTAAAGGTTTATCCTAGCTTGGTAACTGCCACAATTCTTTGGATCTAGCTGAAAATTTAATGCAAGTAAGAGCCTGGTTTAGCCTTTATAACTCATCAGTCACCCGGAGTACCGAAAGACACTTGCTTCACTTCTAGGGTATTGCTGTAGTTTTGGTATATTCGGCAAATACTTTTATCAGCAAAGCTTTGAAATTCAGCGAGTCAGTCTGTCTAGTTAATCTTCTCTATCATCACCCTCATGATTTTCTTGTTTCTTTCACCACCACCCACTCTTGTTCCCTTATTCTCTCCCCCTCAAGCCCTATGGAGGACATTTGCCTTATAATTGTTGTTCAAATAGCTTCCAGGTGTACAACACTTTATCCCTTTTCCAGCTAAAATTCTTATAGCAAAGATGCTTTATTCCCCCCCGGGAACAGGCTGTTTCATGACTTTTGCAACTGTGCTTAAAAGTTAAATTGGACATTAATCCCTCGGAGTGTTTGGATAAACCCCTCAGGGAATGATAATGATATTGGCTATTTTCTAAATAGCTGAAACGCAGATCTGTTTGAGGGAACTATTAAAGAGATGAGTAATCACTGGTGACAGATCCTTACAATAGTGTTTCAACATCTAATTAGGGATGTTGTCACAGCTTGTGGCATTTCTTCTTCCTAAAGCTCCATGAAAAGTACCCCCCTATATTACACAGTACTGTGGCTGACAGCCAGTGATGTCTATGAGGTCAATGTGCAGTTGCCCAGAATAGTGAAGGAATGATTAAATGTCTGCAACCACAGAGATAAGGATGTTCTCTGACTAATTCTGTGAGATTCTGGCCTGTCATCTCATGCTGATCTGAAGAATGTTTGTATATGTGATTCCTTATCTGTACAAAGGTAACTTTAATAACGCAATAATAAAAAAAAGTTATTAAAGAGATGCTCACTCATCTTGTCTAGGACCCAGGCACTGAACAAGTAATCTTAGACAGTGAAATTAATTATTTCTATATTATCATATTTTCCAGACCAACAGTTCATCTAGACAAGACTGACAGGGGTGATAGCAGAAGAAAGTATAAGAATTGGGTCAGAAGTTCCAGCAATTCAGCCAACTTAAAATAGCTACTCAGTAGCAGAGCTTATTTTGTGGGAGCCAGAAGTTCTCTCACATAACAATGGCCCCCTCTGTCATTTAGCAGTTAATTAAGGAGGTATGAGGTGGTCTTTTGACATCCATGCCTTTTCTATCCCTTAGGATACTTGGATAACCAGTCATTGGTACAGACTCAAATAAGGTACAAAGAAAAATGATAGAATTCATGTATTAGTGATGAGGGGAGGTGGAGGAGGCAATTATCAGCGTCACAATTGAGCATGTTTTCAGCTTTTTTCAGATATAGTATGTAAAATGACAAAAACATGTTTTAATATTTGTGTAGTACATTGATTTAAATGATAAAACTGAACAGCTTAATATTGTTATATTGATCTTGGGTCATCTGAGTCATAGGCAAGCACCCTAATAATTGCACCATGCTTCCTCTCAGGAAACTGCACCTTGTTGTCTTGTGGAGAATGCTATTGAAGTCAAAGATGCCCTACACATAGGCAGGAGTCTGCCTATCTGGAACAGCTTATATAATTGTGGCCTTTATCCATTCCTCATTTGTACTCACCGTAACCAACAGAAATGATAAAGTATCCTGCCAGTCACAGATCGGTACAAGATACCAAAAGAGTCAGACCAATAATGCTACACTGTGTTGTCCCTCAGCATATATGCAGCATACAAACTCCAAAGCTTCAATTTCTTAAAGAAAATGAGAACTAAAAATATCAGGGATTGAGGAAGTTTGCAGTATAAATAGAAAGTATTGCTAGAATCTGAGGTCTTGCACTTCTGCCTTGTATTTTTTGTCCTTTAGATTATTTTGCTAATAGAGTATGCAATAGCTATAAAATGACTTCCTAACTCTTATTAGTATACAATAATGCTAAAAATTGCTTAAACTTTTCAAGAACTACTCAGCTAGAAAGAATAAAGAAAATATTAAATCTGGAGTTATTGTTCAGAGTGATTACTTTAAATGGAAGAAGGCACAGTACATAAACTACAGAAGTGTATATACAACAATCAGTTACAGCTATTGTTTCCCTTTAAACTGGGAACAGTGTTCTTAATTACTGTTCCAATGTTTTTATGTCAGAAAGTAATGGAATATTGTTTAAGGTCATGATCAATCCTTTCAGTCCTGTTGAAGACTATATTTTGCTTGTCCATTTTGTGTAAGTGAAAGCTCCATCTGCACTAGCACTTTTGTCAGCAAAACCTTTATCAGTCAGGGGTCTGAAAAAAATCTCCCTGACTGAAATAAGTTTCACTGACGAAAGTGCCAACATGGACAGTGCTGTACTGGTGGGAGATGTTCTCATGCCAACATAGCTACCGCTGCTTGTTGGGGACAGTTTAATTATGCCAATGGGAGAGCATAGAGTGGCTACACAGGAGGCCTTATGGAGCAGTACAGCTGTGCCATTGTAAGGGGTAGTGTAGTGTAGACATAGCCTAAGTCACACATAAATACAAAGCCGGAACTATATTCCCTCCACTCTGGGAAGTACCAGGACTGCCCCTTCCTACTCTCTCAAGCACTCACTGCTCCAAAGAGGAAAGGAAGGAAGTGAGGACAGCTCATACCGTAGTCTTCCAGGACCAGCATGTAGAGGGGAGGAGGTTGCAAGTCATAAAGAGGGGCAGTGTCAGGTCTAAATTTAGTTTTTCTTAGGGGATATTTTAATTAAAGCAAGCATATAACTGAATCAAGATAGAGACCATTATAATTCGGAGGGCCCTATTTTTTGGATCTTAATACCATGAGGTTCTACTGGGACTACTCACATCATAAATTCTGTTAAAAAACCACACCTCTAAACTGACAATACAGCAAATGTTTTAAGTGTAGCTCTGGCTTTAGCAAGCAGAAGAATTATAAAAGCTGGACAAAAGAGAGAAGTAAAGGAGGAAAATCCTGCCCTAGCAAAGGGGACTTGGAAGGTATATGTAGCGAAAACTCTGATGGTTAAGAGGAGTGTGGTGGCAAAGTGAAAGGACCTGGACAATAAAGTCCCATTTTTGGAAGACTTGTACATGTATCTAATATCGTTCACTGTGAGTATTATCATGAAAGTCCATAAGACTAGTGACCGTGTGTAAACTAAAACATATACATAAGTCTATGCAGGATTTGGACCTAAAAACAAAATTTACCTTTCACTTGTTTTACACTGGTGTAACTCCATTGACTAAAGTAGAGTTTATACCGATTGTATGGTAGTCTGAAAGTATATCAGGAAAGGAAGGAAAATAAGAAAAAATGGGGCCCTGTGAGTGTATGCTATAGGTATGGGACATTAGAAACCCAAAAGGGGTTAGGTAGAGTTTAAGCGGAAAAAAACAAACAAAAAGAACAAAGCATTGTCTAATTAAACATAGCAAATCCCATATTGTGGGCATTCTCTATTACCACAGGCCTTTTATGGTATGTATGATATGTTGTAGATTGAGTAAAATGAGGCTTGTTGACACTGATATGATGTTCCAAGAAAGATGTCAAGATTCACTTGGAGTAAGAGTCCCATGATGCTTCTCAGTTAAGACAAAGATGTCTAACAAAGAATGGAATTTTACTGTTCAATAAACCTTAACTTATTTTGAAGGCTGTTTTAAGATATATCCTCTTTAGTGTACTAACTACAAACTATATAATGAATTCAGTTATCTTAAAAAAGGACAAACACTAATTAAACACTAGTTGTTGAGACAGTTGGAAAGATGCAGTGGAAGAGGGAGCTTTGGAAATAGCTTAAGTTAAGCAGAAATATGTACCAAAAAGAGGAAATAGACAAGGTCCAGAATAATACACAATAAGGGTAACATGGGTATAATTGACCTTAAATCATAGTGGTAAGTAACACTATCTGCAGGTTGGATGTGGACCATAAGAAACTATACCAAAAGTCTTCTACAGCACTCTGCATATGCTGTCTTTACTAAATGTGTAATTAATAAATCAAATTAAAGTTGACTTATCTGAGGTCTTTTATGCTTAAATGAATTTGAATTCAAAGAATGCTATCAAATAAATGAATAATCATAAGGAGGACTTCTCAATTATTGGTTATTGATTATTGAATTATCAAAAGTCTACATTGATCTGAATGGGAGCTATTGTCATTTTATAATTATATTAACATTTAAAGAGCTATCCAATTTCTTCCTTAGACTCCTAAATCTAGTGTAGAAAGAACTAGGACCTTTAGGTATCCTTACATATAAGCAGAAATGTGAGTGTTAAATATTTCTAAATTCCAGCTAACATTTCAGAATGAGTTATAATTGTATTAAAAATGTCTTTGCTTTCAGAAACAAAATCTGAATGGTTATGTAGATGAATATGTGACAACATGAAATAAAGTATGGCCCTTCAAAGAACAGGCCTTAGTAGGGTTCCTCATTAAAGCACACGGCAGAACTTAAACAAATTTTCAAATTTTACTTTTATCACTACATTTTTCACTCAGCTCTAGCAATGATGTGAACAGCAAGATGGCAGAATAAAAAGTGACACTCTGTACTAAAGAGAGATTGATTTAAGGATTGGTTTAATAACTAAGACTCCTATACAATTTTTTTTTGTTTTATGAAAGATTTGGATACTTTTAGCTAGCATTTTTACGGTTAAGGAAAATTTAACAGCTTGCGCTCTGATATTAGCACATCTCACCTGTACTTCACTGCTATGTCACTTACTCATCTAGAATTGGCTGTTGGCTTGTTCATTCATATAACTTGACATCAGAATGTCCAAATTATGTAGCTAAGGTTAGAGATGTGTTAAATATAAACCACATCTTTGGGTTTCCTTAATGGTTTTGTGTTCCTCATTCTTTGATTAAAAGACCATTGGTACATATTTGGAATTTTGAAGGTTGTGAGCTATGCATACGTGACCTGAGAGGTTGAGATCAAGAAGGAACCCAAGATTACTATTGGTAATAGAGTAGAGCAGAACAAGGTCTGACCATCATTGTGACTTGGGTATCTTTCTTCCTATTGAAGATCAGGAGAACTGAAAACTGCTTGGTATTACCTCTGTGAAATTCCAGTTTTGCCAGCATGCAGTAGTGATGGTTTGAATTTTTTAAAGAGATGTGTAAAACTGGTAAACATTAGCCCTCCCCCACACTAAATTGGAATTTTTATCAGCTTTAGTTGTCACAACACACTTATCCATATGTGAACGGTATCAAAATTTGAATCTTAGAGCTGGGTGAAAGGAGATTTAGGTCAACCAAAACAAGCCAGAAATTTGTGTTGATTTTGGTAAATTGTTAGTCATGTAAATGAGCAAATAAACAAATGTCAGAAATCAGTTAATCACTGAATATCAGTAGTGAATAAGAACCATGACATTCATACACTGCATTTCAGTGTGTTTATCAATTTCTCATGCCTCTCTGAGGTACAATAGCAAAATACAACCAGCTCTTTGTAACTTGGAGAAGGCACATTCAGAAAGCAAATTTGCTGTATGCAATGGAAGAATAAACTAGTGGGAAACAATGCTTCACAAAAGTATGGATTAACAGCTTTTCTTCAACTTTATTGAGCACAGCAATTGGTTACAGTCTGTTGACTGTCTCTTGAGTAGAAGGCATTCACAGGGCACCGTACTCTGCCCTAGAAACATATGGAGGTAGCAATTATGTTCTGCATTTACAACTTAAACAATAGAATGGTATAAAGTTCCTATTGAGATCTTAACTACTGTTTGTGTGATTTTCCAGGGCAGAACGTGTTTTTTCTCCATTTCCTTATTATCTTGGTGGCTCAGTCAGCAGCTGAGCTGAAGTCCCATGTTTCTGACTCACTTAAGTGGACCATAATAGCGTAAAACCGATATACCTCTGTGTCTTTTCTTATGCATATCGGCAAAAAAGAGACGACAATAGAAAGAAAGGTACTTCATTGATTTGGGGGGCTGAATTTTGTCAAGTAAAATATTCTGTCATATCTGTTTATACAAAATGTGAAGAACCAGATCAACATATTTTGTGCCTGCTCATGGTCTGGCTGGAGTTCAGTGAGGAGAGCAATGGATACATGCTCAGTTTCCAATCCCTCCATCTCAAGAAGGTGGGTGGAAAGAGGAAAAAAAATCTGAGGAGTGAGTATATCTTTGCCCAGTCCGTCAGTGCACTGGCCAGGAGAGCTAAGCTGGCACAAGTTGGGGAGGTGGAGGTGTAAAGTAAATTGGAATTTGTGAATGGTGGCAGTAAATTACTTCTCTGGACCATTGGATCAATGGGCTAGCAGGGACATCACAATTCCTTCCCAGGACTCTTCATGGGCTAACACAACTGGCCCTTATATAGGCTCAGTCTACTCAGTTGTTTTCTGATATTTCCATGTATAAATATATTTTCCTCAAAAAACCTTTGGGGAAGCAGGTCCCTCCAGATGGAGAAAAAATATCTGCTTTCCTATAGATATTTTGGCTGAATATTATTTATTTTAGATGAGATTGGTAGTCACCTTTTGTTAAGGTTGCCAGACATGTTTCCTATTATAAGACAATGTGCTCAGTTGCTTGTTTGCTAAACGTGAGCAATTTTCCATGAGGTTCCTGCCTCAGGCTAATTTTGTTGGAAAATGTCACCCAAAATGGATCAGCTGTTTCTGAGAAGGAAATGGAAAAAAAAAGATATTGCAACTTTTTTTTTCTGAACAGATCTAGAATCACTATGCTTTGTAGAAGAGACTTAACATTTGGCAGGTAGGTTGCTTTTATGTCAAGAATGTGCCTTTTACTGCCCTTGTTAAAACCACCCCAACTTGACTTAGTTATGAATCTTTAAAAAACCATAGTTTGTACATGCTCAGAGACATTTTTAAATTTTAGCAACTAAACTCTCCAATGATTCCACCCTCACTGAGCTTGCTTCATCCCCTTACAGCTCCTATGTGTGACCAGCCTATGTATGTGAAATCCCTACGGAGCAACTGAGCATTCTCCAGCTAAAGCTATGTGGTTGAAGCTAGTTTTTTCTGATACAGGCTAATTCCAGTTGCTCCGGACTAGATGGGGGCTGGGCTCTGGAACTCACAGCAGTTAGCCTGTCTCTCTGGAGCTCTCAATGGCCCACTCTTGTTGGCAGGAGGAAGCTGTCTGATTCAAATGCAGAGTGGACAAAAGCCAGAATCAGGGGGGAGGGAAATGAGTAGATTGGTCCAAGGAACCTGGGGAAACTGAGACTGGAAGAGGGGGAAGAAACTGGGAGTGGCTGGGCAGAGAGACTGGGATGATGAGTGTGAGGGGTGAGGGATCTGGAATGGGGAGGAAGGGGAAGTTGGGACTCCAAGCTGCTGGGGAACAGAAGGCAGAGTGGTATAGAGAGTTGGAGGGAGAGGTGAGAGGTGGGGAAGTTGGGTCTGGAAGGTATTGGGAAGGGAAGAATGGGACTAGCTAGTCAAAGAGACTGGGAATAGGACGTGGTGAGGAAAATGGGGGGAGGACTTAGAGCCTACATTTTTTCCAGAAGCTGAAGATGGGTAATGACTTTCAGGACCAGAAATGCCAGTCTCCTTGTTAAGGCACTTGAATGCTGCCCTGGGGAACTGGATTCTATCCCTGCCTCTGCCACAGAGTTCCTATAGGATGGTGAGCAATAGAAGTTGGTCCACTAAAAGATATTATCTCATCCACCTTGCGTTTCAAGTATCCTGGGACCCAGAGAACTACAACTACACTGCATACAATGCTCATTTAAGGTATTTTTGTTTTGTTTCTGTTTTGTTGCTATATGCAATATGTATGTATATACACACTATATATACATATAGTGTGTGTGTGTGTATTATTCTATTCAGATTCTCTTATCATATTAGCCACCTGAAGTAAATAGTATATCTCATTGGCTTAGTACCATCAGATTGATGAAAAGGGAAAAAAATAGAATTATGCTTGAACTAGGAAGGAAATGACAGGAGAGTAGTGGAAGTACAAATGTGTAATTTGGGAATATAATATTTTTCATTTGTAAAGAACAAGCATGAACTGTCAGTCTGTATGGCTTATTTAAGAAGAAAGATACAAACAAATACAATGGAACAAATGTAAACTCTCCAGGAAAGAGAAAACAATTTCTGGCTCTGGCTCACCAAGATCCTCATCTTGATTTTATTAAGAGCCTTGCCCTTTAGAGTTCAGGCCATTAGGTAGGCATGCAGCCCTATTTTACATATGGAGCTGTATTGCCGAGAAAACAAAATTTCCCATATAGGTTATGGGCATAACTGAGGGTGAACATCTCAACAGAAAACATTCTGTCACTGTGTGCCTTCTATTATAATAAAGGGTATTTCCTGAAACATATATATCATTGTTCCTGAAAACCTCTATTGAGATTGCTTGCATAGCTCTATTCTGGTCTAAAGAGAATATGTCTAATTAGCTAGCCATATGCTCGATTTAATTTATAAATGGAAAATTAGGCTTTTTTGCTGCTGATACTGCCATTGTTGTCATCTCCTGCTGCTGTGGGTGTCACTGAAGCAGTTAGTTTCCTTAGCCTCCTCTCTTCTCCAGTATGTTAATTCTTGGAATACATTCTGCTTCCTCTGATATATTTGGCAGGCACAATAGCATCCTTGCAACACTTGCTTATGAAAATATCTTTCTGAAGATCTGTGTCTGCAATGAATGCAAGTGTGGCTTAATGTTTTGCTCTTGGGATACAGATCTAGTCATGCTGCCAACACACATTCTTCTCTTTCAAACATTTAATCTATTCTAGGACCTCTGGAGAGCCCGAAACCTAGGTGTCTTGTCAAGATCATTACAGCAGTGTCCCATTTACTTTCATATTAAGTTCTATTTTTAAAAAATGATGCATAAACACTTACATGGAAATAGATTAAACTTGCATCTTTCCCAAAGTTTAAAAATAGGTGAACTGATTCAGAAAAAAAATGGAAAAAAAGAAAACCCTCCTCTAAACTTTTGCTCACTTCTTAAATGGAACTTTAAACTTAACATTCATGGTGTGTCTGTGCTACGAATGCTACAGCAGCAGTGCTGCTGTGACACCACTGTAGTGCAGACACTACAGCAACGGAAGGGGATTTTTCTTTGCTATAGTAAATCTAATCCCTCAAAAGGTGGTGGGTAGGTTGATGGAAGAATTATTTTTTTGACCTGGCTCCATGTACAGTGGAAGTTAGGTCGACCTAACTATGGTGCCCAGGGAGCAAAATTTTTCACAGCCCTGAGCGATGTAGCTAGGTTGACCTAAGTTTTAGGTGTAGACCAAGAGATATTGTGGTAAACCCAGGGCAGGCGACTGCCAGAGAAGGTTGTGGTGAGAGGGGTAACTGCAGGTTAATTGGGTCCAGATGAGCAAGGCTACCACTGGCCAAAACAGGATCAGCTGAACCCAATTGAGAAGGCTGTCAGAGCCCTTAAAAACACTCATCCCCAGCTGAGGAGGAGAGAGTGAGGGAGAGTGAGAGATGGAGACAGAGAGGCTGCCAGCAGGCAGGGAAGCAGGAAGGAGTCCCTCCCAGGAGGAAGTTAGACCTTCCTAGCCAGCGAGAAGCCAAACCCAGCCAGAGAGAATGGCTAAAGGACCTGAGTCTGGGGAGTCCGAGGAGCCACCTTGTCACAATATGTCAATATATCTTTTAACTCTTTTTCATTGCTGGATCTGACTTGAATAAATTCAGAAATAATGAGAAAACAGCAACTCTTGAAATACTATATTTACAAACCAGACGGAAAAAAAAATGGGTCTGTTCTTGAATTGTTTCCAGCCATTTTTTGTAGGTTCAGGAGTTGCAAATAGTTCAGATCAGCCTTGTATATGCATCCATATTTTTGGATACTTACCCAAACTCCAATGCTTGTCTGGTTCATCCACTCCTACAAGACAACATTTCAAAACAGTGCTAGGTATGACTGAAACAGGCAATGGATATTTGGTAAAAAAATAACACTTCTTTTCTGAACTGTTTTATATTGGTGTGTTGTTTGTTTGACTTGTTTGTTTTCCATATATAGGCTGTCTAGCTAAGCCATAGTCCGTGAGTCAGAGCATTTGTGTCAGGTTTCTTGTTGGTGCCTTGATAGGGGCTGCAACGATCTGACTGCCAGAGTTTATTAAGTCCCACTGTTTGAAGTCTGAGTAGTTTAATTGCTCCCTGGTGGTGAGGGACAGAATTGAGCTGAGCTAACAGGGAGTCTTGGTTAAAAAAAAAAAAAGTTATTTTCTAGACGAATTAAAGACCCACAAATAGAGGTAGCAAACAGGAAAATTTCATGGAGTTGAGAAATGGAATGTGAGATGCTTTCCTTCCAGGTTCAGCTATGTGTGTGATTTGAAGATGTCCTGCAATGGAAGACTGGGGATGATCTGCAATGGATGAAATGCACGTTGGTTGTGCTGGAGGAAAAGACTCTTGAATAGGAGAGGCAAATAGATGAACTATCAGACAATTAGAGCAACTGAGGAATTCTTAAACAGTCAAGTTAGGGAAACCCCCTACTCCAGAATCAAGGAAAATAGGAGCTGATCACCAAGGAGTGTGTGTGTGTGAGAGAGAGAGAGAGAGAAAGAGAGAGAGAGAGAGAGAGATTCAAAGAGGATGCCTGGCAATTCATAGCTACCAGTGGCAATAGGTCATGCAGTTCTATGTGGCCTGAGATAGATGAGGATAGCTAGGTTGTGGCCACCAGAGAGAGGAGGACAAGAGGAACTCCACAGATAGAAGTTGCCAGTCAATATGAGTGCCTCTATGTGAAAACTGTCAAGAATCAGAGAGGTAGCCGTGTTAGTCTGGAATAGCAGAGGTAACAAAGTCCTGTGGCACCTTAAAGACTAACTATAAAGTTTTGAAGCATGAGCTTTCGTGGGCTAATACCCGAAGTGGGTATAGCCCACGAAAACTCATGCTTCAAAACTTTATAGTTAGTCTTTAAGGTGCCACAGGACTTTGTTACCTATGTGAAAACTGTGAAACATAGTTCTCAGGATCCAGCTCAACGGAGCAGCGTATGGGACACACCTGTGGATGGTAGTTCAGACCAATTTGTAAGAAAAGCAAGCTTGCCCACAAAGAGTTCTCCATCCATCCAGGGAAGACTGACAACCTTGCTGAGGATCCAATACTCAGAAGAATTGAAAGAGCATTCTGCAAGGGATTGGTGAACAACAGGACAGTGTTCTGCCTTTTTGGAGCCAAGGTGTCGGGTGTCTTTCTTCTGAAGTTGACTGGTGATGGTTCAAATTGGCACTAATGACAATGTATTACAGGACATTCCACTGATAGATGACTTCAGGGAACTTGAAAGAATGCTAAAGAAGAATGTCCAAAAGATTTTCTCTGAGATCCTTCCTGTCCCATGAGCACCGGAAGACTGAAGCAGAAGATTCTGCAAGTGAACTGCTGCGAACTAAGTGTAGAATGGAGGGGGTTGTTTTTCTGCAACACTGGTCCACCTTCCATGGGAAGAGGGGCCTGTCTGGAAGAAAGCTAGAATGTCAATATTTTAAATAGGGTAAATCGGATGACCTAGAAGAAACAATAAAATCATCATTGACAAAGTATGCAAGTGCAATAAAAACAACTGGGAGAGTGATAAACAATGAAGAGCACAGTTCACTGCATGTTCGGATGATTTCTTTTTCTAAAAGATATGCTCTAGAGATTATTTTGGGGACGTGATATGTCCTTTATTATACAGGAGGTCAGACTAGATGATCACAAGGATGCCTTCTGGCCTTGAAATCTATGAATCCATGAATTGTCTCTATGATCTTTAACCCCAGAGTAGGTAGAATTCTGATGATGTGAAACTTTTGGCTTAATTAGTTTTAAGACAAGATGTTATTTAAGGTGGGAAATGCTGCCCCTATAGCTGGGGTACAAAAGACCCTCTTACTGCAAAACTAATGGATTTTTACTGAGCATGAGAGTTGAAGAGCATGGGGAGGCTGTGTTGGAAATATTCCTTGATACTCTCTCCAGTGGGGATGTGGTTCTATAGTGTGGGATGTGGATGTTATGACTAAAGATTCATGTACTATGTGACTTTTCTCATGAAGGGAGAAGATACAAGTGGCATGAAGATTACTCCAGACCAAAGCATGAATAGGGCTATAGCACAGTTCCTCTGACACTTCTCAGCTACCACTCTCGAATAAGGAGTTTGTTCATTCCCCAGTCAGGTTCCTAGGCTGTCCACTTTTCCATGGTTCCATGTTAGTACAGTGATGACCAGGACTGATCACAGATCGCCCCAGCTGGAGGCTAAGCTCAAATGCTTTGCAACAGTTTTCTACACTCTTTATCTTGTTAATTGTCTCTGTTCAACTGTCCCTTTAAAAACTATTTTAAGCCAAACAAACAATCACAACGAAACTAGAAATGTTCATCACCTTAGCTAGACAATGTTTGTATGGCTGATATTTCTAGCTCCCTCCCCCCATCTCCCTTGCCTGAGTTGAGATATTGTTATTTTATCAACACTCCACAATTCAAGAAAAAAGAATAATCTATATGAAAAATTAAATTACACCAGTGTTTTTTTGTTGTTGTTTGTAACATAGCTGCTTAAATCCTGGACACATTGGTCAACATTTCTTAAAGAATGAGTTGAACAACATTTCGAATAAAACTGAATACAATTCCATGTATGTTCCCTTACAATTTTTTTCATAGAAAATAAGCCTAAAGGTTTCTAATTCAGGAAAACCTTAGATGAGTCAGAAGTATAATTGCTCTATTATGTCTGTTGCCCCTTATTACCATCATTGATATTTTTCTCTTTCTTCCCTTACTTATAACCTACCATACTCTCCCTTCAGCCTCACTTTTGAATCAATATTTCACACATCTATGGTACCTTTACAAGCATATGAATGAATTAAGACTGAGTCATAGAGAAGTTAAATAGTTTTCCTGTGTGACACAGAGAAAGTCCGTTGCAAAACTGCAGAGGTTCAGATCTCCTGCCCTGACTTCCAGTAATTCATTTTCAGCCATATAGTTTCAATTGGCCTAGTTTGTTTTGTAACCTTTGTATTTATATTATTGTAAAGATGTGGAAAAAAGAAAGAAGAATAAGATGGAGGAGAGCCCCATCAGGATATTGAGGCTCTGTTGTCTTATAAATAATTGGCAATGCTGCATGTAAATTGCATAAATTAGTACTGTTTGGCTGTCTACACCAGGGAGCCCTGTCCCAGGCCTCTCAGAGAGTACAAAGGAGAGAGCTGCTTAGGAGGTGTACAGCTGTGGAAGTCAGAAAGCGGCATAAGACCAGTACAGAGTTCAACAAACCTCCGCAAGAGATCTGCCCTCAGTAATCCTCACTAAATTGTCTGCACTGTGAGACAGAGAAAGATTATTTAAGAGATCCAGACCATTTCTATATCAAGCTGTGAAGAGGAAATCACCCCCATTTTCTCATTGAAATAAGATAATTTTACATCCGTGGACTGAGAAGGGGAAAAATGGGGAGAGACTAAATGCAAACTAAGTGAGGAGATTCAGTAGTTCCTTAAGTGAAGAAAGAAGAACAGAGAGGTTTCCTCTGCTCTTTGGAAGTCTTAGAAGTTCAACATCCCACAGCAATGAAGAGAAGCAGGAAGAGAAAGAAGCACCATTTATGCTCCATTTTTGTTACATATACTCCCAAGCAGAAGAGTGTGTAAAATGAAAGTGTCACATCACCAGTTTTTAGGAGGTTGGGAGGATTGGAGGTTACATTATCTCCTTTTAGGGACCCTGCTCTCAAAGAGCATTTAATATATATACATCAAGCAAGAGGGTGAAAAATCCATTCTTGCAATAAAAGTTCTGTTTGACTATGTCCTATAATCCTAAAGAAATAAAGAAAAACACTCCATAATATTAATTTGGAGTGAAATCCATTCCTTGATAGAGGACCAGCATAAACTCAATATGCCACTTACTCCTTTTTTCGAGGACTTAAATGGAACCTAAATAAAGTAGAATGCCATTTATCCAGCCCTCCATTATCCATATTAACCAACCAACCAGTGCACAAAGGTCTAGAACAGTCTATCTTTCTTGTGGCTACTGGATGGTGATGCAGCCACACACTTTCCCATCTCCGAGTTATCTGAATTTTGGATTATTCAATCTGGCCCTGGTCCTAATTAGATCAGATAAACAAGGTTCTCCTGTCTTTCATAGGTTTTTGTTTGCCTCTTGCACAGATTTTGGTGAAGGCACAATTTTAACTATGATTCCAGGGGCCATTTAGGCACCTGAAAACTCTAGCTTATTTTTTTTTCATTATTATTATGATTATTTTATTTTATTATTTTATTTATTTTCCAATAATAACTTAGAAATTATCTGAGAGGAGCACTGTATCTAATTCCTTTATTTACAAAAAAGAGAATTAAATGAATATTACACCTACTTAGCTCCAAATACTTACATGTTCAAACATCTTGTGTCAAGTCACTTTAAGGGATACTGGTTAGGTTTAATTTTTTAATGAATATTCTTACTTTGTTACAACTCTTGAGTACAACAATTGAAAAATGTTGTAGGAAAATCTACATTACATTCTATCACATTTCTTTTCAGTTCACTAAGCATGGAATAAATCATTTAACTTTGGAAACATCCTACTAAGCCCTGTGAGTTTATACTGCACTTGCCTCGTGCTGTAGGGGTGTTACTTTACTACAAATAATCAACTAGAAATTAACAGGTGTGAAACTGATACGTTCAAGTCACTTTCACAGTATTGCAAACCCCAGATGTTCGAAAATCATGAGATTGATTTTAAAATCATGAGAATATGTAAAAAGAATAGATTTGGTGTTTGGCTTTTTTCTTTTTTCCTTCTGCTTTTTGAGCTTTTAGGGTTCAATGGGGCCACATTCTGAAGCTTTCTCCACAGCCAAAAAAACTAGACACTTTTTTTTTTTAAGAATGAAGGCTGAAATCATCATATATCCACTTGAGTCTAGGAGATGGAGCTTTAAGGAAAACAATAATTATTATACTTCCACTGCTTGCATCCGACAAAGTGGGTATTAGCCCACGAAAGCTTATGCTTCAAAACTTTATAGTTAGTCTTTAAGGTGCCACAGGACTTTGTTACCTCTGCTAT